>JARCFY010000001.1:76840878-79240878 GCA_029233225.1 Lepidodactylus listeri
CAGCATCATTATACTCTCTGTCCCTGCCTTCAGTACCAGACATCCATCAGCTCTGTGCACAGAAAGTCCATGTGCATGCAACTTATACATGAACAATGTGCTGCTGAGGACCCTGAAATGCAAGATGAATGTATTGAGGTCCAGAGGGAGGACAGCAGGCAAGACCCCCCCCCCCCAATGCATATGGTTTCCTTCCCCTCTCCTGCTGCCCTGAAACAGTGCTGGCAAGACACCAAAATTCAGAGGATTAATAACACACTCTTATTATTTCTGAATGTAGTTAATTCTCCAATTTGTATTTGTTACAATAGCTACCTTAAAGAACCAGATGTATTCAGATCAGGTTTTGAACAGTTACCGATCAACGGCACAGCCTGATAGCTCATTGGAAAGGGGGAATTGGTAAATTTCATCTCTGTATCTATTCTTTGAACTGAAAAGAAGAACAGCTGGAGGAGGAATAGATGAAGAGGATTTTTTAAAAGCTAACATGCTCACAAGCAATCATGTAATGTAATCTGGGCCTTGAAAAAATGTATCTGGGCCTTGAAAAATGAGTTTCTTGTAAAGTAGTCCAGGATAATAATGCACCTCTTGGGATAAATTAATCAGCAGAATCCCTGATTAAGAAAATGGCAAAGTTGTCAATGGATAACTAATCTTCATCCTTTAATATGCACCCTGTATATCTGCTGTGCAATAATGTATTTCATCTTTTCTTGCCACACAAAATGTCCAAAAAACAAGAACTTACTATAACATGTCTCAGAATGGCCTCCTAGTTGTCCTAAACCAACAGCAACACATTCCTCATTGCCTTCATGATAGCACCCAGCTTCTGCAGACTGTCTGATAATCCTTAACTCCTCTTTATCTGTCCAGTCTCTCTACATCCTGTTTGCAATATGTGTTTGTGAGGAATCTCAGAGAAAAAATGCTATAGATCAGCCCACAAACCACTGGAAAACTTCTATGGGAAAAGATCTAGGGCTCTTATGCAGCCCACAGGCAACTAGTCCAAGGGAGGGAACAGGAAACTGCTCAAGGGGCAGGGGGCGGAGCTACTCTGATTGAGGCTTCAGCATGGCGGAACAACCTCATCTGCAGCAGTCAAGCAGTGTGGGAATGTCTGCCCAGTACTGCAGTGCTGGCTCTCCAGTCTGCCTATATGGGTTTTTCTTTGCACCCCCCTCCAAGCTGATGGGGCCTTGCAGTGAAGATACATCAACTCAGAGCTTACCAGCTGCTGTCCTTTATAGTTTATATCTCTGGTACCTGGCATTACGTTTTATGGCACACATGGCCCAGTCCGACAAAGTGACATTTATGTCAGATTTGGCCCTCCTTAACAAATGAATTTGACACCCATGTCTTAGGATGTATAAGCTGGTTTGGCAATTTGAAACTAAAATGAAAATACTTGGAAAGGAAAAAAACTGTACCAAGTTGTGCAGGATTTTGAGCAATACTCCCCTGTTAGGACTACAGTAATTGCACCAGTAACAGAATTCCCCTGGCGTGCTGTCTGGATTCAAAGGAGTTTGCATGGCCACCTTGTGGCTGGTGAAGATCTGATGTTTTGAGTCAGAAAGAAATCATGTCAGAGGTGAATGTTTTTACATGGAAAAATATGTTGACATCTCATAACGATTCCAGATTGCTTGTTACCCTTTTGTGGGAAGGCAAGTAAGGCCACAGTGTTACGCACACTTAATTGGGAGCAAGTCATATTGGACTTAGTGGGGTTTAATTCTGAATAGACCTGTTTAGAAATGTGCTACAAATTATTGTGGAATGTCCTATATTTATTTTTTTTAAATAACCATAGCTGATTTGAAGGCTGTGCTGACCTGGGAGGCCCAGGCTAGCTCAGTCTTGTCGGATCTTGGAAACGAAGCAGGGTGAGTCCTGGTCAGTTTACATGGATGGAAGGCCACCAAGGAAGTCCAGAGTTGCTACGAAGAGGAAGGCATTGGCAAACCACCTCGGTTCATCTCTTGCCTTGAAAACCCTACAGGGTCACCATAAGTCAGCTGCAACATGATGGTACTTTCTGCCACAATTTGAAGGCTATGGCCAGAACAGACATGTATAAAGTAAGATGTTCCTTCCCTCCACAAGTACACCTCAGGGAAGTGCAAGTTGCTCCCTAGCTCTCTGTTTCACTGAGCTACTCTATACCTTGACAATACAGAAGATCCCCCTTTCCGCAGTTTGTTTTATCTGGCTCCTTCTTCTTCTGGGTCTGATTATTGGATCAGTTTATTTGCTTGCTTGCTCGCTAGCAGCACTGTAGATTCACAGTGACAGGTAAGTAAATGTCATCATATATGGAATGGAGAAATTCAGCAGGTTATGTGTCAGAGTTACTATAGCTCTATTCAGTAATGGGGGTTGAAATTATACTGAAGTTTCTAGCATCTGTTAAGAAAACAGGAAACATCAAGGTAATTTAAAAACTTTTGGAAGCCCTCCTAACCTCCATCACCTCTGTCTAGCAACTTGGTAATAATGTGCTGGTAGCTTCAATACCTATTTTATGAGTTCAGAGTTCTATGGGTGTTTTACTTGGGCAGAAACTTGGGCAGAAACAGCAAAGGGACTTTTTATTAACCTTGTTGGACAGGGGCAAAAAGCACAGTTCTCCCCTTGCAATGATTTTCAGCCATCAGTTCAAAAGAGTGCAAATGCATTCAGGGTGCAAATGGAGCTGCCACAGTGCAGCAAGGCAGGGAGCACTGGGATGGTTGCATCTGCAAGAGATTCTGCATTTCTGCTTCCCTGCTGTTCAGGCCTCAAACAATTGCCCAAAGGCTGCAGTGCCCACTCCCACCTCCCCAGCATCGATTTAGAGGGAAAGCCAGTGGCTTGTACAGCAGTGTTGTGCTGTAATAATCCATACTACACAAGCACTAATTGTCTGGGATCACTCCAAGAATGATACAAAGCTCCTTCAAATGGCACTGAAGAAGCTAGGGGAACCAATGCCTGCAAAGCAGCTGTGAACAAAATGATAAATATATTTTGTCCTTCCCCCTCACTGAAACCTTGCTTTCCCATTACAGGTTAGAGCCAAGTATGTGCACATTTGCTTTAAAATAATGCCTTTGGGAATTTGTTGTATAGAGTCATAATTACTCAAGGACAGCGTTATGTATCAGTTGCTGAGTGTATACGACTGTTGTTTGAATAGCTTTGATGTCAAAGGAGATTCGATACCAAAAAGTCTAAGAAGACACAAGCCAATGCATTTATTTATTTAAATGCTTTATGCTGCTTTCCCCACCAACCACATACAGCTAGGAGGCATTGACAGTATATATTGTGCCCACTGTGCCACTTCTTACAAAAACAAGTCCACCAGTTTGGTAGAACATTTTGTTATGCTCAAGGGGTTTTGGCACCCTGGGCAAGTGACTTTACCACCACTCCTCTGCACTGTGAGCAAGCTGCTATCTGCCCTCCCCCATTCGGGAAGCCACCCCCATTTGTACCACCCTCACTGGTGCTGGGGCTTGCTGTGGTGTCATGCCTCCCAACAAAGTTAGACAGGGCGGCAAATGGCCCTGGAAGAAGGTTCGATCTCCAGCCTATCCCAGCTTCCAAGGGAGGAGGAAGGGAGAAGGAAGCCATGCCCCCTCCCTCACTGTTAAGGTCTACTGCTTGTCCACAACACTGAAGGTGGTGGTGACAGAGTTGGTTTTGGTGACCCTCCACCTCTGGCACCCAAGGTGATCACCTAGGATGGGGCTGCCATGCGTGAGGATTTGGTCTGAGAAAACTAGGGGAGAACAGGAGCCTTGTTGAGGAGCTCTAAGAACAGCCCATAATAATATAGTTCTTAGTTCACCAACATCTAAAGCTGTTCTCCTAGTGCTAGCAAAGTGAATGAGCTCAGACAAATAGGGAATGAAGGGAGGCAAACTTCATAGCAGAGTATCAAATAAGAGACAGTGTAATCATTGTAATGGGTAAATAATATGATGGCCTTTCAAAAGCAGACTATCAGAAGCCATCAAATGAACACTGAACAGTAGCAAATAGAAGGCTGGGAATTATTTACAGGAAAAGGCCACTGATACAACAGAGCTATGAATTCACACTATGCAAGAATGCAATGAGCTTCTGATTACCATCACCAGCCATACTTCCTGATGTTTGTGGGTTACTTCCTGATGTTTGTGGGTGAGACCAATTATCTGGCAGGTGGAATCTGAAGGAAAGGCAATGAATAGTTTAAGCCGGTAATGGGCAGTTAAAGACACTTTGGGAAGGTTGTTCAATAATATTGTTTAACAGACAAGGCTTTAAGATGAGTGACATCTTCAGCAACCTTAATGTCAATCACACTGGTTGGAAAATCACAGTTTCTCTTTGACGGCTCACTGGAGTGCCAGAAATAAAGAGGACGCCACATTTATTCATTAACTTCTGTCTTTTTTTGTCCAAATATTGATGTTGTAAATAAATAGAATTGTGAACACATTCCAAATCTCAGAGCAATCATCTACTTTCTCTCAACCCTAATGAATAGTTCTTAAAATCCAGTGCCTCCATAGCATTTTAATAAATATTTTGCAAATATATGCACACATAAGGAAGCAATTGGAGGGAAGAGAGCCTGGCATAGCCTGATCTCATCAGATCCTGGAAGCTAAGCAAGCTCGATACTCTGATGGGAGACCATCAAGAAGGACTCTACAGAGGAAGGCGATGTCAGATCACCTCTGCTTCTCACTGGCCTTAAAAGTCCCTTGCTGGGGTTGCCATAAGTCACATCATCATCATCGTTATTATTATTATTATTATTATCATCATCACCACCATCATCTCAGAAAAAAGGTGGGATACAGAAGGGAAAAGGAGGTGGGGAAAATATCACTTGCAACTTGATGGCATTTGCATATGTATATAAGGCAGAAACGCATCCCATTTATAACTCACACTTCCATCTGTTTCATTGTATTAGTAACTCAAGCTATGAAGCAAACTACGAAGAAATCAACATAGAATGGAATAATGAGCATTTTAATGGGAACAGATCTTCAAAGAATAGTGACTTTTAAAACTGACTTGCCCTTTCATGTTTCATAAAACCTACTTTTCTTGGCTGCAAATACACCCAGAACCTCCATTCAGTTCTGTGTGTTTGTAATAGTAGATGATTTTTTTGCTCTTGCCGCAGTTTGAAATCATGTGTCCAGGAAGCATTTAGCAAATTAATATTGCCAGAGTTTACTAGTCTCTGAGAACAAGTCTCAGTGGAGTACAGTAAACTGTAAATATAATGTTTTGCCAGATTTATTGCAAAAAAATTTTTTTGCCAGATGTAGCTAGGGCATTGTTATGCATTCTGTTGGTCTGATGCAGAAGTCGTCTGGGTGGGATGCAGGGCTTTTGTAACAATTACTAAGAACTGACTCTTCCTTAATCCCCATGTCCACCTGCAATTATATAATGGTGAACCAATTACAGATGAAATCTCAGTAGACAACTCAGACAAAAGCACCAGATGAAATGTGCCTTTAGGGGAGGAAAGTCAAATTCTGTTTGGCTGATATTCTTACTTGGTGAGATCACATGATATTGTGGCATATTTATAAATATGCTGCTGTTGCTTTTATTATTTCATGAGGGAATGAACCATGCAAAATAAGACATATTATTATTCATGAGTATATCAAGTACTGTAACAGTGACCCCAGGACCTCATTAAAAGCCTTCATGAAATGTTCTCAGAATGTTGCTTTGGTTTGCAGATTGCAAGAAAAATGATGTATCATTATTTCTTGACTGTGTAAAGAAGAAACAGATGGGGGTCTCTCATATACAATTTTATTCGGTGAGATAGTGCCAAGAAATTTCACAGTATAAGATCATACCAGCTGTGCATTTCTCAGTTCACAGTTTAGCATGATGAATTGGCTAGAATCCAAAGGGGGGCACACGATATTCTTCAGGTTCACTGCAGGCCCACTGTAGCCTCTGACACTCTCCCAAAAGCTACCCCTGAAGGTCAGTGGCCTTCTGGAGAAACCTTCCTTGCTGCTTGGGAGATTGCCACCAGGAGTCTAAATTGGCAGCCCTGCTTGAGATGCTCAGAATCTCCTTAAGCTGTAGAATTGGATTTTTTACTTCCTGATCGGCAATTGAGAGCATATGTCTTGATATGTGTTGATGTCTTGATATCTTAATGTCTTGATATCTATCAGAAAATATCTATATTCTAATTCCGAGAGGGTTTTTTTTCTATGTGGATGCTTATTTCTGCTGAAAGAGAGCTCACTCTCCTCCAACAGCTTTTCCTACATAGTCAGGCCCCTTTCTCGGTCTGCAGAAAAATCCAAAAAGTTAAAAAAAAACTTCAGGGATTGTTGAGTTCCCCCCAGTACCATTTGAAATGGCATCAGCTCCAGGCATCAACTGTGAGAAGATTAGAATGTTCGGGGGAGGGGGGGAGGTTCTAACTGTTTCTGTCAGTAAAAGGCAGGGTTTTTACTGGCAGCAGGCTAGGGTTGCCAAGTACCCCCCCCCAGCCACCACCAGCAGATCCAGAGCCAGGCTGGGAAACTCCTGGAGATTTGGGGGTGGAATCTGGAAAGGACAGGGACCTCAGTGAGGTACAGTGCCATAAACTCCACCCCCAAAGCATCCATTTTCTCCATGGAAACTTATCTCTGTAGTCTAAAGATGAGCAGTAACTCCAGGGGATCCCCAGGTCCCCCAGGTCCCCTGGCATCCCTAGGCAGCACCCTCTGTGTGACTTGATACCATCTGATTTGCATGACTTAATTAGGCCCAGCTGCTTTGCTACTGAAAGTCATTGTGATGTAACAGTTAGAGCTTCAAATTGGGATCTGCGAGACCCAGGTTCCTATCTTGCGGTGGAAGCTGACTGGGAGATTTTGGACCAGTCACATACTTTCAGCCTAACCAACCTCACAGGGCTGTTGTGCAGACAACAAGGAGGAAATAATAATATAAGCTGCTTTAGTCCCCACTGTGGAGAAAGACTAATTTTCCTAGGTAGAGGCTGCGGGGGAGGGGGTGGAGATGGAAAGCTGAAGACAGATAAAGGTAGGTTGGCTGTTGGGTGGGAAGGAAATAGGGTTGCCAACTCCAGATTGGGAAATTCCTGGACATTTCAGAGGTGGAGCCTGGGGAGGGTGGGATTTGGGGTGGGAGGCAGAAAGAGAGAGAAAGAGTGATGAGTTGGGGAGGCAGAAAAACAAAGAGAATGATGACAGGTCAGAAAGAGAGAGGAAGTAACATACATGGAGGAGAGAGAGTAAGAAAGGGGGGCAGAAGGGAGAAAGAGTTTGAGAGAGGTAGGGGAAGAAGGGAGGAAGCAAGGGTGTGAGGAATGGGATAGCCATCCCGCAAGTTTCTTGTGGGTCTCCACTTGTAAGGGAATATATGTAAGTGCATGAAATAAAGGTGTGCTTCCTTGTTCAGAGAACTAACCTTTATCATATGCAAATGGGGTGGAATAGTTACTTTGTGTCTTCCAAATCACCTCAGAACTTGGGATGTCTTGTTGAAACACTGCTGTATTATATCTGAAATATGCAGTGTCAACTATACTGCTGTCCAAAATCAAAATGCAAAATCCAGCACATCTGAACAGAGCTTCTTTGGAGTTCAGCTTTTTCTGGATGACTCCCTTTCCCATGATCAGTGTTCCCAAGATTTTTTGCTGCAGCCTCCATGGAAATGGAGTTGTCAAAGCAGCAAATTGGGGGGGGGGGGGGGGGGGAATCCTGCAAGGATCAGAAATACTTCAAGAAACACTTGAAGCCATACTGTACATGCACACAGGACTCAAAAGTATGTACAAGGACTTCATAACACCTCAGAGAAATTGAAGAAATATTTAGGAGCAGTATATCATACCCCTGGGCTATCAAAACTGTCAAATTCGGTCAGAACCAATGACTTGACATGGATATTTGGCAGAAGTAGAGAATGAAAAAGCTAGGGATATTTCTTTCAGTGATGCTCAGCTCTAGAAGTTGAAGCTAAGCTGACTGTCACTTGTGCTAGGGACCTGAATTTATTTTGTCTTGATTCCTTTTGATATTATTATTATTGATATTACTAGCACCTTATGTTTTTATGATCTTGTTTGTATTTGAATTGTTTTAAATGTCCTTGTGTGCTTTTAGTGGCCATTGCGCACCAATTTATGTGAGCTGCCCTGAGCTCACTTGCGGGGAGGGCGGGATACGAATCCAATCCAATCCATCAATCAAAACCAATTATTTCTTTCCAGTTAATTTTTCAAACTAGGGCTGTTTAATATTTAAATGTAAGTTGTATACCCTGAAATGTTTTGATCAGAGGTATGCGTGGGAGTGCCATTTCATGGATTAGACCATAGTTCATGTGAGCCAACACACAGCTGCTTGTACAAAGTATTTCCAGCCCTGCTCATGGCTATAAAATCAACAGCATCATTCCTTTAGAGTGAGGATGCTCTACCCATCCAATCCTATAACATAGTGGCCTTTTCAGGAACCAGAAAGGATGAAAAGATGCTTGGCCAGGGGTGAGTGTGATATAATAAGGTTCACTCACATTACATTGTTTATTCTGATATTGTTTATAGTGTTGATAGGACAATAGTTGTTAACCAAAAGATATGTTTTTCCTTTACTACTATGGAACAATGGTTACTCCTGAGAAATAAACAAGTGCCCTTCCCTTCTAAATTGTGCCTTGGAGGAATTAATAACATTTGACATGTTTAGATACAGGATTTGAATGAGGAAAAAAAATGAAATACAGGAGAATAACTTTTTTTTTGGTCTAAGCACAAACAGCAAAAGTCAAGCATAATTTTTTTTTAAGCCAACAGCTCCAGGCAAACTTTTTCTAATTTTAGGTTCTACTTACTTGGTTCAGTGAACTGGATCATTTTTAATGGTTCACTTAGTTGTGACTACTATAAAAACGATGGAGGAAAATGTATTATCTTAAACAGAATCACCTGTGTAGGTGCTGTAATTCTTCATTGTTCTGTGTGGCAAAAGCAATAAAGATGTGTACACACATACACAGGCATTCAGTAATTAACTGGATAATTCAAATCAGCTGCATTTAAAAGTTCTACTACTTAAAGACTGTCTGGAGTTGTCCCAGCACACACCACCTCCAACCCTGAAGATGCCAGCACCAAACAGCTGAATGGCAGGACCACTCCCCTGTATGTCAATCCACACGATGAAGCCAGGGACTGAGATGGGCAGCCAGATGCGGTATCCAGGAGACATGCCTGTGCAAAGCTTAGGCATCAGGACAGGCGGCTGGTGCAGTGTCCCACAGAGGGCTGACCAGATGTGGCACCGGAAACAGGGGAACAAAGCAAGACTTGGAAGCCTTCTGTGGATGGGTGTAGGGAGGGTGGGCAGTGCTTGTAGCAACTGCAAAAGGCTATTTAAAAGTTTGCAGTCAGTGGTCGAGAACATGTCAGACTGACTGTCCTGGCCTGGATGTGAACTCTCTCTCTATCTCTCTCTCACACACATAAACACACATGTATACAGGCTGCTCCTCCCATTCTTGATCTACTGGTGTTTCTCTTCAGGTGGGTAGCTATGTTGGTCTGAAGCAACAGAACAAAGTTTGAGTCCAGAGGCACCTTTAAGACCAACAAAGTTTTATTCAAGGTATGAGCTTTCATGTGCATGCACACTTTTTCAGATACATTGAAATGGAAGTTACCGATCCATACATATAGCTAAAAGGTGAGTAGCAAATTGGCATACAACATAATGACACACAGACAGCCCCCCCATTCTCAAACAACTCCTCACCCACAATAATGCAACATTTGAACATGGACACTGGTATCAGAGCATGCAATAAACCCAGATGCCAACTTTGCTGCCACAGATACCCAGACAACAAAATCACTGGAACCTAACAACATCAACTACGCCATCTCAGGCTTATTCACATGCTCATCTTCTAACACTGTATATGCCATTAAGAGCCAACAACGCCCTTTGGCAGGGCTTTTTTTTGTAGATAAAGCCCAGCAGGAACTCATTAGCATATTAGGCCACACCCCTGACATTGCAGCTCATTAGCATATTAGGCAGGGACTGGGAAAGCACAGGGCAGGCATGGGGAGGGAAAGAAAGGCATTTTCATTGTGCTGGGGTTCCCTGCCTGCCCTTTCCCAGCTGGGACATGTCAGCCAGAGAAGGGAAGGCAGAGAGAGGCTTTTCCTTGTCAATTTCACTCTCAGCTGACTGGGGAGGAGTGAAATTGACAAGGAAATTTGGATGGGCTCCCCAGAGGAAAAGCTGGCATTTTAACACCCGGCCTTTCCCTCTTGTGTGTAAGGTGGGGTGGGCAGCATGCTCTGTAGCCACACATGCCAGAGGTTTTGGTTGTAGGCATGGCCAACTCAGGAGCCAGCCAGAATTCCGTTCCTGTGCATTCCTGCCCAAAAAATAGCCCTGCCCTTTGGTTCTCTACAGAGGGGAAAACCCTACGTCAAAGGATAAATGGACACAAGTCTGACATCAAGAATCACAACTGAGAAACCTGTAGGAGACCACTTCAACCTTCCAGGACATTCAATGGATTACCTCAAAGTAGCTGTTTTATTACAAAGCAACTTTAGGAAGGGAAATTGCTGAATTACAAGTCATTACAACACTGAGAACATGCCCCCACCCCGGACTTAACAGGGATATTGGTTTCTTACTACAGATGACAAACTCATTCAGTCCTTACATCTGTATTCCCACCAAGAAGGGCTATAAATCCCCTTTATTTTAGTATATTTCTTATTCAGAATAATAGTGATCGTAATATAATGCAATAAATATTAGAATGTAGTTTCAGTCAGTCAGTCACCTTTATTGGCATATACAGGCAGTACAAATAGCAGTTGAACAGAGATGGGTACAAAGACAACTATATAAAAGTTTATGTGGCATTTAAAAAAGAAAATTAAGACTGTAATGTTTCCTGACGGACTCTTATTGCGGACTGTAAAAACAGGGCTACCTTCTCAGTAATTCCGGGTAAGCAATCGTTCAGAAGACAATAAACCTTAATGTGTTCAGAAAGGCCCAACATTCCAGCTAAAAACAAGTTTAAATGTTTAGCACGCAAGTCTGCATATAAGTAGCAGTAGAGGAGGATATGTGACAGTGATTCGATGCAGCTGGAATTACAGAGACAAGTCCTAGCTTATGCAGTCTTATTAAACCTACCATATAGGACCACTGATGGCATAGGATTGAATCTTGCCAGGGAGAAGGCTGTCTGGAGCCGAGGACAGATTGGCCGTCTCGGCCGCTCTGCCTCCGCTTCAGAAGCGGAGGCAGAGCAGCCGTTCTGACGGCCGCATCGCATCCGGCGCCGCGCTTCTCCCGCACCAGCCGAGCACCACTTCAAAGTGGTGCTCGGCTGCTGCGGCGCGCCGTGCTCACACGTTCCACCCGCCGGAGTGGGGTGTGAACGTGCACGGGCAGGGGCAGCCGTGCGGCGTCCGCCTGCCGCTTCAGGAAGCCGCCCGCAGTCTGAACGCTGCAGGCGACTTCCTTCCAGTGGCGTGCGAACGCAGCGCCGCAGGGGAAATCCCCCCCCCCGCCCCAGTCTGCCACACCGCGGAGGCGCGGCAGACTGCCAATGTATCTTCAGCCTGAGTTTGGGAGACTTGTAAAAGGGGTAAGTAAGAAGCCATCTGACCTGTAGTTTAAAAGCACAGATGTACAGGGACTCATCCTTAAACCAACACTGTTGTATTAGATTCCCTTTGGTGCTCTACTTTGTATAAATGAGCATGTTATCTTTCTGTGATGGATGCCTTGCAATTGCCTTCTGTCAAAAAATATGTTATAGTAAGGTACCCATTGAGTTTTATTCATTGTTAAGCTTTGAAAGATAACCCTATCACATACACAGCCCTTTTATGAAGTGGTAAGATTCACAAAGACAAGGGGAAATACCATATGCTGGCCCATTCTAGCTTTCTCTGGCTTTCCTTCATTCCTATAGAATATCTGGTACATAGTCTGGGGCTTGTCATTTTGCTGATAGAATGACATTTTAATTGACATAAAATAGATGATTGATCATATTAACATGGCAGCTGCAATGTCTTGGGGTGAATAAGTACAACTACCCATTTTTTAACATCACAAGCTGACTGTTTGCAGTTACTGTCTAGCAGATAGTCATGGCTATCCAGGCCTTCTGGATAAGAGCCACTGTGCTGTGCTCAGTGATGAGGATTTTCCGGAAACTTAGAATTGGGAAATTTGCTGATGTTCTAAATGGAGCCTGATCTGATTTTGCATATTTATTTATTCTTGCAGTGCACTGAAAAGTTCTAAAGGTATCTTGTGTTAATTTTACATCCCAGTACAAATACTTGAAATGAAATACTCAGTTATGATGATGATTATTTTTTTTTAAAAAAAATCCAATTTGGTTAAATGTTATATCCAAATACATTCAAAGCTTTATGTGGAAATTATTTTTATTGGAATAATACTTGTGAAAAAAATAAAAGACAATATAGCATGTACAACCCTTATACTGTTTGGGCGGGGGAATGAAGACATTAGTTGACTCAGTGATTTTAGTACATCCAAAGAATTGTGCATGATATGTTGTGGAGGTGATTGTCCCCCCACCTGTTTCAACAGACTGACTTTCATCCATGGAGGTCAGTGGAGAACCTCATTTCTTGCACTGCTTATTACAGCATCACTCCCACCATATGTATATTAGTAATTTTTTAGCTTTGATTTTGATTTGATCTGCACAACCAGTTAGGAAGATTTATAGCTTGATTTTCCACTCTGTTTTGGAAAAATTTCCACTCCATATCTCTGGTTGTGGGTAGCAATGTGGTTTTAGATCTCAGACCACTTATGAACCTTGCTGCATGGCTGTGGGCAAAAAATTATCTCTCAACATAACCCTCTCAAGATATCATTAAAATCAAAGTGGTTGGGAGTATAAAATAGGATACTATAGTATATTCTTGTAGAAGAGTGGGATACAAAACCAATCAGTAAAGATGGACAGCCAATCCATGTTTGGAAACCTTCAAGAACACAGAATTCTAAACATGAATTGGCCATAGTTCAAATGCAGACTAGATCACACACAATGTCAGAATGTCTATGGATATGTATCACAAAATGACTCCCCCCCCCCCCAGCCGCCGTGCAAATTACCTTGCGGGAGAAAATAGCTGAATACATTTTTAGTTGCTGCCATTTTGTTTTTGCTTGCAAAATAATTGTACCAGCCCTCTACTTTAATTCATTTCCTTTCCTGGATTCATATTTACTAAGCAATCTTCATCTTAAACAGTACTTTCTGTTTAAGACCTAACTATTTCTGGATTCTGCATTTCAGCTTCTTCAGGGCTTTGTATTTAATCTTACAGGCACTTTCCTCAAGGTCATAACATGCCAGCTATGTCAAACTATTTATCTTAGCCCTCTAGTGTTTTCTGTTCAGAGAAGCTTTGTGTCTTTTCTTACTCCATACTGGTTAGCCACTTAGTAGTTTTGGATTATTCATATCGGACACATGAAGGATGAGCAGGTGAGTACTGCAAGATAATCTTAGTGAGAAGCTGGTTCCTTCAGTGGAGGTACATGGCATAAAAAGGGAGCACAAAAAGCATCAGAACAACTGTCCTAACCTTGAAAAGGTGGCTAAGAGACACATGAGTGAATGAAAGCAAAAAGTGCACCTAATCACAAAGTTGTAAAAAGGAAGAGAATCAGGGGTCATTTCGAGCAGGAGCTTGGGGGAGCTCAGCTCCCCCCCCCCCCCACGGGGGGAATGCCTGCTTGTGTCATGGCTGCAGCAAAACAACCCCATCCCCTGGAAAGGTCCTTGTTCCTCCAACCAGCCTTCTGAGAGCCAGTTTGGTGTAGTGGTTAAGTGCGTGGACTCTAATCTGGGAGAACCGGGTTTGATTCCCCACTCCTCCTCTTGCACCTGGCTGGATGACCTTGGGCAAGCCATAGCTCTGTACCAGCTGTTCCCTCAAGGACAGCTTGGGAAAGAGCTCTCTCAGCCCCACCTACCTCACAGGGTGTCTGTTGTGGGGAGGGGAAAGGAAAGGAGTTCGTAAGCCGCTCTGAGACTCCCTTGGGGAGTGGAGGGCGGGGTATAAATCCAATCTTTTCTTCTTCTTCTTCTTCTTCTGAAGGCTTCAGCCACCACTGAAGCTAACCTCCCAGAATAGTGGTATTTCTGAGGCTTGGATTAGTAACTGTTGCTCTCTGCCAGCAATTCCTTCCTTCCTTCCTTCCTTCCTTCCTTCCTTCCTTTCTCCATCTCTTTCTCTTTCTTTCTTGCCTTCTGACATACTTCCGGTGATGTCAGGTGGTTTAGCATATGCAAATAAGTTATACTTATGAGTTATGCTAATAAGCTCCTGCACCTCTTTTTCTACTAAATGACCCCTGAAGAGAACAGAAACATCCAGTCATTTTCAGGTCTTCACTATTTGACCCTCCTTGGTAGATGGTGGCCATGTCACTGGACTGGTCTATGGTTTTACTCTGAATTTCAGCTGAAACACAGAGCAGCTATAGCCAATGCTCCCTCTAAGCTGTGGAGTCTTGTGAGCAAAAATTCTACTTTGTCAGCTACTGCTTTAAAGTTGTGAGTGAGCAATTTGGCAACTGCATAAATTAGTTTGCTCTGGAGCCATGCTTCCTTAGCTAAGACAAAAATGTGTGAACTGGAGGCTAAAAAACTGTGAGCTAGCTCACACTAACTTAGCTTAGAGGGAACACTGGCAGTGATGATTCTTTTCCATGAAAATTTACTTCAGGACTTGTGACTATGGAAGGTTAAAGTGAGATAAGTGTGTCCGGACCTCTGGCTGCACAGTAAATGATAAAAGTCAACCCATCTCCTCAAATCACATGAAAGTTTGCAAACACTACCGGGTATTTATTTAAAAGAACAATTCTGGTTTTGTTAGTAAATAAAAGTCTTATCTACGCCTGTAAAAGGTACCTTGGATTTTAAAAATATAATATGCAGAGTTGTGCATGAGATTATGATAGGCAGTATAGCAAAAAAAATAAATGCCATGAATGATACATGTGTTATGCCACCTTGCACTTAGTTCAAATGAAAACTATGTGGATGGTTGACCAGTTTTTTTATTAAATAGACCAATGAACTAGTCATACAATCTAGTCCTCATTTTCTCTGACATGCTGCTGTAGAGTTATCTAAATTGAATTGAACAGAAACACTTGAGATTACTGTCTTTGCTCATCATGAAGAATTTAGTACATAGCCCTCCTGGACAAGGTAGTTGTTCCTTCTTGCTGACAACAAGCCATGGCTATGAACAGAAGTGATCACTTGAAGGAAGATGGTGCATGCAGCTCATGCTGCCAATTTGCTTGCTGGAGAGGACTCAAAGTCATTGCACTCAGTTTTGTATGCACGGTCACTCCTCACATGACAAGTTCTGCTCATGGTAGCAGAAGCATGCTGTCAGGATGAGCAACCAACTACCAAATATCATGGGAATTAGTCCAATAAAAGGTTTCAGAATCTTGTTTACTTTGAATGCAAACCACTGAACACTGATTCTGCAGTAGATGGATTCAAATCAATGAGAGTTGTACAAAAACAGTGTTTATTGAACTGCTCTTTGTCTGAATCAATTATACTGCAACATTTGGAGGTTATATAAAATCTAGGTTACTCCAAAGGATCAAAACAGAAGCCCCTATATTCTCTGAAGTCTACCTATTAGTTCTGAAACATTGCCTCAAGCCATTACTATCTTCTGGCTTTTCTAAAGGCTTCCTGCCTTAAAAAGTCAACGTAGTATCAGGGCAGTGAAGAAAAGTTAATGTTAAAAGTGATAAAACCAGGTATAAACGTGCAATTTTAGAAGTATAGGTAGGCAGAATGAGGGGGAGAAAGAGTAAATATTCCTGATGAATACCATATAATGGACTCCTCACCTCTTAGTCATGGTTTGCTTTGCTGTTGAAATAGTAAGGTTGTGGTCACACGCATGAGATAAAGCAGGGGGGGAAGAGAGGCTATTTCCTCTGGTGGAAGTTGACCCGCAGTTGTGCGATCACACGGTCTTTTGAAGCTGCGGGCACAGCCCACCACTGCGTGATCAGATGCAACTGTGGGTGAGTCAGGGTTTTTTTGGCCATTTGTCTCCAATGCACTTTAATGAGGGATCAATGATTCGCACCACAGCCCTGAGGGCTCCCTATGGAGTGTGCGATGATGCGCATACTGAGAAGGGCAAAAAAAATGGCATAGAGTTGGGATGGCCTGATCAGACCATCTGGATGCCATAAGAGCACGCTGGAGTGATCAGATGCAGGAAAGTCCATCTGTGGCCCAAAGCAACCTGTTTGCTACTGGACTTTCTGAGGTGTCTTTTAAATCTGCTTGTGCAGCAGAGAAAAATGGGTTACTGACAGCTGCGGGGTGCTTCCCAGATGTTGTTGCGTGATCGCACTCCTTTAATCCACCTGGCATTCACAGTTATACTAGGGCTAATTGTGCATGTGATCTCAACCTAAGCTGGAATAGGAACATGGCAGTTCTTTTGGTTAAAACTATTTGATGTCACCTCTATTAATGCATTGTGAATTGGTATCCTAGACGTGGATAGCTTAGGCTAGCCCAATCTCATCAGATCTCGGAAGCTAGGTAGGGCTGGTCCTGGTCAATATTTGAATGGGAGATCACCAAGAAATACCAGGATCACTATGCAAAACCAGCCAATGGCAAACCACCTCTGAATGTCTCTTGCCTTGAAAACCCTACAGGGTTGCCATAAGTCAGCTGCAACTTGGTGGCAAAAAAAAAGTATAGATATCCTATGGTAGGAATTCACGTTTCAAATACAATTCTTATGAAGAAAAAATATAATATTGTTCGTCTAGCAAAAGAAAGTTATTTTATTAATCAAGGGTATATTTTTGTTTACTTCAGCATGTTGTGTAGTTTATGGATAGAATATAGTAAGAAGAAGAAAAAGAACGTCTCCTCTAAATGCTTGGCCACAAAATGAGAAGATTATTTCCAGGCCTCAGAATTAGAAGATGGGAAAGAGCACAGTGCATAGCATCTCGTTTTTAATAGCTTCTCTGGTGCCTAAACAAGTTTTTCAAAATCACTTGCAGAACACAAATTGTATGGAAGTTCAGTTGTGAAAAGCAACATTGCTGGTCTTCTTCTGCTTAGTGAATTCCTTGCAGCCAGATTCTGTCTTCCTCTTGATGTCATATTTGACTAGGCAAGGTGTTGAAACAAAAAACATCATCACATCGCAGGTTTGCTTAGTGTGGAGTACCAACTGCTTTAGTGCTCTGAAGATAGTGTCTCTGAATACTTTTGAAGTAGGTGTGTGAGTGGGGGGGGGGGTCCTAATGATTCTTTTTTTTTAGCTCAAACTGCATTTTTCTGTGTGAATTACACAAGTATTTTTGGTCCTTTTCCATGAGCAGATGCAAGGTAAAAGGGTGCATCTACTTCTCACCTGGGAGACAATATCTTGACAATACAGAAGTACTTTCTTTAAGGAAAATATTTCAATTCCTGTTTACAAAAGTTTCTTTTGAAAAGGTAGAGGGGGGGGATAGGAAATGTATGATTTGTACCTTTCAGACCCTTCAAGTGATTTATTATTTTACAGATGCTAGTGAAGCTCCTGCTGATGTAGGTATCTTCGTTCAAGACCTGCTGATGCCTGTCCAAACTTGTGTGAAACAGTCATCAAAAACAGGGCATTCATTTGGATTCTTTCATATGAGATGGAACAGGGACCAACTGGGCCTTGTCTTTGCAATAACAAGATAATTCATAGAGGTTTTTGGTTCTGGCCATAGTTTAACCACCACTCAATTATAAGACTGATCAAGGGATACCTCTAACACATTCCAGACTCAGGATCCCTCATACAAGATCAATGCCGAATCCAGCAGGCTGCTTTACTGCTCCTTTTAAGGCTTCAGCTCTGAAAAGGGGATAGGATTTGACCTTCATCCCTATCCCTCCCCCCACCTGGCTTGCCTGCTGACTGGAGCCAAGAAGGGTGTATAGTCATTGGCATTTCTCTGGCTTATAAATGGCAGCCTGAAGCATAGGTGAGTCCACCCACAGCTTTCAGGCTCTCTTAGGAGGGTGGACCTTCCCCTGAAAGCTGGAGAACTGAATCGTTGGTAGATCCAGCTCTGAATGTCCTTCAAATGCCTTCTAGTCTTCTTTGAAAGAGAGTTTGTAGGGATCTATAGTTCAGTCTTCTGGATGCATGGTCCCATGCTGGATGTGTGGCCCGGTGCTATCAAGGCCCAAGCACTGGAAGGAAGGAAACATGTCTTTACACATAGGGTTGCCAGCCTCCAGGTGGGGCCTGGGGAATCTCCTGCTTTTACAACTGATCTCCAGCTGACAGAGATCTGCTCCCCTGGAGGAAATGGCTGCTTTGGAGGGTGGACTCTATGGCACTGTACCATGCCAAGGCCCCTCCCATCCCCAAACCTGGACCCACCCCCAAACCTGGACCCTCCCCCAAAGTCTCCAGGTATTTTACAACCTGTACCTGGCAACCCTACTTTACAGTGGAGGGGGGTTTAAAAATCCAATTTGAAAAATCCAATTTAATTTAATAACGTACATTTTACCACAGTCTAAGATCTAAGCTGCAACTGCATTACTGTAATGTAGTATATTTATCTCATCTTACAAATCTCTTACACCAAACCTAATTCTTATAGGAGTGGCCTATAAGTAAATTAAGTGCCATGCAAAATAAGAATCACAGCAATTGCCACCCTCCTAGAGCCACCCTAATATTTTAAGGTAAGTATGATGCTAGAGGTTCATGTGGATTTCTAGACAATCCTCCTGTTCATGTAATCTTTCCAAATCTATGTGAAGCATCTGAATGCTAATCTTAAAATATTGGATTTGGTTGACACAACAGGATGGCTAGAAACTATTACAGACTCACTAAGACAAAAAATAGTCCAGGAAAGCCATTCCTGTCATTGAAAAATGTTACATACCTCAAAGATGCCATTAATCTTCATTTTATTCCGGTCACTTAAACATCAGGTACCCATTGGTGAAAAGGGTAAAAAAACTGGGATGATATTTTCTGTTAGAAAAAGACAGAGAATTGTGTTTTTTGGTGTAGACTTTTCAGCACTACTACAGTACAATGACTCGAGCTGCATTTCACAGTACCTTTCTCAGCATAAAAACTCAAAGTGGTATTTGGCAGCGAAGCAAGAGTGGGTGAAGTTATCGACATGGCTTAGTAGCCAGACAACAATAGATGCTGTATATTGGATTTTTTTTTCATCAGCAAAAAGACAACACTGGAAAAATATTATGCACAGATGTGTAATGACTTGAGGCTGCAGTTCAGTTTGCTGGTCGACAGGGCTTAGCTTTCAGAGGCTCCAGTGATAATAACCTATATGAGAAATACTTTCAGAGGCTGCAGTGATAACCTGTATGAAAAATACAATGGAAACTATGAACCTTATTGAAATTCCTGCACAATTTGATCCCGTCATAATGGAGCTTGTGCTCAGAATAAAAATGTGGAAATCCGCAGCCATTACTTGGGGAAGATTATTAAGAATAGACTTGTATGTCTGCTTCCACAGGAAGTTACCAAGCACATACTGGAGCTGCAGGGCTGTCACTCACATGGAACAGATGTTTATTTGTTTGTTTGTTTATTAAATTAAACTTAGTAGGCTGCCCTTCCCTGGAATGGGCTCAGGGCGGCTTACAACAAAATAATATACAAATTTCAATTTAAAACTTAAGTTTAAATAATCCATTTATTTCCAGTAAACTAAAAAAAAACACATTACATACAGTATATAAGATAGCGGAAAAAGGAATCCCACTCCCCCGCCTGTCTGGGGGGAGAGTTTCAAGGGATGGAGAAATTATATAAAGGTGTCACTGTCCTCAACCAAAGGCCTGGTGGAACATCTCTGCCTTGCATGCCCTGTGGAAAGATAACAGCTCCTGCAGGGCACAGATGTCTTCCGGCAGAGTGTTCCACCAGGCAGAGGCCAGGACTGAGAAAGTCCTGGCCCTGGTCAAGGACAGCCGGGCTTCTCTCAGGCCGGGGACCACCAGGAAGTTTTTATTTCCTGAGTGTAGTGCTCTTCCAGAGGTGTAGTGGGAGAGGTGGTCCCGAAGATATATAGGTCCCTGTTGGTAATCATTCAAAGTGTGTCAGAAAGAACCGAGCATCCAGAGAGTCAATATGTAAGAAACATTTCTATGGTTCATACCACTTCAAAACTCCAGTGTTGCTAGGCATACCGGAGCAATTCTTATAGAATTACAGAGACTAAAAAGTCCTTTTGAGGCAGTGAGAAGTCAAGGTTTATGGCACTGGCTTGAGTATGAAAAGCAAGCACTGTGGGGTGCAGCAAAGAATTCTTGACTTATTCTGGTAGTGAATTATGCTGCCTCATCTATCTAAGGATGCAGCATGGTTTTTTGTTGTTGATAAAAATGCATTTTCATCATGTTTAAAGAATCACAACATCAACATGACTGAAAATTTTGTCTGAAATCAGAAGGCCAGTCAAGATTGAAGCAATCCACCCATTCAGGTATCAGTTTAGAAAAGTACATGTCATTCTCATGGATGTCAGCAAGAATGTAAGAAGAGCCCTGCTGGATCAGACCAATGGTCCATCTAGTCCAGCATCCTGTCTCACACAATGGCCAACCCGTTCCTCTGCAAGGCCAACAACAGAGCATAGAAGCCAAGACCTTCCCCTGATGTTGCGTCCTGGCTCTGGGATTCAGAGATTTAATGCCTCTGAATGTGGAAGTTCTTCTAAGTCACCATGGCTAGTAGCCACTGATAGACCTTGGCCGAGGACAGACTGCTGATCCGC
This sequence comes from Lepidodactylus listeri, assembly GCA_029233225.1. Lineage (NCBI taxonomy): Eukaryota > Metazoa > Chordata > Lepidosauria > Squamata > Gekkonidae > Lepidodactylus > Lepidodactylus listeri. The sequence continues at coordinate 76,861,812 of JARCFY010000001.1, forward strand.
CCCGGGACAGACGCGGGACCAAAAGCCCCGCGCAAAAGCAGCCCGGCGCAGCCTGTTCCCACAGGCTGCGCTGTCCCGGGGCAGAGGCGGGGCGGAGGCGCGCTGACGCAGGGGCATCCAGACTTCTGCCCCCGCTTCCGGCGCGCTGCCGACGTGTCCAGACTGCCGCGAAGCGGCAGGGACGCGCGGCACTCCAGCCGGAGACCAGTTAGAAGTGGTCTCCGGCTGAAGCGGATGGACGGCGCCTCGCGGACGGGTGAGTCCGCGCCAACGCCGGAGGACAGATGCGGCAATGTGAACGCCCCCTCTGCCTCCGCTTTAGAAGCGGAGGCAGAGCGGGGCACATTGCCAGTCTGTCCTCGGCCCTTATCTTCCATGAATCTATGTAATCCCCTATGATGGCCCTGTCCACTTTCCTCCCTCAGAGACAAGATTTTCTCTCTGTTTTTCTTTCCCTTTTACTGACTGAGGCACCCTAATAATGTGTTTTCTTCTTTGCTGAAGAACTCTTGCTGTCCCACCCTGTCACAGTATGATATTTTAACTGTAGGCTCAGCTAGGGTTGCTGTTCTTCAGTTGGGAGTGGGGGATTCTCTGGTTTTGTGGGCTCCTGCCTGCCTGCTGCCAGCCAGCTGGCTGATGGGATGAAATCCTCCCCAACAGCATGTCGCCAGAAATAAATGTGACATACCTACATCGCCTGAAGGCACATTGGGGGGGGGGGTGATGCTCTGGTTTTGGGGCAAAACTCTATAGTTTGAGGCTGATTTTACCATAGAGTTTTGCCCAATAACCAGAGCATCACCCCCAACGTTACTGATGTGCCTCCATCACTTCTGGATGATGTAGGCATGTTGTGTGACATTACTTCCCACTCCCGGAATGTCCCCCCCATCCCCCACTGGTGTTTCCAATGGACCTGGTAACCATAGGCTCAGCCCAGGAACCTGAGGGAAGGATCAGGAGCCTGCTTTAACTTAAACAACTGAAATGACACTTGAGGAATTTTGAAATTCAAGGTAACAAAATATTTTATTTGGCATAGCGAAGAAAGGTCAGGTGAAATCAGCGGTTGAAATTTCTAAAGTAAAACCAGTACCTGCATAGACTTTTGTTCTCATGTTTCAGGCTAATGAGAGTTTCCTAAGCTTTTCACAGTGACTTAAATCATTAGGTTGAAAGGCTTTTGTTCCAGTGTTTTCCCAAACCCTCTAGTATACTTTGAGTATTTTCTGACTTTTTTGGTTTTCAGAAGGCTGGTATGCTCTTTCCAGTACCCAAACCTTTTCCCTTGAAACACCAGTTCTCATCTTGAGTTTTTAACTGACTCTTAAGGTCTTTAAAGGTAGTTTCTAACCACATCAGACGAGGGATCTCTGCAGTCTTCAAAACTAACTCCCTGTTTGACTGGTTAGGGAATTATCCTCTCTCTAAAAGATCTATCCCCTTTCCTTGGTCCAAATGGCTACCCCAGTTCGCTGACTGTTAAACTGCTCTCAGCTAAAGCTGAATTTTGAAACTGTTAATACTTGACTCAGTCAAGGCAGAAATCTGACTGAATCTCTCCTCAGCATGCAGCTCTCAAGTCTTTCTCTTGCTCAGCAGATGCTAATCAATTAGATTGCTTAGAGCAGCCTGTCACTCAAGGCTCTCTGTTTCTGTGAAGAATTAACCCTTCATAGTCCTTTAGCTGTTTGTACAGCACTTCTGAGCTTTTTTAAAATTAGCCTTCTCTCTTCTCTAGGAAAACAATATTTGGCTTACTTACTAAAGAAGCTCCTTTGGATGGATGGAATCAGAAACCATACTGGGGCATGAACAGTTAGGATTTAGGCTGGTTTCCTTGACATATAAACCATGGCCTAGTCCTCTATCACCTGGCTGAGAAATATTCATCTTTTAAGGGGGTTGGGAGATTATATGTGGCTTTTATTGACCTCAGGGGAGCCTTCAACTCCATAAATCACCTTAGATTGTGGAACAAACTTAATCAAACTGCCATGAACAAAAGGCTGCTAGGACTTATTCAACATTTATACTCAGGCTTGACTGCCCAAGTACAATGTAGGCACGATGGGAATTTAACAAATCCCAATCAATGAGCCTCTAAGGGTACAAAAGGAAAAATCTAGCTACTCAGCATTCTTTACAAGAATCTGGGCAACTAGCAGGCACTTGGTGGTCTAAGAAAATTGGTCAATGGCCAAAGGGCCATGGTAAACTTTCTTGTGCTGTGCTGAAACAAGGGGGGGGGGGAATCACATTTTGATGAATTCAGGCCTTAGTCTATGAAAGCGGAGTCCGGTTGCAGTGAAATCAGCATACATTTTATTGAGCAGGATCAGATAAGGCATGGGGAAGGAGGTCAGGAGGCCTGCTTATATGCACAGGTAAGCCGCATCCCTGACCTCGCCCAAACAAGGTAATTGGATAAGTTTCCCACCAGAGGCTATCATAGGACTATTTGAATATCCTAAGCCTCTGACAGGAAGACATTTAGGATCCTAGTGTACTATTGTTCTCTGGCCCCAAGCTCACGGCTTAACTGGGCCATGTGCTCTACGGGGGCCATGTGGCCGCCGCCATTACATACATTACAGTCTACAAACTTTCCTCATTATCTGGCTGACTTTTTGATACCCAAGAAGCCAAAAAAAGAAACCAAAAAAAACCCCCCACACTGAAAAACATACAGCAATGGCATTTGGATAGCTTTGAAATATTAATAAAAGAGAAAGTGTAGACCAAGTCAAAGTGGAATACATCAGGGGGGACAGATGGGCAAATTCAGTTCACAAACCTATTAAAATCTCATGTTTTCCTTTGTTAGTCTAATTTAGTTGAAGACCTTGTCTCTCCTCTTATCAAATGTACAATTAAGCTTTGCTCTGTATTTTAGCTTCAACTGTGATTTCTTAAATGTTTGCATATGGTTGTGAATGGTTGTGAATAATAAGGAGGAAATGCTTAGCTGGTTCAGTGCAGACAGTCATGTTTGGGGGCAGTAACAAGCAGAGGAAAAGTGGAATGGGATAACAACCACTGGCCCCAACAGATCTTGAGTAATGCTTATGCACATATTCATGTTTAGGACTTATGCATCTAGGGAGGAAGAGAGGGAGACCGACATCCATGCAGGCTGGGTTGTCTTTGGTCCATTCAGCATTTGCCTGCCACTCTGGATTTTCTCAGTGTTGGAGTGGAGGCAATATAAGTCCACAGCAAAACAGTATCCAAATAACCTGGGGCAACAGCAGGCTGAAACCAGGCTGACCACTGAAGGGAGGTACCATAATGCAGAATGGGGGGGAACAGAATAAAAAGAAGGTTGAACTCGATTTTAGTGCAGAATGGGGGGAAAACCTGGATTAAAAAGATGGTTGAATTCAGTTTTAGCGCAGAATTGCTTGGAGGATATCACAGTGAACATGGATTAAAAGGAGAGTGCAGAAAGGGCCTTTGATTGAGGTAGGATTTACTTCCTGATAAGAAGTAAATCTCTTATTATTTCTTACTGTTTTATGTTCAGTTTTATCAGATCCATAAAAAAATTAGTAAAGATTTTTAAGGGGTGCCAAGTGGGTTGCTGCAATAGTCAGAGTGGCTCAGGATCCTTCCACAGACTTTACATGTCCTAATAGTGAAAGTGTGGGATATAAATGGGTGAATGCAGTGAAATGAAGCACTTGTGTTTCCCCTTTCCCAGCCCAGAAAATCTGCCAGGGAAGAATTCCCTGTGAGAACTCAAACTTCCTTTGGCTTTTAGTGCTGTAGCAAAGACCATTTCTGTCCCCGACTGCATTCATGGTATCTACAGTCTAGAGATGCTCCCTAACCCTGATCAAATTCTGGTCAGGTAACAATATAATATGAAGTGTTGTGGGACAGATGCAGACATCAGACCAGGGTATCCAGCTTCGCTACCATAGCAGCTGAAGGTCAATATGAGAATTACCTTCCTTAAGAGATACAGACAATACCTGTTTTGCTGAAACCTGTGGGAGTTCGGCTGATGGTTGCTATGGATGCAGGATTTCATACCCAGGATATCAATGTTTAATGTACTACATGACACTAAGAACAATACTATATTTTATTTCCACACAAATCTGTAATCTTTTCAGTTCAGGATACTGCTTGTACTGTGCTGAGAGGTTGGAACAGGCACATCTGTGGGACAGTTTTCTCAAAAAGATATCTGCAAGACACAGGATACCGATGTAGATGACCTGCCCACCTGTTTTGGAGGTGGCAGAAATCATAGGATGCTTCAAGACAAACAGGGGCTGTTTTGCATATGCACTTACTGTTGAAACTAAGTTTGGATATGTGCCCATTGTCCCACATAGAAATGTACATGGGAAACATCTGTTTCCATTGAAGCTTAAAATGATAGACCTTTGAAAAGCAGGACCACAGACTTATAGGGAAAGCAACCAGTGGCCATGTGTTTTACCATTCATCAAGGCAATATGATGGAGTTAAAATAATTAGACCAATATGGCAATTGTTCAGGGAAGTACAATTTTTAAGTGGTGAGAAGTCTAAAGTCAGGGGTCCTTTTTATTTTGTCATTAGTGCCTTTTCCTCACTTAGAAGTGGATTTGCTCAGTCAAAAATGTTGATCTTTGTGACCACACTTTTAGCAGTCATATGACTGAGAACATCTTCTTGGTGTTCATGTGGATACATTTAAAGGATGGAAGTAGGACTGCCAAGTCCCTCGGTAGGGCGGGGGAAACACTGATTTTTAGTGCTTATCTCCCGCTTTTCCAAAGTTGGCCACCGGGGGGACAAAAAGGCTGCCTTAAAAGGGAAATGTCTGCAGAGAGCCTGCCCTGCAGTAAAAAGCCTCGCCAGACATTTCCCCTTTAAGAAGTCAGCAAGAGAGCTTCCACAGCAAGAGAGGTCCGCCCAGAGATTAAGGAGGGACTGAAGGAGCTGCTTTTGCATGTGGCTGGCAAGGTGAGTTTCTCTTCCAGCTCTTTTCATTCTCTCTCCCTCTTTCTTTTTTCTGTCTGTCTGTCTGTCTGTCTCTCTCTCTCTCTGTCCCCATCCAGCAGAGGTCTATCAGTGGCTATTATAGCCACAAGGTCTAAATGGAACCCTTTGTCTGGGGCAGTGAGGCTCTGAATTCTTGGTGCTTGGGGGGCAACAGTGGGAGGGCTTCTGGAGTTCTGGCCCCGCTGCTGGACCTCCTGAGGGCACCTGGTATTTTTGGCCACTGTTGTGACACAGAGTGTTGTACTGGATGGGCTGTACTGGATGGGCCGATCCACTGTGGCTTCTCTCCTGTTCTTATGATATGAAAATCATATTTAGCACTTGTGTAGCACTTAGTGCTTCATATTCTGCCGAGATGAGGAAGGATCCAGTAGGGCCGTTGCTCAGTGATAGAGCATCTGCTTGACATGCAGGAGGTATCAGCCTCTTCAGCTAAAAAAGGATCAGGTAATAGGTGACATTAAAGATCTCACCCTGAGACCCTGGAGAGCCACTACCAGTCTGAGTAGTCAATACTGACCTTGATGGACCAATGGCCTGATTCAGTATTAGGAAACTTCATGAGTTCATGTGTCAGCATGTGGAAGCAACATCACAGGATGTGACATCACAAAATGATGTCACTTCCTTTCTCCTGGCTCCACCCCCAAAGTCTCCTGGCTCCACCCCCAAAGTCCCCAGATATTTCCCAAGTTGGACTTGGCAGCCCTAGATGGAAGGGGGAAGGGACAGAAAATTACACTGCAAAAGCTATGAAATTGCCACAAAACGTATCCAGAAGGATTAACAACAAATGGCAAGGGCAGGTCTATTAGAGACACCACAAAGTATCGTGTGTTTTAAAGTGGGACAATACTATGAGTTGTACCTTGCCAGGTTTTTCACACCACTTCCTTTTCTTAATACTGCTTCTATCCCACATGGCTTTTGCCTATGCAGTTCCCATGTATGCCAGCCTAACCTTTTTTGGTGGTCAGAGGGAACCCCTGCTTTCGTTTTCACAGGAAGAAAAGCTGGCTGGGTCCAGACTTTGGAGTTACTTTGTTAAGTAGGAACTCTTTTGCAAAGTGCAGATTCACTGAAAAATAAACAAGCATAGTTGGGCTGCATGTAAATTGACCCGCCTGGTTGTGGGAAGGTTCTTATTATGAATGTTTTCTGAAGCTGGAAGAAAGACAGCTCAAAAACAAAGTGCAAGCCCTTTTGGATATCTATGTGCCTCCTAATAGGGCTCATGCTGGAAGAAAAGGTAAAAAATAAGAAATAAATATAAAGTGATAAAAGGGGAAGAAAATTTTCAACTTATATCATCAACATCAGGGAACCACAATGGATTTCTTACATTTTCACATTAAAAGAATATCCACTTCCTGTAAAGTGGGTTGGTCAGCAAAATATTATCTGCCATATATATTGAAGGACTGGGAACCAAGTTACCGTATTTTTTGCTCTATAGGACGCACTTTTTCTCCCCCAAAAAGTGGTGGGGGAAGTGTGTGCGCCTTATGGAGCGAATACTGCCCGGGGAGAACCCCCCCCTCCCCCGTGAACCTTTCCCGGGCCGCGGCATGGCCGCCGGCCAGGGAGAAACCCCTCCTCCCTCCTCCGCTCACCCTTCCCGGGCTACAGCATGTGGGATAAACAATGCATGCGTGAGGACGAGAGAGGCAGGCAGATCCTGCATGTAAGCTCTCCCCAGGGTCCGAGGCAGGACTTCACCCCGTCAACACCTCTTTCAGCCGCTCACCTCTTGATGCCTCGATCCATGAGGCTGAGCTCCCCCGCCCCTACCCCAGGCTCTGCCATATTTGTCCTCTTCTGTCTGCCTTCCAGCTTTAGCCGCGGAACATGCCGCCATTCACTTTAAATCCCTCCTCCTGGTGGCGGGGCAAACGGCGCCGACGGGCATGACTGGAGAAAGCGGCCGCTTGATGAGGGCGCTCACTGTCAGGCAGAGAGGTGGTCGTCGTGGAAGAATCATGGGGTGTGGGGGCAGAGAATTGCTTGGGGTCCGACAGAGTCAACCACATTAGAGCCCTAGTCTTCGGTTAGACGGAGAGGCAACAGAACAGCACACCGTGAAGACGGGGAGGAGACAGAGCGGCAGCTCATCCCAAGTTTGCAGGATATGCTGTCTCCACGTTCAAATAGACAGCCAAAATAGCTGTGTGTAATTGTTGAGGGTTTCTCTTGGAAACGGAGGGGAGTCTTGGGGGCTTCTTGGAAATATAATACAAGGGGACTCCCCCCCCTCCTGACTCTTATCTTTGTTTATTATGGCCGCCAGCCCGGGGAGAAATCCCTCCTCCCTCTCCCACTCATCTTTCCCGGGCCGGCAGGCTGCTGGCCAGGGAAGAAAACCCCTTCTCCCTCCCCCTTGGCTGGCTGGTGGGCGAGGGGGCCGGGCTCAAGGAGCTGCGTGAGCAGGCTGGCGAGGCGAGCGGCCGGGCACTCTAAATGCAGCACGGCAGCGGTGTGCGGCTCTTTGAAGAGGCGCCGTCAGGAGCCACCCGCAGGATCACATGGGCGTGCTTCCTCCGTCACCGCGGCGGCTGCCGGGGACAGTGCGCCGTCGCCAAAGTGCCCAGTTCTCCAGGTGCAGGGGGGGAGAGGGAGCCCGGCCCAGGCAACAGAGGCAGCTCGGGCGACTGAGCGGGGAAGAGCTGGTGGCGACGGTCTCATGTGCATGCACAGAGCATGCGTCTCCCTCCCCCCTCCGGGAGAATTGGGGGGGGGGTTCCACACTTCCCCCACCCAAGGGGCGGCGGCAGGGGGCTTAGGGTCAGGCGGGCAACGGGAGCCTCTTGGCTCGAGCTTCTCGGCTCCCGGGCATCCGGCGCTGCCCTTGAGCGAGCACGCGCTGGCCCGGGCAGAAAACCCCTCCTCCCTTCCCTGCGCACCTTTCCCAGTCCTCACTGAGCGGGGGAACTTATGAGAGGGATGGACCGCTTAAAATGTGTCCTCTTTTACAAACACCGTTCTGGGGCCCTTTGGTAGGAGGTTTGTCTGTTCACAGTCTCTGTTTTTCTCTGAATCTACAAACACGCCTGTTAATTAGGACCAACCCAAACCGGCACAAAACAGTGCACATGTTTTCAACTTCTCTAGAACTTGTCATCAGTCGGGATGCTCAAAGAGCAGGAAGGGGGAAGAGGTGAAAAAATGGGACGTTTCACGTCATGATCTTAAGACTTTGCCTTGCCACACCCTTGTGTGGAATACTGAGTAGGTTAGGGTTCCCAGCCTCCAGGTGGGGGCTGGAGATCCCCTGGAATCACAACTGAGCTCTAGGCAACACAAATCCCTTATTTATTATTTATTTAAAACAGTTATTCCCCTTCTCCTGGAAAAGACGGCTGCTTTGGGAGGTGGACTGTATGGCACTATACCCTCCAAGAGCCAGTTTGGTGTAATGGTTAAGAGCACAGACTTTAATCTGGGAGAACCTCCACGTGCAGGTGCTGGTGTGACCTTGGGTCACATGGCCGCCAGCCTGGGGACAAACCCCTCCTCCCTCCCCCGCTCACCCTTGGCTGGCGGGCGGGCGAGGGGGCCAGGCTCAAGGAGCTGCGCGGGCGGGCGGGCTGGCGAGGCGAGCGGCCGGGCACTCTGGATGCAGCGCGGAGGCGGTGTACGGCTCTTTGGAGAGGCGCCGTCAGGAGCCACCCACAGGATCACATGGGCGCGCTTCCTCCGCCGCGGCTGCCGGGGACAGCGCGCCGCCGCCAAAGCACCTAGTTCTCCAGGTGCAGGGGGGGAGAGGGAGCCCGGCCCAGGCAACAGAGGCAGCTCAGGCGACCGGGCGGGGAAGAGCTGGCGGCGGCGGCGAGGGTCTCATGTGCATGCACAGAGCGCGAGTCTCCCTCCCCCCCTCCGGGAGAATCGGGGGGGGGTTCCACACTTCCCCCACCCAAGGGGCGGCGGCAGGGGGCTTGGGGTCAGGCGGCCAACGGCTCAAGCGTCTCGGCTCCCGGGTGTCGGGCGCTGCCCTTGAGCGAGCGAGCAAGCAAGCACGACGACGCCGGACTTCTGAGCATAAGCAGAGGCTGGGCTGGGCCACCTGCCCGGGGAGAAAACCCCTTCTCCCTCCCCCGCACACCTTTTCTCGGCATCTTCCTACCACTGCCTGGCTGGGACAAGGCAGAGCCAGAGCTGGGACCGCTACCCCCGGGCCTCTTCGGGCAGCTGAGCTGAAGGCTCTGCCGTGCCTCCGAGCTTCTGCTCACAGCTCCATCGGCCAGAGCCGAGGCAAGACCCACCAACTAATGTTTTGCAAAGTTGAGGAGAAAGAGACGGATCCTCCTCCCCTCCCCATGGTAATTATATCCATCCCACCCGTGGAAACTGCTTCTCATAATTTGGTGGTGGTGCAGGTTCGCAAGCCCAGTCCCTATTGTCACAAGTGCCATCCCCACAGTCTCAAAGTGGATCCGAAGGCGTCCTCCCCACAAATAAACAGGCATTGAAAACATAGGGGACAAACAACACCCCTTCTGAACCACCTCGAGGAGGGTGAGTACAAAAGGGCAGTCAAAGTCTATTAAAAGGGTTATTAACTGCTTCAAGTGATTTCCCTCCCCCCCCAATGGCTTGAAGACAGAGGTGGAAGTGGATAAGGGACAGGCAGGCATCTTGCCCCACTGTTTTCCCACAGGATCAAGCACAGTTTCTCCACCTTATTATTTTTGGGGTGGGAAACTGTCTGGTCTCTGATTAGTGAAGAAATCTCTTGTCGCCTTTCTTCAGGTCTGGAAAGGTGTTCTTACAGTGGCTTTTGTTCTATCAACCTCTTTTATACAATGTCCTCTCAGAGCAAACTTTGTGTCACCCATAGTTTGTGGTGACACAAGATCCATTCAAGCACAAAGTCCATTTTTGTGTTTGTTTTTAGGTCTTAAAAATGTTATACATTTTAATATGGCTGATTGTTGTTCTCATTGATTTAAGATAATGCTCAGTGCAGGTTAGTGGTCAGTGATAATGAGCAGGCCAGTGGTGAGTGACAACACAAATGGTCAGTGCTCCGTGGTAATGCAAATGTTCAGCGCTTAGTGACAACGCAAATGGTTAGTGCTCAATGGTAAACATTGAAGAAATGATACTGACAGATCCTTCATTTCTTACAGAAAAATACTACAGTACCTCACTCTACCCTTGCAAAGATGATAAAGCAGAAAAGGTTAGCATATAAAATTCCTTTTAAACTAGAGGTAGTAAAATATGCTAAGAAGCATGGAAACAGAGCAGCTGAGAGACATTTTGGGCCTCCTCCAACTGAAAAAATGATTAGAGAGTGGAGGAAACAGGAGGATCAACTGCAAAAAGCAGATAAATGTAAGCACACTTTTCGTGGGCATGTTGCAAAGTGGCCACAGTTGGAGGTGGACATGAAAGAATGGATTATACGTCAGCGGAATAATGGCTTCTCTGTTTCGACAAAAATGATCATATTTGAAGCGAAACGCATTTCTATAGAGAAAGCCATTCGGGATTTTACAGGATCACCATCATGGTGCTACAGATTTATGAGGCGATGTGGTCTTGCTATGCGGACCAAAACTAGAATTGCACAAAAAATGCCAAAAGAATATGAATCTAAAATTCTGTCCTTTCATAAATTTGTTATTGATGCTAGGAAGAAAAATGGCTTTGAAATTGGCCAGATTGGGAATATGGATGAAGTCCCACTAACCTTTGATGTACCATCTAATAGGACTGTAGATCTGAAGGGTGCCAAAACTATCACTCTAAAAACTTCAGGGCATGAGAAGACCCATTACACAGCTGTGTTGTCCTGCTGTGCCGATGGCACCAAATTGCCACCCATGTTGATTTTCAAAAGGAAAACATTTCCAAAAGAAGTGATTCCGCGAGGAGTTGTTGTACATGTACATGAGAAAGGATGGATGGATGAAAATGGAATGAGAATATGGGTTGAAAAGGTGTGGTCCAAACGTCCTGGAGGACTTCTGAAAAAACCTGCCTTATTAGTGCTTGACCAGTTTAGAGCACATATTAGCGAACCAACAAAAAAGTGCTTCAAAGAAGTGAAGACTCATCTAGCTGTAATTCCCGGAGGTCTTACTAGCCAGTTGCAACCTCTTGATGTTTCCATCAACAAGCCATTTAAGGTCTTAATGAGAGAAGAGTGGAACAAATGGATGGCTGCTGGTAATCATGATCTGACGTCTACTGGATGAATGAAGAGGCCCACCATCACTCAAGTTTGTGAATGGGTGAAAACATCATGGGACTCAGTAAAGGAGGAGATCGTTGTACAGTCATTCAAAAAATGTGGCATTAGCAATGCCTTAGATGGAAGTGAAGACGGTATCTTATATGAAGACAGCGAAGAAAGTGATGTCAGTGATTGTGAGCAAATGAGCTTCATAAATTCTGACTCTAGCGATGATGAGTTCTTGGGGTTTCCAGAAAACTAGAGTACTCAAATCTTTTAAGTCTCTCCATTTGTTAATGACAGTAATAATAGTTCTTAATGCCACTGTTGACTGCTGTTCACTTTATATGGTTCAAATGTTATTCTGTTATAGTTTATTAAAAAAATTATTACACTATTTGGTTCAGAATATTTTTTTCCCTGTTTTCCTCCTCTAAAAACTAGGTGCGTCTTACGGTCAGGTGCGTCTTATGGAGCGAAAAATACGGTAGCTCAAAATTGGTGTATGATTTAGCTGTTTCTGTATGGCCGATTCCGCACTAGTTGTTGCCCCGGCATCACTCCCCGATAAAATCCGGGGCAGAGCAACAGTTCCCCACTTGTTGCTCCAGGTCTGCAGTTGGCCCGAATGTAATCATCGTCTCCCCCAGATCTTCCGTTTCTGGGATTTTCCCGGGGGGGGGGGGTTGCCACGGAAATGAAGTCAAGTGGGGAACTCCAAAATCGGGGTTTCTTGCTCCCCTTTAATGCCCCTCTGCTTCTTTCTCTCCCCTTTCCCTCCCCTTTCCTGCCCTGGTGTGAGCAGGATTTTTTTTTGTTCCCAACTTTGTTGCGTTACAATAACACAACCCGACATTGATCCACCGTTGACTGGCATTTAAATGTCTTTTTTAAAATGTATTTTTGTTGTTGATGTCTGCACATTTCTGTGTTGCATCTTTTGCACAAAAGTCATGCCTGAGTCATGCCACTATAAAAATATGTATTGATGACTTTGAGGCACAGCGCGAGCTGTTCCCCCCCCCCCCCCGGTTGCATTACAACAACATGACATGACATTGATCCATCATTGTGTGGTTAACATTTTTTGCGGGGCCAATTTTTTGCACACACCCCCCAGCCAAATGAGTGATGCCCATGAGCAAGGGGGGTGGTGAAGGAGGCACAGCCCAAGGAATCCAGGCTGCTGGGAAGACGCCTGCCCCACACCAGCACCATGCGCCGGAGAATGGGCTCCAGGGCGCTCCTCCTCCTCCTCCTTGGCTCCCTGCAGCAGCCAAGGGAGGGAGCCAGATGCAAGTAGGATGGCGCGCTCAGGTGGGGAGGGCTTCTCCCTTCAGCCATGGCAGGCCACCGGAAAGGGGGCAGGTCCCAGTGCTGCCTGGGTGGTGGCGGCGGCTGTTGCAGCTGCAATCCTTCCAAGCCCTTTGTGTGCGCGGGTCCTTCACCCGCCTGCCTCCATCCACCGCTCTGCCCTCCAGTCACCAGACTGAGCGCTGCCAAGCCAGATCACAACACTCTCCTCCCCACCCTCCTCCTCCCCCTCCTTCTCCAGTTTAAAAATATCCCTGCCACCCCCATACACCAAAAGGGGCGGCGGCGGCGGGAGGACTCAGGAACAGCTCATCGGGAGTGGGGAGAGAGGATGGCACGCAGGAGTGTTGGGGGGAGCAGATTAAGTCATCTGAGCATCATCACGAGGACCATCGCAGCCCTTTTCGGCTAGGCAGGAGTCAAGAGTTTTTCACGGGGGGCAGAGGAAAGAGATGCCACCGGCCCTAGCCAGCCACAAAAAAAGACACCGGCGGGGATTTGCCTGAGATTGGAGCAAGCCAGAGATGTGGTGGCGTGGTGGTGTGGACACAGTTTTTGCAGGGGTTACATGTGTCGGTGTTGCATGTTCCCCCTCCATTTCCCATCCCTTTCCCACCCTCCATTTCCCCTCCAACCCTGGCACAACCTTTTTTTTTTTCCTCACATGGATGATTTTTGCGGGCTTGGAAGCTCAGATGGCCAATCACGGCTTTGTTGCATCACGACGTCATAACGCAACTCCACCTACATTAAAAAAGGGGGGGAGACAGGCGGGGGCTCAAGATTCGGGGCAAGGACAGATGCGGAAATGAAGAACTGGCATCAACCTGGGTCAGATGCATGTAATGTGGAAACATGCACACTGATTCGGACCAATTAAACCCGGGAGGAAAGGGAAGCAAAACACTTGTGCGGAATTGGCTTATGATTTATCAAGTTTGAATGATTACACATAATAAATTTGTCCCAGACTTTCTCGTACCAGAGGGCTATAGAGGGAGGTTTGTGTTCTTTCTAGTTATATGCAATTGTAAGGCACGCTGAGGCCAATAAGATGGAAATTAGTTCTTGTTGGGAGCGTTCCAAGTTCGATTCCAACCCTAAGTCCAAAAGCATCATTTGCAGTGTTCTGGGTATTTTTTTGAGCAACAATTTTGCTTATAACCACCGCAACTTCTTGCCAGAAGGCCTGGATGTGGACACAGTCCCATCAGCAATGCAAATAGTTGCCAGGGTTCTCACAGTGTTTCCAGCACTGAGAGCTTAATTGAGCATTTATATGGTTCAGGCACACTGGGGTCCAATACCACCTGGAAAGTAGCTTTAAAAAATGTACTTTTATATTGAAGACTTTAGAGGTGTCTGCCAGGGTTCTCCAGATGTTTTCCCATTGTATCTCTGTCAGGGTAATGCCCATATTTTGCCACTTCTTTTGATAACACAGTAATTTAGGACAGAATTTTGTAGATCTTTGGAGAGCATGCCTTTGGAGATGCCATCATATCCCATGATGATCTTCTCAATATCTCTTAATTATATTTGAAGCTGTCCACTGGAATGTAAACATTCAAAGCAGCTTTTCATTTGGAGATATTGAAACAATGGGATGGGGAAACCTGCCTTCTTTTCCAATTGTGCTTTATCAAGTAAATGATCATGTTGGAATACATCTATGGGTCAAGTTAGACCCACCTGTAGCTGTTTTTGAAAGGTAATTTGTTCCCTACCAGGGAAAAATCAGTCTTGATTGGTAAAAGATGCAACTGGTGAGACATCTGGTGCAAGTTTTCTTCTCAGGAGATCCTAGATTTTTTAAGTAGCTGATAGAAATTGATTCTTCTGTACCTGGGGAGGTCTGAGTGAAGGGTTCATCCAGATCGTCTCCTGAATTGAGAATGGATAAGCAGCTTCTTGTTCCATGCCTATCCAATCTTCTGGGGAAGAAGAAAGTGACATTTTAATAATATTAACTAAATTGTGGTGGCATAATAATAGTTCTTAAGAGAAAAATCTAACCTAACCAGATGTAGAAAGTCCGCACATCATGTTGATATTTATTCTTAGTTTCTTATTGTCCTAGTGGAAGGCATTTAAAGTTGTCTGCCATTTCTCTAGGTTTCAGAGTGAGATCTCTATTGGTAATGTCTACAATTTCAATAGAAATCTAGGTAATAAAAAAGATTTAATTAAGTGGAACCAGTCCTGCCAAGTTAAAGATGATTTGTTCCAACTTTTAATTAAAATAGAAATGTCTTCGTGCAAGGTTGCAAAATTTTGGTCTTTCAAATATTTCAACTCCAGTGGAATCTGGACTCCTAGATATTGCCTGGATTTTGTAATCTATTTATAGGGGTATGTTGATTTTATAAAATCCATCTGTTCAGAATCTAACTTAATCAGAAAGATTTCGGATTTCATTGGATTGATGTACAGGCCTGATATTTGGCTGAAACATGTCTAAGAATCTTGGATCACCGGGAGTGTTTGTGTAGGATTTGTCAGATAAAGCTCCAGGTCATCAGTGTATAAGCTGACCTTGTGCTCTTGCCTGCCTAGGTTCAATCCTTGTATGTTGAAATTGCTGCATATTTCTTCTTCTAAAGTGTGAGGCTTCTGCTCGAAGTAGTCAAGGATCAGACCTTTGTTGATGAAACACAGTTCTTTATTTCCTATTACTACATTACTACAGGTCCTCGGATCATTGTTAGAGATAAAGCATACAATAGAAGCAGGACTAATATACCCTCTAGTACAATTTAAATTACCCATAGGTAACCAATCACAAGGAGGGAAAAACCGCGGGCTAAAGGTCCTTTGACCATTTGCTTCCCACAGGAAAAAGGTTAGGTGTGAAGCTGTAAATTTCCCTTCTTAAACCAGACCCCTTAGATGTATCCATCTTATGCATAACAAATAACTTTTGCCAAGGTCTTCACACGCCGATAAGAAACGGGTCCGCGCCTTCTCCGGCAGGGAGGAAAGGAATGCGGAGGCGTGGAGGTGAGAGGCCGATTGTTCTCATGCGCTGAAGTCGCCACCCTCCTGGACCAAATGGTTACACTGACCAGACCTGGCTTGAGCCATAAATCCAGGGTCATAAAGAAAGCCATAAAGAAAGGTTACATAGTGACTACAAGGACAGGTTACATGATGAGGAAAATTATACAAAGCATGTCAGTATTAAACCTTGCTAGCATTAAGCATTACAGAAACGCTTGTTAGAATCTTTAGATTCTGACATAAAGGCTCAATTGCAATTGCAAATAATAATGGCGAAAGTGGGCAGCCCTTGTTTGGTGCCTCTTGCTAAATTAAAAGAAGTGGAATATATTAATGAAAGTCTGTGTACTCCCCAGCTGCAGTAATAGGTATGTCCCAGCAAAAGTTAAGTTCTTTTAACAGCTCCATTCTATACAATATGCTAGGTTTAGGTGATAACACTCTGACCCATATGCCTTCAGGTTTTATGTGTGGGAGATCATATTGTCTTCTACCATGTAGGAAACTTCCATTGAAGTTTATATTAGAGTAAAGCCACTACACAGAGGTGTCGAAATCATTTGTTAGGGGTGTCAAATCTGACATAAATGTCACTTTGTTGGGCTGGGCCAGGTGTGCCATAAAATGTCATGCCAGGTACCAGAGATATAAACTGCATAAAGGACAGCAGCTGATAAGCTCTGAGTTATTGTCTCCTCACTGCAAGCAGGGCCGGATCTCTCATTAGGCCAACTAGGCACCTGCCTGGGGCAGAGACCTCTGAGGGGTTCAGAACTGACCTGAGCAAATGTGTGCAGATGAATCTGCTTCCAGCATGACCCGGTCTACTTCTTCCAGTTCCTTAATGCTGCTGCATCAACCTGACCCCTTCTTCTTCTTCCAATTCATTTGGCAGCTGATGAAAGACCAGCAAGAAGGGGCAGGGCTTCCTGGTGCTTGCTTCCAGCAGGCGCTGCCCCTTTCAGACCTTGCGTTTGTGCATTCCAGGTCTCAGGCACTCAGAGGAGGACTCCTCTGCTGATGGCACTTCTTCCCACCAGCCCGGCACTTGCCTCTCCAAGCTGCTTTGTCTTTTTCCTCCCCGGCATGCATGCCCCCCTGCTCAGCGCATGGCTGGCTGAGGGTGGCTTGGTGGGCGTGCAGAAGACAGCCTCTCTCGCAGGATGAAGAGTTTAGCTGATGGCTGGAGAGAGAAATTTCTCGGAGCCAGAGCCCAGCCCAAGAGCAGTACATTTGGGAAGCCGCCCCCCAGCCCCCATTTGAGTCCTCTGAGCATTTGGTGGGAGCAAGGAGTCACTGCCATCTCCTTCTCAGCCCAGACACTTCCCTTGCTCAAAGGCAGGAACAGCAAGAAAGCCGCAAAGCGGTCGCTGGGACAGTGCAAAAAGAAGCACAAAGGTCTGGGGAGAGGGTGCTGCGCTCGCTGCATCAAAGTTTCCCTTTTGGTGGGGTTAGTGCCCGGGGCACAGCCAATGCTTGCTGTGCACACAGATCTTCGAGAAGAGGGGCATTCATTGGGTTCCCTGGAGCTGGGACCTTTGCAAGCCAGAGAGTGAACTCCACACCCGATGGCCCTCTGTTTGCTGCTTCTGGCTAAGATTGTTATTTATCTCTTGCCAAATCTAGATAGAAGGGATAAGGCTCACTAGTATTTAAAAAGTACTCTTCACTTGGAATGTTTCTAAATGAAGAGACTAGAAATTTCAGCTCTGACTCCAGGAGCAAATGCACTTTGTGCATGCACCAAAGTATTCTTTTTAACCTCATGCATTCCTGACAGGGTCCTGGCACTGAAATGAGAATTATGGCAAAAACCTGATGAGCAGTAGCAAGGATAATTTATTTATTTTTATTTATTCATTGGGCTTATATGCCGCTCTCCCCAACAAGCGGGCCCAGAGCAGCTCACATACAAATACATTAAAACATTTAAAACAGATAAAAACAACACAATATAACATAACATAAAATCAACAATATAACATAACATAAAATCAACATAAACAGCCAGTGATTTGTAAAAGCACTTAGGAACTTCAATAAATCTAGAGGGAGCTCTCCAAACTCTACTGGCTTGCATGTATCAACCCTTGCCTTGCTTTTCTGTGGGCAGAAGACAGATGTGTTTTTGATGGGATGTACTAAAAGGAAGGACAGGATTGCCCACTGGAAACAATGGCAGAGACTTGAAGGCCCATTGGAAATAATGGGAGCCAGGAATGCCAATTGACTTGCATGGGCTCCATCGAAATACATTACAGCTCAAGAAGAGTTGCAAAGAAAATGCGGAATGGATTTTCCATTAAGATCTCTGGTCCCATATAGACTACTCTGGGACTGGAATGACAGATCATTACAGTCCCAGAACACTCCTGCTACTCCCAAGGGCTGTCATTCCACTCTGGGGCCTGTCATTCCAATCCCAGAGCAGTGTATTTGGAACCAGAGACCTTAATGGAGAATCCATTCCACATTTTCTTTGCAACTCTTCTGGGGGCACCAGAAGGTATCCTCACCTAGTGTGCAAAAAAACCTGGGGCTGGCCCTGACTGTAGGGTACCATGGGCTGGGAGGGGGGATGCAAAGGAAAACCCATATCAGTGGACTGGAAAGCCAGTGGTGCAGCACTGGGCAGACGTTCTCACATTGTTTGACTGCTGCAGATGAGGTTGTTCCACCATGCTGAAGCCACAATCAGAGTGGCTTTGCCCACCTACCCCCCACCAAGAAATCTTCTGTTCCCTCCCTTGCACTAGTTGCTCGTGGGCTGCATAAGAGCCCTGGACAGGCCGATGCTGGTCCCCATGCCTTATGTTTGACATCCCTGCACTAATACTTGCTTGGGTTTCTGGGGTTTTTAGAGTGTTTCAAAGAGCCTTTCATCTGTCAGCAATTTTTTATTATGTATTGTGTGCACATTTATATTTACCCCTGTTACCCCTCACCCACAGCCCAGCTTCCTTTATAGGGTTGCCCATCCTCAGCTGGGGGCACGGGATCTCCCAATTTGGAGCCCCTCCCCCCACATCTGGGCTATCAGAAAGCAGGGGGGGAATAGCTGCTGGGTGCTCTATTATACCCTATGGAGACTGGCCCTCATAGGGTATAATGGAGAATTGATCCATGGGTATCTGAGGCTCATAGGGGGCTGTTTTTTGAGATAGACACACCAAATTTTTCGCATAGCTGCGGGCACCTCTCCTAACCCCCCCCCCCCCAAGTTTCAAAAAGATTGGACCAAGGGGTCCAATTCTATGAGCTCCAAAAATATGCCCCCATCATCCATTATTTCCAATGGAGGGTAAGCATTTAAAAGAAATGCAGTCCCTTTAAATGCAACAGCAGCTCATCCAGAACTCCCTTTGGAGTTCCCGCTCCTGAAGCCTCCCTCCCCTCTCCTGGAAGCTCCTGGTAATTCCCACACTCATTTGTCACCCTCACCCGGCAGCCCTATTCCTTTGTCTACTAAAATGTGTTCATACATTCAGCTGTGGTGACTATTATGAGTTTCACTGATGTCACAATACAACATCGGAAGTGTAGTATCGCATACATATTGAGTATATATGTGTCTAGCATCATGATCGTTATAAACAAAATTATGTTCTTGTTCAGTGGGAGTGTGTGTGGATCAGAGCAAGGACTGGGAAGGTGAAAAAGGCCCTGCAAAACAACAAGACCTCATGGGTCAAAAGGATGACAAACAGCAGTGAAACACTAATGGGGGCAGAATTTTCAGGCAAACCTTTGAAATGAATAGGGAAGTAATTGTGGGTGAGATACCTAATAAACATACAAAAATTCTGTTTCTACTTGTCCGTTTTTTCTGTCTTCACCTCATGTCAGTCCCCATTACAGGAGTTTTTATTTCCATCCTTTTTATTTCCTTTGTCTTGTAGGTCTCCTATGTAAAGGCAATTGACATCTGGATGGCTGTGTGTCTTCTCTTTGTGTTTGCTGCACTGCTTGAATATGCAGCAGTGAATTTTGTGTCAAGGCAACACAAAGAGTTTCTGAGGCTTCGGAGAAGGCAAAGGAGGCAAAATAAGGTACGGCACTTTCCCCTCAGCATGATCGTGGAAGTCTTTCCCCATAACTGATCTCTTCCCTTCAGTACACCTCATATGGAACACCCGTGCCTTTATCCCTTTGGTTTCTTTTATTCAGTGTCAAGAGTTGAGATTTTAAAACAGGGCTTGTTTGCCAGCATTGTCTTTTTATCTCGGTTTGAGCCAAAACTAATATGCTGCCTTTCACAATTGCGTAATAAACCCAAGTATTCCCATTTCCATAGACAGATATTCAGATCTGAAGGTTTTCTATGCAAATACATGACATTTATCAGTTTTCAGGTTTGATGTGAATATCCATTTCACCTTTAATTGAAATACTCCGTAGTTACCGACCCTTCTCATATATTTCTTTTTTAGCATTGCTTTCTTCTGGTAATGGTGGTAGCTAGCCTTAGATTCTTCTTTAGCAGACATAGTAGCAACTTCTACTTGGGAGCTCAAGTACCTTCAGCAGCATTGGGCTGGGACTAGTTCTTCACTTGTCTGGAGTCCTCCTAATGCATTCAGAACTGTTTTTCTCTCAGCTTTGTTATTACCACCTGCCTTTCTCAACAAGGAACAATATTTGTAAAGCCATCCATACCATATTATTTCCGCTCTTCCTTGCTTCAATTTGACTTTCACAGTAAATTCCAACTGATTCCCGTCTGAATTGCTTCACACAGCTCATCCTGGTATTCTTCTCTAACTGTGCCATTCTTATTTTTGTTTTGTTTATCATTGCATCATTTCCATTCTCACCGCTGCTATCGGTTCTGACAAATCTGGGAACAGGCACAGACTGTGACTGTTGGGAATGAAAGTGTCGAGTCGGTACGGCGCATGAATGGCTTGAGGATAAAAGAGTCATCAACATACGGGACAGTGAATCAGATCTGCAATCCGAGTTTCAGGGTAAAAATTCAGAAAACAACAAGAAACGTATGAAAATGATGTCATACATTGGCAATGTGACCAATGTTTATGACATCACCTATAGCCAATTCTTGTATCAGACAGAATACTGTTCTGAGCATGTGAGCATCCTGCTATATGTTTCTAACCCTTGTTCCCTGTGTTCCTCTTAGTTTGCCAATAGTATTTTTCATCATAATGCCACTGCAGCTCTCACCATAGGTAAGCGTATAGATGATAAGCTTACTTAGATTTTGCAATGGTGGTATACTACTCATGTTAGTGGTTTTAAGTGAAACACTGATGCTGTTTAATAATGACTCAGCATGGGAGAAATTTAAAGTGGTTATAGGGTTAGCACCATTCACTTAATATCCAAGAACCAATTCACACATTTTTCTGAATTACACAGATGAAAGAGTCATTCATGCTTCTGCACACCCACCAAAAGCAAAATCTATAAAAGAGCAAATATGTTTGCTCATGGCCAGATTCATGTGCTGTCATGTACCCTAGAAAGGTTCAAAGTATGTGAAGCCAGGTATTCCTTTTCTGATGGTGTAGAGTATCCCCCCCCCCCCCATTGGAAAATGTTATTAAAAGGGAGAGGGGAAGAAATGGTCACTTGGTGTCTCCTGCTACAGGACCCTCGTAGCATACACTTTGACGACATGAATGGTTCCTTTGTATATTATCTTTTATTTGAAAGATTTCCTGAGACTGCATTGTTTTCTAAAAACACACAGACATAGTAACAATTTATTGAATAGTCAGGAGCTGGATGAAGATTGCCCTGCCAAGGGATGTTGTAAACCCATGCATTTTTATAAGAAGAAGCAGAGTGGGTTTTTATACCTGACTTTTCTCTACCTTAAGGAGTCTCAAAGCAGCCTACACTCTCCTTCCCTCCCTCTCCCCAAGCAGACACCCGGTGAGGCAGGTGGGGCTGAGAGAGATCTGAGAAAACTGTGACTGACTCGAGGTCACCCAGCAGGCTTCATGTGGAGGAGAGTCTGCTGCTCTTAACTACCACAGCATGCTGGTTCTTTAGATGCTGCTATGTGGGCATACAAGAAACATCCTTAGGTGCAGAACAATTCTATAATAATACCATTTTACAGAAAAAGTTGCCAAAGCAAAGTGCATGGCATTGTTGGCATACCCAGTGTATTTGCTTGCAGTGGCTCAAGTGGTTAAGATGCTGAACTGCAGACTGGAAGGTCAGTAGTTCAGCAGTTCGAGACCCAAGTGCTGCATGATGGAGTGAGCTCCCGTCTCTGGTCCCAGCTCCTGCCAACCTAGCAGTTCGAAAGCAAGAAATAGCAAGTAGATAAATAGGTACCACTTCGGTGGGAAGGTAATAGCATTCTGTACTCCTCGGCATCTAGTCATGCCAGCCACATGACCATGGAAACTTCTTTGGACAGCGCTGGCTCTTCGGCTTGGAAACGGAGATGAGCACTGCATCCCTAGAGTCATATTCAACTGGCTTTCGAGCAAGGGAAACCTTTTCCTTTACTTATGAAAGTGATCATTCTTTGTAACAGAAACTTTGAAATGGTATTTATTTTCAAACTCTAGCCATTAACTGTTTTCTTTGTAAGAACATTTTTAGTCTTGTGTGTGGACGAAGAATCTGGAGCAGAATTTCAAAAAAGAGAGGTATCAGAAAATAAATGCAATTTCAAAGTTTCTGTTATACCAAATGAGGGAGCAGTTAAGATGGGCACACTCTATCATCCCTTAAGGTGAGCATATACAACTTGGGACCCATCAAGCTGTACTCAGCCATGTATGGCAGCCGACAAAAATAAACCTCTCCTAGCAAGGTGGCTAAGAGACTACCAGTAGAATTCTGAACAGAGTTACATCCTTCTAAACTTATTTAAGTCAGTCTATGAGCTACAATAATGGCAGAAAGTGAGGGGGATCTAAAGATCCTCTTGCTAAGGATGAAAGAGGAGAGCGCAAAAGTTGGCTTGAAACTCAACATCAAAAAAACTAAGATCATGGCATCCGGTCCAATCACTCCTTGGCAAATAGAAGGGGAAGTCATGGAAGCAGTGACAGACTTCATGTTCCCGGGATCCAAGATCACTGCAGATGACTGCAGCCATGAAATTAAAAGATGCCTGCTCCTTGGGAGGAAAGCAATGGCAAACCTAGACAGCACAATAAAAAATAGAGACATCACCTTGCCAACAAAAGTCTGTATAGTCAAAGCAATGGTATTCCCAGTAGTAATGTACGGCTGTGAGAGTTGGACAATAAGGAAGGTTGAGCACCGAAGAATAGATGCTTTTGAATTATGGTGCTGGAGAAGACTCTTGAGAGTCCCTTGGACTGCAAGGAGATCGAATCAGTCAATCCTAAAAGAAATCAACCCTGACTGTTCCCTGGAAGGCCAGATACTGAAGCTGAAGCTCAAATACTTTGGCCAGCACTCACTGGAGAAGACCCTGATGCTGGGAAAGATTGAAGGTCAAAGAATAAGGGGACAGCAAAGGATGAGATGGTTAGACAGTGTTATTGATGCACCGAACATGAAATTAAACAAACTCCAAAACATGACAGAAGACAGGAGGGCCTGGTGTGATGGGGTCACAAAGAGTCAGACTCAACTGTATGATTGAACAACAACATTAGCTACAAAGGCTGTGGTCAAATCTTGCATTTGTCACGAACTCACTAAATAACCTTATTCAATACCCCTCTCTCACCCTCACCCCTGTCTATGATATGGAGATAACAATACTGACCTACCTTACAGGGTTGTTGAAAGGCATCCTTCATTATCATATTTGTGAAGGACTTTGGGCATTCCAAAGCACCATATAAATGCTGATGTTATTGTTATTATTTTGTGCCTGAATTGCAAAAATGAACATGGGAAAGGGAGCATATAAAGCTACTTTATCCTAAGTCAGACCATTGGTCTGACTCACTTTTCACTGCCTTCTCTGACAGCAGCTCTTAAGCAGAGAAAGGCAGAAGATGCCCTATACCTGTAGTAGATACCAGGCCTGCATACAAAACAGATGCTCTGTCACTAAGCCACTGTCCTGGAACCAGCAAACTGGAAACTGTGGCTGCTGAGATGTGCTAGGCTTGGTGGGTTCCAAGTTCTGCAGGCCTGATTTATGTGTTTCTGATCCATGACACTGAAAAACAGCTTCCAGGGATAAACCCTGGTGAGCTGTCACACAAATTCAACCCTTGGAAAAAGGATTGTGAATGAAAAAAGCAGCAATACTATCAGGGTGGCCAAGCATGGCTTGGCAACAAGCAGGAAATGGTGGGGACTTACAGTTTGGGGGTGTGATCAGTGTCTTTAGCACAATGATTCAGCACAATCAGTGTCTTCAGCACAACCCAGAAGTGATGTCATTGCACGGGGTGATGCTCTAGCATTTGCCCCAAACTCTATGGTTCAGCCATAGAGTTTGGGGCAAATATAAGAGCATCACCCAGCATGATGATCTTATTTCCAGGACATGTTAGAAGTGCTGTCATCACACCTGGGACACCAATCAAGCTACCCCCATTTCCCTAAGAAATTTCCTCCCACCATGCAACTGAGGAGCAGCAGGCATTGGTCTTTCCTGACCAATGTTTCAACTGTTGTTTTTACACCTTTGTATGTATTTTAGCACTGTTTATTATTGTTTTAATAATTTGTATGTGTATTTTTGAGGGGGTGGTTTTAATGCTTTTTAAGTGTGATTTCATTATGTATATTTTAATTTGTTAGCCACCTTGGTGGCCCTTGTGAGGACAGAAACATGGGAAATAAATTCAGTAAAATAAAAATTTTAAAAACCGGGAGGTCTCCTGCTGTACCAAGAGATCTGGCAATCCTTCATGCCTTATGAGTGCAGAGCAGACTTAAGTTGTCTGAATTTGCTTCAGTTAAGCAGGAAGGCTCAGAATACTGTTATGTGGGTGGCATCAGTAATTCAGTATTGAAGGAAGAATATTGGTTTCAGATACATTGCTCATTAAGCAGTGTTGGCAGCTAACCTACCAACTCTCGTGTCCCTCAGTGATTCAGGATGAAATTGAATCAAAAGGAGAACTTCAAGTATAGTGAAACTCTCACCATCAAAAGAAAATGTCTTCTCGAGCTCATTCCTAATTTAGTGGGAGCTCAGTTTTTTATGCCTCTGACAAGGTCAGTAAAAAAAATAATAATAGTAAAATGCTCATTTCTAAGACAAGTCATTTCCAGGGATTTTCTGCATTATCAGGGAAATATAAAGGTTTAGTGATCAAAGCAACAGAAACCCAGTTTATGCTGCAAACTCTTTATTCTGTCTTGCCCTAAATAATTCAGAAGGCTATTGTCACATGCTGCAAGTTAAGCAGGATGCCATACAGTCCCCCAAAGGCTGAGCACCCTCACAACACTGAAAGCTGACCTTTTGTTATTAGAGTTGACAATGTTTATTCCCATGTTAGTGCTTGTGTTGCATTAATACCACAGTTGGATCAGATCAAGAGGGCTGGAGCAAACTAGATAGGGGACGGAATGAATTACTTTACACATTGTTGCTGTAATATGCTGACTGGAAGAAACTGTGCAACAGAACAGATGTTCCAGTCAACAGACAACAAAAGCACAGTTATCTCTTCTGCTTGGTTTTAAATCTTAGATAAATTATCTCATGAAATTTGGAATACTCTGATGAATACCTTGTCAGTCAAGGTTGAACAGGAAAATATGGCTTCCTAGATTGCCTTTGGGAGTCTGGCCCCGACTGCTCTGTTAATTGGTGGGTGTGGTATTTCTAGGAACTGAAGATGATTATTATGGGTCACTCAGCCACCCCAGTCTGGAACAACAAACTTAAGCATTTATTAGGCTATTTAAACTTGGCCTTTCTCCCCAGTGGAGGCCCAAAGTGGCTGATAGCATCATTCTCTCCTCCTCCATTTTTTTCCTTACAAGAACCCTGTGAGGTAGTTTAGGCTGAGAGCATGTGACTGGCCCAAGGTAATCCAGTGAGCTTCCATGGCAGAGTGGGGATACTGAACAGTTTTCCAGATCCTGGTCTGATACTTGAGCCCTTATACCTTGGTGGATATCTGCTAGTTCAGCCTCAGCCAGCTGCTCTGGTATGCAGACCCCAAAGTTGGTCACCAGCAAGTCCTGGAGTGTTCCCTCCAAAGTCCTAGCTTCAGTGGTCTCCTGTTTCTTACATCTGTGTGCTATGTAATGAATCAGAGGGTGCAAAAGAGAAAGAATGAATATAACATTTGCCACCTGTTCTTGTGATCCCAGGAGCCATTTCAGGATACAGTTGCCAGCTGAGCACTAGCAACCAGTGGGAGACTCTGGGGGATGGGGGACGACAACATTAGTGGTGCACTGAGACCATAACGTTGCTTCCAGGTGTGAACCAGAAGTGACATAATTGGCATTGATGCAGTGCCAACCCCCTCCCCCCATTGGGCTCCCACTGCTCCATGGAGCAGCAGAAGGATTCGGGGGGTGCTGAATGGGAGACCTCCCACCAAAATGGGAAACCTGGGACCCTAGTTCAGGAAGAGCTAAAGAACTTCTGCACTTTCAAAAGCAGCTACAAAGGTGGAAGCAAAGCAGAAGAGGTGGATGAGGAAAGAATGATGAAAAGCTCCCATTTCTTCTTTGCTCATGTCTCTTTGTAATCTATTTCCCCATTCCTTAAATTGTTTTTAAGAGAAACAGAACAGAGAGGCAGAGGTATTTGTGTGTGTATGTGTGTTAAGTGCCATCAAGTCACTTCCAACTTATGGCAACCCTATGTATTAATGACCTCCAAAATGTCCTATTGTTAACAGCCTCACCCAGGTTCATTGGTTAAGTGTTCAGTAGCACAGAAAGAGCTGGATTTAGTTGCAAGGCCACCCAGCACAGACTCCTAGTAAAGTACTATGATAATCCCATTCAGAACATCAGTGAACACAAAAAGACTGTTTCCCGGCAGTGGCTGAAGGCTCGCTTCTGGGAGACGAGGTTGCCTCCATGTAAGGAGGAGAGGAGAGAGGTCGATGGGCTGTGCTCGCAGCCGGAGCTGGAAGGGGTGCGGCCAGCTCTTCCAAGTCTAGCCCCCAGACCCCTTTGTGCTCAATCCTGCCTCGCCTCAGGCCCAACTTGGCTCCCTGAGGGAAGACTGCACACATGATTCCACTCCCCCATTTCCTCCCAGTCACTGATGGTCTGAACAAAGCTACAGTAAGGGCTTGAACAGCCAGTTCAATAACCCTCAGTCCAGTCCTAGTGCTAATGATGCCTTTTTATGTACAAAGCATCAATTCCTGGATCAACTGGTTGGGGGGGGGGGGTTGTGCTGGGTTTCGGCTTCCAAAAATGTTGGCATATCATGCACTGACAATCCAGTGCACCGAAATTTCAGATGGTATGATCATAGACAGGGGATTGCAGGCAGTTCTTCCTCTTCCCTCCAGTCTGAAAAGATCTGCAGCCGATGCTCCTCCTGTCTGGCAAGGAGACAACAAAAGGTCTGTGCCTATTTATAAAGGAATGGCTTTATTGCTGCATTTCCACAGAAATGAAATTCTCCTTTCTCAGATGAAATTTCTCATTTCCTCATTCTTTTGTCTGTAAGAGGCCTCATTTTCCCCATGTCTGGGGCTGTGTTGAAAACATTCCGTTCGACTGTCCCCAGGGGGAATGTTCCTGCTCCCCGCATCCTTGAATATAGCACTTTGTGGGAAAACGTGCGCTGTTTGTTTTATGTAACATGCCACATCATGTGAATAATGGAAGTGCCGGAGGAAAACCCTTTTTGCGGGGCTATTTTTAGCACTTGCAATGCAAGCACAAGCACACACATTTCATTGTGAAAAAAGGAGAGCCCAAGTCTGATCGAGTTTATTCCTCCCCCTCGCACACACATTCATTTAACGGAATAAAGCAGAATTTGGTTCTGTTAGAGATCCAGAGATCTGTGGTTAATTTTTCTCCTAAAAGGCAGATCTCTTGGTACTTGACTGTGTGGTTACACAGAACAGTGAGCAGATTAGGATATAGTGCCTCTCCCTTTAGTCTACTGTCTCCAGTGAGGATGGAGCTACTCTCTGCATGAGTAAAGTGAGGATGGAGCTACTCTCTGCATGAGTACGAATGCTCCTATTCTGCCTCATCAATGACAAGGGAACCCTTAATTCACACACAAGAATGTTCCCTTGTACTTCAGTGGAGAGAAACTGCTCCACGAGCACACTCTTCAGTATGCACAGAGCAGCCCCAGTCACTGAAATGACTAGATAAGCTATTTCATGGTACTGTTATTATTTATGCATGGTGCATTATAGAGTAATGAAAGCAAAAGGCTGGTCCCTGCCCCAGAAGCTTATACATGAGATCAGGGCACTTTTGGGCTTCTGACACAGGGTGGTGGACACCATCACAAAACAGCTGCCACAAGAGGCAAAACTAACAACAGAACGTCAGAGAGAGACAGCTTATACATAACTCTGACAGTAGCTCTTCAAGATTTCAGGCAAAAGCTGTTATGTTTTGTTATGTTACGATGCATTGCATTGTCAGGGTTCTGGTAGTACAATCCCCTCAGTCCTATTAGCTGACTAATAAAGACTCCTTATTGGTCCTGAAGCCAATCCAGGGAACCAATCACAGAGCCCTGCTTAGGTCCAATGAGACTGCATGTACATAGTTACAATGTATATAGTTATCTGTTGAAACCCTATAAGTTGAGTGCCGCTCTTGCTAGAGCTGTCCTTGAGCTGAGTGATGTTTGGAATAAAAGCTTGCATTTGATTCATCGTCTCCTGACTTCAATACTTTAAAAAAGCTCTCTTTAATGGGATGCCTTTTTAAATGAATATATTGTTTAAAAATACTCTTCCATACAAACAAAACAAATACATATACTGAGACCCTCATCTGGCAGTATATATCTTTGTATTGCAGGCATCTAACACGCTGGATTCATTCCAGTCCAGCTCCAGGACAGAGACTTCCCTTATAGCTCTTCTGAATGACCTCCAGCTGCAGTTGGATCGAGGCGGTTCAGCACTTCTGATCCTGTCGGATCTTTCTGCAGCATTTGATATGGTGGACCACTCAGTTTTGGTCTACTGTTTGGCCTGCCTTGGAATTTGT
Organism: Lepidodactylus listeri; assembly: GCA_029233225.1. Classification (NCBI taxonomy): domain Eukaryota; kingdom Metazoa; phylum Chordata; class Lepidosauria; order Squamata; family Gekkonidae; genus Lepidodactylus; species Lepidodactylus listeri. Next base: position 76,890,403 of record JARCFY010000001.1, read on the forward strand.
GGCATGGCCTTATCTTGGTTTGCCTCATTTCTCCAGGAAGGCAGTCAGAGGATGTTCTTCAGGGGCAGGGGGTCTTCTGGGTAGTTCTTGGTCTGTGGGCTACCCCAGGGATTGGTCCTGACTCTGATGTTGTTTAAAATTTTATATGCGCCTTCCAGCAGAGCTCATCAAGAGGATTGAAGTTGGTTGCCATCAGCATGCTGATGACACCCAACTCTTCCTCCTGTTGGATAAACAACCAGAAGTGGCTCTCTCTTCTCTGACCCAGTGCCTGGATGCTATGGTTGAGGCAAAGCTGGTTGGAACGTAATCCATCCAAGACTGGTCATGAGGCTGGCTAAGACTGGGCCAATGGGGGAATTTCAGCTTCTGGCTCTGGATGGGGTCCAGCTGTCATTGGTGGACTCTGTGAAGAGTCTGGGGATCTGGCTAGATGCCTCTCTTACCTTAGACAAGCTAGTTCTACAGTTGCAACTGGCTCTCTATCTGTCACAGCCAGACCTGGCCATAGTGATTCCTGCCAGTCACCTCCAGAATAGACTATTGCAGTTCGATCTATGCAGGGCTGTCCTTGAAGGTACTTTGGAGGCTTCAGGTTGTCCAAAATGCACCTGCCAGGCTTTTGACTGGAACATCTTGGTCTTCAAATATACAGCCTGTCTTGAAGCAGCTGCACTGGCTGCCTATTGGCTCCCAGGTGAAATTCAAGGTGCTGGATGTAACCTTTAAATCTCTAAATGGTCTGGGAGCATCATACCTGAGGGACCACCTCTCCCTTTAACCCCCCCCCCCCCTCGGCGGCTGTCATTGTCATCTAGTGGCCTACTGGTGGTGAGAGGCCCTTGGGTTACACATCTGGCATCCACCAGGGTGAGGGCTTTTTCAGTTGTAGCCCTGTCCTGATAGAATGCCCATTCAGATGACATCTGGGCCCTGCAGGACCTTCCGTGGTTCCGTAGGGTCTGTAAGGCTGAGTTTTCCTGTCAGCCCTTCTCTGGTTAAGTATATTTTGGGGGCTTAATACTGGATCCACCACTATCAGTTGTAAATTGTTTGCTTTTTATACTCTATATTTTATACTGTTTTACTTTATTTATTATCTCTGTTTTCAGACTACTTTGAACCACCCTGAGCCCCACTGTGTGGGTGAGGGTCGGTATATACATTTAAATAATAAATAAAATAAATAAATAACATTTGATAAACCTACAGGGTCTCCATGAATTCGCTGTCCACCACCAACCCATGAGTGTAAAAGGGAAAGGGAAAATGCCTCTTCTCTTGGATATCCCTTTACAGGAGCCCTTCTCTATGAGCCCAGCCTTTTTTAACCTGCAGTCTTACTGACAGTCGGTACTGACAAGCTGGTGAGAGCTCTGTGCACATGTGTGCAATAGGCGAGAGATTCTGGCCAGATTTTAATAGGAACACAAATTATTTTTGAAAAGTGAGTAAAATCTGATGTTGTAATGTTATTATCAACTTGCACCTGAATTATAAAAATACATGAAAACTGGGAAAATGTAATAACTTCCATAGAAATATCTGCTGCCATTTATACAAGTAAAGTACTTTACATACAGGCACTAGCTGCAGGATACCATAGACATCATACATTCAAATAGCCCCACCTGGCCCTGCCCACTTGTTAAAAACACTTGACATCGGGAGGAAAGTGCCAGTGTGTGCCACACGGAAGACCTCCTGTGTTGCAATTTTACAGAGAAAAAGACAACAGAGGGCTGGAGAAAAGGGGCAAGCACAGCAAAGGCTGTGATTAGGGGTGCCAGCACTGCCTTGGCAAATGTGGGGAGATTTGGGGGGCCTGGGGAGGGTGGAGTTTGGGGAAAATATGATGCCATTTCTGGATGTTATCATCTATGCTGCCATAGTGAATGGAGGCTGGGTGGTGGGGGCTGGTTGAAGCCTGTATTGAAAACATATGTCTCCTGGTATTTTAACTTTCAGTTCTTGCTCTCTGTCTTATCTTTCTGCCTGGGTCTGACCTTGGTGTCTGGTTGCTCCTATTTCCCTGGGAAACTGTATGCATTAGTTCAGGTATGCCTGCTTGTTTTCTGTAATTAGCTCTCTTTCACTCCGGGGTGTCCTTTGAATTCTGTATAACTTCCCAACTCCTGCCTGGAGAGCTGTTCCTGACACAAAGTGTGTACAGATGACCTGCCTTTCCTGTTCTCAATAAACTGAATCCTCGTTAAGGACCTAGTTAGGACTGATTGCTGTGGGACTCTGTCAGATGACGATGTACAAATTCCCCTAATCTCTTTAGTAAATATCATAGAGACATGGGGAAATTCCTAGTGTTGCTATGGAGGCCATTTTCCAGTTTTTTTCTGCTTCTCAGTTTCTTGAGGGCTGGGGATTGGGGCTTAGGGCAGGGGATTACTCACTGGAAGTGTGCAAATAGCAAACCTAGCTGTGGTAATGGGCTGAGGGACTATGTGCTCTGCTGGCTTTCTGTTTACTCAGTGAGAAAAGTATCAGACTGGCCAAGATCACCAAGTAATCATACCTCAGTTAGGAGATTTATCTTTCCAGCTTAATTCCATAACAGGAAAAAATAAATATTGATCACAAACCCATATAACTTTGGTTTCCTGGTTTTTTGTTTTTGGGTTTTTTTAAATTTTCAAGGAGCCCTGCCTCACCCACCCTGAGTTTTTGTCAAACTTGTAATTTAGGTAATTTTTGTGTGCTAGTATGATGTTTGTTTGTTTTTGCTTTGATTGTTTTATCTGTTTTGCCATCCATTTCTTTTGTTTTCAGCCCTTGAGTTCAGCCACCTATTTTTTAATTGATTAAAATACATTTCTTTATGTGAAGTGTCAAGTGTGAATATCTTATTTTTCCATTTTCCAGAAATGGCTGGCATTAGGCTCTGTTGTTTATGTTTACCTCCTTAGGGAAAACTAGACTTTCTCTTCTTGTTATGCAAATTCTATCCCTATTGCTTTATTCTCAGTGCCACTGGATATAATTTCTATCTCGCAAACTGTGTCTTCCCAACCCACACCTTATGGAATTGCCTTTGCCTTGCAAAAAGGCTTTGCTTTGTGAAACTATTGTTTACATTATGGAAACAATCCAGTTAACATAGCATATAAATAGAATAGTTCAAAATAAAAACACTTGAAACTGTTCTTTCTCTCTCTCTCTCTCTTTCTCTCTCTCTCTCTCTCTCTCACACACACACCCCTCTTCCTGTTCCATTAAGGCAGGAAGGCTCATCACCTCCTCCACGCTCTCTTGGATGCTAAACAGAGCCATCAAGGGGTTATCTCTGAACAACTAAATACCCATTTAGAACATATCAACCAACCACTAGGAGTCATTGGTCTAACAAAGGAACGGTCAACCAAGATTCTTAGCAATACTATTAGTGAGCATATGGATACACTGAGTAAACAAACCCAGCAGGACAGGGGACCATAATGACCACCAGGATCCCAAAAGAAAGAAAGAAACATAGATTGAAGGAATACTTTTTTAAAAAATAAAAAGGACAAAAATAGGAAAAAGAGTTTCCAGTGAAGGTTAGAGCATTACGTTGATGGCATTATACCACTTCCATGTTTGCCCAGACATGGCATCATGCTGTCAAAGCAACAGTGATTTGGGGGTCATTTCCTCTCTATTATCCAACTGAATCCCAGAAATAACGTGTTAGCAGCCAGCTGGCGAGCATTCTATCTATCTATCTATCTATCTATCTATCTGATTTATACCCCACCATCCCCACCAAAGCAGGTTCAGGGTAGCTTACAAGTTTTAAAACACATGAATAACCATTAAAACAGTCATAAAACCTTCTAAAACAATCCAGATGTTATAAAGTGCTAGTACAGTTGATCTGGCAAAAGTAATACTAACAATATTTGGCAACAATGGCAGCAAGTTGGTGTCATGTAAGCCCCACCTGCAGTGGGGTGATGCAATGAAACACGGTTTTACCACCTTAGTGAGAGTTAGACTGTAGAAAAAACAACTAAACAAAGGTTGTTATAATCAACTGCCTTTACTATTACATGGCCAAGCCAAAAGATCTTTAAAGAGGCAAGTCACAAAGATTACAATTAAAACAAAGTAAGATTAAAATATAATAGAAATCCCTAGCCTAGAGACACAAACGCTTCAACCTCATTACAATGGGTTAGGCCTCAAGAACAGCTACCGCCTGAATTTTTATGGTGGCCAATGCATATAATGATACCATAATGATAGATTTGAGTTAGCTAAGAGGAGGATAGTTTTCTCTGCCACTGAATACAAACAGAGACTGGCTAAAATAATTGCAAGAAATTTAGATGGGGGTTCCAAGTAAAGAGGACCAAAGTGGGGAATCCATAAGGACTTGAGGCAGTGTCACGGGCTTTTGGGTGGAGGTGGGCAGGCATGGTACCTGCACCAAGTAGTTCCACAGCAGACTGGGCTGGGATCGAGGCTCCATTTCAAGCATGAACCATAGTCTTCATAGATTGTTATTGCCTATATTAGGTTTGCCAAATTTGTACAGCACTTGATTCACTGAAGTTACTGTATTACCCATGGTTTGGATTGATCCTAACAAGCAAATGAAACAAAGGATACAACTTTTATTCAGCACACAAAAATTAACAATAATAATACTTTCCCACCCTCTCTGTAACCTGTAGTGGATGGGAAGTTGGAAAGTACTGGAGTTGGAAACGCGTTGGAGTGAAATCAGCCAGCATAGTTTATTTGTGGTTCAGATGAGCATGAGGGACGGAGGTCAGGGTGCCTCATATTCACAGTCAAGCTGCACCCCTGACCTCACCCACACTGGGTGATTGGATTAGTTTCTTGCCAGAGGCTATCATAGGACTGTTTGAATATCCTAAGCCTCTGATAGGGGGACAATTAGGATCCTGGCAGGCCATTGTTTGCTGGACCAAAGCTCAGGCCCTACCTGGCCATGTGCTCAGGGTGGCCATGTGGCTGTCGCCTTTGCATACATTACAGAAGTCTCCTCCAGATGTTAGGCAGTCCACAAAAACACTAAGCTGAAGCAAAGAAGCCTTTCCTGTAGCTTGCTGCCTTCTCTTCTTCTTCTCAGAGATCTCGTACCCTCCTATATTGTAGTCCTACCACCAAGTGCTCTTCATCTGGATGGAATTTAATCCCCTGCTGTCCCAAGACTGCTAATCACATAGAGAAGGGCTGTGTGACTCACCACCTGCCTCCTCACCTTACAGTGGTTTTCCGCAGTATTCCAATACTGTTGCATAGGCAGCTCACCACACTCCTGGACATGCAGGCTCATTCCTGGCATGCTCCAATCTGTCTTGGCCCTTGGCTATTTCCCAGCTGCACTGTTCCATCTAAACAACTGACTCCGCCCTTCCTCACTCTCCATCTCTCAGGCTGCTGATGCCAATTGGCCCTTAGCCCCAAGAGAACTCCTCCCCCCTGCACCCGTGGCATGTATCAGCCATCCCTGGCTATACCCTCCCTACTGGTTGGCTGCTTGCGTCAGCACCGGACCTAACCTCATGTCTACCTTGCCTCCAAGGCCTGGCCTCTCAACCCCCAGGTCTGCTCCCAGCCCATTAGGTTGCCAGAGGGGTGGTCTCTTTTTCCTCTCTCCAACCTACCTTTATCTGCTATCATTTTCCATTTTCCCTCCTTTCCTCCCCCTGGCAGCTTCAGCTTGGGCAGACTATAGCCCAGTTGTGCAGTACTGGCCACCAGGTCAAGCCCAATTCCACAATGCTGGTTGCTGGGCTATGTCCAGTTACCCTAAGGACTTGAGGAGGGGCACCTCATTTTCCTTTGTATTCCCCATCCAACACTATTTCCTCTTTCCCTCTTCTTGGCAACCCCCATATCCTCACCTTTCCTTTCTTCCTTTTCTCCTTTCCACCCATCAAACATCCTATTTTAATCTGCTCTCCAGCTATATTATTCATTTACTTCATTTATACCCTGCCACTCTCCATAACTGAAACCCAAAGCAGTTTACATCAATCTCCTTTCCTCCATTTTATCCTCAAAACAATTCTGTGAGGCAGGGCTCTTTTTGTAGAAAAAGCCCAGCAGGAACTCATTAGCATATTAGGCCACACCCCTGACAGCACAGCTCATTAACATATTAGGCCACACCTGATGTTACCAGAAGTGTGGTCATCCAGCCACATCCACCTTTTGCTTCTTATTCTGTTTACCTTGTTGTCAAAACAGTTTTGACAAAACCAATAAAAACATTATTTTCTGTCCCATCTATACAAAATCTTGCCTGAAACAATATCTTATGTCCAACAATTCCCACACTGGATTGGAATCAATTCCTAAAGGTTAGGTTCCCATGGAAATCAGGTTGCCTTCCTGCAGAACTAGTACGCTGAATATGATTTTTTAGGGTTGCCAACCTACAGGTGGGGTCTGGAGATCTCCTGGAATTACAACTGAGCTCCAAACTACAGAGATCAGGTCAATGGCTGCTTTGGAAAGTAGAGTCCATGGCATTATGCCTTGCTTAGGTCCCTCCTTCCCCTAAACCCCACCCTCCACTCCCAAATCTCCAGGGATTTCCTCAACCTGGAGTTGGCAACCCTAGTTCACTGGCAGAACAACGCTAGGAGCCAGTTTGGTGTAGTGGTTAAGTGCGTGGACTCTAATCTGGGAGAACCGGGTTTGATTCCTCACTCCCCCCCTGCACCTGCTGGATGACCTTGGGCAAGCCATAGCTCTGTACCAGCTGTTGTCTCAGAGCTCTCTCAGCCCCACCTACCTCACAGGGTGTCTGTTGTGGGGAGGGGAAGGGAAAGGAGTTTGTAAGACGCTCTGAGACTCTCTTGGGTAGTGAAGGGCGGGGTATAAATCCAATCTAGGTTTGTGGATGCACTGGACAGGAGTAGTTTGTGGACTATTTTATTCAAGGTACAAAATTTTATTCAAGGTATAAGATTTCATGTGCCACCCACACTTCTTCAGATGGAAGAAGTGTGCATGCACACAAAAGCTTATGCCTTGGATGAAATGGACTCCAACTTTGTTCTGCTGCTTCAGACCAACAAGGCTACCCACCTGAATTATTACACTATAATACTTTTTACAAGCAATTATGTACCAGTGGAGTGGTTACCATGCAGAGTCTGTCCCACAGGTAAAATTATCCTGTGAACAGGTGGTCTTTACACTACCATCACAAGATCGCCAATCCTTGGAAGTCTACTCCTCAGAAGCAAAAATCTCTCTTATTAGGAGGTTTAAGAACATCAACTCTGCTGGCCCATTAAAGGCAGATGTCAGCCCAGTGGCAGGAGAAGAGGGACAATCATCTTCATCAGAAACTCTGCCCACTTTTTACATTTCACAAAACAGGCAATCTCCAAAGTGCTGCTGACCATGCTCATTTTTAGTTACAACTCTGTTTCTCTGCAGATGTCCCCCAAAGTCCCCCATGCAACAGTCAAATGTTTTGCCAACACACACAACAATGAAGCTACTTTTTCAGATGTTTTCTCTTGCATGGCAGTAAGCACCAAACCACTTTAATACAGACTTTAGACACACATATATTTGCAAGCCATTCCCAACAAGACACAACAATGAACTCAGGCTTCAAATATACTTTTCTTAAGCAGAAGATGCCATGAGAAAACAAAAGAGATGCTCAAAAATTAAAGATATTGTCAAAAGCAGCATTTCCTGGGCGCTCTGCTTTTTTACATCCCCCCCTTTTCAATTATTTTTTTTTATAAAAACACAAAAAACAAAATGAAACAGAAAGAGAGAGAGAGAGAGAGAGAGAGAGAGAGAGAGAGAGAAAGAAAGAAAGAGAAAGAAAGAAAGAAAGAAAGAAAGAAAGAAAGAAAGAAAGAAAGAAAGAAAGAAAGAAAGAAAGAAAGAAAGAAATGTAGGGGAGAGAGAAAAAGAAGGAAGGAAGGAAGGAAGGAAGAAAAGAGATAGATAGATAGATAGATAGATAGATAGATAGATAGATAGATAGATAGATGAGAAGCGAGGAAGGAAGGAAGGAAGGTGGAGGAGAGAGAGAGAAAGGACGGGGGAGGGAGAGAGAGAGAGAAAGAGAGACAGCTAGACAGACAGACAGACAGACAGATGATAGATAGATAGATGAGAGAGAGAAAGGAAGGAAAGAAGGTGGAGGAGAGAGAGAGAAAGGAAGGGGGAGGGAGAGACAGAAAGAACGAAAGAAAGGTGGGGACACAGAGAGAGAGAGAGACAGACAGACAGACAGACAGACAGAAACAAAGACAGAAAGAAAGGTGGGGGGAGAGAGAGAGAGAGAAGGAAAAGAGATGGAGGAGGCACTTACCGGAGCAGGGAGAGCGACGCAACGTCGGCAAGCCAAATGCAGTGCAAAGAGCCTAGCCCCATGCTTAATCTCTGGGCAGGGCTTTCTCCTGCTGGCTCTCTGTACTTAAAGGGAAAGCTCCCGGTGGGTCTTTTTCCTGCCGGCTCTCTGCAGGAACTTTCCCTTTAAGTGTGAACTGCTCAGGTCCAGCAGGGAGGGGGTGGCGCAGGCTTGGACACTAGCCAGAACGGCATTCCGGTGCGTTCCTGCTGAAAAAGAGCCCTGCTGTGAGGTAAATTAGGATGCAAATGTTTAACTGGTCCAATGTTACCTAGTGAGCTCTATGGTAGAGTAGTGATTTGCACCTGGGTCTCTCAGATCCTAGTCTGAAACTCTAACCACTACATCCCACTGTTTTGTGGGGGAGTTGGGGTGCTTTTTAATAGTAGCAAGCAGCCATTCCTGGATGAATCATGCAGCTTGCATAGAATAAAGTCACCTGGTGGTTGCTACTGGGCCTAGCCCAAATGAGACCTGATCCTCCCTCTCCTCCTGCCTTTGCTGACAGAAACCAAGTCTGGAAGACAGGCACCTAGTAATTGCCACTTAGTACATCCTTCTTCAATCTTAACCCCCTCCCTCTTTTTTTTTAAAGCTTTCAGATTTTTTTCTGCAAACCAGAGTTGCCAGGTTCCCTTGTCGATCCAGCAGGGGGATTTGGGGGGTGTTCCAGGAGAGGACAAGGACATTGTGTGACATCGTGTGATGCAATGACATCACCTGGAAGTGATGTTATCACATCAGTGACACTTTGTTTTGGGGTGAAACTCTATGGTAAATTCACCCTCAAACCATAGAGTTTTGCCCAAAACCTGAGTGTCTCCACATGATGTCCCCGACATGATGACGTCATTTCCGGGTGATGTCATTGCATCAGGGATGGGTTTTCCCCTGCCGTCCAGCTGGTCTGCGGTGGGGAGAAGCCCCTGAAAGCAGAAGATTCCCCACTCAGACCTGGGGGTTGGCAACCCCACAGCAAACTTGGGACATTTTTCAGTTTTGTAGAAATAAGTGTCTTGTCTTATTATGGCTCCAGTCTCTAGGTTTAAGAATGCACAGATTTGGCCATGTTGAGAATTAGGGATATCTCATTTCCCCCTCCCCCCTATTTCCTCTTTCCTTTCCCTTAAAGTCCTCATAGTGTATCCCCTTTTCATGCCACCTCTCCTTCCACATACTAGTGAACCTGTCTTTATCCACCACACACACTGGTCTTCATTTTCCCTACTTCTCTATCCCTGACAGTCTATCCCCGGGAAAATTATGGCCCAGTTGTATAGTACTGGTGACCAGGCCACTCCCCAGTTGGATAGTGGGGAACGTGCAATGATTTGGGAGTGGCCCCCCATTTTCACCTGTATCCCCTTCCTCACACTATTTCCTCTTTCCCTCTTCCTGGATCCCCATAGCCTCTGCCCTTTCCCTGCCTCTTTCTCTCCTTCTCAACTATTCACCAAGCTACCTTTTATCTGCTTCCCATCTTCAGCTAAATGTATTCTATATTTACTTCATTTATACCCCACCTTTCTCCACAATGAGGACCAAAGCAGCTCACATCATTCTCCTCCATTTTATCCTCACAATAACCCTGTGAGGAGGTGTGGATCAGGAGTGAAGAACCCTTGACTCTTTGCACCTAAAGGAAGGGGGGTGGGAGGAAGGAAGAGGCACCCTGCCTTACCAGCTGTCTAGGTGCCACTTTTCTTGCCTTGCACAGGTCTCAGTTGGGCCAGGGATCACTTCTGCACCTCAAGCAGACAGGGCAGTGCTTCCATGGTTTTGCATGGCACTTGGACAGGCTAAGCCAGACACAGCCTCAGCTCTTGCCTTATCCAGTGCTTGGGTGGGCTGGACATGGCTGCCTGCCTTGCCTCATAAGGGGCTTGTGCAGACCATGCATCGCTGCTTCCCTTGATTTTTATGGGGCTCAGGTGGGTCAGGCATGCTCACTTCCATGCTTCTGTCACAGAGCTGGTCTGGGCCAGTTGTAGAAAGTAGTCCTTTAGCCCACTGGGAGACAGAAATGAAGCCTGGAATGCTTCATAACTGTTGTGGTTGCCTAGCAATGCCACTGAAGGCATCTGTTTCTTAAAGCTACATGTGCCAGGTTGAGAATTAGAATATATAGTAATGATGATGATGGGGAATATTCTCCAGTTCTAAGGCTCCATGGAGACACAGGTGCTGAGCAACAGGTTTTGGATGTGTGGCAGAATGGATCTGCTCTGGCCTGCAAGCCCTATTTCTTCATTCCCTCCAAAGTTTTTCTCAACATCTAGAGAGGATTTTCTTTCTCTCTCAGATAGCACACCACCACCACCTGACCTTTGTACAGAATTGCCCACTGGGAGGGTCAGGACTCCCAGCTGCCTTTTCAAGTTCTGAGACCTTGCCTCTGTGTCTCCTGCTGCCTAGCATCTGGTCAACACAGGGACAGTTTACTGCCCTGTGCGCCCCTGGAGGAATAGACACTTGTCAACTGCCTTCCTTCCCCCAGCACTCCTTTTAAAATAGTGTGTCTAAGACAGTGGAGGTCTGTGTGGTACAGAAAACCACTACCAGCATCAAGAGTTACAAAGTATTTATTACAAAGAAAATGTTCGCAAGCATCCTTTTAGCATAGCACCAAACTGAGCAAGGGATACAGAAGAAAAGGGTAAGACACAAATCCTCTGTCCCTCTCTCTCTATATGCCCTATCAGATGTTAACATATAGGACAGGCTCTTTAGCTTAGGGATTTGAGAATCTCTACAGGGTTTCATTACCTTAAAACTCTCTCCATCTCTTCAGGCAAATACATGGTCAATAGTTGCCTTCTTAGTTAAGAGACCTGTCTGCTCTCATGGACTCAGCAGCACCCAAAGAAAAGAGACCTCCTCCTTGCTGCAAGGAGTTTTTATCATATCTGTTTCTCTACCCACTGGCCAGGTCAGAGAAGTTCTTCCTGAAGCCTCCAGAAATTTCCTTTCCGAAACCTCTCTAGCACTTAACACCTCCAAATCTCTGTTCCCTGCTTGAAGGGGGGACTGGCCTATCCAGTTGTCTCTAGTTAGACTTATTAGCATTTGTTAAAAGGTAGCTGAGATGAGCTTGGAAAGCCATTGACTGACTTCCTTTTCCTTATTTGTTCTCTGCCCAGAGAGAGAGAGAGAGAAAAACTTTTAAAACTCAGAGCAAAGGTTTTGCTAATTTCAAACCTCCAAAGAAAAAATGCATTCCTTCACAGAGTGTAATGGCTCATTAACATTGCCATTGCTATTGAATGAAAACAGATAGCTGTGAAGGCTATTCTAACTTTATGAAAGGTGATGTTGGAGAGGTATAAAGATGCAAGTACCAGATAATCGATACTGTTTTGATGCAAAAGTCACAAAAGAGTTGCGGTCAAATGCTAGGAGAGGTAGAGCTTTCAGGTATCCATGACAAGTAGCCACAGTATGCAAGTGATGGAGCTGTGTGGTTTATTTGCAGTTTAATGTCACGTATCCACTTGGGATCAGATTCATATTTCTAGCTTAACAGTCGACTGCTACACAGCATGAGATTTTTTTTTTTTTTAAATGTAGAACTTTGTACAAGTGCCAAAGAGATCCTCATCAGGAAGGGAAAGGGTTGCACTTCAGTTCACTAGGTTTGACGTACAATTTGCTCATAAACAGCAGGGAACACACCACAACTGTACTTTGCCATTTTCCAAATGATGAAAAGAGCCCACCTGCTGAGTGCAAATACTCCCATTCTTTTCTATGCCTGGAAAAGAGTACAAAATTGAAAATAGGGCATGAGCTGCTAGAAAAGAACCAGAAAACAAAGTACAGCTTTTGTTTCTCAAAGGCCAAAAGGAGCACATTGTAAAAGCACCTTCCTAAATGAAACTGCTAGCACGTGGGATGGCCCCCCCTTTCATTGGCATTATTTACACAGAACAGTACTTGCAGGGTAGCTGCTGGGGCCTCTCCCCAAAATACCCACCAAATTTCAAGAAGATTGGACCATGGGGTCCAATTCTATGGGCCCCCAAACAGATTGCCCCATCCTCTCCATTGTTCTCTATAGTGGGGAAAAAGTTACTTTTTTTCCACCATAGAGAACAATGGAGGGAATGGGGGCAACCTGTTTGGGGGCCCGTAGAATTGGACCCCGTGGTCCAAACTCTTGAAACTTGGTGGGTATTTTGCGGAGAGGCTCCAGCAGCTACCCTGCAAGTTTGGAGCCTCTCCCTCAAACCCCCTCCCACCGCTTTTTAAGCCACCGCCGAATTTCGGTGGCAATTCAGCGGTGGGCCGAATCAGATCAAAGAATCTGATTCGGCCTGTGGCTGCCCTAGTGCCCACTCCTAGTGCCCACTAGCTCCAGCGCCAAATGACCCCTGACTGTGAAAACAATAGAGTTCCTGAAACTCACAACCCACTTTAACCAAAGCTCTGTGTCAAGGGCTGGGGTGCTAGTCAAAGGGAGTCCAGAACAGGCTGGGGTCAGAAGCCAAGAAGACAGTGCAAGTCCAAAGCCAAGCTGGGGTCAGGAGCCAGAAACACAGAGCCAAGTCCAAAGCCAGGGGGTCCGAAGCTCTAGGTGCAAGAGCTAAGCCGAAGTGGATGTGAGGCAGCATAAAGATGACTCATTGCTTCCATGAAGAGTACTGCCCAGGGTGTGGAGTTAAATGCTACCTCCATTTAGCCAGCTGCACAATTGCCCAGGCTCCTGTTAAAACTCTGGGCTAACCAAGCATCTTCCCTGTAGCCTGGCCTCTCATCTCCTGGTTGCTAAGTTTTGCCACAGTTGCTCCCTTAAATGAGTCACATGTGGAGATGAGTCAGGAGGACTTTCAGTTTGCAATTCTTCCCCCTTATTTGAGCCAGGTATGAATAATGCTGATACAGGCAACTGCCAGCTATCCTCCTCTGCTGCAGTTTCTGCAAGCTCTGTCAGCTCTCCCTCATCCATGCCCATGACACTCTGCTACAGCAGCAATTGGCAGGTGGCTCAGGCTTGTTACCCAGTCTCTGGCCAAGAGCAAACTAAACCCTCCTGCCTTCTTCCCATAGGACTCAAACTGGGAAATGAAGTTGTCATGATGCTTGAAATTTTTACTCAAAGATCCCAACAACTACATTTCCCAGTCTGCACTTTGTGCTCAGTCATTAATGAATTATGTAGTCTTCCCTCTGACTGGCCAGTTGTTACAACTGCAGCAGCAAACAAACTGGAAGGGAAAAGGAGAGCTCTGCTGAGATTTGGGTACATGGACCAAGGCAGAGAAGACTTCTGGGGGCTGTCATATTTGTCTTGTATTACAGGCAGGTGTATGAGCAGCTGTAGCACATGTAAGTATCTGCAGTGTGAACTCTAGTGGTCTCAGTATATGTTAGGATGCAGTCACACATGCAAGATAAAATGGAGGGGGGGAGAGAGGCTATTTCCTCCAACGGAAGTTGATGTGCAGTTGCGCGATCACATGGCCCGCCACTGCATGATCAGACGCAACCGTGGGTGAGTCAATTTTTTTGCCATTTGTTTCCAATGCGCTTAAATGAGGGATCAGTGATTTGCACCTCAGACCTGAGGGCTCCCTATGTAGTGTGCGATGATGCACATACTGAGAAGAGAAAAAAACAACAGCACAGAGTCAGGATCAGACCGGAAAGTCTGATCAGACGGGAAAGTCTGCCCATGGCTTGTAGCAACCCATTTGCTACCAGACTTTCCCCGGTGCCTGTTTACTCCGCTTCTGCGATGGAGCACCACGGGTTGCTGCTGACTGCAGGATGCTTCCCAGATGTGCACATCTGATCGCGCACGTTAAATCCACCTGGCATTCGCACCTATGCCGGGGCTAATAGTGCACGTGATCACAGCCTTAGCTTCTTTTTGTTTATAACTATTCTTAGTTGACCCACACTGATATAGTCTTTGCCTATTCCTTTCCCCGCTCCATTCCTTTCATCCTCAGTTTATTAGATTATAAACTTGCAGCCTGGAAGCACTGAGAATTTTATTTATTATAAACCCCTTAGTACATTTTAAGCACTATGGAAAAATAGAAGATCTTTACACCCACATTAAGTTCAGCACTAGAGTGCCTCTGTAGTATGTGCACGACAACTTTAATAGGGATGGATATTACTGCTGTTCCTCTTTGATTTTGAGTTGTGATAAAAAGTAATGTTTACCCCATAATCCCATATTTTTGTTCCATTGTGTGAGAATGTGTGGAGGATGCTGCTTTTGAGAAAGGCTTTCTACTCATGTAGGACTGCCCAGGAAGATCAAAGTAGTTAAATGCTGCTCCTACACCACCCACACGCTCTCTTTCAGGGATCTCTAGAAATGTGACAATCATCTAGTATGAACAGTGGGTTTGATCCTGCCAGCTTTCAATCTGACCCAATAGCCCTCCTTACAATCCATCTCATGTAGCTTTGTATATGCAAGTCTCATGGTTTCCAGCACAGCCATTTTCTGTTGTCAGTAGGGACCACTCCTTCTTTTTTCATTTGCAAAAAAGCTGGTTGGATCCAGCCCAGTGGAATCCTAACCAGAGTTAACATCCTGTTAAATCCAGTGAACTCACTGGGTTTAGAAGGGTATAACTCTGCTAGGACTACACTGTGAATCAGACAGCATTAACTGGATACCACTGTACTGCTTATCCACAGTAAAGCCTTCATAATTGGGGCATGAACAATAATGTATTACCAGTTCAAATGAACCTTTTCTAAGTCCCAGGCTTCCCTAGGAGAGGAAATGACCAGTATTTCATGCATCTTAGGCCTATTGTGCATGCACAGCTTACTGAAGAGAATCTGAGCAATCAAGCCTTTAAGCTTGACTTTGGATTTTGTGCCTGCCGTATGCACAATTCTTTTTCTCCAGTGTATTTATTCTGTAGCTACAACCAAAAATTATCTGCAGTAAGCTGTGCATGCAGCCTATCTGGGCTTGCTGTGCCTGCAGGGAGCTGATGCTTCCCCATAGGTGCAGCTCTGTGCTGCTGCCTCCCACCACCAGGAGAGGGCAGCCCAGCCGGGAGTAATTTCTTTTCTTTTTTTACAGCGATCTGAGACTAGCAATAATTTTATATTGCTAGACTCATGTCACTTGTAAAAAAAATTAAATGTAAAATAACGAGGGACAGACTGATGAATGGCAGAAGGTACAGAATGAGTGGAATGACCTGGATATGGGCATGGGAGTGGCCTATGAGGGGCAGGAAAAGAGGGGGGGAATCCGAGGGAATATGTATCTATGCTTTTGAATTACCTTTGGCTTGGAAGCAAAGCAAGGGAAAACCGGTACAAAAGCACTTTCATGCAGTTCCGCAGGGCCTGTAAGACGGAGCTCTTCCTCCAGGCTTTCGAATAGGAGCCGCCACCGATGATACCACCCATCATTTTAACATCTATGATGACCCTGGTCCTGCACGGTCCTGCAGGGGGGGGGGGTATGCCTGCCATCAAGTTGCCATCAGAAATGATACTATGGAAGCTTTTATATGTTTTAACTGTATTTATGTGAATGTTTTATTGATTTTATAGGTTTTATGTTTGATTGGCCGTGGGCCCATGTGAGCCGCCCTGAGCCCGCTTGCGGGAAGGGTGGGATATAAATTCCAAAAATAAATAAATAAATAAAACCTGGGGAAATAGCAAACAGAAAGGGAACTGAGCACTGAAGGGAAGAAAAACAGTGCAGAATGGGGGGGACCGATGGACATGTATGGTGAAAGTGAGGCAAAATATCCGTGCACAATAGGCCCAAGACACAAAAGACACAAAAAATATCAAGGTGGACTGTCCATTGTAATATACACAATAAATATACCACAATACCCTTTTAGAACATGAATAAACTTTGGCTTGTTTGTGTTGTTTTCCCCAGGCTTCATCTGTAATGGCATACATGTGCAGTGATGCATCTTGATGTGGACTTTACTAGTATGGCTTTAAATGCTTCTTACTCAGTTTTAACTGGTGCTTTCTCACAGTTAGCTCACAAGAGATTAGCCCAGTAGGAAAGAAATATACCATTTATTATTATAGCAAACTATTGTAATTTCTAGAGTTGACAACATCTTCCTAAAACGAGGTTCTCTTGTTTGATGGCTTTCTGACAAGGTGACAGCCAGCAAGCACAATTTGTATCATCACTGTGCTATAGTAGTGAGAAATTGGATTTATACCCCACCCTTCACTACCTGAAGGAGTCTCAGAGCAGCTTACAATCTTTTTTTCCCTTCCCCTCCCCTGTGAGGCAGGTGGGGCTGAGAGAGCTCTCTTGAGAACTGCCCTAGAGAGAACAGCTCTGAAAGAATTTATAACTGACCTAAGGTCACACCAGCACCAAAGTACTGAAATTATAATCTCCTGCACTCTCACCTATATATCTTTAATTGAGGTGTTTTTTCAAAGAAAAAAATTATTGGGAAAAGTTGATTTTAAAAAACTCTTGCTAACGTACCTTTACATGCAGACATCTTTCTTCCATTCTGAGGAAAGCCCAAGGTTTGCAGAAAAGGCTGAAACCTATAAATAAATACAATAGGGGATTAAAACCCCAATAACAAAAGGAGTACTTGTAGCTTTTAGACATGATTGCCCTCAGTGGCCATTGCTAGGCAACCAGACAGTATTGCCAGCCTTCCAGAAATGATTTTTGCAAGTAAAAGACAAGGGGACCTTTCCAGGATTGTTTTGACCTCCCCTGATTATCTGCCATAGGCTCAATTAAAGGAGGTAGATCTCTTGCAGAGTTAGGCTTCTGATACAAGAATTTTAGCCACTTTTTTGTTCCCTATGTGTGTGTGAATGAGAGAGGATTACAACTATCACTAGCCAGTGTGGTATAGTGCTCCAGCAGGGAAAGCAGGATATAAGTCGAATGAATGAATGAATGAATGAATGAATGAATGAATAGCTAGCAGCAGACTCTAATCTGGAGAACTGGGTTTGATTCCCCACTCCCTCACATGAAGCCTGCTGGGTGACCTTGGGCCAGTCACAGTGCTCTATTTATTTATTTATTTATTTGACATAGGCCGCTCTCCCCGCTGTGCAGGCTCAGAGCGGCTTACACGCCTTGGTGAACCAAGGTACATAAATACAATTAAAATCCATTAGAACATAATAAAACAATCACAGCATTCAGTAACCATAAAAATAAAGTGTTCAGTAGTTTCAGATGGTGTAGTATATGGACCCCATGTTCTCCGGCTCCGGTGTCATTGTCTCTCACTCTGGGTGGTAATAACTGCGGCCAGTCACTGCCCATCTGGGCTGCAGTCATTGATAGTCATAATGGGGGGGAAGAAAAGGTGGTGGCCCCTAGTTATACACCTGGTGGAAGAGCTCCGTCTTACAGGCCCTGCTGAACTGCATAAGGTCCCGCAGGGTCCTGATCTCCACCAGGAAGGGGCTGCCACAGAAAAAGCCCTCCCCCTAGTAGCAGTAAGCCTGGCTTCTCTGGGGCCTGGGATGGCCAGCCGGTGTTGCGCCCCAGACCATAGTGCTCTTTGGGGTCTATACGGGAAAAGATGGTCCCTCAGGTAGGTCGGACCCAGGCCATTTAGGGCTTTAAAGGTAAGCACCAGCACCTTGAAGCGAATCCGGTATGCTATAGGCAGCCAGTGCAGTGCCTCAAGTGTAGGTCAGATGTGCTCCCATCTAGGGAGACACATCAACAACCTCGCTGCGGCATTCTGCACCAGCTGCAGCCTCCAGATTTATGACAGGGGCAGCCCCATGTAGAGAGTGTTACAATAGTCTAGCCTCAAGGTGACTGTTGCATGGATCACTATAGCCAGGTCAGTGCGATCCAGGAAGGGGACCAACTGCCATATCAACCGCAGATGATAAAAGGCCAACTTGGCAGTGGCTGCTACCTGGACCTCCATCATCAAGGAGGGATCCAGGAGCACTCCCAGACTCCTAACCACCGGCACAGGCACCAATGGTTCCCCGTCGAAGGCCGGGAGCAGGAGCCCCAACCAAGGGCCGCCCCGACCAAGGGCCACCCTGGCCTAAGCACAGGACCCTCGTCTTCACCGGATTCAGCTTCAACCTACTCAACCTAAGCCATCCAGCCATGGCGTGCAATGCCTAGCCCAAATTGTCTGGTCTGGAGCCCGACCGGCCACCCAACGTCAGATAGAGCTGGGTGTCATTAGGGTACTGGTGACATCCCAGCCCCACCCTCCGGATAATCTGGGCAAGGGGGTGCATATACATGTTAAAAAGCATCAGGGACAGAACAGCCCACTGGGGCACTCCACATTCAAGCAGTGCCTCCAGGACTGCTGTTTCCCTAGCACCACCCTTTGTCCCCAACTCTGGAGAAAGGAAGCAAGCCACTGTAAGGAAAGCCCCTATATCCCCACATCGGCAAGGCGGTGGGTCAGCAGCCGGTGATTGACCATGTCGAACGCAGCCAACAGGTCCAACAACAGCAATACTGCCACACCGCCCCGATCCAGGTGTCTCCGGAGATTGTCAGTAGGGGCCACCAGCGCAGTCTCCGTCCCGTACCCCGGGCGAAAGCCAGACTGAAAGCGATCTAATACAGAAGCGTCATCCAGGAAGCTCTGCAACTGTATCACCACCGCCCTCTCTATTAATTTGCCCAAATAGGGCAAATTGGAAACCGGCCGATAGTTGCCCAATTTGGCCGGATACAGAGATGTTTTTTTCAGGAGAGGGCGGACCATCGCCTCCTTGAGTGCACTCCGGAACCGCCCCTCCGCAAGGGACTGGTTGATAATCTCCCACAGCACACCTCGAAACCCCTCTCAGAATTCTCTCAGCCCCACCTACCTCACGAGGTGCCTATTGTGGGGAGAGAAAGGGAATGAGATTGTAAATCACTCTGAGACTCCTTAAGGTACAGAAAAGCAGAGTATAAAAAACCAACTCTTCTTCCTCCTCCTCCTCATCCAAAGGTGTCAAGGAGGTGTTCCATGACTCTTCCATTCCAATTTTATCGCAACGACAGCCCTGTGACTAGGTTAGGTTGAGATGTAGTGTAGACTTGCCAAATCCACATTGGGGAATTTCTAGAGATTTGAGCAGGTGGAGCCTGGGGAGGATGGGGTCTGCAGAGGGGAGGGACTTCAGCAGGGTATACTGCCATAGATTCTGTCCTGCAAAGCAGCAACAAGGGGAACTGATCTCTATCACCTGGAGATCAGTTATAATTCCAGGAGATCCCCAGCCCCACCCGGAGGTGGCCATTCCTAAGGTATTGATTCGTTCAGAACAATCCAGTAACCCTCTTAGCTCATTGAGTATTTAAGCTCACAGCCCCCCCTCCACGTATAACATTACATCATATTGGCAGTGAGGGGCAGGGGTGCCACAGCAAACAAGGGATCCACCTGCCTTAACAGCAGCTCTCCAGCACTAGCTCCATCTCCCCCTCCTAGGCTTGTTGAAAGTGATACTGGGTTAATTTCTCAGCTTCCCAGCTCTGTCCCTCCAGTCCGCACACTTAGCTTGGCTCTACTTAACTGGACTTTATTCTTTCCAGATCTTTCATTGGTTCAGAAACGTTAATTTTGGAGGGATTTGTTTAAGAAACCAAAGTGTTGCTGAAATTGAATTTTGATTGTTTTTCAGTTATTAGTTTTACAACCTCTTTCTGCCCTGCACCCCTGTTAATTACAGCCCTGCTGGCAAGATGGTAGAAGCACTAGAGAACATCCAACAGCCTGGAGGCCTACAGTGTCTAATAACAAGCCCACTGCTGTATTTAATAAGATAGCTTTACAAATAACAAAACATTGCTTTTTCAGCTACCTACTTAAGCACAGAGGTATCGCCTTACTAGGGTTGCCAGCCTCCAGGTGGGGCCTGGGGATCTCCCGCTTTTACAACTGATCTCCAGCTGACAGAGATCAGCTCCCCTGGAGAAAATGGCTGCTTTGGAGGGTGGACTCTGTGGCATCGTACCATGCTGAGGCCCCTCCCCTTCCTTCCCCTCCCCAAACCCCACCCTCTCCTGGCTCCACCCCCAAAGTCTCCAGGTATTTTCCAACCCAGACTTGGCAACCCTGTGCCTTATAGAGACCAGGGAAATTTATGGAGTCCGAGAAGAGGAGTGTCAGTTATGGCAAATTGCCTTGGATGTGTATTTGTGATGTTTGTGATCATTCTATTCCTTTAATCCAGGCCAGTGTTTGAGACCACCCAAAACCACTCCAGCACTTAGTGTGGGCAAGATGAGAGAAAAAAGAAGTTGTTAGTGCAGCTCCACACAGAAAAAGTATTGAACTTATTAAATTGTGTTGGTGTTTAAAACTACACCTCCCCCTTATTCTGATGCCTAGCATTAAGGATGCAAACTGTGGATGCAGGTATAAAAAAGCACCTCAACAGTCAGAAGATGATGATTTTTAAAAAAAAGAAAAAAGAAAGAAGAAGAAGAAGAACAGAAATGGAGAGACATCATACAGCTAGATTTTTTTTTCCATTTAAAAAGTTCAACAGTCTTCCCCAAAGAGCACTTGTCTGAACAAAATTACTCACCCTTATTAACAACAGAACGGTCATAAGAGCTTTTGAGTTGAAATGCTTGCATTCCTGTTTCCACAGATTACATGTTATTGCACTGACTCATTTCTCATACTGCAGTTTTGAAAACTTACTTTCTGAAAAGCTTCAGTTAGGGATACAGAATATCTTTCTACTGCCATCTTGGAACTTTGCAAGTCATTTTTAAAAATGAGGGTTTTCCTTCTTTTTCCACTGTTTTTCAAGTAGCAATTGTGTTTTCAGCATATTTCCCATGCTTCCTGATTTTCCAGACCCCAAGGGCCAAAGTAGACCAGTGTCCACTGCTCTCTCGCTCTCTCTTTCCCCCCTCCCTCACACACCTGGCACTGCCTTACACTGAAGCAGACCAGAGGTCCAGCAAGGTCAGTATTGTCTACTCAGGCTGGCAGCAGCTCTCCAGGGTTTCTGGTAGAGGTCTTTCACATCCCCACCTGACTCTTAACTGGAGATACTGGGGATTGAACCATGGACCTTCTGCATACATAGCAGAGGTTTTCCACTGAACCACAACACCGCCCAAATCTTTTTCCAGGGGCAAATGGTAGCTCTCAGCAGCCCTGGCTTGAGCTTCTAACAATTTATAGCATTAGGGAGTGGGGGAAGGTTTTCCAACTTAGCTTGGAAAATTTGTGCAGATTTAAAAGCAGGCCCATGGACAAATTTTTTTTGTTGGGGGGCAATTTTTTTAAGGGGGCAGTTTAGCACAGTGTTTTTGGAAGAAATGTTGGGACCCTGCAGGAAGGCAGTGGCACCATTGCTTTGATCTGCAGCCAGCTCTTGAAGCATTTAGGAATTTTTTAGGTTTTTTTAGTTTAGATCCTTCCATGCCCTGCCACTTTCCCTTACCTTTGCTGCCTTCCTGGCTCATCCTCATTGCTTGGCCAGCCTCATGACCTCAGTGTTTCCCTCAGGCAGTGGAGGGGAAAGAGGTGAGTAACTGGAGCCCGCCATGAAGGCCACTGGAGAGAGGGAGAGTGCAAGCATCATGTCCCTCAAGCAGTCACCTCAGCTGCCACTGCCACTGCCACCAGCTGCAGCAACAGCCCCACTGTTGTCTTCATTGTTGTCTTCACTGCCACGGCTGCAACAGGGGATGGCCCAGTTGGCAGGTGGCAGCAGCTGCAAGCCCTCCCTCCCCCGGGGGCAGCCCCAGCCCAGGCCTTGGAGGCTTCTCAGCAGTGGGTGGTAGTGGAACAGGCAGAGCCCCAGGATATGGTGAGGGGGCAGGGCACATTTGGGAGGGGCATCGTCCTTGTCAGCCCCCCTTCCATGGCTATGGGCCTGTTTAGAAGGCAGTGCTTGGGGAGGGTTGAGTTTGGGGTGGGGAAAGCTCATCAGGAATGCAATGCTACAGAGTCCTCCCTCCAGAGCTGCCATTTTCTGCAGGGGAACAGATTGCTGTGGTCTGGAGACCAGTTGTAACTCCAGGAGAACTCCAGCTGCCACCTGCAGGCTGGCAATCTTAAGTGGTGGGCTTGAGGGATGCATGCCCTCCAGTCAAGGATGCTATAAGGTTTGAAGAGCTCATTCTATGAAGCTGGAGTGCTTGAAAAGGTATTGGTTGGGGTTAGAGGAATAGCCCTTTCTCTGTACCAATCTCACATTTTTAAGTTCTAAGGAGGGCAAAGCCCTAACAGATCACAGTGTTCTGGACCTGGCGCAGGAAGAAAATTGGTTTGGAATGTATGTGAAGAATAAACTCCCTGAGACTAATAAAACCCCCTCAAAAAAAGCCACACTCATGTAGGGTAAAGAAGGAAACATTTTTTTAATAAATCCTTCTTGCATTGTACTGCTCAGACTCAAGTTCAGATGAATAACTTCCAGCTAACCTTAACTCTGAAGGAGCAGCAGCAACTGAGCTATAGCGCTAGACCACTAAAACTGAGGGCTGGGTATGCATGTCATGGTTCATCCAGCTGTGCAGCTGATGAGCATCATGCTCCTGACCTGTTTCGCTATTGTGTATACCCCATGCTGTTCTCATAGCCCCTCTCTTGAACATTTCTGTCCCTGTCCTCTTCCAATAGAAATCCATGACGACAAAATCCACACAAGTAGCATCAACCCATGGGAGCTGCTGTTCAGAACGCAGCCATCTGAGTCAAGTTGTATCTTGATTTTTCTTTTGTGCTGTTGCGTCCTCTGCATTATTTGTGACAGTTTTAATCACGCAAACCCCTCAAAAAAGAAAAGAAAAGAATGCCTGTTACAGTATAAATGAAATCTCCTCTTTTATTAATAATAATTGGCATGAGTATCGCACCTTTAAAAAGTCCATCCATGGAAACTACAGTATTAAAATGGGCCTCTTGTTCTCAGATTTCACACCAAGGTTTTAAAGAACCCACATATCTGCTTGAGCTAAACAAACAACAGTCTCAGATTATTATTCATGGATAAGCTCGAAGGAGGTTTATCTATTCTGAGTACTTGGTAGGCATGTCACCTTTTAGCGATGTCTTGCTTTTACAAATGAGGTAGACGGTGCAGCCTTGAAACTGGTAGTCCAATTGCGCAGCAGCTGCTGTGTCTTTCCCCAGTGTGGCAAAACCGATCCAGAGCTGCGCTACTTACATGAAGGCAAGTCAGCACAACACACAGGTTAATGAAGTGTTTGGCACTTTTCTTAAATTAGCAAGGGGTATAATTAATTTTACTGTTTAAAAAGTACTACGTCCATGACGTGGACAAGAGGAGAGAGCCATTTTTCATCCATTTGCTTGGCAGATTGAGAAGCAGGTGGGGATGGGGTGACTAAATGGTTGAACAAAGATAAATTAAGTGACCCTCATTGCAGACACACTGTAAGACCTACTGCAGGTGGGAAAGGGAAAGACTGAAAACCAAAAATCACCAGGTTAATTCCCTGAAAAACACCAGCTGTGTCCCAAGTTTATTCTGCCCCATGAGTCATTCAGTGTAATCCTTACTAGAAAGCTCTGTTTCCTCTCTTCCCACCCAGCAACTGGTACTCAGGAGGAAAGGGAAAGAAATTCTCCAGTTTTTGACTCAGATGGTGTTCCAAAGGGGGGGAAGCACCACTGATTGATATATTCAAGCCCCTGTTGAATTTTAAGATGACAGATTTCATTTTTACACTCTATGATGTCAATTTACTCTTCTCTAACATTTTCCTTCCTCCCATTCCAGCTGTTTGTTTTTTGTTTTAAATTGCGGGGGGGAAAGGAATCAGCATTATACATTGTAATAAATTAAGAAAGACAACAAGGAAGTAGATGTCTTGGAAAAGATGTCCAAAAGCATCCAGCATAAAACAAACAATAGGATCTTCCAAACTGTTTATCAGCTGCACTCTAGTTTGTGTCAGATGGCTGTCTCTTAGTCCTGTTAAAGGTTCCTACTGTCACATGACTTTCCCGGTTGAATCACAAAACAAGTGAAAACACATACAAAGTTCTTCTTTTTGAAATGTCCAGGATTTGTAGGTTTTAGTTCAGGCAATTCACTTTCTCGTTTTTCCCCACATGCAGTTTGTATTCTTCATGTTGTGCCCGTATTATATTCATTTGGTGGGAATCAATAATGCAGCTTTTTCAATGGACAGCAGGGAGAGGCACTCAGGAGTGCTATGAATTTGAGGCTGGCTATCGTTATTGACCCAGAAAATGATGTCTAACTTACTTGTTACAAATAAAAGTGTACAGGCTTATACAAAGAAGGACTGTGGTAGCTTTCTGAACAATACGCAGTGGCACTTTTTGAAATACTTATAGTGTTGCTAGATGTATGCAATACAGCTTTGCCTCGCCTGCCTCTCTTGTTTGCTCTTTGATCTCTAATTTCTCTTGTGGCTGCTGTTGTATACTTTTGCCATAAGTAGCATCACAGGGATTTTTTGTTACATTGGTTTTGCTGCGTTGTGACAGTGGCATGGCATACATCATTTCTTCTGCTAAGGTATTTGCTGTTCATTTTATGTGTTACCCTGTGGGAGTCTACAGATGGGTTTACTATGTGGCAGTGTTGTATTTCCTTCCAAATTTAGATATCCATGTTGAAGTATAGTTTC
This sequence comes from Lepidodactylus listeri, assembly GCA_029233225.1. Classification (NCBI taxonomy): domain Eukaryota; kingdom Metazoa; phylum Chordata; class Lepidosauria; order Squamata; family Gekkonidae; genus Lepidodactylus; species Lepidodactylus listeri. Next base: position 76,915,335 of record JARCFY010000001.1, read on the forward strand.
TCTTACGATTGTACAAATTTAAGCCTGTTCATTGTAATCAGGGCTCATTTTGTAGCAGGAGATCCTTTGCATATTAGGCCACACACCACTAATGTAGCCAAGCCTCCAAGAGCTTACAGAGCTCTTTTTATAGGGGCCACTGTAAGCTCTTGGAGGATTGGCTACATCAGGGGTGTGTGGCCTAATATGCAAAGGAGCTCCTGCTACGAAATGTGCCCTGATTGTAATTCCCAATGCAATGCCCTGATCCAACCAGAAGATCATTGTATATGTATCCTTGGTGGGATCTTTAATTGCACATGCAAACGGGTGCTGCAAGCATGGTCCTTCCAGTTGCTGTAAAGGCCTGTACATAATCCTATCACAACATCAGCAGTAGCACTCATCAGCTTTTCAAGAGGGTGTGAAAGGCTTTCATGCATATGAGTACCTAGCTTGGGGTCAGATTCTTTTGAGGATGTATGTTCCCCCCACAGAACATATCCAGTCTTAATGCATAGTTCAGAACTATAAAAGTAAATGAACATGCTGACTGCACCATTTCTCAGTGCTTAAATCCTAGGCCCTGATCACACACAGAATTAGCCATGCGATAGGCACAAATGCCATGCGGATTTTAAGGGCGCGATCACACCAGAACATCTGGCAAGTGTCCCACACCCATCGGCAACCGGTTTCTCTCTGCTGAAGAAGCGGAGTTAAAAGATACTAGGGAAAGTCCAGTATCAAATAGGTTTGCTATGGGCCATAGATGGATTTTCCCCATGTGATTACTCCAGCGTGCACTCATGGCGTCGGGGATAGTCTAATCGGGCTATCCTGATGCCATGCCGTTGTTTTTTTTCCCCTTTTCAGTATGCGCATCATCGTATACTGCCATAGGAAGCCCTCAGGGTGGAGATGTGATTCATCGATCCCCCATTTAAGCGTATCAGGAAAAGGGCAAAAAAAAACCCCACTCCCGACTTACCCGCGATTGTGTCTGATCACGCAGTGGCAGGCTGTGCCCACAGCTTTACAGAAGCGCAACTGCAGGTCAAATTACTCCAGAGCAAATAGCCTCACTCCCCCCCCCCCCGGATTATCTCACTCGTGTGACCGGGACCTTGGTTTGTTTTCATAATGCATCTGTTTTTATCACGGTTATCACTAGACTCACTTTTAGGGGTAGTCCCATATATCCTGAAGCCCATTTGTTCCTGTGCCTGTGATCAGTGTATATGCTGTACATATGCCACACAACTGGAATGTGTGTAGGAAACAATCTTGTATGAAGCAACATGCTTAGTTATAGCTTATCATAGAGAAAAATCCATTTTAGTTTTCATGGCTTCTCCATCTTTGCTCACTGTCTCAGCTTTGTGCATCGTCCTTCCTTGCCTACCTTCCTTTCTTTGGGGATAATTTTAAGTCTACATTTTGAATGGGATGCACACTTTGTTGGTGATCAAACATTTATCCAGTCATTGGCTGCAATCACATGCACCTTTAGATCTGACATAGCTGTGAATGCCTGATGGATCTAAAGGGTGTGATCAGACAGCAACATCTGGGAAGCGTCCCACAATCATTGGCACCCTGTGCTGCTCCACCACAAAAGTGGAGTTAAAAGACACCAGGGAAAGTTCAGTGTTATCCGGATATGATGAGCCACGGATGGACTTTCCCCTGTCTGACTGCTCAAGCACACTCTCAAGCCATCGGGATGGTCCAATCATGCCATCCTGACTTGATGCTGTCCCCCCCCCCCACCCCGCTTCGCAGTATGCACATCATTGCATACTCCATAGGTGCGATTCCTCATTTATGTGCAAGGGAAACAAGCAGCAAAAAACAATGACTCACCCGCAGTTGCATCTGATCACACAGTGACGGGCTGTGTGTCGAATTCCTCCAGAGGTAATAGCCTCACTTCCCCTCTGCTCCAACTGGCGTGTGTGACTGCAGCCATAGCATCATGATGAGCAGGCATTAAAAAGCATGATAATTTGTACATTTAGTGTCCTTGGTGTTGAGCTGATTATTTTCTTTGTGTTTTGCTTAGAAGAAATAGCCTGCAAAATTTCCCATCTTGTAAAATTTTACCTCTTTGCTTTACAGTCTGCTGTATGATCTCTAACCTCTCTGTTTGCCCTGTTTCTCTCAGTGCCATCACTGATTTGCTTTGATATCACAGAGGGAGGTTGCAGGAAAGCAAATGCAGAAATGTCAAAGCCTTTCTGACTCCCATTAGCATAGCTACTCTGATGTCACAGCAGGGAGGAACAGCCCATGGATAGGCACCTGAGGACAGAGGGGATCTGAGAATACGAATTTATTATTTTTCTTCTTTTATTCAAATATGAGCCTTTAGAACTTCTTAAAAATGCATCTGGTTGGACTTCTTTTCATTTCTTGTTCTAATACCTAATAAGAAAAGTTGGTTCCTTAGAAAAACTTGTTTATGAACACTGCTGTTCTCATACAACCTTTCCTACAGTTTGTCAGTGTGGTCATATATGTTATACATGCACTCAGAGATTGTTGGAGTTTCCACATGTTTCCATTTCTATACTGGATTTGTCTACATACTCTTTGATATCACAGGTGCTGTATGAATCTATTTATTTTAAATGTATATTCTTTATCTTGGCCATATGCTGTCAACTTTCATTTCATACCTTGTTGATGCAGAGTGGTTCATCCAACATCAAAGCCTTTCATGGAAAATACACAGATTACATAGGTTACTGATATATGCAATCAGGCAATAGAACCTAGAGATTTCCCATTTCACAAGCAGTGTTCAAATAACATTAAAACATACGGATGCTTGGCTATCAGACAGCTGAAATGGGTACATTTACCTGATGCTCATGTGCTCATGAAAGACTGTCACCCAGTTTTAAATGTAGGACTGGCGTGAACAAGGCAATCGGAGCTACAGTTTCTTTTAGAACTAGATTTGTTTACATCATTCCCACAATGCCGGATTTCATTAATTCCCCCATACTGTGCATAGTTAATGGAATTTTAAATATAAAAAGTAAAGTTTGATACAAATGATATCTTTTTATTCAATATTTGATGGACACATAGCAGAATCGTGTGCATTATGCTTTTTCATTACCTAGATAAATTATTTTTCAAGTGCTGCTTTACACGTAGTTTATGAGTTTCTGATTAGTACAAGAGAGGGTAAGAAGAGAAAGGAATGAGGCGAGGATAATGAGAGGTGGGTGTTGAAAAATGTAATAATTGAACATATGAGACCATGTGAGATAATGCCATATCAGACCAACTAAAGTACTGTAGTGCATTTGCACAAGACCAGTTGGGGTGGCACTGGGGACATTTAAGAAGGTATAAGTATGGAGAAAATCTTTGTTGGGTTCAAAAGTCATTTTCCACTACAGGCATAGGGGTGATTTTCACTAATTCCATCCTCTCATTATGGTTCCCAGTCACGCACACACCCTGAGAAACATTGCAGAGGGGTCAGTGGGCTGCAGCAGGAGGTGCAAAACTCTCTTCTGCTGGCAGAAGACAACTTTTGGATCCAGCCTTCTGGCAGCAGAATCTCAATCCAGCCCTGGAAAACTGTGTTACAGTTTAGCACTTTCTTCAGCTCTTGGTCCAATCTTGCATGATGTGGGTGATATAATGGTATATCCATAAAGAAACAAGCCAATGAGGAAACCATTTCCCCGGGCACACAATATGACTGGGGGGAAGGCAGATTTATTGTATTAAATCAAGGAAGGAAAACAAAATGGCAAACCACTGGCTGTGCACTTACAAATAACTCTTTAGGACATTGTTCTGTTCCTGGAATAACCACATAATACCAGAATCTGTAGTGCTAACACATGTTTACAAATAACTCTTCTTTTTTTTTTAACTAACCCACCTCCGGTCATATGCACATGCTATTCAGTTCTAGCATACTGGTAGCCTGGGGGAGGGGGTACCAAGAACAACCACCTAGTCCAGTTATGAAAGTACCTTGTTAAGAGTATAAACTTGTATGGACTAGAGCCCAGTTCATGCTGTTTAAGGTTCCATAACATTTCTGGGGGTTTTGTCATAACATACTAAGATGGTGAGTCCTTTGGGAACATTCTGAAACCCAACAGGAACACTTCACTGAAGGTCTTTGGCAAAAACATTGCATTTGCATTTTTTGTCCTTGAAATTTAATAAAACCACATACTCTTTTAAATTGTTTGATCACCATAGCAGTGCAAATGTGAAGGGATTAAACATAAAACTTGGGCTATGTGGGATGCACTCAGTGCAAAATCATCATTCTTTTCCAAATTGAGTCAATATTGAGAATAAGTCATTTGATCTGAGACTGTGCATTGCAGAGCACACTGAAGGGTGTAGTACAATGCCAGAAAATTAGATAATCCAATATCCTGGCCAGAAATGGGGCATGTGTGGGGGTGCATTAGTTATGTTTTATGGCTTGAATAAAGATCACCAAGCTCTTATTGGATGAGATGAAGAAATGACAGCAAAAGAAACAAAATGTAAATTATTAATTGATATGGTAATTAGCAACAAGAATGGTTTTGTTTGCGCTGAGATGGGATATTGCTGGGTGCTTGAAGGCTGTCTCCAGTGCAGCTTTTCTGCTGGTAAAAGGGAAAGAGAGATTCCCTCTGACCACTCAAAAAGGTTCTGCTGGGGATTATGGGACCTGCCTGGGCAAAAGCCGTGTCCAACCTGTGGAAGTAAAGAGGAAAATTGGACCAGACTGAGCAAAAAACATGGCTGGATCCATCCAGAAGTTAAAGCTAGGATTGCCTCATAATGCATATTTGTTTCTGGGATCAGTTAACAGTGTCAGTCCTCACTTTACAGTCTTTCATGACATGAGATCCATATAACTGAAGGACTGACCACTCCTTTGAATCAACCCATGTGCCAGCAAAGTTCCTCACATGCATCTCTTGGCAGTGTCCTCCTCTACTCACCAGATACCCACTATCCTAAGAAAACACTTTCCGAATGCCTTCCAAATTTTCTGGTTAACTTACTGAGTGTGAGGGAAAGAAGCAATTATTACAGCATTGATGCAAAACTCTTCATATTGTAGCGGAAAGGGGTTAAAAAAGCAAAATAGGAAGGGGAGCTGATGCAGTCAGAACCTACAAGGCAGTATCCCAGAGGGCTGTGCATACAGGGGCGTAGAGTTTTTAAATCTCCGGGGGGGGCGGGGGCTCCCTCGTGCGCGCGCGCTCGGGACCATGTCCCCGCCGCTCCCCCCCCAGGGAGCCGCCGCCGCCGCCGCTGCCACCGCTTCCCTCCCCCGGGCCGGGCCCGCCCGGCCACCCGCCGCGCTCCCCGCCCCCCTCCCTCTATCTCCCCGCTCACCTCGGGCGCCGGCAGCCGGCGCGTCGCCCTTGCGGGCCCCCGGCTCCCGCTCCGCCTCGCGCTCGGGGTGTGCGGGGGTGGCGCAGATGCCTCCCCCCCGCCGCCCTAGGGAGGCAGGAGGGCAGGCCGGGGGTGTGGGGGAAGGAGAGGCGGCGACGGCCGGCTGACTGGCCACCGGGTGTTCCATTTTCCCGGGGGAGGCTCGAGCCCCCCCCCGTAGTTGATGCCCATGCAACAAGTCCTCTGGAAATCATATCCCCCCCCAACAGCCTATTCAATGGCTTTATAAGCCATTTTCAAAACTTAGAGCTTTCCTTCCCTGGTATAGCAGCTGCTCAGTTCATATCTGCCCTACAGGCTTGCAGACATGATGAATGAGGTATTGATAGATTGATGTGGTAGAACTGTGGACTATTCCATTTCAAACTGAGATGGAGGGTGTCATATCTTTGAATGCTTTCTCACATAAAAATATTCCAACCATGTAGTCAACTGTGCACATTAGGGGGAAAGTTCCCTGGTTATTTTCCAGGGGGGGTCATTCAAAAGACACCACATTCTGAAGTGGTAAATTCCAGAATTCTACTTGGCTCTGCCATCTACTCATGACTAAGTGTGCAGCCCCCCCCCCCACACCTCAACTACAGATGTGTGCACAGCAACCAATGTGTGTGTAAACTATGTACATACAGGCACTTCTTGAACGTTCCTGATCATGGGAGCAGAGCCTATAGGTATACTTTTTGCACACATGTAGCACAGTGCCCACATTTGAACAAACACACATTCGAGGGTTTGGGGACACTGTGCTTGCTCCTGCTCCCCCTTTACATATGTTGATTTGTCTCTGCATATGTTGTGTGTATAGGTCTTCTATGTAATGTGTAGAACATGCGTTGAACTGGTTTAACAATCGTTCATTCTCTGTAAGAAACCCGATGAAGAAGGGATAAAGATCTGTAACCAAATTCTTAATGTCCTTGGATTAGTTCCCAGGATTATTTGGAGGAAGCCATTAGTTAAACTGGTCTACAGTTGCATGAAGTTTGAAATGTGGGTATGTGCTTGAAGGAGTTTCCAAAAGTGGTTTCCAAAAGTGCCTTGTGAGGAGATCCTGGAGGTAGCGTGGGGGATATGAGCGCAAGTATGCTATTCTCTCTGGATTGCTGCCATAGCATAATTCACCAGGAACTCCTGTGGAGAGCAGAAGCTCATTATATTTGGGAAGAGCTGGCTAGCCAGACAAGCACCTCATGTAATAGGCTATTAGCATATTTAAAAGATTCCAAATAAATCCAAAACACAAAACACTGGCTGCTGAGAATCTGTTCTCTTTTAATTAACCTCCTGACCTAGGTTTTCATTCCCTCTGTATACAGTGTGAAGCAATGCAGAAAGCATCCTGGGAACACTGCTGTTCTACATTCTTGTCAAAGTGCCACTAAAGGTTTTCCAAAGACCCCTATGGCCCCAAATCCAGCTCTTTGCAAATTAACTAGGCTGATTTCACTTTTGTTTGGTGGGAAGAATAAAACTAATAGCCACTTCTCTATAATTTTTCAGAACTAACCTTGTCAAATGGAAAATTATTTTAGTTAACTCTCCCATATGAGCAGCATTATATAACTAGGGCACATATACACCACACATTTTAACTGGTTTAAGAGCCATTCCTTCTCCTCAGAGAATCCTAGGAACTGAAAAATGGAGATGTTCACAAAAAGTAGACTCTGTGAGCTTCCAGACAAAATGGGCTGTTTGTATTTCAAGAATGGAATGTCTTTTGTGTCACTGATACTTGAGGATGGTTGTGCTGTGATACTGAACTGGGGCTACTAGAATCTGCAATCAGAGGATTCTCAGCACTTTCACCCAGCACAATTTCCAGGACTCTTTGGGGAAGGCATAGTTGCCAACCTCCAGGTGGTGGCTGGAGACCTCTTAAGATTACAACTTATCTCCAGGTGACAGAGATCAGTTCACCAGGAGAAAATGGCTGCTTTGGAAGGTATAATGCACCCTCCTCAGCCTCCACCCCCAAAATCTCCAGGTATCTCCCAAACCAGAGCTGGCAACCCTCGGAAGGCATGACGGTTAAACCGCTTATCATTACTAAAGAAATAGTCCTCCTTTATTTTCCTACTGGATTTCAGACTGGATTGAGAGACTATAACTGTGCAAATCACTCAGTGAGCTACATGACTCGGTAGAAACTGGAACTAAACACTCCTCTGTTTGCTGTGTCACACAGTCTGATAGTGAACTGAGTATAACTGGATGCTTTCAGTGTACTCAAACAAAAAAGTAGTTTCAGAGGGCAGCCATGTTGGTCTGCAGTAGAACAGTTAAGAGTCAAGTCCAGCAGGGTTTAGGGAGGGGAGGGGCCTCAGCATGGTTCAATGCCATTCAGTCCACCCTTCAAAACAGCCATTTTCTCCAGGGGAGCTGATCTCTATCAGCTAGGGATCAGTTGTAAAAGCAGGGGATCTCCAGGCCCCACCTGGAGGCTGGCAACCCTACTTAGAGACCAACAAATTTATGGGATATGAGCTTCTAAACTCTCTTCATCTGATGAATTTAACTGTTCAAATGAACAAAGAAAAAGTATATCAAGTCACACGGCACTTTGAAAAACAGTACTAACTCCTAAAACCATTATGCTTATTAATTGGTTTGCCCCAAGTGTGAAGTTCTCAAGGCGAAATCTTAATAGAAATTTGTACAAGAATCCTTTCTTATTTCTACTTCTCATGCTTTAGGAAGAAGATGCTACTCGTGACAGTCGGTTTAATTTTGGCTATGGGATGGGCCACTGTCTACAGGTCAAAGATGGTGCTGCAGTCAAGGCCACGCCTCTAAATCCTCCACTGCCCCCACCACCAAAGGATTCAGATTCCATCAAAAAGAAGTTTGTCGACCGTGCCAAAAGGATTGATACAATATCCCGTGCTGCATTCCCACTTGCCTTTCTCATCTTCAACATATTTTACTGGATTACATACAAAATTATACGCCACGAGGATATTCATAAAAAATAACTCTGTATGAGCCAGGAACTTTTAGCCAAAGTGACTCACTTGTAAATAGAGAGTGAAATGTCTTTTCTGTCATTGGGACTGAGGTTTTGTTGTCTTGTGATAACTAAAGAGGGGGGAAATAGGAAAAAAACAGAAAAGTATCAGTAACAATTGCACAAAACAAGACGTTGTGGGATTACAAACGTGAGGATTTCCTTATGTGCTCTCAACGTGGTTCTTCCAGACTCTTGCCAAGATCATACTAAACCTAAACAGGGCCAATTTTTTTCCAAAATGCAGTGTCTCTAAGACATATTTTAAAAAATACCTAAACAGATCTGTCATAGGACTGACTGTAATGGCTGCCGTGCAATGAGTTGTAAGAGGACCAAACTTCTTTCAGGGTTATGCTGCCTTTCTATATGAAACAAGTCTACTAAGCTACATTCCAATAATGTCTGTAGTTAGTGGTTCACCCAGAAGTCCCTTTGTGGATTGTAAAATATTTCTACTAACCAGGGGGGTGGAGATTTATACTTTAATATCCTTGTGGGTGTGCATTTAATATTATTGCTTTCCTAGAACTGTAACTTTTGAGGTCTGACTTGTGTAGGCCGTGATTCATTTGATTGCTTCCACTTGTAGAAACGACCTGTGAAATGGCTCGTTTTATCTTGGTTCAAAGACAGTGCACTTATTTCAATTCATTTTTGCCTGGGTCTTTAAAAAAATTATTATTATTACATCCAGCATAAGGTGCCAAACTGTAATTTACCTATTGTATTACCCTGTACTGCACTATTGATTAAGAACTCATTTCCTGGCATAGCTCAGTTTCGCATTGACTTTCTATTACCGCTCTCATTGTAGCTGCAAGTTGATAGCTCTGTAGGTAAACATACCTTGTTTACAGACCTCTAATTTGTACCTTTCCTAAGGAGTGGCTATCATTTTAAATATCATTGACTAACTGAAGAGTTTTAAAATTGTACTGTGACTTTCATAACCTGTTAAACTTGGGTGCCAGAGCTATGTGGTCCAAATCCTTGCTATGTGTTTTAAAGTAGAAATCAAAAACAAAATAAAAATAAAAGCCAAACAAAAAACTGAGGTATTTTTGCTTATGCAGACAACCTGTAAGATTAAAAAACAGAATTAACATTACAATTTTACACTTGCTGTAAAAAGGTTTATTACAAAAACGTAATGACATTTCAATAAAGCTTAATGTATGATTGATTTTTCTGCATCTTGCTTTCACTGTGGCTCGTGCTTGTTGCATGACAAAGCAATGTGCTGAGCCACCAGAGAGAAAGAGTACTGAATAGCAAGCAGAAATTTTCCATCAATTTATGAATTCCAAAGTACATTAGAGCACATACAGCTTACAAATTCAACCTGTAAATCTAAATGGGTTTTATTTCACTTTGTTATTGCTTCCCTCCCTGCCCCCACCCCACCCCGAGGATTCTGTGAATCATAATTTGGTAAAAGATTGTTCAACATATTTTCTCTCTTCCCGAAAATTCTCTGCTGCTATATAAGTAGAATCAGTATTAGTTCTTTTGGCCCTTTTGGTATTTTGGTTAATTATTTTTTTATATGTTTAGAACACCTGATCAAACCTTCTACTGCCACCTGTTACAATCTTAAATTTCTTAACAGCTATTTCACGAGTATTCATTTAAAATACAATGATATTCATGGATCTTGTTTCCGTTTGTCCACGCACCACAGAGTAGCAATCAAATGATAATGAATTATCAGTGAATGCCTATATTTACCCTGTCTGCTCCTGTTAGCACTGTGATCCTTTGAGAGCTAGGGTCTGCACATCCAAAGAAAAACAAAAAGGATGGCCAAGAATTTGTGTGGTATGGTACAAATAAAATCCTAATATTCCAGTTGGAAAGGTAAAATAATCTCAGTGAAACAATTCTGGAGGCCTGACTGCAGCAAATGTAGAAGAAAAAAAGGAGAAATTGAGAATATTGTCCTTGGGAAATGCCAGTTGTACTTTGAATGTGCCAGGAGCAGAACTACATAAAGGAAAACCAGCTTCCTCAGAGAAAACAAAACAGAACAAGGGCACCCAAAGGACCTGACCTAACAAGAGAGTAAAAGGGACAATGGTGGCTGGATCAGCATCACATACTCTCTCTCTCTCAGAAAAGGATATTTCTTCAAGATACGCTGACAGCAAAGTTAGGCCTGCTATCTGGGGATATTAAGGCTGTCTCATTGAATGCTTCTGAAGTGAATGCTCAACTGGATTATCAGAAAAACTAAACCTAATTCAAGCAGATCTTTAGGCTGCTATGCTAAATGCTGAGGCAGCTTCTTTTAAGGCATACATGGAGGAAATCAAAGAAAAACAAGATCTTTTTAAAGTTTAATCTCAACGGTATTCTCTTCATTTACTAAACCTGGCACAAAGGATATATCAGAATGATCAAATTTCTTCCCTCCAAAACACTACCTGACAAGTCAGTGTTTCAGAATCTAGTTAAATAAAGGGTGTTTATGTTTTTTAAGGATATGGATTTGAGAAAATATAACTCCCCAGATTAGCAGAAGTCTTTAATAGTGAAAATCTTTACTGGGTATATTTGGGGATCCTATATCTTTCCTATTATATAAAGCCGTTTTCAAGATTCCAAGGGGCAAGATTCCATGGGGCGTCAAAATCAGTAGGACTGCCACTCAAAAGGGGGTCCCTGGCCACTGGCTGCATTCTCTCCCTGCTTTGCCTCAGTCCCGCCCACAGAGCCACCGGCCAGCGTCCCGGCCTCAGTCTGGAGGGAGCTGGCGAAGGGGAAGGACTGACTGGGTGCTGGGTCCACTCTTCTCCTCCTCCCACTGCCAGGTGGGTCTAACTGTCCAAACGGAGCAAAGAGAACCGGGGGGGGGGGGGGGGGGAGAGAAAGGGAATCCAGGCACTTCTGCCTGACAGAGAGACCAGAGCACCTTCCTTCTGACAGGCAGAACTGCCAGTGATCCATTCTCTCCCTTCTCTAACTGTCCCCTCAGTGGCCTGCTTCTGTCAGTAAAAACACAATGGACTTCAAGCATAACCCCTCCCCTGCACACTGCCAGATTGCCCAATTTCCTTTCAGAATAAACTGTGAAACAGGCAAAGAGAAGGGGGAGAGAAAGGGAAAGGGTGCCCCAGGCTGGGTTCCCTGCAGCCCGCCCACCAAAGCTCTGCCCGCCAAAATTCACCTCACAATGTGGCTTCACCTCAGGAGAGAGGATGCCATTTGTCTTCCCTTCCCATCGCCTCCAAACGGAGCAAAGGGGGGGGGGGAGGGAATCCAGGCGCTTCTGCCTGACAGAGAGACCAGAGCACCTTCCCTCTGACAGACAGAACTGCCAGGGATCCATTTTCTTCCCTCTCTCCCTTTCCTTCCCATCACCTCCAAATGGGGCAAAGAGAAGGGGAGGGGGGGGAGGTAGCAAGAGAGGAAAAGGTGAGAGCCTGCCTCCCCACAATGTGAGCCTACTGCCAAGGAAGACCAGCTGTAAAGAAACATCAAGTCCTCAAGCCTCCTGCATGATGCAGCATGCTCAAGCCATTAATGTTAGTGTATAAGTGGATCAGGGCAAAAGGCAGAATGGGAAAGGGGGCACTCTATTATACTTACAGGTAGTGATGGGGGGGATGGCTTCCTCACAGCCCTATCCTCGCACTCCTAACTTTGCCTACTCACATTACACTCTCAACCAATGCTCCCTCTAAGCTGTGGAGTCATGTGAGCAAAAATTCTGCTTTGTGAGCCACTGGCATTTTAGTTGTGAGCAAATGATTTGGCTACTGCATCAAGTCATTTGCTGTGGAGCCATCCTTTCCAAGCTAAGACAAAACTGTGTGAGCCAGAGCCTAAAAACTATGAGCTACATCACAGTGGGGAATTTCTCACAGCCAATATGTTCCATTTCAGGAAATCTTCAGTAACAGTTTCTGTCAGGCATTTCACACAGAACCGTATTAGTACCGGTTCCCTAACGGAACATTCTGGCCCTTTCACACAGAAACGTGCCTCTCCCGTTGGGGAAGCATTCCTGAGCTGGTTTATCTTGAAACCTCCTCCCAAGCATTCTTCAGTTCTTTGTACCGGTCCTGAAGTGCTACGGGGTGCTGTGTGAAATGCCCAAAGCGCTTCCTCCGATGACAAGTGTGTGTGTGTGTGTGCATGTGTTTGTGTGTGTGTGTTTTGTGTGATTGTGGTGTGTGTATGTGTGTTTGTGTGTGGCAATAATGCCACAATGCCATAAACTCCACCCTCCAAGCCAGTGAGTCCCTCATGGGGAACCATTGTTGCCAATCACCAGGTGGGGGCTGGAGATCACTCAGAATTACAACTGCTCTCTAGGGGGGAGGGGGGAGGAGATAGAAAGCTAAAGCCAGGGGGCAGATAACGATACATTGACAGTTGGCAGGGAGGTAGGGTTGCCAACTCCAGGTGGGGAAATTCCTGGAGATTCGAGGGGTGGAGCCTGGAGAGGGTGAGGTTTCAGCAGGGGTGGGACCTCAGACAGGTTCAGTGCCATAGACTCCACCCTTCAAACCACCCATTCCCTCATGGGGAACCATTGCTGCCAATCTCCAGGGGAGGGATGGAGATCACACTGAATTACAACTGCTCTTCAGATGGCAGAGATCTTCCCCTGGAGAAAATGGTGGACTCTGTGTCATTATACCCTGCTGAGGTCGCCATAGCAAATTGATGCTGAGTGCCCAACACCTTGACACTCTCCCAGAGCCTCTTTCTAGAGCCCATTGTATTTATTTCCACAACAGGCCTTATTCCTAGTCAGGGGTCCTTTGGGGCTGGAGTGAGGCAGAGCAATGCTCCACCAGCCCAGGAGTGGCTACTAGGGCAGCCACAGGCCAAATCAGATTCTTTGATCTGATTCAGCCTGCTGCCGAATTTCTGCCAAAATTTGGCAGCAGCTTTAAAAGCGACTGGAGGGGAGGGACTTTGAGGGAGAGGCTCCAAATTTGCAGGGTAGCTGCTGGAGGCTCTCCCCCAAATACCCACCAAGTTTCAAGAAGATTGGACCAGGGGATCCAATTCTACAGGCCCCCCAAACAGGTTGCCCCCATTCCCTCCATTGTTCTCTATGATAGGAAAAAAGTAACGTTTTCCCACCATAGACAACAATGGAGGGGATGGGACAACCTGTTTGGGGCCTCATAGAATTGGATCCCGTGGTCCAATCTTCTTGAAACTTGGTGGGTATTCTGAGGAGAGGCCCCAGCAGCTACCCTGCAAGTTTGGAGCCTCTTCCTCAAACCCCCTTTCCTCCAGCCCCTCATATACCCTATGAGTTTTTGCCATTGATTTCAATGGCCCATAGGGTATAATGGGGCTGAAACTGACATTCCCTTTCTGACACACTTTCAGTGATGTCAGGGGATGTGGCATATGCTAATAAGTTATGCTAATGAGTTATGCTAATGAACTCCTGCACCTCTTTTTCTATGAAATGACCCCTGTTCCTAGTATATATATAAATTGCAAGCCATGCTGGCGCTGACTCACCTACTCTCCCATTGGCCACTGGGGAAGCTGCCTATTGGCCTGTCCTGCTGGCTCCTCCATTCTTACCACTCCACTTTTGACGCATTGCACTGTGGGAGTTGTAGTTCTCAGCTGGCCTTACTACAACCATAGCAAAGGGAATTAGAACTACAGTTCCCACGTTGGGAGTTCCAAGAGGCCATGAGGCATTATCAGGGAGTCAGTCAAACTGTTAATCAGTCAAATTGTTAAACAGGAAGCAGCTCTGGAAGAAGGTGGGGGGAAAGGAAAGGCCTGGACATCTCTCTGAGGCTGTGGGGTGTTAGCAGGGAGTCAATTAAACTGTTAATCAGTTAAAGTGTTAAATGGGAAGCAGCTTTGGAATTGAAAGGGACTGGGGGGAAAGGGAATGCCTGGACATCTCTCTGAATTACAATTGATCTCCAGCAGGGGTCATTTTGAGCAGGAGCTCCAGGAGTTGCTGCCAGCCCCCCCCCCCCATGGGGGAATGCCTGCTTGTGTCATGGCTGCAGCAAAATGACCCAGTCCCCTGGAAAGGTCCTTGTTCCTCCAACCAGCCTTCTGAAGGCTACAGCCATCACTGAAGCTGTCCTCCCAGAATAGTGATATTTCTGAGGCTTGGATTAGTAACTGTCCCCTCTCTGCCAGCTCTTTCTTCCTCTCTCTTTCTTCCCCCTCTTTCTATTGCCTTCTGACATACTTCCAGTGATGTCAGGTGGTTTTGCATATGCAAATGTTATGCTAATGAGTTATGCTAATAAGCTCCTGCACCTCTTTTTCTACGAAATGACCCCTGATTTCCAGTCTACAGAGATCAGACCCCATGGAGAATATGGTTGCTTTTGAGGGTGAGCTGTATGGCATTATACCTCACTGACAACTCAGGCAGCACCTGGAGATCTCCAGCTATTACAACTGATCTCCAGATGACCAAGATCAGTTCTCCTAGACCAGTGGTAGGCAAACTCATTAGTCAAGAGAGCCAAATATCAACAGTACAACGATTGAAATTTCTTTTGAGAGCCAATTTTTTTAAACTTAAACTATATAGGTAGGTACATTGTTATTAACTTAATTAGGGTACTCCTAAACTGGTCTTTGCTAAAAATGTTCTCAATCTGATTGAGGTACGTTCCCTGAGGGTGACCCCTTCCAACTCTCCCATCCACACTCGTCTTGTATACTTGTTTCATCTATCTCCTTTCGTTCATCTTCTCTATATATCCAAACCATCTCAACATTTCCTGACTCAGTCACAGCTCAGGAGTTTGTAAACCGCTCTGAGACTCCAAGTGAAGAGTGGGGTATAAATCCAATCTCTTCTTCTTCCAGCACAACTGACTTATTTCCCCCCATGACTTACTTGAGAGTAACCCTGCTCAGAATCTGGCTGAAAAGCTTTTTTTCTCCTGTTGCAGAACTGAAACCCTCCCTGGTCTCTTTGGCCGTTCAAATAGCAAAGCCCCCTCCCCCCAACCCTGGAAAGGACTTTTCCTCCCTTCCCCCCCAGACTCTCCAGGAAGCAGCTCACACCGTTTAACCCTTATAGTGCTGCAGATCCCCTGGCAGCGTCACCCCATGCAAAGTTACTGGCAGGCAGCCTTGTCAAACCTACATGGAACAGGGACTTTAAAACTATTGCATTTCAAAACTATTTAATACGAACTTCGCATTAAAAAAAAAAAGCACACGACAGCCTGCATTTCTTTCTCTAGCAGGAAGGGACTGAAAGGCTCTTCTCCTTCCCCCCTCCCAATTACTTAATTTGCCAGTAAACCTGCCCGGGATCCAGCTGAAGGGCTTTCCCCTCTCCAGTTGCAGTCTGCATCTTTAGGTGAGGATTCTCTCAGAACTCTTTCTTTTTGCTTGTATATTGGGGTGTGGGTGGGGGGGGATCACAGCCTGGGCTGGTGACTATTAGCGACTACATATGTACTTGAGGACCTGAAAGCCAATGGAGCTTGTTTATCAGGAGCAGGCAGGAAGAGTTAGGGGTCTCTGCTCAGCCTCAAAACTGCTCTCAGCTCTAAATAAAGCAAAGCAAGGCTAGCTGGAGCTGCCGGTGAAGGCCGTGGCTTGTCAGTTTCATCACGGCAACACTGGCACACACATACACACACCCCAACTCTGCAAGTCAAGCCTCAACACAACAGGTTGAAAACTCCTCTTTGCGGGAGGGGAGGGGAGGGGAGGGGAGGGAATTTGTTGCCTTCTTACCTACATGCCTGGAAACAGAGGAGAGCCTGGCCAGCTGCCCAGCCACTCACTTCCCAGAGGAAGACTGCATGGAGAAGAGGGGGCAGCACCTGGGGGGTTGGCTCCTGCTCTGGCTAAAGCCCGGCCCAGTGTTCTCCTCCTTATGCTGAGGCAGGCGCTTGCCCTGAGGGAGCAGGGGGGCAACCCGGAAAGGGGGACACAACTCAAAGCTGGCTTTTGGTGCCTGGCACATGATTAACTGAGCCCACGGGGGGGGGGGGGGACTTGATCGGCTTCTCGCCTTGGGGGGATTTCATTTAAAAATCACTACTAAGGCTTCTGTGGGGAACAGGAAGTTCCCACCAGGCTGGCATGAGTGTCACTGCTGCTGCTGGGGACAAGGGGGCAGACCAGGCATCTGGGCCATGTGGTGCCACACACGTCCTTTGCTGCTGGGGGAGGAAGAGCGGCCTTGGCCCTAAAAACCAGGCCCTGCACTCGGGGCTCCGCGGCTTTTGCGCCCAGCAGCCCGGAGCGACCCAGAAACAAGTCGGAGATTGGCTTGCAGCTGTTATTGTTTTTGGCGCCGCCGCCTTTGGGATGGTGTAAACTGCCCACCAGCCCCAGGCCAGCACAAATCTCTCTTGCGCCCTCTCTGCCTTCCCCAGCCTGCACCCCTCCCTCGCTCCCTCCCTGGCTCACTCACTGAGTTCACCTACTCTTCTCCCACGCCAACACCGGCCTCTTCATCCCCTGCCACCATGCTCCCCCATGGCACGGGGAAGGAGCCTGGGAGGCGCCCAGCAGCAGTCCCTCCCTTGCTCACTCACCTGGCCAGAGAGGGAGCTGCTTTTGCTGCGAGAGAGACGGAGGAGGATACAGGGCGGCAGATAGGGCTGGCCACGAGAATGCTGCAGACTCGACAAAGGGCGTTTGGGAGGGAGGGGCGCCGGAGCAGGGGTGGGGCAGCAGGCCAGGGGACACCCCTCCCTTCCTAACCCTGCTTCGCTCCTGCTTCGGCGCCTCCTTTGCCCCGGCCTGTGGCTCTTTCTGGTGGGGAGGGGTGGGGAGGGGAAGGGCAGGGCAGGGCTGGCGCCACACTCAAGGGCCCAAAGAGCCACATGTGGCTCGCGAGCCGTGCTTTGCCGACCACTGTCCTAGACAATGGCTGCTTTGGGCAGTGGACTCCATGGTATTATACCCTGCTGAGGTACCTCTGTACTCCAAACCCAGCCCTCCCAAGCTCTATCCTCAAATCTACAGGTATTTCCCAACCCAGAGTTGACAACTCTGTAACTGGCTATGGAACCACTTTCTAGACCCTTGGAACCCAGAAAACATGGCATAGGAGGAGGTGCTTTTCAATACTACCTCTAAGCTGTGAAGTCTTGTGAGCAAAAATTCTACTTTGTGAGCTACTGGCATAAAAGTTGTGAGTGAGCTATTTGGCTGCTGCATAAATTAGTTTGCTGTGAAGCCATCCTTCCTGAACTAAGACAAAAATGTGTGAGCTGGAGGCTAAAAAACTGTGAGCTAGCTCACACTGACTCAGCTTAGATGGAAAACTGGTGCTTTTCTACCGTAGCTGCCACTGCATAGCCCCAAATCAACATAAGTCAGGGGTGGAGGGAAGCACACCTGTTATCATGCAGCTCTCCTCCCATATGAGCCACTTGGGGCAGCAAAATGAGATAGCCCTGCCTTATAGCTAAGCAGAAGGAAATGAAGCATTTCTGCTTTTCCCTAATAAATAAGGTTTATGTCCAGCACCTGCCTTCTAAATATGCCTTGCCTCCCTCTGTTTTCCCCTTCCCTTCACTGCCCCACCAGCCACAGCCGGTGCACTCACCTGGAGCCTCTTTGTAGAGCCGTTTGTATTTCTTCCCACAATGGGTCTTACTCCTAGTAAGCTATAACTTGGCAGTTCCTTCAGTCTTCTGTCGTCATGAGATCCAACATACTGTTAAGCTCACATACTGAAAGACTAAACAGAGTTACGCCCTTCTAAAGGCCAAACTAGATGATACCTTGTCCCTGTGGTGGATTTGGAGGCACAGTATCATCTAGGTTGACCAGGGGCATAGACTTTGTAAATCCCCGGGGGGGGGGGCTCTTTCGTGTGCGCGCGACCATGTCCCCACCGCTCTCTCCCCCCCCCCCCGCCCTGCAGACCTTCTCCTGCTGCGGGCGCTCCCCGAGCTCTGTCTCGGCGGCAGCTTCCATGCGGATGAGGCGACGGCGGCGGGGTGAGCGGGGGGCAGCGGCGGGGTCCTCGAAGTCGCGCTCCCGCTGCAGCTGGTAGGCAGCCAGGAGGTCGGGCTGCTCAGGCCCCGCCAGCGTGTAGTCGGGCTGCGGCAGTGCCAGCTTGGGGCTGCGGAAGAGCAGGCGGTCACGGAGCCAGTGGGCCATGGCGGCATGCTTCCCCCCGACGCTGCAGCTGCCCACTGCCCAGAGCCAACGCCAGGTCGCCCAGCTGCTGCCCCAGCCCCAGAGCCCGCTCGCCGGCTGGGTCGGGGGGGCGTCCGGTGGGGCGGAGTCCCTGTGCCCGCCCATCGCACCGGCTCTCGCCCTCCCTCGACCACCCCCTCCTCGGCGGCTGCCTTCTGCCGTGCCCGGCACCCCCCGGGCTCCCGGCGGCCCTCCCCACCTCCCCCACCGGCGGGCGCTCCATTTTGCCAGGGGTGGCTGAGCCCCCCCCCCGGGAAATTTCGGGGGAGGCTCGAGCCCTCAAGCCCCCCCATAGTTGACGCCTATGAGGTTGACATTAATCCACTGAAGTCCCTTTGTTACTCAGAATGCTACTCCTCCCAGTCACTTCCCTTTTCTCTCTTCCTCTGCCCACCATGAGGCCTGAACATGCTTTCTGCAGTCTTTCTCCATCCTAGTTTAAATAGACAGCTAGAAGCCTTTACTCTGACTTTTCTCTTACAATAAAGAACTTCTGTTTCTTTTCAGAGTAAGAAGCCTAACTGTGAACTTATTCCTCAAGCAGCCAGGTGATAGAATTCCACTATGGAGAGACTCAGCTCTGCTTTCAGATGATACGTATCTACAGGGGTCATTTCGTAGAAAAAGAAGTGCAGGAGCTCATTAGCATAATTCATTTGCATGACTCATTTGCATATGCCACACCCCCTAACATACCGGAAGTGTGTCAGAAGGCAACACCCACCCCTCAGGCTCCACTCCACAGGTGAGTGAAACTGACCTGCTCTTCCTCCATTCCCTTCCCCATCCAATACTTTGTGCAATAAATTAAGCATAAAGAACACACCCTCATTCTCTTCCTGCTCCCTTGAAACCACCAGGTTTCAAGTAGACTTGAGATACCCAGGACATGTGCACCACTCATCCCTTTCCCTTCCCCTCCCCGCAACAAGACACCCTGTGAGGTAGGTGGGGCTGAGAGAGGTCTTTTGAGAACTGCTCTTGAGAGAACAGCTCTGAGAGAACTTGTGACTGGCCCAAGGTCACACCAGCAGCTGCATGTGGAGGAGTGGGGAATCAAACCCGGTTCTCCCAGATTAGAGTATAACTCCTGACCTCTACACCAAACTGATGGGGTGGAAGCTGCTGAAGCGTTAGTGAAATTTCTCCAGTACTTATGTGCCGTGTGCCCAGATAAAAAATGGTATACTTAGAAAATTTATATGCCACCTTGAGCAAGTCTCTGGAAAAGCAGCACACAGTCATAAAAGGAACAATGATAAAATTATCAATATTAAAACAAAACATTAAAAACAATAAAGACCCTAGCAGGGCTTTCCCCGGGGCACTTCACCTCTGCACTGTTCGGGGAAGCCGAGGAGTGGGCGGGGCTTGGTCATATGCCCGCCCCCTGGGCTCCTCACTCCCAGAGCTGCGCTCCTGTGCGCTCCCGCTCCATCAGACCCCTGCGTATCTAAAAGAAGTGGACATTTAATTAGATATATATGCTGTAATCCAGCTAGAGGCCATAAGTACAGGGGAACAGGCTTCTGCCTGCACATTCATAGGCCGAGGACAGACTGGCAAAATGAAGCGCAAGGGAAGCGGGGCAAAAAGACCTGGGCCAAGTTGTTGTGGGGCTTTCCGTTCGCACTGCGTAGACTGATGCAGGACCATACCGGGGAGGAGGCAGAATGGAGCGTTCACACTGAGGGGCAGCCCCTGGCAGTGGCGGTGCGGCTTCAGTCTGTTTTGCCGAGCTGCACATGAGCGCATAGGCGCATGGGTGCAGCAGACAGATCAGCAGATTCACATTACCAGCGCTGCTTGATGTGCAGCTTATTTGCATCCACACTGCCAGGAAGCGGGATGAACGTGCACACAGGTGTCTTGACACCAGTTTCCCCAGGTACCTTTCTGAAGCACAATGAAAGCACTTCAGGACCGGGTGAGTGCGGCACAGCAACCGTGGGCAGCTGCGACTGTCTGAATGAGCTCTCTTCATCCACTTGAAAAGTGGACCTATATCGGGCCAAGCTGCCAGTCTGTCCTCGGCCATAGCTATGCATACAAACAGAGTCTGGCTGTACAATTCCATATCCAATCCAATAACCAGACTTGCAGCCTTGTAGAATGATCTGAAACAGTGCTGATCACTTGTTCAGCATGGTGAGTAGGAGGCTGGATTCAGCTGCCTCTCCAACAGCTAACTAGGGCAGTTCTGTATGGACACCGCAGGCCAGGGGCCATTGCTTTTCAACCTTCTTAAAACCGGTTTTAGTTTCTTAAACTGTTGTTAATCCCTGTGAGTTTAAAGAAGAGAAAATAAAACAAACAATTAAGGGCACAATTCCATCTTTTTAAGGCACCAAGGGTGTCCATCGAAGGGGCCCAGCATAGAGATCAGTAGAGTCCTATGCTCTCTCAGGTCCACCCTCTGTACAGTGGCCATAACTAATAACAACAGGCTGCTGCCTATCTCCCAAAGTAGGGATTCTTCCACAACTTTCCTCTGCCTTAGATTTATTTATTCTGTTTCAGGCCAATGCTTTGTGGAGGACCAAGGGTCAGAGTCAAGGCTCTGGGTGGCCTGGGCTCCAGTCTCCACTCTGCCATGAGGCTCACTGGAACCTCCCCTCAGACCTTCTCTCTCAGGGCCAAAACAGATGTTACAGTATCCAAGAGTCTAATCCAATTTCAACCGCACACTGGCACACTTCTCCATTACAGAGTCCTATTCCTGGCTTAACATCTCTTGTTTAGGAGGTTTCAAAATAAACTGTGATATCATTTAAAGATTTCCCCCCCTGATTTTAGTCACTGCTTAACAGTGTGGCAGGACCATATGATATTGTTCCCCCCACGCAACCTTAAAAAGTGTGGGGAGGAGGGACAAGAGCTACTGGTCCCACCATGCTCGGGGCCTGATCAGGATAGCGTCTTCATGGCATTTTTAAATGGCCAAGCTTATCTCCAAATTGGGGTGGCATCCACAGTTTGGACCTGTGAACACCATAATGTCTAGTCTGACCCTCAACCTAACCTACCTGCAGGGCTGTTGTGAAGATAAAATAGCAGGAAGAAAACCACATACACCACTCTGAGCTCACTGGAAGAAAAGAAGGGATACATAGTAAGGTTGCTACATAGTCCTCATCTTCCCACCGGGGGTGGGGGGCTGCTCACGTATGCAGCTGCACCCATGGAAGTATGAGCAGTATTCTTGATATCCACATAAGATAATAGAAGGGTGGCTGCCAATCCAGATATTGCCTGCCTTTGCTTTTTCCCTGTATATTAGTTTTCATTGAATTCACCCATGTGCTCTTATACTGAGGCCCAGCCTGGACCCTACTGCCAATGCAGCTTTCCAGACTCAGTGTGAATCACCTGACAAATGTAGGTGACCTCCCTTTAAAAAAAAAATCTGTACTGATCTCACCTTACTCTTGAACATAGTATATGCACAGGTATTTTTACAAATGATTAATACTCCTTGGCATGTGATTTCATTCACTTCCAAACGTAGAAAGGGATAAAATTAGCGGTATTTGTTTGTCATCTACTTATTCTCCTGTTCACAAGGTACATGAAAGCAGGCCAGTTTATGAAGGAAAGCCTTGAGGAAGATCACACTCACAACAGTTTTCATTTAGTGCATCAGACATCACCGTCGATCCATCTGTAAACTTGCTGTTTTATGCTGACTATACTCTTGACAAGGCTAGATGGCTGTACTTAACAGCAGCACTTCAGAACAATTGGATTTCTTCCAGGTACTTACAAAGGTGGGGAGGGACCATGTACAATTCCCTGCTTAGATTAGTAGCCATAATAGTCTCAAGTCAACAGTCTTGTAGTTAGGGAAACATTGGGAGATTGTCTCTTAAAGGTAAGCTTTCACACAGAAGATCATTTGAATCCGTCCCTATGTGATAAATGCAACATGTATAGAGGAGGCTAATGTGTTTGTGCCCTGTAGACACTTCAGACAGCACATTTCTCAATGCCAGAGTTTTCTCTAATAAAGCTATGGGGGGTGTCACCAACCTTTTCTTTAATATGAGCTACTTCTGAGTGACAAAATGTGTCTCATGTTACTCCCCCCATGCATGTTACCAAGTTTCCATCTTAGAAACAAAACATGGAATAATAAGAGCACCAGAAATGAAGGTATCACCTAAGCAGCACAGATAAAAATCCTATAAAAGAAGAGCTCTTTAAAAGTGCCTAGAACATATCTTTTCACTACCTTTTCCTGAGTCTTCTAGGGGATGTCTGAACTAATCCACAGTAGCTGGCAACTTACCTGTAACTCACAAGCTATCTATCAGAGACTGGGGCTGCGGTCACACACACTAAATACTCCACTTTCAATGCACTTTTGAATTGGATTTTGCCAGTTCACAAACCAGTTGGAAACTGCATTGAAAGTGGATTACTTATTGTGTGTGATCACAGCCTGGGTCTGAGAAAGCAGAAGAGGTACAAAGCAGGAATCTGTTTGACCAATTCAGACTTATAATATGGAACAGAATGGCTTTCAACTCTTAATCCAAACCCTTCCTGTCTTCAAAATATCTCAAGACTCGAATGGCCTCCCTGCCTAACCAGCAGAACTCCTAACCCTTCTCCCACCAAAATCCAAGAAACTTCAACTCTATTACTTGGCAGGCAGTTAAATTACCAAACTCATCTTTTTCCCCCTTTTTTCCCAACATTCTAGTCCTCTGTTTGGAAGTGACTGGCAAAGGCTCCTGGAGGGCAGAACTTGAGACCATCTGTCACACAGTAGAATAGAGTTTATTTAATATTATGAGTAAATTTTGCTCAATGTATTTAGGGATATGCCTGAGGAAAATACCTGTGTTGGGAGAGAGAGCATTACTATAGTAGGATGTTGTTACATAACAAAACAAAACAAAAGATTGTGTTAATTGGTTTTTTTATTTCTCTTTGTCCTGTATGAATTACTTTTATTAATTACTTTCTTTTAATATTCTTTTTTTCTTATTCACATATTATTATTATTATTATTTGAATAAAGCTGTCTGCTCCACACATTGCTCTTCAATGCCGGACCTTTCCTGTTGATCAAATTTAAGAGTTCCTGTAAGATTTTTCATAGATCCAGGCAAATGATAGTGTATGAGGCAATGCCTGGATTTAATGCCAGAGTGGACTACCCCCCCCCCCCCCATGCAGAGTAGCCCACAGAGGAGAGAGGCAGAGACACAGAGAGACTGTATAGCAAAATAGGACAGTCAAGGGACAAGTCAAGAAACAAATTTGTAACTTCTCTCTCTTTCTTAGCCCTGACCTGAAACATTTTAAAATAATCGATGTCTTTTCTGAAATACCATTCTAAGAAAAGACTATTAAACAATACTTTAAAATTGACTTTTTAGCACAACGGTAAGAATTACTTGGAACTCCTAGAGTGCAGTAGAATGGATGAAACTTTTGGCAGATATAATATGAGTGAAAAAAAATCTGATTTATGAAATGTTCACAAAGATGAAAGGTCCCTCAAGGGTAAGAGGGGTCATAATGCCAACATATAATCAAAAAGATGGTTTAACAGTGACTTTATTCTGAAACTTGCTGAACAAGAGATGTTCTGTCTGGAACTGGAATCTGTAATGGAGAAGTCTGCCACTGTGTGGTTGAAAATGCAGATGGTGAAACAGCAGCACTGAATAGTGTAATCAAAAGCCACACATAATGCTTTTCTCATGGGAAAGAAAAAAAAGAAAATGTGGGTTCTTGCATCACTTCATCCCTTTGCTAATCAAATTAACCCTTCTGTAAGTGAAATAAAGGGATGAGGAGCTGATGAAGACACTCCTGCATAATGAAGGATTAAGACTGTGATCCTGTGCTCAGTTATGCAATCATAATGGGATTTATATAATTATAAAATAGCATAATATTTCTGCTAACTGATTATCTTCCCATCAGCTGGAACAGACCAGAAGGGAGAACTCAAGGAATTCCAAAATATTTAGATAATGCTTCATTTTGATTACAGATGGAAGTGCGTCAGTATTTAAATAACACATTTAGTGTTGAAATGAGTAAGCCTACTGTAGTTTTAATACTGACACAAATCCTTTGACAAAAAAAATCAAGTGCATACTAGCCCCATGTAAAGATATAGATTGATCAACTTGATAGCCTCAATCAGTTGGAAGTTCAGTTCTCCCTCTCCCCCTCTCCTCCCCCAGAAGTTTGGCTTTACGTTTCAGTTGGCTAGTAGATCATATGATCATTTTTGACTGCTGTGTGATCAGCAGAACAGCTATTGCCACATCTGACAAATAAAAAAAAAAAAGAGTTTTTATCTGGCCAGTTCCATCAATTGGGTTGGCTGTAACTTCAGTCTTCTCTTCTATTACATTTATATACTACCCTTTTGCCAAGAACTCAAAGAAGCATTTTCATCTCATAAAAACTGAGGAAGGTTAAGCTGTGGTATATTGACTTCTGAATGAGTTCTGAACCTGGGTTTCCCACATGGAAACCCAATAGCTGCTGTGACGGACTGTGCTTTAAAGCTCATAAGTGCTGTATAAACGTGTGATGGACTGTGAAGGATTAATGCCTCGCAGAGCCTGCCTCTGAGTGACTGGCTGCTAAAAGGGATTTGACTGGTTAGTGTCAGGTGAACAAAAAGGTTTAACTGCTGAAGAGAACTCAGTTGGAGTATAACCCTGACTAGGGTTGCCAGCCTCCAGGTGGGGCTTGGGGATCTCCTGCTTTTACAACTGATCTCCAGCTGAAAGAGATCAGCTCCCCTGGGGGAAATGGTTGCTTTGAAGGGTGGACTCTATGGCACTGTACCATGCTGAGGCTCCTCCCCTCCCGAAACCACACCTTCTCCTGGATCCACCCCCCAAAGTCTCCAGGTATTTTCCAACCCAGACTTGGGAACCGTAACCCTGACTGAGGAGCGTTGAAGACTGACTGAAGGAAGTCTAGCACTGACTGAAGACTGGGAAGGTTGGCAAGGATGAGTGGGAGGATCAGCAAAGACTCCCATTTAGCCCAGGAAAAGGTATAGATCTTCTAGTAGAGAGAAGAAATTTCCTGCCCAGTTGAAAAGGGAGATAGCTCAAAGAGAAGAGTGATCCCTGGTGTGTTTAGAGAAGGAATTTGGGTACTCGGTAGTATATTCCCTGCCTTCTGAAACCTGAAGAGTCAGTCCTAAACTTCCCTCAGTCAGGGCTAAACTTTAACTGAGTTCTCTTCAGCAGTCAGTTCTCTAGGGTTTTTTTCTCTCAACTGACTGTAACCAATCATCTGTTTTAGCAGCCTGTCATTCAAGGGCTCTCCGGCTATGTGAGGCATTAACCCTTCACAGTCCATCACATGTTTACACAACACTTACCAGCTTTAAAACACAGTCCGTCACACTTGCTTACTGCACCGTACTTTCTGAAAAACTTGGTGAGTGCCAAGGGAAGTACCGGCAGGCACAATGTTGGGAAACCCTGCTCTAGAAATAGGTTTGCCAACTTCCGGGTGGGGCCTGAAGATGTCTCAGAATTATAACTGATCTCCAGACTACAGAGATCATTTCCCCTGGAGAAAATGGCTTCTTTGGAAGCTGGACTCTTTGGAAGGTATGCTACCCTTCTTTGACTACTGTCTTGGTTTACATATTAAAAGCTGCCATCCTCAAAGCACTTTTACTGATTGAGATTGTTCTAGGGTTGCCAGGCCCCCCGCCCATGACCAACTTCCTCTCACACCCGCTCACCTTCCCTAAGGGTGGCAAAGGGCCAGGAAGCAATGGTTGTGTTCTAGCTTTAATGACAGCAGGTAGTTGCTGCTTTTGCCCTCCATTCCCTGGGAGGGGAGAACTCATGTTCTACTGCCATAGGCAGTGCCAGTGAGCAGAGGAAGGGAAGTAACAGCTGCCTGGTGGGGCTGATCCCTGACACCAACCCTGATTTAACAGTCATTAGTATGCACTGACATGCCACCATGTCAGCAATGGCAGTGCTGTGTCACTTTCCTGGCTGCTCAAAAAAAAATTATTGGAAAGCCGCAGGTGGCATCATTCCTGACAACTGAATTTTACAGCATCCAAGTGTTGAAGACTTTTTTATTACAATTGATTACTGAAATCCTTCAAAACAACTGTAATCTAAATGAAACAACTGTGTTGTTTCTTGGACTTTGTTGCCCAAATAATCAAAAGCTTATGTTTTAAGCTTCATTATTGACTCTCCAGCTACTTTGCCTCAAGGACAACTGATGCCTTTTCAGGGCACCCTTGAAGTGTCTGAGAGCAGAACCCAGCACTTAATCAACAGATCTGCCTTCAGCATGCAAATCCTTGCGCAATGGCAATGCTGTTGGTCACTCAGAAGAAGAGAGAAACATGGACATCAGAGTGTCAGTACAGATTCAAAGCACACTCCAAGGATTCCTCCTCCTGCATAAATGCAATGCAATTGAATGGGACTTGACAGCAGTAAGAGACATCTACAGTGAACTATGCCCACAAGAAATAATATCAAATTACGAACATTACATATATTTCTCTTGGACTGAGAATATCCAATTAAAACACTGACCTCCTTGCCATTTTTTTAAAATGTCAGTAGAATAGGTCAGATATTGCCATCTTTGACCAAGCCTGGGCTGTAACACTTAAGAAAACTGATTGCAGAATCCTTACAGAATCAGAGCTGGGGAAAAGGGTAAGTAGGTTTCAGTCTTGTGTAGGGATGGGCACGAACCAGGAAAACATGGTTTGGTTCTTGGTTCATTCAGTGCCCAGTTTGCAAACCTCACTTTGCTGACCACTCCTCTTCAAACTTTCCAAGCGGGGAGTGGATTATATTTCTGAGGTCCCAGTTACAGACCCTCCAAAAAAAACGTCATCCCAGTGCTCTTTCTGGAAAAGACATCTGCAGTTACAGGAGTCTATAGAATGGCTCAGGTACAAGCCAGTGGAATGGAGCACCATCTGTTTAAAGAAAATAACTTGATTTATTAAAGGAGAAATAAACTCTGGTAGAACAAAGGAGAGGGAGAGAGACTTAACTAACTGCTGAGTTAGAGAAGAATGGGGGGAGGAGCTCAACTGGAGCAGGAAGTCTCCAAAGAGCCAACCAGGAGACAGGAAGCCCCTAATTTAGCTATGCTAACTAGCACTACTTCAGCTCAGAGGTGTAGAGTTTTAAAATCCCTGGGGGAGGCAGGGGCTCTTGCATGCACACGTGCTGGGACCATGTCCCTGCCACCGCCTCTCCCCCCCCCCCTCCAGGCCACTCCTGCCTCCGTCCCTCCATCCATCCATCCAGGGGCCAGCTGGGCAAATGCCCAGCAGGCTGGCATCACCCAGAAGTGACGGTGTCATGCCTGCCCCTGACTTAGCCCCAGACCCAGTGCCTGACAACCAAGGACAGGAGGACTTGGCTCAGTTAACTGAGGAAAACCTAAGTCCTGCAGAGGATCCACAGCCAAGTCCTCAGCAAGACCCACCTGAGGCTGATCAGGCAGTGCCTGGACCAAGCAATTCACCACCAGACTCGCCTCCACCTGTTAGCAGGCTCCGTGAAAGGAGGCGTCAAGAGCTGAATAGGCGACGCAAGGAAGCACGCAGGCAAGGTCGACAATCATTAAGTCCTGAGTACTAGCAGAAACCAGGACTTCGCACAGCGGTGCTAAGTGGCTAATGAGCCGGAACGTTATTTAACAAGGCTGACGGCCACAAGCAATTTGTGCTGGCAACATCGTTGGCAGAACCGTCCGTTCCGTGCGCACCTTGCCTCTGATCCTGTTTGATTCTCTGGCCTCCAACCCGGCTTGCTTCGTGGACTTCCGACCTCTGCTTCCTGATCCTGGACTCCGGCTTGTGACCCTTGGCATTCCTTGACTCCGGCTTCAGATCTGCTTCTAACTGACTTTGGCTTGATTTATGGACTCTGACCTCTGGTACATGTTGACTATGCTCGTCTTTTGAGATTGGGACTTGCCGCAACACTCTGCTGACTTTCTCCATCCTAGTCACCCAGGACGTGCCTGCCGGCCTGTCTGGCCAGCCGGACTACCGGGCTCTGCCATGACAGATGGCTGGGCACATTGCCGGGGCAACACTCTGGCAATCGCCCTGAGTTTCGGGTGATGCCAGCACACTGGGCATTTGCCCAGCTGGCCCCTGGATGGACAGAGAGAGGGACGGAGGCAGGAGTGGCCAGGCTGGGGGGGAGAGGCAGCAGCGGTGGCTGGCCAGCTGGTGGGCAGGCAGGTGGATGGGCCTAGGAAGGGCCTGGGGAGGCGCAGCAGGGAGGCGCAGCGGCGGGCACTCTGTTTTGCCAGGGGGGGGCTCAGTCCCCCCCAGGAAATTTCGGGGATGGCTCGAGCCCTCAAGACCCCCCGTAGTTGATGCCTATGCTTCAGCTGTCCCCTATAGGCTATACTTCTGATATTCTTCAAGCAGGTGCACTATAGACCTTGTATATTCCAACACTTGCCACATATTAGCCTTCTGATTGGAATTCTCATGCCGTTTCCCCACTTTTCGCCACAATGGTTTAAAGAAGACTTTGTCAATCTACATAATCACAAGACCTATTTGTGTGAGCTATTTTCTTATCTATGGTTGCACCTGCTAGACAGGAACAAAGATTTTATTTGCATATGCTGGCAGGCAGGCAAGCAGAGTAGATTCAGGAGGTAGCAGCAGAAATCAACACTTCACCTTTCCAATTTCATTCCAATAAATTGCTTACTGGAATTTCAGACTGGGATGAGGGAGGAGTTCAGACAGAGGACTACTATGGCTTGCTTTACTCATGAATCATGATAGGCAGCCCGCCCACCCACTTGCCCAACAGGAGGCAAAAGATTTGCTTGCACAGGCTGGCCCTGAGGCAGGTTACAAAGACTGCCTGGGAATAAAGCCAGATCGTGCCACCTTAAGTGAGAAATAACCCATATGCTCTGCAGACTGTAAGGACAGAAGGAGGGTCCCCCTCCCCTGCATTCTAAAGAGCAATCACACACACACAGGGCATACAAAAATGATCAGTCTTCATTAGTTAACTTCTTCTTATACAGAGTCCTGCTCAAAGTGACTAGGATCAGGCAATCCTTCTGTAGCAAAAGATATGAGATATTTGAATCTGTTTATTTCATTTAAGTATAACCATCCCTCTCTCTGTGTGTTAAATGCCATCAAATTGCTTCCAACTTATGGTGACCCTATGAATGAATGGCCTCCAAAATGCCCTATCGATAACAGCCTTGCTCAGGTTGTGCAAACTGAGGGCCATGGTTTCCTTGACTGAGTCAATCCATCTCACATTGGGTCTTCCTCTCTTCCTGTGTCTTCAACTTTTCCTAGCATTATTGTCTTTTCCAATGACTCTTGTCTTCTCATGAACTAAGTACAGCAGCTTGCATTAGTTATTTTCACTTTGGGGAGAGTTCAGGCTTGATTTGATCAAGAACCCACTTGTGTTTCTTTTCTCTCTTTTTTGCAGTCCACAGTATCCACAAAACTCTTATCCAGCATCACATTTCAAATGAATCAACTTTCTTCCTGTCAACTGTCTTCATTGTTCAACTTTCACACTCATACATACATATTACGGCATGAGTTATCTTGATCTTGGTCACCAGTGACATATGCTTACACTTAAGAATCTTTCCTATCTCCTTCATGGCTGCCCTTTCCAGTCTCCCATTTGGTTGATAATGGAGCCAAGGAACAGAAATCTTGAATTTCAATTTCTTCATTGTCAGCCTTCAAGTTGTGTATTTACTTTTGTCTTCTTGATGTCCAGCTGTAATCCTGCTTTGGCACTTCCTGCTTTAACCTTCATCAGTAGTTGTTTTAAGTCTTCACTATTTTCTGCCAGTAATGTGATATTGTTTGCATATCTCAAATTGTTAACACACCTTCCACCAATTTTTACTCCACCCACATCTAAATCTAATCCAGTTTTCCTTGTGATATCTTCTGTGTATAGGAGATAGGGAGATAAAATACATCCTTGTCTGACACCTTTGCCAATTGGAAACCATTCTGTTTCTCCCAATTCTTTCCTAACAGTAGCCTCTTGTCCAGAGTACAGGTTGCACATCAAAACAATCAGATGCTGTGGCACACCCATTTCTTTTAAAACCAATCATAGCTTCTCTTGATCCACATAGTCAAAAGCTTTGCTGTAATCTATGAAACAAAAGCTGATTTTCTTCCAAAATTCTCTCATATGCTCCAGTAACCAATGTAAATTTGCAATATAATCTCTAGTGTTTTTCCTTTTCTGTATCTGACTTGTACATCTGGCATTTCTCATTCCATATATTGTAACAACAACATGTAGGGACCATATATGCATGTCTTTATTCACATCTCAGGTGGGGCAGGGGGGTGCTGTTCAGAGCCTGCAGGTGATGGGAGCTAATCCTGTTACTTTTGACCTGCCATGCTGTACTCCATTGTTTGAAGCATATTTTTTCCCCAACCTAATTTCAATTTGGAAGAAAACCACCAGGTTCTCTTTCTAGAAGGACAATTCTGCTTGTCTTTAGAACAGAGTTGTTTTTTCTATGTGCCAGAAATCTGAGATGGAGTTTCCTTTGAGTGACAGTGCAATCCCCAAGAATTTAACCCCATTGTTGGGGAACAGAATTGCATCAGGAAATACATTTCCACTGAGATGGATGCTAATGACTCTCAGATTGGTTTGTTAATACAACTAGCTTTAATAACAATGTTAAATAAGAAATTGCAGCAGGAAGGGCACTAGTGTGGGTGCTGTTAACAAGGCCAGAGCGTGTGTTCATTGCTGATGTCACTTCCCTGCATCGCAGAGCAGCTTTACAGATCGCATGGATATTTAGCAGCACTCAAAACAAAATGTCATGATAGAACAGCTCAGAGAGGAAAGCAGGAGCTGACTGCATTTCAGAATATAATAGGCTCTTTGAATGTAAAGAAACAGACTCAATGACTGTTTGTGCTACATTTGGCTGTGCCAGAGAAATAAACACGGGCCAGAATAAAGAACATTTGGAAAGCAAACAATGCTCAAGGGTAAAAGAAGAAAGTGTACAAGGAAGCAAACAGACACAGAAGACAGCCTTCTCAAGGGCACCTCAGACATGTAATTATAAAAATGATATAGTAAAATGCATTTATTCCAACCTTGTGTTTTATTTTCCTCTTCAGGACAGCTTTTAGACCTTATTAAGGTTCTCTTGGGGGAGATTTTGTGGAAAACGTCCTCCCACTGCAAAGTCCCTGTTATAGTTAATCAGCTCTGCTACAGACATTTAGAACAGGATATTGCTTGTATTAATACCACTAAAGCACTGATTAAAAAAAAAAAAGATTTGGTAATTGCTATACACTCATTTCTGTTCCATGTTTCTCACTAGTTTAGTAAAGTTCAGTGGCACCTCCCATACGTCAGGGTCAGTTTCCTACTCTGACTATTCATAGTAAGCCATGGCTCAGTGTTACAACATCTGCTTTGCATGCAAAAGGTCTCAGGTTCACTCCATGGCATCTCCAGGGTTTTTTAAAAAATATATCAGGTAGTAGGTGATGTGAAAGACCTCTGTCAGAGACCCTGGATAGCTGTGGCCAGTCAGAGAAGACAATGGTGACCTTGACTGATGGTCTGATTCAGTATAAGGCAGCTTCACATGTGCAGCCCATCCTGCAGTTCCTAATCATCTCATACGGTTTAATGTAAATAGATTCAGGTGGGTAGCCATGATGGTCTGAACCAACAGAACAAATCTGAGTCCAGTAGCACCTTTAAGACCAACAAAGTTTAATTCTGGGTATAAGCTTTCATGTCCATGCACATGTCTTCAGATACATCCAGCCATATCTCCTAATACAATATCACTTCAAATTACAGGACTGTTAACCCAATACAGACACAATATATACCAAAAGCAGTATGCCACAGAAGTATTACAGAAGTTTTCCATTCATGTAGTCTTTAAGTGTGAGGATTCTTTGATAAAGAAATGGGCTGAAAATAAACCGGGACCCTGTCAGAATCTTTCACAAGCTATACTAAGCAAAAGTATATGCTGTAAAATCTTTCACAAAGTTGTATGGAACAAAAGTTCATGCTGTTGTTTGTTATTATTGGTTATTGTAAGAAATAGACTATGTTGTAATTTGTTGTATTGATAACAACAAATATAACAACAAGGATCATGTAAGTTACATTGAGCACCAGTGTATTATTCATTAGTAACTTCAAAGAAGACTCTGTTTATATTGGTTGCTATCTCATGGTATATATTGTGTTTGTATTCAGATACATCAAAACAAGACTTCCTCAACCATTACATATAGGTAGAGGGAGGGGGGGTTAGCTGCCAGGAAGGGCTAATTAGACTCTAATTAGTCTTGTTTCAATGTATCTGAATGAAATGTGCATGCACACAAACCCCAAATTAAACTTTGTTTGTCTTAAAGGTGCCACTGAACTCAAACTTGGTTTAGTTAAATTGCAAGAAAAATGCAACCACAAATGGGTCTTCAGTATTTGGAACATAATCTGTAGGTGATTCTTCATCCACACCTCTTCTTTTTCCACCCACAGCTCCATTCCACACAGGCTGCACTCCTACTCTGAATGTTTTTGTGCCATGTAACAGTGCCGTGTGACAAATCTTCTGCCACTAATCTTGTTAGTGGAGTAATGGCATGAACCCATCCTATTGCTTCAGGCCATTATGCTGTCCTGTTTGTTGTGCAACTATACGTCTCCAACTTGGATGATCTTAAAAGACATCTTTATCGCCTTTGTAATTTACATGTTGTGTTCTGGAACTGGAGATGGAGACAAAAGAATACATTTAGAACATCTTAAGGGAATATTATGAAGAAAACAAAGTATGTTAACTCCAAATTTCTGGGAAAGAATCATAGAAAAGGAAAAAAATCAATACAGGATATTATAAGCTCTTTTGTGTGAGCTCTTGCTATATTTACAGAAGATCTCACACAAGAAGAAAGGGGTGGATAAATCAATTCTCCCTCAAGATTTAGCCTCAACACTGTATTCTGTTCCCAAGGCCTGTCTGACAGTCAGGAGCAAATTTGGGGTGGGATGTAGGAAACTGCAAGCATAAAGGAGAAGATGAAAAGAACCATTCAATGAACTCATTCTGTTCATTGGATACAGCCCAATAACTTGAAGCAACCTGCTTGGATCCCAGGATGTTAAAGTTCTCTGGTCAAGAGAAAGGAGATAGAGAGCATCCTACCCAACAACTGCCATTTAAAAACCACCAACGGAATTAGATCTGAGGTAAAGAAGCAGAGGGCTAAAAACTTGGGAAGTAAGTGCGTGTGTGTGTGTGAAGCAAGGTATACATCAAATAAAACAATGGAATAAATACATTTGTCTGGAATCAACCCTCTGGATTTCTAAATAAAAAATTAAAGATGACTCACTTTTCTTATAATTACACTTGTCGTGTACATTAATTGAGTTATTAGTGAGTGTTTTTAATGTTAGTATCAAATATATCAGTTCTAGATTCCATCTGGTAGTCCATGACATTTATGCAGGTAGACATGCGTACGCTAGTACGGAAAATGAAATTACAGCCATTATAGCTATAGCAACACAATTGGTTATGACATTATTCCAGGGTGCAGTTTTTGTGCTGAACAAATGCTTTCCTTGAAGGGTGCTGCAAACAGCATGGTGCCAAAAAATGTCTTCAAGAAAATCTCAGTGGGAATTTAAAATACCTGCTGTAGCCAAATTTTAATTAGACATAGGATGAGTTTCAATTACTGTTTCCCATTCTAATTCCAGTCACTTTTTGACCTTAGATGTATTAAATAGGTATTCTAAAGTTTCTGTTACATGATGGCTATCATAGTAACTACTATCTGAATCAAAGTATAGTAAAACCCGCATTATGTTGGACTCCACAACTGTTTCTCGGGGACTGTATTGTGTGACAACAGAAGAGCTCACTCTATGATGAGAAGAATCCATTCAGATTTAGATTAAAGATTATACTATGTCGACAGTCACTTCCATTGCAAAGCATATATAACAACACTGAGCAAAAAATGTGAAGAAATATAGTGCTAGAAAATCTATGCATGAAGGTCATAGAGGATTTTTCCATCTGTAATAAACCTTTCTTCATTGCAAATTCTCATGGTAATGGCAATATTATTCTTTCTAATGCACAGGTATTAATAGAATTAATTATTTGATTATGTTATTCCTTCAAAGGTGGTTTACAGAGTAATCCTTGACGTAACTCTGCTTAGGACTGCACTGTAAGCACCAATATTCCCTGTAAAATGCGATCCCAGGACCTTTGCTCTCTGTGGTAAAAAACCATAGTCACCAGTGGGCATGTTGTGGCATTTCTTCACATGTTCAGGGGAGACATTATAATTAAAACAGCCAGTAGCGAGATGTTCCTACCTTGAAAGAAGTAAACACAAACCTCCTATCAAAGCTGACTCCAGAGTGATGGGAGTTATTCTGCTGGGAATGTGTTAAAAGACAAGCACGGACATATTTGGGCCCCTCTGCCACTCTGCGTCTGCTTTGGATTGATCCAAACAAAATCTTGGATCAATATAAAGGGCCTCAGCAATGGAACTTTAGGCACACTGCAGAGCTCTAGAATTTATTGTAGTTTTTAATTGTAACATGGAACCAGGTCCCAAAATTGTGCAACAGCAGAGCTGAAGTTTCTCAGAGACTATACACACAAAATTGTCGTCCCATTTTTAAGGACACCACATATTGTTCTCCTACAGTCCCAGCCTTGATCCCTAAGGCTTCCATCTGGCCTGGCCTTTCCTTTTCTTGAGCCATGTGGCTATTAGGGGCACCAAGAAATCAGTCCCTGTTTACAGGAATGTTGAATGTCATTTGCCTTTTTGGAGGTAGAACAGGACAGGATTTCCATTTTAGGCAATGCCTGTTCTGCACATCCTCATGCTCGGTCAATTCCAAAGTGCTCCTAGGCCCATCATGAGCATGAACTGCAAAAGCAGGGGCAATTCAGATAACGCTGCCTGCCAACCCTTACATTAGTGGGTCACTGGATCCTCATAAATGTTAATGCGATGTTTATGGCTCGGAATGCAGTGCCACATGGCCTGCAAGCTGTTTCACGCTGGCTGTAAGCTCTGTGGGTATGGAAAATTGAGCTGCTTGGGAAATCAGGACAGTCACTCGGTCTCTTGCAGGTTTTACTCTGTCTTACTCCACTGCACCTATTACTTTCCTTATATGTTATATACTTTGTATTTGGATCTTATGAAATTTAATCACGAGACTTGTGGTCTTATTGCATGTGGATTTTTGGAAGGAAGTCCCACTGAGTCCAGAGATGCTTCTTCTCAAGTAAGTATGTCTGGGATTGCAACTATGCAGCCTCATCCTATGTGTTTACTCAAAAGAAACACCTACTGAATTTAACAGTGCAATCTTAAACAGATTTGCACCCTTCTAAGGCCATTTCCTTCAATGGACTTAGAATGGTCTTAACACTGAACTCCTAAACTGGTATAATTAGAATCCTACTGAAGTCTACTTAGAGCAGCTTACTCCCTGGAAAGTGTTCCCCCAACACACACAGTAGGAAAAATTTATGCTCATACAGTGTTCTCCAAATTATCTGTCACATTAACACCTATGCAGCTTCCTTCCCTGCCCCCCCCTCCCACCACCCATTAATGTTCCTACAAGGAGAAGGGAAAACACTGCTTTTCCCCAGCAGTCCCCATCTATTTCACTGTGAACATAAAATCTGATTTATGTAAAAGTTACAGCACTATAGTCGGTATCTGTTTTTGGATGGGATTGTTAAATTCATTGCTGACTTATGACTCAGTGCTCCCTCTTCCACATACCCATGCTGTTCTGAAAATGACTTGGGAGACCTTAGAATCTGAATGTTCAAATTTACCGGTAAACCAAATTGAGTAAATAAGTTGTTTGGGGGTGTTTCAATAGTGACATAAAATATTTCCTGGTTAGGGTATGTGAAGAGCATATTTGAAGCAGAACCAATGGGACATGTGCTTAATGTGTTAAAGACAGTGTGATTTGGCCAGGAGGGGGACTAAAATGTTTGGCCAAGTTCAGGATGGCCCACCAAAGCTTTTCAGCTGCTGCTAATTTCTCTGCCAGCTGATGGCAACTTTTGTGTTTTGTCCCACAGGCTTGGGACAAAAGGAAGCAAACCCCACAGTGCATTGAAAGATTTCTGTGCAAATCAGCAGCATTTCAAATGGATGAAGTCTGAAGTTCTCTTCTTTTAATTATCTTACAGTCTGGTGTGTTATCATTCAAAGCTACCAATAAAATCAGCGCTAAAAGCTAAGGTTGTTTTTTCTCAGGCATATCAGATAGGTTAGACAGAGTAAGTTGGCTGTGGTTTTTAACCACTCAGAAGAACCTTCATCCACTTTTATTTATTTATTTATTTAGATGTTTATACTGCTGTTCTCTTACCACTCAGGATTGAGTGTAACTCCCAGGGTTGGAGGTAACTTCCTTGTGGCCGCATGGGAATTTTGCAGCTGGTGCACAGCAGGGGAGACTAACACAAATGCTGACAAATGGGCTGATTTCTTGTACACATATGTAGATGTGTGTGCGCATGTGCACGCACGCATGCATGCACTGTACAGATGACATGCCTTTAGAGATTTAAAGAAGAATTGCAATGGGATATGTGAACAATGTAATTACATACCAACAAAGAAGAGATTCCTGCAGGGTGAAGTATGCTATGCAGAAATGAAATGACTGGGAAGTCACATAGAAATGTTTTAATTAGGATGCAGTGAACTGAAACCAAAGCACTTTCTTTCTTCTGTCTGCTCACTGGTTAGGTGGGAGAGATACAGTCTAATTGCTACATGAAATTACTTGTCATGATAGAAGAAATTACAGGAAATTGAGGCTTGGAAAAGTTAGATGTTCACCAGTAGTGTTTTAGAGTCTATCCAACCCATCAAAAATTTAAATAGGATGAGAATGCTCACCTTTGTCAGCTCAATAAGGATGAAATTCTGTTCAAGATCTACATAGATGATTTAGGACAGTGGTGCTCTCTCAGCCACACCACCTGCGGAACTCGGAAATAGTCTAGGTGGGATACTGCATTTTCATTACAGTTACTAACAATGTTCTTCAATCCCATGTCCACCTGCAAGTGTGATGTGCTAGCTCTGTCTGACACTACCTGCCAGGGATTACCCATATGTGATCTTTTGCCATGCTAGTAGCAATAACAGAATGCCTGTAAAATCTAAAGGTCCTTCTTGGAACATGTGGACTCTTTCTTTCTATCATGGTGGGAACTAGGCTTTTTGACAGAGCAACTGATGGGATGTAAGATACACAAGGATGAGAACCACTGACTTTGGATACATGCAGCTACCTTACAAGTCAGACCCCTGGTTCATCCGCCTCAGCATTGTTGACTCTGACTGGCAAGGGTTGTCCAAGGTCTCTGGCAGAGGAAGGTCCCCTGGAGAAATGTTTTACTAAGAAGGAAGGAAGGAAGGAAGGAAGGAAGGAAGGAAGGAAGGAAGGAAGGAAGGAAGGAAGGAAGGAAGGAAGGAAGGAAGGAAGGAACAGACCTAATCAGTTTTTTCCTTTTTCAAAAAAAAGGCACTGCCTTGTCAAACTGTAAACAATTCAGGTATGTGCTTTCATATATAAAATGGTTTAAAATAATTGCTATCATAATTTGAACCAACAACATGCCGTGATTTGAAATACCATTTGAAATGCTACAAATACAGCTTTTTTTGGGGGGGGAATGCTTATCAAAAGATACAAGTGGACTGATTATGTGCTCAAAATAGGACTCTTTGCAAGCTGTAGAAGAGAGAAGAAATTATTATCTTTTGGAATCTATTTTCTTTAAATAAAATCCTGGAGTGTGAAGCACAGTCCTCATATCCTGATCTATCTCAGTGGGGCAACGTGCTCCCTTTCCCTGCACGCCACCTTCTTAAAGACTTGCTGTGCCTTTGCTTCCTCACCTTGTGACTGCTTCCAGCACTTCTAGGCAATTGTAGTTTGTTAGGGATTGCACCCCGTGGTTATCTAGCAACCACCATGTGATCGATCCAGCTGCCCCTCCTACTGTGACAGACGTACCAGATCAGAGGAGAAAAGGTAGCAGCTGGAAAGAAGATAAGCGGGGCTAACTGACGTTTCCTGAGATCCCTGAAAATGCTGCTGGCAGTAGTGGCACTGCAAGCTCATGGGACCTCATCTCAGCACTTAGCAGCCGTGGACTGGCCCTAGGAAAAAATATCACCGTGAGCCTCAGACCCCCTGGACATGCTGCTTCTACAACCCTTCCCCATGACCCTGGCCCCCAGAGGCCTCCCACCTTGTTCCCTCCTCTCTCTGTGAGGGGCTTTTTGCTACCTCAGCTTCATTCTGCCAGCACTGCCAGGATGCAGTTGGCTGCTCCTAGTGCTCAGCATGCCTACTAGCTACTAGCGTTGCTAACCTGCATGTGGTAGCTGAAGATCTCCTGCTACTACAACTGATCTCCAGATGACAGAGATCAGTTCACCTGGAGAAAATGGCCGCTTTGGAAGGTGAACTCTGTGGCATTATAACCCACTGAAGTCCCTCCCCCTCACCAAACCTCTCTCTCCTCAGGCTCCACTCCCAAAATCTCCAGATATTTCCCAAATAGGAGCTGGCAAGCCAGTTTGGTGTAGTGGTTAGGAGCACGGTCTCTGATTTGGGAGAATCAGGTTTGATTCTCCACTCCTTCACATGCAGCTGCTGGAGTGACCTTGGGTCAGTCACAGTTCTCTCAGAGCTGTTCTCTCAAGAGCAGTTCTCAAAAGACCTCTCTCAGCCCCACCTACCTTAAAGGGTGTATGTTGGGTAAGCCGCTCTGAGACTCCAAGTGAAGGGTGAGGTATAAATCCAGTCTCTTCTCTCTTTTCAAGCCTACTACTAGCAGAGACAGTGACTGAGATAAGTAGTTGTTTATTTGATTTAGTTTTTGAAAAATAAAAATTCTCAAGGCAGCATACAGATTTTCTCAAGCCCAACATAAAACACCAATATTAAGTCAAACTAAAACCCACAGAAATAAAAGGCACAACCAATTAGTATTAACCACATCAAAGAGAGAACCACAGCCCTAATAGGACCATAAAAGTGAAAAAACAAAGCTGTGTAGGACGCTTATTAATCTTAAACTCACTGAGTTATATACACTTTATAAGCGTCCTAATTAGTATTAACTGCCATCAAAAGTTCAGACAAAGTAAATGGTCATAGCCCATTTATCTGTCCAGAAAATAAATATCCCATTTCTCTGTGGGGTGGGTCAGCCCTACCCTCAAGTTCCCTCAATGATCATTACTTAACTAAATAATGCAGTCTCAAAGCACTTCAGTGACCGTTTGCAAGTGGATTTTGCTATTTCACACAGTAAAATCCAGTTGCAAAGGGCATTGAAAGTGGATTGCAAGTGTGTTATCTTGACCATTTCTGCAGTAGTGAAATTCCCCACACTGATGTTTTTAAAACTATGTATTATGAGAAATTTTCCACAGTAGATTTTTTTCTCACCATGCGCAAACCCGAAGTTTTCTTCTTCTTACCCTGTATTTGCAGAACTCACTAAAACTGGAGATTCTAAAAACGCAGGGTAAGGAGGAGGAAATTTCAGGGTTTGGGCTGGTAAGGAAAAATGTACTGTAGAAGATTTTACATTAACACACAGATCTGAAAACATCAATGCAAGGAGTTTCACTACTGCAGAAATGGTCTTAGTATTTTGAAAGCACCTACCTGTGAGGATCCTATCTTAGGAAAAGTCTCCTTTATAGATGATGGGGTGGAATAACTGTTAAAGTTGTTCTGTTGCTTCAGACCAACAAAGCTGCCCACCTGGATCCATGTTAAATATGAAGATCTCTCTCTCCTGCTAAACCCGGAGACCAGTGGAACAACTGTAAATATTTCAGTGGTTTAAATTCTTTTAACGTGTAGGAGTTACCAATAAGAAGGGAAACAGCAAGTTCTCAAAGTTTCCCAATTCTGACATTCCTGCCTATTGTCCCTGTCCCTCTCCCCTCAACACACATCCCATAATACCATTGTGTAGACTTGCTGGTTCTCCCCCTCCCCCATCAGCAACTTAGGGTTTGGCTACAGATTTAAAGGTGATGGGAGTGTTTTGCATATTCTGGTGCTAACTGTAGGGTCCCTGGCATGTTCTCAATTATTTATGTGCTCTTTTAACCTTAGCTCAAGCTTCAACACTTTTTTTAAGGCCTGGGAATATTGAGTGAGTCAGAAGCTCTTTTGGAATATGCCTTTTGACTTAAACATAGTTTTTTAAAGAAAATAAGTTTCACTTAGCTTGGTGTCTACCAAGAAAGAACATGGTATGCATCCATAGTAGGTTCTATAAACTTTGTGTTCTGCACTTGATATAAGGATATTTTAAGGCTCTAATTTTCAGATACACTGTGTAATCATTCTGCATACAGCACATTTTTATTATCTTGAGGAAGGGAACTTAGCAAAGTATAAGCCAGTTTGGTGTAGTGGTTCAGTGCGCTGACTCTAATCTGGGAGAACTGGGTTTGATTCCCCACTCCTCCACTTGTACCTGCTGGATGACCTTGGGCAAGCCATAGCTCTGTACCAGCTGTTCCCTCAAGGATAGTTGTCTCAGAGCTCTCTCAGCCCCACCTACCTCACAGGGTGTTTGTTGTGAAGAGGGGAAGGGAAAGGAGTTTGTAAGCCGCTCTGAGACTCCAAGTGAGTGAAGGGCAGGATATAAATCCAATCTCTTCTTCTTCTTCATATATTACAAATGGGAGCACAGGGGAGAGGAAGCGCCTTGGTGCTGTTTTCCTCTTTCCCACCTACTTATACCACCCCAATCCTCTCAGTTTTTCAGCCTGTCCTCACCCACACTTTACTGAATCCACAGTTGCTTGCTCCCCACCATGTATCCCGATCCCCATTTTCCCTCATCTTCAATCTTACTTGCCTCTGTTCTTTTCCTTTTTACCCATCTGCTGCCCCATTATCTCCTTTTAACCCCCTCTCCTCTCCCCACTTCATCTCCATCCCAGTTAGGGTTGCCAATTCCAGCTCTGGAAATTCCTGTAGGTTTGGGAGCTTGGTCCTTTGGGTCCTTTGTTATGGCAGGAGACATCCTGCACTAGACCTGTCATCCCCCGCTGCTGCTCAATAGGATGGGAGGGGAAACTGGAGAAGAAGCTGGCAGCACAGCGATCCACAGTGTCAATTCCTGTAACTGGCTGTACTCTGGCCTGCCCTTGACATTAATCCAGAAACTCCAACTGGTCCAGAATGTGGTGGCATGGGTCCTGACAGGAACATCGCAAACAGCACATATTTAACCTGTCCTGCACCAGCTGCACTGGCTACCAGGTCAGATTCAAGGTTTTGGTATTGACCTTTAAGGCACTGAGCAATCTAGGACCCACATATCTTTGGAACCGACTTCTCTGGTATGTCCCCCGAAGAGCTTTGTGCTCTGCTGAGAACAACTTTCTGTTGACCCCTAACCCTAAAGATCTCCAGCTGTGCTACCAGGTGGAACCCTCTGCCAAATAACATCCGTGCCCTGTGGGACCTTGTGCAGTTCCACAGAGCGTGCAAGGCAGAGATGTTCCACCAGGCTTTTGGTTGAGGACAGCAATGTGTATCATCATATCTGGCACTCCCTTCCCCTCCCCACCCTGCTTTCTTTCGCTTATTGAGAGACAGTGATGCAAACTGCAAACTTGTTTTAGTGCCATCTGATGCTGTTTTTAGGTATTTTAATTCCTTAGATTTTAAATTGTACAATATTATGTTGTTAACTGCCCTGAATTCTGTGAACTCAGAGAAGGGTGATATATAAATTGAAATTATAAATAAATAAACCAGAAGTTATGTCATTGCATTGGTGTGGTGCTCTAGGCTTCACCTAAAACTCCATGGTTAAACTCATCAAGTAGATCCACACCCCTGAAATCCCTCATTGAG
Source organism: Lepidodactylus listeri (assembly GCA_029233225.1). NCBI lineage: Eukaryota > Metazoa > Chordata > Lepidosauria > Squamata > Gekkonidae > Lepidodactylus > Lepidodactylus listeri. Next base: position 76,957,929 of record JARCFY010000001.1, read on the forward strand.
TGTCATCACTAGACTGGAAACCTTATTGGGGACAGTACCTGGAGGTGCCACAGGAGGGAGCTCAGTGGGGGATGTGATGTCACAGAAATCACCCAGAGAAGCGTCATTTCCTCCTGAGGAACTGATCTTTGTAGTCTGGAGGCCAGTTGTAATTCTGGGGGAACTGGTTGAAGAAGGGAATAAATGATAACTGAAATTTTGTGAGGTAGACTCACAGTGTTTCAGCAGCCATTTTAAATTGCTTATACAATCTAAAATGGTGGCTAATTTCTTGCAATGATAGTCTTACAAGATTTCAACACTGTTAAACATGCCTAGCTCCCTAATTCTTGTGATAGACTCTCTTAACTACAGCTTTGCAAGACTCTCAGCTATGCAGGATTATTTGCCCCTTCACCTCTATTCAAAGGCTTTCCAGTGTCCCCCATGCCTGCATCTCTCTGCCACCTGACTGAGAAGGGCAGTATGATTTCCAGCTCTATATTTCTTTGTTTAGACATTAAGTGTGAGAGACATTAACAGATGGGAGATCTGTGATTGTAAAAGGGGTTGGCTCAGGAACAGTAAAATGTAAGCTCCCAAATGGACAAATCAGAGGGGTCCTCACCGAAAATTTCCTGCATGTGCCACAATTAGCAACCAACGTCATTTCTATAAGAGTACTTGCAAAAAGAAGAATGGTTGTATCATTTGGAGAAAGATATTTTATTAAGCAAAAGGGAGAATTGATTACAACTGGGAAAGTGCATTAGGACTTTCATGCTTTAGAGCAGTGATGGTGAACCTTTTAGAGACCGAGTGCCCAAACTGCAACCCAAAACCCACTTATCTATCGCAAAGTGCCAACACGGCAAATTAACCTGAATACTGAGGTTTTCGTTTTAGGAAAAACAACTCATACATTAACATCTTTTGTCTTAAAAGAAAAACACAATAACGGAGCTTTCAATGATACAAACAACTTTTTATTGAAAGGTAAAAGTTTGCATTTGGCATGCTTTTGAACAATTAATGTGATTTTTGCTGTCCAATCTTGCGAACTCTGTGCTGGGGCGATGCCGTGCGTGCCCACAGAGAAGGCTCTGAGTGCCACCTCTGGCACGCGTGCCATAGGTTTGCCACCACTGCTTTAGATACATGTATGCAAAGTGCAAACCTAACCAAACATTGCAATCACAAGAAATGTTCCTGGCTATGGCATAGATGTTTAGGACACAGAGATAATTATGCCACTGCCCAACTTAAAAGCCAGAACTTGACTAACGGCACACAGATAAACAAGTGCACTATAGCAAGAAACAATATGCATTGCATTCAAACTAAAGGAACTGGACCTAGTTTCAGTGAGAGCCATGAGACAGGCCAGACACAATGCCCTCTGGAGGTTATACCAGTGGGAACAGTTATATACTAACTTGACAATCTTTCAAAGTATACAGTAACCTACTTGATCAGAGAGATAAGTCAAGTATTGGAGAAACTGAAGGCATATGTAAATAAATAAAAAATAAATGGTCAGCAACAAATTTCAGACAAAGCTACTGGCAGTTTGCACTGACAATGGAGGAGAACATGTGGGACATGGCATGAAGAACTATCTAACTGAACAAGGAATAGAGCATCAGCTTACAGTCCCATATCCTCCAAACAAAACTATAGCAGAAAGAAATAATTACTCCTTGACTGAGATGTGCAGATGCATGCTGCTTGAAGCAGAGCTACCTGAGAAATACTGGGGAGAAGCAATCAACACTGCTACCTATCTACAGAACAGACTGCCTAAAAAGTTGCCAGAAGCACAGTGTACAAACCGTGATATGGACAAAATCCCAGCATGAACCACTTGAAAGTATTTGGGTCAAGAGCTTTCACCTGCATTCCTAAGGAGAAACAAACAAAGATGGATCTGAGAACTGAACAAGGTATTTTTGTAGGATATGCACTGGGATATAAGAGGTACAGAATCCTTAACCCAAGAACAGAAACTGTAAAAATCTGCAACACAGTCTACATTGATGAAAAAGAAAAATCTAAAAATACAGAAAAAGTGAACATCAGAGAATCCACACCAACAAAAGAAAATAGAGCACAGCAACCAGAAACAGTGCAACTGAGCACCATGGATCATACAGATGACACACCTGCAGAGCCACAAGAACCAGAAGGGTCTGCAGAGACAGACGTCAGATGGTCAACTAGAACAAATAGGGGAATACCACTGAGAAGACGCTCCTACCTGACAGAGGCTGTACTTGAACCTCCCACATGGGAAGACATAGAAAGAATGCCTACCAGCCAAGCAGAAAAATGGAGAAAGGCTGCAAAAGAGGAGACTGAATCTCTAATCAAAAAACAAACATGGACACTCACAGAATCTGGGAAAGAGGGCAGTAGGATGCAAATGGGTGTTCAAAACCAAATATGATGCAGAAGGAGAAATACAAAGATACAAAGCCAGATTAGTTGCCAAAGGGTATTCTTAAAAATAAGACTATGATGAGATGTTAGCACCAGTAGTGAGACATACTTCAATAAGGGTGCTCCTAAGTATAGCAGCAGCAAGAAAGATGGATGTGAAATATCTGGATATAAGGACTGCCTTCCTACACAGAGAAATAAAGGAGCAGGGCTCATTTCATATCAGGAGGTCCTTTGCATATTAGGCCATGCCCCCATGATGTAGCCAATCCTCCAAGAGCTTATAGTAGCCCCTGTAAGAAGAGCTCTATAAGCTCTTGGAGGATTGGCTACATTAGGGGTGCATGGCCTAATATGCAAAGGAGCTCCTGCTACGAAATGAGCCCTTTAAAGGAGGACTTGATGAACCCAAAGACAGTGTATAAACTGCAAAAGAGCATATATGGACTGAAACAAACTGCAAACTGCTGGAACAAAAAACTTGATCAGATGCTAACCAAAGAGGTATTTGAGCAAGGCAAAGCTGAACAATGTCTGTATTCAAGATGCAGAGACAACAGGTGGATCTACATTCTTACCCATGTGGATGACTGAATTGCTTGTTACGAAAATCATGAACACTATATTGAAATAGTTTGACACCTAAGTGAAGAAACAGAAGTAAAGGAACTGGAAAACATCACTACCTCAGAATACTAATAAAACAAGAGGAAAATGGAAGTTATCTCCTCAACCAAAAACAGAAAATCCTAGAATTCCTGGACTATATATTATTTATTTATTATTCAAATTTATATTCTGCCCTCCCCAGAAGTGGGCTCAGGGCAGATCACAGCACAATATTAAAACATATCAACATTTCAAAACATATAAAGTATAAATATAAATAATTAAGACAGTTTAAAAACAACATAAATTAAAACTGAGTGCACTATTTTTCCTCATCCAGAGGTCTCTAGCTGGCACCATTGGTCTCTCAAACTTCTTCTTAACCTGGACCACGTAATTTTTCATATACAAATGAAAAAATCCAAACCACTAGGCATTCCTATGGAGGTGAACTACCTGAAACAACAAGGGAATGAGGAACCTGTAACTGACAACAAACAATACAGGGAAGCAATTGGAAGACTGCTGTATATAAGCACACTTACAAACCCTGACATCACAGCAGCTATGGGCATACTATACAGAAAAACAGACCAATTAAAAGAGACTGGAATGCAGTAAAAAGACTTGCCAGGTATCTTCATGGCACTGCTCATCTAAAACTGAAATTACCAGCAAATGACAATCCCAAACTGATGGGATACATGGATGCAGACAGGGCAGAAGATACTACAAACAGGAAGTCAACCAGTGGACATTTATTTTTGTATGGAAATAGAGCAGTCAGCTGGACCAGCAGAAAACAAGAGACTGTGGCTGTATCCTCCTCAGAAGCAGAGTTTGTATCTGCAGAAGAAACATGCAAACATCTAAAGCAGATACTACAGTTAATGCAGGACTTTGGGATGGAAGAACCCAGACCAGTGCAACTTTTTGAAGATAATCAGGGATGCATAAAGCTTGCATAAACAGAAAGAATTAATTCAAGGATTAAACACAGAGATGTAAAGCATTGTCTTGTAAAAGACATGCAGAAAGAAGGGCTTGTTGTATGTATGTATGTATGTATGTATTTATTTATTTATATCCCGCCTAGCCAGCATGAGCCGGCTCTAGGTGGCTTACAAGATTAATCAATATACATATAAAACACAGCTAAAATATATAACAACAAAGAATCACAAGATTCCACCAAATTTGGCGACTAACATTACTTCCAGACGCAAATTGCAGCAAATTTCCAGGCCCGTGACCAAAAGCTTGTGCCAGTGGTATATTTCGGTGCTTTCCAGGGACCCCTTCCCCCCAGTGGTGGCTCCTAATTATAAGCCTGGTGGAAGAGCTCCGCTTTACAAGCCCTGCGGAACTGCATAAGGTCCCACAGGGCCCTGATGTCATCCGGGAGCTCATTCCGCCAGTAAGGAGCCATCACTGAGAAGGCCCTGGTCCTGGTGGTCATCAGCCTAGCCTCTCTAAGGCCAGGGAGGGTCAGGCGGTGTTGGGTGCCTGATCGCAGTGCTCTCTGGGGTATATACGGGGAAAGGCGGTCCCTTAGGTAGGCAGGCCCCTGACCATACAGGGCTTTAAAGGTTAAAACCAGCACCTTGAACTGGATCTGGTATGCTATAGGCAGCCAGTGCAGTGTCCTCAGCACAGGCTGGATGTGGTCTTGCACCGAAAGACCCATCAACAGCCTGGCCATTGCATTCTGCACTAGCTGCAGCCTCCGGAGCTAAGACAAGGGCAGCCCCATGTAGAGAGCATTACAGTAGTCTGACCTTGAGGTGACCAATGCGTGAATCACTGTCGCCAGGTCATTGTGTTTGAGGAAGGGAACCAGCTGCCTAATCAGCCACAGATGGTAAAAGGCTGCCTTGGCAGTGGCTGCTACCTGGGCCTCCATCGTTAATGAGGGGTCCAGGTGCACTCCCAAACGCCAGCAATGGGATCCCTACCCCCAGTCCACTCCAACTCTGGCACAAGACCTCTGTCTTCATTGGATTCAATCTCAGTCAGCTCAGCCTGAGCCAGCCCACCATGTCCTGAAGCACCCATTCCTGGTCATCTGGGGTAGCCCCAGACTGGCCGCCCAATAACAGATATAGCTGGTTGTCATCAGCGTACTGGTGACAGCCCAGACCATGCCTCCGGGCAATCTTAGCAAGATGGCACATGTAGATGTTAAACAACATCGGGGATAGCACTGCCCCTTGTGGCACTTCACACACTAGTGGGTGCCTCCGGGACGTCTGCTCCCCCAGCACCACTCTCTGTTCCCGATCTTGGAGAAACAAGGCAAGCCACTGCAAGGCAAGAAGAAGAAGAGATTGGATTTATACCCCACCCTTCACTTGTAGTCTCAGAGCGGCTTACAAACTCCTTTCCCTTCCCCTCCCCATAACAGACACCCTGTGAGGTAGGTGGGGCTGAGAGAGCTCTGAGACAATTGTCCTTGAGAGAACAGCTGGTACAGAACTATGGCTTGCCCAAGGTCGTCTAGCCAGGTGCAAGTGGAGGAGAGGGGAATCAAACCCAGTTCTCCCAGATTAGAGTCCACGCACTTAACCACTACACCAAACTGGCTCTACACCAAACAGGCAAGCCCCTGAATTCCTGTGTTGGTGAGGCAGTGGATCAGTAGCTGGTGGTCGACCGTGTCAAATGCGGCCGACAGATCTAACAACACCAGCACTGCCGTACCGCCCCGATCCAGATGCCGCCGGAGGTTGTCTGTGAGGGCGACCAGTGCTGTCTCCACCCCATGACCTGGCTGGAAGCTGGACTGAAACGGGTCTAGCACGAAAGTGTCATCCAGGAAGATCTGCAACTGAATTGCTGCTGCCATCTCCAAAATCTTGCCCAAATAGGGCAAGTTGGACACCAGCCGATAGTTGGCCAATTCAGCCGGGTCCAGTGATGGTTTTTTCAGGAGAGGGTGGACCATCGCTTCCTTGAGTGCCCCTGGGAACAGTCCCTCCTCAAAGGACTTGTTGATAATCTCCCGGAGGTCACCTCACAACCCCTCGCGACCAGCTTTTATGAGTCACGAGGGGCACGGATCAAGGCTGCATGTGGTAGGGCGTACAGTAGAGAGCAACCTGTCAACTTCCTCCAGACTGAGTGGATCGAAATAATCCAGAACGGAACAAGAAGACGCACATGGAGCCTCGAGTTCGCTAACAGTCTCAACTGTGGCCAAAAGATCATGGCGGAGCAGCAGGATTTGATCTGCAAAATGGCTCGCAAAAGCCTCACAGCCAATATCCAACTCCCTATTGTTTAGTCTGTCCTGCGGCAGCTCTGTTAAGGACCGAATCATTCTAAATAATTCTGCTGGGCGCGAGCTTGCAGATGCAATCTTGTCCGCGTAGAATTGCCTCTTCGCGGCCTTGACTGCCACCTCATAGGATCTCATAAATGCCCTATACGGTGCTCATGATGCTTTGTCATGGGCACACCGCCACTATCTCTCTAGCTGTCTGAGCTCTTGTTTCATCTGCCGCAGCTCCCCAGTATACCAGGGAGCCCGCTTAGAACGACAGTGCAGAGGGTGTCGGGGAGTGATCTCATTGATGGCTGCCGAGAGCCGGACTTACCAGTCCTCGACCAGCTCATCCAATGAGACACCAGGGGGCATGGGATCCCATAGAGCCAGGAGGAGCCACTGAGGGTCCATCTGACTCTGCGGGCGAGCCAAAATCTGCTCGCCGCCCATAGAGGGTCTGAGTGGCACCTTCAGACGGGCCTTCAAGGCATAGTGATCCGACCATGGAACCGCCAAGGCATTAATCTGGTCCACCATAACTCCCCCCGCAAAAATCAAGTCGAGCATATGCCTGGCCTGATGTGTGGGCACCGTTACACATTGTGTGAGTCCCAGTGCCGCCTTGGCTGACACCAGGTCCATCGCCGGCCCAGAGGCCGTGTCATCAGCATGGATGTTGAAATCTCCCGAGACCAAAAGCCTTGGGTACTTCAACACCCAGCCGGCCACGGCATCAGCCAGAGATGACAGGCTAATGGATGGTGCATTGGGCGGTTGGTACACCACCCAGATAGCCAAACTCTCCCTGGTTTCCCACACCAGGCCAGAGCATTCTGTGCCCGTGAGTTTCAGCGGCAGGAGCACCCTGAAGGAATAAGCCTCCCAAATGAAGAGCGCCACCCCCTCACCCCTCAGTCCGTGATTGGTGAAGGACCGAAAAACCAGGCAGAGCCATCTGGGAGAGCGACTAGAAAGTCTCGCAGGGTAGAGGTCTTATTATTTATGGACCTGGCATTGCACGACACCAAAGTCAGAGGGGGGTCACTCCCAGCCCCACTGACTGCCTCCCTCGGGATGGGACGCAGGCTGGAAGGGGGCCGAGCTTCTCTATTTCTCTGCCCTCTTCCCTTTACTACCCGCCTGGTCCCACCGCTATACTTTCCCCTCCCCAGGAGCACTGATATCCCCAGACCTACCTCATCCATCTGTGGTGGCCTCCACGCTGTATAACAGCGCCACAGGCCACTACATAGGTGGCTGATCGGCGGGTAACAACAAGTGCCACACTAAGCAAAGATCCGCAATGTCCTACTTACTAGCTCCCCACAAACCTTCCTCTGTACAACACACTAACTAGGTAAAACTAAGAACCTAACTGTCAACAGTAAAACAATGCAACAGAACAAAAAACCTAACTGTAAAACAGTACTACTACAACCTAGATTAATAATTCTATGATTTACCCACCCTAAGCTCCCTTCTTGACCCCTCCCCCACCTGGCAACAAGAGCAGACAATTCAATGAAAGGTGGGGAAAGGGTGGGAAAAGCCACCTCCAACTGTGGCATATCATCCGGAGGATAGCAATGTTCCAAGCTAAGATCTTCCCAGCACTCTTGGTCCCCCCAGTCTTGTCTCTACACCAGTGACCTTCTCCTGGGAGCCGCACAGCCCGCCAGGAGTCTGGCAGCCGGGCAGATACCTGTGCAGGAGCCAAGTCAGTAGGAATGCACTTCCCAGATTAAGCCCAGTTCAAGTAAGCAGCAACAGCTAGGGGCAGCCACGATGGACACACGGGCAACCTCTATGGGCTGGGGCGAGCCACACAGATGATACAGGTGATTCAGTCCAGCAGGGGGAGCCCAGCAGACAGCAAAGAGGCCCAGCATCAACAAGCGGGCCCGGCACAGGCATAGCCCCCCACCCCCAAGGTCCACAACGTCAGCAGCGTCCTTGGCCAGTCCCAAGAAGGCACCCATTGCAGCTCCCGATGGCAAGGGCCCCTGGCGGCAGCAGAAGCAGCAACAGGAGCGGCAGCTCTTCACTCAGCGCTTGGTGCCTCACCCGTCTCCTCTGCCTGCTCCCTGATCTCAATTTGCGACGGTCCGCAGCAACCCACATGGCCCTCACGCTCCTACGGCAGAATTGGAGTATTGCCCTACAGAAAATATGGTTGCAGATGTACTTACCAAGACACTTCCACATAAGAAATTTGAGAGTCTACGCAAGAAAATGAATCTTGTGGATTTTGCACATCAGACCTTGAAAAGGGGTGTTGGAATATGCAAGGTCTTTTGTGCACAAATAATGAAAATGACAAGAACATCCTGCAGGGGGAAGCAAAGGGGACAACTAATTAGCAAGGTGAGATTAGGGACTTCCTACTATTTTCAGATAGTCTCCTTCCTGTCTCCTGATTGGCTCAGTTAGGGTGCTTTCCCACTCCTGCTGAGAACTGTTACTGACTTCCTCCTAGCTTGTTAGACAGTTAGACTTCTGTTTTCTCTCTCCTCTTTCTTACAAAGTTTGTTCTCTTCTTAATAATTTGACTTAAATCTTTAAGCAGCTTGTGCTCCCTTTTACTGCATATCTACACTCTACCGACACAACCTAACCACTGGTGAAATAAGGTCAGCCTTATGAATTCCAGTTAACAGCCTAGCTACAGTAGTTTGTATTAGTAGAAGTTTCCAAACTGATTCCATAGGCAGTCCAATACATAATATGTCACAGTAATCTGACCTGGACATTATCATAGCATAGACAACTATAGGAACCTCAGAACCAGCATGGTATATTGGCTAGAGCATTAGACTAAGATGTTGGAGACCAGTGTTCCCTCTAAACTACGTTAGTGTGAGCTAGTTCAAAGTTTTTTAGCCTCTGGCTCACACATTTTTTCTTAGCTCAGGAAGGGTGACTTCAGAACAAACTAATTTATGCAGTAGCCAGATTGCTCACTCACAACTTTAATGCCCGTAGCTCATAAAGTAGAATTTTTGCTCACAACACTCCACAGCTTAGAGGGAGCATTGGTTGGAGACCCAGGTTCAAATCCCCACCCTGGCATGGAAAGCTGCTGGTGAACTTGGGCCAGTCTTAGCCTGATGTCTCAGGGTTTTTATGAAGATAAAATGGAGAACTTTGTAAGCTGCTTTGGATCCCCACTGGGGAGAAAAGAAAGCCATAAATATGTAAAATAAAGACAATTATTAAACCATTAAGCATTAAATACATTAACAAATCAGTTTGAGAAAAGAGAGACATTAATGTACAATCAATATATTAATGATACTTTGCTCTAAATCACTCAGTGACCTCCACAAGTTGTCTCACTTGATTCCATTTGAATTATTCCATATGGATTATTCTTGGCAGCATATTTATGTTATGTGTGTTGTTTTCTGATTTTCTCTCATGACTTTTCAGCATGCAAGTACTGTTACAGGAGAAACATTAAAGAATCAAAAGCATCCCTCTTCCATTTCCTCACATCCAACCGGGATCTCACGTGTTCCAAATGACTTTACTGAGTAAGGTCTTCAAGATCCTGATGCATGTCAAAAAAACCCACAACACCATTAATGAACAGTTCATTTCTGATAATCGATTCATTTGGTGATATCTAAATTTAAAATAATTGCCAAAAATGGGATCTGACCAATGTCAGAGCAATAACAGCTAGCTTTCTTTTCTAGTATTAGTATTTTTTTCTAGCAGTATTACGCTTGCAAAATTAGATGTGCCTGAATATTGCTTGTTTGAAACAAAACTTTGGTTCTGTTGCTTTGGGTGAGAGCCAGTTTGGTGTTGAGAGCCAGTTTGGTGTAGTGGTTAAGTGCGCAGACTCTAATCTGGGAGAACCGGGTTTGATTCCCCACTCCTCCACTTGCACCTGGCTGGATGACCTTGGGCAAGCCATAGTTCTGGCACAGCTGTTCCCTCAAGGACAGCCTGGGAAAGAGCTCTCTCAGCCCCACCTACCTCACAGGGTGTCTGTTGTGGGGAGGGGAAGGGAAAAGGAGTTTGTAAGCCGCTCTGAGACTCCCTTGGGGAGTGGAGGGCGGGGTATAAATCCAATCTCTTCTTCTTCTTCTTCTTCTTCTTCTTCTTCTCCCCCCTGCATATAGTAAAGGTTCAGAGGCATAGCCTAGAATGAGAATAATGCCTAGAATAATGCCTGGATATACGGAATACACGAACATAGTCTTGTGACAGCTAACTGTTGTAGTACAAGGCTGCTGTGCTGTCCATTACTGAAGGAATGGACCAGAGTCCTCTGGTAGCTATCATTTACAGCCTCCCTTGGAGACAAGAGCACTCACAGACCTTTCAGCAAGGTTAGGCTAAAGCATATAGTAAAGGTTCAGAGGCATAGCCTAGAATGAGAATAATGCCTAGAATAATGCCTGGATATACGGAATACACGAACATAGTCTTGTGACAGCTAACTGTTGTAGTACAAGGCTGCTGTGCTGTCCATTACTGAAGGAATGGACCAGAGTCCTCTGGTAGCTATCATTTACAGCCTCCCTTGGAGACAAGAGCACTCACAGACCTTTCAGCAAGGTTAGGCTAAAGCGCTTTGCAAAGTACAAATTGCAGCAATCAGTGGCTAGCTGTATGTATGCCAGTCTTACTGCCATGGGGAAGAGGCCTGTTCAAAATGCTGCATGACCCCATTTTATCCTCTGTAAGTAGGTTTTCCTCACCATTTCCTCCTTTGCCACGGCAATGCTGTTCAATAATGCATAGGTAATTTTGCTGCTTGATGCCATGTTTTGCTTTTAGAAATAGGGAATGAGACAGCAGTATGCTTTCCTGCCTTGTCTTAATAATTTGGAGTGTGCAGTTCTCATCTGTTGTTCTTCCAGTGCTCCAGGAAATAGAAGACCTTTTTTTCCCCAGCAGACATTGCTCATCTGTCATCACTGTCACATTCTAGGCTTAATCAAGCTGTCTCTGTTGGTTATATTTTGATGCTTTTGGTGCCAACTCTGAGGCTTTGCTCTATTTGGGTATGCACATTAGGGATGGGCATGAACCTTGTCACAAATCTAATTTAATGACAAACATGGCCGATTTGCAGTTTGCCAACCAAAGTTCATGCCCATCCCTATCCACGATCCTCCCATGACCCTCCACATGGTTTTTGGAGGTTCATGGGGCTCGTGGGGGGAAGTGGGGGGAGAGCAAGAGGGAGCAAGATGCATGCCATTTCAGTGATCCCTTTTGTGCCCCCCCCCCACTTCCAAGTGTTCCCTTCAAATGTCTTTTGCAAGAGGGCGCCACGTGCAAGTGAAGTCCAAGTGGCGAGTTAACCACTTCCGTGTGGCACACACTTGCAAAAGCCATTTAAAGGGAACAGTCTTTTAAAATGGCTGTTGCAAGATCTTCCCTCAGGAAGCCACCCACAGCAGAAAGGAGGAAGGGAAGACCCCCACACACACACACTGCATAATGAAACAAACTGGTTCGTTAAATGGGGAAGTTGGTGAAGGTTCATGTGATCCCACGAACCATGATCAGGGACGAACCTCAATTTTCCTGGTTCGTGCCCATCCCTAATGCACATATGCGTAAACTAGTCAAATAGTATTGGTGGTCCAAAGAACTGTGTGGTTGCTCTTAATATGGGATTAAGACAGAGAATCTTCTGTTTGCCTGAGATATATGTAAACAATCCCTTCTCCTTTCTGACTAACTGATAACTGATGCTGTCTAAGCTGGTAGTATCAAGCACATTCCTAAAGTGCAATCCTATCCAAGTTATACCAGCTCAGTAGTGATAGAATTGCTTACTTAATCCCTTATGCAGGCATAACACCAATTTATAATGGTGTGGAAGTCAGTGTAAATGTTATGTCATCCTAACCAAACTGACTGAAAAGAAGCAGATTTAGAGGTATGGTGGGAAAACTTAGTCTGAATCCTCTACCAGGGCAACAAGTAAAGCACATGAACTGAAGCTAGTGGAGAGCTCAGGATGATTTCCTTCACTCCCTCATCCCTTTGCCCTTTCACAGACACAGAACAGGATACCAAGAAACTCAAGACCAGTTGTGGCATTAGATATCTAAAAACCCCTAGAGAAAGACCACTTGTGGTTGTAAAGGATGTAGCATATGATAGGGCTCTACCCCCATGCCTATAGAACAATGGGTGCATTAGTGGGAATTTTAGTGATACGGAGCTTTTGTGACCAGCCATAAATATCCAGCAGCAAGGAGATCAAACTACAGGAAGGACACTTGTCTTTCTTTATTCCTTACAAGTGCCTACCTCAGGACTCTAGATACCAGGCACCACTGCTCCACTTGTACAGTCAACGCTTTCAAGGACAAAGCAACCAGCACCACTAAGTAAAGAAGGGATTAGTATGCCTCAAACAGAATTGCTGGTCTTCCATCCCTCCCGCCAAGTGCTCCCAGGAAAGGTGATGGAGATACAGAGCAAACAAATGTCCACCCTCTCTCCCACATTTAGAAGAAACTCTACTGGTTCAACAGCCCTGTCATAGTCAAGAAGTAATAACAGGATTACCCATTCATGGGGGACAGGGCCACAATATTCCAAATGAAAATTGATATTTGACTTTCTATTTTTATGCAAGGCTTGATATGCTTCATATGATGAAGAAGAGTTGGTTTTTATACCTAGCTTTTCTCTACCTTATTGAGTCTCAAAGTGACTTCCCTTCCTCTCCTCACAACAGTCACCTTGTGAGTTAAGAGGGAATGAGAGAGTTCTGAGAGAACTGTGACTGGCCCAAGATCACCCAGCAGGCTTCAGGTGGAGGAATGGGGAGTCAAACGCAGTTCTCCAGATCAGAGTCCGCCACTCTTAACCACTATACCACATTGGCTGGTGGAGCTGTAAGGTCACACATTTCTAAGTTGCCAGAGCTAAGTCAAATGATTTGATTTTGGACATAGTGTGATTTGCAGTTCACAGGTACTAAGTTTTTTCCTTATTGTGGATCATCCCTAAATTTTTTGTCCATAAAATAAGGATAAAGGATTGGGTGGTTGTTTTTTTTGGTAAAGTGCAATGATCCACTTCTATACTACAATGTATATTGTTCATTGGATGTTACAATTAGAGAGAAGAAGCTAAAATACATTAGCCAATTACATGGGAATGCATGAGCTGATGGTCCTACATCTGGCTAAATTAAATGATGGATTGTCTCCAGTCAAAAAGAAACTGCTTTTTGTGTTACAATTCTTTCTCAACATTCACAAACTTGCTGCAATCAAGCAAATTTCTACTACTGGAGGCAGAGGGAAATGTTTTATAGAACCTGTCTAAACTCAAACCTTTTGTTTGAAGCAGATGTGTAACTATTGACCAGATAAACAGATGCAACTGCATTCAGCCAGAAGTGGCAAAACATCCCTGTCTCCTCCTGCTTAAACCTTGTAAACATCTTGTGCTTTTTTGTTTGTCATAACAGAGGTCATTGTGCAAAGCTGTGGCATGATCACTCTTGTTTGAACTGTATAGGCAAAGGGGCAACACATTCTTATCTGCACCACCCAAACAACACTTTGTTTGTTTAAAAACCTTGCTATGCTGCCTTTCCACCCAGCTCAGGGTCCACAGGGCAGCCAACATGACCTATGGAGATCAATGGGCAACGATAACCCCTGAAGAAGAAAATGTCAGATATTAAGATACTTTAAAAAAAATGCCTACAGCACATATCCCTGACAATTTACAGTTGCACAAAGCCGGTCTCAAGTCATTTTAAAAACAGTAATACTAATATTTGCAGTCAGAGGTTTTGTTTATCATTGGGTAATCCAACCCACTTGACATTCTAGAAGATAAAAGACTTCAGTTGCAGCAACACAACCATTTCTGTCTAATAATAAACTTCTTAGAAATGATTACCTGTGTTCACTCTCAGAGGTAACTTCTTTTTCGAGGCTACAAGGATTGGTCACAAAGGCAGAATTTTCAGATAAAACCATTCAGTTATATAATTCTGCATTCTTCCATTCAAGATTAATTGCAGAATTTGAAAAAGCGTGCATGCACACGAAAGCTCATACCTTGAATAAACCTTTGTTGGTCTTAAAGGTGCCACTGGACTCTAAATTTGTTCTGCAAAATAAAAAAAAAAGTTGTAACTTGTGGATACTTTTTATCTTTCACAATAATGATAGCAGTCTTACCCACACCCATTCTTAAAGGGAAAGGGATTTGGTGTCTTAAGCATAGACAGGTGCATTTAACATTTTAAAGGAATTGGGACTCAACCTGGATAAACTACTGAGTTAACCCGAAAGCTAAATCTGTACCCTGGAGTGTTCTGCTGGTGATAGCTTCTCCGGAAGACTCCTGGCTCCCTCCCATATTCCAACATTTACGCCGTATGGGAAGAATATAAACAGTCATTCTGAATCTGCATCTGTATAAACTTGCCCACTTTTAATATTTCTCCTCAAAAAGTCTACTGGGCTACGAAAGCATAAGGATATGTGTGTGTGGGTTTTGAACTTACCCCAGCTCCACCTACTTTTCCCAGATTGCTTGTGACTCCATCAATGGCCGCCATTTCTTCCATGCAGTAACCAAATGAACATGGCAGATCACATGGGATGCTACTATGCAAGTAGAGATGCCCCTCTGAAAGTGGGGTGCTGCTGTGATAACATCCCTTCTGGTTTGCCTGTCCTACATGATTATTATCAGAATTATGTATTATCGTGGTACAGGATTTAATCAGAGGAACCACACCCGCAGGGGCAGCACGTACATAAACTGCTTAGCCCCTTAAAGAGCGCTTTGGAAAACTTGAGGCAGCCCACAGAATCTCATCAGAAGTACAAGTAAGTCTCAGTTCAGCCACTAGGTGGCCCATACTTTCATACTGAATTACCCTGAAGAAGTCTGACAATACTAGAAATGCACGGGAAATCTGTGATTACTGTCACTATTCACGTTGTCAAATTATTAGCACATATGACTGTAATGCAGAACAAATAAAGGACCTGAGGCTTCTTCAGCCATACACTATGAAGGCAGACTATCCTGCACTCAAAGCATCGCTGATGGGTTCATTTCCAGCTTATTCTGGAAAATCTCAAAAGAAAAAAAAAACCCACTACTTTATTTCAGAGATAATATTTCACTTTAAAAATGGTTAGATGAACCTTCTCCACAGCCTCCCCTCCCAATCAGGGATGGACATCTTCTACCTTCCCAAAAATAATTTATTCTCCAGAGAATGGCCAGCGTCTATTTATCACATTTTAATCTCAACCCTTCCTTCAAGTAGTTCAGGGCAATATATATAATTTTATTTTTATCCTCTCCTTTTATCATCACAACCCTGCCAAGAAGGCAGACAGGGAGATATTGTCTCCCAGTCAGCTTTAAGGGCAAGTGTGGATTTGAACCCAATTCTCCATGTTCCTAGCTCAAACTCTAACCACTACACCATAGTGGTTGTCTCATGACGAACTCATGCACATGCATGAATGCATGTAGAAGGCTTTAAAGTTAACATCTTGAATAGGACTATAGAGAATAGTAGTTTCCATTGAGGAGTCTAATGTAATATGTAATTATCCCACCACCCCAGTAGTTCCTTAACAAGTCTCCTCAGTTGAGAGATCATTACACAGATTGCAGTAACAGAAATTAGCAAATTATTGTCACTCACCAAATGCAATAGTTTAATTAGCCTTAGATTATAGCTATATAGTCTGACATTTCTCTGTACCTATAGTGCATAATTCCAGCGTTTAACATCTTTCACTTGCTACATGTCAGAGGTCACTTGTGATGATACAAAGTGGGGATACTACATAGGTCTGCCTGCAAAATTGATGCCTGTTGCACAGTTAACACAATCATTTATCCAAACTGAAGTCAACACCTAATAATCTGGAACTCTTCCACTAGCTTTTAGTTAGGTACACCAGTGAGTCTCTGTGCAAGGCCGTAGGAGTCAAAATATCGTCTGTTATTTGCCTCCTGTAATGACAACATGAGATTATTTCCCAACCTTCACACATAGGAACTGGCTGTATATACACCGCTGTATACAGGGACCTATAGGTATGAACCTGTCACATGACTTCTTCATGATTAGCACTGGATTTAAAAGGGGGAGAAACACAGATGTAAGCAAAACAGAGGATGGAATCAGAGACAACTATATGGTAGCCTGGCTATTTCTAAACTCTCTGTTTCGTGACACTAACACCATAAAGCCCTGGTAATTTGTATGCTTCAGCTTTGATTGGAACTAATTGTTATAACAATTCAAACCCTATGCAATGTGCAGTTCCAGGACTTTTATCAGATCTGGCGCAATGACATTATCAAGAAGCTATCAGTGACTACATAAACCCACAATCACAACACACACCTACAAGAATGCACACTTTCCCCAAAAGAAGTTACTGATTGAGAAAATAAGAGAGATGCATATTTGCTAAACAGTTATTTCTCTCCCTCATACCCTTGGTGAGGTAGAAGTCCAACATTTACAGGCACTGATGTATGCAAGGGACTGGGCTCTGCGGCCCAAGGGAAGCTCTATTTAAGTGAGAGATTACTGGGCTTATGGATGTGTTGACTCAGGAGGTAATGAATTGTCACCAGGTAAATGAGTGCTAAAGCCCAATACAGAAATTACTGATGTTTCAAATTCTTGAGTATTATTTTCAGCAGTCCAAGGTGCTGAAAATACCTCAGCTATTTCAGCAAATATAAAATGAACTAATATTTTTACTAATGTACAGGGGGTTCTTCAGTGAATGATAGGAATAAAAATGAGCAACTTTAACAAACTCTTCCACTTGACCAGATCCACTGGTGGTAGACAGTGCTGTCAAGTCACTATGATGACCCCAAAGAATTGTCAAGGCAAGAGGCTATCAGAAGTGGTTTGCCATCGCCTGCCTTGATGTACAAACCCCAGACTTCCTTGGTGGTCTCCCATCCAAATACTAACCAGGACCAACCCAGCTTAGTTTCTGAGATCTGACAAGATCAGACTAGCTTGCGCCAGTCGGGTCCGGACTATACATACTAAAACAAATGACTATATCATTTCAAACAAACATTCCATGGGTAACTCTGCTTGTGAAGATTAATGTTTTTAGAATGCTGACAACCAAAATTAGTAAGGAATCAGGCAGACTAACAGATTTCCCACTGGATTGTCTCTCTGTAGTCAAACCAACATTATATCCACAACAGAAGACCATCACTCAGTTTGGGATGAACTTCCTTTAGTTTTGCTGAAAACAAAAGAGCAAGAGTTCAGTAGCACCTTAAAGATTAACATAATATGTTGTAGGGTATGAGCTTTCATGAGTCACCGCTTACTTTTGCTCTATCTGAAGGCACTACTGGACTCTGGCTCTTTTATACAACAAAACACATGCCTTCCCCTTACAAGGCTCAGTCCACTGGAGATCAGAGAAAGACAAGAATAGATAGAAGCCCTGGTCACCACACTTGCAGTGCAGGGCTAAGTAGCAGTCATACAATGGCAGAGTTCAGACTGGCAGTTTGGCCTGATATAGGCCCACTTTGCAAGCGGATTAAGAGAGCCCATTCACACAGCCACACCTGCCTGGCGTTGCCGTGCCGCACTCACCCTGTCCTGAAGCACTTTCATCCCACTTCTAAAAAGTACCTGGTGAAACTAGTATCAATCTGTCTGGGTGCGCATTCATCCTGCTTCCTGGCAGTGTGGATGCAAATAAGCCACACATCAAATGGCGCCAGTAATATGAACCCACTGATCTGGCTGCTGCACCCATGCGCAGGTCAGCAAAATGGACCAAATATGCACGCCACCATAGCTGCAGTGCCAGGGGCCGCCCCACAGTGCAAACGCTCCATTCCACCTCCTCCCCGGTATGGTCCCACATCAGCCTACACAGTGTGAACAGAAAGCCCCACAACAATTCGGCCAGGGGCCTTTTTGCCCCGCTTCCCTTGTGCTTCATTTTGCCAGTCTGTCCTCAATCAATAAGCCTGCATGTTCTCTCTTCCTAGAGCATGAACACCTTAAAATATAAAAAGCCAACTGGCTGTGAAGTTAGATTTGTACCAGAAGGATCCAGTATCTGAGATACAAAAAGGACACCAAATATCCATAAGATCATTTGCTTTTATGAGATCACCATTAAAAGAATGTTCATCATATGAAAAAGTATC
Source organism: Lepidodactylus listeri (assembly GCA_029233225.1). Classification (NCBI taxonomy): domain Eukaryota; kingdom Metazoa; phylum Chordata; class Lepidosauria; order Squamata; family Gekkonidae; genus Lepidodactylus; species Lepidodactylus listeri. The sequence continues at coordinate 76,976,410 of JARCFY010000001.1, forward strand.
CACAGACTTGCATATTGGTTTAAAGCTAGTTAGTTACATACAACTGCAATTCTTGGTAACCTGCTTTTAAAAGATTATTAAAAATACCCAAATATGCATTTCCTGGCTGCTGGAGTTATTTTAATTTTTCTCAGATACTTGCAAGTAGAAACCAAAGATTGAGAAACTCACTGAAGACAAACTATTTAATACACGTTGGACATCCAAGGACACAGTGGTAGCTGCCAGTTGCTCAGCAGCTCCAATAGCAGAGTTTCGAAACTGTATATGCAGCACTCAGAGTGCCACATTGCCCCCTTGCAGTCAGTAGGATCAAATAATCTTTTGAGATTACTGGGCACAGATGAGGAAGCACTGTGTTTTTGACCCAGCTTCCGAAGAAGAAAGAAAACCTTTGCTTAATATTTTATCAGATAGGAGTTGCCTGAGGAAAAATGGTGAATGACACTAATACAAAAGAGAACAGCGCAAAGTGAAGGGGGGAAATGTAAAGGAGAAGCTCACAGGAAAATCTTGGGTTTGCATGTTACAAACATAAGGAATGGGAGACTGAGTGGGACCTCCTCCAACATGATCACAATTGTGTGAGCATACACACTCTTACCGACACCCATGAACATGGGGACATAAATAGCACTGCAAGAATATATTTTTGCATACATGTCCATGATCAGAATGCTAATCCAGAAAGTGACAGGTCACTGCCTTTTCTAGAATAATATTGAAGTTTTATAGGTTCCTTTACAGAAAGAGTAAAGACTTTAAAAATACACAGGAATTACCATAGAAGAAAAAGAACGTCAAAACTTTACCCATGAAAAGGAAAGTAACAAAAATGTTCAGAGATAGTTTTGTAAAAATGTAGAAATGTAGCTCTTGGAAATGCAGTTGGAAAAACTGAAGAAAGTGTACTGCATTTCACCACTCCTCCTGTCCCCAGTGATCAGCTTTCATGTCAGATTGCCATTTAAATTGGGTCTTTAATTAAGTGCATAAATCTTGAGAGTCTGAGAAACGTATTTGGGAAACTTGCCTGTAAATTCATCAGCACTTTGTAAAGCACTTTTTATTTGGCAAAGTGCATATAAACTTATCTTCATAACAACACTGTGAGGCAGGTTTGGCTAAAGGCCAACCGAGAATGTTGAAATCTCAATGACATTCTGAAATGTATACGCCTATAGCTAGATGCAGTAGCAGAGTAAAGGGCTCTCCTGCTGTAGTCATAGCATGATTAAGTACAATTTCTATACAATACTTCGACAGTTAAAACATAAAGATTAAGATTCAGAAGAATGAATAAGAAAACCATGAACATTAAAATAGTGGCAGTTTTGTTGAGAACTGGTAATTTTATAAGAAAAATACATCTACATTGCATGGGGGTTGTCTGAAACCTTTATTCAGTAGTTCTGTGAGCTGATATTTCTGTATTCAATAGTTCTGTGAGTTTCAGCTATGGTGGGCTCCATTCAGCATACCAAAACATAATGCCAGCAGCCACCCACAGCATTCAGTAGCCAAGACAACCTCCACAGTGAACTGCACTAATGTGAAACAATTGATTATGTTTGCTGTGACAATCTATCTCAACGAATTACAATTTATGCAGACAGAAGAAGAAAATCACTGTGGTTTGTCCTAAATGCTATAGAAATACAGTATTGTAAATAGCTACAGTATTTACAATACCTACCCTATTGCAAATACCTACAGCAGGATGATTTTCCTAGCTGTGTGGTACCCTTGGTGCACTTGGGAATCTGCTTTTCGGTACAGCAGTGCAAACAAAGTGTGTTCCACTTCATCTAGTGTGCCACTGTAGACTTGGAAAATGGGCTGCAGCTAAGCGCAAGGGCTGTCAAACAATGGCATTTACGAAGGTTTTGGCAGGCCTCCTTCCTCTCCCTTCTCATTTCAAAGACTCCCAGTCTGTTTAAAGTGATACCAAGCATAGCAGGGAATAAAAAATATTAAACAAGTACTTATACTGGCAAGTATACTTCTGCATAACTCAAACAGATGTTTGCCCATATTCTTCTGAATATTAGCAACCGAATTTCCTTGCAACTAAGCACTTCCTGAATAGACATCACAACACTTAGAGCTCATTTGCATGATACAATGGAATTAAGCATAAGTAGTATCACTATGTACTTTTTAATTATTAAAAACCCTCTGAAAATAAAGTTAGAGAGAAGAGCATTGCCATGTGATTGTGTCAGAATTCAGCTGAGCTTCAGCTACATTCAGAATAATTCTTCTGTAGAAGGTACCACCCACTGTTCGGTTTGTACCCCGGATGCTTTGTTTCTGCTCCTTTTTAAACGCTTCTCTGAATTGTTGCACTGCAGGGACATTGTCTGTTTCTTTACTTCCTTCATCATCCAGAGGCAAGTTGTTTTCAGTTTTGTGCAAAGCAGAGGAAAGGGAAAGACGGAGAGAGGCCATTTCCTTTTCTAAAGCTAGTGCAAGCTGTTTGGCAAGTACTTTCTTGCTTCTTAATCTCAAGGGTTTTATCTTACAAGCTGATGGTAGCAATCCAAAGAGGCTATGAAGACACTGGAACAAGGTAGTTTGGTGTCTGTGAAGTAGAAGAATTCTTAGTGAGAATTTTTTTCTGTGTATTAAAAATAATAATATTAGGCTTAAATATACAACAGAAAATTGTTCACAAAGCAATATATTTCCAGGTACTGAAAGCTGAAAAAGGAATCTCAATTTGGCCCTGACTAGGGGTGTGCATTCCGCATAAAAATACGAAAAGACGAAAAAATACACGAAAAATACCTTACCGATTTTGTTCAGGTATTAAAGCCGAATATAGATCAAAGAATCTGACTGGCTACCAATATAGCTGAACCTGAATAAAAGCTGATTTTTTCCAGCTTTTATTTTGTTATAATCAGCTCTACTACTGGGTACATCTTGCAGCTCAGTTTAAAACCAGCTGCGAGAGGAGCCAGCCCAGGATTGGCCAGGGCGGTGGGAGCTGAGAGCTCTGTGCCACCATGGCTGGCTCCTATCGCAGCTTCATTTGAACCAAGCTGCAAGAGGAGCCAGCCCAGGATTGGCTGGGATGGTGGGAGCTGCAAGCAGTTTAAACTGAGCTACAAGAGGAGCCAGCCCCAACTGAGGTGGCATGGAGCTCTCCGCTCCCATCACCCTGGCCAATCCTGGGGCTGGTTCCTCTTGCAGCTCAATTCTTCATTATACCCTGTGGGGCAGGGGTGGGCAAACTGTGGGTCGGGAGCCATATGTGGCTCTTTCACATATATTATGTGGCTCCCGGCAGGGCGGCTGGGGAAGCTAAGTATCATTAGCAAACAAATATCATTGGACAAATTAATATCATTATCAATATCTGCTTTTATCCCTTTTGTTATTATTTTTGGCAGTCTCATTTAATGTTAATAAAAAAGCAAATTTGCTTATTTTCCAATAAAAGCAGGTAACATTTATTCATGTCTTGTGGCGCTCAAACATCTGATGTTTATTCTATGCGGCTCTTACGTTAAGCAAGTTTGGCCACTCCTGTTCTAGGTGGCTCTTACGCTGAGCAAGTTTGCCCATCCCTGCCATAGGGTATAATGGTGCCGAAAAATTCAAGTTTCCCAAATCCCAATACCATACTAGTACTGGGATTCGGAAATATTGGAAAATACTTATATGTTTCAGGTTCAATATACCCAAACTCAAAATGTTGTTATTTTGCACACCCCTTGCCCTGACTTGGATGGCCCAGGCTTGCCTGATCTGGTCAGATTTTAGAAGCTAAGCAGGGTCAGCCCTGGTTAGTACTTGGATGGGAGGCCACCAAGGAAGCCCAGGGTTGCTATACAGAGGCAGGCAATGGCAAACTACCTCTTGTTTGTCTCTTGCCTTGAAAACCCTACGGGGTATTCATAAATTGGCTGTGACAATGGAACTTTCTACCACCAAGGTTTTGAATGGTATTGTAATTCTAATTTAAATCCTTTGATCAAATAAAAATATGCATTGCAAGGGAGAGCACTGTTCTGCATTAGCAGTCTTTAGAAAAGGAGGTTCTTTTGAAGATTTCAGTGAGTTTACTGAGTAAGATAAGGCTTTTGCACAGGTGAAATAGGATATTTGTTATATAGGTTTCATTAATTGACATTTTTTTCTTTCAAAAGCTCCCAGTGGGTGGCATGTCTGAAAAGTACTTGCTGATCACGTTCAGCATGAACATCTGTCCTGAACAAAAATGTTTCATACAAATCTGTGTAAAATATCTTCTAAAAGTATTAGGAAAATTCAGAAGAAGGCAGGCACGTTTACATTCCACTGATTTCCTTTGATTGAGCCCATTGCTTCCAGTCAGGTTTCCCTGACATTAGCAAGCAGCTGCTTTCCCCCCCTTCCCTTCGCACTGACATGGTGCAGAACTTAACACTACTCTAGCCAAAATGGAATGTAATGTATTTCAAGGATAGGCTGCAACCTGAGTTCTGGAAGTTTAATGTGTTTTGTTTCAAGTTAATGTAAAGTTAATTCCCAGCAATTGCATTAAGCAATTAAGCAGCTACAAGTTTTGTTTTGTTTTTTAAAAATGTTCATCTAGTGGTGGAAAGTGCCATCAAGTCACAGCTGACTTATGACGACCCTGTAGGGTTTGCAAGGCAAGAGACATTCACAGGTGGCTTGCTATTGCTTGCCTCCAGCATCACAACCCTGGATGTTCCTTGGGAGGTCTCCCTTCCAAATGCTAGCCAGGAATGATCCTGCTTAGCTTCTGAGAGCGGATGAGACCAGGCTACCCTGAGCTACTCTGTGCGAGCAAGGCGGGATATAAATTGACATAAATAAATTTTAAAAACCAAACTCTGGTCAGGGCTATATTCACCTACACAAATCGTTTAAGCTACTACAAGAGACTGCCCAACTATTTGCCCTTTAGCCTGCACAGAATAACAATTCCAAAATCATTTTAGATTGCCATGACAGCAAAAGCATTCTTTGTGTGTCACACAACTCAGTAAATTGAAAGCAAGATAATTCAGCTTTCCAACTGCTATTACCTGCAAAAGACTGTCAGAGTTCCTTCAAATGGTGTTTCCAGATTCCAGTTGAAGAGTGTACCATTCAGACTTCCATATTTACAGCAGAATTTAAAATCAGGGTATTCCTCAACTGGTGTACACTCCATTTGTTCCAGGAACCAGGTGTTCACACGAGTCAGCATGCAGTCATAGGAGTTTATTTGAAAGGACCGTTTGTGCGATACTGCACAAAGAGCAACAATATCTTTCACGGAACCAACAGCAGGGACAGAAGATAGTCACAGTATTTTAAAAAACATAAAAAATATGTTAGTGAAGTTTCTGAAGGATCCAAATCTATTTTTTGACATTTTCTATGCTCTAATTAGTAAAACGTAGAATATTAAGCCTGTGGTAACAGAAAAATTCTACTTCTAGCATGTTTTTAATTAAAAAAACAAGAAAACATTTGTGCATGTTTGCTATCCTATTCCTGCAGTGCATGCAAGTAACTTAAATTTAATATGCCAGTCTGAAGTAGAAATCTACTTTAGCATTGCTTGTTCAGGGATAACATTCTCTCCAATACAACATCTCTAACATCAACCCAGACCAGCTGTTTTGGTGGCTAATTCACGTCTGAAATTATCTTCCCATAAATACTCAATTCCTGCTGTTTAAGGCAAGCCAGTGACAAGATTATGTTTCATCTGTGTCTTAGTTTGTTTTGTTTTATGAAAAACTACTGTTGTCCACTGTGACTTTTGGAATGGGCAGTGTAAAAAAGCCCCAATATATTTCACGTTCATTTCCTAAACAGGACTGCAAACTATTTTCTGAATTAAATGATATAACTAAAAGTAAGTTTCAGCTTTTAATAAATACTTTATTACAAAGTTAGTAGCAATTACTAATCTTATATATTAAAAAATTAATTTAATGAAGGTTAGGGGTGTGCAAAAAACCCAAGTATTTTTCAGGTTCCAGTATACTGAATCTGAAAAATATTGGTATATTCTGATATCCACGAATCTCAATACCAGTACGGATTTGGGAAACCTGGTTTTTTTCAGCTCCATTATACCCTATGGGGAACATTATAGTCAATGGTACCCATAGGGTATAGTACAGAATCAATCTGGGACTTGGAGGGTCTTTTTAAGGTAGTGGCACCAAATCGGCAGCATAGCTGCTGGTGCCCCTCATCAAACCCCCGCCCCCCAAAGTTTCAAAAAAATTGGACCAGGTGGTCCAATTCTATGGGCCCCCAAAGAAGGTAACCCCATCCTCCACTGCTTTTAATGGAGGAGAAAAATGTGTTTAAAAGGATTGTGGTCCCATTAAATGCCTCCTCCAAGCTGGGTGACTCCTCAGCGAGTGAACTCTGAAGACATTTAAAGGGCTCACTCACATTTAAAGAGTTCACTCACCGTGTAGTTGCATGGCTAGGGAAAGAAATTTAAAGGGTCCGCAATCTCTTTAAATGCCCCTAAGTTCTACTATTTGGCGGTCCCGAAAATCCCAAAAATGGCTTGAAGAGCAGAAGAAGAAGAAGAAGAAGAAGAGATTGGATTTATACCCTGCCCTTCACTCCCCAAGGGAGTCTCAGAGCGGCTTACAAACTCCTTTCCCTTCCCCTCCCCCCAACAGACACCCTGCAAGGTAGGTGGGGCTGAGAAAGCTCTTTCCCAAGCTGTCCTTGAGGGAACAGCTGGCACAGAGCTATGGCTTGCCCAAGGTCATCCAGCCAGGTGCAAGTGGAGGAGTGAGGAATCAAACCTGGTTCTCCCAGATTAGAGTCCACGCATTTAACCACTACACCAAACTGGCTTGGCCATTTCAGCTAGCCAAACAATAACCCCAAACTATACCCAGCTGAAACAATATTCAGGAAATAACAAGGGGTTTTTTGGGATATTTTTTCAGCTTAGATTTAGCCGAACACCCCCCCCCCCCCCCCCATGAAGGTATCTTTTCTTTCTGATCTAATTTTGATTTACCTGTGTGTCTGGGATTTTTAAGGTTTACTGAGTGTTTTCCAGTGGAAATCTCCTCCACACTTAATAAAATTCTCCCACATGATAAAGTCCGTGCTTTGTTTCTCTGGAAATTTTCATCCTTGCAGCTTTTTTCCTTTGCATGCAACAGGACTCTACACCACACGTGATGGAATGCCAAGAAAGGCGACAGAGCAGTAGCAGCAGTGAAAGTTTTTGTCCCATCTGCCTTTATCTGAGAAGGTCCTTCATGACCCTCTTTTCCACTACAGTAATTTAGCTTTATCCTTTTAGGCACCGGTTGCCACTGTGATGTGGACTCTGCCAGCGGGGCTTTCTTCAACTTAAAGACACTGCACCGGCACTTAGTTGGAAAGAATGAAGGGTATTTATGATCCATTACCAGTGACAAAGTGACATCACGGAGCTGCCTGTGTAAAAACAAAAAACAAAATAAGACACAGAACATGCCTTTCCCACACCCAATTTCAAGCTCACTTTTTATGCAGTTAAATATATCAGAAACAGATATATCAGAAACAAAACATATATTTTTATGCTTAAAATATACAGAATGTCAAGACATGGCATTTCTATTTCTATCATATTAAAGGGTCAAGAAGTTAAACTACTTACAAGTCAAAGGATTCAATTAGTTTTACTCCAACCACTAAGATGTCATCCACCACACGGTACCAAACCTCCTCTACAAATTGTTCTTGGTCTTTAGGTGGGGTTGATATGCCATTATCAAAAGGCTTCTGAGTTTCATCCCAGAGAGAAACAAGTCCTTCCTTACATGGAAAGATATACATATTTAAACATATTCCCAAAGCTGTAGAACGAGAATTTGAGCAACGGTTTGTGAAACAAACAATACAGTTTTCTTGTTCTTTTTAATATTTTTGGGGGGGAAATAAGTTAACAGTAAGATGAACTAGAGTTACCACAGGCATACTCTTTATTAAAAACAGAAACCTCTGAGAGGTCTTCCAGTTCTCCAGGAGTGTTTTCAACTCACTGAAGGACAGTTATAGGTCTTCTCAACACTTTCAAGAACAGTACCCCTTTTTACAAAACATAATGCCTCTTCATGAATTTTTACCTTTTCTGCACTTAGAACACTATGTTCTCGACCTCGAACTAGGTCTATTAATGCTTCGCAACTTTTCACCAGAACTCTCTCCTTGAGCTGTAAATGCCGCTGCAGCTCATGAACAGAAGCGAAGCCAGCCTATGCAAGAGAACAAAATAAGAGGATGCATGTTATAGATTATTTAAGCAAGACATAAAAGGCGCAGTATGAGGTAAATTCTACAAATCTCACTCTCATTATTAAAAGATATCTGATCTCTTTAACTTAGAAATTGGATCTTCCTCAATAAACTGATGATATGAAGAGAAAAATCCAAAAAGTCAAAGAGAATCTATGTGTTACAGTGAAAGTCCCTCAAACTGACAAGTAACCCAGGCCAGAAATTATGCAGCTATCCAAACCCTGGGCATTAGTATTTTCTTGAAGCCGCTGTCTTATTCTGCATCCTAGGCTACTGTGAAGAGGCAAGAGTTTGATCAAGGCAGATACATGTGAAGAAGCATCAAATGCACAGCACTAAGAAGGTTAGAAACTACATTTTTTGTCAAGAGATTATACCAGGCTCTCCCATCAGGGGTATCTCAGAACAGATTAACAAAAAACTGCTCAACTATAGTAGCATTCAAGACAACAATAAGACAAAAATAGTAAAAAAAAAGCCCAAATAACAAGGACTGAAAGGGTTTCTATTTTAGATGTGTTCATTACTATTACCAAAACAGAGCAGAAAAAGCTTGAGAAACAAGCCCAATCAACTGTGTGTACAAGGGGTAACAGGATTTTTTTAAAAAACAAGAAGACCTGTTTGGGCTGGGAGGTACATTACTATTGTCAGCAATTTATATTTTCTTTCCCCATTTATTGCCCACAAAAATCCTGTGAAATGAAATCCTTAAGCAACAGGTGCAATGCAACACTTGTTTCATGAATGGCTGCAAAAAAAATTACTGCATGATTTTTTAAAAACAGGTATTAGACCAAACATTGTCAGAGTTGATAGTTACACCACCGTCAAACAGCATCATTTATACTCATCCATGGTTCCCTCAGCAGTCAACATTACTACTTTGCTCCATATTTACCAAAATCTACAAGTCAAGCCACAAGAATGCAAAGTTGAGTGATCCAAAACCAATTTCACTGCATGTGAAAGTTCATTCAGTACAAAATATACGGTGTCGCCAAGAACTAGTAAAAGACAGATGCTGGACACTTACCTGCAATCTTGCTTCAAGTGCTTTGATGGTAAAAAAGCGATTCTCTTCTCCTTCTTTTGCAGAAGATAAGTCATTATGATAGCTGATGTTACTCTACAGAAAGCCAAAATACATTAATCCAAAGTCTGAAAAGTAAATGATGCACAATTTTAGGAGTCTCTGTCAACTGTAAGAGCCACAGGGACCAAAACATGCAATTAACAGCCCAGATATCACAGGGAACTGGATGCTATTGCAAGACAGTTTGAAGACACACTTAAAAGAAGTCAGATTTGCATGGGTAGCCATGTTGGTCTGAACCAACAGGACCAAGTTTGAGTCCAGTGGCATCTCCAAGACCAACAAAGTCCAGTTCTAAGGTATAAGAGAAAACTAAGAGAAGCACATTTCTTCAGATACACTGAAACAGATTTCCTCAAGCGTAACATATAGGTGGAGGGGACTCAGTTGCCAGGAAGGGCTAAATAGAGTCAAGATGCATAAGTACAGCTAAGATTGGAATAACGGAGTTGGTAAGATCTGTGAAGAGCAGCAAATTAGCATACAGATAATACCTGAGTTAACAACAGATATGAGAAATAAGTTTGTGCCCAGTGGCACCTTTAAGACCAATAAAGTTTAATTCTGAGTATCAGAGAGAACTGAGTGACTTAGCATGTGTAGTGAGATAAGAACCTAGTATCTCTGTTAAGCTCTGGGAGTCCCATTGTCCTGAATGCTGTAATAACTTGTAATTCAGAAATCTCCCATTCCAGTTTGTTTCTGAAATATTCCTTTGCAATAAACGTTTCCCAGGCCTTTGAGGTCCCCCATCCTTAACGGGGGACCTCAAAGTAGCTGTTTTATAAATACTTTAATAAAATAAAATATTTTTACTACTTTAATAAAACAAATAAAATACTCTTGTTATAAATAAAATATTATTATGTTAAATGGACTGGGTCCAATTATTCCAGCTGCCTTGAAGAGGACAGATATCCGATCAGTACTAAAGAAATCCTCTTTGTATCTAACCATTGTTAATTTTTATCCAGTCACAAAACCTGGGCAACATACAAAGAGATAGTGGCTGCCAACTCCAACAACTTCTGGATACCTAATCTCATTTCAATATGGATTCCACCTTGATTTTTGAACTGAAACTACCTATGCCCAGAGAAGGAGTGAAATAAACCCTAGATCTCTCAGTGACTTTGGTATCAGCCATAACTCAATCCTTCTGGATGACCTACCTAGACAGTACACAGAGGGCACTCTATGCCAATTGGTCATCTACTAACAAGGCTGCAAGTGCCAGAAAGCAGTTCTGATAAGATGTTATGTTCTGATACATTGTATTTATACCACACAGTTTCACAAGGATCTGTCCTTTCCTCCATACTGCTTAATATCTATGTGAAATTTCTGGGAGTGGCCATTCGGGGTGAAATATGCTGATGACACCCACGATTAATTCTGTTTACTGGACTCAGGTTTAGTGGTAGTCAATGCCCCTCTAAGCTGTGGAGTCATGTGAGCAAAAATTCTACTTCGTGTGCTACTGGGCATTAAAGTTGTGAGTGAGCAATTTGGCTACTGCATAAATTAGTTTGCTCTGGAGCCATCCTTCCTGAGCTACGACAAAAATGTGTGAGCCAGAGGCTAAAAAACTGTGAGCTAGCTCACACTAACTAAGCTTAGAGGGAACACTGGTAGTAGAGGTGCTGAACAGATGCCTGGAACATGCTACATAAAAACTAAAAAAAACCAAAGCTCAATCTAATGAGACTGAAATATTGCTGGTGATAGATATCGTTGACAAGGGGGCTAGATGAGATTGCCTTCTCCTTAAATGACCAGGTTTGCAGCTTGAGGAGGTATTTTTAGATGATACATGACTAAGGCTGCAATCACACACACCTTTAGGTCCAACAAAGCTGTGAATGCCAGATGGATCTAAATGATCAGACAGCAACATCTGGGAAAGGTCCCACAGTCATCAACACCCCATGCTGCTCTGCCACAGAAACGGAGTTAAAAGACACCAGGGAAAGTCCAGCTCTACCTGGTTGCAATGGGCCACAGACAGAGTTTCCCCTGACTGATCGCTCAAGCACACTCTCATGCCATCAGGATGGTCTGATCATTCCATTTGACTCCGTGCCGTTGTTTTTCCCCCTTTGCAGTATGCGTATAATCACAAACTCCATAGGGAGCCCTCAGTCTGGAAGTGCAATTCCTCATTTAAGCGCATGGGAAACAAACAGCAAAAAAATGACTCACCCGCAGTTGCGTCTGATCACACAGTGACAGGCTGAGCCTGCAGCTTCAAGGGGATGTGTGATCTCGCAACTGCGTGTCAAATTCCTCCGGAGGAAATAGCCGTGCTTCCTCTCTGCTCCAACTGGCACGTGTGACCACAGCCTAAGGTTACCAAGTATCTGTGGCATAATGGATCTTTTACTGATTTCCACTAATGTGCCAGGCATGCCTTTTCCTAGAAAAGGTGACCCCACCAGTTATCCACAGTCTGGTTACATTCAGGTTATGTTACAATGATACACTGTATGTTGGGCTGCCTTTAAAAGATCAATCAGAAATGACAATCAGTTCAAAATGCAGCAGCCAGAAGGAACATATGATGAAAGACTTGTACTGGTTTCCTTTTCTTTTTACGGACACAATTCAAAGTGCTACTGCTGAACTATCAAGTCCTAAGCAGCCTGGCCCAGAGTATCTCAAGGACCTGCCTTATGAACTCACTTGTTTGTTCAAATCATCTGCTGAGGTCTTTCCCAGGGTGCCCCTGCCACTGGAGATTAGGCAAGTAGCAAGAGAAAATAAAGCCTTCTGCACTGCAAGACTGTGGAACACTTTCCTCAGGGATGTTCACTGCTGTATCATATAGATAGCAGGCAAAGACTATTCTATTTTTTCAGACTTTTTTGTGGTTTTATTGTTGATTTTGTTTAATTATGACAAGCTGCTTAACTTTTTTAATGGAAAGTGGAGTAATTTTTTAAAAATAAAACACATATAATTGTAAAACAGAATTTTAGCGTATTGCGATCTTTTTCTAAAGAGGAATTTTGTTACACATACAAATCAATCTAGCTAATGGACGTCACATGCCATGTCAAACTGCAAAGAAAGGCTATGAAACATTCAATTTGCCTAATACACCTCTTTTCCTAAAATATTTCGCAACAATTGATGCGCTCATCTTACCACATAATTATATTTTCCAAAATCTGTTATTTGAAATGTAGTTAAATTTTCTGAAATAGACTTTGTCTTCGGAAACACTAACACTTGATCAGTTCCAATGCCAACAAAGTCATCTGCCAGAACGGAGCTCACATTTTGCCAGCAAGAAGCAACCTGCAACACAAAATAGCATTAGAAACACTTCCTTTAATACACACACATACACACACACCTCCCAGCAATTTTCATATATTTGGGTATGTTCGAGGCAAAATCAAGTTCCATTGATTTAATAAGTTAAGCATATACCTAATTTTTTTCTCTAAAGTAATAATGCTTAAAATGTATATAGCTTTTATGCCAATAAAGGTATTGTAAATGTAAAATGTAATGTATATAGCACTTTGATTGTTCTACTGTCCTTTTCATATACTGGCTTGTGCTCTATGAGATCATGAAGTGTAGCAGAACTCCCAGAGCCTGACTTTCCCTTCTCCCATGGTAGCTCCCAGAATCTCTTGAAATTCTGCTCCTGGGAGTCCAGAGGGTGAAAAAAACCTCCCACCTCTGCCCATTAAAAGAAGTCCTTGCCCATAATCTGAAAGTAACCATAGGATACAAATAATCCTTACAAAAATCCTGTTAGATATGTCAGTATTACATTTCTCCCTTATTTCAGGGTGAGAGCAAAGACCAGATGCTAATGAATTTCCTAAATGCCACCTGGTGAAGCCCTGGCTGAGTCAAAATCAAACCAGGGTCTTTCTAGTTCACATTGTCAATCACTACATTACACCAATTTTCAGATCAATGGAGATCTAAAAATGCTGAACTTTGGCTGAACATACACATTTTTTTCATATTTAGTTAGAAGACCCTCTTATCTACTTAAACAAAGTAATAATTAGAGCCTATCAGGGACTTGCATGAGGAGATTATTAAGTGATAAAGTTCATTGATTGGAATTATTGATATCTGATGAAAAGGATTTATCTGCAATATTTAGACAGGTAGCTTATGGGTTCTATGGCCTGGTGGTAGTTAAGACTATTTTGTGCTAAGCACTGTGCAGTGCTGCTACAAGATGAAAACTTTAAGCAATAAAACTAAATTCTAAAGAAAATGTGCACAAGCATATTATGATCAGACAGTCACCAATGTAACCATGTAAAATCAGTTTGCCAATAACATCAACATAAGCATATGCAGTACTGACAGAAATAAGAGCTCAGCAGCATAATGGAAGATATTCTACTAGTTATCTTTAAACAGATAGATCATGGGAATGAAGAAACAGCCCATATTATGATACTGTACAAATGCATGCCACACCTAAGACTTATAAAGCACACTAATATAGTATGTGCATAGGCGTAAACTACGGGGGGGCTCGAGCCACCCCCGAAATTTCCCGGGGGGGGGGGCTCAGCCTCCCCCGGGAAAATGGAGCGTCCAGGCCGGCTGGCTGGCCGGCTGCCGCCGCCACCGCCTCTCCCCCTGCTCCATTCCTCCCTCCCTCCATCCAGGAACCAGCTGAGCAAATGCCCAGCATGCTGGACGGAGGAACGGAGGCAGGAGCAGGCGGGGGGGGGAGGCGGCAGGGATATGGAACTTGCGGGCTGCCACCTCGTTTGCCCGCCCGCCGGCTGCTGCCGCCGCCGCCTCCCCCCCGGGACTGGCCTGGCACGCTGGGCAGTTGCCCAGCTGGCCCCACGGAGGCAGGAGTGGCCAGGCTAGGCCAGTCCTGGGGGGGGCGGCGGGGACAAGAGCCCCCGCCCCCCCCCCCCGGGATTTTAAAAGTCGACGCCTCTGAGTATGTGAACAGCTAGATTCATGTCCAGTAGCCCCTTAGAGACCAAAAAAATTGGGGGGGGATAAGCTTCCAAGAGTCAATGCTCCATTTGTCAGACAGTATGAGAACTGGCTCTCAAATTAATATATTTATTAATATGTTTATAAGAAAACTGATTCTTCATGACAAGACAAAATTCACTGGGAAAAACAACAATGCTAGGAAAATCTGAAGGCGATAGGGAAGGACTTAACATGAGACGGACTGACTTAACAAAGAAAGCCACAGCCTACAATTTTCAAGACCTGAGCAAGGCTGTCAATGATAGGATGCTTGAGGTCATTAATTTATAGGGCCACCATAATAGTCAGAAGCAACTTAATGGCACATAACACCCATCTTCAAATAAGTATAATTTTCTAGGTACACACAAAATTAAATCTTTTAAAAAGCTCTCAAGCATGTTTACCAGCAACCCAAAATAGATGATTTCTAAAGTCATTTGGTTTAACAATCAGGGGGAAACAACAGTCCACAAGGAAGGTATACTCTATGCACATGAATTAATTTCTCACAGTCCCAACTATGCATATGCCATAACATGTCAGATTAAACCCAGATCTGTATGTCCCATAAAATTGTTCCCACAAAAAACAACAACACATTGCTTATGGGAATAAACAAACATCACATATTATGATACCGCACAAATGCATGCAGGTTTATGGCCACACCTGCATGCATGCATAAAAAGCATGTACACTCACATTAACATGATTTTCGCACTTTCAAAACAGACTAATATTTACAGCTGGATGGAGAATTTGTTGCAGCGCACATTTTAATCCTGCATTTTTCTACTTATGCAACAATAAATTATACAGCTGAGTACTGTCCAGTATTCTAAAATAAATGAACAAAAAGTATGCCCACTGGATCAATCTGTCACCAGCTCTTCAAATTATACCAAAAGGGGAACCTAAATGAAACTGTATGACCATACCATCTATTAAAATAGGTGAGTATTTTTGTACAGTGGAACTACCAATCAGAAGGTTACAAAGGAAAAATAATGGTAGAGATAACAAGGAAATTCTATTTCTCATACCGTACCCAATTTAAGCTTAAATTTTTAAAAAGTATGAAAGTTTTTCTGTAATCTCTTTAAAATGTTTAGTTCAGCAGGAAAGGAAAAGACTCTGGCACATGCCCATTTTCAGTTCAGCAGGAAAGGAGAAGACTCTGGCACATGCCCATTTTCAGTCGAAGTTTCATATCTGATAGTATATGTTCTATAATTTTTTCTGAGAATCAATTTTTCTTTCGAACACAAAATTAACTGAATTACAGTCACCAAGCCAAAGATAAATTAGAGATATACTAACAAAAATAATTAGACTGCTTCAGTCATTAAGGAGACATCTCAGGGGTTTTCATTAGTCAGTTCTTCATTTACGACAATTTGTCATGTATGAAAACCAAATTTATTTCAGGTACGAAAGAATGCCATTTTTGAATCCTCAGCATTTTCAAGGGAAGAACTCAGCCTAGAAACAAGTTTAGTAATTTATTTTAAGTGAGCTTGTAGAGTTCCTCACAGCCACTGCACACCTGTAATCCCATGATTATGGGAACTAAAGAGAGAGAAGTGCTTTCGACACAGGTGATTACCAAAGCTGGCTTAAACCCTGGCACTAAGCTGCCCACCCCCCCACCAGAAAAAAAGGCTTCCTTATGCTTGTGGGAACTCCAATGTATATGTGAAGTTTCCATTTGCATCAATACAATACACATAGGTCTGGAACTGTCCCAGCACTGAAACAGGAGCCCTGTGTGTATGTACAAGTTCCAACAGAGTTTAGGAATGATTATGTATTTATCATGGATGGTGAAGAAACCAAGCTTTTGCATTTCTAGGACAAGCATAGCTTTAAGAGATTAACTCAGTACCTGCAAGCTGTCTTTCCATACAGAACACACCTCTCCTGAAGAGAATGACACAACAACCAGCTCCTTACTTCCATCTACTGCAGCTATTTGTATGGAACAGGGTTTGTCATATGGAAGCTTGTGGACATCTCTGGGCAGACCATCTTGAAAGACAACCAACTGGCTTTTGCATGTGACTGCAACAACAGATGTCCTTAACTTGTTTCTCACTGCCTCAGCTCTGCATATATGTACACAAGACACCACGCTGCTGTAAGCATGAGGCAGAAAACTGGCACCAGTTAGGACTTTCTGTTTCTCCACAGCATAAGCAAGACATTCACTACCCCAGATGACTGCCTCTGAGTTGGCAACACTTTCCCCATCATCTGCATCTGGCAAACAAGGAGCTCTTGTTCCCAAAACAACAATACCCTCACCTCTAACCTCACCCACCCATTTGACAGAAGAAAACTCAACAGGAGCACATAATATGGTGCAAGTCTGAGGAGAAATATAAAAGATTTTTTGGGCACAACTCCATAAGACCGTTGGACCATCAAGTAGCTTTATAGGTTCTTTCAGTTCATAGTCTAGCTTAAAATGCAAGACAACCTCAAATCTGTTAAAGTTATGAAGAAGTAGTACAAGATACTTAATACTCTTCTTTTTTATCTTTTTCATTAGAATACAAGGGAAAAGAATTCCTGTCCTGAAGTCAGATACACAGCTGCAGTGAATCATTTCAACACCTTCTCCCCACATGCTAAATGATCCAATGTTCTTCTCAACAAACAGTTTTGTTTGACTGCTGAACATCAGTCTTCTGACACATAATTTGGTGTTGCTGCCACCTGAGGAGTTTCCATTTGATAACTGGAAAATAAGAAGCTCCCCGTTGTAAGACAGCAACTTCTCTTGTTGATCCATTAACATTTTTTCTTTAAGGATCTGCCACAGCATGAAGATTGCTTAATTTCTTGGTTTCCATTAGCACAATTATTCTGTTCGGTGGAATACTTGATCTGAATAGCATCTTTCCAATCTGAAAAATGAAAAAGGTCCTAGCAATATTATAAGAAATAAAGCATTTAAACACTTTTTCAATGAATCATGAAATGTACAGATAAATACTTTTTGAGCTTACTTTTGAAAAAACCTGAAAAGCCAGACAGAAGTACATTTAGCTGACACTGAATTCAATAGGGCTTACTTTCCAGTATGTTTAGGACGGCAACACCCGAGTGACAGAACGTTCAAACTGGGGCCTGGTCCGCACATACAACAGAATGAAAAGGCAGAATCCTGATTCAGGTGGGTAGCCATGTTCGTCTGAAGCAGCAGAACAAAGTTTGAGTCCAGTGGCACCTTTAAGACCAACAAAGTTTTATTCAAGGAATAAGCCTTCATGTGCATGCACACTCACTGTATCTGAAGAAGTGTGCATGCACATGACAGCTTACACCTTGAATAAAACTTTGTTGGACTTAAAAGTGCCACTGGATTCAAACAGAACCCTGAGGTGACAAGACTAGTTGGTGTTACTTCAGGAAACATGGGGAGAAGATCACATTTCACATATATATCCCATGTAAAAACTCCCCTCAAGTGAAAAATTTGCACATCAGGGTGAAAAAGTTCTAATCTAGTTCTTTATGCGCTGTGCTAGTTTTCCCTTTACAGAAATTGTTAGGACAACGCTGGCAAAGGCAATCCCTTCTCAGCTACCGAATATGGTACAGTCTATTCTTACCTTCCCAGCACTCCACTTCTTCACTGATCTGGACTTTTAAGACCAGGCGTTAAAAGAGGAGCCGAGCGGAAACCAAAAAACAGCAGCCGTCATGGTCCTCCCAGATAGAGGCTACTCCCCCACAGAATCAAACTTCCTGTTTCTGACACAACAAATTAGTCTCCTGCGCTACCTGCAGCATTCAGACAAGCATGTCTCATACTAGAAAGGCTTTCGCCAAGTCTCAGCCTGACCGCCTCCGAACGGGGGAGAATACAGTTGCGTATAGTGCGGAGTTATTGTGGTAGCCCAATCTAAGCATGCTTGTGAGAGAGAGAGAAAACCCTCAGCTCTACAGCATGTTAGATACCAACTTCATCCCTGCGCTGCACTCTGTGGCATACTTACTTAAGTATAACTCTCAAGGACACCCAGTAGGATTTATTTCTGAGGAAACCATCCGAAGGAGAAGTTAAGCTCAACAAGATGCGTGGGAGAACGAAGACGGCCCCTCCAAAACCAGGTTCACTACCTCTTCTCCCCCACCCCCGTCCGAAATCATGAACTCTCTCCGGAGCATGCGCCTAACAACACCCCCCTTCCCCCCCCAGCAGTTAAAAGCGGTTTCGGAGTCTGAACCTTCCCGCCACGCGGAGCATTGTGGGAGGAGAGTGGCGCAACCGAACGCGGTGACAGAACGCAGCAGGAGTGCTTGGGCTTGGGGAAGAGGAAGGGGAGGGGGCGGGCCCGCACGGAAAGACGTAGCGGGGCGGGGGGGTGGAGGTAGAGGAGAAAGTGTTGGTGACAGCGCACGCGTGTAGAGTTAAAGCCGGCTTGAGTTTTTAGAGACCGGGCGCTGGGCAAGGGAGGAGAGGTGATAGTTGTCGGGCTGGCAGACGCAGAGGGTGGCGCGTGTGGGCGCGGCGCCGGTTGGTATCGGTCCTTCCCTCAGTCATAGTCACGCGGTTCCTTTTCTCCTCCCCCCCTTCCTTTTTCTTCTCGGGCGCGCGCCTTGGTTCTCATTCGTTTGTTCCCCTCGAATCCTGTTGCTGTCTTTAATCTGGTGTGGGCAAGACCATGGCGGAGGTAAGCAGGAGCGCGCGCGGGCGGGGGGGGATTTTTAATTTGTATTTATTTAAATTTCTCTGTTTTTGTTTGCGGGGGGGGGGGGGTGAGGAAGGGAGGGTTCAGGTGCATGCTGCCACTTGATACTGTGCTCCGTTTGGGGACAAATGAGCTGGTGCCTTTTAGAAGAATGTCAGGGTGGACCTGCATGGAGGTCAGCTACTCGTGCTCCCTAAAGTGAGGCCTTATTTCTTCTCTCTGCCTCCCCACCTTTCTTCTCCCGTCGTATTTAAAAAGTCACGCCGCATCTGCCGTGTTATAAAGGTGTGGTGGGCTGGATTTTCTGTTTAGGGAAAGTAGCCCTACTTAAAGCTTTCAGCAGCCCTGACTTTGAACAATGATTCTCAGACCTGTCCCATGAAAAAGTTGGTTTTCATCAAAATTAGGCAGGAGTTCTGTCGTACCTTAAACTCTAGCGTCATTTATCCCAGCATGAGCTTTCGTGAGTCAGCTCATGATAATTGCACACGAGGACCTGTCACGAAAACTTATGCTGGGGTAAATTTTTATTAGTCTTTAAGGTGCTGCTGGATTTTTGTCCTGTTTTGCTGCTATAAGCTACCACTGCAACTATTTGGGATCTCTTTGCTGTCCTAGGACCTTTCCTAAAAGTTTTTGTTAATGACCCCTGCTGGCAAGCTGTTCACAAGTGTCAACTGTACCTTCACTTGGGGAAACTTCTTTTCAAAACACCTGGTATAGACATTTCACTTTTTGTAGAAGAAGAGAATGTTGTAATGGGTCTGAGTTCCACTGTTCTTTTGGCAGTACAGTTATCACACCTCCACAATGTTTCTGGTTACTTTCATTTGAAGTTTAGACCTTTGCAGTTTGATAACCTATTGCCATCATCTTAACAAATTTTGAAAGTGGAAATGAGGCTGATGGCCATCGTACTAGTGAACTTTTTGGTGATAATTGATGTTGCAGCATAAAAATCTGTTCCTGTTTTTAACTGGAGTATTACTAGAACCAGGAGTAAGAAAGACCTCTTTCCTTTAAGTATCCACAATTAGGGATGTGCATGAACCAAATTACAAACCAAATTTTGTGGCAAACTGGATTGGTTTGTGCAATCACGAACTGCGATTTGTGCAGTCGTGCTGTTTGCGAACCACCCACAAACTGCCATTCGTTTGGTTTGTAAGAGGGTTTGTGGGCCAGACATGCTGGTGTCCAGGGCAATAGTTGGGAACCCTTTTAAGTTGCGCCGCTGGTGTGGTGCAACTCGCCAGTGAGTTGTGCCGCTAGCACAAATTTGTTCAGAAGGCATTTAAATGCTTTCTGAGTTATCTGGCGAAAGCCATTGTGGCTTCTGCGGGGGGGCAAAAAGCATCACTGAACTGGCTTGCATCTAATAGACATGCAAGCCAGTTCAGCAATCTCTTTGGCTCCCCACCCCCTGATTGGAAGCTGCATGAACCTCACAAAACCGAACAAGTTCGGTAAATGGGAAAGTTTGTGGACCGTGGTTCATGAGAAACCATGAACCTCCATTTTCCCAGTTTGTACCCATCTCTACCCATTATGTACAGTGTAGGATAACAAAAAATGTGGAATAGCACCTGGCTTTGAATGACTTATACTTCTTTTCTGATTTTTCAGCAGGACAATAGGGCTGTTCTAATAAGTGAGACCAGACGGCGTTTTGAGACAGAATACATCCCAGGTTGGTACTGCTTAAAAAGTTTATAGAAACAAAGGACCAGGATGGCTTGCAGCTGTTTCTGTATGCAGAGTTGTACTTTGTTGTGCCTTGGATGGGACTGTTTTGTTGTGTCTGAAAACGGGGAGGAGGGAGAGATAGTGTAATTGTGTCAACTGAACTTTGATGTAATATTTTGCCATCATTTTACTCTGGTACTTTGTTATTCCTGTTTGGTCCTTGCATCTTTTAAACATCTTCATTATGTTGTATGCTAATTTACTGCCCACCCTCTACCCATATGTATGGACTGGTAACCTCCATTTCAGTGTATCTGATGAAGTGTGCCTGCACACAAAAGTTTATACCTTGAATAAAACTTTGTTGGCCTTAAAGGTGCCCCTGGACTCGAATTTTGTTCTGTTGCTTCAGACCAACATGGTTAGCAACCTGAAAATGTTGTATCTGCTATTTGTAACTTTTATAAAATGGAGGTATGGCTTTGTGAATGTCTTCTGCCATCTTTTCGTTGATGATTTGGTCATTCATGCTAGCTGTTCTCTGAGCAGCAACTTTTCAGGTGCTTCACTATCAATTGCAGGGTTAAAAGATCGCTCTATTTCAGGCTATCCAGCACAGCACGTGCAAGTCTTCACTAATCAGCTACTACTTAGGAAGAAGAAAGCTATGTGCTCTTACATGTCCTCATTCTTCTTTTAATTGGACAGCTGATCTGAGGAACTGCTTAGGAGGCTGAAGGTGGCCGCTGGTTTCTTCCACCCATCAGATTTGTCAGATTCACTGCAGGGATCCTCCCATTGGAATTCATAACCATCTGAATAGCCATAACCAACTCATAACCATCTGAAGAAATTCCACCTGCTCATAGCTATTGTAGTAATTTGTGGCATGTGGAAGAAAGCCACCTTTTAAAAGAGCCCAGTGATATCTGAGTTTAGTTGGAAGTGAGACCCATTGATTTCAGTGGGTATAATTTAGTTGAACTGCAGCCTAAAGCTTCCTTGCCTGGCGATTACTCTTAGCAGTGACAATAAAGCCAATGATATCAGAAGTTATTTAACTTTTTTAGACATTCAAGTGCCTGCTTGGTATGTTGTTGAGAAATGGAAGGAAAATTGAAACTAAAAGATAAATTTCATTTTAGCAGGATTGTTTTTACGTGAAGGACTAGTTAAGGTGCTGAACTAGTAAATAAGATGTGCAGTAAATCTAGCTTTCTCTGCAAGGTATTTGTTCTTGGTTTTTCACTTGAATTGAGATTTTTATCCGTTTGGGCCGAATCATTAACAAAAGCTTGTGATCCTGTTTGTCCTCACAAGGAAGTGTACGTTAGTAGTGCTTGGTTAGAAGGGAGGTGTTGTGTATTATAATACAAACACATTTGTTTCTTCTTTGCTGCCATATTAGCAGCTGGAGTATCCTTAGACGTTCTGTCAGGGAAGCTTGTTCCCTGTGGGGAGTAGGTGGAATCACCTCTCACTCAGATTCTCTCCCATCTCAGTGGTCTCCTTGGCTATCATAATCAGGCCAAGGATTGTTCTTGTTTATCCCTTTCTTTTCTGCCAGAGATTCCATCTCTTTTGTTACCGTGCATGTCCTTTGAAGAAAGTTTTTATGGTACTTGTACCATGTGATTGTATAAGACTTCAGTGGTCCACCCTCACATGGAAGCATTTTTTTAGGGGGGGTGTTGACTGTGGCCTTGTGCATCATAGTTTTTCCTTGGTGTTTGTTTTGGTTTTGGTTTTTTTGTCTAGTCAACACCTCCCATTAGACCCCAGCTCATGGCGCTCTTGCTAGTTTCCTTAACTGTCCTCTGCTGTCATCTCTTCATCTCTTCCCCTTTGCAAAGTCTGCTCAGCAAAACTTGTTTGGCTTGCCTTTCGTTTTGCTAGATCAGACTTTTAAAAAAGAAAGGGTGAAATTAACCATTTTCCACATGCACTCTACTGAAACAACAAGTATTAAACAGTGTTGTTACTACTCTTGTGCAAAGAGAAAATAATCAGAGAGGAAGTTGTAACTGGATTACTTCTTTTTTGCCTGAAGGCAGAATGGAAAGCATAAAATTTGCCAACATTAAAATCCATACACCTTGAATCAAGAAATGTTAATAACCAAGGCGGATTATTGACAAGAATTTTTGTAGCTTGATAAATTGTAGTGGGAAAGTAAATCAACAATCAGATGCTTGTGGCATACCCTGGCTTGTACCTACTTGTTTTTGTTAAACTCACTGTGTTTAATGCAGCATTCACTAGCATGAAAAGTTGAAGCAGATGTGCAAAGTTAATAATATGTAATATACGGTAGTCATTGTACCTAGCCCCTGGATATTTTTAAGGTCATCAGATGGAAATATTAATTCCTTTAAACCTCTGCCAGCTTCAAAGAATTTCTGAACTCATTCTTCTTAATGATGAAATCCTCGGAATAATGTGCATAATCTGTTCCCTAATTAAAGTATTAAATACCACATGCCTTTGTAATGTCCAGATTGGACTTCCCTAATGTGCTCGCTGTGAGGCCATTTAAAGATGGTACAGAAAGCAGCAGCTAGGATCCTGATGGGGGCTCACTACAATCAATACGGCTCAGCCTATCTTGTGTTATCTACTTTGCTGTTCAGTGTTTTTCAGGGCTTGATACAAAGTGTCGGTTTTGACCTTGAAAGCTTTAAATGGCTGTAGTCCATAGCAGTGCTTCCTCTAAGCTGTGGAGTCTTGTGAGCAAAAAAAATCTATTTTGTGAGCTATTGGCATTAAAGTTGTGAGCGAGCAGTTTGGCTGCTGCGTAGATTAGTTTGCTCTGGAGCCATCCTTCCTGAGCTGAGACAGAAATGTGTGAGCTGGAGGCTAAAAAACTGTGAGCTAGCTCAGACTGACTCAGCTTAGAGGGAACACTGGTCCATAGTACTTGAGTTGGTTCCACATGTTTCTCCCAGTGCTGTGAGGATGGCTGTGCACCTGTGACACAGAAACCTGCATTTTGTGTGTGGGTTTGGTAGAGGTGCAGACAAAGGCCTGTTAGGCAGCCAGTCCCTGAACTGTGGAACTCCCTGCTTCAATAACTTATTGAAGCGCCTATTGTAGTCATTCTACTAGCTACTGTAGGCGCCTGTTCCAAAAAAGGATTTCTTTTATCTGTTTTTTAGTGTGTCTCTTTAAGGTTTCAGTGCTGTAGGTGAGTATATTTATGCAGTATTGTACTTTGTTTGAATTTTTGTAAGCCATTATGAGTTAGGATTGCCAATAGGATGGAAGAAAAGTGTCTTGTCCTTTTAATAGAGGCTTTATGTGTGGAAATGGCCAGTTGAAGGTCTTCATGTCATGGAGGTAAACAACATCCTGTTAAAGGGATAGTATTTTGTTGGATTTTTTGTAAGCCACTGTGAGTTAGGGTTGCCAGTAGGCCAGAAGAAAAGTATCCTGTCCTTTTAATAGAGGCTTTATGTGTGGAAATGGCCAGTTGAAGGTCTTCATGTCATTGAGGTAAATAACTTCCTGTTAAAGGGGCAGGAAACTTTTTTGCAGGTTTGTTGGCAGTCGTAATTATGAGTGTGTGTTGTCCTGTTTTTCTGTCTATAAATTACCTACATAAATCAAACCTGAATTCCTTCCTGATTTTTTCAGTAATGAAAGCTCTGACAAAGTTGCTACTTATTACAGTACTTAACTTTGAAGAGCCTGAAGACTCTTTTTTTTTCTTTCATTAGAAAAATTATTTATTACAAGATTAAATAAGTTGTACATTGACAACAAAACTTTTGCTGTCTGAGTGCAAGTAACCAACATAAAACACTGAACGTCAACTAATGCAATTATAATACAGTAGTTTAATAGAGTCTTATACTAAAGTTTCAAAAATATAATAGGTTTTGGTAATATCTATTGGTAGGTATAAAACCATCTCGAGATTGGTCTTCTATCGTTGGTCTCCTATCGTTGATTACCTAACAGCTTGAAATGAACGCACACTATTAATTTGTATTAAGAGCTATATTCTGCAAAGTGATTTTCCTGAGGACTTGCGAGAAACTTAAAATAAAATTGTTCATGGACATTCAGTTCCCGAAGTACCTTTTGCATAGGTTTTGGCAAAGTAGGGCATCCTCAAAGTCCATAGACAACTTGTACTTCCACAGTTGCTTGTTGATACAAACAACCTAATTTTTCACAGCGTTCATTTTAAAGGATTCTGCGTTTAAATTGATTTGAAGTCAGATGTATAATATTAATATTGGGCCCCCAAATGCTTGGAAAATAGAGAGCTACATGTTATTACTTTCAAACTGAAAATGTTTTTACCTTGAGATGCTGACCTGTAATGTTGAATATGAATCTTAATGTGTACATTACTGTAATTAACAGAAATGCTGCACACCTAGGGAGGAGCAAGAGTTCAGTAGTACCTTAAAGACTAACAAAATATGTGGCAGGGTTTGAGCTTTCATGAGTCACTGCTCACCTCTTCAGAGACAACTTAGAGAGGGTTTACCTTATTTCTCAACATGACATTCTTTTCTGAAACTTGCTTCACAACTCATTCTTGAGCATTGTAGGGTAAATCAAGGTGATTACTGTGTAATGATCAACCATTTACAGCTTTTCATTGGATATGACATTTATTGATTCATTATATAAACATACAGTTGTGATCTGATGCTTACCATGCTAATGGTGCTTAAATTCATACTAGTAATGCCATATTATTTAAATTTAATGGATTATCTTCAGCTCTTTTGGTGGTTTCCTTATGAAATAATTTGTTTACCTCCTATGTGCAAGAATGTAATCTAAATGTTGTATTTCTATATGTCGGTGTTTCTTCAATTGGAATTTTCATGCACATTCTTAGTTAGTGAATTTTATATATTCTGGGGTGTAAAAGCAAACAGGGCAATGTGAACCAACACATTCATTCCACACTGAAGGTTCTGTTCACTCTGGAGAATCCAACCAGCTTTTCTGCTGGTAAGAAACCAGTCCCCATCAAAGGCCCCATTCTGGGAATCATGGGACAGGGGCTCTAGTAAGAGAGGGAATGCATGAGGTTGAGTGGATCTGAATGGACCCAACCCACTGTTATCCTTATATGTAGTCGTCCTGCTCCTTAGTATTGTAAGCAAGAGCATCAAGTCTTTGCTATACCTGACATAGGTTCATCAAGTTAAGGTTGTCTCCTTGTACTGCTCCTTAAATTAGTAGAAAGTGTGCTTTATGTCCCAGATGCTCATGTTTTATATTTTATTAGCAAAATCAGATGCATATGATTCGAGAGATGTGGAGAGATTGCAACAAGATGATTCCTGGGTTGATAACTATCTGATATGGCAACATGATTCAGTTGACGAAGCACTGAAGATGACTGATGAAAGCTTTCAGTGGAGGAAAGAGTATGCAGTTCATGGTAAGATGCCTGGCATCTAGTTGCAAATGTATCATTCTTCTTACTGGTGTGTGTCTTACATCATATATGGTTCTACTTACTTCTATTCAGTTACTGCAGGTAACATAATATAACATAAGAAAACCCTATCATTCTTTGATCTAATGCAAGTACTGGACAATGCATCAAGTGATGGCATCAAAAGGAGGGCAAAGAGTTTAGTACATGTAAAAGTTTGTATCTGGATACAGATCTAACTGTACAGAAGCAATAACATATCAATATCATACGTCCTGTAGACCACCTGACTAAGCATAAGAACGTAAGAGGAGCCCTGCTGTATCAAACCAGTGGTCCATCTAGTCCAGCATCCTGTTTTACACAGTGGCCAGCCAGTTCCTCTGGAGGGCCAACAACAGGGCCTAGAGGCCGAGACCTTCCCCTGATGTTGCCTCCTGGCTCTGGGATTCAGAGATTTAGTGTTTCTGAATGGGGAAATTCCCCTCAGTCACCATGGCAAGTAGCCATTGATAGACTTACCCTCCATGAATCTGTTTAATCCCCTTTTAAAACTATTCCTGTGCCTCTCACTATATCCTCTGGCAGCAAATTCCACATTTTAATCATTTTCTTTGTAAACTAGTAAAGCCAGACCAAAATTCTCTCCTTGGGAATAATTCCTGATGCTTAGTGTTGTTCCAGTATTCACAGATATCAACTTTCTTTGATATGTCTTCTAGAGTCTGTCCTGTTTCATTCGGTACATTTGGTAGTCTGGATCATAATATACGGAATCTTGGTTTATAATTTCATCCCTGCCCGTGTTTTCTCTCTTTGGCTTGGTTTAGTGGTAGGATCGAACCATAGTTTTTGGTGCTGTGTGAATGCATTTGGCAGTCAGAGTGTTGTTCCCTGCTTGGCACCTTGCTTTGCATGGCATGCTCAAGCCACTGTTGCTAGATGGAGAAATGAGCACGAATCTTCTTCAGGTTTTTTGTTCACATAGCTCCAAATGATTTGGAATGAATGTCTGAACCTAGCCATTGTCAAGGGCACTGTTGTTGTCCTCTCATGGGAATAGAAATAGGTTCATAATGATGGCTTATGTCAGTGGTCATTTTCTACTGATAGAAGGGCTGTCAGAAGAGAGGGTGACTTTCCACAGTTCTCCCCCTCCCTAGCCTCACAGTGTGCCCAGTGCTGTTTCTGAGAGTCCTCTGAATTCTGGGGGCAGTGGGCTTCAGCTGGAGATGGGCCCATTTTGTGATCTCATGGCTGATTAGATGCGATCATTTTATTTTTTTTCCCATGTTTCAGTGATTTGGGGTTCTAAAATACGCTTTTACAGAATGAGAAGTGCAGTTCTGTTTCTCAACTTTATAATATAGAAGAAACCATGTACCCCCCACTTTTTCAGCTCTTTCAGCAGATACAGAATGCGTTATATTTCACTTCATATTTATTGCTGCAGTCCTTGTATGATTGATGGAAACTATTTTTACAAGTCTTGTCTTTCTACAGACTTGACAGAATCTTCACTTCCAAAGTGGGTGTTTGAAGTTGGTGCCCTTTATCTGCATGGTTATGATAAGGAAGGCCATAAAATATGTAAGTCGTATTTGCCATTTCATGTATCGTTTATCAAAATGTGGTGGTTTTTTCAAATAGAAAACTAAAGCAAGTACCAAGAGTGGTGGGCTGCCGGGACTTAAATTTATGGGAAACATAGCAGTGCTGAAATATATAAGAACACCTAATGAGATTATATCATAAGAGGCACCAGTTAAAAGAACTTCAGTGGGCTACATAAGACCTTATTTAAGAGGAGATATCTTCGGTATATGTAATCTTTACATCTTTATGAGGCCTGAATGCACTCATACTAGTTTGACCTATATGATTTTGACTTTAGTATGAGTACTGAGTCCATCATTTTCCTGATGATTGCAGTTTTCCTGCTGAAGTCTGAATTACTTTTTTTAAAAAACCAGGCTGCCTGATGGTACAATCCAATTATAGTAGAATAAGTAGGCCTGATTCATTCACTGCAGTGGGAGGTGGATTGTGCTTGACAGAATCTCAGCTTCATTAGGAATTGGTGCATGATCAGATCATATATAAATGGATACCACATTTCTTTTGGCTACTTTATAGCAGAAAGGTTCCTCCTAAAGGGGCTCAGTGACTTTGGATTATCTGAGTCCTTTTTGGTAATAGTCATATGAACACTTAAAGCAATGTGTAATGTCACAAGGGAATTTTTTAGTAGTTTCTTGCTTATTTTTTCTTAAGAGTTGAAACTATGGCATGAAAATGTTACCTTCTACGTTCTCTTTTATTTGAGAATTTATTGTAGAAAATATTGTTAGTTTGAAAGTAAGTAAGTAACATAAACATGTATTTTGTTGGGTTCCCTCATTAGTTTGGTTCAGAGTGAAACTTCATACAAAAGATACTAAAACGCAACATGAGAAAAAGAAACTGGTAGCTTTTTGGCTAGAGCGCTATGCCAGGAGGGAACATGGGAAACCGTTGACGGTGGTGTTTGATATGGCTGAAACTGGACTAAGTAACATGGTAAGCAGCCTGCCTTCCTTCCTTCCTTCCTTCCTTGCTTGCTTGCTTGCTTGCTTCCTTCCTTCCTTGCTTGCTTGCTTGCTTGCTTGCTTGTCTGGAAAGTTGCTCTTCAGGTAGAAATTTCATGAGCAGCCAATTTTTGCATGCCCTTTAGCTAAAGTTTGTTCCCTAGTAGAATAAAACTCAGTGTTCTGGGTTAACCAGTTCATAAATCACAGACAGAACTAGCTCTTCAGTAGTGTTTAATAAAGTTAGGGTAAGAGAAGTGCTTACACAACAGAAAGTGACAGCAACGGTAACTTCTGCTTTGCATCTGAATCCCACAAAAATTCCAGGCTTTTATAGTTTGTTCTCAGAACTCATCTGAGCACTTTGCTAGCCCTGGGAAGAGAGAAAGCCCCTGCAAGCTTCCAGCCATGTCACCATGTTACAGAAGAGTTGTTTGCATCCTGACTGCATATTCTGGGTTTACTTTTGGTACCTCATTGCAAATTATGTAACATTTCAAAGATCTGAGATTTGTCCAGATTAAATGCCCAAAGATCAATTAATTTACACATATTTTTTCCAATCCAATATACTTAACTACTTGCATTTTTAAGTTGTAGTTTGAAGGAGGGTTTAGCACAGATTGTACACAGAAGTTGTCTATTGGTAGGTTTTAAATGTTTTTGCTTAAATTGATTGACAGTGTCTCTGTTTCAGGACTTGGATTTTGTCCGGTACATCATTGGCTGTTTTAAAGTCTATTATCCTAATTATCTCTGTAAGTATGATAGCACCACTTTACCATATGCCTAGAATATAAAGGAATATGTGTCAGAAAACAAGTCCTTTTACCCAAAACATCGCATATCTAAAAATAGCAAAGCTGAAGTTCTAGATAAAGCGAAGTTGGATATGGGCTGGTAGCTTTCTATTAGTTTTTATATGCAAGTTATATTTCTTGAGCAGGGTTAAAATTATTGCAGCTTTCATGCTGCCTACCCATCAGCTGTCCTCTGAACACAGCACCCAAGGTATCCTCATCACCAAAGAAAGAAATTGACCCCTAAATGTCATAACACTTTACAGCCTGCTTGTCCTCATGATTCAATGTTAGTCAATTGAAGTTGGATTAAGCATCTCTGTTTCTGTGTCCAGCCAGTCTGAATGCCTCAGTAGTCTCTCTTGCCCTGCATTTGAACTGGCAGTACCCAAATCTAAGCTATTGATTGTGTCTGTAAAATGAGCAGCAAACATATAAGAGTGGGGAAAGGGGTGGCTCAGCACTCTCTTTCTGAAAGCTAGGTTTGCTTGTTCATTCACTGCACAAAATGACTTGATGGTACTTTGCAATCACGGTTCCTCAGAGCAAGAGAAACTATTCTTCACAGCTGTCGTGCCCGCAGCATAGCCTTGAAATATCACCTGTCACAAATGGATGGCTTCCCTACCTGCGCTTGGTTATCATCATTTGCCTGATGCTTTCCATAAATCACAGATAATGAAGCGGTAGGAGAAAAAAACCCTGGGAGGTTATTGCTGATGGCCCTGTCTAATGTTCAGCATGTCAACAAGATGACTAACAGAACAGACAGATCAAGATGGGTAGCCATGTTAGTCTGTCTGTAGCAGTAGAAAAGAGCAAAAGACCAATAGCAACTTAAAAGACTAACAAAATTTGTGGCAGGGCATGAGTTTCTGTGAGCCACACTTCACTTCTTCAAATATCTGACCGTGTCTGAAGAAGTGGGCAGTGACTCACAAAAGCTCATACCTTGCCACAAATTTTAACAGAACAGATAGCCATTTAATTCAAGGGGAATGTATTTCCCCAAATAGTTCTGACTCCAACTGGTTTGTTGATTCCCTGGGGGGTGGCCACCTCCTGAATTATTCTGATAAACACCCATGTTTGCCAGCTAAACTGAGAATAAAAGTGCACTGTGTCATATTTATACTAGGGCTTTTCCAGTGCCGCCTTCCCCCTAAAAAATTTCTTCTGAGATTGGTGTACGTTCTTGAGCAGCATGTAGTTTGGCATAGGTGAATACCATTGAGTGTGAAGCTCCATTGAGTATTGGGCATCACCATGGCTGCCAAAGGAAATAGGTAAATGACACATGTTGGGAGGTTCCAAGACACTCTCTGAAGTGCTTCCTGCACTGAGGAAACGGAAGAAATTTGGGATTTGCTCTGTGCTTTGGGGAAGAAATGCTGTTTGGCTTTGGTTCCCAAAGAAAAGGAATTGCTTGCTCCCTGTGTGGCTACAGTGGGAAGCTTTCAAGGCCAGGAAACTAAGAGAGGCTGTATCCCAAGCCAAGAGTGTACAGCTGTGGTGTACCAGGATGATATCAGTGTTTTGCTAGTTAGTAAGCTGTTGGAGAGTAACCTGACCCCCTACCAATTTTCTGTTCCATTAAGCCTTACTTATTTTATCATCAAAAGAGAAGTGGACACCAGGGAATGCATCATCAGGCATTGCGGTGCTTTCAGAGATTTTTTTGCCATCAGTTGGCAGTCAACTTATGGTGACCCTGCAGGATTTTTAGACTAAGAGACCTTCAGAGGTGTTTTGCCATTGCCTGCCTCTGCATATGACCCTGATATTCCTTGGTCTCCCATCCAAGTACTTACCAGGACTGACCTTACTTAGCTTCTGAGATTGGCCTGGGCTGTCCAGGTCAGGGCAACCAGAGCTTGCTGTTCTACGTAGATACTGGATGAATCTGTTTGCTTGCTTCACAGAGTGACCTGAGCAAAAAGATCATGTTTTTCACTATAAAAAAATTTAAATTCTGAAAGGGCAACAGGGCAAGTGCAAGCAAATACAGTGTTTAAATAACTTCCTGTGGAAGCCAAATAGTGCTAAAAATTAACCTGAACAGAACTTGTTCTGATCTGTGTCTGCCACTAATATACATTCCTATAAATATGCATGCGCACAGCAGCTTCCCCATTTGTTTCAGAGAAGGGAGTGCCAGGAATTGTAATTAAAGTACTTCCTGTTCCACTAAGGTGAGTAGGCAGACTTGTGTGTTTATGTCTCAACTATAGAGTGCTTTCATGTGTCATGAGTCACTTAATTTGGGATGAGTATATGCCACAGATAGATGTATGTAATAAACATGGAACTGTCTCTCCTGTTACACTTCTCAAAACGCAACATTAGTGTTTGGCTCTGAAGCGTGTGGCTTTACAAGCACATCCAGTGTGTACTGTAAATTCTAGACCTCTTCTTTTTCATTTCCATTCCCCGTTACTATTGATATTCTTCTCTGCATGTATGCATGCATATATACCTTCTACCTGAAAGTGAACGGGGTTTTTTGTTTCAAAAAAATTAACTCTTAATTGAGTTTTTAGCACAGGATGCACTGCTTACTGAGTAGTGAGAAGGGCAGTATGTGTAAATAAACTAACCAGGTTGGGAACTTTTTTCTTTTATCATTGCAGCAAAAATTGTGATTTTTGAATTGCCCTGGATAATGAATGGTAAGTTCGAAAGGCTAACTTTCCAAGTAGAATCTGAAAGGTTGTGGGTATAATTCGAGTCCCTGCAAATCCTTTAGAATGTGATATCATATATATACATTTTATTAGGTTTAATCATAAATTATGTAAAAGAAGTCCCCCCAACCTCTTTACTTCTCATAAGCCAGTTTCATTTTTTTTAAAGTTAATTTTACGTCTAGAGCAGAAATCAGTGTTCAGAATTGGCCGTTTTCTGCTGGTGAAAGATACTAGCACCCTTTGAAGAAATGGGGTGTGTTTTTGTTTTGCAAATTACCTCCCTCCCATTGCAGATCCCCTCCTCACCTCTCCTGTTTCTGGGGATCTGGGGGTTACAGACTCGGCATGCCCCCCAGAGTGCACGATAGGTGGCAGTGGGAGAATGGAGACTGGAAAGTTTGCTTCTGCTGGAACAGTTTTTCCCTTCGCACGAAATAGGATCCAAGCCATAGTAAATTTTGCCCCTTTTTTGTTAGCACATTTTTCACAGTTCCTGGTGAAATTACTCCAGAGCTATTGCACAGTTACTGTTGTGATTAAGCTAAACGTGCATTGGGAACTGTGTGAGTAAAGGAAACTTTTTCCTACTTTATTTTTATCCAGCTGCCTTTAAGCTTGTGAAAAGCTGGCTTGGTCCAGATGCAGTAGGTTTCCTGAAGACGGTCAATAAGAATGACATCCAAGAGTATATCAGTGCTGAATATCTACCACCTCATATGGGAGGAACTGTAAGTATATTACTGTGCCAGAACTCCTTAAGTGCAATTGCTAACAATATCTTTTGCTGGTAATGTATGGAAGGGGCAGTGATTAGCTGTACATCTGAGGTAGCCAGGTGTCCTGTTGCCTCAACTGAAGGGAGCACATTCTGTCACTCAGTGCAAGGCACATCCCACTGGTGCAGGAGGCTCTTCCACTGGCAGGAGACATCTTGCACCAGTAGAACAGGTTGCCTGTAGCTGAGCAGAGTTGCAAGATACAGCATGTAATTATCTTCGTAGTGCATATGTAATTAATTTAAAATTAGGATTGTAATAAAATGTGCTTATTTTTAGCAGGGATGATTGCAACATCCTGTCGGGGTGGGTTTTTTAATTGAATATTGTCCTCCCCATCCCCTTGTCAAGCTGCTTTTGAGGCTAGATTGTGATCTGTAAAGTCACTTGGTAATTTATGCCCTGATATTTGGGGATCCCAGGAAAAGTTTTCAAACACTGAAACAAACAAAAAATAACAGAGACACTTTTAAATTACTCTTTGTGTGCCAAAAGCATCTTCTTTTTGTCAAAGAAAGGCAGTTTTGAAGGGGGCTTCTATTCTTTCATAGTGTAACAACATATGGATGTAGGTGTCCCATGATGTCTGATTTTTCAGGAGTCGTGGAAGTGTGCATTTCCCCATCATTGTTTAATCTTCAGACACTAGGAAAGTGGGGAGGAGTACTCTTCCTTGGCCACAAAATTTGACTGAAGACAAGCAGAGCAAACTCCTTGATTAGATATAACAAATCTTTAATGGAGACAGAATAAATGACTCTGCCATCCCATTCTTGGACCAAACACTGCAATCCTCAGCCCTCTTCTACTTAACTGGTAGTAAAGTACAGTCCTTAAGTAAGCTAAATGCACTTGCAAGTGGGGTGTTGTTATAAATGGGTTCCTGTCAAAGACATTCAGTAAATAGCTATTTCTGTGTTGCGGTTTTACTGTCAGAAGCAAAAGAAGAGCTGATTAAGAACTGTAGTTATCTAAACTTAGCCTCTGTATTCTTTTCCCTTTGTGCCCAGTTTTACTGCTCTTCCTCAGGTTTTACTACAAGCCCAATCCCATACTCAGTTTATCTTTGACCACCTGATTTTCTTCCACCTAAGATGAAAATCAGCAGTAGCTGGTGCATAGGCACATTTAGGCTTCAAACCAGGGAAGGCGAGAGCAGTGCATTTGCACACTTCGCACAGCTTTGCTTACTGTCTTTGAGGAAATTGTTTCTGCTCTTCAGGATTGGAAACCTCTCTAGTGAAAATATCAAGCAGCATTTTGGCTGCAGATTTCATTTGCTCATTGATGGCAAAAAAACCCGACAACAAACCAATATAAGGATTGTTTCCCTTGTTTAATTTATTTATTTATTTATTTATTTAATTTCAATTTATACCCCGCCTAGCCAGCAGACCGGCTCTGGGCGGCTAACAACATAAAATCACTCAGTTTAACATTTGTGTGATAATGGAAAATGGTCAAATGCAAATCAAATGTGGTTTGAGATGGAAGCCTTTGATCAAGGATACATGTATGCATTTGAAATTAGGCTCTACAAGAAGCAGGGACCCACGATACTTGTAGGGGAGGAAAGGAACTCCTCCGGCTCTGACGGCAAGGCCCGGTCCCGCCAATCCTTCTCCTCCCCCCCCCCACAGGCACCGGCAGCGAGGCCTGAGCAGGTCTTAGCCACTGGGCCCACCGATCTTCCCCTCCTAGCACTGGCAACGAGGCCTCAGTGGCTCCTAACTGCCAGCCTGCCACAGTTCCCGGAGCATTCTCTGTGCATACGCAGGGAACGCTTTTTTACTTTTGGGGGGGTTTAAATATCCCCTTTATAGTTTTTAAAACTTTTCAGATTTTTCTGCACACCTGGGGATTGCCGCAAGTATGCAGGAAAATCTCTCCCCCCACCCCAAGTGCCCCGATGTGCAGATTTAGATATCCGCACACACAGGGGACACTTGGCTATTGATGTATAGATAATCAATGACAGGGTATACTGTTTTGAATTGTAATTTTCGTCGACCATCCTTAAGTAAGCTAAGTGCAACAGTATCATTTTGCTTAGGATGTACAGATGAGGCCCAAAATGGTTCTTAAAGCAGGGGTAGGATAGCACTTTTCTGCATTATTGGATAGGTGATTCTGCATCCATGAAACATACTCTAACTTCTGTATTTTATAGGACACCTTCAAGTACCGTTACCCTCCACTGGTGGATGATGATTTTCAAACTCCATTGTGTGAAAATGGTCCTATTACTAGTGAAGATGAAACCGAAAGCAAAGAAGAGATAGACACGGACAATAAGGAGAATCCAGATTCTAATGAAGAGCAAGGGTCCAGTTCAAAAAAGGTATCCTTGAACTGAGGGGAATATATGAAACGATGATAGGAAGTTTCTGTTGCATGGCAATCTTAAATAATTACTGGTTATCTAGAAAGCTGAATAAAGTCTGAGGAGCAACTGTATGGGTTTTTTTTTCTTTTCCTGTCATTTAATCAACCCAGTCCTCAGGCTTAGTCCTAAGCATGCTTAGTAGGAAGTTCAACTGGGTGAGATTTGCATCTGAATAAACATGCTTAGAATGTTCTGTAACTGATTTATAAAACTGCTGCTCATTTGCTGATGAGCTGCTGTAATTTGCACAGAGCATGGCCCTCCTTAGAGATCAGAAAGAAATACCTGCATGCTTGTCATTTTTTACAATTTCTTGTTTTATTTCTCCTTTATTATCCCATTTTTTTGGAGGATATCCAGCCTAGCGTAAATCTTACTTTGGATGTTAAATTTGGGAGTGATTGACTAAGCCCTTTCTGTCTTGTCAGAATCTTGCGTTCTGGCTCTGCTGTCAGATTAACCTTTTGAGCTACAGTAGGATTCTATCCTGAACTTTGAATACATCAATGTCTTCTGAGTAGCCATGTTGCAGTTGCTCCAGTCACCATTTACTGTTGGTCTTAATCCTTCCAAAAATGCTCATGCCCAAGCTGCCTATATTGATGCCACACTTCTGTGGTATCCACAGTGGCACACCTGTATCATTCACATGTTTTTCTCAATGGCTTGACAATCTTATTCAAGATCTTTCACATTTCATTCACTATATTGCAAGCACTGATAGCATCTCTTTTGAGGAGTTGAGTGCGTGTCTGCTGTGCTGCTCCTAGAGAATTAAATATGTCTGCTTCATCAGATGTTACTTCCCACTTATGCACTATAACTTCCACCACATTGTTCCTGTTTTATACATTCCATCACACTTAAGCATGATTCAAGGTGAGGGTATGGTGGTGATGGCAGTCTCTTCTCAGTGCCTCTCATTACATTCCATGATCCCAGATAAACTGATCATAATTTGAAGCAAAGCTGAAAGGATGAAAAGACCTGACATGGGGTAACTAGGGTCAGGTTCCTTCTCCCCCCCCCCCCAGACCCAGTCTCCCCAACCCCACCTCATATATGTTGATTGCTGCCTTACACTGAATCTGACCCTTGGTCCATCAAAGTCAGTATTGTCTACTTAGACTGGCAGCAACTCTCCATGGTCTCAGGCAGAGGTCTTTCACATCACCTCCTACCTGATCCTTCTAACAGGAGATGCCAGGGATTGAACCTTGGACCTTCTGCATGTCGAGCAGATGCTCTACCACTGAGCCACAGCCCCTCCCCAATGGTATTTGAGGATAGGGTTAAAAACAAAGAGCTGCATTTGGGTACAGTGTTGCACTGGAAAGTAAAAATGTTATTATTCACAGAAGTCTGTGTCCTTCTCTACTTAATAACTTCCAGTATATGTATATCCCCCTCTCATTCCACACACCCCACTCTTCGTAATGGTGGGCACTTGCAAGTCTTACAAAGTAGAATGTTTCTCCTGAGGAGGACTATGAAGTGTTAATGGAGAGGTGACATTGAAGAAGTGAAGTAGGGCTGGAAAAATTTTCAGTAATATTGCCTTTGAGTTAAAAGTAGATAGACCAGAAAAATCACCATTAATGCATATTGCATTATACAGTGAATAATCCTAATAATATTTTTTGCTTAAAAGATGGCATTCCTCTTGTATAATTGTGTGTGGCTAGAGCTATAAACAATACTTGAAAAAAAGACCAAACAATCCCAAAATTGAGTGCAACATGAAATAAATTGATGAAATAAAAGCTGTAATTTTAGGTTCTTGAAAATAAGAACTGAAACTTAGGAACTTGTAGGAAATAGTTTCTGTTTCAAGGATGAACATCATATGTCTTTAAGTTTGCTATGCCTTTGCATTATGCAGTTCGAGTACATATCTTTAAAAAATTGTTTATTTTGGCTGGCATCAAACTATTGAACTGATATTTTCAGCAATGCTAGTACTGCAGTAAACTGGGTTACTTTTTCAGATCTCTCATTTGCCTTGCATTGAATAATTATACACCAAAAGTTAGTTTAATTAATCCTGTATTTAGTAAACACTATTTCTGGAGTGTACTTTACATGTAAAGTATAAATCTAGAGTGACTAGGTTCCTACTGTGTTCCTAGGTTCCTAACTGGGAAACTAGTCTGAAGACCTAATGCAGATTCCAGATGAGGTCTCAGATTTGTGGAACTCAGTGCAGGATAATCATCGTATCAATACCAGCATCATGAACTAGTCCTCATCTGGATTATTTTGGGTTGGACATGAATTTTTAACTGGGTTGTAATCTGATTTGGGAAAAAGCTGCAGTAAATAAAAGTATTACTTATTTTATTTATTTATAATTTCTATTTGTGAATTGCTCTATCCCTGAATACTCAGGGCTCTGAGCGATGACCAACAATACTAAAATACATCAGAATAAATACAACAAGATAAAACAATTCATAGATGGTGTTGTCAGATTCTCAGTTGCATCACCACTTCCTGTAAACAATGGAACAGAACTGGGAAGGAGAGGGTAGATGATTATATCACGAGGGGAAAAAAGAAAGCCATAGCTAAAACATCCAACTTTCTTCACTCGGCTGCCAAATATCTTCTAAAACTCTTGAGTTACTTATTGGGTACATAGATCATCTGTATGCGCACAGTTAACGTGTATAGTTCAAAATGCATTATTTGGAGCTTTGAAGAATTTGGAATATTTTTGACAAATAGGACAAAATAGGTCAAAAGAAAGGAAGTAGGAAAGGACAAGAGATTCAGGCACCTGAATTTTTAAACGTATCTTCCAGTTGTAAGAAGCTTAAACATGTTGGCTTGAGGGCTGAAAGAAATTCAGTGTTCAAAAATATGCCATTCATATTCTACAAACACAGGGATACTTTGTTTTTATTATGAAATGATGAGATAGTGGTTGAGAAAGCAATTACAGAAGCAAAGTCCATATATGTAACTGTTCGCATTTCTTTTTATTGTTCAATTGTTTGCATTTGGTTAGACAACTCTCACAGATCAAATTCCCAAGCCAGAAGAGGCTGATAAAGTGGATTCCAAAGCGAAAAATGCAAAGAAGGCACTAACAACTTTTAAAGGACTTTTATTGCACATCAGGTAAATGATACGCAATAGTAACAATATCTGCTTTGTAGGCATTTGTCATACTTTTTAAATATATATAGAGAGAGGCATTTGTCATACTTTTAAAAGCTGGGTGCATCTTACATCTGTATCAACTCGAAACTTATCAGGACTGAAAGGACTATATGCTTCACATTTTTAAGAATGGCTTAACTTTTATCTGATTCTGAGCTCTTTTAACAAATAGAACAAACCAAGGTTTGAATATAGTCTTTTAGTTATCACTTCCTGCCTTGGCCTTTTAGAGGCAAAGGGTAACCCCGCCACCTGTCAGCTGTTGGGAGCGAACAGCACAGAAGCTGCACTTCCCTGCAGGCAGATCAATGAAAGAAGAGCTCATTCCTTACATTCTCTTTATTTCAAGATAGGATTGTGCTCACTGCCAAAGTAAAGTTACGTGATACCATTTAAGTAAAAGCAAATACAGAGTTAGCAGATTGCTCCAGTTTAATTAGTAGATTAATGTGCATAGTTCAGGAAAATAATCTGTAAAATAATCTGCTGTTCCATGAGTCAAAGTGTGTCTGTGACAAGGAAAACTGCTAGGTGATCAAGTTCAATGAAATGCATATAAAGCTTCCTAAAAAGGGGCATGTACTGAAAATGTTCAATGTTTTTGAAGACTTGGAACTCTAAACAACTTTTATACAAAACTGATACTTGAAGAAGCATGTATGCCCATGAAAGCTTAGGCCCAGAATAAAACTTTGTTGATCTTAAAGGTGCTACTGGACTCAACCTTTGTTCTGCTGATGAAATATGTATATTCTGGTTTTGGAAAAGCTGAAAATGTGTAGTTTTCCATTCTGACTTAAATTACATTTTGAGGTCTGCAACTGAGCAGGTTTTACTGTGTACTTAAAGATTACATTTATAAGGCAGATCTATTCAATCACAGATTCCTAATTTCACTATGTGCATCACACCAAAACGTAATTCAAGACTTGTGCTTCTTGTGTGTGCAATGCTAAGTAAATTGCTCATGTAATTTCTGATATAGCTCTGATATTTCTGGTGTAGAATAAAAATAGAAGCAGCAGGCTCTTGCCTAGATGAATATGGAGGCGGGAACCTTTATCCGTAAGGCTTCACCATTTTAATATTTGAGGGTCCCTGGCTGAAGCACATTATACATAGAAATTGGATCCCAGGTTTAATCTCAGTCATCAGCCGAAAATCTTGAGAGGAAGGTCTTGTGAAAGTTCCTGCTGTTTCAAATAGGCAGTGCTAGATTAGATAGATACACCAGTGGTGCCTCTTAGTATTAAGCACCTTCAAAAGTATACTTACCTATGGGATCCTGTGGAACTGCAAGACAAAAGAGCTTGCAGAAGCAATTTTCCCTTTCCCACTGCATACCTGAAAAATCCTCTGCTGATATAGAGTTGAGGAAGGGAGCTCTTATGAATAAATACACCATGACTTGGTGGGGGGTGGGGAGAGGAAACTACAGTGAAGAGGGAGATATTGGGTGAAATTGCCTCTGTCCTTCCACTGGAAGTGTTCCTACTGACTAGTGTCAGATACATGTATATTTTTGTAAAAGTGGCATACTTTTCACTATGTTTAAAATTCTAGAATACAAAATGAGCGTCTCATAGTCAGTGGGGGAAAGTACAAAGTGCAGTAAAGTAAAACTCCCAATAAAGACTGTTATGTGTGTAAAGTGCCATCAAGTTGCAACTGATTTATGGCAACCCCAGCAAGGGGTTTTCAAGGCAAGTGAGAAGGAGGACTGTTATATCTGTTGTCCTAAGATGCTTTTGCAGACTTATCCTTGGATTAAGGATCAACTTAAAGCCTGATATATCTGATAGCCTGCTATAAATACAACTTTTATTTTTGGAAATTCCTGGAAATTTGGACGGTTGTAATGTAACATATTTTGCTATGTTTATTTTCCATTAGTCCAGCAGAGGAACTGCATTTTGGGTCCAAAGAAACAGGAGAAAAGAAATGCTTGATTGTTCTAACAAATGTGGCTAAAAATACAGTGGCATTTAAGGTGAACAACATTCTGTTTATATTGTAATCAGTGTGGCTAAAAATATTTTGTGTGTTTTATTCAGAACGTGTGCAAGGAGTGGCTATAACGGCAAATATGTTAATGCTTTGCATCTCAGTCTTTACCACTTAGAGGAATTTTCTAGTAGTTTCTTCAATTGCAGAATCGTGATCCCATTAAGTTATTCCTCTCCCTCATTTTTCTAGTGCTGCCTGTGGAACTTTAGGAAAACATTACAGTTAATAATCATGTGGAAGGAGCTGGCAAAGAGGATCCTTTCACCCCTTTCATGGTGCTGGAGCCCAAGTCATCTGATGAAGTTTGATAGTTCAGTCCAGAGGAAAGAAAATACTTGTGAAGGAGCATTGCATCACTGTGGGGTGCAGGCTTCTAAAGAGGCTTTTTTGTACAACATGCCATTCCTTAAGATCCTGTGCTGTTGGGTAGAACTACTACCAGCTGGGGGACTAACTTTTCGGGGCCTTGATTCTCTCTCAGCACATTTCATGAGAAAAAATTAGGAATTCTAATCTCTCCAGCAAGGCTAATTACCTCCCCATTGCTAGCCTTTCCTGAATAATAAGTAGTGTGAATTGAACAGATAGCCCTGAAAATCTTTTTTTGTACTAAGTTTTCCCTACAGGCTAAGATACAATATTAAAAAATGTATTCTGACCAAAAATGGAGATAGACAAATGAGAGAACTTGGAAACGAAATACAGAACTTAAGAAAGCAAAAGCATAGTTTCTAGCTAATTCTAAATTTACCGGGATTCTCTGCCTTGTAGATGGAGCAGGCTTTCCAAAGGTCATAGCTGTAAGTTGACCTCCTTGCTAGTCCTTATTTTAGGAGTTCAGTGGGAAGAGAGTGTCTTTGGCTAATCAAAGTGAGGGGCTTATGCAAATATTCCTTACCCAAAGTATTGTTTCTCCAGGATCATGGGGCTTTTGTGCTTAGTACTTTTGGTGCTGTGTACAGTGGTATTGAACAGGTAGAAATTTCCCTGCAATGGGTCACCAAGTCTACGTAGATGAGTTCTCCATTGTCTTGCCCTAGACAGACAATGTGTGTCAAATCCTGGAAGCTTACATAATCTATGACCATTGGTATGTGAAGTGAAGTTTTGGACACAACAGCAAAAGAGGTGTTCATCAAACTGCAAGTCACATACAATGTAACTTCACTTAGAATTCATTACTACGAGATGTGGTAATTAGCTATTCATATGTAACTCCTCTGAAAAATCCTCTATCCGTCTGAAAGGCAGTACAACCTTCTGAGGACAAATGTGAGACAGCTATTCCATTTCTTCCCTGGTTGTCAGTTTCCAGATTCATCTAGTTGTCTGTTTAGAGACAGAGCCGAACTAGATGTTTTGAGGAAGTGGGAGGAGGGGAGAGCAAGATCGTATGGTGCCTCTGCATCGTAGCCCCACCTTCATGGCATTTCTAAACTGCTAAATTCTCATCTAAAATGGTAGTGGGGGGGGCATGTATTGTCCACACCTGTCTATATTGTGTACCTGGGCTCACAGGACACTGGACAGCAGTCTTCTGCAGCATTCTGATAGTCTCATGTCTTAATGTTTAAACAGTCCTGCCGATAAAGAAATTAATCCAGAGTACTTGGATTTAGCTGATCGATCCGCCAGTTGTAAATTCACTTGGACCAAAGGTCCTTCATTTCTTAGTGTCCTTAGAATATCCGGAGCCATGTCAAACATTCCAGAAGTTGTGTAGTGGGAAGCAAGCCTTATTTTAACATGTTTCTTGTGTAATGTTGGAAGTCAGACTACCAAGCATTTATTAAGAAGTTAGACTAGGCAACCTGAGAGCTTAATTATGGTTGCCCTCTATTTAGGTGAGGACAACTGCTCCTGACAAGTACCGAGTAAAGCCAAGTAACAGCAGCTGTGAACCAGGCACATCACTAGATATAGTAGTGTCTCTTCATGGTGGTAAGTGAGAAAACAAGTTTGTAAACAAGATTTCTTTGGTGACGTAAGCAGTTCTGTGATATGCTTCCTCCACCATGGCCTCAATCCTATGTACATGTGCTAGGAGGGAAGTCCGATGGAGGCCATCTTTACATCACTGCCTCTGAGGGCCTGTCCAGTTGTGATCTCTCAGTACAGTCTTTTACTCCTTTCTGCAGTGAGTGGAATAGGGAAGGGACTATAGACTTGTTCCGAATCACATTCCATATAGAGTCCAGTCTCACAATCTGCTGTGTGCTGCTTATTCCATTACTGGCCTGTTTACTTGCTGATCTTTTAACTTAAGTTTTTTAAAATGCTGAGGTGGCTTACTTCTGGCTTCCAAGCATCAATGATGCTGATGTAAATTCTGCATTTTTAAAGTTTTGTGCTTTTTGGATGTGCAGCTATGGCCAGGTTCTTGCTTGACCACATAACTTGGAAAGATTTCAGATAGCCTGCTTACTAATGCACCTGAAGGAGGCTTAATTTCAGTTTTTTTCTGATCTTGCAAGAGTGCATGTAAACATGCACTTTTTGTGTTGTGGAACCTCTTTACATGCTTTATGGTGCAATAACATTTTCCAGTGTGTTGGGAGCTAGCCTCCTGTGCTAATACTTTAGGACAGAAGGCATTATCCCTTTGTGAATAATTGTACATTATCCTGCATTCTTGCAACCTAGTGCAAGATCCTAAGTAGCGGGAAATTCAGTCTCTGCTTTTTAGAGTCATCAGTAGAAGTCGTAATCTTCTCTTTGTGATCTGTTAACTGGGCAAGTTATCGAAAGGTCTTGTCAATATATGAAATGTATTCCATCTCTAAACTCTTCTTCTCCCATCCTCCTTCGTCCTTTGAAATTAGCAGGTCTTGCACCTGCTCTAGCAAGCTGGCAGTCTACATCCTTGGTTAATTTTCCATAATTTCCACATCGTGTATTAAATTTCAGCACTGATTAAATCCAAATGGGGTAAAATTGACATATTACTAATAACTTTTGGGCAGGCTGTACAGCTTCCCTGCAAGACCGCTTTTTGATTATGGCAGCAGAAATGGATCAGTGCTCTGGGACAGGAACTCAAGAACTGGCTCAGTTTTGGAAAGAAGTTCCAAGAAACAAAGTGATGGAGCACAGGTAAGAATTTCCTGTTGACCCAGAGGATGCCTTCAGATGACAGCATAGTTTCAAATGCGGCCAGACATGTGCCATGCGTATTTTAGCAGAAGATGCTCAAATGTTAATTTGTTTCAGGCAGATGAATATTTGGCAGGTGTGGACTTCAGAGCTTCAGAATGGCACAGATTAAAAAATTATAATGTAATGTATGAGGTTGTTAGAGTAAGCAAGCACTTGGGAAATGTTGCTGTTTCGGCAGTTTCCAGTATGCACATAACTGATCCTGTCTCCCATGAGGCTATGGATGACTATTAAACAGGAAAGGATGTGCTCTTCACCACCTTGTTTCTTTGGGGTGAAGCCTGTGCTGCATATTCTGCATTTGCCCGCATATCCTGTAGTGCTCT
This sequence comes from Lepidodactylus listeri, assembly GCA_029233225.1. NCBI lineage: Eukaryota > Metazoa > Chordata > Lepidosauria > Squamata > Gekkonidae > Lepidodactylus > Lepidodactylus listeri. The sequence goes on from JARCFY010000001.1 coordinate 77,020,429, forward strand.
TTCCCCATGTATACCCTGTTGGCTAAGCATGATCAAAATCATATGACTCCTTTTCATACACCCCAGGCTCTTCCTCCTAACTACGTCTAGTTTGATTTTGTCTCCTTCCCTAGCTAGCCCTTACCCAGCTAGCTGGTGTTAATGGTTCCTGGCCTGGTATTGCCCACATCCTGTGCAGATCCCTTTGCTGTAGTGCTAGTTGATTCCTCAGCAGCTTGTTATACAACCTGTGCGGGCGTCCTGTGGTTCAAGAACTACTTCAGTAGGTGGTACTCTCCTGTCTGCTCAGTCTGCAGAAGAGGGGGGGGGGGGGAAGCAGAGATAAAGATTGCATAATTGAATATGTGAAACAGATGTTGACAGAGAACAGAGCCATGCGATGGAAGAGGCTCAGAATAGGAAGAATACTAGTGCAGGCTTCTTTCAGTGTACTAAGTTTCACTGCTGTATGATTTTTATGTTTCAGGTTGAGATGTCATGTTATAGAAAGCAACAAGCCTTCAACTTTATCAATAAATGAGAATGCCTTTAATGTTCCTGCAAAAACCAGTGAAGATCTACACTTCCAGGTAACTTTTGTACATATTGATTTATAGCTTGCATCTGGGATCAAAAAGGGTTTGCAGTCTGTTGTGGTTTTTCAGAATCTTCCTTCTTACTGCCCTCAGCAGTCAGTCCTAAGGTCAAGGGATCCTTCCCTAGCTAGCCTGTACCCCAGCTAGTCAGTGTTGATGGTTCCTGGCCTAGTATTCCCACATTCTATGCAGATCACCTTGCTGTTGTGCTAGATGCAACAGTCTGCCATAGGAAGACATATCACAGAAGCATTTTGTTTATATCATTGAAGCTGGGGAAGGAAAATGCTACTGAAAGTGGGTCTAAATAACTAAACCAAATACATATATTCAACTATATATACTACCTTTGTTTCTGTCTACCGTATATGAAAAAATGTAGAAAAGATGTAATGTTCCCCCTTAGAATGTAGGTTCTGTGTTGCAGCCTTTACTAAGGTTTTGGTTCACTTTGTTTCTGTGTTACTGCAAGTGCCTAAGAATTACTGTGGACTTGTCATGTTTATTTGGTGCATACCAGAATGTGTTATGTTGAAACTGTGACTGGCAAATTCCATCAGCAATGCAGCATTTGGTGGGGGGGGGGGGGAATAGCTGGGTCTAAGTGGGATGGTAGAACGGCAGCACCTAACTGCAGACGGAGAGGGTGGGGGGAATCAGTTTCATAATGATATCATAATCCATGTACCTTCTCCTTCTTTCCCAGCTTACACAAGTCTTACACAGTAATAAAAGACTTCAAGAACAGATTGATCGATGTGTCTGGCTCCAGCATTTGACTATGGCGTTAGTGTTGCTACTAGTTGCCAATGCTTGTTTCTACATGTTTTGCACTCCAGGAAGATAAATAGCAATGCCCTGTACAATAAATGCTGCCTAAGTAATTCAGTGTGAGAGGAACTGATAGTGGTTGGAGGAACTGTGAAACTGCTCAAAAGGAGATCTGTATGGGCTTCCCTGGAAGCTGAAAATCACAAGACTGAGCCATGCTATTCAACTGCAAACAGACCTTGATGGTTCAAGAGGAAGGGGGAAAAGTAAGATATTAAAGTAGTCAGTTTCACTGGACACCTTAAGAATTTAGACCTAAAGACATTTTATAACTTAACAGTTTTTTCTTCTGTCATGCAAATCTTATAACATTTATCAAGACTTAATTAATGTACATAAAATGTAACATTTCTATTCACACGCAAGTACACAGTTGGTAATAACACAAATGAAAATTTCCTATATTTGTATATAAAGTGTATGAGTGTACATAGTCTGCAGTGATGCAGTTCATAATGGAAGAACTGGGTGGGGGTTCTTGTTCATATTTAACAGAATTATTACAGCTATCTTATGCCAAACTGTTTTCATCCAATGTTACTCTTATAGCCATATTTCCCCAAACATGTTTGCCACAGTTCCAAGGATACCCAAGTAAAAGCTTGTATTTGTTAGATTGCTGGTGCACCATGAATCAGTGGGTTGGACCGCAACTCTGCTTTCTTTGTCAGAGAGAAAGGCTTTAGGGCCTCAATATTCAACTGTTTCCTTGCTAAAGGGCCACTGATGTAATGGATAGCAGTAACTCTTCGGCAGCAAGTAAGAGTGCCACAAACTGTTGTTATAGTCAAGCTTCAGATATTGGGATGGATCCTACATATTGGTAATGCTACAGGCAGAGCTTTACTCTGGCACAAGGATCCTTCTGCCACCACAAGAGGCTGATATAAATGTATATTTTGGACCCTTGCTATAAATAATGTAATAAGAAAGAAAGAGCTGCGGGACATTAAAGTCACTGTGAAAATAGTAGTACAAAGAATTTCAGTGGTGGTCTAAAAGATACAGAAATTTGCTTGAGAAATGCAGAAATTTGAGTAAACATTGCTCCAACTATAGTCATGTCATATGAAAATTTAAAAACTGTAAAACTGCTGCTGTGATCTTTGACAACATTAAACCTTTTTAATTTGGTTGAGTTCGGGCGATGTAGTAAATAAGTCATGTCTGTAAGTGCAATTCTGAGATCAGTTCAGAGTGCTTGTTTCCCTGAAGAATAACAGGAGTCATGGTTTGCCCTCTTTCTACTACATCGGCAGTTCTGCTTCCAGTTACTTCTCCTAAATCCCATTGGTTGTAATCCAGATTCTAGCATATGCAGAAGCTTCTCGTGTGCTTCTACATGTCTCTCGGGGGGGGGAAGGAGGGATGTTCTGTGGGCATTCAGACATTTTTAATTGCACTTGCCAGTTGTTCCTCTTTGCTGTGCGAGTGAAAGCAGAGTTCAGCATAAGCAGAGTTCAGAACCTGCAGTGGACTTTGCAGATCCTGGCCTTGACTATAGCAGGACAAAACATTTGTAGAAGAATCCTGGCGAAAAACATTTCCATTCCCATTTTTTCTATTTCTCCACAAAGTGCCTCAACTGAATAGGACTATTCACTCTTCTGGGCTGTTGTCTCAGGTTTGTAAAACTGATTACTAGTCATTGATGTAAAGTAAAGCTGCAGTTCAGCACAGTAAAGCATACTGATATCATTACTGTTAAGCGTGCTTAATTGTATTGAATTGTGGCCGCAGTGTGAAAAATTTTCCGATATTCACCGCTTAGACTCAAACTGCATGAGATTGCTGCTGTTTAAACTACATTTTAAATGGCTGAGGATAGTCTTAAGAACAAAATGAATATATGGGTGAGAGGAGCTGCAACACCCCCCCCCCCCCAAATTGTGCTTCATTCCTGATGATTATCCCAGGAACCATTTCTCAGCCCAAGATGGCTCTGCATCAGGCTGGTGGGGAAAGGAGTTACAGGTCTGAATAAGAGGAAGAGAAACTGAAGAAGGCAGGCTCTGCGTCAGTCACCTGCATGCCCTGTTTGCTTTTGCAGTGGGCCCTTTTACCTTCACTGTATACAATTTGGGAAGGTTTTAAGTTTAAATGAGCAGATCTACTGTCATCACATCTATTTACAGTCATAATGGAGAATATATAATATTGTATGTAAACATTCTAGACTTCTGTAATGCAGAATGATCTCAGTGCAGTGCAGCTGAGGCTTGATGTAGGCATGATGCATCTTTAAGTGGTTCTTGTTGTGCTCATAGGCCTATTCTGATATAGACTAAAATTATTAGTTGCAGGATTCTCAACTGTTTTGGATGGGTTGTCTTCTGTCCATCTTGTATATTAAAAAGAGAAGCCAGTTCACATTCTCACCAGGTTTGAGACCTCAAAAGCCAATTGAAATTTTCTAAAGTCTGTGTTAACATATTAAAACTGAATGTTTCATTCCAGTCTCAAAACTGGACCTATTTTTCAAAGGTTATCACTAAATCTGAAGACTGACTTGCACTTTATTGAATGCTTTCAAAAAATATATTCCTAGTACCTATGCCAATAAATAGACTCAATGTTCTGGTGCTTGAATATTTTCAGTATTTTATTACTGTATCCATATTTTCTATGTGTATTTGAGCAGATAATGTTTTCTATTTTAATATAGAGGAATAACTACAATTTATGAAATAAAAAACTTGTAGTCACAAACTGAATTATGTATTATTTTTTCCAAAACTGGTATCCTCTTCTTGGGGGGAAGGGTTATTGGCAACACGTAATTTAGAATAGACAGTTCAGCTTCCCTAATCTTCCTGTTGGTGAGATATATGTTGGTAAATTGCACTAATTTTAGTGAAATGAGTAACCACTAGACTGTAGCAACACACGGCCTTTGTGTGTTGTTGCACCCGTGACTAGGTATCTGCATTCAGATGTTTCTTGTCTGAATATATTTGAAAAAAATACTTACTGGTGTTTTGGGGGTATTATATTTGGCTGATACTTGGGATTCAGGGAGCCTTAAGCATGGAGGCTCCATGCTTGAAAGGTGACGGATGGCAGGGTCTCAATTAATTACGCTCAGCACTCTGCAATTAAGGACACATCAATCTCCAATTTTCACACATTTATTTCCTTCACCATTTTTGCCCCAAAACTGGACCCAAACAAATGGTTACCATATAAACTAAGCTTGTTATTCCTGTTTGACCCTTGTATCTGTTAAATATCCTCATTATGCCATATGATAATTTACTGCTCACCTACCAATGCTCCCTCCAGCCTATGGAGTCTTGTGAGCAAAAATTCTACTTTGTGAGCTACTGACATTAGAATTGTGAACAGGTGATTTGGCTACTGCATAAAGTAGTTTGCTCTGGAGCCATCCTTCCTGAGCTGAGACAAAATGTGTGAGCCGGAGGCTAAAAAACTGAGCTAGCTCACACTAACTTAGCTTAGAGGGAACACTGCCCTCTACCTATATGTATAGACTGGTGGTAATTTCCCATTTTATTTGTCTCTGTCTTGACTCTAATTGGCCCTTCCTGGGATCTAAATCTTCACCCTCTCCCTTTCTGTAGGTAATGGTTGTGGTAATTCTGTTTCAGTGTATCTAAAGAAGTGTGCTTACATATAAAAGCTTATACCTTGAATAAAACTTTGTTAGTCTTAAAAGTGCCACTGTACTCAAGCTTTGTTCTACTGCTGTTGGTTGTTTGGGGCTTGTCACATTGGTCTGTGGTCCTGCAGGGATTCTCTGGTTTGTTATTGGTTCTGCTGGGCTTGTTGGTTCTGTTTGCATTTGGATGCTATTGGCCTGCGGTTGCTCATAAGTTTTGTTATTGCTTTCTTTGATCCCCCACCCCCCTTAAGAAACAACAGGGACCAATAGGATGGCTGGGGGCACCTTGTTCAGGGACTTGATACAATTTGCTTGAAACCTGGGTCTTTAGAGTTGACACACAGCATTAGGTCTCCTGCAGTTTTGGTGTCATGTGGTTGAAAAAAACAGCCACTCCTTCTTAAAGGCCCCCATATGGGCTAATGAAGCCAGAATAATTCCTGGGATCCCGCAAAATAATCCAAACTGGAGATGACATTGGGGGACCAGGATACCTCCGAGTTAGTGGTATTCAGCCCCCATCCCACCCCGAATCCAAAAAACACAGTTTTCAGGTGACATCACTACCCTTGACTGGTATGTCGGCTTTGTGAGACTCAGTTGGGGATTTGTCAATGTGCTCATCAGGTCATTCGGTGGGATTAAAGACCCACGTTCTATATCGTCTGTCACAGCGGTTCTTATGGAAGTATTTTCATGGTTTTAGGATGATGTGATGCAATAGTAAGTGATGAGTATCACTTGATTAAATTTAGATCCTGCCTTTCAGTCATGGAACTGAGAGCCAGTGCGGTGTAGTAGTTCAGAGTGCTGGGCTAGGATCTGAGTGGACTCGGGTTCAAATTCCCATTCTGCCGTGTAAGCTTATTGGGTGTCCTTGGACTAGTCACATACTCAGCCTAACCTACCTCACAGCATTGTCATGAGGATAAAACGGGCCAGAATTATTAAAGTTGCTTTAGGTCCCCACTGGGGAGAAAGGTAAAGTAAGTGTATGACATGCATAGGTTTGCAGATGGTCTCCCATGCGGACACTTACCCAGCCCAAACCTGCTTAACTCCAGCAATGCTTCTTCATCATGGGCCTTCAGGCCTTCCTATAAATATATTCACATACTTTCCCAGAAATGATGAGGGTGCAGCCCAAGGTATGAAGCTGATTAAAACCCATAAGGCCAAGCATCCATTTATGTACAGTAAGTGCATGGGGTTCCGGTGTAGCAAGGAACATGGTCACACCACCCTGCTGCTTGGTGCAAATTGTTGCTGGATATAGAGGAAATAAATAGAAATATATGCAATATTTCCTTACTTTAAACTGTTTATTATGTTTTAATTGGTTGTATTATGTTTATATATTGTTGAAACTCGCCCTAAGCCTGCTTGCAGGGGAGGGAGGGCTAGAAGCAAAATAAAATAAATACCAAGGCTAAACGTATTTTACTACTTAATAATATAAAATGCATTATTTGTAATTTACCATACAAAATGGTTTTGTACATTTATGAGCCTTTAAAGTATAAATGCTTTGATTTTCTGCAATAAAAACTGTAAATACGCCCCATATAAAGATTGCTGCAACCTTTGCACCTGTATCTTAGTTTTTACTATTTTGAGAGTCAGGAAAATATAAAAGCTGAAAATAGAATGCACAAATTTTGTAAAAGATAATGTACTGGGGCCAATAGTATGCGTCAGAATAGGGCTTGTCAGACATTGTTGAACTTGGTCACAATGAACTGGCTCAACAGTTATTGCACACATTGCAGAATATTAAATGTAATTGCCCACAATGAAACTGCTTACAGCGGGGGCAGTTGTCGCCTTCAGAGAAAGGTGGTGCTACAAACCCAGCCCCAGCCACTGCAGCATCTAAGGAATGTATGACTAGTCTGCACTGATCCCACAATTATCCAAGTCATGTGAAGCTGGCATAGTTATTAAAGTCAATGGAGTACTTGGCACGTGAACAGTTTCACAGGTTCCATCATAGTGCTGTGACAGTTTTGTGAGAATTGTGATGTGAGCGCCTCACTATAACTTTCTGCAGCAGTGAAGCCTTTCTGGGGCCATGCTGCCATGAAATTCACCATGTGAGGGGACTGAGTGATGGTGGTCACAATGTAATCCTGGCATGGCCATGAGCCACAGGGAACTGTCTGTGTCTTCCCTCTGTCTACCAGCTATTTACACCTCAATGGGACTTTCTGCAAGCAATAGCAAGACTTGTTTGTTCAATTTATACCCCACCCTCCCTGCTGAAGCAGGCTCAGGGCGGCTTACATAAAGGGTAAAACACATAAATAACAATCAAGCAATTGAAGAGCCTGCAGTGGTTAAGATCACTGAGTTTATAAACCCTAATTCACCGCTTGAAACATTATCTGGACTGACAGTCGCCAAGCATTTAACACGGGGATTCCTGTACTCTTAACTTGGAGTAAAAAGAAATTTGAATAGCTGCTATTATATATGATATAATATATGTTTTATGTGTTATTGTATCTGTTTATTGATAATGATGATGATAACGTTTATTTTTTAAAAAATAGCTGCCCCTGCAGAAATTCATTATTTTATTCAACTATTAAAATAACAGGAAACATGAGCCTTGCTGAGTCCTCAAAGTCTACTGATTTTTCTAAAAATTTTAGTATACGTCCTTTCCCCCCCAATAGGTTTTCTGCCCAGGCAAGCACTACTTTTATAAAGCTCTAGACCTGAGATTGAGCCCTAGAATCTACTCCTTCATTTTCAAGCATCTCTCTTCTCCCTTTACAGTTAAGGGATCAATATATATGCTGTGTTGCCATTTCTTAATCTTGTCTTCCTAAATTTTAAAATTAGACTGGTTTTCTGATCATGTGCAGAAATCTGATTTCAATTTAGTAAAGTAAATATTCTTTTATCCGCTAGAATTAGCAAGTTACCAATGTTCTGATAGAAGAGCTGTCCAGTGTCACATTATAGCAGCACCATATCAAATGTTGTCTTTATTATGAAGTGTATTGGTACTACCCTGACCTGGATAGCCCAGTCTCATCGACCTCAGAAGCTAAGCAGGGTCAGCCCTGGCTAGTATTTGGAAGGGAGACCACCAAGGAACTCCAGGGTTGCTACACAGAGCCAGGCAATGGCAAGTCACCTCTGAACATCTCTTGCCTTGAAAACCCTAGGAAATCACCTTCTGTCATTTGTGACTTGATGGCTATCCATCCATCCATGTAAAATGTGTCATTTAGTCGTATGTGGTTTCCCTTTTTAGACTCTGTAGCCTCCAATGAGTTTATACATTTGGGAATGGGCAGGGTTCTAGGCATCAGTCATCTGCTAGCATTGGCCAGTGGAGTTTCTTTATTCATTGTCACCCCACAATTCAGAGCTGCTTGAAAGAGGCTTATCATAGCTGCATGGGCCTTCTTTCCTGAGAGACATGGGACTATGGACCAGATACGCTCACTGACTGCAATATTTTCTGGTGAACAGAGAGTCCTCCTATTAAGTCAGAGAACCTAGTGAGTGTTGTAAGTCTGGCATCCACCCACTGTGTGCATGATTTTAAATAGCCCAAATTAATATCCCCATCTCACTCCTGGTATGGTTAGGTAGCTAATAAAAATGCAGTTGAGCTGTACTGTGCAAAAGCTACTGCTTGCTACTGCTACCACCTCTCTACTGAGCCCAGCAAGTTTACATTTCCGGAGGATGGGAGTTTGCAAACCATCACAGAGCTGCTTTGATTATTATACCATTCCTTAAACCCTCTCATACATATAGGGAATCAGTATTCCCTAAGGTGTGTCCCAATTGCGTCTTTGTGATGTGATCCCATTGACAGCATGCATTCTTAGAGCTGCATGGAGGTCAGTTGCAAACAAATTGCTTTCAGTGGGGGAGGTCTATTTTTCTTTTGCTCTTAGTTAAAAAACAAACAAACAATGTTGTCTTCATGTGTGTCATCTTTAATCCTGGGCTGTAATCCTGTGTACACGTACCACTTAAATCTGCATTTATTCCTGCAGTATTCCTGTGTAAAGTAGTGCTAAAGTAGCGGACTGTATAGTTTTTATTTGTAAGTTTGTTTTTCCTTTTAAAGGTACTACAGAAAATACCCTATGACAATATCAGAATTAATGTATTTTATTCTTCATGAATAATGCTCCCCATTGAAGTATCACTGGGCTTTAGCATAAACCCAACAAAGGATACCAGTGTTTTACTTTAGCTGTTTTATTTGATTTGCCTGTTTTGTGACAGCCAGTGTAATGCAGCACTTAGGGTGTCAGACTGAAGACTGACATCCCTATTGGCCATGAAGCTCACTGGTGACCTTGGATCAGTCATTCTCTCACAGGCGAAGCTCCTTCACCAAAGAGAGCCAGTTTGGTGTAGTGGTTAAGTGCGCAGACTCTAATCTGGGAGAACCCACTCCTCCACTTGCACCTGGCTGGATGACCTTGGGCAAGCCATAGCTCGGTACCAGCTGTTCTCTCAAGGGCAGTTTTCTCAGAGCTCTCTCAGCCCCACCTACCTCACAGGGTGTCTGTTGTGGGGAGGGGAAGGGAAAGGAGTTTGTAAGCCGCTCTGAGACTCCAAGTGAGTGAAGGGTGGGGTATAAATCCAATCTCTTCTTCACTAAGTTCCTCCAAGGATAAAATGGAGGATGGGAGAACAACATGCACAACCCTGAACTTGGAAAAAGGGCAGAATAAAGACATAATATTCATTTTATGGGTTTTCATTTTGTTTTTGCCTTTGATTTTTTGCTTGACTTTTTACTGATGTTTTAATGCTCAATTTATGTTTCTTTTATGATTCTTTGGTTGTTTATTTTAGATCTGATATTGTTTTGTGTCTTCAATCTGCTATACGCAGGCTCAAGCAGTTTTCTAAAGAGGCAGCTAAGAAATTATTTGAGAGAATGGATGGATGTTCTTATCCAACTTTAAGACTGACAGGAGTGAGGTAGTGTTCCTTGGGGTGCATAAAACCCTAGCTGTGGAAAGCTTTCTAAGACAGAAATAGTCTCTTTAATTTTACTACTGGAATGGTATATAACTCTTTTATCCCAGCCTTTCTCCAAGGTTCTCAAGACAGCCAACACAGTTCTACCCACCTGTGTTTTGTCTTCATAGCCACTCTATGAGGCAGGTTATGCAGAGAGAAAGACTAGTCCAAAGTCAGCAAGTTACCTTCATGAGGATTTGAATTCAGGTGCCCCCAGTCCTAACATAATGCTCTAACCATTACATCATAGTGGTTGTCATCAGATGAGATGACTTTGCATGAAATAACAAGGGGGTATCTGAATCACCTAGTCTGGAAAAGATGCTCATTATTGCTAGATGTCTGGCTGCTGAGAATTACCTTAGGCTGCATTCGAAAACATTTAATTATACCTGATGATGGTGGCAGTCCTAAAGGAACTGCTACAGGCTCCAGTTTCTGGGCTATCAATTCTGACTTTAAAAGCTGCTTCAGTATTGGACAGGATCTAGTCTTTTACTTTGACATGGGCATGGAACAGGGGTCACTGGGGTTGGGGGGGGGGAGGTATTTGTGAATTTCCTGCATTGTGCAGGGGGTTAGACTAGATAACTCTGGAAGTCACTTCCAACTCTGTGTTTCTATCCATTTGCCCAGTACAGATATACTGAATTTAGCAGCTTGAAGATTTAAGTCTTTTCAAAGTTTTTCTAGTCTGCAAAGGCTTGAAAGGATATTGCATTTATTTAATGGAATCACAGAAGCCAGATGAGAGACGGTTTGAACAGGAATTCTGTGGTAGAGCTTCCGTGTCCCATGGACCACCTCTATGAAACTTCATGGACACGTTTTCATGTCTGCCTTTGCCAGGCCAAGACTGATAATGGCAACAGGGATGAAGATTTACCTCTTCTACTGTGGGAATTGTAAAGTCTGCTACAGAAAGGGGAGGGGGGGAAACAATGAACATGGGGAGAGCTAAAATCAAAGAATTTTCCTGGTGGAAATAATGTCAATAAGGTCTTATTTAAGTAAGGGTTTTTTTATTTAGATTTTAACCACTTTTCTCCCCAAATGGTTTACAGTGGTGTTCTCCCATCATTTTATCCTCACAACAACAATCCCTCCATGTCAGTCTGGGAACTTGAACCTGGGTCTCCCAAATCCTAGTCTGATACTCCCAACACTGTATCACACTGGCTCTCAAAATGCTCATATGAAACATTCAGTTTAGAAATAACTTCTTTGTTCCTTCCCTAACACCAACTCCCCATTTCCAAAAATTACTTCCAAGCATTGACAGCTTGAAGCTAGTTGAACACCTGTTCTACAAGCCCTGGGGAAAAAGTAAGAAATTGCTAGTGTCATTTCAACAAATACAGATGGCAGGAGCTCAGAGAGAGAGAGAGAGAGCACAAACAGAATGCCAAGGTTTTCATTCATTCTTGCTAGCATGCCACAGCTGACAAATTGCTCACAGGAGAAGCAAATCCACCCTAAATGGAATCCGGTTAGTAAAAACTTACCTGAACAAGCATGGTGACAAGACTCCAGCTGAGCAGCAAGGAAAGAAAGGCTTAGAAGCAGGAGGAACACTGCTTTGTCTATCCCAATGGAAAGGCTAAGTTTACTCTGACTCATTACCTCATTGTTTCAGGATGAGGTGGTTGCTAGGAGAAGAAGTTGTAAGGAGAAAAAAACGACCTTGAGCAATTGTCCTACTCTCCTACTCTCACATGTTTGGTATTCGAGGTCCTATGACAGATACCTCTTCAAATTATGATGATGAACATTAAGAGAGGAAAAACAAGATCATCAACCTAGATTCTGAGAAGCTGCTTCCTTAAAAGCACGCCTTGGGAGCGGAGATGGAAAAGTTGAACCAGGATGTTGCTGTTTTACCTGGCAGGAACCTGCGTGGAGACATCCTCTTTCCCGGTAGGCAATATCTGAGGACTTGTTCAGGCACCCCAAATCCTCCACTGCTAGCAAGGTGTAACAAAAGCACTCAGAAAAGAGGGAGGCATTAGCAACCTAAAGGTCCCCAAGTTCCTGGCAAGGAGGAAAGTCCTCCCACTTCTTATCCTTCACATCCTTGTTTTACCTCCTTCCTGGACTAGCTGGAAGTTGTGTGGGTTTCTCTTTGAGAAGCCTAATGCTGCAACAAACCTATGTTTTTGTAAAGTTCATGACCCCTAAGTCAGTTTAGAAATCGAAAATCAAAGATGGCAACCAGCATAGCTTCTCTTCTGAATTTTATGATTATTGGCACACAGTGTATGATTTATACTTGCATTTTATTTTGTTGCATTTATCTCCTGTCATTTTTGGAACTCAGGCTGACACGTATAAGTTCTCAGATGTTCTGCCATCTGGGCACTGACCATTTCTGGATCTGCTGTTTTGCCCTTCAGGCCATACTCTGTGGGGCATATAGACATGTTTTCATTCATTTGAAACCCAGAGCTAGCAGCAACATCAGGGAAAGGCCTTGGCTCCAGCACCTTGTTTGGTGGCTCTCCAGACAACTGGTTGGCCACTGTATGAAACAAGATGCTGGACTACATTGATCACTGGTCTGACACAGAAGGCCACCTCATACATTATGTTTTAAGGAGACTGTCCTTAAATAGCTCTTACATACAAGTTCAAATAATAGTACTAAGGCCAGAAAATATCTTAGTAGTAACTAAGGCAGGGTTTGGTTGTTCCACAGCCATTTATGGTGATCCAGGAAAAAGCTTTGGCAGTGATTGGAATTGCCTTGCTGCTGGGATGTCTGATTTCTCTTTCCCTCGGTTGGTCTCATACCATAACCTGGTCTCATTTTTCCTGACTTAAGTCAATCAGCCCAGCCAGTTTCTATCAAGTGGGATTAAGCTTTCAGTTCTTGTTTGCTTTTGCTTTAAAAACTGGATGCCTCTGCCAGTGGAGCACAGGAAAAAGTGGACACGATTTTTGAAACAGCCTTAGTCCTTTCCTGTTATTTTGTTTTGACAAGAAGATGCCAGCTGTGAATCAAGTATGATGCTCACTCATGGAATTGGGGGGAAAGGTTGACTTTATCATAAAGCCCCACCTTTGTAATTTGTCCCTGCCTGAAAATAACGATGGTTAAACTTCGGAACCTTTGCAACAAAAGCTGGAAATTGCTTTTTTTGCGACTTTAAATTAAAAGCAGAAATGAGGGGCCTTTGGTGCTCAGCCTGACTCTTGGATTTCCTATCTTCAGATACTCAGAGGGATGTGGTTTTATAGGCACAGAAAGAGAACACTCTTTTGATGTAGAAAGGAGTGAAAGCAATTAGGGCGTAGAGCTCCTAGAATTCTGTGGCACGAGAAAGCTTCTGTTCCAGAAACATATTAAAGACTTTCTGAGATCACAGAACCCATTCTAAAATACTTTGTGTCTTGCGTAGGGTAGCCAAACTCCATGAAGGCCTGAAGATCTCCTGGAATTACAACTGATCTCTATACTACAAACATCAATTCTCCCTGGAGTTAAACCAGTGAGCTCCATCACCTTCCCAAAACCTCCCCTCAGACTCCATCCCCCAAACTCCAGGAATTTCCCAGCCTGGAGTTGGCAACCCTAGGCCTTGGCCTTGGAAAGGAGAGGTTTGGGGGAATGGTTGGATCAATTTATTTCATGAAGTAAAACACCATTGATACCTTCAAGTATTACTGTACTCTGTCTCACAAATGATGAAAAGCAGAATGAGGAAAACTAGCATGGATTTTGAACACACATTTGCATATCAAATCAGAAACACAGAGAAGGAGTACAATTGGTATAATGGCAGACTAGGCTCTTGGAAGTTCTGTTAGGTACAAATTCCCTACTCTGATGTAAAGCTTTCTCTGCCTGAAACCCTTGAGAGGCACTGCTCTTAAGTGTACAGAGTTAAAGGAATCAAAGGCAATTTCATGTCAGCTGAAATATATGGATTCACTTACTTTATTTATGGATTCACTTACTTTATTTGTAGCCCACCTTTCTCACTGAGACTCACACTGTACTACAGAATATTAAATGATACAATCAGACACCGTAAGACAATCAATGAACAATGTAATGGTACTAGGATTAAAACAATGTAATCAGACACCATGAAGCAGTGGGTGATGCAACAGGGCTAGGATTACAGAATTAATGCAAATAACAAACTGTCTAAACCAGTGGTCCCCAACATGGTGCCCGGAGGCACCATGGTGCCCCCAAACACCTTTCCTGGCACACATCAAGTGTTTTTAGGAAGCGGGGAGGGCCAGATGGGACTTCTGCTCAGCAGCGCTTCTGATTGGCTGTGCAATTAAAAGCCATCCTGTTAAACAGAGATTCTGCCCTAAATAAAGAGGGAATTGGATAAATATATGGAGCAGAGGTTCATCAGTGGCTATTAGCCACAAGGGATAGATAGGAATTCTCAGTCTGGGGCAAGTGATGCTCTGTATTCTTGGTGCTTGGGGGGGGCAACAATGGGAGGGCTTCTAGTGTCCTGGCCCCACAGATGGACCACCTGAGGGCACCTGCTGTTTTGGCACTGTGTGACACAGTGTTGGATCAGGCCAGTGGCCCATCCAACATTGGCTTCTCTTATGTTCTTATGCTGAAAAGTTATGAGAGTTAAGCATGGGCTTGCTCCCTTACATGTTGTTGTTGGTTCCACCTCCTATGGAAGCCATTTTGTGGATGCCCCACAGGCTCAAAAAGTTTGGGAACCCCTGCTATAAACAAGGCAGACAGTGGAATTGTAAAGGTAGGTTTGTTCCAATGTGAAGTGACCATTTTAGAAGCTGCCCCAATGAAAGAGATAATATTTTGGAGCTTGTTCTTAGAGTGGTTCTCATGACCTGCTCGTTTTCTTTGTTGTGTGGCCTGTTTCCACCTTCTATTGCACCCTATATGAGAAGGCATGTGGCAACTTCCAAGCCCAACTGGTAGAGCTCAGCTGTTCTGTGAAGCCAAGTATACTGCAAAGATCAGAGTCCTTGGCTGTTTGGAGAAGAGCACCTGTAGTGCCATAAACGTAATGAAAGCAAGGAGTTCCATCTCCTTCAGAAACAAATAATTCTTAAGACAGTAAGAATGAAAGTCAGAACAATTAATTAAGAAAAAATAAAAGCTCAAAAAAACCCAAAACCGAGTCTTCCACAGAGTTCAGTGGCTGAAGGCAGTTGGACCATATACTGGCCCTGGAGCAGTGCAACAATCCCTGAATTGTCAACCTAGAGGCAAAAAAGACATGGTGAAAATGATGTCAGTGGCTCAAGAAGTTGCTGATGCCACCTATCAACAATTCCAAAGTCATATCACATTCTTAAAGTGCCTCTAAAACAAACATACAAAATACTTCATGTGTTTTAATCACAAAAAGGTGGGATATGGCATTCTTACTCCACCTAGGTTTGCCATATTAAAGTTTCTTGAATTTATTATGTATATATATTATGTAAAGTGTTTGTTAAGTATCTGGATCAAGTGCACATAATTGTTGTGTTATCTACCAGTGGTTTTGCATCACGTCCTGTTAATTACCACAGAAAGTCAGATTTTATTGCAACACACTTCTTCTTTCCTGGGACTTTCTAACGTCATGGCTGAATCCAGGTGCCTTTATGAGACTCTCCAAGTTTCAGATATCCTGGCATTCAGGCTCTAAAATGAGGTGCCTATTAAAACAACCAAGTCAAAAATAAAAGGGGGACCCCACTAACCAAGGGGGTCTCGACTGAAGGAGGGGGCAGAGTCATCTAGAGTTGTAGGAATTGGGGAACAAGGCCTTTCACAAAATGGCAGTCATGGAATGGAGCCAATCACAAAGTAGATGCAATAAGGGCAGATGTATCGCAAAACTCTGAACTGTTCCAAGCAATGCCTCCTCCAATGACAGAGGGAGCTGCTTCTCAAGGGGGGTGCTCCCTTTAGACACAAAAACAATGTTCCTGGGCTTTTCTGAAGCAACTTCTGTATTGAGGAGATAGATGAAAACCAGGATCTACTCTTTGGTTTATGGAAGAAATGTTGCTTGGTTGTAGTTTCTAAAGAACCAAGTGGGCTTCCAGACCCAGAGGCATATGAAAGTTTGTGCACCTAGACAAGCGATGTCACAGTGCAATGTACTTTGCCTGTGTGGTGTCAGCATTTTGCTACTCAGAAGGGTTGCTAGGCTGCAGCCAGCAACCCGGAGGAGCAACTGGGGGTGCGGACTGGAGCCTTGGCATAGAGATTTTGCAAATCCTAAAACACCCATGACGTTGCTTCCAGTTTTCACCTGAAGTGACATCAATGCACCAGTGCAATGCTACTGCATGCCACCATTCTCCCCCATTTCCTCCTGCTGACACTTCATGTACTGGTGGGCAACAAATGGGATTGCTGTAGTGGAGACCTGGCAACCCTACTCAGTCAAGTCGTTCTAGGCGGTCCTAGGGAGCACTCTGAAGCCCACATTTTTCTGTTCCATCTATGACTCTGTTGTAACAACTCTTTGGCTTTTATCTTTTTATGCGGGCACCAGGATACACATCAGCACATGGGGTGTTGGGAATTGTTGCCCTCAGCTTATGCCTGAGTAACTGTACTCTTAGCTGAACAGTGATATAAATGCATGCCATATCTACACTCTGTGTGCTACTGCCAGTAGTTTATCATGCTTGATTTAAGCTTGTTGATTACTTGTTTAGTTGAGTTGTTGCAGAACAGAGGAAGAAAAGCAAGATTTCTTTTTGTATATGAAAAGAGGGAGAATATTTGAACAACTTTGGGTCCAACTGAGCCATGCTTTAGCACTTTTAACTGCCCCATTGGATTCAGCAAGGATTAAGATAAATTTCGTGTCCCAGTGGAAATCAGTGAGTATTTAATTCTGGCTACATCAATTGTGTCAATTTGCAGGGTCTGTCTTCCATGTCAAAATGAGGGGGGGGGGGAATACCCAAACAAGTTGCTTCTTTGCCTAATATAGCAATATTTTGTAACTTGTCTGTAGTCTTCGTTGGGAGGAATCACTCATATGTTGCTGAAAAATTATGGAATGTGGTGTCACAGGGTTCAATTCTCCAATGGTATTTGAGTGCTTTGATGCTGACTGTAATGCTTTCATTTTTGATGGAAATGGAAGGTTTGCTTTTCAAAGAGAAACCTTCCAAGTGTCTGCAGAGAGAGAGAGAGAGAGAGAGATTTGCTGTTTATGATGCCCAAAGGACTAGCTGTGCAATCCTAAACAGATCCCTACCCTTCTAAATTCACTGAAGTCAATGAGCTTAGAAGGGTGAAACTCTGCTTGGAATGGCGCTGTAAATATGCAAGAAATAGCACACAATTAAACCAGCCACCATTTTAATGTTTCATGGTGTATTTAACTTATGAAAAAACTGGGCAAATTTTTCCTACTTGACTTATATTGAGGTTCCAAGCTAGATTTGCATCCAGTAGCACCTTAGAATCCAACAAGATTTTGGAGGTATAAGCTTTCGAGAGTCAAAGCTTCCTCTTTTGTCAGATGTTCCCAGGCAGTGCTACAGACACAGCTATTATTTTGGACATCAGATTACTATAACATATAATGAAAGGATGTTCTCTGTCTCTCTCTCCATCTCTTTAAAAAATTGTTTTCAAAGGTATAATTCTGTGCCAGGTCATAAAGGGTAATGATTCTGTCTGACCATGTAGCATTGGCTTGCCCTGTGAAACACAAGTATTAATACCAACGGGAGGGCCATGCATTATGCAAACAGAGAATCACAGACCATATAATTAGAAACTGGGAGTCAGCCACTCATAATTGTATGAATGTTTTAAAGTTTAAAAGGGAGCTGAGGTGGCAATTTGATCAGCGCCTTTGCTAATCCATGGCATCAGTTCCTTTGGCACTGAAACACACTCTGCCCTTGAAGCCCTGAGGGATAATGGACAATAGTTTCATAAGGAGCTGAAGTTACAAAAGGATTTTGTGGAGACAAACAGTCCTGTTTATGGTTTGTTAGTTTTCAGTAAGTCATATGGGGTAAGTGGAAACAAGTCGCCTGGCTTTCAGGGGGTATGTAAGTCAGTGGCATATGTTCTCAGCCGAATCTCTCTCTAAAGTGTTGTTGTGAGGATAAAAAGAAGAGAAAGTCCTTGCTGAAGGATTTTTTATCGCCAAAAACAAAAACAATGCCACCCCCACAAAAAAAAATCCAGAACCTAAACAGTCTTCCTAAGCATGGTTGAATAACAGCCTCCTATGCAATATCACAGCCCCCTTTTGAAAATCCCATTTCAGAAGAGGGGCCCTGTCCCTGTTGCATGCAAAACTGCTGTTTGAGAAACACAAGGGTGGGCAGAACTAGGCATACAGACCACAGGAATATTCAACTGAGTCTATCCAATTAAGGAACGCTATGTCGTAGAGCTCTGATTACTAGTCCCTCCACTCATATGGCTAGTCTTATAACAAGTTTCGGGCCTGATTTAAGTATGTTCCTGACAAGTTTTTTTAAAAAAAACTTTGCAAGGGTTCAGCGCCTCATTTGTGCAATGCTGCAAGCCATGCAGAGCAGCTACAAGTGCCTGCTTTGTGTGTCAGGGATCCGCAGCCCTTGTGGATATTGTGCCAGGCATGTTAACTGAACATGTGCCGCTGCTTTGCATAGGGACTCCTGACCTGACATGTGTCTCGAGTTGCCAGCTCTGGGTTGGGAAATACCTAGGGATTTTGGGGGTGGAGCCTGGGGAGGGCAGGATTTGGTGTGGAGAGGAACCTCAGCAGGGTATAATGCCACAGAGTCCACCCTCCAAAGCAGCCATTTTCTCCAGGAAACTGGTCTTGGTCATCTAGAGATCGGTTGTAATAGAGGAAGATCACCAGGTGCTACCTGGAGGTTGGCGTGTAACATGTAGTTTGGCCCGTAGTTTCAGTCATGGAAGACGGCAACATGTTCACAGAAAAAGTGGATCTAATGAGGGATTTGAAGGTATAATGAGAGGCATAAGAGGGACAAGTAAAGATATGGTGACAATGTTTGTGGAGCAGGAGTCTTTGAGGAAGAGTAGACCCATGGCACTACTGAGCCTATGTCCAATGTTCATAGGATAGCCAGGTCTCCCAAATGGGGCGGGGGGGGGGGTAAGTGATCAGCTCTGTGGTTGGAGTAGGAGCACTTCCACTTGTTCCAGCATTGAGCAAATGTGCTTTCACATAGATTTGAACAAGGCTACTTTCTCATGATATATAGATTAATGGGAATAGATGAGCACTGTAGATCAGGAGGGAGGACAGAAAGTGATGGTGGTTAAGCTGATATAGTAAAGTGTTTACACAAGCAAGCTGTGATCACAGTGCTCTCCTATTCAAAACGTGCTTCACAGAAGGTGTAAGATGATTTTACACATTTCAGTTTTGAGAGGTGTGTGCGAAGTACTTTGTGTGTATAATATTATGTATAGGGGAATGTATTTACTATTGTATATTATGTGAAGCTGCTCATAAATGGTCAAAATTCATGTACAAATCAGGCTCCAAGTATCTAAATGTAGGCAACAAAAATGGGAACTATGCAAAATTAAACATTGTTTTTAAAATCGGGAAGATGGTTAGGTAGACATTCTGTAACGTTTTATAGACGTTGAGGGAGTCATTTGCACTGTTGGTTTGGTGTTTTATAGTACAGTCCTAAGCAGAATTATACCCTTCTAGGTCCATCCTAGTATTTGGATGAGAGACCTCCAAGAAATACCAGGGTTGTGACACAGAGGCAGGCAATGTCTCTTGCCTTGAAAACCCTAGGAGATCGCCATAAGTTAGCTGTGACTTGACAGCTCTTTCCACCACCATCACAGCTCCATCCTGGGTCTGTTGAAGTCAAGGAGCTCTAGCAGGGTGTAACTCTTCTTAGGACTGCACTGTTAATGTACATTTGTAGGAGCAGAATGCAGGAAGTTCCAGAAGCATCTGGCAAGCCACAGTGGAAGTACAACACGATTAGATGGACCTCATCGGATCCAAAAAAGCAGTGCTTCTGTTCATACTTGAATAGTCTGAAGAGCTCAGCAAGATTTTAAGGATTTAAAAAAAAACAGACAAAGGCCTCCCCAGGAGTCCTTTCCTGTGGAGAGAGGGGCTATGGCTCAGTGGTAGAGCATCTGCTTTGCATGCAGAAGGTCCCAGGCTCAATCTCCAGCATCTCTGGTTGATAGGTTCAGGTAGCAGGTGATGGGAAAGACCTCTGCCAAACCTGCAGAGCTGCTGCCAGTCTGAGTAGACTGGTCTGGGTCAGTATAAGGCAGCTTTGTGTGTACCCCAGGAAAGTGTCACATGTCCCAAATGGCCTAATGGTCATGTGAGTCCAGGCTGCAGTGCGAAGGGCACCTTTTCTTCCTCTCCCTTTCATAGCAGAGATTACGGATTGTGGGACCCAACCCTTGTTGTGTCTGTTAGACCCTCATGGAGCCTGGGATTTGGCTGTCTCTGCACACCCCTTTAGTAACAGGGATGCAGATGAGGCCAGAAAGGTAAAGGAAGCTGGGAGAGAAGCAGGTCATACACATAGCAGTGGGGATTTCTGTGCTCACTGTTTGGCATTTTAGAAGGCTAGAACAGATAAAAGAAAGTACTTCTTCACGCAAAGAGTGATTAACATGTGGAATTCACTGCCACAGGAGGTGGTAGTGGCTACAAGCATGGACAGTTTCAAGAGGGAATTAGATAAACATATGGAGCAGAGGTTCATCAGTGGCTATTAGCCACAACATATAGATAGGAACTCTCGGTCTGGGGCAAGTGATGCTCTGTATTCTTGGTGCTTTGGGAGGGGGCAACAGTGGGAAGGCTTCTGGTGTCCTGCCCCCACTGCTGGACCTTCTAAGGGCACCTGGAGTTTTTGGCCACTGTGTGACAGAGTGTTGGACTGGATGGGCCACTGGCCTGATCCAACACTGGCTTCTCTTATGTTCTTAAGGCTATGCAAGTTGTGAACTGATGTAGCAGGGTGGAATGTGCACTGGCTATACTCCTGTGGATCTGCTGTACTGGTTTCTGCTTTTTCCTCTGCCTGCAGTGTAGATGGGAAAGAGACAAACATGAACTGAATCCAGGCATAGTGCCAGATAGTATGAGTCAAATAGAAGCGGAGTGCTCATCCGGTCCCTGAGAAAAAGGCTGCACAGCCAAGCCTCAAGTGTTTTGAACTTACTGGCCAGTTACAAGAGTCAGATGACCTGTGGCTGCAAAAACATGACAGGCCTGGTGAAAGAGACAAACTGTGTTAGAGAAGTTCCACAAGACGTGTCCGTCCCCCACTCGTTGGAAAATTTTCATATCCCTTTGCAAAAATGCTTTTTAAAAACTGCAAAAAGGATTTTGGAGGCAGAATGAAGGTGCATTCCTTACTGAGGCAAACTGGGCTTGACTCTCTTTACCTTTTCTAGTCATGCTCAGTTAAATAATTGGGATGGGAGGTCAGTAAGTATGTAAATGGAAGACAGCCACATTCAGATGTAAATGTAAATATGGGTGTCATCCACTCATACCGTCTTACTGTCAGTACAGTGTGACAAGTCAGGGAGCATCATCTGGGGTTCTTGGTGAATGGGGACACACTCCACTCCCTCCTCCCTGGAAATTTGGGAGTGGAGCCTGGGGGGGGGGCAGAGATTAGGAAAGCGAGGGGGCTCACCTGGGATACGATGCCATAAAGTCTACCCTCCAAAGCTGCCGTTTTCTCCTGGGAAACTGATCTGTCTAGTCCTGGAAATGAGTTGTAATTCTGGGAGAGCTCCAAGCCCTACCTGGCCGGGTGCAGCTTTAGTGAGGTTGATGGGAAGACTTAGATTGCCAAATAGTGTAGCCATCTCAGAGTACTGTGGCATCAGCATGTTCACTGCAGGAGCCCTGGTTGATTGAGGTAATGAAACTCTTTCAAGGTTTTAATTTTTTTTGTCAGTTCCAGTAGCAGATCAGGCAGAGAGTAGATGCAAACCAGCCTGTAAAATGCATAGATTTTCTGAAAACATTTTTCCCCCCTCACTGAAATACCAACTTCTGCAGGGAAAAAATGAAACTTTAGAAAAATTCAACATAGCACTACTCCCCCGTCATCCTCATTTGTAAGGCTGCTTTTCTTCTTTACACATCTCATGGAATTAGCTAGGCATCTAGCTGTATGAGTACAACTGTCATTCCATAAAAGCTTGACAGGTAAGTGCCTGACAGGTGAGTCATTAGTAGGAGGAAAGGAGTTGTGAAATTACAAATCTGTTTCTGAGCAGAGGCAGCAAGATGGACATTTTGTTTTTTACTTTGATTTAACAGAGTCTCATACACAGGGGTCCTTTCCTAAAAAAAGAGGTGCAGGAGCTCATTAGCATAACTTATTTGCATATGCCACACCCCCTGACGTCACCGGAAGTGTCAAAAGGCCACATATCCCTGACGTCATGGGCAGTGTGTCAGAAGGCAAGAAGGGAGGAAGGGAGGGAGGGGGAAGGAAGGAAGGAAGGAAAGGAACAGGAAGGAAGGAAGGTAGGTAGGTAGGTGGGAGAGAGAAGAAAGAAAGAAAGAAAGAAAGAAAGAAAGAAAGAAAGAAAGAAAGAAAGAAAGAAAGAAAGAAAGAAAGAAAGAAAGAAAGAGAGGAAGGAAGGAGGGAGGAAGGAGGGGGGAAGGAAGGGGGGAAGGAAGAAAGAAAGAAAGGAACAGTAAGGTAGGTAGGTAGTTGGGGGGAGAGAGAGAGAAGAAAGGAAGGAAGGAAGGGGGAGAGAGGGAGGAAGGGGGGAAGGAAGGAAGGAACAGGAAGGTAGGTAGGTAGGTGGGGGGGAGAGAGAGAAGAAAGGAAGGAAGGGGGGAAGGAGGAAGGGAAAGGGGAAGGAAGAAGGAAAGGAAGGAACAGGAAGGTAGGTAGGTGGGGGAGAGAGAGAGAAGGGAGGGAGGGAGGGGAGCGCTTCTCCCCTCACTGGGGCTGGCGTTTACCTCCCTCCCCCTCCCTTGCTTGGGCCTGAGTGGCATTAAGCCACTTAGGCCTGGCTTCTCCCTCCCTTGCACCCTGGGAACAGGCGAGTGGGGGAGGGAGGAGGCTTCAGTGAGTGGGGGAGGGAAGGGGCTTCTCCCGGGCCGCCAGCGCTTGCCATGCGGCCCAGGATGGATTTGCTGGGGGGGGGGAGGCAAGGGGCTTTTCCCGGGCCGCGCAGCAAGCGCCGCCGGCCCGGGGAGGATCTGCTGGGGGGGAGGCAAGGGGATGCTCCCGGGCTGGCGGCGCTTGCCGCGCGGCCCGGGATACATCTGCTGGGGGGGGAGGCAAGGGCTTCTCCCGGGCCGCGCGGCAAGCACCGCCGGCCCAGGAAGGATCTGAAGGGGGGGAGGCAAGGGGCACGCGGCCGGAACGGTCTACTGGGGAGGGAGGGAAGGGCCTTCTCCCCAGGCCAGCTGCAGGGCCCGGGAAGGGTGAGCGGGAGAGGAGGCTTTCTTCTGGCTCCGCGCCAAAGCGCGGGCCGGGAAAGCGAGCTGGGGGGCGGGGCTTTGTCATGTGCCCGCCCCCCAGCATCCTCTCTCCCGGAGCGGTGCTCCGGCGCGCCCCGGCCCCAACGGAGCCCTGCTCATACATAATGTTATGTGTGCCCCATCTCTCCAAGAAGTAGGAAGTTCCAGTGATTGGTATTTACCAGCATGGTATAGTGATTAAGAGCAGTGGGGGACTCTAATCTGGAGATCCAGGTTTGATTCCCCACTCTTCTGCCACATGAAGCCTGCTGGGTGAGCTTGGGCCAGTCACAGTTCTCTTCGAACTCTCTCAGCCCCACCTACCTCACAAGGTGCCTGTTGTGGGGAGAGGAAGGGAAGGCAACTGTAAGCTGTTTTGGAACTCAGGGTAGAGAAAAGCGGGGTATAAAAACCAACTCCTACTCCTACTCTTCCTTCCTTCCTTCCTTCCTTCCTTCCTTCCTTCCTTCCTTCCTTTCTTCCTTCCTTCCTTCCTTCCTTCCTTCCTTCCTTCTTCTTTCTCCTCCTCCTCCTCGGTTGGTTCCCTTTGGAGTGGAGACCACTGGAGATTTAAAGCCTGATTTCCCACAAGTGCTGCCCTGGCATCGTTCCTCCGTTTGCCCCGATTGCCTGCTTGAATTTCCCACTATTTGCTGCAGGGCGTTTTTTGACCCGGGGCTTCACGCGATTTCCTCCGATTTCCTCCGCAGCTTCAGTGATCCTCAAAAAACAGGATCACTGAAGCCACTGGGAAAATTGCACAAAGCCGCAGGTCAAAATGCAGCTCACGGCAAATAGTGGGAAATTCAAGCAGGCAATCGGGGCAAATGGGGCAGTGCTTGTAGGAAATGGGTCACAGTATTTTTGTAGCATTTTCTTTATGTACAAAGTATACAAAGAGAGCTCAGGCAGGCAGGGTCGGTGCCAGGTTTTTTTGCACACTAGGCGAGGCTACCTCCCCCCCCCCCCCCCGGTGCGCCCACCAATTTTCAAATATAAATAGATTTTAGGAAGAATGAAAAACACAAAATTCGAAATTGCTAATTTCTTTTTTTTTAATTGTGAGAACAAGTAATAAAATCTCTGAATTTCTCTCTCAAGTATTCTTTAGTGTGTGTGACTGCAGGCTCTACGACATTATAACCCAGTGAGGTCCCCCTGCTCTCCCCAGGCTCCAACCCCCCCAAATCTCCAGGAATTCAACAAGGCAGAGCTGGCAGAGGAGCACTGTGAAGTTGGAAGACCCAAATCTCTTTGGACGGGAAAAGACAGCCAATTGCCTCATCTAATCCGAATGACCTGGTAGAATTCTGAGGGAGTAGAATGGGCTGTATCCCTAGGAGAACATTATAGGGTTGCCAACTCCAGGTTGGGAAATACCTGGAGATTTGTGCAATGCCTGAGGAGGGACAGGACTTCAATGGAGTATAATGCCATAGAGTCCACCTTCTGAAGTGGCCATTTTTTACAAGTGAACTGATCCCAGCCAGCCTTTCCTGCCTGACCAGCGCACTTCCTGTGTTGGTGGGGAGAACTGCTGCAGAACAGCTGCCACTGGCTGGGCAGATAAGAACATAAGAGAAGCCATGTTGGATCAGGCCAATGGCCCATCCAGACCAACACTCGGTCACACAGTGGTCAAAAATACCAGGTGCCAACAGGAGGTCCAGTAGTGGGGCCAGGACACTAGAAGTCCTCCCACTGTTGCCCCCCCTCAAGAACCAAGAATACAGAGCATCACTTGCCCCAGACTAAGAGTTCCTATCTATACCTTGTGACTAATAGCCACTTATGGACCTCTGCTCCATATCTTTATCCAATTCCCTCTTGAAGCCAGGACACTGGAATCCCTCCCACTGTCCCCCCCCCCCCCCCCCAGCACCAAGAATACAGAGCATCACTTGCCCCAGACTGAGAGATCCTGGATGAGCTGGCTGGGCCTTCAACACCTAACTGCTATTCTGTGATTGAGTCTGCAAGCCCAGCCCATGCTCTCCCTGGACGGGGCATGAGGGGCAGGGCTGGGGTGGGCAGGAGAACCAGCTAGCCAAGAGGCTGTGACCCAGCCTCCCTTTGGTGGTGCCAGGCAGCCATGGCTAGGGCTGCCAAGTCAGCCCGGGGGGTGGGGGATCCCCCACTACAGGGGTTCCCGATCCGCCGGCCACCATTCGGCCGACAGGGGAAACCCCACCCCCAAAGTCATCCAGCCAGGACAACTTCCCCAACATAATGACGTCACCCGGAAGAGACGTCACCACGTTGGGGGCGTTGCCAGAGCGTCGCCCTGGCAATGCCCCCAATGTGGTGACATCACTTCCGGGTGACGTCACTGAGCAAAGGAGAACTCCCCCCCGCTGGTAAGTAGACTCGACTTGGCAACCCTAGCCATGGCCCAGTCTGGCCCCGTTCAGTGGCCCCTTCTTCATCAGTGGCTTCTGCGGGGCTCCGGCTTCACCCGCTGCTTTTGGGAAGGGAGGGGCAGACAACACATCCCAGTTCAAGATTCCTCCAAGCTTGGCAGCTGCTCCCCCGCCACCGCTGCTTTTTTTTTTTTACAACTTTGCTCAGCCTGCCTGCCCTACCATGGCCTTGCAGAGGGGAAAGAAAGGGAGCAAATTTGGTAACATGGCAGCAGCATGTGTTTCCTTCCCACCCAGTTGCTCGGGGACGGGGGGGGGGGAGATTGGGGTGATTTAGCCAGGTGGGCAGGGGGGAGGCCCAGGGACATGGGCAGGATCTTGCCAGCCACTGACATCACCACTCAAGGTCGACTCCTAGTTGTGTGCCTCAGCAGCAGCCCTTCCCCAGGCCTCCACTCTGCCCACCAGCTGGCCTCCCTCCCCTGCCCTTGGCTTGATTTGCCACCCCATTACTCGACTCACCTGTGTTGCAGCTCCAGGGACACTGGAACTGTGCTTTGGCTGCGGTGGTGACTGATAAGGCGAGCGGGAGCAGCAAAGTCTGCAGATCAGCCGGAGGCACCCAATGCGATTGCAGGCAAGGGCATGTACACCGCACATGTGTTCAGAGCGCCCAGAGGATTGCCGCTTCTTCTAAGGGCGAGTGGAGCAGCCTGGGTAATTGTGTGGGAGGGGCTCTTGCTTGCGCAAGATGAATATGGACACCGCATGCACACTTGCGCGGTACTGCCTCCGCACTCTGCTCACCCTTAGCGTGGGTGACTTTTGACAAGTGGTGGACAGCTGGCGCAGCTGGTAGGCTGGCCGGCTGGCACAGCTTCTCATCCAGCATTCTTTTCATCTGGCACCGTTAGGCAATCACCTAACCCCACCATATGATAGAGCTGGCCCTGCAGGCAGGCAAAGAAGAACTCTGACCAGGCGGCAGATCTGTGACTCCACATCCAATATCCAGAGGGAGAGAGAGAGATCTTGTACTCCTTAATGTGCTTCAGTAGACGGCCAAACAAGACATGATGGCATCCACGGGTCTGACCCATGGGAAAAGCAGCAGCATGTTAAAGCAATTTAAAAATGCCACGAGGACCTATCAGGATTGCCAGCCTCCAGGTGAGGCCTATTGGTACCTTAGAATTACAGCTGATCTCCAAATATAGCATACCAGATCCAGTTCAAGGTGCTGGTGTTGACCTTTAAAGCCCTATATGGTCAGGGGCCTGCCTACTTGAGGGACTGCCTTTCCCCATATATGCCCCAGAGGGCACTGAGGTCAGGCACACAACATCGCCTGACTCTCCCCGGTCCGAAAGATGCTCAGCTGGCCTGTACAAGGGCCAGGGCTTTCTCGGTGGCGGCCCCATACTGGTGGAATGAGCTCCCGGATGACATTAGGGCCCTGTGGGACTTATTACAGTTCCGCAGGGCCTGCAAGATGGAGCTCTTCCGCCAGGCTTTCAATTAAGAGCCGCCACCGGGGGGAATTTACAGGATAACATCGCCCTGGCCCCTCAGTCGAATCTCGTACTGCCATCTGTTCACCATGAGAACTCTGATGCTGCCAGTTATGTTCTTGCTTTATATTGTGTGTATGCGTTAATGTTTGGTTTTATGTTAGTTTAAATTTGTTTAATTTGTAAACCACTCTGATGGTATTTTATGGTTGTTAGCCGCCTTGAGCCAGTTTGCTGGCAAGGCGGGATAAAAATGAAATAAATAAATAAATAAATAAAATTACAGAGATCAGTTCTCCTCAAGCAAATGGCTGCTTTGGATGGTTGACTCTATGGCATTATAGTTCACTGAGGTCCATCCCCGCCCCAAACCCTGCCCTCCCCAGGCTGCATCCCCAAAATCTCCAGAAATTTCTCATCCTGGGACCGGATCCTGATGGGTTTTGCTATGGGGCAGGCTGAAATGTTCTTCCCCCCATTGCCATTTCAAATGTCAAAACATTTCCATGGGGTGTAGTGATTGTGTCCTCATGGCATTTTTAAATTGCCTTAAAATAGTGGTGGTGTTAAAAGGTTGGACCTTTGGGTGCCATCACATCCAGTTTAGCCCTGGCTCCCAGCAGCATTTTATTTAGGCATTTAACACTATTCTCTCCCCCCGCCCTTGGGGATTTCTAGGCACTTGGCATAAACTTACCTTTCCTACACAGGAGTGCTGTTCGTGCAGGGTATTGTCTCATGTGAAGTGGCTCTCAGATGTTTGGTAGTCAATAAGCCCATTTCAGTTCTGTCTCTCCATCAAATCTTGGGCCATGTTGCTTCTGGAAAATCAACAGTGGCTTTTTTTGTTTTTGTTTTATCTTGGAAATGTGCCTTTTTAATCTGGGGGGGGACGGACCCTAATTTAAGAAAAATCAAAATGTTCTCTGTAAAAGTATAACCTCTCCTTATACTAAAGTCATGCCTCATCTTTGGTCTTCCATTTATAGAAACATTTTTTTAAATACACAGGCATTGTTTGACTTTCCTTCATACTATAGACAACCGGACATTGAATAAATAGGATAAAATCAAGGAAAGTGACTTTGTGATTCATTATTACCAGGTTTAACTCCATATGATAAACTCAGTATTTACTGGTAGATAGGTACAGTTTAAACTCACAGGATGCTTTTAATGAGATGGCAGAGATATTTAAACTAATCTGCTGTTAATGAGAACTGACTCTGGTTATTTTAAAATGTTTACATGGGTTTCACAGCAGGTGTTTAATTTGAATTCTGTGCTTGATCACAGATGGTGAAAATAGTATTTAAAATCTTCAATTCATAGTGGCTGGAAACTGAAAGACGTTTAGAAGGGGGGTCCATAAGCCATTTACAAAAAATGTGTTTGCCAGATTTTTCCCCCTTAGATGTTCCGTATTTCAAACACTGACAAGTTGTTTTCCACTCACAATCAGAAACCTCAAAGCAACATAGACCAAAGCTAGAACAGATTCCAGGCACCAATTAAAAATCAGTACAACAATATAATCAGGCAAATCTCAAAATCAGCTTAGGACCTGAAATACTTTTTGAAGTAAAAAACAAGTTTTCAGTAGGCAGCAGAATTATAAATATGAAGACTTCATTGAAAGAAGGCATTACAGAATAAGGTTGCCATGACTGAGAAGACCCCTCTCTGCATTCTCCCAGTCCCAGTCAGAGACCGATTTCCCACAAGCAGCTGAGCCACGGTCACTCTTCCATTTGCCCTGGTTGCACTGGTCAATTTCACACTCTTGGCCATGCAGCCACATTTTGACTTGCATCTTCCCCTCCCCAATTTCCCCCACGTCTTCTCGAACTTCAAGAAAAACAGGATTGAGAACACACAGGGAAAATCGGGGATGGGGTGGGGGAGAGATGCAAATGCGGCTGCAGGGCGAATAGTGTGAAATTGACCAATGCAACCTGGGCAAATGGAAGAGCGACGGCAGCACAGCTGCTTGTGAGAAATCAGTCAGAGTTACCAACCTTCAGGCAAAGGCTGGAGTTCTCCTGGAATTACAACTGATCTCTAGGCTACAGAGACCCAACTAAACACAGCAGCCATGGGGGAGGGGCACAAAAGCTCCAGGGGCCACCATCACCATGTGCCCAATCCTAATTGGTGCCTCACAGCAATTTTTAAAGAATCACAGCTGCTTCTAAAATAGCATTGATAACCATAGGATAAATCTGTGGTCACAGTTACATTTAGTTTTGTCTCAGAGACAGGGATGGACACTAACTGGAAAAATGCAGTTCAAGTTGGTTCGTGGCCAAACCATGAACCAAACCACAAACCGAACTGAATCAGGAGGTTCGTTCACCAACCAAACTGGTTTGTGATTTATGGACCTGCAAACCCTGTTGAAAGGGACCACAGTCCCTTTAAACTGGATTTGCAGAAAGACCAAAAAAACCCAGCTGAGTGTGGGGAAGCAGCCTGCTCCCTTCCATTCAGCTGTTTTGGGCTGTCTTGTGCTGGCCGAAAAACAGCTGAGCAATGGGGAGAGGGGAAGGCAGCTCTCCACTACGCAGCTATTTTTGCGGCTTTCACGGAGAACTGAAAGCAGGAGTTTAAAGCAGGAGTGTCGAACTCATTTGTTATGAGGGCCAGATTTGACATAAATTGGATTTTGTTGGGCCGGACCATTCGTGTCATAAAATGTAATGACAGGTAGCAGGGATATAAACTTTCTAAAGGATACAGACAAGCACAATTAAAGATATTATAGCAGCTATTCCATTGGAGCCCCACATTAGGATGGTCTCTGTGTTAAAACTAATATTTCTCCGCAAAAATGAAGTTCCTTGAGTTTATTAGTTGTTGAAGATTTTCCGGGCTGTATGGTCATGGGCTTGGCATCGTAGTACCTGACGTTTTGTCAGCAGCTGTGACTGGCATCCTCAGAGGTATAACACAGAAACCATCCATCTTTCTGTGTTATACCTCTGGGGATGCCAATCACAGCCTTTGGGAAGCAGCTCAAGGTTGAGCACATGCAGGAAGTCTCAGTTCTCAGCATTTCCATCTGTAGATCCCAAATAGTTGTGTTGGGAAAGATCTCTACTTGAAACCCGGGAGAACAATTTTGCTAGTCGGGTATTTGGAATCAGGATATTTAATATTTTTAGTAAGCAGAAGGCCATGATGGGACTGCTGAACAGCTTCTGGGCTAGCTATGGCCTGGTGATGATCCCCTTGGGTAGTCTACCTTATTTTCCCTACCTTTTTCTACCTTTATTCATGTACTGATATGTTTCTTTTCTTGACCATTTGATCCTCACAGTAACCCTGTGAGATTATGCTAATGGCTTAACTACACATTATACATTTCCTTTAGGGTTGCCAACCTCCAAGTGATAGCTGAAGATTTCCTGGGATTGCAACTGATCTCCGGGCAATAGAGGTAGTTCACCTGAAGAAAATGGCTGCTTTGGGAGGTGGACTCTGTGGCATTGGTTTCCCTCCCCTCCACAAACCCTGTCGTCCTCAGGCTCCACCCTCAAAATCTCCAGGCATTTCCCAACCCAGAGCTGTCAACCCTAATTTGCCCAGGTCTGTCCCTAGGTAGAGTTGACAAATGTGGTCTGGGAGTTCCATGCTTCCTAGGCATTTAGGATCCTGATTCAGATCAGGACAATGGCACACAGGGAGAGGGGGCTTAAGCCTTACACCTGAAATGGCCCTGGGGATCTGCTATTTGCAATACTGAGGAAACATACCTGTACTGATGGGGTACTTGTTAAGTTATCCAAAAGGTATAAATAGTGACTCCCTGGGGCCATTTCAGTTCGGGAAAATGATATGAGGGAGAAGGCTTTTGACCCTTTCCCTACATACCACACTTCCAATCCAAATGGGGTCCAAGTGTAGCTGGGAAGCATGGAACTCTCAGACAATATCTATCACCCTAACTTGGGGACAAGGAGAAGTGTCATGTATACCTAAGCCCCTTTTGAGTGAGTGATTGGCTTAGTTTCACAGATGATAGGCAGCATGTGCTTAAGAAGAGAGGAGGGATCTGAAGCTGAGATTCCCCAGTCCTGGCCCAGTCTTCTCCCTACTACATCACACTGACTCTTGGATGGGAAATTTTTTCTCCTTCCAGCCAGCAGGAGGTATATATGTGTTCCCACTATCTTTTCTATATCACTGAGTTTAATAAATTCCCTTAAAGGAGTGAAACACAATGCAATCCTGAGTAAAGTTACATCCTAATCAGCCCATTAAAATCAATACACTTTGAAGGATGTAACTCTGCTTAGGATTGCATCCTCAGTTACCATTTATTCTCATCTTAAAATTAAAGTTCCTTTAAAACAGTAAAGATTTCCAAAACTCTTTTCTGAGGATTACAAAGAGTTTTAATTATGTTCATTTTGGAGTTTATGTATTTCATGAGATTGCTTTAAGATGGCTAAACCTCCAGTTAAGCATTCCCTAAATACTTTGGATTAATCTTTCACCAAAAATGTTCCTTATTTGCCTGAAGTTCCAGCGGCTTTATGTGATGTACGCTAGCAAACTGGAAAGAGAACTGTTAATTAGTGATTTTCTGTGCAATCTGGTCTACCCTTATTACTTGCAGGAAGCCCCAAAGCAAATCCTTCTTCTTTGCCATATGTGACCCCATGTATGTTAACTCATGAATTCACCAAGACAGGCTTTTTGCTTGCAAACCAAATGTCTTCCAAATTTTATAGAGGGCATGAAGCTGGATTGTAATGAAACTTGAGAATCCCCTTTCAACTGTATGTATGTATTGAATAGTATAGCATAGCCTACACCATGTGACATAGCCCCATAATAACATCTACACTGGGATTTGTGGAGTGGCTTTTGTCATCATAATAAGCCAATCAGCATCTCTCCCCCCCCCCCCCCCCACCAATATTTCTGTATTCTTCTTCACTAAAGGCATCCAAAGCAGTTTATAGACTTGGGAAAAGGCATTTCTGGAATAAAGGGACACTTCTCCCTTTGCTTAGTGCTTGGCTTACATCCCTAGGAATGAGGCTTCATGCTCACTGCAAGATTTTAGAACACATTTACATAACTGTAACACTTCTTGTTAGTTATTCAAACATTGCACTGGGTGATTGACAGCCCTACATGAAGATACACTGCCATCCAGAGAAGGAGGAGGAAAATATCTGTGTCTTGCTAACAATTCACTCTTTTGTCATAAATGTCTCTAAGAATCTAAGCTATTTCTTCTGCATTTGGAGGCAAGTTTCCTTGCGTTTATGAAGTTGGACTGTTTCCCTAGCATTAGAATGCAGGGAGAAGTTTAGAATCCTTCAATGAACATTTTGAGACGATTCATGATGCAAAGGCTCCTAATCCTCCCAAAGTGATGGGTTCATCCTTCTTTCTCCACCCTTCTTGGGTCATTCCACAAGGCCTTTGTTCATCAATATAGCTCCAATGGCAAACTAGCTGCATCATTACAAGTCTCAGTCACACTTCTACCCCTCTGCCACAGTCAATCATGTGTAAGCACAGGGCTCCGTTGGGGCCGGAGCGAGCCGGAGCGCCGCTCCGAGAGAGAAGGGCCCGGGGGGCGGGGCCGGGCGGGCCCCGTCCCGCCCCTGTCGCCTTCTCCGGGGCCGCGGCTGGCCGCCGCCGGCCCCACCGAGGAGCCCCGTCCCACCCCCAGTCGCTTTCCACGGGGCCGCGGCTGGCCGCCGCCGGCCCCGCCGAGGAGCCCCATCCCGCCCCCGTCGCTTTCCGCGGGGCCGCGGCTGGCCGCCGCCGGCCCCGCCGAGGAGCCCCGTCCCGCCCCCGTCGCTTTCTGCGGGGCCGCGGCTGGCCGCCGCCGGCCCCGCTGAGGAGCCCCGTCCCGCCCCCCATTGCTTTCCGCAGGGCCGCTGGCCCCAGGAAAAAAAACTCTCCCTCCCCCAGTCACCCCCAGAACCCCCCCTCCCTCCCACACTCAACAGTTCCCCAGGCCCAAGGGAGGGAGAAGCCGGGCCTGAGTGGCTTAATGCCACTCAGGCCCAAGCAAGGGGGGGGAATGCCAGCCCCAGTGGGGGGGAGAAGTGCCCCTCCCTTCCTTCCCTCTCTCCCCCCACCTACCTACCTGTTCCTTCCCTCCCCTCTCCCTTCCTCCCTCCCTCTCCCCTTCCTCCCTCCCTTCCTTCCTTCCTTCTCTTTCTCCCCCCAACTACCTACCTACCTTCCTGTTCCTTCCTTCCCCCCCTTCCTCCCTCTCTCCCCCCTTCCTTCCTTCCTTTCTTCTCTCTCTCCCCCCCGACTACCTACCTACCTTCCTGTTCCTTCCTTCCCCCCTTCCTCCTTCTCTCCCCCCTTCCTTCCTTCCTTCCCCCTCCCTCCCTCCCGTCTTGCCTTCTGACACACTGCCCATGACGTCAGGGATGTGTGGCCTTTTGACACTTCCGGTGACGTCAGGGGGTGTGGCATATGCAAATGAGTTATGCTAATGAGCTCCTGCACCTCTTTTTTTACGAAAGGACCCCTGTGTAAGCAGATTTGCCAGGCCCAGTTTAAACACTGGTTTTGTGCAATACTCCTTTCCACACAATATGGGGCATGATCATATGCACCCATTGAGCCACTGGCGGATCAAAGCGGCGCAATCACACCAGCACATCTGGGAGGCGCCCCGCAACTGTCAGCAAGCTGTCACAAGCCATTTTGATCCTCCAGAGAAGTGGAGTAAAAAACTACTAGGGAAAATGCAGTAGTAAACGGTTTGCTGTGGGCCACAGTCGGACTTTCCCCATGTGATCACTCCAGTGCAAACTTGTGGCATTGGGGATAGTCTGATCAGGCTATCCCAACACCATGCCGTTGTTTTTCCCCCCTTCTCAGTATGCGCATCATCACATACTGCCATTGGAAGCCCTGGGTGGAGAACTGATTCATTGATCCCCCGTTTAAGTGAATCGGAAACCAACGACAAAAAAACACCCAACTTGCCAGCGGTTGCATCTGATCATGAAGCAGCTAGTTGGGCTGGCAGCTTCACCGACCTGTGTGATCACGCAACTGCAGGTCAAATTGCTCTGGGACAAAATAGCCTTGCTTCCCCCCCACCCCCCCGGATTATCTCGCTTGTGTGGCCACAGCCCTTGTCTTGTACAACTTGAGAAATTTATCAGATCTGTGAGAGATTTTGTAGAACTGTGGCAGGTGTGTTCATGGCAGACAGTGGAAAGTCAAAGAGTCCCCCAACACTATCATGCTCTTATAAGTCACAGTTCTAGAATTTTGCTTTAGAACAAGGCAGTTCTTTGATGCTTGAGATGGATCTCTCCAGTCTGAAGCAAGGCTTGCGGGTTCAGATCCAGGACAACCCTGAAAGGTGCAGAATGCTCTCCGTATGCCTACTTTCACCTAGTCAAGATGGGTGATTAGTGAGTATAATGTGGCCTGGGATTACTGGCTGGAATCAAACAAACCATTAAATAAAAATAACATGTATGTCCTTAGTGATAGTTTGCATCTGTTCTGCTTCCGCCTGCATGCAGCTAGCTCTTGGTTTTTGCCCAGAAAAAAGGTTTAGAAAATCCAAATTTCACAGTCATCTTTATTCAAGAAGATTTTATTTTATTTTATTTTTAATTAGATTTGTATCCTGCCCTCCCCACATAGCAGGCTCAGGATGGGTTCCATCATAGAGCATATACAAACAGTTAAAAACAATTAAAATACATTGATTAAAATACAACTACTAATTCCTGTGTTTCAAACTAGTGCTTCAACAGGTGAGAAGAAGAAGAAGAGATTGGATTTATACCCCACCCTTCACTTGTAGTCTCAGAGCGGGTTACAAACTCCTTTCCCTTCCCCTCCCCACAACAGACACCCTGTGAGGTAGGTGGGGCTGAGAGAGCTCTGACAGAAACTGCTCTTTTTCAAGAACAGCTGTGCCAGAACTACAGCTTGCCCAAGGTCATCCAGCAGGTGCAAGTGGAGGAGTGGGGAATCAAACCCGGCTCTCCCAGATTAGAGTCCACGCATTTAACCACAACACCAAACTGGCTCTACTACAGTTTGGGTTCCAAATGATGGCACGTCTGATCCACTGAAGGGGAGGCCCAATAGAGTGTGGATGGGGAGATGGCTGTCCAGTGGGATCAAACAGCATTCAGTGTTATATATCTACTTTCTTTTGTCTCAGATATGCTCGCCTTCTGCTTCCCCCCATACCAGCAAGTGGCTGACATCAGTTCTGACATTATCGGGTTGATTTAACTTAACTGGACCAAAAGGAGATTTTTCTGAAACTGTTCCCTCTAGGATAAATTACTATGTTCTGTACCCTTTAAGGAGCTGTTGGACACTGAGTATCCCTTTAGGACATTGAGTATCCTCTGTTGAACAGGAGCAGGACTGGTGTACAAGAATGACTTCTAGGGGTGTGCATGTATTTTTTTAAACTGAAGGGGGGAAATGTAATGAAATATCCTCTATTAACCCTCAACCATCATACAATTAAAACAAAGGGGCTTTGTAATGGCATTTGTGTTTCTTTATTTCCGCTCATTTTCATTTTGCTTCCTGTCAGAAAGTTCACAGTTCAGACTCAGAGCTGGCAAGAGAAAGTAAGAAGACATGAAACTGATATCTAAGCTTTCCAATCATCACAATCAGTCAGATTTTGCAATAGATGTTTCATAATAGGTATTTCTTTCCACAGTTTGTCCACAAATCATTGCTGGGTTACAGACTGTTTTCTTGACTGTATACAATTCTCAGCTCTCCAATTTCTTATGGCCTGTGCTTATGCATTTCTCATAAAGACTGTGCATTTACAAGTTATTTGTGGTGTACATAGCAATTTGTGTGAGAGTGCCTACTGAAGCCATCGTGAGAGTTTTCTGTTGGTGCTTCTCCACCATTCCCTTCGCCCCCAGTGCCAGTTAGAATATGATGTAATTCAATCTACTAAGTCTGTAATAGTGCAGTGCAATGCAGGGTTAGCCCAGTCTAAACTAATGAAAATCACTGGGCTTGTAACTCTGCATAGGACTGCAGAGTCATGTAGAGGATGCCTGTCATGCGTGTTACTCAGATACTGAGTGCATACACTTTAACAGTCTGTTTGCCTGTCTCTTTGTTATGTTATGGTTGATTTTGCAATGCTCCCCTGGGAAATATGCCAGCTGCTCCTGCTATCATGGTAATCCTGTACCTAGCTGAAAGCCTGAGTGTGCTAAGGCAAGGGCAAAGGCAGGGAAAACAGTCAGGAGGAAAACAAGAATAGGCTTTACACCATGTCAGACCATTGGTCCATCTGGCTCAGTACTGTCTGACGGGCAGCAGCTGTCCAGGATCTTAGGCAAGGAAATCTTTTCCAGCTTCTCCTGCTTCAGATTCTAGCCTTGTTTACATGGCAATGCTTCTCTATGGAGGCCCAGAGGTTGCTGCAGCTGCAGCACAGGGGCAATGGGGCCTCCACATGGCAGCTTTCATCACATTTTCTCTGCCTGAGTCTCTACAGGGGCCACACACACACACCCCATTCTACAGCGGGGTGTATGCATGTGTGTGCTTTCTCCAAGGTCCCCCACCCCCCAAAATGGTACTGGAATACCATTTATATTAATATTAATACTGTTATGTTAATATTTAGGGTTGCCAACCTGCAAGTGGAGCTTGCAGATTTCCAGGCATTACGACTGATTTCCACACAAGAATGATCAGTTTCCCTAGAGAAAATGGCTGCTTTGAAGGCCCTCCCTACCCCATCGAGGTCCCTCCCTTCTCTATACTCTGCCCTCCCCAGGCTCCTTTCCCAAATCGCCAAATCTACATGGAGTTGGCAACTTTATATATGCCAAGCACCGTAAAAAAAAAAACCCTCATAAAAAGCCCCTTGGTGGCATGGAGGGGGTGGCTGTCATGGGGACTGCTGTGTGGGCAAGACTTGGAAAATTCAGACTTTCGTACTCACAAAGCATCCAGCATGGCTTTGTTGTGATCCTTCCCAAAACTTCACTGCAAAGCAGCTTTGGGAAAAACAAGGTGATGTGCCAAAGCACCACTATGATGTGGGAAAGCAAGAAATAAAAAAACCACTTTCCAACTGCATCAAACCCAGGACAAATCTCCTGTGTAGTAACAGCTTTTTTAAGCAGGGATGCAGATAGTCCTGTAATCCACCTGCTGTTCTGAGCAGTGGTGGGGAATGGCAGGAGGCCATGGCAACCCTAAAAGGGAAGGAAGCCATGACTTACGGGCTCTCCAGTTGCAGAAGGCTTTGCAAGGTTCCAGAAGCCTCCATGTGTCCCCAGAAGTCTCAGCAAAGGCCTTTCAAAGACTTGCAAGGCCCTGGTCAGCTGCAATCTGCAGCCAGGAGCCAGTGCACTGGCCCAGTGGTGCAGCAGTGAGTCTCTGGCTGTCAGGGCCTAGGGTGGCCAATTTCCAGGTGGGAGATTTGCTCTTGAATGAAAAGGATGGTCAGAAGTGAAGAATAAGTATGAATTTCTATCCATTGGTTTATGGAATGTTTTTACAGCCAACTGATTGTCATTGTTCACATATACTACTGTGTCAAGAAAATCAATTTCATGCTTACTAAAATGGGTATCAAAATTAATGGAATGATGGAGGTTGTTTAGACAAACTGACAAACTTTCCACAGTGTTCTGATCTTCAACCAACATGAAAACTGCATCAATAAAATGCCTGAATAATTTGATCTTAGAAAAAAATGGATTATTAACAGACAAAATAAATTTGTTTTCAAAAGCCTGCATAAAGAGAGTAGTAAAGAATTACAAGTTATTTCCAGGTGACAAAGATCAGTTCCACTGGAGAAAATGGCAGCTTTGGAGGGTGGACTCTATGATATTATACCCTGCTGAACTGAATAGCCAGCCCCCCCCCCCCAAGTAGAAGTGGGGGTCCCCACTGAAAGGCCTCATCTCCCTGCCACTGATCAGCTGGTTGGGGGGGGGGAACTTACCACGAAAAAGAGAGTAAACTATCTGATGTGCACCAACATGCCCATGTCACTGCCCATCATATCTGGGACACTGGGGCAATATTCTGGTATTGGAGCAAAAATTCTGTGGTAGAAGCCAAATTTACTATAGAGTTTTTGCCCAAATACCAGAGCATCACCCTGAAGTCCCAGACATGATGACATCACTTCCAGGTCATGTGGGCAGTGATGTAGACATGTCACTGTATATCTGGTGAGCCTCCCTCCTCCTCCCAGTAAGTCCCCCCTTCCCCACCGGTTGCCAGGAGGGACTTGGCAACCCTACTGCTGAGGTCCTTCCCCACCCCAAATCCCACATTTCCCAGGCTCTACTCTCAAATCTCTAGGAATTTCCCAACCTACAGATGGCAACCCCAGGGCCAAAGTAGGCTGTACTTCTTACTGAAGGCAGGGCCACCAGCTGCAATGCGGCTTGGGAAAGGTAAGCATGCCTCCCTTCCTCTTTTTTTCTTTAACAAATTAAAGGGCCATTTCAGGTGGAGACTTCTGAAATGTTGGGAGATAACTTTTCGTTACTCCCATAATTCTAGGAGGTGTTTGTTTGCATTTCAGTATATCTGAGCAGAAATGAAATGGCTAATTTAGGACATATCCAGATGCACACCCCTAGGTGGGACACTATTGTTCTGCAGAATGCAGCAAGGAGAACATCTCAGACAGTTACATTTTGTTTAAAAGTATCTTTTTTCTGATTGCTAGCTCATTCAATCTTCTGTTGGTGTATTTCAAAACAATAAGCCAAGGTGAGCTTCACAAGCCATAAAAGATGTAAGCTCCCAAATCCACAAATTACAAGACCTGTGTACATACACCTGTATGTATGACAGCCACAGCAATGTTTACTGCTAACTAAATGTGACACCCCTTTCTCTCCTGCACATTGAGTGCCTACCACCCTTCACAACTTCTCTCTCACAGGTGCAGGGTTACAAGTAGGTCAGGCCATGACACATCACTATCCTTCTTGTCTCTTTTAAAATATAGAGAAAGCCATGACCATTTCAGCTTTCCAGTCCTCTCTCTTGCTCTCACAGACATCAGCAGGCAGGGTAGCCCAGTCCCCTTTAAAATAAACACCTCTCAGACACCACAGTTATTGGTGTTGGGGATTCAAACACTACTGCATTCACACACCACCACTATGTATCATTTCCTAATATATATAGAGACCAGAGATCTCTACTTGTGTGGGTTTCATTCCCTAGACAAACTGTTACACAATCAAGGAGTTAACTCTGATTTATGGTTTTAACATTGCACAGAAGAAAGTAAGGTAGAGGTTACAATGTTTCTTTTCTACTGAATTTTTGAACTGTTTCCCTATTTCAGCATTTGGGATCTTTTGTTTCAAGCTGACTTTTCTTTCCATTTGGCTTTAAACTGCTCTTCACCTCAGCTTCACTCTGTCAGACATTCGTACTCCCTCGCTGCCAGCTCCCAACTGTTGTTTTCCAACTGTCTCTCACTAACATTCTGTCAGCTCTCACTGGTCACTCTTAGGGAGAGGCAGAACCTAACCTGTCTGTCACACTGCCATATTATTATTTACATTGTCATATTAGTATTTAGCATTCTAATTGCCAGTGATCTCCCACCTGAATGTCGACACTGCTTAGCTTCTGAGATCTGATAAGATCAGGCTGTATCATGCTGCCTTCCTTCCCACTCTCCTGATACACAAAGACAAAAATCATTTTGTAACCCCCCTCCCCCCCCAGCCCTAATTATTTATCCTTCACCAAGGTGATTAGGATTGGAGAAGTGCCTCAATCTGAAATACCACCACCCCCTTTAAATTGTGAAGGCATCAGAACCTCTTGCTGCTCAAAGTATTCTGGAATGGGTGGGATTGTGAATTGAGAAGGGCATGGTAATGACCCTTAACCTCTTCTGTATGTCACAGAGATTTCTTTTTTTAAATTGTCATTTGTTGACTTGCTGAAGTTTCAGAATAGATGAACAGTTTCTGGCTCCCTGAGAACCTCAGCAGCAGGATCAGGTCGAGATGGGTAGGAAACTACTCATCTAGTTCTGGAACTCAACCGTTATGCAATTTTGAGCTATGAGGGGAATTTCCTAATTTTTTTTATCCTTCCACTCTGTAATTCCCTTAAAAGCTTTAAGCTATAATGCTTCCCTCATACACAATTTTTTCCGCTCCTCCTTCACAGAATTCAAACAATTCTTCTGGGGGCCTGACAGGATCTTGGCAGCTTCTCACTTGTACACTGAATTTGAAAAGTTGCAACAGTTGCTACTAACAAGTTGTCCCACCAGAAGCAGTCTATAGTGAATGACAAGTTTTTAATCAGAATTTGGGAGAAGACTCTCACCAGGGATAGCTACTAATCAGCTGCAGGATTGTCACAATGCCATAATTTTAAAAGTAATGAAGAAAACTTGTTTTCCAAATATGAAGTGTCAGGCTGGATTTAGACCAGCACTGGAACTGGCAAGAAATATATAATAGACATGGAGCATCAATTATTTTTCTACATAGTTTTGGCATGCAGCTTCCCAGAAATAAAATCTTTGTCAAGAATAAGCATTTGATTTTTACCAGCATAAAGACACATGCCAGCTGAATGATACATGGAGTAGTGGCTATTTTAGCAAAAATGTACATCACTCTTTGGAGCAGTTTTCCCCTGAAGATCTCTCATTTCAGGCTTTCCTCTGTGGTTGTTAGTTTGTTCCACAGTAAACTGTTCTATAATACAGAAGTTATCATAGCGAATGATGGATAGGAATGGGGGACAAATTCTTGGTGTTTCTGTGACCAAATGCTTTATTTGTGTCATTGTAGCTAAAGTGCAGTTAGCTGAGTTGTACAAACTGTGTTACAATGACACCCACTGACAATTGACGGGTATTACATTTATTAACACACTACATCTTTAAACACAGCAGAATGAGATGGGAGAATATGTTCCAATGCAAACCAACACTTATGAGATTAACAGTTCCATCCTAAACAGCATTACATTCCTCTGAGCCTACTGACTTCAATAGATGTAGAAGGTATAACTCTGCTTAGGATGGCACTGTAGCCTTCTCTGACTTTCTACAACTTTTTTTTCTTTGCCAAACTGGGTTTTCTCAGAGCCTCCAAATATGGCAAAGGCAAAAAAGGTATATAGTTATACATTAAATAAGTGTAGGGATCAAAAAATACTAATCAGCAAGCCAAATGACCCCTCCCTAAAGTCTGGTGGCATTCCCCACCAAGATTAGATTGAAAATAATTATTTTGTGCAAATCAGAAAATACATTTCAATATTTAGCTGTCATAAATTTGTATAATGCATTCATGTTTCTGAGAGCTACCAACCCACTGGGTACCACTATCAAGTGTGTTTCAATACTGCACACAAAACCAATCCTGCTGAAGCCTCATAGTATCTCATCCTGGTTTGACACAGATTGCCTGCAAGCCAAAAGAGCATGAAGAGTAGCATACTATGAACTCCACCATTCTAACAATTCAGAAATGCTTATCAATTTATGTAACCAAAGCAATCTCTATCAAGAGCTTACACAAGGAATTATTTTTTCAAAGGAAGTGAGCCAATTTACTACTAGCCTTAAAATCTAGTAATAATAGAGCATTTTGGCAAGTACGACTGCAAGTACAATAGAATAGAACTCCCCAGTTCAAATATTACTCCCAAGTTCTGGGTCAACTACTATAATATGATCTTTGCTGAACCTGCATCCTCTCCAACAGATTGGGAATATACCATACCAGACAACGTCCCTAATTGGCCTCCAGTAGAAACAGATGAACGGCTCGATCTAATTTCTGAACTTAAAACAGGTAAATCTCCCGGACCAGATGGAATCCCCACCGAAGTACTTATAAAACATCTTCAGTGGTGGGCCCCTCCACTTGCCAACTTGTTTACTCAAATCAATCAACATGGAATCATGCCACAATCTTGGCTGAATTCAATTATTATTCCTATTTTTAAAAAAGGTGATCCTAACTGTCCAAAAAATTACTGGCCAATCAGTCTCCCTTCTGTAATCAGCAAACTTTATGCCAAATACTTAGAAAGCCACCTAAAAGCCTGGGCCCTTACACAACAAATCATCTGTCCTGAAAAAATTGGATTCTCTAAAGGCAGTTCCACCACCGACCAATGCTTTTTTAGCCGACAAATATATGAAGTCCGGCACTAAAAAACTTTATGCAGCTTTCATTGACCTGAAAGGTGCATTTGACTCGGTCTCTAGACACCTACTCTGGGAAAAGTTAGAACTAATGAAGACAGACCCCCGCCTCCTATCTCTGATAAAGAAACTCCACTCATCTACCTTTTGTCAAGTAAAATATACAGAAAGCTGACATCTGACAGCAAAGATCCCATTACAAAAAAGAGTAAAACAAGGCTGCATACTAGCTCCCCTTCTTTTTAATTTATTTTTAAATGACTTAGCTTTGTATCTGGAACCCATTAACGGCCACCCACCCAAACTGGGATCCTATGCAACTCCTCTTCTTCTTTATGTGGATAACACCACAATCCTTCCATGCACAAAAGTCGGTCTCACAAGATACTTACAGCATTTCCATAAATATTGTCAAGATAATGCGCTAACCATTAACTATACTAAATCCAGGGGTCATTTCGAGCAGGAGCTCAGGGGAGCGCAGCTCCGGGAGTTGGTGCCAGCCCCCCCCCCCCCCACGGCAGGGGAATGCCTGCTTGTGTCATGGCTGCAGCAAAATGACCCCATCCCCTGGAAAGGTCCTTGTTCCTCCGGCCAGCCTTCTGAAGGCTTCAGCCACCACTGAAGCTATCCTTCCAGAAAAGTGGTATTTCTGAGGCTTGGATTAGTAGCTGTCCCCTCTCTGCCAGTTCTTTCTTCCTTTCTTCCTTTTTTCTTCCCTTCCTTTCTCTCTCTCCTTTCTTTCTTGCCTTCTGACATACTTCCAGAGATAAGAGACACGCCTGTTAGCATTCAAGGCTTTCTCTTCACAATTGCTTTGGTCTCTGATTGCAATTTCTAAAATTCTGTAAGCAGAAGGAAACCTCCAATATTTTATGCTGCAGCTGCACTCAGGGAAGTTTCTTCTACCTATTGTATCTTTTTTCCGGTATATAGTTCTTAAAACAAGGGATATTTCATCCCCTATAAAACACTATCTCGGCTCTAATTGTATCCTAGTTCTGCAAAACAATTTTGTGCCCCTTTTCTCAGCAGTAAGGCCCACCATGTTTAATGGGCTTAGTCCCGAGGAAGTATATTTAGGATCGCAGACTTAATCTTTAAAGCTCTATAAAACATGGTCATTTAAAGTCCATATCATATCCCATATCAGACCCCACTAGCCTCTTCTAGCATTCTCTTCCTTTCTGTCCTCACTACTGCACCCACACTCTTCCAGTGCCTCCTGGACCCTGATGCTTGCTGAACTCCACGCCAATCAGCACAGGGTTGGATACCTCAAAAACCATGAAGATAATGGTCAGCAGGTGAGCAGATGAAGAAAATAGGCACAATGCTCATCAGGATTAGAAACAATCCCTGTGTTATTCAGTGGGGCTAACAATTCCCAGGAGAGCATCCTTACAGTTGCCGTGAATGACACCATTGCCCCTTTCTCCATTTTGAGGTCAGCACCAGCATCTTCTCTCCTGTCTTTGCATAGCTCATTAATACAGCAACTAAGTGAGCAGGGCCATGCCTAATGTCAAGGCATCTCCACACCTAATGTCAAGGAATCATCTCATCATGACATTCTGTGAAGGAAGGTAAAGCACACATACATATTTCTCACTGAAAGATTTTCAGTTCAGCGTTCAAGCTGAGCAATTTGGATAGTCTGAATTGCCTGCCAGGCTTTTATTTTGCCAAACCGTGGTAAGGTTCCCAGTGACATACAGAATAATGAATAGTAACCACTTGCTGGTGCTATACAGGGTAGTGAGTAATTTCATATCTGAAGAAAGCACTTGCTGGACATGATTCACAAGTTTAGAAACTTCCAGTTCACTTCTATGAAGGCAAACACTCAATAGCTATAAGTAGATTCTCCTTTCTACCTCTGAGCTCATGGAGAAAAGGTGGGGAACTACTGCTTTGATGGTTGTTTATGTATCAAGCATGAGGGGAAAAATGCTCAAAAAACCAGCATTGTGTTTTGAGGCTCCATTCACATTATGTTGAACAGCATCGTCTGTGTGGGATGAGGAAAAAGTATCAAATGCAGCCTCCTGTTTCCCCTTCCTTCCCCAAACTGATGGTTGGTCCTACTCAAGACAGTCTGGAGAAGCCACAGGTGCGCAGTCCTGATCTGAACTTTCCCGCTCCAGATAATACCTGTGCCACACTTGTGTATGCTTGCATTCTCCTCTTCTGCATGGGGTCCCCAACTCATTGCTCTTTCTTTATATATATGACACACAGGGTGCTTCAGCACCCCCGCCAAACAATTGCATTTCT
Source organism: Lepidodactylus listeri (assembly GCA_029233225.1). Lineage (NCBI taxonomy): Eukaryota > Metazoa > Chordata > Lepidosauria > Squamata > Gekkonidae > Lepidodactylus > Lepidodactylus listeri. The sequence goes on from JARCFY010000001.1 coordinate 77,065,226, forward strand.
CTGCTTAGGCACTCAGAATGGCTGTCATAAGAAAAAGGCCTTAAATTAGAAATCTCTACAGTCGAGTGCTGTGTTTATATCCACACGCAGTGGTTCTGTGGTTCTGTTTTGCTTTTCACACAAGACACTCTTGGCAAAGATAAGTGCCTCAGGTGGGCAGCACTGATTAGCTGGAAGAGATAAAAAGATTTATATATCCAATATAATGAAAGCTGTATGATCTGGGATAACTTGTTTGTTGCTAATCATCCTCCAACTGTGCTCTGGCGTACAAGTTCCTAGCCTATTTCAGCCCAGTATGCAGTTCTGTGTATTTCTCTGGTAATTAACCTTGACAACTTGAAGTGCAGAGCTTCAGGATGGGTATCATGCTTGTGTGTATCCTCTGTTGCTAAAATAAAATTATATCTTTGCTCATCTATTCATTGTACATGTAGAAAGACAGATGGTTGCGCTGGATCATTCTGTGGCACAACAGATGTCATAACTGAGGACTGGAGAACTCTGCCAAATTAATTAGATACTCTTACCAATGTGGATGGGGGGGGGGGAAAGCAGCGTATTACCATTCTGCTATAGTGTTTGTGACATATTGGGGTTGTCGTTGTCGAGTTATAGGTTTCCTTGGGAACTCTTCAATTGTTCTGGCTAAGATGTTTGAAACACAGACAGAATTGCCAGATGCTGAATGGTGAATAAGCGTTTTTTAAAAGACCAAAGAAAAATCAAATAACATTGGAGAATTGGCAAAACAAAACAGAGCATGTAGGTGTTCCTTTTTCACATTTTGTTTAGTGAAATTGTTTCATAAAAACTGCATTAAATTTGTATATACTTTCAATATAACTTTATCCACAAACACATAAAAACCACTAATATTCTAAATAGTGAAATGCCCATTGCCATAACAAGCAGGATGGAAAGAGGATCTGTATATTGCATGGACCCTGTCCATCCATGGCATCCCCCAATGTCAGGCCAGTTTCCAGTGTCATGGTTAAGAGGGTAGAGAAACAATGGTTTCTCTAAGCATAGTATTTTGCTTTTTATTACAGGAGTGACCACCAGATATGGGGTAGCTTTGAATGGCAGTTATACCTGCCTACTACCTCTGTTGCCCTCAGTTTCTTTGGGGGCAGCTGGGTTTTATCCTTACTCAATAGATTGTTTTTGCAGCCTCTTTGTTTTGTTCCAAAAACTCAGTGGGGTCCCAGTTGTGCAGCCCTGGCTTAGCCTGACCCAGTTGCACAATGGAGAAATGGTAAATATTTATAGTAGGGTTGCTAGGTCCCTCAAAGTCCATAGCAGGTGTGGGGAGTCCCCAATGTGATGACATCACACAGAAGTGATGTCATAATGTTGGGGAGTGGAGGCCCTGCCACTCCCCAGCAGCAGAAGGGGGGAGGCCAGGTGGTCACTCTTGGGGCAGGGCTGGATGGCTAGCTGGCTGGTGGGTGGGGGAGAAGCCCCTCCATATCGGGCAACCTCCACCAAAAGGGGGGGGGTCTGGCAACACTAATTTGTAGGAGTACCTCACTTTCTCCTTTATCCCCTCCTCACACTTTCTTTTCCCCCACTTCCTGGCAATGCCCTATATACTTATCTTTCCCTGCTTCCTTCCTTCCCACCCACTCACCAACTTATCTCTTTTTTTGCCCTCCCATCTTCAGCTATATTTATTGTTTATTTACTTTATTTATACCCTGCCCTTGTTTATTTACTTTATTTATACCCTTGTCCATGATGGGGACCCAAAGCAGATTAAATCATTCTCTTCTACTCCATTTTATTATCACAAAAAATCTATGGGGTATTTTACACTGACAGGGTGTGACTCACCCATAGTTATCCAGCAAACTTTCCATGGCAGAATGGTGATTCAAACCTGGGTCTCCCAGATCGTAGTCTGAGACTCTAACCTCTATGCCATACTGGCTTTTCTAGGGTGGCTGCTGTTGAACAGTAGCAAGCAGTCAGGGGAGATGAGTCATGCAAGTTGCATAGCGTCAAGTAGCCTGGTGGTTGCTGCCAGGCCTGGCCCCAATGAGTCATCTCTCAAAGGTCAAAACAGCCCCAGAAAGGGCCCTGCTCCCTCTGCTTTTTACTGTCAGAAACCAAGGCTTGAAGGCTTGTCTAGCAACCCCCACCAAACCACTGCAGAGGGCATTTGTTTCTTAAAGCTACAGGTGCTACTTTTTAAAGATTTCATTTCACCCCCTGCAAACGTGGGACTTTTTTCAGATTTGTAGAAAGAATTGTCTTGTCTGTTCATGGTTCCAGAATTAAGTATCCACGTATTTGGCCCTGTTGAGAATCAGATGTACTGAAGACTGGCAGCATCCACATATTGTTAGACATTGCATTCTTGTTGTAAAACAACAGTTATCTGCAACTTGATTATCCTGTGTGGACAAGCCAGTCCAGTTGAGAGCAATAGCTACTGAGCACAGTATTGACCCATGTGTGGAACCAGCCATGGTCCTTTTATTTCATACCAAGGTCTTGTCCTATTGGCCCATAATATTCATCATTATTAATTTTTATATACATCCTTCTAGTAACAGAACATATTGCTATTTTACTGAATCGTCTTAGCTATGAGTCTGTATCATAATCAAGTTTTGGTCATTTTGTCTAAAACACTTGGCTGAATGGCTGTTTTTTCCCCTCATAGAAAGCAATGAGGCATAAAGTAGGTGTATGTTTAACAGCAGGAGACAGTCCTGTCATAAAAATTAGCCACTGTTTTAGAAACTATTACATTCCATCACTGTATCAGATAAATATAGAAAGGAACAAGCAAAAGAGTTGTGTGGAGTTATTATCTTCTGTAACTCTACTTTTTCTCCCTACTAAGTTTTAGGCAAGTTTGTGGAGTATTTTATCACAAGGTCACTGTCAAATTTGTCATCCTTTCTGTCGTCCCAATAGAATGAAAAAAGAAGTACCAACATTGCCCTGGTAGGATAACTGCAATCATGGGAAAAGACAGGTTTCCTTGTATGCCCTGAAGCTGCTTCATGTTGTCCACCATTGCTTTTGCAGATTTTTTTAAAAACAAGGGAATAAAAAGTGTCTTACGGAGGGAAACCAGAATAAAATATTTGGAGATGCTTTGTGCAAAAGAGAGAGAGAGAAATGCAGGGAACTGACTTAGATGGATAAAATGGTCAGCTGTGTATGAAATGTGTGCCAGATACTTATCTGCAGTACACTTGCCTTGAGCACAAACCATAACGTACAGAAAGGATAATCTAAATAAAATAAAATACTTTTAAGCCTCGTTCATTTCAAAGACACTCTTAAGAGATCCTCAAATCTTCATGATTGAAGTAAATTGGATTTCCATTTGTTTAATTTTGGCTGTGCCTGACCTGGGTGACCCAGGCTAGTCCAATCTCATCAGATCTCAGAAACTAAGCAGGGTTGGCCCTGGTTAGTACTTGGATGGGAGACCACCAAGGAAGTCCAAGGTCAGTACTCAGAAGCAGGCAGTGGCAAACCACCTCTGCTCATCTCTTGCCTTGAGAAACATACATGGTTGCCGTAAGTTTGCTGCAACCTGATGGCATTTTCCACCACCGATTTTAGCTGAATTGTGCCCATGGTCAATGAAAGCGCCTAAGAGGCTTCATAGACTGTCAAAATATGCAAGAATATTTCATCAAATGCTTAAACAAAAGTACAAGGATACTAATCAAGTTAACAAGATGGAAACAAAGGCTGATGGGAATACGAATTAATACCCCTGATGCTAGAACATGATTGCAAATATATAGCTCATCACCTGATGTAAACCACTCCTGTAGCACTTAGCCCATCTTTCCTCATACAAATTTGAGCTTCAAGTTATTGAGGGCTAAAGCCAAACTATTAAACTAACGCAATATGTTTATTCACGCTCATATTTGCTTTGTCAGCCACTTATTTGCAGTCAGAGAAAGATGCATACATATATATACAAAAACACCCTCACCTTCTCAGTCCACTTTATATACCCAATTCATTTGAAAGCACCAAGTTGCAAATCTCTTAAGTCAATATTTTAAAAAATCCTGCTTTTTATGATCTCTTTACACGGTAGCTGTTCTAGACATTTTATCACATAGAAAAGTAGGAACGTAAATAACAAAAATTGATACCGCAGACAACAAAAAGACCATTTAAAATTATGGGTAAAACAAATGGGCTATAAGACTGAAAACAACAAACATCTAAAGACTATGTCCAACTGTCTCCCTTGTGACTTCAAGAATTCCTGGGCAAATAAGATTCTGACAATGTGTGGTTAGTTAGGCTCAATGATAGAAGCATCCATATTGTTACCCAAACTGGACCCAGAGAAGGGGAAATTAGCTTTAAAAGGGTTCCAGAAAGAACAATGTGAGACACTGTGGCCTCTATATACCAGAGTGGATCTTGGCAGGGGTACCCCAAAATAAAGTGAGAGAAATTGTAAACATAAACAAATAACTTTATTGTATACAAAATAACATAGAAAGCAATGAAAATGTTAAGAACAAAGATTATGCACCTGAGAACTAATTCCCTAAGTAATCACACATGCACACACATACACACACCAATTAGAGGGCACACTTATAAAAGGAAGGAAATTGGGAAGTTTTAGGGAAGGGACATACAACTGTAAGAGGTCTGGAGAGGTCCAAAGGGCAGAGTACTGAGGAGGGAAGAGGAGCCTGCAAAGCAATTGCAGGCATATCCAGGTAGTGGGAGGACCTGGCACAATCTCCACAGATTTGGGATGATCTTTTTATGGGGAGGGGTCCCATTGCTGGAAGTGGAAACCCACTTTCCTAGGAGCATGATTGGTCCAAGCTATGAAGCTTGAATTTGACTGGGTAGTTTGAAGGTAACCTCAGAGTCTGCCAGCAACAGTAGAGAAATATCTGACATTCCAAGGTGGGGTGATCATTGGATGGTTTGAGCATATTGACAAAGAACTGGGTATGAATGATGGGTTTAAATGTCCTCTTGACGGCTCATCCTGGCTGGAACAGTTATTAGGTTGCCTTTATCAACAGCTGGACTGGATTGCCCAACTGTCTATAGCTGGAAATCATTCAAATTGCCTTGATGAAGTATCCCTTGGAGCAAGGATATGATTGCATTAGGCATTCCTTAGAGCTGGGCAGATAGCTCTGGGGATGTATCAGAACACTGGGTGATGTTATCAACATTGAAAAGCCTTTTGTTATTGAGAATGATATGCCACTGAGCTAGGAGAGATTGCACTTAATCAGTTTTTTAAAAAATTCCAGCACACCCTTGCTCTTCTTCTCTCAACTATCCAATGTCATGGCTGAACCCAGGTGTCATTATGAGACTCCTCAAGTTAACCTTGGCATTTAGGCTGTAATAGGAAGGTGGCTACTAAAACAACCAGGTCCAAAAATAAGAGGGGAGCCCTACTATCTAAGGGGTCTTGGCTGGAGGAGGAGGAGGAGTCCTCACACATAGGGCGATTCTGCATCTAGCATTCACTCCACATTTTCTCAACTGGGAGGGAAAAGTGCAGCTCAAAACCACATTCAAATACCTTGGGGCCATAGGTGTCAACTACGGGGGGGCTCGAGGGCTCGAGCCTCCCCCGAAATTTCCCGGGGAGGCCTCAGCCACCCCCGGCAAAATGGAGCGCCCGCCAGTGGCCAGTCAGCCGGCCAGCTGGCTGCCGTCGCCGCCTCTCCTTCCCCCCCACCCCCGGCCTGCCCTCCTGCCTCCCTGGGGCGGGGGGGGAGAGAGGCGGCGGGGACATGGTCCTGTGCTTTGTGCGCACGGCAGTCAGCCAGCCAGCTGGCTGCCGCCGCGACTGCACTCATCTGCGCCCCCCCACACGCCCCGAGGCACCCCAAACTCTGGTCCAGCTTCCGTCTGAGGGGATCCCTTTGCACAGAGGTTTGCTGGAATCCCGTAGATGCTGGTCACACAAGCTGAACATCACTGGCGGGCTACGGGGGGGGCATGGCTGCGGGAAGGGGAGAGGTGTGCGTCACCTTCACAAGCAGCACGGGGGGTGGGGGGGCGTGTTTCCGGAAGAGAATCCCTGTGGCAGGGCATGAGGAGCGGACGCCTCTGGGGGCCTCGCAAAAACCACCGAAGAGGCTGGTGCCCAAGCCTTTCTCCCTCTCTGTCTGGGCTAAGGAGGAGCTGCTCCTTCGGGTGTTCCCCTTCCCGGTTTCCCAGCCTGCACCAAGAAGCGATGGCTGGTTTCCCCGAGGGGTGCAATCTCTGTCAGCCAAGGGGCGGTCGTGTGTGGAGGTGCTGCTCGCGGGAGGGGGGTGCCTGAAGGGGTTGGATGCCTGCGGAGCCAGCGACTCCCCCACCGCCCCGGTGTCAGCGCCCTTGGCCAATCGGTCCTTTTGCCCTTTGGGTCTCTCTGCTCCTAACCCTGAATTTCCAGGGCGGGGACAGTTTCTTAACCACCTTGGGTTGCGCTGGGGGGGGGAAGGGGGGAACACAGTCAGAGGGGGGCAGAACTGGCGCAGTCCGAAGGCCCCCCCACCCTCCCCTTCTCAAGAGCCTTGTACTGGGGGGGTTTCTCTCTATCTCTCCCTCCTCCTCCTCCTCCTCCAAACTGGTTTCTGACCCCGGCGGCCCTGGCTGGTCGGTGAAGGCGGCGGATTCCCTGGGGCCGAGTCCCCACCGCCTTCGCCAGCCCCTTGGCGGGGGTGGGGGAGCGGGAGGCGGTGAGGGAGGGCCTACTAGCCCGCCCAAACGTTTGCTCCGAGTCCTGCCACCATGGAGGGGGAGCCGAGCCCCGCATTTGCCTGCCTGCTCAACGCGCCAGCGGGTGAGACCGGGGGGTGTCCAACGAGCAGGCTTAAAAATAGCCCCCCCTCCTCCCTGCAACGGTTGGGAGAACTGCTGCTGCTCCTGCTGAGGCCGCCCGCGTGTCCCCGCCTTCCCCCGCCATGGGAGGGAGCCCGGCAGGCAAGCGGCACCGGGCAGTCTCCCCAATACAAATGAGCCTGCGGCGGCAGGAGGCACTGGCCGGTCAGCGAGCTGCCCGGAGCGGCAGCAGGCGGTAAGAAACCGGATCTGCCTCCCTTGGGCGGGGGGGGAGAAGCAGCGGGGACATGGTCCTGTGTGCGCGCGTGTGCTTTGCGCGCGCGCACAAAAGAGCCCCCCCCCCCAGGATTTACAAAGTCTACGCCCCTGCTTGGGGCAACACTGAACTGACTGCAAAGTCACCCCTGAATGGCCATAAAATGGCCATAAATCTATGCAGAAGGTACAATAAAATCCAATAATCAAAGAAAGTGAAAGTGGCATGTAATGCAGAGGGGAATTTCTGTTCCAAGATGGGTTTTGTAAAACAATGGAGGGAAAAGCCAATGCAGAATCAGCCATATGTATTAGATGCTCATTGATTCCAATGGAGGCCTTGTCTTAGAGTTCAGATGTGCATAAGAAGGTGGTGTGGGCCTCACCTGTGGACTGTACCATCTCATGTTTTATATGGGATAGGCATTTGTTTGAAAGCTATATGAACATTTATCTGAAGTGATAAATTGTTGAGTGGGCACTTTTGACTGGGTGGATTGCTATTTGACAAATGGATGCAAGACTGTTTAGGATCACAGCGTATATGACAGTAGAAAGAAAAGGGGATGCAAAACCTTCCACAAAGCTCATGGGTTTGCAGCTGAACTTGTTTATATACTTAGCAAGTAAAAGGAATTATATAAATCAACAGGGGCCAAATCAACTTCTGTCTGATAGGCCCCCTCTGTGGTAGAGCAGTCCCATCTCGGAAGTTTTGTGCCACTCTGAGAGCCTTGGCACCAATGAGAGTAGTAAATGACTGCTGAATCCAACTAAGGGTCTATTGTACTAGCACTAGTCTTGCTGTGATCACTTTACCCCAGGGAGGGTATTTGAACCTTTCTTACATGAATCCAACAGACTACAGAAATGGGTTAATGGTTTAACAGGTTTTATTCACAGAAAGAAGGATCAACTTGTGTAAATGGATAAAATGGATAAGCATCCAGCTGAGTCAACTCAATAATATGATGTCACTTAGGGTGCAATACCACAAATCCTTCTTTTCACAAAGGAATTGTCCAGCAATGGGAAACTTCAAATACAAGACCAATTCCTACTCTAAAACCCGAGCCATCCTCTACCCTGTTTGCCCCCACCGCCTCCTCTTCAACTGCCCCTTGCTGTGATCCCATTCTCCAGCAGACTCCCCTTCCCCACAGACTTTCCCCCTCCCTTCCTTCCAACCACACACCCGGGGCATAATTCACTACAATGTGTTCCCCCTTTTCATTCTGTCGGTAATTTCAGCCCTCTGTTTTCAGTTCATTGAGTGCATTCCTAATCAAACCCTATAGACAAGACCCACTCTTCACAGCCACTTCCTCTTTCCAGGCCACAGCTAATGTGAGAGACATTGACAGGCTTCAAAATGCAGGGGTAGTTTCAGAAGTACATTTGATAGAGGGGATGCAGTGAGAGAAGAAGAAGAGATTGGATTTATACCCCACCCATCACTACCCAAGGGAGTCTCAGAGCGGTTTACAAACTCCTTTCTCTTCCACTCCCCACAACAGCACCCTGTGGTGCTGAGAAAGCTCTGAGACAAATGTCCTTGAGAGAACAGCTGGTACAGAGCTATGGCTTGCCCAAGGTCATCCAGCAGGTGCAAGTGGAGGAGTGGGGAATCAAACCCGGTTGTCCCAGATTAGAGTCCGCGCACTTAACCACTAAACCAAACTGGCTCTCAGAGCCGAGTCCTCGCGTATCACAACAAGAAGGAAGACAATAGGAGGTGAGTGTTCACAGCTGCCTAAAGGTATTACATTTAAACAAAATGTAAATAAACTTAAATCCAAAGGATTAGGAAAAGATCAAGCACTGTCAAACCAATATTAGCAGTACACTAGAAATGTTCAAGGAAAATTAGGCTCCAAAAGTCTTCTAATCGTTTCAAGAAGCAGAAGGGAACCCAAGAGTGGCAAGGTTTCTAATGCTTTCAATATCAATTCATGCTACAGTCAGCTCAGCTGTGCATCCTTGGTTTCTCTGATGAGCACTGGTGGGAAATGATAGATCAGATTCTGGGAAAATCTGGAAACAATCTTTCATAGACTCTAAGAAGCTGTCCATGAGCTGGAAACAAGCTGCTCTATGCTTAGACAGCAATCATGTTTGCCCCAGCTGCATCCTCCCTGGGAGTGAATGGGGGGATCAAAGTTACTTTTGGTTAGAGACGTGCGCTGAAATTTTATTCCCTGTCATTCTTCCAGTTCATTTTAGTTACTGTAAGATTTTTATTCTTGTTCTTGATTATAGTTAATGCACCTATTCATTTTTTTATTATATTCTTCACTTGTTTTTACCAGTTTCAAAGGGAAACAGAAATTCTTAGGAATTTTAACTCCCTCACCCAAGGGATTCTCCCGCTTGCTATATTCCAGATAGCAGAATGTTCTTCCATTGTACAGGTAATTAACTTCCTCCCTTGTAGAGTGGGCACAGGTAGACATGATGGCACTGGCATGCTAGGTTTACCTCTGTTCCCAGGATCCTCATGTGGAGCATGAAGAGGTACATGGGCAGGGGGAACTAAATTTATTTATCCCATTTACATACATCATGTATACACCACCTTTCTCCCCAACAAATTAAAGTGGGTAGCCATGCTGGTCTGCATTAAGAGCAAGATTCAAGCCCAGTAGCATCTCAAAGACTGACAAGATTTCCCAGGTATAAGCTTTTGAGAGTATCTGACATAGGGAGCTTTGACTCTCCAAAGCTTATACCCTAGACATCTTGTTGGTCTTTAAGGTACTACCGAAATTTTGTTTTCAGCATTCCATTTTGTCCTCACAACAACACCACTATGAGGTGTATGAGTGGACAAAGGTCACCTGGAAAACTTCCATGGCAGCATGGGGATTTGTCAGAATTCTGGTCTGACAAACTATTACACCATGCTGGCTCTCAGCCCCCCCCCACCCCTCCCCCGGCTGCCGCTGCCAACCCCTTATCTTGCTGCACTTGAGTTCAGCATTTTTCTCCCAAACCAGCTACCTTTTGCTATTGACAATGGGCTGGATAAACCACTCTTTAATCAGTCAACTGAGTGAAATGAGTCATAAGCAAAGGCAGGGTTTAGTTCTCTTTGTCTGTGGGACAGACTGATACATAAAAATACACAAAGAATGCCCCATTTGCACTACCAAAAAAAGATTCACAGCACGATGACCCTATCTAAATGGCTCCACCAAGCTGCTTTTAAATAAAATTAAAGACATCAGGAGTGATCTTTATCACTGACCTCTCACAGAGGAAGGCCTCAGACCTTCCTCATAATGGATCTCCTGTGTCATATGGTTTGGTGCTCGCTCTCTCTCTCTCTCTCTCTCTCTCTCTCTCATTACCTTTCCTTGGTAGGGAGGGGGTATTTGTTAGGGTTGCTAACTCCAGAAATACCTGAGGGTGGAGCCTGGAGGTATGGTTTAGGAAAGGGAGGGACCTTAGAGTATAATGCCATGCAGTCCACCTTTTAAAGCAGCCACTTTCTCCAGGAGTAGTGGAATGGAGGGAGGGAGGGAGGGAGGGGAAGGAAGGAAGGAAGGAAGGAAGGAAGGAAGTTTATGCAGCCTGGAGATCAGCTGTAATTCCAGGTGATGCCCAGTCCCCACCTGGAGGCTGGCAACCTTAGTTTTGTTCTTATTCCTCCCCAGTTTACAACATAGTTGCTTGTGCTTGCCTAGCTTCATAAAGGATTCTCTGCTCTGCAGGTACATTGCCCACTATATGTGGTGGAGGAAATGTAGGAAATGTCTGCTTCTGCTCTCCCCCACATCTACATTGCCACCCGTATTCCAGAGAATGCAAGGGAAGTATCTATTCCTGTATTTGTCTAGCAGACACAGCAGCAGAGCAGAAGACTGGATGAGCTACTGTTGCTTGTGCAGAATCAAGAAAGTATTTTAAAAGCCCTTGCAACAATGCAAAAATTGGCAGAGAGCAGAAAAGCTGTGCACAGAAATGCCCATACGAATGATCCTCTTACTATATGCATACATACTATCATTGCACTGCTCACTGCTAATGTCAACCCTTTCCACTCACTTCTTCCTCATTGCATCAGCAGAGAAGAGAGGACCTAAGCAGAATCCCTCCACCCACCCCATCTCAGCAGCCCTTCTTCCCCCAACAGCTGAGCTGCAGCTGGGTTTTTTAAAAAATTCAAAGCTCTGTTAAAATACTAAAAAGTGGGGGAAATCCTGGAGCTGAGTGTTGTCATTTTGAAGGCAATGCTAAATGCCAGCCCCCCTCCCCATGGATTTGCTGGGGGTAGGGGAAGCCTCTGTCTGCAGCCAGCACACTGTTTCCCCCTTTATGTCAGAGCAAAGGGGGCACATGAAATTAAGCAAACTCCAGAGCACTACGGAAGACAGAAGGGCCTGGTGTGATGTGGTCCATGGGGTCTCAAAGAGTCGGACTTGACTGTGCAACTGAACAACAACAACAAAGGGGGCCTCTCTTTGCTCTGGCTAAAAGGGAAAGCCCCAGGAGCCCCACAGATCTGCTCAAAAAATGCTCGGCATTGTGTGGAAATTCCCCAATAAAGCAGGGATATGTTGTATTCCACCTTGGGAAAAGTCCCTGCGTGGAAGCAGCCTGAATTACCAGCATCTTGATAATTTCTAAAGATTTTGAGAGTTTATCACTTACTATTTTGAGCAGTCAATTTTATACATTAGATATATTAAAAGAATAGCAGTGCTTTTGTTTGGATTTTAATTTTTTCATAATCTGACTGCGCGTCCCTACTTTCAGCAAGCCCAAGAGCAGGGGTCTCCAGCATGATGCTCATGGGTGCCGTGGTGCCTGCCAGCACCTTTCTTGACATCCACAAAGTATATGCATACTGGTGCAGCCCTCCCAGGAGGCAGGGGCTGGGGTTCAGCAGGGTAGGTCACGGGTAAGGTTGCAGAGAGGAACCAGGGTCCAGTCCAAAATTCAGGGGTTCCAGAGAACAGGTATGCCAAGTCCATTCTAGGGTCAAGGGATCCAGGCAGCAAGTCCAGTCCAGGGTCAGGGGTTCCAGAAAAGCTAATAGTTAGATCCAGTTCAAGAGTCAAAGGTTTCAGTAATCTAGTAACAGCAAGGTTAGTGATTCAGTAGTAATATGTACTTGTTGCATCCACAAAACTGCTGTTTATCCCGGCTGATTTTATAGCCAAGTCCTAATAGGCTACACTCCCAAGCCAAAGCTACACTCCCAGCCAATTCTTTGGCAGTCATCCTGAAACTACTCTCATCAATTGACAGTTGATCTCATCAATTGACAGTTGATAATGGGCCATGAGTATCACACTCCTCCTCGTTTCCTGCAACTCAGCTTGCCTCTGACAGCATCAGCTGAGAGAGCTACAAGGCATTGGCTTGGTTTCAGATGTAAGGTGTGACTTCTGCTCAGCCAGTAACCTGATCTCTTGTTGCTCTCCTCCTGGCTCAGAGCCAGCTGCAGCTGATTGTTCAATTACTGGCTGAGGGCCAGCTGCAGGTAGCTCTTTGTCTGCAGAATCTGTGCTGTCACTGAGCACAGACTGACTTATGTAGAAAGTGGGCAGGGCTAGGTGGGGCTATTGCTCAGCAGAGTGTCTGATTTGCCACTGAAAATCTGACTGGTTATGGAGATTAAAATAATGTTGTTGCTATGGCAGCTGTCACCACTATGTTTGTTTTTAACCACTCTTTCCCAGTGTATTTTTAAATTACCCATCTTCTCCCCAGCACTTGGCCTTCCCCTGTATGTTTGGCTCCACTTCCAGAGACAGCCATTTTGTGGTTGTGCTCACCACACTGTGTCAGAATTCCAAAGGTGACTACAGGCTCAAAAAGGTTGGGGACCCCTGCAGAGCTTGGACAGGCACTGTGAGTTTTTTTTTCCTTTGGAGAGCCTGACAAGCTAACTGTTACATAATGCAAGGAGCTTGTTAGAAATGAGAAAAAACTCTCTTACCCACTAGGTGAGAAGAACTAGTTGCAGGCTTCTTTGGTTATCAGCCTCTGAATGATCTGTGGTTTCATAAGAACATAAGAGAAGCCAGTGTTGGATCAGTCCAATGGCCCATCCAGTCCAACAGTCTATCACACAGTAGCCAAAAATACCAGTTGCCATCAGGAGGCCCAGCAGTGGGGCCAGGACCCTAGAAGTCCTCCCACTGTGCCCCCCGCCCCCACACCAAGAATACGGAGCATCACTTGCCCCAGACCGAGAGTTCCTATCTATACACCACTGATGGACCTCAGCTCCATATGTTTATCCAATTCCCTTTTGAAGCCGTCCATGCTTGTAGCCACCACCACCTCCTGTGGCAGGGAATTCCATGTGTTGATCACTCTTTGGGTGAAGAAGTACTTCCTTTTATCCATTCTAACCTGACTGCTCAGCAATTTCATTGAGTGCCCATGAGTTCTTGTATTGTGAGAAAGGGAGAAAAGTACCTCTTTCTCTACCTGCTCTATCTCATGCATAACCTTGTAAACCTTGATCATGTCACCCATCAGTCTTCATTTCTCCAAGTTAAAGAGCCCCAAGCACTTCAACCTTTCTTCATAGGGAAAGTGTTCCAACCCTTTTATCGTTCTAGTTACCCTTTTCTGTACTTTTTCCAATGCTATAATATCCTTCCTGAGGTGTGGTGACCAAAATTTCCCAACATGTGCATATGGGCCTTGACATGCATCAGTTGTTTGCTGCTATACATGCTTGCTGCTCAAAACTCCAAGGAAATATAAGCTTATCCACAGTAAATGTGATTGCTGTCTGAAGCTATTCTCAGGCTGGGAATTAAAGCTCAAACAAGATCCCTGCAAGGCAAATAGGAAATGGCAAACTTAGACTTGAAATTTTTTTCATACTTTGCATGTTTTGCTTCTTTTGTTTGGTGTAGTGGTTAAGAGCGATGGACTCTAATCAGGAGAGCTGGGTTTGATTCCCCACTACTTTACATGCAGCCAGCTGGGTGATCTTGGGTCAGTCACAGTTCTCTCAGAGCCGTTCTCTCAGAGCTCTTTCAGCCCCACCTACCTCACAGGGTTTCTGTTGTGGGGAGAGAAAGGGAAGGAGGCTGTAAGCCATGCAGATACTCCGAGTGAAGGGCAGGGTATAAATCCTCCTCCTCCTTCTCTTACTTACTTAAATTAATTTCTACCCTGCCCTTCCCTGCACAGCAGGGCTCAGGGTGGGCTACAACCGTAAAAATACATACTAAGTTAAAACAATTAAAACACAATCTAAACAATATTTAAAAACCTATACAGCATTGAATAACACATAAGATGACACTCAGGGACAGTTAGTAAGCACCCCCAGAACTTTCAGTATGTATCTCCATAGATGGACCCAAATATTGGGAAAACTGCAGAGAACAACGAACAGACAGTGCCACATAGTTGGCACAAAAGTGGGGTACGGGAGGCCAATGGAGTTGAATTCTGCTGCCTCAACCATAGGCCTGGTGGAACATCTCCATTTTACAGGCCCTGCAGAATTGAAACAAATCCTGCAGGGCCCTGATCTTGTTTGGGAGAGTGTTCCACCAGGTCAGAGCCAAAAAGGCTTAGCTCCTGTCAAGGATAAGCAGATCAACTTTGGACTGGGGACCACCGGCAGATGTTGGTCTGTGGAGTGTAAAGCTCTTTGAGGGACATTTTTGTTATACCTCAACCATTATCAATTTTACACTAGTTTTGGTGATATTACTGTTTTGACTTCTTAAAGTTTTAAAATTTACACAGAATTTGTTTGTATGTGCATAATGTTCTTTTTGTAACATACATATTTTTATGTAAAGCATATTAATAGCCCTTGCAAAACAGTTACATACTTCTCTGTTGGTTCTTATTGCTTTTTTTTTTTACAGGTACTGTCTTATAGTTTGAAAGAAACCTTTATTTTCAACTTTTATGAAAATTAAAAACTTTTAAAACTACAAACTTTTAAAACATTAATCTAGCAACATTTGCTACCAATTATTTTCATGAACTCTCCCCCCACTCCTGATATTTCAGTACTTCCAGTTCTTCTAATTGCCTTTTTTAGTGTTTCAAGCACAGGCAGATTCAAATTCAAGATGATGCTTCATGACATTTGCAGAGCAAACATCCACATTTTCTTTCTAACCTCCATCATCTAGAAAGCTCTCAATAAGATACTCTTAATAAGTTTCTTTAAAATGAAATAGTTTGTGCGAGGGATTGCAAAGAAAAGCAGGCTTTTTAAAATGCTGCTTGTGTCAGAGTCAGGGAGTTCAAGAGTTAATCAAGAAAGCTACAGAACAGCCTTATACAGACAGAGGACACTGTAAAAAGATTTGGCAGAAGGTCTGGGCAGTTAGAAAGAACTTCCATTGTAAAGTACTGACTTCGGAGACGCGTTGAGTGATTAAAGCTCATAGTTTATTTAGAGGCTGGAACAAGGCTGCTAAGCCGGACTCACAGGTCTGCTTATATTCCCGTTGTTGGCCACACCCATACACACACCCAACACCTGTGATTGGTTATTTACCCTTGTCACCTATAGGACTACCTACGGATGTGGGCTTCCCCACTGGTCCCCGACTAGGATCCTCTGGGTCTATTGTCCTGGGAGCAAAGCTCGACGGCTTTGTCTGGCCACATGTATGGCCAACTGCATGCACGGCTTAATGGTTGGGACAACACACCCATTCAAGTCAAATAATAAAAGGAGTTATTGCTTCTTAGGGGCAAGGAGAATATGTTCCTGCCAGTGAAAGGGGTTGGGAAGAAAACTCTGGTCTACATAGAGTTACTCCAGTCTTCTCCAGCCTAAACCCTCCCCTTTGTTGTGTTGGTACACAAGGTCCAATGTGATTGTGAGAACCCTTATTGAGCCAAAAAGCCAGGCCTTCTGGAAACAAAAGTCCTTTTTATTCTTAATAGTCCATAGTAGTCAGCACTTCTTGTGTTAGTGATACAAAGCATAGGGCTGTGGGTAAGTTATACATAATTCAAAAGCAAAGAGAGAAGTGGGGCACCAATCAGGTTAGTTAAAAATGGCACTACATACATATACATTAAGCTTCCCAGGGAAAGTGTGCCCAAATGTGCGACTGCTCATCAGGCATTCCTTTCCACACACCACCAAAACCTCCCCAGCAATTCCCAAGCCGCTACCATAGAAGCACCTGGCAGCCGAGTAGCCGTTGGAATAAGAAGTCAAGGTCAAATGCATCATCAAAACAGATAACAGACCCAGCAGCCATAATGAGTTCTGGGGGGAAGCGAGTGACGTAGAGTGGGTGAGGGAAACCACCTCCCGCCCGGGAAATGTCAGATTCTGACAGTGATGACTATTGTGCTGGGTCTTCCCAGCTGAGCCACAGAGGAAAGTTACTGTTGTATTCTTATTATTTTACAGCCACAGCTTGCACAGACTTTGGGACGCAAAAGGCCCTTTCTGATTGGCTTCAAATAAAGACTCTCATTGGTCCTTAAGCCACTCTAGGTAACCAATTGCTGAACCTCGCTTAGGTCCAATAGGATTGTTTGTACATAGTTACATTGTTTGAAGTTATGAGTTGGAAACAGTATAAATTAAGGTGCCGCTCTCATAGAGCTGTCTTTTGAGCTGAAGCAATGTGTTTGAATAAAAGCCTGTTTGTTTGATTCATCGCCTCCTGCTCAATACTTAAAAGTTACTCTGTGGCTCAACTATGAGGGGGGAAAGCCTGTTAATGGGCTAAAAGGGAGGGGAGAAAATAAGGAGCCAAGCTCTGATATTTTGAAGGTGGAGCTTAGCTTTGGCCCCCTCCCTGGATCATCCACATGCACACTCCACTTGCAGCCACCCCCCAATGCCTCATCTGAGCTGGATCAAAGGAGGTTTTCCTCTGGAAAGATCATGTTATTATGTGGACAGTCCTCCAAAGATTGGAAGCATCCTGCTGTCCAGTAGCAGAGAAACTATATCTCTACAGAAACAGCCTGTAATTTTTCTCTCTCTGCGGTAATGTCTTTGAACAATAAAAGCCTTTCTCTGTCTCAGGTGGGTAGCCATATTAGTCTGTAGTAGTGAAACAAAAATTGTGTCTAGCAGCACCAGGGTTGTTTCTCTTTAACTTGTCACTTTCTCTGTCTAATTCCCTAGAAGCCTATACTGTTCAGCCCTAAACAGAATACTTCTCTGTCATATCCCCAAGAGGCAGAACTGCCATTTTATAGTCAGAGGAATGTGAGCCCCACAAGTCTCCAGCAATGCTGCCTTCTCTTCTGCTGTTCCTGTGCAGAATATTTGACTTGCATGTTTCTGTCAGATTAAGGTTTCTGCTTTACCATTTACTGCAGGGACACAGCCTAGCACAGAATTACATTAAGGACCTGCCTGCTTACATGCAACAAAGCAGGAGAGCAGACTGCAGAGAAGAGATGTGAATGAGAGGGAATATTTACTGACAGGGTTTGTAGGGGGGAGTTGCTGGAAGTCTCAAAAGAGAAATGAAGTTTTCAATCCGTATACTGAAAACTCATGAACTTTTAAACATTTTAAAAAGAATTTTTGTCAAAGAGGTTCTGGAACTCTGTTCTGGCATGTTCCCCCAGAAAAAAGCCCTGTTTACTAAAAGGCACACTTTCAGCTACTGCTTTCACTAACTACTAGTTCTTACTCCTTTTATTTAATCACCTCCTTACTGGATGGTAATTTCTCTGTCTCTTCCCTCTGACCTCTGCTGCACAACACACATGGCTTATACATAACTGGTGCTCTGCAGGCCTTGCAAGGTGCATAAGCAAGAGACTTTGACCGATTTCTCACCAGGCACTGCTTCACCGTCACTCTTCCCTTTGCCCCAATTGCGTGCTTCAATTTCTCACTATTTGCCGCGGGGTGCATTTTGACCTGCAGCTTTGCATGATTTCCCCTGCGGCTTCAGTGATCCTGTTTTTTGAGGATCACTGAAGCCACGGAGGAAATCGGGCAAAGCCGCAAGTCAAAATGCGCCCCGCGGCAAATAGTGAGAAATTGAAGCACGCAATCATGGCAAAGGGAAGAGCGATGGCGAAGCAGTGCCTGGTGTGAAATTGGTCACAGAGGATTAACGGATGTGGATGTTACCAGTAAAAGCTCTTCTTTTAGAAATGAGGGCAGGTTTTCCCATAGTTCTCTCAGTGTTCAGCCCCAGTTCATCAGGGGCTGTCTTGTAACTGGGAGTGCTCTACCATGGCTGAATAGCTTTGTTTGTCCTTTAAATTTTGTTTTAAATTTAAGAGTGGTAGAATAACGTTGCAGGGAGGATAAAGCCTTGCTCATGTTAGCCACTTTTTCTGGTAAAGGGCACTGAGTAGTCATTATTCGAACTGTGAATTAAATTTAAATTGTTTAAAGAACTTTAAGTAATGACAGAATTGCTCACACTTGGGTGGTGGGGCTGAAAAACAGTAATTTGTCTCTAGTCATCCCTGATTCCTTGGGCATTATCCAAAAGATTTGCATGACCATTCAGACAGAAAGTTTCCTTGGGCAGGGATTTGGGCATTTTTCCTTATTGGGCTGGATCCAGCAATGTGTGAGCAGAAAGGAAAATGGACTTGGCGCAGTCCCACTGATGCAAACAGCTATGCAATAGCTGCAGTGACACACAGGGCGTTTTCTCACTAGCTTCCCCCACGGTTTACACCGAAGCTAGCACTGGAGCTTCTGGTCAGTTTCCCACCATTTGCTCCGTGCTCACAATTTCCTCCAGAGTATCACTGCACTGCTCCGGAGCTTCCCTGGAGCAAGAAAATCCTGCTAGGAACACGTTTTTCTTGCTCCAGGGATACTCCAGAGCAGTACGGTGAAACTCCGGAGGAGTTTGTGAGCATGGAGCAACTGATGTGAAACTGACCAGAAGCTCCGGTGCTAGCTCCGGTGTGAGCCCCGGAAAAAAGCCAGTGTGAAAACGCCCACAGTGTTTTAATACAATTTCCACTGAAATAACAATGTGCATATGTTGTTGTTGTTGTTGTTAATTTATACCCCGCCCTATCCCACGAGTGGGCTCAGGGTGGCTTACAACACAAGATTCATAAAACAATAAAAGTGATAAGACCAATAAAACAAATGCCCTTGCACTCTCTACACTGGACAAACAGGCCAGTCCCTTTGACAAGGAATGAATGGACATAAGTCTGACATCAGAAACCACAACACTGAAAAGCCAGTGGGGGGACATTTTAACCTTCCAGGACATTCAATCTCTGACCTAAAAGTAGGAGTTATCTTATGAAGGAATTTCAAAGGAAGATTAGAAAGTGAGACTGCTGAATTGCAACTGACAACAAAGCTCAAGACAATGCATCTACCCAGGTTGAATCAAGACCTAAATTTCCTGTCTTATTACCAATGCTACTGCCTCTCTACTACTTCTCTGCCCTACTACATCTACCAAGCCCTATTACCAATGCTACTACTCACTACTACCTCTCTGCATATTACACCTAATCCAATCACACCTGCTATTGTCATTTTCCTGCTAATGTCATTTGGCATCTGAAACCACTCCACTTTCCAATGTATAGGACAGATAGACTCACATACTAGCTGTATCTGAAGAAGTGAGCCGTGACTTCTGAAAGCTCATACCCTACTATGCTACTGAACGCATACTCTTTTCAACTGCTACAGACAGTTTACAGTAAGAAAACTTTTTACAGTAAGAGTTGTGCAACAATGGAATCAGCTGCCTGGGGAGGTGGTGAGCTCCCCCTCACTGGCAGTCTTTAAGTGGGAGTCAGGGATGCTCTAGGCTAATTCTGCACTGAGCAGGGGGTTGGACTAGATGGCCTCTGTGGACCCTTCCAGTTCTGTGATTCTATGATTCTGTGATATGATATAATCAGAACAGTATGTAAGAAGAATATTTAAGAAGACAGCTACAGAAAGTAAGCTGAAGAGTATGATTAGGAAGAATATTAGAAAAAAGTGAACAGATGACATAAAAACTAAGGCCATGTGAAAGTCAACAAGATTTTAAATTAGACAGTCTAATCATAAAATTATGAACTTTCAAATAATTTTGTCAATTCCTATTGAAAAAAATATATGGTGGTTTTCATGCTATAAATAAGATAAACAGAAGAATACAGAGTTCTCTTTTCCCCCTTCATAGGATTGTCAGTGGAATAGGAGGTAGGGAAGTTGGAAGCAAACTTGGTTGAACAAAGTAAAGTGCTATGCTTTCCTTTTAAGGAGTAATACTTTACTGGCCAAATACAAACACAGAATATTTGATCTGTAGCAAAAAGGCCAATACATGGCAGGAAATAAGAAAATGCAGAATAGCTGA
Organism: Lepidodactylus listeri; assembly: GCA_029233225.1. Classification (NCBI taxonomy): domain Eukaryota; kingdom Metazoa; phylum Chordata; class Lepidosauria; order Squamata; family Gekkonidae; genus Lepidodactylus; species Lepidodactylus listeri. The sequence continues at coordinate 77,085,568 of JARCFY010000001.1, forward strand.
ATAATCAATGTGATTGAAATTGACAAGCAGCAGGGCTCTGTAATGTATGCTGTCCTCAAGAGGGGAATGTGCATATGGGTTTCCTGAATCTCATTATAATTTATGTGTTTTTGAGATATAAAAATTGATGAAATACATTTATTTAAATCCCTGAGAAGAAATAATGGGTAATACTGAAAATGAATTCCAGCAGGCAAATTTACCCTCAGGGGATAATAAAATGATTGAAGTTCAAACCAAAAAATCATTAGGAACACAATTTTCATGGAGTGCTTCCTTTTTCTTATATAAGGTACTAGATACTCTTTCCTGATTAATTTGACAAGGGACAGTATTTTCCCATTCTGCAGAGCATTGAGAGAAAACTATTGAAAAACAATGAACCAAATGTGTATGTTTTAAGAATGTATATGTAGTATACTGTGTGTCAAGGCTGAAATGTGGCCAAACAAAAGTAAGTTTTCCCTCATTAACTATTCCCCCATAGGTTCAAAAACTATAGAGACAACAACCAAAGTATGTCAAATACAAAGTTAGAACATATTTTTGTAATATACAAAAACCTAATGCAAAAAAAATGCATTGAAAAATCAAAAAATGTCCATAACAATATCTGTTTAATCTGATACAATTTCAAATAACAATTTTAAAGACCATAGAATTAATTGAAAACCAAACTTATGCTTGATGGGTCACTGTGAACCTGTGTTGATTGGCATCCACCATCAAGTACATGCATTGCATTCTGAATAGAAGACAAATGGGTCATTTTTTTAATATATTCCCCATGTGAAGTAAACATTTACAATCATTTGTATTGCATTCACACTTTCATATTTTGATGTATACTTTTTTAAAACCTTAGGTAATTACCTAAGCCCAAAATCAGGTGTGAAGGCATTCCAAATTTTAGTTTTGCTATGTTTTTCTATTCATTCTTCTCAAGCCTAGTCATAGAATGAATCAGGTGCCAAACTAGTCCCCAGACAACACATTCTTATCACAACAGATGAAGGCCTTTGGAGAGCTGCAGTGGGTACTGCTACTAAAAATCAACATAATGTTGATTCAGAGTCTTTCTTATGTGCATCCCTAAACGGTTCTAAATAAGAGAGATAGGTGATAGTATCTGATAAACTTGCACTCCAACTTGGTCTGGCTGACAATCCACGTCAAACAAACACTTTTGAAAAGAAATGGTTTAGCTTTATTAACTATATTGCTACCCACCAACCGCATCAATATATTATTCCAAATAAATACAGTAAAATTGTGAGACATTAAGTTTAGTTGTATGAGTCATGACGTGTTTTTGTTAGTTGTTTAAAAGTTTTTTCTTAGGGATTGTTAGATAACATATTTCTTATATATTGTTCATTGTTGTGTTGTTGTGTTGTTGTCTTTTTTCATAAAAAATAATAAAATTGTTAATTGTTAAATAAGAGAGGTAGCACCAAAAAGTGAAGAAGGGAGGCCAAATAAGGGAAAAGGTAGAGATGGAGCTATATAGCCTTTCCAAATGATAACTAGGGGTATGCAATTTTTTCCTGATATTTTTTGGTTCAAATCTATTGGACCTCAAAAAAAGTTGGGAGCCCAAATTTTTCAGAAATCCCAATTTTTTTGTGGGGGCACGGGTCCAATAGACCCAAGAAGAAAAAACTGAGGGGGGGGGGATGTACACCTGAAGCTCTGCTGGCAGAGCTGATCCTCAGGCTGGCTTCTAGGGCAGTCCCATTTAAATGGGGCTGCATGAGAAGCCAGCCAAAGCTGTGCCAGCAGGGAGCAGTCCACTCCCCACCAGCACAGCTGATCCTTGAGCTGTTTTCTGTAGTCCCTTTAAAGTTTAAAGGGATTGCAGCAGAAGCTCGACAAACAGCTGAGAGGTGGAAGCAATCTGCTCCAGCCTCTTAGTTGTTTTTTTGGATTTACTTAGTAATTCACAAATATATCTGGGATTTTTTCAAAGATTTTTTCAGTTTTCCCGGATACCTTTGGGATGCCAAAATATACCCAAAAATACTGATTGGGTGTGTGTGTATATTTTTGGCTTGGGTAGATCTGAACACACACCCCTAATGATAATTATGTGATAAATGTGGCATTCTGCTAGACTGTCAACAATTACACAGTGTATTCTAGAAGAACCAAAGTAGGCCAGCAGAGATCTGCATGGGGCAAGAGCTCAGCGGGCTATCTGTGTACTGGAGGACCTGAAGTGTAGTTAGTAGGTGTCCCTGCACTGGTTTAAAGGATGTATAGGGTACTTTATATATAGCAGACGTGTTTGCAGCTTGTACTAGAGACAATGACTCTTGCATTATGAGAAACTGTGAATCCTCATATTGTGATCTTCCATAAAAAAGTCTCCATGCTAATGGCAGAACCTGCCAATAATATTGTCATACAAATCAGCTGACCCCCCCCCTCACTATCACTGGAATCTGAGCTTCCAAGCAGCCCAGCCACCTTGGCATTGATGCCTACAGGGCAGCAGGGGCCTCAGATACCTGAGTGGGGGAGGGTGTTATGTCACCACACCCTGTCACCCGCTCCTTATGGATTGACAGCCCTCCATCTCTCTGTGTGCAGCTCTTCTTTATCCAAGTCATCTTCCCAGGCCCCCTTCTGCTGCCCTGCTTTTATTCCTGCCCCACTCCCCCCACCTTCCCCTTGGCCTGTCTGTCCCCGCCCTCCATCCAGCACTGCCCTCCGCCCAGCCCTGCCCTCCTTCTTATGGTGTGATGCCGAGCCTCGAAAGTGGTCTCGGCCCAGTTGCCGCTTTTGAGCTTGGCAAGAGCACCTGTGCACAGCTGTGCCCAGGCCACTGGGCCCTGGGATGTGGGTGGGCTCTTTTGCTGGGCCTATGGCCTGGTGTGGCCAGCCCTACCTGGGATGTCACTCCTTTGCCTGCCTCACTGTGAGCCACTTTGCCACAGCGCCAGTGGGGTGGCTGCGATGATGCGGCAGGATGGTGTTAGCCAAATTGCTCTGTTTGCTTTAATAAAAGGTTGGGGAATTATGAAATTAATGTGCAGTTGGCATAACTACAGGATCATGGCCTCTATATACCAGAGTCCCACTTTATCCAGGTCACAGAAATAGACGCAGAGACTAGATAACTAAAGCAGTGATCTTTTTACTGAAGAATTCTTATGTCCTTATAAACAGTAATCAAACATTCAGACACACAATACAAAACTAAGGAAGTAGAGATGATTGATAGAGAATGGGGGGGGGGTGAATTTTGGGGTGATACTACCTGTTCAGATGTGCAGAGGTCCATGAGGAAAGGATTATGGCCTAAACCCAGAGGGTAAAGGGGTGGCCTGCCAGTTGGCATCAGGGCAGAAAACACACATGGTCTGAGGCCATGGACCTAGATAGTTAAAGGCGCTGGGAAACAATGCAGACCAATGGAAGGTCTTGGGGGCTGGTCTCAGGTGAGAACAAAAGATTACCTGGGCCAATCAGGTGTCCCAGGAGGTGTGTGACACCAGGATGGGCAAGGCCTAGATGTGGCCAATGAGCTTTCAGAGGGGGCAGAGTCTGGAGCCAGGTGTACTGGGGCTAGCTAAATGGATTTTAAGACCACTGATGGTTCTGCCAAGGCAGTTGAATAGGTTCCCAGATACAGACAAAACAGGGAAATGGGCCCCTGATTAGCATCAGGAAGGATCGTTAATAATTTTAATGTTTGGTTGGTTTATCTTTGTATCCTGAGGGATGAAGAGCAAGGAAGGACAAGTACCACACATAGACATGAGATGACACAAGAAAAAGGCTGGGTGAGGTTCTGGAGACAGACAGGCTATTTGCTAGATGGCCTCTGGATAGCCTTTAGAAATGTAGATACTTCACTTGGTGGAACCCAGTGTTATCCCGTAAGCATAATCTCTTCTGGATGGAGGCGGGAAGCCTGGTGGTTTGCTTTGAGGGTGCCTTTTGAAACCTGAATGTGAAATCCCTGTTTCCAGAGCTATGGCTTGCTCTGTATTCCAGGACCAGGAGTGTCTTCCTTGGCCTGAGTTTTGTGGGTATCTGGTTCAAGTTAGAAGTGGGGTGCCCCTTGCAATTGGGGCTACCCAAGAGTAAAGACAGCACCTCTGGTAACAATGGGACCCTCTCAGCGACTCCTCTGCAGCCCCTCCCAGCATCCAGGTGTGTGAAGGTGGGACTGGGGGCATCCTTGGGGCACCCAGTGGTAGCGGGGGGGTAGGGAGCAGCCTGTCATTGGGACAATATACAGTGCAGTATAAAAACTGTCCATGCACTTTGAGCAGAACTAATGGAGCATGGCTTTCATATGTTATAACTTCCATGTAGAGACAATGCCATTAGATGTATTTTCATTATTCTCCTCCAATGGGGGCTGTAAAATGAGACTGGACTCTATGTTGTCATTTAGGGGTGTACATAAGAGAAATCCTGAGCTAAAAATATACATGAAGATTGCTATTTTGGGTTATTAATCTGGTTTCCTGGAACAGTATTAGAAGCCAAGGTTCTTAGTGAAACAAAACTACCCTGCCTGAAAATCTGTGTTGTTTTGAGTTCTGGTGCTTACCTGGCCAGCAGGAGCATGCACATTTGCTTGCCATGTTGTTTTTTTATTCTGTTTGTTTTCCCAGTCAACAGCATCCTTACTACTAATTGGATCCTAGCTAAGGTCTAGCACTCCCAGCCTATCAGCTTTGCAGACAAGCTTCTGAGAATGAATATGTAACATGCATGCATGCCTATTGTTCTCTGATTCTGCTCATTTCCCAAGGAACAGCATTCGTCCTTCAAATCAGATCCTGGAAAAGAAGGGGCACAGTGCTCCCAGCCCATCACTTTTGCCATCAAAGAGTTATGTTCAATGATTGCTTCCCTGGAGACCCTCAAATTGTCTCTGAATTGAAAAGAATGTGTGTGTACAGAAATGAACTACTTTTGGGCAGCCTGGTAAAACGGAGCTGCTTTGCTGAGTGTGCTTGAGATTTGGCAGGTCTGGAGAGGAGAGGGAAGACTGTGTTCTGTGCAGTTTTGGTGGTTTTCTGTTCAGTGGCTCCTGCCCTGGAGACCCATGTGCATCGAAAAGGATGATGTATGTAGTGTATGTGTACGTAAGTGAGCTACTTTGGGGGGCAGCAAAATAGAGCAGCTTTGCTGCATATGCTTGAGATTCTGGGGGTCTGGAGAAGGAGAGGGAAGACTGCATTCTATGTGATGCTGATGGCATTATCTTCAGTGTCTGCTGCCTTGAATTGGCTGTGCATTGAAAAGAATGGTATATGCAGTGTGCATGAGCAGAAAATGGCCTTAAAAGTACAGAACACAAAACTACCACATAAGTCTCTAACACAGACTAGTAATTCCATGCCTGAAATGAAGCATTCACTGTACATTGTCCCCAAGCCAGGATCCAAAACTGTAATGAAATGTTTCTTGCTACACATCCCTATTGTTAATAGCACTCACGCACATATGCACATTAAACTCACACCTGTATAAGAGGAATAACTGTATCCTGCATAAGAGGAATAACTATGTACCAAGTATTAACTCCAGTGCTTTAAGGCAGATTTGCACAAATTGTTACTCATTGAACTGAATGCAGCCCAACAGCCAGGGCAGTTAATCAGAGGCTCCACGGATTGCCTATTTTTGCTATCTGGCTACAACTGCAAAATAAGGGGATTGTCAGGCATCTGGCAAAGCATGCAGTACATGGGGGAGGGCTGTTGCATTGATCTGGTGGACTACGCATTGCACAGACATGTTCTTCTCATCTGGTAGAAGCCTGAGGAGCCTACCAATGCTCCCTCTAAGCTGTGGAGTCTTGTGAGCAAAAATTCTACTTTGTGAGCTACTGGCATTAAAGTTGTGAGGAAGTGATTTGGCTGCTGCATAAGTTAGTTTGCTCTGGAGCCATCCTTCCTGAGCTAAGACAAAAATGTGTGAGCTGGAGGCTAAAAAAATGTGAGCTAGCTCACACTAACCCAGCTTAAAGGTAACACTGGAGCCTACCTATTCTTCACTTGTTTCAGATCAGCCCATGATGCGGTAGAACTGTGCCAATATGACAGCAGCCTTTTATGCTTTTTGATGGCTATTTAATTTTTTTTACCTTTAGAAGAGACACTTTGCCACAGTTTCCCACTCATTTCACCCTTTGAATTTTGGATTCATTATAGCATTCCATCACAAATGAAATTCAGAAAGGTTAAAGAGATTGATTAAGGATATGATTATGCATTTAGGTTTTAGGAGAGGGGGGGGAATCAGACTACACAATCCTGAGGGTACATTAACCTTTGAGGTCTTCAGACTATTGTACGGCTGGTAATACCAAATCCTCTCATGAAAATGTCAGCAAAACACATGGCCTCACTTGGCTGTTCATTTGCTTGATAGAAAAGTGGTAATGAACAAAGGCTGGCCATAAAATAGAAAGAGCCTGAAATCAATCTCTCTCCATTTAGATTAAGGTTCTGTCAGTGAATCCTCTAGTGCAAGCAGATGGCCAAAAGGCACACTTGGTTGAAAAATGGAAGGAGACACAGATTAACCCTCAGCTATCTGAATGCCAAATATTAAGCTAATTAACACCGAGGAAGCTGTCTCAGTGCTGGAGGGGGAGGGCAAAGTCCATGTAGGAGATGGGGTGGTGCAAAAGAAGTGGCCAAAGGAACAACTAGCTAGAGGTGCTCCAAAGTGTTTGGCAAGCTCCTCCGCCTGGTCTTTCCCCACATTTCCCATTAGTACTCAGTCACCTCATCATATTTATTATGCACATCATCTTCACAACTGGCAAGTCCTATTAGGTCTGATGATAGTGAGGCAAAATAATCTTAGTACATCTCTCATCATGCTTCTGCAGATGGTTTCTGCAGGACGGTACCCTGCGCAATGTGCCCAACAGGCTTCTCTCCGTGATCTTGCCCTAACTCAATGACATATCTGTATGTCAAACTTATATTGGTTTTTATATTCATCTATTTTCCATGACTACCCTCAAAGAATGCTGAGAACTGTTGCTTAACAAGAGTGATGAAGATTACCTTTTATTGAACCCTTGCCCCCAGCCTCAGAAGTACAATTCCCAAGATGGGGTGAACAATGACTTTAGCAAGATTTTTTAAAAGGTTTTTTTAAAAAACCTCAGGTAAACTAATTCATGACCTATAAATGACTCAGTATGAGAGGATACCTTTCTATGACTACCTTTTGTCATTGTTCACATGAATATTGGGGAACCTGTATTATGCATGGCTTCTGCAATAGTCCACACAGATGCAAGTTAAAGAGGTAGAGTTAAGACAGAAATATCTTCCTCTAGGAGTGCTGCAAGATTTTATGCTGTGTGGCAAACTTGTCCTCTATGGTCATCTTTTTATATTCCTCCCTCTCCCACAACTCATAAGATGGGTGTTATTTTTCTAGCTACAGGATTGTTAGAGAGGTTCAACATGACCTCCCCACCAGAAATGGGATTGCCATCCTCCAAGCAGGGCCTGGAGATCTCCCAGTATTAAAACTGATCTCCAGATGACAGAGATCAGTTGCCCTGGGGAAAATGGCTGTTTTGGATTGTGGACTCTATGCCATTATAACCCACCAATGTCCCTTCTATCATCAAAACCCAGCCTCCCAAGGCTCCACCCTCAAATCTTCATGAATTTCCCAACCTGAGGCTGGCAACCCTAAGAAAATATAAGTGGCTGAGGGAAGTCCTGTACAGAGGGATGTTAAGGAGCCTAGGACTGAGGGGAAGGGAGGCAGCAAGCAGTCCTAAATGGTGTGAATATGTTCATCAGTGGTAGTTCTAGGTCTAAGCAGACAGACATGGCACTTATTAGTATCTCAACTAGATTTGCATCCAGTAGCACCTTAGAGACCAACAAGATTTTGGGGCTATAAGCTTTAGAGAGTCAAAGCTCCCTTTGTCAGATAGCTTAGACCAGTGGTTCTCAACCTTCCTAATGCCGCGACCCTTTAATACAGTTCCTCATGTTGTGGTGATCCCCAACCATAAAATTCTGCCAACACAAACAACAATTAAGCTACTTTTTCAGATGTTTTCTCTTGCATGGCAGTTAGCACCAAACAACTTTAATACAGACTTCACACACACATATATTTGCAAGCTATTCCCAACAAGACACAACAAACACTCAGGCTTCAGACTTACTTTTCTTCAACAGAAGATGCCATGAGAAAACAAAGGTAGGTGGGGGGGGGAGAGAGAGAGAGAGAAAGGTAGGGGGAGAGAGAGAGAGAAAGGGGGAAGAGAGGGGGAAGAGAGGGGGGGAAAGAGAGAGAAAAAGGGGGAAGAGAGAGAAAGGGGGAAGAGAGAGGAGGGAAGAGAGAGAGAAAGGGGGAAGACACACAGAGAGAAAGGTGGGGGGAGACAGGGGGGAAGGAAGGTAGGTAGGTGGGGGGGCAGTTTTTGCCACCTTTCCTGGGCTCTGCACTTTGGTGCAGAGCCCAGGGAAGGCAGCAGGGGGGCGGCTTTTGCCACTTTCCCTGGGCTCTGCGCCTCAGCGCGGAGCCCAGGGAAGGTGGGGGGGCAGCTTTTGCCACCTTTCCCGGGCTCTGCGCTTCGGCATGGAGCCCAGGGAAGGGGGCACAGTTTTTGCCGCTTTTCCTGGGCTCTGTGCTTCGGTGCGGAGCCCAGGGAAGGCATTCGGGGGGCGGCTTTTGCCGCTTTTCCTGGGCTCTGCGCCTCGGCGAGAGCCCAGGGAAGGTGGTGGGGGGTGGATTTGCCACCTTTCCTGGGCGCTGCACTTCAGCGTGGAGCCCAGGGAAGGCGACGGCAGAGCTCCCTAAAGGCGGTGGCGGGGAGGGGGAAGCAGCCATTGACTTACCTGCTGGCTTCTTCCTCCTCATGGCCCCTGCTGGAAGGGCTGCTAGAAGCAGGGGGTTGGGCTCCGGCCCCAACCAACCCCTGCTCTTTGCCCTCAAAGGGAAAGCTCCCTTTGAGGGCAAAGAGCCGGGAGGCCAGACCTCACACTTGATCGAGCGCGGGGCCCTTTCCTCCCGGCGGGGAGGGGAGGGGGCGGGGTGGGCTCGAACACCAACCAGAACATCGCTCCAGTGCATTCTGGCCCAAAAAGAGCCCTGCCTAAGACCATCAGAAATATGTGTTTACTGATGGTCTTAGGCAACCCCTGTGAAAGGGTCGTTCAACCCCCAAAGGGGTCGCGACCCACAGGTTGAGAACCACTGGCTTAGACCCTTGAGACCTTACATGCTGAAAACCTTGTTGGTCTCTAGATGCTGCTGGACTTGAATCTAGCTGTTCTACTGCAGACCAACATGGCTGCCCTCTGAAACTTAGTATTTATTTATTTATTTATTTATTGTGATTTATATCCCGCCCTCCCTGCCATACGGGGAGCTGGGTTTTGATGTAGCTGTAAGTGTACATGTGTAATATGTCGCATATAGTTGGCACCTGAGACACCATGCTTTGGGTGTACTATATGCCAGCACACAACCAATGGCCACTCAAGTCACAGCACAGTGCATACTAGACAGCTTGTTTGTTTATTTGTTTCCTTTATTTATAGTCCACTTATCTCACACATACTATTACACATCAATATTTCTGCATTGCTCTTTCTGTGCATTGTATTTTTAAAAATACTTTATTAAGAAAAATATTCAAAAATAATATCAATCAGTGACAAAACATGCCTGGAGCAAAACATGTTACTTTCCACAATTAGAAAAAGAACACCTTTAGATATTTATTTGCTACGTATCATATTTATTGCTTTACAACTGTTGACCTTATAACCTTAACTTGTTATTTAGTTTTTTTGCTTTGCATAACTTAAACATCATCATGTTACATGTTAATTTGCTGTTAAATTCCTGTCTATAAGTTTAGAACCTCATCTGCCATTCCAATGTATTTGAAAAAGTGTGCCTTGCGCACAAATGCTCATACCTTGAATAAACCTTTGTCGGTGCCACTGGACTCTAAATGTGTTCTACTGCAACATGGCTGACTACCTGAAAACATCAACCAGTAACAGCACAGCAACAAAACATCAGCACAACAGAGTTGAAATACCTATACAACAAGGCAGACTTCAATACTACCTTATACAAAACTTGTTATGTTAACAAAATAAATTTGAAATAACAATGATTGCTAAAGGAGTACAGGGAATCTACATACTTTAAAAGCTTTCCAATACCAGGAGCCACTTATTCAGGAAGTTTGACTCAAACACAGGATACTCATTTGACCTCTTAACATCTGCTATTTTATCAAAAATTATATAGTCACAAAGACACATATACCCCTCCTTTACCCCAGGTAGCTGGGAGGCCTTCCAATGAGAGGCAATTACTTTTTAGCTACCAATAATAGTGTTGCAACTTTCTGTGCATTGTTAAAGGGTTGAATATAACAGACTTATTTAGCAAAAATGAGCTAATTCATTACTCATGTGCCAGTATGATGACAAAAATAAATTGGAACCCTGCCTTACATCCCTAAGAATCTGAATAACTATGCAACAACAATAGTTATATATTTCTGCTTTAAAATGAATGTATGCTATCAAGAAATGCAATATACTCCAGAAATTACATTTAAGTGTGCTATTATTGAGTTTGTGCTCCGTACAGGGTCAGAGACTATAAGAGACTCCTTGCCAGCAGGAAAGAAATAAGAGAAAGAGCCACCTGAGCACAGAATACTTCCATGTCATGGAAATTCAGATGGCTCTGAGGAGAACAAAGAGCTCCTCACACCTCAGCCAGAGAGTCATACCTAGGACCCAGAGCATGAGAGGTCAGAGGGTAAAGAATAACTGTTCCTCCAAGACAGGAAGAACCAAAGGTCTGCTGGAGTGGGCAGAGGGCCAGAGGTGATTAAAAAAACCCTAGACATAGTAGCCATTCTTGAGGAGGTATCCTATGACTCTCCCAAGCAGACAACATCCATCTTGGCACAGGCCAGTGGCCATGGCCAAATGCTGAAGCATCAGTAAGAACTCCAAACACCAAAGTAAAGGTAGTGGATCAGTTCTGAACCCTTGCGACTGTTGGAGAAGCAACAGCCTGCTAAGAGTCTAGTAACTGTAAATACTGCAGTAAAAAGTGGTTTAGTCCATTTGTACGCTAAAGGGAGCTGTAGTGCATTTTCTAGAGTTTAGGGTTTATTAAATGTTTTCTCTTACAATTTAGCCTACCTCTGCTGTATGTTAGTATATGTTAAAGCTTGTGCTCTAAAGTTCTCTCTGTTGCATGAATAACCTGCAGGCAGTTATTGTCTTTTTGCGAAATCCTATTACTGTAAGTTCATTAAAAACAAACTCAAAGTATAAATTAAATTCTTTCCTAAACTCTGCCAACAGCAACTCCAATAACCTATATCCTGTCTAGGGTTGCCAGGTCCCTCCCAGCAACCAGTGAGGGATGGGGGGGGGGGACTTACCAGGAGAAAGAGGAAATCCCAGGTAATGTCTCTGGTGAGGTGGTGATGTCACTTCTGGCATGCACTGGAAGTGATGTCAGCATGCTTTGATATCGCAACACCATTCTGGTATTTGGGCAAAAACTCTATGGTAAAAATTGCTTCTACCATAGAGTTTTGGCCCTAATGCCAGAGTGTCAGTCAGGCATCACTGATGTGATGACATCACATCCTGTGTGCACTTGAAATGATGTGGTGACATCACCAGCAATGCCACCTGGCCACCTTCTTTCTCCTGGTAAGTCCCCTTGCCAGCCAGGTAATGGGGTGGGGGGGGGAGAGGCTTGGCAGCAAGGACCCCTGCGTTGCTCCATTTGTTGCTCTTGCAAAGGATGTCCATGCCCATTATTCTCTTATGAAGCTTCTTTCCATTTGAACTTCCTCTGACTGGTCTCTGTGGACCATAAGGGAGAGAAAGGGAGGGTGCAGCTATGATATCTATTCCCACTGAATACACAAAGGAGAGCACCAAGTCCCCACAGCAGTTAAGGCAAGAAAGGTGGGAGACATGCAAAGGTGGGGCTGAGACTCTAACAGCAGCAGGAGAGGAAGCCTGGGTTGAGATCACTCATGGAGAGATTTCCCTGAGTTCACAGTCTGTGGTGGTAGAGAAAGTTTATCTAGATAATGCAGGGAAAGGGAGCCTGGCTGGGCCAGAGACTCAGGAAGGCTTTCTCACTTCCTCATTGGACGAAACTTGGCTTGCAAGACTGTTTCCCAACATACACTTTATAGTAACATTTCAAATATAAAATAAAGATTGACCGCCAGTTTGCTTGCTTCTGCTTGTGTTTTTGAGTGTTTTAAAACTTTCCATAAAACCAAATTATAGCCATTTTGGAATGAGTTCCTCCAGGAGATTCAGACCTGTTGTAGATGTTTGTAATAAACACCTTGCCTACCACACTAGCATTCTATTTCATTTTTGTTGTTTTTGTTGGAAAATGAGTATGTAAGACAAGACCTGACCATTTCAGTCATTATAGGGTTAACCTATGCAACTTGTTGTTTACCTAGGCTTAACCTGGAAGAAATACCTGGCAGCTGGCCAATTGACTCTAAGCCTGGGAAACCTAGAGGTCTACTGTTGTGCTAATTGGTTACTGACATCAGGTGTTTCTTTTCAGGGGTCAAGAAGAAGGAGAGATCCTCCATTGTAATCTCTCACTCTCTAGAAGAATGTCTTAGTGTGTAGACCGGAGAAATGTTGTTCCTTAGAAAGCATATTTTGTTTATTGGTAGCTAATCCTGTTTCCCTTTATCATTTAGTAATAAAGATTTTAAACTAGAGGAAGTAGTCTCTTCTTTCCAGAAAGCAAGATCCATCACTCTGAATTTTCTCGAATATTAGACAAAAGTCCTAACAGTTTTTTGGTAGCTTGTTGTTTTTTTGGTAGCTTGTTGTTGGCTCTGCTGAACAATTTGCACTTCATTTCCATCCTACAGAGATATAGTTCTTGATTGCCAGGCCAGTCTAAATTAGGGCAAAGTCTTCCTAGCAGGCACAGCTGCTGGTGGGAATGGCAAGGCATGCCAAGGGTTCTGAATTTAACCACTTTATGGAGTATCTTTCCATGCTGTTGCCTCCAACCACAATAATTCTCAGTTGATGATCAAATCTGAACCAGTACCAAATTCAGATGCTGAAACTGGGTTGGAACAAATTCAGAGAATATAATTAAAGGTACTGCTGTTGCTGAACCATTCAGTGATGTAAGCACAGCAGATTTCTAGTTACTGATAAAGTTCAGTCTTCCCTGATCACTCAGGCTCACATACCTGGATCTTGCTGTAGACTAGATTTCCAAGTAGCTGTGGTGTTTCCATTAAGAACATAAGAGAAGCCAATGCTGGATCAGGCCAATGGCCCATCCAGTCCAACACTCTGTCACACAGTGGCCAAAAATACCAGGTGCCATCAGGAGGTCCACCAGTGGGGCCAGAACACTAGAAGCCCTCCCACTGCTGCCCCCCCCCCAAGCACCAGGAATACAGAGCATCACTTGCTCCAGACTAAAAGATGCTATCTGTACCTTGTGGCTAATAGCCACTGACGGACCATATGTTTATCTTATTCCCTCTTGAAGCTGTCCATACTTGTAGCCGCCACCACCTCCTGTGGCAGAGAATTCCATGTATTAATCACTCTTTGGGTGAAGAAGTACTTCCTTTTATCCATTCTAACTTGACTGCTCAGCAATTTCATTGACCACGAGTTCTTGTATTGTGAAAAAGGGAGAAAAGTACTTCTTTCTCTACCTGTTCTATCCCATGCATAATTTTGTAAACCTTGATCATGTCACCCCTCAGCTGTCATTTCTCCAAGCTAAAGAGCCCCAGGCTCCTTAACCTTTCTTCGTAGGGAAAGTGTTCTAACCGTTTTATCATTCTAGTTGCCCTTTTCTGCACTTTTCCCAGTGCTAAAATATCCTTTCTGAGGTGTGGTGACCAGAACTGTATGCAGCATTCCAAATGAGGTACAGGCCAGCGTTGCTCAGGCTTGGCCATATTGTGGTCCACTCCAGGCCTTTTTTGTGGGTAGAGGTAGCTAGTTAGTCGTTGCAATTCTGCAGAGAGACAAACATTATTAAACTGTGCTTCTGTTTAAAATCGTGCTGCCTCCTAATCTTGATGCAGCCCCTTCAGGAAACATCATTAGGGACAGACTCCAAGAGAACTTTACAGCAGCTCTGGTGAGAAGGCTACAGTGCTACCTTTCAGAACTGGTTCTAGGCAGTCAACTTGCAAGTCTTTGCAGTTTCAGGACTTGGCTACTGCAGTGTGCTGTGTGCAGCACTGCCTTAGTATACTCAGAGGTGCAAAAAAAAGTTCATGCTTTCCTAGGACTGTACCATTTTGGAATGGAGGTGGGGGATTTCATATTTGATTGTACACACGTACATGCTTTTTCCAACCTACCTCTGTTGGTTCTTGATTTTCTTTGTTTTGGAGAATAGAGTGCATCCATGCTAAAGTTTTTTGGGTTTTTTGCAGGGGGGGGGGTGTCTTAGGGCTGTTTAGTACTGGCTTAAGAGTTACAGATAGAACGTTATATACAATTCCCAAAGAGAGATATAACATTCAGGAGTCATTTGCTTAACATTCTTGAAAATAACTTCTTCTCTTCAGTAGACTAGGGACAAAAATGTTTAGCACACATTAATTAAAATTTAGCAGAAACTCTTGAGGCCAGATTAATCAGCTTGAAATTTTTATCTAGCCAGCAGGTTTCTGCTTGTCCATCCTTCTTTAGAAAATCCCTCATCAACAGTTCTTTCGCTGCCTTCTGTGGTCTCCAAATACTTAGGTTTAATAACACGCTTAGTCCAGTAGGTTCATCCAGCATAACACTGCTGTTTATTCAGTTTAAATAAGATAATTAATGAACTGTGAATTGCAGCAAGAAAATTAAAGCCATTATTCTACAAGTCCAGTATACTATTCACATGGAGAAATCCAGAAAATCTAATATTGGCTGTGGTCACATACACTAAATAATCCACTTTCAATCCAGTTCACTGCACGTCCAACTGGATTTTGTCAGTTCACACAGTAAAATCCAGCTAGAAAGTGCACTGAAAGTGGATTGAAAGTGGATTATTTAGTGTGTGTGACTGAAGCCTTAGCTATCCTTGGCTGCTGTAGGGTTTGATTACCTGTTTTGTAGATAGTAAAGACAAGTGAATATATGGGGACAGTGGAGATACAACTGATATCTTTGACAGAACCACCACATTAGCCTCTGAAGCTCGAAAATATCCCTTGGGCAAAGAGTGTCCTGCTAGTCTCTGGTTTCCAGGAATTGCTTCAAGCACAACGGTGTTCTTATAGGATTTTAGAAGTGACAACTATCAAAGTGAAAAGTAGCGTAGTTGCTTGCATTTCAGCCCTCTGTATGCAATGTTCTGTCATGACCCTGCTACCCACACAAATACTCTCTATGGGCTTCATAATTGATTGAATCCTTCATATACAGATATTTGAGGAACAGAGGACATGCACAAAGAATTACAATAGAAATCATGGAAATCAAAACACCACATAAAATTGTGCTTATCTTTGAGCTAGTCAGTCTCTGTGTCCTCCCACTACTTGCAGTACAACTGCCCTTTCTGCTTAACCTACACAGTAAGAATTTGAGTGTATTCTTTATAAGTGTTATGCACTACAAAAGATCCCTCCACCCCACTATTCATCCTCCAGTTCCCTATACTGTTCTGTAACCTCAGCTGGATGACACTCTTTTTCAGAAAGCTATTCATTCTGTTGAATTGAACTAGCAATCCAAAACACACTGTGAAGGTCCTTTCTAGAAGATTCCAAAGGGGTAACTGTGTTAGTTTATTGTAACAAAAGCAAAACAGACATTCACTGACAGCTGAAGGAATCATTTATTCTTGCATGAACTTCATTAGTCAGAACTCACTTCCTCAGAGGCAATAGAAAGAAAACAATTACCCTTTTTAAATGGGCCAATCAAGTTCACATCTTTAATGAACAAGTCAAGGTGCTGATTGTATTCGGTAAGAATCAGGTCACGATCAGACGGCTCTTTAGATCTGACTTAGGCACGAGTTCCTGGCGGATTTAAAGTGAACGTCCAGACAGCAACATCTGGGATTAGCCTGTTGATCCTTGCCAAGGAGCTGTACTTTAAAGATACTGCTGAAAAGTCCAGTCTAAAGCTTGCCGACGGGCCAATGGCGGACTTTCCCCCATCTGGTTGTTCAGGGTGAAATTAGCCTGTCAGGATGGTCTGACTCCAGACCATCCAAACGGCTGCCATTTAAAAAATTCTTAACAATATGCACATAAACACATAAATGTGTGATGGCTGCAGAGCTCCGCTCAAACGTTCCAGATGATTTTATGTTTTTTAAGGGTCCATGAAATTTATGAACTTTGTTAATTGAAATGGTGCCTAGAGGAAATGGTGCCTAGAGGAAGGTACCACTGGTGGTGCTTTTAACATTCAAGTCCACGCATGTGTGGAAAAACAAGTACATGGTGAGGCACATATATGTAGAATTTTTTTAAAAACTCAACCGCGTGGCTCCTTCATGTGGACACTGTGTAAGCCTGCACAGCATTCTTATGGACTTTTCTGATGATTTCTGAAAGCAGTGAGTGGACTATGATACCAGTTATGTGAGATACAACAGTATATTAGGTAACCAGTGGGAAGATGGGAACAGATACCTACAACAAGGGGTCAGAGTACCAATTTCTAAGGTTGCCACCTCCAGCCAGGAGGCTGACACAGAGCACAAAGATACTCTCTCACACACAAATACACGAGGCTAGGAACATATACTAGCAACTCCATGAAGGAACAAACTCCATGCATGGACACAGGCTTATATCCCCTCCTGCAAGTCACCCTCACCATGTGGTACATCAAAGGACTTCACACAAGGGGCGAAGACAGCAGGGTGCTTCCTGAGAACCGGTTCTGCTGCCCAGGACTCCCTGTCTGTCGCGCCCCTCGGTCCCCTCCCGGGGGTCGTGGCCCGTCGCCGTGGTCCCGGGCCCGTGAGGAAGGTGCTGCCCCGCTGGCGGGAGCAAAGGGGTGCTGCCAAGGCCTCAGAACAGCGAGGGGTGAGGGTTAACGGCACCCTGGGTCACCCTCCCGCCACCGGGAACCAAACTGTCCCTGCAGGCTCCTTTCCCTCTCTCTGCCATCTGCCTGCTTTCTTCTCTCTCTCTCTGCCCTTCACTGTTCGTTTGACTCCCGGCTTCTCCTCCCTGGCCTGGCTACCACACCTCCTTTTATTCCCCACCTTCCCCGTGCAGCACCTCCTTCCACCAAGCCCCGCCCCCTCTCAAAAGCCAGAACGCCCAGCAGCCCCTCCCCCCACTGAGCTTCCTGTAAACTGCTCTGGGCTGCGGCCCGCTCTATGCCGGCCAGCTCATCTTCCAAGCTTTCTGAAAAGCCCCAAGCCTCCGCACCTTCCCTGCCAGCTGGGTGTTCCGTCGCCGGCGTGCCTGTCACGCTGGCTGCTCCTGGGGGTAAAGATGAGTGTGGGGGAGCTCTGCGCCGCGGTCTCTGTGCGCTGGGTCGTGCACAGCCTGTTTTCACTGGGGGCTGGGGCTGAGGTGGTTGCCGGGCTTCGCTGTGCCAGCGGGCGGCTTCGGTGTTCTCCGTCGCTTCTGCGGGCGTTGGCCGGCCGGCCGTGGCGGCAGTCGGGTGGCCGTGGGAGCCTGTTTCGGGGGGCTCTGGACAGGGGCAATGGCCCCGGGGGGGGGGTAACGGTGACCGGGGGTGAATGGCCCAGGACGGGACACTGTCATCCAGAAGACAGATGCCAGATGCAGCCTACGTCAACATCCTGTCCTGACCATCAGGTAGATCTAAATATTGACCACTCCTATAGAACCCTCTTAGTGGCTAGAGATAGAGAATGGACCATCTATAGGCTCTCTTAGGATGGCCTCATATCTTGCCATCCTCCCAGGTATCACCTCCCAATAAATACTGCTCCCCAAGAGTCACAGATAGAGATTAGTTCCTTTCCTACTCCTTGCTTGATCTTCCTCCCTCCCTCACGGATCCTTGGGTGCACCACTGGGATCTGCCATGTGGTCTTCTGCTGGTTCAGAGCCACGATCCTTTGTCCTCTACCCGAAGGCTTCTTTCCCTATTTTTCCAGACGGATTTCACTGATTCATATAGAGGTAAATATCACCCTCAACGGAAACCATCATATACCCTGCTCATGCAAACGTCTCTGTATTCTTATCTAATTTCCTAGATCCGTATAACTGTGTGAATTATAGTGTAACATTGTTTTTATAAATCTTTTATTATATTTCTAGTAAACAATTTATCTTTTATACCTTTAACTTGAGTCTTGTGTCAGTCTCTGAGAAGCCTCGGTTTAGTGCCGCCTCTGTATACATAGGAAAGATCCCGATAAGCCAGCTGCATATTGCTAAGAGCTAATATTTCCCCAAATATTAATAAATAAAAGAGCAGTCAGGCCAACAACTGTCTAGATAATCCACTGCGGAGTCCGCACGTGGTAAGGAATTCATGGGGGAGCTGTCTGGTCATGCAACACGGGATAAAAAAGATCAGGATCAAATTAGAGCCGGGCCAATGGCAGGATTAGCTGCATGTCTGAATGCACCCCCAGTGTGGTATACTAAATACATGACTGGATTTGAACCAGGAGATATGCATTCAATTCCTGCTCATCCATAAATTCATAGGGTGATCTGGGTCACAGTAAATAAAATGGGATAGCCACATGTACGCTCACCTTTTTGGCTGACACAATGGCTACGTGAACATAAGAAGAGAGTGCTGGATCTGACCACTGGTCCATCTAGCACAGTGTACTCTTGCTAAAGGAAAACTCAATAAAAATTAAGAAAATGTATCAGATTACAAATTGATCTGCTGATAACTGTGGTATGCTTGCTTTATGTTAAGTAAGACAAAACAAATTAAGGATAAATTTTCAATGGGTACCAAACAAATTAAAAATACTTGATAAAATTTTAACCATAAAATTTGAATCACTAGGAAACACACAACCTCCAACATTTGAAAGAGGCATTAACTACATTTATTTATGAGATGAGAAAAAATGTAGATAAATCACTGAAGCTGTCGACTCTGTGCGACTGCAATAAAAAAGGCAAATGCTATGCTGGGGATTATTAGGAGAGGGACTGAAAACAAATCAGCCAGTATCATAATGCCCCTGTATAAATCTATACTTGGCCTCACTTAGAATACTGTGTATGGTTCTGGTCACCGCACCTCAAAAAAGATGTTATAGCATTGGAAAAGGTGCAGAAAAGGGCAACTAAAATGATTAAGAGGATGGAACACCTTCCCTGTGAAGAAAGATTAAAGAAGTTAGGGTTCTTTAGCTTAAAGAAATGAGGGGTAACATGTTAGAGGTTTACAAAATTATGCATGGGATACAGAAAGTAGAGAAAGAAGTACTTTTCTCCCTTTGTTACAATACAAGAACTCATGGGCACTCAATGAAATTAATGAGCAGTAGGCTTAGAACAGATAAAAGGATGTACTTCCTCACCCAAAGAGTGATTAACACATGGAATTCACTGCTGCAGGAAGTGGTGGCGACTATTTGCCACAAAGTATGGATGGAACACTATGTCTGGGGCAGTGATGCTCTCCTCCATAAATGAGTGGATCTAAATGACATTCTGACTGTTTTGGAGAAGTTTCAGTATGTACAGCTGGTGGTCCCAGCACAGATGCTAAACTCCTGGGATAGAGACATGAGATGTGCTATTGAAACAAACACTCCTATTTTTTTTATTTTATGTCTATTTATTATCCATCTTCCATCCACCCTCCCCATTGTGCAAAGGAGACCAAAGGTGTTTTATGCCCTCTTCCACTGGGTAGAACACATTTCACTTCATGAAGGAACTGGGGCAATGAAATTACTTGAACATTGGTTAGAGCAGAAGTGGGCAACTGTAATTGATTTAGGACCTATTCTGTGGCAGTTATGGCAGCAAAGATATTGTACTTCTCTACTACTATCTCATCTGCTTGGTATTTTTTAAACAAAAATGATTTTTTAAAAGAAAAAGTGGTAACAGTTTACTTCATAATGGCCCACAAGAGATACAAAGAAAAGTTTCTATTCCTCACTATGACTAAACATTGCTAAACATTTTGTGGATAAAATCTCTGGTTTAGATGCCACCTTGAATGCAAATGGATGTGCCAATCAACTCCAAAGCCCACCTGATCTGATAGAAAATTTCCATTTGCGTAACCCAGTAATGTGGACAAGAGCTTTATAAACATGAGACCTACCAACATGTGAAAAGGAGGAAATTTCAAAAATTATCCAGAATAAGGTTGTGAGAAGGTTTGTTGTGTTATGTTACCTGGATTTAGTGGCACCCAGCTCATTTTCTTTGGATCCTGTGCAGGCTGAGCAAAGTCGAATCATTCCCCAAGAAACAAAGTGGCAGGGAATTGAAATAGCCAGCCAGCTATATTGACACCTTCAGCTGAATATTTACCCTCCCTCCCTTGTGGGTTACTTGAAAGACAGGCCTTGCCTAAAGGCTGCTGTCTTGTGGCATGAGCCAAAGGGTTATTGGTCTTTGGCCCTTAACACACGGCTTGTGGTGAACCGTGGCAGCACAAGCATCACCAGCCATGGATGAGATTGGGCTGACTTCTAAGGGTTCCCAGTTGTCCTTATATTCTACGACAGGGTCAGCCAGGAGAACATCACAAGTAGGAGTAGTGACCGAGGTCCATAGAGCAGACCAGAGATGCCCCAAAGGAGATATTTCCATCTGATTGGTAACCACTGATAAGTTTTCTAGAGTGAATTATAGTCCCCTCATCCTGTGACTTACTGGTGGCAGCAGACTGCTGGTAATGGGGTTAGACTGTAATTTGTGTTGGGGTATATGTACTTCAGGTGAATGGGAAAAGGTGCTGCTGTTTAGTACCAGTGGGAAGAGAGAGGAATGGCTTTATTGATGTTTGGCTTAGCTTGCTTCATTTTATTGTCTCACTGTATTTCAGTGTCATCATACTTCTCTTCAGGGCTCATTTCGTAGCAGGAGATCCTTTGCATATTAGGCTACACACCCCTAATGTAGCCAATCCTCCAAGAGCTTACAGAGTTCTTCTTACAGGGGTGTCGCGCTCTGTGTGGGCGTGTGGGGGTACACCCCCAGCTGGTAGGGTATGGCAGCAGCCTCTTAGGATCACGTCTCTACCTCTCTGTTGCTGACCTGTGTGTGTGGGGGGTTGCCCTGGAGTAACCTTCACGGGGGCCGGCCAGGCAGAGTCGGAACCGGGTCCTCAGGAGGGAACCTAGGCTTTTAGGAAGAGCCTCAGATGTGGCAACCGGGGGGGGGGGTTGCATCACCCTCCCCTTCTTTGCCCAGGAACAAGCCTACTTCAGGCACGCTTCTCTCTCTCTTTCATGCCTTTCCTGGCTTTCGCTCTCTCGCCCTCTCCGGCTGTCCTGTTTCCCTCCTCATCGGCTTCTATTTCCTCCTTTTTATTCTCTGCTGAGTTCTCCCAGCTTCAACGCTGCCCAAGCCCCGCCCCCCAGTAAATATGAGGACGCTCGCCCTCACTGCTTTCCAGCCCCTCCCTCCTCCCTTCTGTTCCCAGCTGCTCTGTAGACGCTGCACACACCTCCGCCGGCCCCGATCGCCCTCAGCCGTGCCATTGCGCTAATGTTGCTGCTGGCCCCTGCAGTCTCTCCCACACCCCTCCGCGACTCCTGCAGCCATCCGCGGGCTCGTCCAGCCCCAGGCCCTCCAGCTGTCATCGCTGTTGTGCTGGCTGTTCTCCGCTCCTGTTTCCCGGTGGTTGCTGACCCGACGTTGGCTCCAGGTGTGCCCAGCTCTCCTCGGGATGGGGAGGGGGGTTCCCTCGCTTCCCTGCCAGTCGCTGCCCCTGCGGCTTCCCGGGAGCCCCGGGAGGACCCGGGACAAGGGGCTACTGTAAGCTCTTGGAGGATTGGCTACATCAAGGATGTGTGGCCTAATATGCAAAGGAGCTCCTGCTACATAATGAGCCCTGCTTTTGTTTTTTAAAACTGTTTATTGCAAGCCATCTTGAAGTTTTTTCTAAAAGGCAGGATATATGTAAAAATAAATAAATAAAAGACATCATAAATAGCTATGTTGAATTTATTACCACTCTCCCCTCTTCCTATCATCCTGATTATTTTATCATATTTACTTCTTTGAAGGATGTGTAGCCTCCCTTCTCCAATACTACAGCATATCTCTAAAGAAAGGGCAAACAACAGCACAGCTCTTCCTCCTCCCCTTGACTTCCTCAGAGCAACTACTATTCATTCCATTTATCACACGTGAGCCAGATGTCATAACACCGCTTTACAAAGGGGTAGTTGTGGGACTGTGGGGAAAAGGGCTCCTATCTCTTATTCACTGCCTGTGGGACTGGACTGCTATGATGAATGTCTTCAAAAGTGTGTGAGTGTCATGTCAGCTTTTTTGCATCAGACGCCAACACAATGAAGGCCTACTCTGACATAGCCCTTTAAAATACAGCCAATTCCTTACATACAACGTTATCTGACAAGCCTAGTAATCTTCAAAAATCATGCAGCTTTGAACTTAGCCATGATATATTTGGCAGCTTAGAAAAGAAGTTCAGGTTGAAGAGGCAAGTTGCCCTGCAATGAAAGAGATGTAAGGACCCACATATCTTACTCATCAGCACCACCTAGTGTGAGGTAGTAAGGGTTGGAGAATATACTGTGCGGTGTGCAATGCTAAATAGTAAGTACCAAGAGGAGAATTTAAACTTAGAGCAATATTCCATTATTCTCTTCTCCCACCCCTGCCCACAACTCTATTGCTTTGAAAGGTTACAAGTAAAACCAGATTCAGTTGGTTAACATTTTTGTATGTGTTTATTTATTTTATGGTTGATCCCCCGATATGCAACAATTATTAATGTAAGTGAAAGAGAAACTTTTAAGACATTATTTGCTGATCACATGTAGAGGATGTATAGGTTGAAATTTGGTCATGGAACCAGGTCTGAAGTACCATTAACAGTCAGAAAAGATGTGTCATAAGCCTTGCTTTGGACACTTAAGAACCTACTCTGGCACTGATTGTCGTTTACAAAAGAGCTTAGAATGAAATTTGGTCATTAACTCAAGCCACTTCATTGGCTTTTAAGAGTTTCCAGCAAAATAGCAGAATTTGTAGACATTTATCACTACATTCCTACAATGATTTTAAAAAGATGTAAAAATGTGGAGAGTATCAATATTCTGTGTATGCCGAACATTGCTAATAACATGCAAAGATGCAGCAAAAATCAGGCCTGCACAACCTGGGACCTGTGAAGCCAAATACAACCTGTGAACCTATGGAGGCCACAAGGGGTTCTGTTTTAGTTAGTTGTTTGGAACTGTTAAAACAGGTTGATAAGAAGCAGGCTAGTGAATACTGTTTGGCTAGGTGGGTCACACATTGTAGAGGCCTGACAGATGATAAGGAAAATATTTAGATTCATTAATAAATAACCATCTTTCTACTGGGTTTGGTTCCAATATAATTGAGGACAACTGCATTTCTAATCTGTGTTTTTTCTGTCACTAGCAATGGAAATTTTCTCTGCATGTTCCAGATGTCACAGAATTAAGCTTTACTGCACTCCAATGAGAACATTAATTTTAATCCTCATTTACAGCTGTGAAAATTGAAGTTGAGAGGCCTTAAAGTATCCCTTGGCAGAAGTCAGGATAGAACTCGTCTCCCCAATTTGTAATTCTGTGATTTAACCAAAATCCCTGCCCTGTAATTTCAAAATGGCTCCTATATTACAACAGTGCTCATCCCCCTCAGTGCCAAGAGCCCTACTATTTCAAGCATAATTTCACACTGGCATTTTTCCTGCCTCAAGAGATGCTGATGTTAAACGTGCAATGACTGCTAAAGTAGTAATCCACCTCAGCCAGAAGTAAAAGTAAATATTATGCTTTAAACCTTTTCTAATGAATGTGACAATTAGGTGCCAACATTTCTGTCAACAAACTCAACCTCATTAGAATTAGAAACCCTCCAAGTCTGTTTTGTCCTACTTCTTCTGAAGTAAACTCATTACTGTTATCACCTGAAGGCCTGTAAATCAAAAAGGATAAGGGAATTAAAGTGTTTGCTGTATGCTGAAGCTGTAGACAGATCCAAAATAAAAATGTTAGGTATCCATTAGAGCAGTAAAATGATGTCACAAATGACATTTCTTTTCATGTCAATGTGACTTCTACTAATTTTTCTCTTGAGAGGCTGGAATGGAATGCTGTCCATGAGGTATGTAAACTAACGTTTTCCTCATGCCAATGCTGAAGATGTTTCACACTGTAGATTAAATTAAAAGTATTTCTTAGACTAAAAATAAATCTCAGCAACATGAATGCTAATGAAGACTTCTTTGGAGACAGACATGTCAGGTGTGTAACATCTTGAATCTGAGTTCTTTCCTATGCAAGAGCTGTTTGTTCTAGCACTGTGCCATTTTAACCATTGTTTATCAGTAAAAACAACATTCCAATAATTCAAGATAGCAAAATACTGAGATTAGAAAGAAAGAAAGAGTTCAGGCCTATCCAAGTGAGTCATGGAATTTAGAGTTAGCAGGGATGAGTTCTTTTTTAGCTAATATCCTATTGCCTTCATCATTTTTATGCTAGTTACTGGAGCATACGAGAGAATTTCAGAAGAAAATCAGTTTGTGCTTTATAGATTACAGCAACACTTTTGACTGTGTAGATTATGAAAACCAATGGCTGGTTTTAAAGGAAATGGATATGCCACAGCATCTGATTGTTTCAATGCACAAACTGTACTTTAGAATGGATAAGAGGCTCCTATTAGGACAGAATATGGAGAAACAGAATGGTTTCCAGTAGGCAAAGGTGTTAGACAAGGATGTATTTTACCTCCCTGACAGTTCAATCTATACGCAGAATATATCATAAAGAAAGCTGGTTTCGATTTAGATGAAGGTGGAGTGGAACCTGATGGAAGGAACATTAAGAAAAGTGGGAGCTGCTACTGGCTGCAGGCCGGCATAATACGATGTGGATAATAATGTGTGCATCACTTGGACTGAGGAGCTCCAAACTCAAGCCTTGTCTATGCCCGCAGCAGAGTGTAAACATCTTGCAACTGGGGTCGTTCGTGGTGCTAGTGGTGAACACAGTGTAGACACTACATAAAGATGAGCAATATTGATAGAAGATATTTAAAAATGCAAGAAATATATTCTGTGCTCAAAAAGAGATTGGTTTGTTTATTGAGCATTCAACCCATTATGATTTTCTTGGAAGCAATTTTCTCTCTTGCCAATTTAAAGGACATTTACATGTCCAGAAAGCAGCAGACTTGGTAACCTTTCCATTTCATACCTTCCTTTTCATCACTAGCTCATACTGAACTATTGCTCTTCTAGATTTGTGATTCATGGCCAGTGTGATTTGGCCACATACACTGCACAATCTTTCATCTTTGGCAATTAAACTTTGGGAAAATATTATAGATGTTTCATTTTCATTCCTGTGTGTAATAATGCTGGTTTGTTAACAGCAGAATAATTTGAGATTTTTTTAAAAAAGAAAGAAAGATAAAATACGCTGCATTAAATAAACATGTTTTGAACACTAGTTTACAAATACAGCACAGATGCATAATGTAGCAAATAATTATATTTCTTAATGGGCATTGTTTAATTTTTTTTAAAAAAATATTGATTTTCTACTACTACATACAACACTAAAGCTACTACACTAACTAAAAATACTACTCACTACCCTAAAGTAGGCAGAGTCAGTTTCTATTCTACAGTTAATTTCTTGCTTTTCTATTTTAGAAATATTTAACTAAACAGGTTTATCTAAGCTTAATATCACATAATTCAGACCTAAGAAACAAGTAAAAATTAAATACATGCAGGCCTAAACTCAAATGGGATACAGTAAATTTGTGACTTTTAACAACACATTAATTATTTCAGCTTATGTCCTCTTCTTTTTCTTCTTTCTTCTCTGGGGTTTCGCTGCCGCTGTGCCCAAAGCACTGTCAGACTCTTTTTCTTCTGAACTTTTAGTTCCAGATGTGTCCGAGCTTTCCAGCCCATAAATGCTCTCTTGATTTTCCAATGAGTCCCCTGTGGAAGTTTTATCTTTATCTTCTTTGCAATAGTCCAAAAATTATTTAGCCTTCAAGATTGAGTCAATCTTTTGCTTCTTATCTTTGAAGTCAAAGACCAGTCCTTCCAGAGTAAGCCGGTGATATTGGATGCCTTGCGTTTGTAAATGAGTAGTTAAGTTCTTGTAGGGTTTCCTCCTCTTTCTAATATCAAATGGAATGTTCTTCAAAACTTTTATATCCGCTTCTTGAATCTTCAGGGACTTTCTATTTGTGGCCTTGAGCACCACATCTCTAGTTGATCTCTGAGAGAACCTCACCATAACCTCTCCTGGCAGATTTTTCTTCTTCACATACTCAGGATATGTCCTGTAGGCCATATCCATATCACTTTGTATTTGACCCGCTTTTAAATCTGTCATTAGAGCCAAAGCCTCACTATCTTTTTGAGGTTCTCTCCTTTTTGTTCAGCAATCCCCTGAAATCTCAAAAAAAGAAGAATGTTCCATCTGAAGTCTCAAAAGATTATCTATGTCTGAAATCCTTTCCTTTTCCATCACATCCATTCTTAAATTCTTAAATCCGTCTTTTCTGCCTTAGTCTTGACCTCTGCCAGCACTTTAGCCGTTTGCTCATATCTCATGCTTGCATCTGTAACTTGATTTTGCAAAGAATCCAGCTTTTGATTCACAGAAGTCAGCTGGTCCATCAGGGGGTGCAGAACTAATGCCAAAACTGCATTCAGGTCTGTGCTAGTCTTGGACTTTGTGCCAGGAAGTGATGACGTGGCTTTGGGAGAGGGTCTGGGTTTCCCCACCGTCTTTTCACCCCTTCCAGCCATTCCTTTTTTGTTTATACTTAAGAAAAAGTTCTCCACCATCTGCTAAAAGTCCCTCTTTTTCTTATTTCCGCCACTCAACTTGATTCCATTCAGCTTTCAGCCATGCAGCACTTAAAACGATTCTCTAATGTGCTGTTACTCCGTGCTGAAAAAAGGGGGGGATTTAAACTTTAAACCTCACCCACATCCAGATAAGATCAGAGAATCTTCAATATAGACGGTCACTCACATTCATGCTGTGCGAATCGGGTAAGTTTTCTGTTTTCTTTCAGCCATCTTGGCTCTGCAGCTGTCTGGGAGCGCTTCTGGGTGCCAAAGGGCTCCTCGGCGGTGGAACCTTCTGAGGCAAAGGGAAGCCTCGATCCCAGAGTCACCACCCCAGGAGAGGCTGTCCCATGCGCCTCAGGCAGGAGCCCCTTACAAGGGCTCCTGGGGGCCCAAAGCCAGTTCAGGACCCCTTCTCGCCGCCGGAACTGGGCCGCGTCTCCTGGAGCTTCGGGGCTGCGCACCCGCCATTGAAGCTGATGTAAACCAGAAGACTGGGCATGTTTAATTATAGTCTGAACCAACCTGAAGGCAAGCTAGTATTTTAACAACCTTTTAAAATGAAATTAAACTTTCTGTGAGAGTTGTGTACCAATTTCTCATCAACCATAAAAATTACAGAGATGAAATTTGTTGATTAAAAGTAATTGTTTTTATCTAATAGCATAATACTGGTTAACTACTATTCAGAATACTTAACACCCGAAACCTGAGCACTCTATGTTTCATTCAAGTTTCCGGGATGTGTGTGTATATCCACTATGTAAGACAGCAGAAGATCTTCTGATAAGGCCCCAGAAAGTTTTCACATTTTCATATGACCATAGAGCAGGGACCAAAGTAATTATATGTTCTCATAGGACTGAGCCCTTGGAAGTCTTGAAAGATAAGCAAGGTAAATAACACTTTAATAATACCAAAAAAAGCAGCCTGGGACAAGTCCTTCAGGAGCAAGGAGAGTAAAAACTAATTAAGCCTATGAAGAAATCAGTGGATGTAATAGTTCAGTGTTTCCCCTCTGAAATGTAGGGCAAGTATACCTTTGCTTTTATATTATGATGCATATGTCAGCTTCAATTGACTTTTTTGTTGTGATTCAGCATCAGTATTACTTAAGAAACTGTTAATGCTTAAGAATGTTTGAGCGAATTGAATATTCCAAGGTACTTTGTTGTTAGACCACTCCAGCACCAGTGCAGGCTACAACAATAATGCAAATGATTATTGTAGAAAAATATAATCAGCATCATGCTCTGTACCACAGACCAATGAGAAGCTAATAAAAAAATCATCTGAGAAGCACCAGAGGGAGTCCAATAAAACAAAAACAGGATGAAAATACAATGGAAGTCTAATCTATATGTTATAGTTATCTTCCTGTTGATGCACCACCATTACTGTTGTAATGGGTAGTGCCACTCACTAGGTGACTCTTCTGCCTAGAGAGGACCATTTCCATTCTGGTATCAGCCATCACTAGGAATGGATCAAGTTGGCAGGGAAATCTGGTCTAACTACAGGATTCAGCTGAGTCCCTGTATTCAGACTATCACCACATTCCAACAGAAGTTGGAGTTTTAATGTTCGGGGGTGGGGGGGAGTAAACTGAAAAGAAATGCCTGTTGCCTTTTCAGCACTCACAACACGCTGACACATTTGTTAAAACTGAATTTCTGCAGCAGACCTAAGGGAGAATATAGATGGAAAGTCAAGAGAATTAGGGAAACTTAGCACTACAGACTGTGTGAATCTTTAGCTTTCCTATCATCAAAGCATCAAAACCTAGTGATAAACTAGGGAGTGAGACTAACTTGATCAGCACTTTCCTAT
The DNA here is from genome assembly GCA_029233225.1 of Lepidodactylus listeri. Taxonomy (NCBI): domain Eukaryota; kingdom Metazoa; phylum Chordata; class Lepidosauria; order Squamata; family Gekkonidae; genus Lepidodactylus; species Lepidodactylus listeri. The sequence goes on from JARCFY010000001.1 coordinate 77,114,424, forward strand.
TTAACCATCACCAGCAAAGCCATTGGAAGCAAATGACAGATGGGCCTTCTCTTTCTACCTACTACATGATCTCTCAGTCTTAATCAAGATCAAGGCTGAAGGAATAATCTGTTCATATGCTATGCTGTTGTGATAGTTCCTAGATTATACTACAGTGAGAAAGGGGAATCAGAAACAATAATCTCCCTTTTGCTTGTTGAAATACCCTTCCAGTGGCAGAAACAACCACTGGCTACAATCCTTATAGTTAAAGTGAACACCAATTTACATTTTAAATTTAAATGCTAAACAATGTTATTGTATGAACATGTGTGCCCTATCCTGGATAGCCCAGACTAGCCCAGTCGGAAGCTAAGCAGGGTTGGCCCTGGTCAGTCTTTGGATGGGAGACCACCAAGGAATACTAGGGTCACTATACCATGGCTGGAAATGGCAAACCACCTCTGAATGTCTCTTGTCTTGAAAACCCTATGAGGTTGCTATAAATAGGCTGTAACTTGACAGCAAAAAAAACCCTACACGATTACATTTGAAACAGACAATGGGAATTTATTAGCAGCATCTTTCCACATGAAAAGAAGGACTTATGGTTTTGGTGACTCCAATGGCAGATGTGCTCCGTCGGAGCTCTGACTGGGGTGGCCCGTAGCCCAGTGGATGGGAGGGGTGCCGGATGATTCTGCCCCCCTGGAGCCCTTGTAGGGGCTCCCAGCCTGGGGCATGAGGGGTGCCTCTCCTGAGGCAATGGCCAAGGGATCAAGGCTCCCCTTTGCTCCGAAAGGTCCCATCATGGCAGCGGCACCATGGCTCCAAGAGGCGCACACCAGTTGGGCAAGCAATGAATTGAGTGCATAAACAAAGCAGTCCTTACTTCTGCGCAGCAGTGAGCGAAGCGTGAGTTAAAATCCACTCAACTGAATATGTGTTGAAGCGAAGCCGAAGTCCCAATTTAAAAGCAGTGAGGGAGAGGGAACGTCCTGCCCCCTCCATTCTAAATGAACTGAGTACAGATTCGTGGGGCTCAGTTTGCTGGCATTGCTGATGACAATCAAGTGCAGTGAAGCTTCTCTTAAAGCAGATATATAGATAAACTTTCTTTGACTTTGTGAACTTTCCTGAAATGTAAACAATGACTGGCAGGGGAGAAAAATGGCAACGAGATCGAAACCTTCTCCAAAAACTACATCTTCAACACTTCCAGTCCCTAAACTGGAAACAAATACTGACTTTCCCAACATTTTAACTGCAGCATTGTGCCCTCTGCTGGATCAGATGACCAACTTGAATAAAAACTTCGATGCACTCCAAAAACAGATCAAAGAAACCAACATTAAAGTAGAGAAGACGGCTAAATCAGTTAAAATGATTGAAGCCAAGGCCAAAACGATAAAACAGAGATTAAAAGTGGTGGGAAAAGAAAGAGCATCTGACAAAGATCAACTTTTAAGACTACAAATGGAAAAATCAGCATATGTTCTACGATTTCAAGGTGTCCCTGAACAGAAAGGTGAGAATCTGAAGGAAATCTTAAGTGAAGCGTTAGCCCCAGTAACAGGTTTACAAGTGGATCTCCTACAAAGCAAAATGGATATGATCTATAGAACATATCCTGAATTTGTAAAGAGGAAAAACCTGCCTGGGGAGATTGTGGTGAGATTCTCCAAGAGATCTATAAGAGACGTGGTGCTCAAAGCCACAAATGGGACTACTTTAAAAATCAAAGACACTGAAATTAGAGTCTTAAAAGATATACCATTCAAAATAAAGAAAAAAAAGGAAGCAATATAGAAGTTTGATCAATGCACCTCACCCATCACTGGCTGCTACTGCTCATCCCCCAGGCAGCCTGGCTAATCACCCAGTGCAGGGGGAAGGATTTTAAAGATGGGTGTGGGCCGGAAATTGGCCTCTTTCTTACCCATACGTACTAGCATTTTTACACCTGGCTCATGCATGCAAAGGAAGGAGGCAGCCGTGCGATAGCTAGGTGCTGAAACTGTAGAACGGACTTCACTAGATGGAAAGCATTAAAAACTCAATGCAAACAGAAAACAAGAACAATTCTCATTTTGTTTGCTCTGTGTTTAGCTTCAACAATGCTACAGCATCAAGTGTCCCTGAGCTGTTCTTGTATTGATTTGCACTTCCCCTTTTCCTTAAGGGGAAAAAAAGTTGCACATACAGCAATTAACATGGCCAGTTTCTTTTCTTTTCTTTTAAGGAAGAGCACTGGAGAAGGGTAAAAGCCGGGCTGGGAAGTGGTTTGAATGCACAAATGCATTTGAAATTTGATCTTTGGAAGGCAGCCTGTGTGTGCTCAAACTAGTACCCCCATAGTTTAGAATGTTTATAATTATTATAGTTTATAATTATTTATAAATTGTACAAGTTGAGCCAAGATGAATGAGGCATACATGAGTGCAGTGCTAGCTCCCAAGCAAGCTTACTCCAATACCCCAAATGCAGCACACCCTGAATGTTGCCCAATGCTTGCAGGCCAACTCCAAAAAATTCAGGCTCTGCTTCTCTTAATTTCTCTGAGCAGATTTCAAATGGGCTGCAAGGGTAGGGGTCCCTTCTCCTTACCACAGTGGCCTTGGCCCTCACCTTGGAAGGAAGGTCTAATCTACATTCTAGGCATTCAAAACATAGCAGCCAACTGTCCATGCTTATCAAGTGCTTTTTGCTGTCAACCATGCTAAATAATCCACTTTCAGTGCACTTTCCAACTGGATTTTTACTGTGTGAACTGGCAAAATCCAGTTCGAAAGTGCATTGAAAGTGGATTGAAAGTGGATTATTTAGCATGTGTGACCACAGTCTCTGTCTCCTCTTCATTCTACACAACAGATGACTTGTATCCTCACTGGAAAGAACGAAAACATATCTCTTTTTCACAAAGATGGCAACATTTACCTCTCTCCCTGGTAGATTAAAGTAACAGACAGGCACTGTGAGACTTTTCTAAATTGTTTCTGTAAATGATCTCTAATGAAGTACATTGAATTAACACAAAGTCCTGGGGAGATGTAATTCATCAGCTCTGTGTTCTCTCTGTGGTTTTTTATTCAGCTATTTTGCTTTATACCTCTTGTGTTTCATTCCTGTTTGGTGATAAATCAGGACAGCTCCAGAGGTTTTATTAATACACTGCTGGGTAAAAATCTGAGATCAAACAAATTCAAACTCAGCATGGACCCTCCTTATTCTGTCTGGGCAACTTATCAGTGTATCTGTCCATGGTGTTTAAAGGCAATTAAAGTGTACCCTCTTACCTCATACTGAGGAAGGAAATTCAAAGCTATTCTGGAAAGAGGTGAGAAATGCCAAAAAGCTCACGCTGTCTTCCAAAGCTGTATATAGTAGACCTTTCTTTGAGCTCATTTTGAAACACCATAACACAATGGAGCTGAGTTGTTTTAATTAACTGCACATTCCTGGGGCCTGAAGTGCCTGTAGAGGATTCATGAAGCTGCCCTGCCAATATCAAGCACAGATCAACTGTGTGATAGTAAAGGAAAACAACGTGTTTTCTGACCTCTCCTGGAGGTGCAGAGTGAACAAAAGAAAGGAATCCCCTAAGGTCATTATTTTCAAGAGTGTATTAAATGTCTCTGTAGTGTCAATTTTGTTTACCCCCTGCTCTTTTGAGTTGGTAAAACTGCAGCATCATTGCTGCCAGAGGCCTAAGAACTGCCAGGAATGCTCTGCCATTTCCCCCCCTGTGGACTAATGAAATTTAACACATGTTGTCCTGTTACTTGGGATGGCCATTTGCCAAAAGGAAGTTGTCAAGTGCGAGGTAAAAAGGATGCCTTCTAGAAGCCCACACAGTAATGAAACTGAAACAGAATGACTCTGTTTCCATGGTGATGCCTGCTGGTTGCTTGCTTGCTGTGCTCAAAAAGTGATTAAGTTTTGTCCTGTCTGTAATCTGTATTATGCGAAAAGGCTGCCCAGAGACAAATGGGCTTTACTTTTGGCATCCATTTTAGAAAAGATTCATTAAGCACAACTTGTTGTAAGGAATTAGTGAAGAAAACACTGTGGGATGTGGTCAAGGGAACATTCATCTCCCGATTGCAATTATTTCATCAGAGAATATATTCACAAAATATGCTGGGTTCAGTAGGCTTTGTTCTACAGTTACAGTCAATGGATGAGGTATCCCTGATGAACTAATCCTGGTAGTTGTTAATGCCAGAGACATAGCCACAAGGTGGGGAAAAGGCTGTGTGCACACATGTGTACACATGCCCTGACCTGGGAGACTACCAAGGAATACCAGGATCATGACATGGAGGCAGGCAATGGCAAACCACCTCTGAACATCTCTTGTTTTGAAAACTCTACAGGGTTGCAATAAATCAGCTATGACTTGATGGGGGGGGGGGGGGAATGTGCGCACATACATAAAACCCACACACACATAACCAGTTACGAGCATGCCATGCTACTCTTGTGTGACTAAGGAAGAAGATTCAGGACAGGGCTATGCAAGAGGGCAGGCCTGGTTCTCAGTAGCTGAAGACAACAAGGGCAGAGCACATTTCACCCACATCTCAGACGTTACTTATTTATTTCCTCCCCTTTGTTTAACACAAAAACTTGATTTGGCCAGCAAAAGAAATGTAAAGTGCGTAAGGGTTGATGCAGGTCAATGAAAGGAGTTTCACTGTCCCTCCCTAGTACAGCTGGTGGCTGGCAGAGTCCAAGAAGGGAGGGGTAGGGTGCCAGTTGTTCCAAGTTGGCCAGCTGAAACTCCAACTCCCTCCCTCTCTCCCTCTCATGCTCTGAGGCAGAATGCCTTTCTCTTATGTAAGCAAAGAGTTGTTAGAAAGAGGGAGAGAGATGGAGTTTTAGGAGATTTTTGTAAGTAAAGGGCTCTTTGGTGTAGTGGTTAAGTGCACAGACTCTAATCTGGGAGAACCAGGTTTGATTTCCCCACTCCTCCACTTGCATCTGCTGGATGACCTTGGCTAAGCGATAGCTCTGGCACAGCTGTTCTTGAAAAAGAGCAGTTTCTGTCAGAGCTCTCTCAGCCCCACCTACCTCACAGGGTGTCTGTTGTGGGGAGGGGAAGGGACAGGAGTTTGTAATCTGCTCTGAGACTCCCTTGGGTAGTGAAGGGCGGGGCATAAATCCGATCTCTTTTTCTTCTTCTTCCATCCTCGGAGCACTGTTGTAAGGGCAAACCTGCCTTTCACTTGTGGCATGGGGGCCCTGTGAAAGGCATGTGTGTGTTGCAGTGTAAAAGGGTTCTTGAAGTATCTTGGTACCTACTGCACACACCATTAGACACAAGGCCAGACATTCTGCTGGGGGAGGGGGGAGTGTCTGTTTACTTTTCACATTTCCTCTACTGTGGTGTTTCATACAGTCCAAAAACTTATCAGTATCATAAACAACTTTGACCTTTCCCAAATACATCTCCTTACATAACCTTTTAAAAAAAAACATTAGCTGTAATCAGAATGAATGGGAAAGCACTTAGCATAAAATTATTCTTATATTGCCAAAAAAGCTATAATTAGATTTTTTTCCCTTTAGTGTTTTTCAAAATATTATCCAGAGTGCCAGAGCAGCAGTATGGGATTAAAAAAAAATAACAACCACCCCAATCCTAACTCTTAAAAACAAAAGGCTTAAACATATCGACTTCATCTTTTCATGGGTCAGTTGTATCATGCGTGCCAATCTAAATCACAAGGTCAGTGTAATGGAAAATTGCAACCTGTGCCAACACATGCATTTTGAGAAAAAGAAAGGGGGGGGGGGGAACTACATTTAACTAAGACTGCATGATGCTCCTGAAATAATGAGCTGAAATTACTGCTTGTACACCCGTGGTATCCTACTTCCAGTATCAGTTCTGGCAGCTTACCACCAGTGCCACGAACAGCATTGTAATTCTCAGTGGGACCATTTAATCATGCCACAATAATAACATTTTCTAAGGTGTTCTTCAGACTGAGACAGGCTTGTGCAATTTCCCTCCTTGGTGCTGTGGTTGCTGATACAGCGCAATGATCACAGGGTTTTCATATAGCAGGTTTCCCCATAGTTTCTTGGGCCTAGTCCTCTAGCAGCGGCTCTTTAAAACCCATCTGTCACCCCTTTCATTGCTGAGATATGCCTTTATATCTCCACAACAAAATGGGATAAAGACTTACTTTTAAAAAATGAAAACTGGGAGTTCAGAGAACAAGATAGGTTATAATATTATAATGATATGACAACATCCACTGGTGACAAAAACAAAAAAGTTCCCCAGTGGGGGGGGGGGGGGGGTGGCCCCTGCAGGAAAGAGAAGCAGGAAAACTACTGCTATGTGGGCAGGACTAAATTTTCCCACCCAAACAGCAGCCATCCAGGCTTTGCTAGGCTCTTTCCCAAAACTTTGCAGGAAAGTAGTTTGTGAAAGATCAGATAAACACTGGCCATAATCAATGCTCCCTCTAAGCTGTGGAGACTTGTGAGCAAATATTCTACTTTGTGAGCTACTGGCATTAAAGTTGTGAGTGAACAATTTGGCTAATGCATAAATTAGTTTGCTCTAGAGCCATCCTTCTGAGCTAAGACAAACATGTGTGAGTTGGTAGCTAAAAAAACTGTGAGCTAACTCACACTAACTCAGCCTAGAGGGAACACTGACCATAATGCTGTGGGGACACAAGAAAAAAAATCGAACAGTATTGAACCTAGTTCAAATACCTTGTGTGGAAATGGTAACAAATAAAACAGGAGAATGTACCTATAAACTTATTGTTAGCAATTTCTTTTTTTAAAAAAACATGCATTACCCTTCGTTTTAGATATGTGATAGCATTTGTCTATTTGCTTATTATGAATCTTCATTTTTATAAAAAAAAACATTTTCTCAACTTGTGTCTTGGGATGGAATTAGTAATCCATAGGGGACAATGATTCCAGCATTTCTATGGCTTTGCATTGTGTCCAATCTTTTAGCATGAGACACCTTCTTTTCTTGTCTACCAGCCACAATTGTTTCCTTAGTTTAAAGCAAAGCTCAGAACAGCTCTTAGGTTAAGGTCTCTGGTCTTTCAGCACACCCATGAAATGTTTTCCTTTAACCATCAGTTTCCACAAGATGCAGATTATGGAGTGCGTTGAAAACCATAAGCAGCATCATAGTTTGAGAAAACAAAAATACTTTCCCACATTTATTAATAACATGACTATCACCATCAGAGTGTATTAGCATTTACACAGAGATGTTTACATATGCAATTTTTGTTTACTGATCCAAATACACACAATTGATTATTATTAAAATTCTCCAGAAAATCGTTAATTTTCTTGTTCACAGGAGGCTTCCTTAACAGAGCTCAACTATGTGGTGGGTTATTACTACATACACTTGCTAAAAACATCAAGTTGCACCCAGAATTAGAATCACAGAATCATAGAGTTGGAAGGGACCTCCAGGGTCATCCAGTCCAACCCCCTGCACAATGCAGGAAATACACAAATACCTCCCTCTCCACATCCCCAGTGACTGCTGTTCCACATCCAAAAGATGACTAAAAACCTTGAATTGCACCAAGAAAGAGACTGGGAGCCAGTGTAGACGGGCCAAGGCTAGAGTTATATCAATGCACTCCCTTCAACTTCCTGGATACAACATTTTACATCAACTGAAGTTTGGATGAATCCAAGCTGCTGTCCATTTAAAAACAATTCAAGATGGAAAGAAATAAATTACAAAAACAGAGAGGGAATATATCATTGCTAACAAGAAAATATCTTTAATTGCCTGCACAGCGTGAACTCAAAACTTTGGATTATAGTTAGCAAGATTTCCCTGCACTCAAAAGGAAGGCATGGCTTGTTGAAGATTGAATTAAGTCAGAAAGCTTTCATAAAACACAGAACTGCTATAACTTCAATTGCTTCCTGCTGACCTTTGTTACTCATAAAATGATTCCTTATAAACCCTGGGAGTTTGTTGATTGAACTGCTTCTCCCTAACACCCCCATCACTCAGACTTGTCTTTCTCATCTCTTCTGAATTTATTTATCTGTTTAATCTACAAAATCTATACCCTGCCTTTTTGCCCTTATCAGAGCCACCAAGACAGCTAACAGATTAAAAACAAAGATAATAAAAACATGTCCTAGATACCATTAAATTCAAACAAAAATATACTATTAAACCCATTAAAACCAAAGCTGAAATATACATACAAAGACATAAAAGCAGCAATTATAAACGAGGAGGAAGGAGGGCTCATTGAGGGGTCACCAGATGAAACAAAAAAGGTTTCTCTCACTGGTGGCAGATAACGAAAGAAGAGACAGACAAGTTTCCCTGGGGAGACAGTTCCAGAGTTTTGGTACCTCAACAGAAAAGGCCCCCCTTGGGTTGTCATCCCCCTAATCCCAAAGCTGTGGGGTGGTACCTGAAGCGAGGCATCAGAAGATGACCATAGTATTTGGGTTGGTTCACAAGGGAGTAGCTAGTCTTTCGTTTATGCTGGTCGCAAGCTATAGAAGGCTTTATAGGTGAACACTAGCACCTTGAATTGTACCAAGAAACAGACTAGGAGCCAGAAACAGACAGGCCAAGACTAGAGTTATATTGATCCACTCCACTCAGCATCCTGGATACAACATTGTACACGAACTGAAGTTTCTGAACACTTTTCAAGGGCTGCTCCATGGAGAGGGCACTGCAGTAATCTAAGCTAGATATAACCAAGGCACGCACCACAGTGGCCAGATCTTTTCTGCCCAGTTGGCTAAGCAGTTGAAGCTGGTAAAAGACACTCCTGGCCACAGCTGCCACTTGCTTATCCAGCAGTAGGCCCCAGTCCCAGAGCACCCCTATACTATAGCTGTTCCTTCAAGGGGAGTGCAATCTCATCCAGAACAGGTGACACCTTAAGTCCTAGGTCAGAGCTTCTGCTCAACAGTAGCACTTCTGACTTGGTATTAAGCTTCAGTGTATTAGCCTGATCTATGGAATCTTCCCTCTCCCACTGAGGGAAAACAATCATGCAGGTGGAACCATTACACATATAGCTATATTTGTGAAGGATCTGAATCAGATATCACTGAGAGAGTGGCCCCTTTTACATTCCCATTCTAAATTCATTGCTGGACCAATTCCAAGGAAAATGATACAGGGACAGGGGTTTCATACAGTGAATTTCTTTCTGTTAATGATCCATCTCTGAAGTGCTCTGGCAATTTCAAACAGTGCTATTCCCCACCCACCCCGCTCTTTTTCACTGCGTGGTCTTTCTTGGTGTGTTTTTTTTTTAAACTGTTCTAAGTTTTATAGTGCTCAACTTGAACAATTTTTCTAAAGCCTCAAGAAAGACCCCATGGTGAAAGGGGGTGGGGTGGGGAGAAGTGGCACTATTGAAGGTGCTGCAGACATTTAAACAGTAGACTACAGTGGTTTAGAAGTGCAAAGAAGAGGTGAAAACAGAAGAAAGCAGTTTATTTCAAAAATGGCTCAACCCTGCTTCGTCAACCAGACACAAGCGGCTTTGTCTGCAAAGGTAAATAAAATCCGTTTGCAGCCAGTTGCTAAAAAGGTGGTGTCCAAAATGACAGAAAAATCCATTAGCAACCAGCTACTAGAATGGATTGCAAAAGCTGTTTGAAAGGGATCAGAGTGTCAAAAGTCCCTGTCCCAACCCTGGGTAAGGACTTTTGATTACAAAGGAGTTGCAGCAAAACAAAGTTGCAAAATACCAGGGAGAGACTAAATCTCACCCCTAGTCTTGGTAGGTGTCACCAGTCCTTTCAGTCTATCCCAACAGCCCAGGAGGGAAAGGACACTAACAAGAAAAATCAGCCCTGCAGAGTGGAACTACAGACTGAGTTTCCAAACACAAAACAGTTAGCTGGTAGGTGGTCAAAGGCCAAGACTACGGGAAAAGCCTTTGAGGTCAATGAAGGCAAAACCCACGACAGAATAATAATATAGTTTTATAGTGCTAAATAGAACAATTTTTCTAAAACCTCAAGAAAGACCCCATGGTGAAAGGGGGTGGGGTGGGGTGGGGTGGGGTGGGGAGAAGTGACACTATTGAAGGTGCTATATAGGAACTGAACTCCACGGCGTTGCAAGCCGTGGCTGGTTGGCTCAGACAGAGCCGACTGAAATTGAATCCAATTAAGACGGAGGTCCTGTGCCTGAGTCGGAGTGGACCAAGGGTAGAGATCCCTCTCCCGGTGTTCAATGGGGTACTGTTGGTACTAGCATTGGAGGTGAGGAGCCTGGGAGTGCTCCTGGACCCCTCGTTAACGATGGGGGTCCAGGTAGCAGCCGCTGTAAGGTCAGCCTTTTATCATCTTTGGTTGAATAGGCAGTTGGTTCCCTTCCTTGAACGCAACGAACTGGCTAGGGTGATCCATGCTTTCGTCACCTCAAGATTGGACTACTGTAATGCTCTCTACATGGGGCTGCCCCTGTCCCAAATCTGGAAGCTGCATCTGGTGCAGAATGCAGTGGTGCGGCTGTTATTGGGTCTCCCTGTTCGGGAGCACATCCAGCCCGCCTTGAAAGCACTGCACTGGCTGCCTATAGCATATCGGGTAAAGTTCAAGGTGCTGGTGCTTTCCTATAAAGCCCTATATGGCCTGGGTCCTACCTACCTGAGGGACTGCCTCTCCCCATATGTTTCCCAGAGAGTGCTCCGATCGGGATCCCAAAATTCTCTGGCTCTCCCAGGGCTGAAGGAGGCCTGGTCGGCAGCTACAAGGGCCAGGGCTTTCTCGGTGGTGGCCCCATACTAGTGGAATGAGCTCCCAGATAACATCAGGGCCCTGTGGGACCTATTACAGTTCTGCAGGGCCTGCAAGACAGAGCTCTTCCGCCAGGCTTTTGGGGCTGCCTAATAATTACATCTTTGGCCCTGGCCCGATTGAGAATCCACCAACCTGAATGATTCTTCACCGTCTATATGGTTTAACATCTAAGCTGCTACCATGATAAAGTAGAACGCCATCTTGTTGTGGGGTACGTTATTTGTTTGCTTGTGTTTTAAATGTTTTAATGATAATGTATATTTTATTGTATTTTGGTAGCCACCCTGAGCCTGCCGAAAAATGGGGAAGGCGGGATACAAACCGAATGAATGAATGAATGAATGAATAAATAAAATTATTTAAACTGCAAAAATATTCAAAAAAGACAAGACTGTGAAGGAATAAAATAATTAAATCTAAGTTTCTCCAGCATAGCTGAAACATAAAGTCAAGGTTCCAGTTACCACTATGGTTCAGTGCAGGCAGTTAGTTCCAGCAAGTCAAGATGGTCAGGGCATAGCCCTTCCAAGCAGCGGTCAAGATGAATGCCAGTCAGGGAGCTGTATCACCACTGACATGCTTCAGTGCCAGATGGTCACAAAGCCCGCCATATAGCAAAGGCTAACTAGATTTATGGAGAGGGTCTCTGATTGACCTCAGGTCTGCTAGACCAGTCAGAAACCAGAGAGATGATGTAATTCTCTGTAGGTTGCTAGGCACGTGATGTCTGAGGATGGACTAGAGGGGGAGAGAAACAAAACGATATTGCAGCTAGGTCCTGCCCTGTTCCCACACATAACTTCTGTTGCCTGGAATGTGCTAATTGGTACTCCCTAGCCCATCAGCTGCAAACAATTTAGCTGACAAGGCCACTGTGTTCTAACCAGGGCTTTTTTTGTAGAAAAAGCCCAGCAGGAACTCATTAGCATAATAGGCCACACCACTGACAGCACAGCTTATCAGCATTTTAGGCCACACCCCCGTGTAACCAGAAGAGTGGTCATCCAGCCACACCCACCTTTTGCTTCTTATTCTGTTTACCTTGTTTGTTGTCAAAACCCAGGGCTTTTTTTGTAGCAGGAATTAATTTGCATGTTAGGCCACATACCCCTAATGTAGCCAATCCGAATGAGTTTCTGCTGTTGGGTGTGGCCTATTATGCTAATGAGTTCCTGCTGGGTGTGGCCAACTCAGGAGCCAGCCGGAACTCCGTTCCTGTGCATTCCTGCCCAAAAATAGCCCTGGTTCTAACTGTGTTCTAACTATCTCTAACCATCTCTGGGAAGATTCCTATAGGCCTCTCTGCAGCCTGAACCAAAGATTTAATTTCTCAGAGCAAACCAAGGAACCATTTTTCTGTTAGCAACCAGTTGCTAAAATGGTTGTCTGAAATGACAGAAAAATCCGTTCGCAACCGGCTACTAAAATGGATTACAAACACTGTTTGAAAGGGACCAGTGTTTACCACGGGGTGGAAATTGTTAGTGCAATGTCTGTTCTTATGGGGTTTGTGAAGGGACAGAAATACAGTGCTGTCCTAAGCAGATGTCAGTGGACTTAGAAGGAAGTAACCCTGCTTAGGATGCCATTGATAGAATCAGAACGAGCAGGAGAAAAGTCAGTGGATGATAGTTTTATTTATTAAAATATTTATACCCACACTACTAGCCAGTGACTTTCAAGGAAGCTTACAACACAGTAAAGAATATGCTGAATAGAAAAGGGGAAAGAAAAGTTCTCCCCGAGGAAGAAGAGGAAGGAAAAAAAGAAAAGCCAGCCACAATCCCTGAACCTCTTTTCCTAATCATAAGAGAGAAGAGGGAAGAGAGAGATTGGATTTATACCCTGCCCTTCACTAGGAGACTCAGAGTGGCTAACAAACTCCTTTCCCTTCCCCTCCTCACAACAGATACCTTGTGAGGTAAATCACAATGATTTACCTCAGAGGTGTTATAAAGACAGCTATTAAAGTATTAAAATAGCCTAGGAAGGGCAGCCATTTATCAGTACAAAATTGGTTCAGGACCAGACCACCAACCCAGGTTTCTATTGTTCAATCCTGCTATGGGCTTATGGAATCTACAATTAATCAAACTGATCCAGGCCATCCCATGTTGTGCCTCTTCGGGCTAAGTAGTGATGCTCATTCCCTGAAGTTTTCTCCAAACAAAACCTCTATACCTGTGGAAGTTCAGCAGACTAGATTATTTGCAGATAAGTAGTTCGTTATTCACATCACAGGAACTTCCATGGAATTTGCACTGAGCTGAAATGAAAATGTACTGCCACACAAGTTACAATATAAATATCTGACCTTTCCATATGGAAAGAAAAAAACACCATCTGTCAGTGACAATCTGAAACTGTTTGGCACAAGTTCCCCACAAACCATCAGATCCACTTTACAATATTTTTCTTCCATGTTATATTCTGAAAGAAAGCAGGGATTTAATGGAGAAAGGCTGTCAGATTTAAATTTATAGGAAAAAAGCCAGCACAAACATGCATACTAGTACAACCCATGTAGAAGAGAAGAGATTGGATTTATACCCCTCCCTTCACCTGGAGTCTCAGAGCAGCTTACAAACTCCTTCCCCTTCCCCTCCCCACAACAGACACCCTGTGAGGTAGGTGGGGCTGAGAGAGCTCTCAAGAACTGCTCTTTCCAGAGCAGCTCTGACAGAATTGTGGCTTGCCCAAGGTCTCCCGCTGACTTCAAGTGGAGGAGTGGGGAATCAAACCCAGTTCTCCCTGGTTAGAGTCCACACACTTAACCACTACACTAAATTGGCTGTAGCAGCTGGATACAAAGGCAATCCAAATGAAATGTCGGTTGAAGTTTAACACAAGATAGCACAATAAAACGTGGCTTTGTAATGTTGATGTATCATGCTTCTGACACTGATTTCCCCCCAGATGTGTCATTAGAGGCTCTAGAGAATAACAATTTCCTCTGTGTTGAAAGATAACCCAAAAATTCTATAAGAGGTGGGAAAAGTGGAATTAGAAGAACCTTATGGGCTGCTTGTGGTAATGACCACTTTTGTGTTAGTAGTGTTCTGTGGTACATGCCCAAAGTAAGAGAATGTGACCCCACAGACACATGCTTATTATACTAGATCCAGGGTAACAAAGATCCCTGGTAGCAGGGAAATTCTTGATACTTTAAATCATGTGTTTGATGGCAAAACAGTGTGAGCATTATGGCTACATGAAAGACACTGCGTGAAACCAGCACCTATGGATTTGAAAAGCAGAAATTTCCAGACTGGCTATCTCTTGTTTTTCTCTGGCCAGTAGGTAAATTCATATTCTTAGATGTTTACATCACAGGACAGGGGACTAATGCCATGTCTCCAAGCCCATGTAGTTTCTACAAATGAACATTCCAAACAAACCTTAAATGTTTTGTTTGTCTGCATCATCTTACAAAAAAATACGTGAAATTTATGTTTCTGTTGACATCAACTGCCAATTTGTGGTATGTGGTTGCCTCTGTGGGCCCCATCTCTTACACAGCAAGATCACCCCTTTGCTCAGAGATTAATTGGGTAGCTTTGCTTCCTTAAGGTATCTGGTGGAGATACATCTTCCACAAGAGGTGATCCCTTCCTGTGAGCTATCTTTAGCACTCTAGCCTTTTCACTCTATGGGGAAAGTTCACAAATTGGACAGTTAATGATAGTTCACAGAATCATTGTAGAGATGTAACAGTGAGGAATTTACAACAATAAGGAAATCAGACTTTTATAACAAAGGTAACCAACAGAGAAGTATAATGAACCCCCCACCCCCATACTGAGATATGAGTAAAAAGGGATGTTATTTTTTGCACAATCTTTTGGTTGTGTACAAAAGCACCTTTCTTTCGGCCATTTTTCTACAGAACAGGGCAGAAGTGTTCACCCCTTCTGGGTGATATTTTTATCCAGAAAATATTGCTTTCATTTTCAGTTGGTTTGTGATCACGCAGCCATATCTGATTGGCTAAATTTCTTTATTTCAAAAAGCATTCTAGACTGCCTTTCCAGCTATTGAAGCCAGTTTACAAAGATAGGCAAAGATAAGTACATGTTAAAAAACATTCTAACATATTATAGTCCACTAAAATTATCATAACAAAAATATCAACAGAAGTCAAATGTCTCCAGATATCTGACTGTTATCCAAAGGCAAATCTATGTAGGAAGATTTGCGAAGAAGAAGATGATTGGATTTATATCTCACCTTTCACTGAGAGTGGCTTACAAATTCCTTTCCCTTCCCAAGGTCATCAAGCAGCTGCAAGTGTAGGAGTGGGGAGTCAAACCCAGTTCTCCCAGATTAGAGTCCACACACTTAACCACTACACCAAACTGGCAGCATATATCAGCCTCATATGCCATCACTGGAAGATGATTTCAAAGTGTAGGTGTAATCTTAGAGAAGACCTTCTTCCTAAACCTGCAGTGGAAGTACAAACTACCAAAGCCTGAGGATGATCTTAACTGGGATCATAGTTCATAAGTTATTGTTTGTTTATAAAAAGAGAATCACCTCAATATGTTAAAAGTTACCAGCCCAGTTAACAACATGCAGCTTCATTTGTTATCAGCTGAAGTTTCCAAACTGAACTTAAGGACAGTCCCAAGTAGAGTGCATTACAGTAGCCTAGACTGGACTACTAGCACAATGGCTGGAATCGCTACTCCCCAAAAGACTCCAAGTTCAGCACAGCTAACATTGCTATGCCTTGCCTTTCAATGCTTGCACCAGATCTGGCACTGAGGGAAGCTGAGCCTCATCCACGTCCCTGTTTGCTTTACAGAACACTAGAGTAAAGGACGTAAGAAAAGCCCTATTGGATCAGGCTAATGTGGTGGCCCAACTAGTACAGCATCCTGTTTTACACAGTGGCCAACCAGTTGCGCTGGAGGGCCAACAAAAGCATGACATAGAGGCTAAGACCTTCATTTCATATTGCTTCCCAGCACTAGTATTCAGAGGTTTACTGCCTCTGAACATGGAGGCTTTCTTTAGCCACCATGGCTAGTAGCTATTGATGGACCTCTTTTCCAGAATTTGTCTAATCCCCTTTTAAAGCCATCTGTGTTCATGGCCATCACTATGCCCAGTGGCAATGAAGTCACAGTCACGTTACTCATTGAATATTTTAATTATTTACTTATTTGGAAAAATTGGTATGCCACCTCTCCCGGGAACCTGCCTGAGGTAGCTTACAAAATAAAATATTATAAAACCAGTAAAAAATCATAAAAGTTATTAAAATCCACTATTCAAACACAGTAGAGCATAAAACAACATAAAACATGAATCAGGTTAAAATGGATCTTAAAATGTTTCTCAGGCTAAAAGAGACTTTAAAATGTTGTTAAAAAGATCAGCCCCTTAGTTGAAAGCCTAGGTAAACAGAAACATTTTGGCCTAGCACCTAATAGAAAGTCATATGGGAGTGTGATGCACTTCTCCACTCACACAGAATGCCTGCCACCCTCTTAAACCTCTCTCTCAGGTTATCACAAGTTACCCTTATTCTCTCTTTTAAAATATCCAGAGATTCATGACCGCTTCACACTTCAGGTCCTCTCTCTCACTCCTAGAGACACTCACAGACAGTGTAGCCCATCCCTCTTTAATAATAAGCCCTCACTCAAACAGAACTATTGGGGTTGTGGCGCAAACACTGTTCAATCACTTGCTGCCAACATTTATTCATATTCTATAATATATGCATATAGACTGAGATATTAAATTGTGTCTCCATGTGCTTCTTTCCCTTAGACATGCAGCCCACAGTGTTAATCAAAACAACACTGAGGAAAGTAAGGTATAAGTAACAATGTTTCACTTCAACTGACTTTTGAACTGAGGTTCCATTCCTACAACTGGGATCCATTAGTTACAAATTTATTATTTTCAGCCTGCTCTAAGCAGCTCTTCTGCACAGTTCTACTCTGTTAGACATCCTCCTTTTTTCTTCTCAGCTCCTAAGTTGTCAACTCCTCTACTACTAACTCCTGTCATTTTCAATTGCTGTTTTTCCACACATCCCCTCAACATTCTGTCAGCCCTAATTGGTTGTTTGTAGAGGTGGAACCTAGCCTGTCCATTACAAGATTCCAGGTAGATCTCAAGTGGAAAGGCATTGAACAGGTGAGGTGCCATGACTGAAAAAGCCCTACCTCTGGTCATCACCAACCTCACCTGCAAACATGGGGGCACATAGAACAGGGCTTGTGAGAAACAGCTGGACAAAGAAAAGTAAATAAGTATTTCCTTTTGGTTGGTCCTTAATCTATTGCTCATCAACTTCACTGTGTGCATGCATGATTGTATTAACCTTTATCATATCTTCTCTTTTTTCTAAACCGTTGTTCCAGACTATTTAATCTTTCCTCATAGAAAAGGTGCTCCAACCCATTTATCATCTTTGATGCCCTTTTCTGTACCTTCCAGCTCTTTTTGTGATGTGGTTTCTAAAACTACACACAGTTCTGCAAATGAGGCTGCACCGTAGATCTAAATGTTACGGGGGCCCCAAACACAAAGCCGGTCACACGCTTGACTTGATTTTTGCGGTGGGGGTTACGGTGGACCGGATTATGGCCACGGCTGTACCATGGTCGGGACCACTGTTCCCTCTAAGCTGTGGAATCTTGTGAGCAAAAATTCCATTTTGTGAGCTACTGGCATTAAAGTTGTGAGCAAGCGATTTGTCTGCTACATAAATCAGTTTGCTCTGGAGCCATCCTTCCTGAGCTAAGACAAAAATGTGTGAGCCGGAGGCTAAAAAACTGTGAGCTAGCTCACACTAACTCAGCTTAGAGGGAACACTGGTCGGGACCGCCAGACCCTGAAGGCCCGGATGAACATGCCGCTTCAACCCTGTTTGGGTGGTGAGCAGATTTTAGCTCGCCCACGGAGCCAAATGGATCCCATTCGATTCCAGGAAGCTCTGCAGGATCCAAGGCCCCCTGGAGGCTCATTGGATGAGCAAGTCGAGGACTGGCAACATCATCTTTTGGCAGCTATTGATGAGATCGCTCCCCAGCACCCTCTGCACCCCCGCTCTCGACTCGCCCCATGGTATACAGGCGAGTTGAGGGAAATGAAGCGGGAGCTCAGGTGACTAGAGAGACAGTGGTGTCGCGCTCCCAATGAAGCAGCAAGAGCATCTTATAGAACGTTTATGAAAGCCTATGAAATGGCTGTCAAGGCTGCGAAAAAAGCTTTCTACACGGCTGAGATAGCATCTGCGAGTTCCTGCCCAGCCCAATTATTTAGGACAATTCGGTCATTAACAACTCTGCCAACAAGCAGACTAAACGATAGAGAATTGGATATTGGCTGTGAGGCCTTTGGGAACTTCTTCACAGATAAAGTCTTGTCGCTCCGCCGGGATCTCCCTGCCACAGTTGATACAGTAGCAGAACTTGAGGCTCTGAGCACATCTTCTGGTCACATTTTGGATTATTTCAATCCACTCTGTCTGGAGGAGGTTGACAATTTGCTCTCACTGGTCTGCCCAACCACCTGTAGACTCGATCCATGCCTATCATGGCTAGTTAAAGCGAGCCATGAAGGGGTTCAAGGGGCACTTAGGAAGATGATCAACACATCCCTTGCAAAAGGGGTGTTCCCTAGTGCCCTGAAGGAGGCTGTGGTACGCCCCCTCCTAAAAAAGCCATCATTAGATCCGGCCGAATTGGCTAACTATTGGCCGGTATCTAACTTACCCTATTTGTAAGTTAATCGAGAAGGCGGTAGCGGACCAGTTGCAGGGCTTTTTGGATGACACCTCTGTATTAGATCCATTCCAGTCTGGTTTCTGACCAGGCCACGGGACAGAGACGGTGCTGGTCACCCTCACAGATGACCTCCAGAGGCATCTGGATCGAGGTGGTACGGCGTTGCTGATGTTGTTAGACCTGTCGGCGGCATTCGACATGGTTGACCATCAGCTACTAGCCCACTGCCTCGCTGATATGGGGATTCAGGGGCTGGCCTTACAGTGGCTTTGCTCGTTTCTCCAAGATCGGGGACAGAGGGTGGCAGTTGGGGAACAATTCTCCCAAAGGCACCCGCTGGTTTGTGGAGTGCCACAGGGAGCAGTACTTTCCCCAATGTTGTTCAGTATCTACATGCGCCCCCTCGCCCAGATCGCCCGGAGGCATGAGCTGGGTTGCCATCAGTATGCTGATGATACCCAGCTCTATCTGTTGTTGGGCAGTCAGTCAGACTCTAGTCTGGGTGATCTGGACCTGGCGTTGCAAGCCGTGGCTGGTTGGCTCAGGCAGAGCTGATTGAAATTGAATCCGATTAAGATGGAGGTCCTGGGCCTGAGTCAGAGTCAGAGTGGACTAAGGGTAGGGATCCCTCTCCTGGCCTTCGATTGGGTGCCGTTGGTACCAGCGTTGGAGGTGAGGAGTTTGGGAGTGCTCCTGGACCCCTCGTTAATGATGGAGGCTCAGGGAGCAGCCGCTGCAAGGTGTCAGCCTTTTATCATCTACGGTTGATCAAGAAGTTGGTTCCTTTCCTTGAATGCAACGAACTGGCTTCAGTGATCCATGCTTTCGTCACCTCAAGATTGGACTACTGTAATGCTCTCTACATGGGGCTGCCCTTGTCCCAAATCCGGAAGCTGCAGCTGGTGCAGAATGCGGCGGCGCAGCTGCTGTTGGGTCTCCCTGTATGGGAGCACATCCAGCCCGCCTTAAAAGCACCGCACTGGCTGCCTATAGCATACCGGATAAGGTTCAAGGTGCTAGTACTTACCTATAAAGCCCTATATGGCCTGGGTCCTACCTACCTGAGGGGCCACCTCTCTCCATATGTTCCCCAGCGAGTGCTCCGATCGGGATCCCAGAATCACCTGGCTCTCCCAGGGTGGAAGGAGGCCCAGTTGGTGGATACAAGGGCCAGGGCTTTTTCAGTGGCGGCCCCACACTAGTGGAATGAGCTCCCGGATAGCATCAGGGCCCTGTGGGACTTATTACAGTTCCGCAGGGCCTGCAAAATGGAGCTCTTCTACCAGGCTTTCAAGTAGGGGCTGCCCAACAGTTTACATCTTTGGCCCTGGCCCGACCGAGAATCCACCAGCCTGAACGCTCTCCCACTGTCTGCACTGTTTAACATCTAAGACACCACCCCAATAAGGAAGATATGTCATCGTGTAGTGGGGTATGCTATTTGTTTGGTTCTGTGTTTTAATGTTTTAATGATATTGTATATTTTATTGTATGTTGGTAGCCACCCTGAGCCCACCGAAAGGTGAGGAGGGCAGGATATAAATTGAATAAAATAAATAAATAAATAAATAAATAAGGGTGTGACAATATTGGCCATTTTATTTCCTAATAATCTCCAGCATGGAGTTTGTGTTTTTCACTGCTGCTGCATACTGAGTTGACATTTTCATTGAATCATCCACTACAATTCTAAGATCTCATCCAGTCTCAGTCTCAGCCTATTTAGACCCCATTTGGAATAGATTTAAAGTTAGGATTTTGACTCCAGTGTGCATCACCTTTCAGTTACCGACCTGAATTTTGTTTGCCAAATTGTCACCCACTTGCCAAACTTAGACAGATTTTCCTGTAGCACTTCACAATCTGCCTTGCTTTTCACCATCCTGAACAAACTGGTATCATCCACAAACTTGGCCACCACACTGCCCAGCATCAAGGGAACTCTCTCCCCAAACCTCTCTGACCATAATACTCTATAAGTGGCTGGCTTGGGTGAAGTCATCTACCGATAATTACATTATTATAACTCACACAGTGCTTTCCAGCTAGTCATACAGTTCATCCTGTTTAACTTACAACATCTCTGCCATGGCAGTAAGAGGCAGGCAAAAAAGAGACTGCATCCAGACCCAATCTGACAATCTGTCAAAGCCCTGAAGTTGACAAACGAGTCCCATACTGCCAGATGAAGTGAGCAGGAAGGAGGATGCCAGGTAAAAACCTGACTAGCAGAGACTGGGGCATCTTGCCCATCTGTTCCTCAGTGGCCATGACACACCCAGTGCTCAATGGCCCAGATGTTTCCACCCCCAATTGCTTTGTCTTCCATCTTCGGGTGGGGGGGGGGGATAGGAAAAAAACCCAATCCTAAAAAAGGGTGAAAATAAAATTGTAATTTTACACCATTACTTTATACACTCTTAATCCTAGAAATTGAGCTGCTTACAGATCAAATCAATGTGACCATGCAAACATGTCACTTCCTCAAACCTCTGGAAAATCTTGCTTGCTGGTGGCCATCAGACCCTGTTTGAAAGTTGCTCTAGGGAGTTTAGTTCTTAAACTATCTAGATGAAACACAGTCTTTGCGTTCTAAACAGCTCCTAATACTTCCTAAATAGCATTCCTTGTTGAAGAGACACTGTCTGGTGCGATTTTCTGTTGCTGAGTAGCACTGTCCTGAAGGAATTGTCTTCCTCACTCAAAGCAAGTGTTAGAACATTGCTTTGAGTGTTTATGTTAAGTAACATGTACAAGACACATCTAATATGATGTCAACTGTTCATTGTTCAGCTCTGCTAAACTTTCCAGATTTTTCCATTTGCAACAATGTAAAACTATGAATGATGCCATTTGGTTTATAAAAGCTTAACTAATATGCATGTTGACCATGCCGCCTTCAGTCTTTGTCACATTTTCACTTAAAGATGGCAACTAAACCCAGTTCCCTTTTTCGACAAGATCTTAAGCTAACTTCGAGTCTACAGCAAAGCTAATTTGTACATTGTTCCAAGGAAGAAATAAGGGAGGTTTTTTTGTTTTCTGACTCAAGGGAAATTTGTAGGGACATTTTTAGACCAAGCAAGGAATTCCTTCCTTGGGGCTTTCATGCAAAGACTCTTCAGATATATTCCCATCTTTTGGTTTTGTAGTACTCTAATGTATTGATTCTAGGGATGGGCACAGTGCAGAAAAATGTTGGTCCATTGAGGTCCATAGGTCCGTAAGAGTATATGGACCCCTGGAACATGAACCTCCACATTTAACGAACTGGGTCATGGTCCATGATGCCGTGCAGCTTACAAAACCATTATAGGGAACATGTTCCCTTTAAATGGCTTTTGCAAAGCCACACAACTTGCAAGTAAAGGCTGAGCAGTGACTTCACCCATTTCTGGATGGGTGAAGTCACCACTCGGCCTTTATTCACACTCCACATTCCCTTTAAATGGCTTTTGCAAGCCCCACCAACATGGGCCTTACAAACCTCCTGGAAGGGTCATAGCCTTATGGGAGATCTGTGTCGGCAGGATGGCATGGATTGGGCTCATGGACCATGAACTGGGCCTTGGTCTGTGGAAAAATTAGGTCCCTAACTGATTCTGCTTTTTCAGCATTTAATTTTACACTTTCATTCACATCTGGCCTCATCTTCTGCTGTTAAAAATGATGCAGACCCCTCTGTGTTTCATGAGAAGAGGCAATGTGATTCAGGATGTCCAAAACCTGAAAAAAATCTAGTCTGTTCAGTGATTCAATAAATCCAACTGATTTCAAGTTTACAGTGATAACAGACATCTAATTTGTCAGCTATACCACTATGAGATGGAGTTAGTTTGGCAGTTATGCACAATATGGATGAAACATGGCAATGCACACCTCTGGCTGAAAGGCTCTTATAGCTGGTTTCGGGGGGAGATGATCAAAACATAAGCATGACTTTTCAGTTAGGGAGGAGGGTAGAGAAAGATAATCCCCTGAGAGGACAAGGATATCCTTAACTGCCAAAGGAAAATGGAATATTTCTGAGCAGCATGTTGCACAATTTAAGGTAAGTAAAACATGTTCTTAATCATTGTCTTCCAAATGGTAGATAAATGATCAATTATTGGTTTCTTTCAATATCCTGAATGTAACCTGAAATTCTGAAAGACTGAGGTTCAATACAGATGGAAGGCTGGGAAATCTGTCATAGTTACTGCCATGTGTGGTCTTGATGTGAGCCATGACATGGGGAAGGTGTTCCACCCAAGGCAGGTGTTTAAAACTGAAACTGACATGCATACACATATGCTTTTGTTAGTCCTGGGGAAAAAAAAGAGTGCTGTCTTCTAGCTGCCCATTTTTTCCCTAATAACAGTATAGGGGGGGAAGGGTAAGTTTTGACTGGCAAAACTATAGAGGAGTAAAAGGTTTAAACCTCTTCTCTCCACCCCCAGTGCCATTTCCCCCACTGAAATCAGGGTCGCATGCTACTCTCAGTAGCCTTTTAAAAACATTGATGATAAGCTGGTAAGCATCTACTCAAGTGACCCTATCACAACGCTTAACAATGTCATCCATACTATCAGTTCTTCCATTCAGAGAAAGGACATGTGATCTATGAAAATGTTATACTGTGTGTGCGATTCCTGAAATAAAAAATTACTTCCTCATGCCAGGATCTTCTTTGGACTCTAAATATTCAGCAGAATCTGTCTAGATATGCTTTTGGTCCACTACTAAACTATAAAGGATAGATCCTGTCTCTCTTCTGAAAAGGAATGTTTTGCATTTTTTGAGACACTGTTGGAACTTCCTGTACAAGGATACTGGTCTTTGTTCTGCACTGTAACCTCTGCCACATAAATAGATACATACATATGCCCCATATCCTTAATCATGCAGAATATCTGACTCGGTCATTGGAATGGTTGTTCCTGGCCATAAAGCTGATTCATCTCTCCAAGTGTACAAAGCAAAAGCTAAGGGAAGCTCTATAAATCTGTTTTGCATTAGAACAAACAGTCCCCCAGCTGTAGCAGCCACTACTACTATCTTTAGCAAACAGCTTGCCTTTCCAGATGTCACATGCGAGAGGGAGCAGGCTGTGCTAACAGCATCTGTTCTCTTATCAAAGGTTCAGTGACCATGCATACATTTCATTTCAGCATCCAGCAGGGATCTCCTTGACATTCTAGTTGTTCCCAAACATTTTAGTAAATAAGTTTAAACTTCTTACAGTCTCACAGCCTGTTAAAAAAAAAAAGTAGCATCGATTTGAACGCTTCACATACCTGCAGATAAATGGTAGCTGCTGGGGTTTTGAACCTCTTTTCTCTTAGGTAGGAAGTCAGAGTCTGTTCTAGGGACATTAATTGACAGGAGGCGGAGATATAGAATATAGAGTGGAACAGTAGTTTTTAAATATGAGGGTGAGATAAATGGGAATGCTCTGTTATGCTCAGATTGGTCTAGAGGTCCTACTTCCCAGTGACAGTCTTGATTATCCAGCTACTTGCCTCATTCTACCAGGCTGTGTGTGAACGTTACCAGGCAGCCCATTTCCCAAGTTCACTTGACCTCAGTACCAAGTAAAGAATAAGTTTAAGAACAATACAAACACAACCCTCTTTCCTTAGGTCTCAAACATGTTTCCCTGTGATGTTAAGAGACAGACAAAATAGTCTTAAAGTTACCAAGTTTCAGCTTCCATCTTTTTCTAATTTGCCCAGCTGATTCCTGGAGCTATTTTTCTCTCTTCAGCTGTGCCACGTTGCCTATTTCCCTGAAAGCCAGGGAATAATTTTACAAAGACAGCCTTCTGCCCACCTCAAAATCTCTTCTGCTATGGCTGGCATTCCAAAGGAAGTCTCTCTCAAAGGGGTTAGTGGAATCTATATACTAATTCTCAGTGGGGGGTTTTCTGTGTGGATACTTATATCTGTCAAAAGAGAGCTCCCTCTCCCCCAACTTTTCCTACATAGTCCGGGGCCTTTCTCGGTCTGCAGAAAAATCCAAAAAGTAAAAAAAAAAAAAAAACTTCAGGGACTGTTGCATTCTCCCCAATACCTTTTGAAATGGCATCAGCTCCAGGTGTCAACTATGAGAGATTACAATGTTCGAGGGAGGGGGGAGGCTTCTAACTGTTTCTGTCAGTAAAAAGCAGGGTTTTTACTGGCAGCAGTCTAGGGTTGCCAAGTACCCCACTGGCCACCAGCAGCTGATCCAGATCCAGGCTGGGAAACTCCTGGAGATTTGGGGGTGGAGCCTGGGGAGGACTGGGACTTCAGTGAGGTACTATGCCATAAACTCCACCCTCCAAAGCATCCATTTTCTCCATGGAAAGTTATCTCTGTACTTTGGAGATGAGCAGTAATTCCAGGGGATCCCCAGGTCCCACCTGGAGGCTGGCATTCCTAGGCAGCACCCTCTGTGTGACTTGATACCACCTGATTTGCATGACTTAATTAGGCACAGCTGCTTTGCTACTGTTCAACAGCAGCCACCCTATGAAAGCCACTGTGATGTAACAGTTAGAGCTTCAGATTGGGATCTGCAAGACCCAGGTTCAGATCCCCATCTTGCAGTGGAAGCTGACTGGGAGATTTTGGACCAGTTACATACTTTCAGCCTAACCAACCTCACAGGTTTGTTGTGAAGATAACAAGGAGGAAATAATAATGTAAGCTGCTTTAGTCCCCACTGTGGAGAAAGACTGTAATTTTCCTTGGTAGAGGCTGCGGGGGAGGGGCATGGAAATGGAAAGCTGAAGACAGATAAAGGTAGGTTGGCTGTTGGGGTTGAAGGAAGTAGGGTTGCCAACCCCAGGTTGGGAAATTCCTGGACATTTGAGAGGTGGAGCCTGGGGAGGGTGGGATTTGAAGAGGGACTACAGACCAGTATAATGCCATAGACTCCACCAAACCAGTCATTTCCTTCACTTAAACTACCATTGCCAGCCTCCAGACAAGAGCTGGAGAGCACCCAGAATTACAACTGTTGTCCAGGTGACAGAGATCAGTTCCCGTGGCAGCCCTAAGGTGAATTGATCTCTGTAGCTGGGAGATTCATTGTGATTCCCAGAGCACTGCCACTGCTGCTGTGGGGGGAGAGGAAGCAGGCAGGAGGCTGGGAGTGATGGGGCAGAAATAGAGAGAAAGAGTGATGAGGGGGAGAGGCAGAAAAAGAAAGAGAATGGTGACGGGTCAGAAAGAGAGAGGAAGTAGCATACATGGAGGAGAGAGAGAGAGTAAGAAAGGGAGGCAGAAGGGAGAAAGAGTGTGAGAGAAGTAGGGGGGAAAGGGAGGAAGCAAAGGTGTGAGGAATGGGATAACCATCCCGCAAGTTTCTTGCGGGTCTCCACTTGTAATCCTATAATAAGGGACCAAAATGCTCATGCTGACAGTGGCATCCTAAGCAGAATGGCTTCCTTTTAAGCTGATTGACTTCATGGAACTTAGAAGGGTGTAACTCTGTTTAGGATTGCACTATTAAATAATTTTAGTTAACCCTATAAAAGAGTCTCACATACTCTAATTTGCATTCACACAAATTTCAGATCTTACATAGGAAACCACCATGACAGTTTCTCTTACAACTTCAGGTACCCAGAAGAACATAGCTCTGGCAAATGATGTCTGGTATATTTAGCATTATTTTTGTTTAAACTTAACTAAATTCCTAGCTCTATTTTTTTTAAAAAAACAAAACCACTGTTAAATTCTCAGAATGTGAAAGCCTCATTGTTGGACATAGAGAGATTTGATGTCAGTCAGCCGTAAGTAATATGCTTAGTAATAAATGCCTCTTATATTAAAAGTCACTACTGGCATTAAAAATGAATCCAGTCTCTCTTGTGCAATGCCTTACTGCTGTTATTAAGCCCTAATTCCTGAACATTGGGGGGATTCTGTTCTATTTGTTTTGCCTGTTCCTCAAGGGTCTTCCAATGGGAACACATTTCTGTGGAATATGTATAATGGTAAACGTACTTTTAGAGGCCCCAGTCACCTTTTAACACACAACTGAGGTCTTGCCACATGGCAGCATATGAGCCAAAGCTTCGTCTAAGTAGAGCACGGATGTCAGTGGGGAACTGCCACCCAGTGAAAACTTAAAACACTTGTAAGTAAAGAAAAAGTGGTTCCTTCCCATTCTCTAAACTTCCATAGCAATCTAAAGGACCAAGCAGCCTGTTAAGCATTTATTTCTCTCTTCGGAGCTTCAGCCTAGACTCTTGTGGCCTACTCTGGTTTCCTTCTGGATCTTATCCATGGAGGATGAGTGAATCAAAGTGCTTCTTTCCAATTGCAGAGATATGTTCCTCTTCCACAGGGACCAGGAGGGGGAATGTTCCATTATCAAAGATACCATCATCTGTTCATTTCAGAAGTACCCTGAATCAAGCACAAGCCCTGCTCGCTATGCCGTCACCCCCTGCAGAAATGAGTGGGGAAGATGAAAAGAGATGGGGCTTTTTCAGTGGTGGCACCTCACCTGTGGAATGTCCTCCTTCTTAAGGCTTACCTGGCACCTGTGCTACAATGTTTTAGGAGGCAGGCCAAAGCATTTATTTTTATCCAGATTTTTAACTAAAGGTTTAATTGAGGGGTTTAGTCTTGTTTAAAAAATGTTTTTAAAAAAACAAAACCAAACCAGCCCATTGTTAGCCTAAGGGCAGCTCTACGAGTGTAATTTAAGGCTGTTAAATATATTACACTATTTTATGCTCTGGCTCTGCTTTTTTATGGTTTAGTGATTTTAATGAATTTATGCTGTTTTAGAATTTCATCATCACTCAAGCTGGGTGACAATATTTCTGAAAGTACCAGTGAAGCGGCATGTAACTCAAGAGGTACATTCTCGGATTCTGTGCGATGGCAAGCAAAATAGTGGTGTTCCAATTTTAGGGCACCACTGAAGCAGCACACAGTATTGGAGATACACTGTAGCATCCTCTGTGATCATGCAAGGGATTTTGGAACACCTCCGACCTTTACACTGCTGTGCTCACAGGTACATTACTTCAAGAGACCTCACTTCAACTTGCTTTGCATCAAGCTCTTGAGTTTGTGAATGCATCAGAGACTGAGGTAAATTAACAGGGTACCGTTTCAGAACTTGTCAAATCATCCCACGTATCTGTGGGTCTGTGAGGAGATATCTTCAGTGGCTCTGCCCGGATATTTTGAGAAGAAATAGTATTTACACTTGAAAAACTAAAATGCAACATGACTTGCATGTACTTCAGCATTTCCAGAGTGTTGCTTTTCTCCAAAGACCATAATGTCATTAAGATTAAAAATTAACAAACAAACAAACAAACAAAGCTCCTGGTAGGGTACAGCTGTGGGAAACTAAATGAAAAATGTGGCTGGTGGATCATTTTGTGTGGCATTTATGGATGCCTTAATGAGATTATTACTCCAAATAACAAGTTTACAAGTAATGATCTTTTTCCAAAGGTCTCTGAAATGCAAATAGCTTTCTCAGGATAAAAATGAGTAAATCCATGGGGTTTGAGCCAACCAGCTTTTTCAGAAGAGAAGGGGAGTTCTCTTTGATCACCCAAAAACCTATGCTGGGGTCATGAGCTGAAAGCCATATGAAATGGGGGTTGTAAGAAGAAGAGAAATTGGATGGGAGAGAGTGGGAAAGCTGGCTTGGTCCAACACATGATGTTTAACACTCCATTCTTCTTAACATCACCTTTTCATACAAGAGAGATAACAGGAGACTTCTCGTGAATCCTTAGGAGAGCAGTTAATTAGATCCATAGCTTACTTCACAGGGTTGTTGTGAAGATCAAATGGAGGAGTGAATAACCATGGACTGCCTTGAACTTCTTAGAGAAAGAGTAGATTAAAAATATGATACTGACAGAGATAATACAGACAGAGCATAGTGTGGGAAGAAAAACCAGATAGACCTTAGGAACATATGAAGAGTCCTCCTGGATCAAACCAAAGCTCCATCTAGTTCATATCCTGTTTCCTACAGTGATGAATCAGATACCCCAGAAGGCCCACATTAGAAGTGAGGAGGTCAAAAGCTCTCCCTGATGTTGGTCCAGTCCAGGGCTCTTTTTGTAGAAAAAGCCCAGCAGGAACTCATTAGCATAATGGCTACACCCAGCAGCAGAAGCTAACTAGCATATTAGGCCACACCTCTGATAGCACAGAGAGAGAGAGAGAAGGAAAGAAGGAGGAACAGGAGCGAAAGAAAGAAAGAGAAGGAAAGAAAGAAGGGGGGGAGAGAAGTAAAGAAGGAGGGAAAGAAAGAGAGCAAAGAGATGAGGGGGAGGGAGGCTCTCCCACCCCTCCATCACGGCTCCGCCCCCCCCCCACACACACAGCCCACCCCATCAAGCCCCGGCCACCTCCAATCAAGCCCCGGCCACCCCCCGATCAACCCCCCTCCCCCCACTGCCACCCCACAGCAGCACTTACCAGGAGCAGGGAGAGCAGAGAGAAAGGCCCTGCAAACCCCAGCAGGGCCTTTTCCTGCCAGCTCTTTGCACTTCAAGGGAGCTCACTCCCTTTAAGTGCAGGACACCAGGGTGCCCGATTTCGGCGCAGGGGCCTTTTCCTGCCAGCTCTGTGGACTTAAAGGAGCTTGCTCCCTTTAAGTGCAGGGCACGGGGTGCCAGATCTCAGTACGGGGGCCCTTTCTCACTGACTCTGTGCACTTAAAGGGAGCTCTTTGCATGGAGATTGAGCGTGTGGAGCCCTTTCCCGCTGGTGGGTAGGGGTGGGGCGGGCTCAGACACCATCCGGAATGCTGTTCCAATGCACTCCAGCCCAAAAATAGACTTGGTCTAGTCTCTTAAGATCAGACCCAGACTGACCCCTCTCTACCTGATACTTCTTCTGTCTTACCTTTTTTTGTAAGTTTTCCCCAGGACACCTCATCTCCTTTAGCCAGTCACCTCCTACAATGAAAGGCCCACCTGGCCCTCTTTCCAGTTCTGGAAATAAAAGAATCTTTTGTTTTTGGATCTGGCTGCCTGCCTTATAACTGTTTGGGGGTGTCTTGTGCAGTCCCTTTAAATTTTAATGGGGTACACAAGAAAGCCTGAGAAACAGCTGAGCAGTTGGCTGTCTTGTCCCCGCCACTCAGCTGTTTTTCAGGCTGTCTTGTGCAGTTCATTTAAAGTGTACAAGACAGTCCAAAACAGCTGAGCCAGGGGGGAGGGGGAGCAAGCTGCTCACTCTCGCTCAGCTCTTTTCTGAGCTTTCAGGAAATCCTGTTTAAAGGGACTGCAGTCCCTTTCCACAGGGCTTGCAGGGCTACAAACCACAAACTGGTTTGGTTTGTGAATGAGCATCCCAGTTCAGTTCACGGTTTGGTTTGTGGTTCAGCCACAAACGGACATGAACCACAGTTTTCCAGTTCATGCCCATCCCAATTTAATTCCCCTCAATAACCTTTCTTTCTTTCTTCCTTTTTCTACTTTTCCTTCCAGTCTGCACAGATGCCACTCCATTTTGTCAAAAAGTCCTTCACAGCTGTTAGAAGTGGGCCTCTGCTCAGATTGGAGTGCTCCTTTAAACTAGGTGTAGATTCTAAGCCAGGATCTCCTCTAGCTGTAGAGAGGGAAGTGGTGAGAGGAAGCTTTTCTTCCTTGCCTTCAGGCTATTTTTTTTTAGTGTGATCCTGGGACCTAAATTGGAGAGTGGATTGCATTCACATTGACATGTGTGTAGTGTAGACAGACACATCTCTCTTACCACACATGATAAAACAATAGTTTTGCTTGAGATACGGAAATCATTTCATGAAGTGCAACATGATCAACTGTCATAATGAAACATGCCAGATTACCAAATGGTTCTAAATGATTTTTTATAAATAAGTCATTCTTATAATGGATTTTTATTATACTTCACAACCTGAAGACAGCCTGATACATATATTTTGTGCATAGCAACTATTTTACACAGCTAGTGCATTATGAGCTAGGAGCTGCTACAGCCCCTCCCCCCTGGTCTAAAATAGTCACTGTGTACCCGAGTTTAGGTGTACCAACTTTTACTGCTGTGAAACCAGACAGAAAAATCACTTTCATCTGTTAACTCTATCTAATGGAAAATAACTGTAGAACTCTATAGAGCTCTTCAGCAATTACAACCATCTATTACACATGGCCAAAAATCGACAAACCCTTAGCAATTACTTGCTGATAACTACTAATGATTTCCTGGTTTTCCCAAACAGCTTCAAGTATATTTGTCACCTTGCTTGAGAGCTGAGGATGGCCTTGAAGCAGTTAGGAAACAAATCATTCTGTTACTGATCCGGTTGCATGTGCCTTGAACACAATTATAATTTCCTCTATATCTGTAACTAACATATTATACTTGTGTAATGGCCTCTTCTTCTCTAAATTAATTGTTTTGGAAGCTGCTATGCAATTACAAGTCAATTTATTATGAAAATTGCTTCTCGTAGGCTTAGAAATTCCCATATACTCCTCTCCAATCCAATCTCTCCACATGGCTAATCAGTAATCTGAGGGGGGCCCCCAAATTTTCTAGCTATAAAGAACTGTCTGTTGTAGCAGATGCTTCCACCACTTCTTGCAGCTCATTTTTTCTTCTTCTTCCTTAACTTAAGCAGATCATGAGAGGGAGGGCAGGAAGGGTTGCCTCAGTGCTTAGTTCTTGTGGCCCTTTCTTACACGCCCAGGGAAATGCTGATTGTCACTTTGGGGTCAGGAAGCAATTTTCCTCCAGGCCAATTTGGCCAGGGATCCTGGAGGTTTTTTGTCATCTTCTGGGCATGGATCAGTGGTCACTGTGGGTGTGGAGGGAGAGGTATTTGTGAATTTGCTGAATTGAGCAGAGGGTTGAACTAGATGACCCTGGAGGTCCCTTCCAACTCTATGATTCTATGAAATGCTGTCACAATGCAGTGTGCCAGCCAATGACATTCAGGCCATTGTACTGACCCTATCATTTAAGGGTAGTATGGTAAGGTAATTGTGAAAAAAGAGGACAACATTTCTAAAAGTCATTGAAATGCTGAAAGAGGAAGCGTTCGCTGGTACTGAAGGCTGTTTTGGTCAACAGTACTAATATAGTAAAGACTATGCAGTATCACAGTCAGGATTCTTCTGTATTGTGGATAACAAAGATATAGCACTCTCTATTTCTCATCTGTATTTCCTATCCTTACACACTAATGCAGTGGTTGTCAAACTTTTGGCAGTGAAACACACTTCTAGAGTCATTGTGTTTTTTCAGAACCACTTAAAACTTACTATACATTTCAGGACCCACTTGCAAAGTAATTTCATGCTATTCCCCCCCTCCCATACACCCAGCATAAAACCACAGGAATCACTCATTCATTAACATGCAACAAACTGAAATTCTATTTTTCATGTCCAGTATTTCTAAACATACAGCACTGCTGCTCAGCAGATAGTATTAGCCATTTTGCACCTTATGCAGAAGGAACCCAAAATTTGCCCTGATACTTCCCACAACCTCTTCTCCCAGTACCCCGTTTCTCTTCCTCCCTCCTGGCCTCATGACCCAGTTGCAAGACACCCATAACCCACTTTTGAGCTCTGCTTGACATTTTGGATACCTTTTCACTAATGAAGTCAGGGGACTGGAAGGATCTGGAAGGTCATCTTTTTACCTGGCAGACTATGAATAGTCCAACCACTCCGTGAATTCCATGGAGTCAAGCACGTACAACATCAGATTGCTTACCATGATCAAGAACAATCATGGGCATCTAGTATTTTAATTATGAATCATTTGACTGGAAAAACAGGTCACTAATGCCCAATTGTTATTATACCTCCTCATTATTCTACGCAGCAGAGCAATTCCAGTTTCAGCAATGAGGAATGATTAAAAAATGATACTATGAATATTGGGTACACACATGAAGCTGCCCTATATTAAATCAGACCCTTGGTCCATCAAGTTCACTAATGTCTACTCAAACTGGCAGCAGCTATCCAGTAGAGATGGGCATGAACCAGGAAGATTATTCAGTTTGTGGCATATCCGGTTCGCAAACTGTCATAAACTTTTAAGGGTTAAGCAAACTGATTTGGTTCATGAGGTTAGAAACTTCCCCTGGCATGCTAGAGACACAAACTTGCAGGGGAAGACTGGAATTATGGGGTCCAAGTTACAGCCCCCAAAGAAGGTGTCCTCAGGAAAGTGCTTTCTGGGGAAATGACTGGCACAGGTTCAGGAGGTTCAGGAGTGTATAGAACAGATCCTGTGCAAGCTAGAAACACCAAACTCACAGGGGATCTCTGGATGGCTCTCCTCTACCTGCTCTCCAGGTTTGATAAGGATTGAATTTACAGGGACCGAGTTATGAGAGAAGAAGAGAAGAGATTGGATTTACACCCCGCCCTTCACTCACTTAGTCTCAGAGTGGCTTACAAACTCCTTTCCCTTCCCCTCCCCACAACAGACACCCTGTGAGGTAGGTGGGGCTGAGAGAGCTCTTTTCCAAGCTGTCCTTGAGAGAACAGCTGGTACAGAGCTATGGCTTGCCCAAGGTCATCCAGCCAGGTGCAAGTGGAGGAGTGGGGAATCAAACCCAGTTCTCCCTAGAGTCCGTGCACTTAACCACTACACCAAACTGGCTCTCAGTTATGGCCCTCCAAAGAAGGTGCCCCATCCTCCATTGGAAAGAATGCATTGGAAAAAAACAGCCAAAAAGGTAAAGGCAATAGAAGCCCAGCAGAACAGAATCCCTGCAGTAGAAACTGAAGTTGGGGGGCATTTTTGCAAGCCCAGCAGAACCTGTGCAATGTACTAGTGTCCAGCAGAACCCAGTGCCGTTGTGGCAATGCCAGCTCAACAGGGCTGATATCAAGCACAGAATCACAATCCAAACTAGAAGGGGGGGGGTAGAATCCCAGCAAAATTCAGTGCCAATGTGGCAATGCCAGCTGAATCACCATCCAAGCAAAGAAGAGCATGTTTGCAAGCCACACAGAACCAGTACAATGTACAGACTGCCCAGCAACACCAGTGCAATCACACAGTGCCCAGCAGAACCCAGTGTCACTAGAATTGCAAGCTTAAAAGGACTGATCTCAAAGCACAGTGTCACAAATCCAAGCCGGGGGGGGGGGGTTTGCAAGTTCTGATCAAAAAAATGAGGTGCACATAAAAGAACAACCAGCAAAGGTAGGGGGAACCCCTCTTGAAACTGGCATGATTAGTTTGAAACTGACAACAGTGTTTCCAAGCCTGAAGAATTCTGCCCCCCCCCCCACACACACACACAGTTGCTTTGGAGTTTGGTAAACATTTTGTTTGAGCAGAGACTGTCTGTAAATGTATCCATTCACAAACCAGCACAAACCTCCATGAACTGCTGCAAAGTTCATGGAAAGTTCATTACTGTTGACCTGCCACGAACTTCCATGAACCAGCCAAAATTCATCATGAAGTTCATGAGCTGGTTGGTGCCCATCCCTACTCTCCAGTGTCTTAGAAAGAGGTATTTCACATAACCTACTACCCAATCCTTTTAACTGGAAATGCTGGGGGTTGAATCCGGTACCTTCTGCATGCAAAGCAGATGCTATTTCACAGAGCTACTGCCTCCTGCTGATCCAAACGGCCTCTATACTGATGAAAAAGGGTCCCCTGTGACCACCAAAAAAGCTATGGGTCTTGCATGGACAAAAGATATGAGATACAGGCTGTAAAAACAACAGGAACTGGGTGAGGCTGAGTGAAAAAGCTGGCCAGATCCAACCTGAGATTTCTACAAAAATACAGGACATGGATTAGCACCTCTTTAAGCTTTATATTTTGGGCTGACCTGGCCAAGCCAAAGGCTTCTTACTTGCTGTATCTCAAAGGTGCTAATGTTAGTAATCCAAAAGAGAGTTTGGAGTCCTTCTAAGCACACATAGTCCTGGATAGCTCACAAAGCTAAGCTCTAGAACAAAGTTAGAGTCCAGTGGCATTAGACCAACAAAGTTTTATTCAAGGTGTGAGCTTTTGTGTGCACGCACACTTAGTCAGATAATGAAATGGAATTTCAGATCATAGTTGTAAATATCGATGGTGGCTTGTTAAATTAGCATGCAAAATAGAGAAGTGTTTTTTAACAGATAAAAAGAATGACAAGCTCGGTTTCTGGCTATCATCTGTTTGGGATCAACTGGGGCAGGGGGACGGGAGAGAACATAGGTAAGTTCCAGGGCTTCACTTTTTGCAACCCCTCATCTCACCACAATCTTGATTTCCATTTTCAGGTGGGATATACGGAATGGCTTGATATGTTTGTCATGGCCCATTTAGAGAAGGCAGTCAGGGTAGTCTTTATTTCCCTGCCACCCACTCTGGCCTAATTTAAACACTGATACTGGTGAAGCAACAAAACTCACCCATGGGATTTTACATGCACACAGCTTCTGATTTAAGGTGAGCTGCCTGCCTGGGCAAAGCACTTACTTGTGTTTAATTAGCACACCAATGCAGCACCAACCCAGGCCCGCCTCATCTGGCATGGAAAGCAGGTATAGTTGCTTGGCATGGATAGTAGCTCTGTTTAAGCAAGAAGCTGCATGAACACCAAGTCCCATGGGTGAGCATTGTTTATTTTTTTGCCTTGTCAGTCTCACATTTACACCAGGCCGTGTGTAATCAGGTTTAAGGAATACCTATGGGACATGCTATACATATGCCACAGGGGAATTGCCTAATAATTAATCCTTGCAACAAATTACCTCCCTGATAATACTTGGGAACATTTACCCCTATTGTCATGCCATGACTAGTTTTGCCACCCTCCCCAACACAGCCAATGATGTGGAGCAGGGGTGAGGAAAGTCGCAATACGATGATGGGGCCCCATGCGATAAATATTGCTAAAGCTGCCACAAAAGAGGGGGGAAACTTGCCACAGATCTGTATTTCTGTCTTACACACTGGTTCTGTGTGCCGTTTGGCTGAATGATGCTCCTCTCTGCAGAAATCTGAATTGGCCCCCTGGTAATTGCTACAGCTTGAGTTAACAACAAGGATAACTTTCAATCAAGGCCGACATTTTATGCCCAGCATCATCTTCACAGCGGGGCAATCACTCCAGGGATTCAGGCTGTGCACTCACTGCATTCGAGATCAGTAAAATTCATCGCGATGATCAAATTTAAATCTACCAAGCCTTCACTCAGAGACGTCTTTCACTTTGTGGGATGACTTGATGAGGAGAGTGGGGAACACGACTATAAAGGGATTTGGGGGGGGGATCTAAAGCACTTGCTCTTTTGAAGCATGTAAAGTGCCCTGAAGCATCTGGGACATTTATTTTTACATAATGTGTTGCTTCTTACCACAGTAGGATGGAAGTCAGATAGTCACAATTTTCCATTTTTCACTCTCTGTATGTATCAGTGCTAAATATTTGGAAAAAAAGAAATTCATGCCTTACTGTTTCTGCAGTTTATGATGCATGGTTCAAAGAGGAAGCAGTTTTTAAAATATCTATTTTATGAACATATTCAATGTAACATACATTGTCAAGAGCGCAAGCTACTCTGTCATATATGGGAATTTCCTGCCATCAATTCCCTCCTGCTATTAGTAGTTTTCCCAAAAGCTATGCTTGTGTGAAAGGTAATTAATGCAAAGGTCTGACAGGATCAGATCTCAAGTAAGGAAAAAGTGATAGTAGTCCAGGTTGGATCCATCCTCTATAGCCGATGGAGACCCTAGGCCGTTTGCTGGGAAAGGAAAGGGAAGGGAAGAGCAGAGTTATCATTGCTGGGGGAGTCCAATCCCTGAATAGATTAACAAAGGAGAATCCAGACCCTAGGCTGAATGAGTTGACTATCCCTGGTAACCCCTTGCTTCCCCTTTAAGATATGCTCATAGTAGCTAAAAGGAAAGAGCTACTACAGAGTTACCCTTTGAAAAAGCTCCAATTCTTTAGAAGGACCATGTCATTTAATAAATTAAAGACCTGTTGTTATTGCTGTTCATTGACCATTTCCTAAATTGGAAGAAAGAGAGATTCAGGTGGAGCAGTGGACTAACTGTCCCCACCCTGGCTACAGCCCTCACTAGAATAATAGGCATGATTTTGATGCCCCGAGTGGGTGTTGAAGGAAAGCCTCTATACCAGAAGGAATGCTAAGGCACAGAGATACAGTACATCCATCCAGTGGAATTCTTGTCAGTAAAAGCCAGGGCATATAGTAAGAGTGACAAAAATTGTCCCCATAGTAATATCTCCACATGCAGCACTGTGATGTTTGCCTCGTAAATGAATTGGGGTTTTTTTGCTGCTGGATTATGGAGAAAGCAAGGGAGTACCAGAAAAACATCTACTTCTGCTTCATTGACTACATGAAAGCCTTTGATTGTGCAGATCACAACAAACTGTGGCAAGTCCTTAAAGAGATGGGAGTACCAGACCACCTCACGTGTCTCCTGAGAAACCTGTATAAGGGTCAAGAAGCGACAGTTAGAGCCGGATAAGGAATAACTAATTGGTTTAGCATAGGGAAAGGAGTACTACAAGGATGTATATTGTCACCCTGCTTATTTAATTTATATGCAGAGTACATCATGCAAAATGCGTAGCCACTCACTTTTATGAGTAGAAAGTAAATGGGGAACATTCCAGAATACTGCCAGCATGGAGGCTAACCCCGCTCCTGCTACTGGGTGATCCCAGTGCAGGCCATGAGGATGCTTGGTGGCCATTATCTCTGGGATAAACAACTTCACAATTATCTGTAATCAGGACTATCAGTGTCCAATATACCTTCCTGTTGAAGCCCTAAGGTATATACTAAAGCAGGCTATCATGTTAACAGTCCACCCTCCCTAGCATTGTCTGGCAAAATGTCCAATTGCATCAGGACAGCAGGAATTGCATAAGCAATAAGAGCTCTTTTCAAGTGTGGGCTTGCAAAGGCATTCCTATAGTGAGAGAGCAGTTTTGCTAGCTCTTTTGCTATGCATATCTTGAATTACAAAAGAGTGTGTTATAATAATGATTTTTAAAAGGAACCTGAAAAGGGCTGAGCGATAGAATGGAAATGCACTTTCTTGCACTCAGATACATACAATATTCAAGAGGTGCCCACCTGAATTTTGATTCCACTGTGTTGACTCTCCTTAGGCTTGCTGTGATTTAGATTTCTAAACAGTGATACGCAGTGTCTGGATGAAAATACGTGCAGAGAGTGCGTTGGTTCAGGACATGCAATAACCCAAGTCAACCAATGATTGGCAAGTAGTCATAAAGACAACTATTGTGTAAAAGGAGACATCATATTGCAACCTTTCAAAATGATTATCTGTTGCCCTTAAGAACTGAATAGGCCTTTATAAAATTGTGCACGAAGTAGAAGTGGCTAGAGAGCACTTTCTATGGGCACATGTAGGGAAGCTGATGGACAGCAGATTCAGAACTAACAAAAGGAAGTATTTCTTCACTCAGAAAATAATTCAGTTTGTGGATCTCATTGCCCCAGGATGTAGTGATGATCACTAGTTAGTTGACTTTAACAGGGGATTAGCCAAATTCATGGAAGAGAGGCACACTAAGAGAGCAAGATTGCCAGGCCTTTTAAAAACTCTGGATCTTCCCAGAGTAGGAAAACTCTGGATCTTTTGGGCAGGAAAACTGACATGGATCCCTGCTTTGGATTGGGAACATTGAGCAGGGGGAGAGAGTGTGCCCAGCTGTTCCCTCCCAAGTAGTTTAGTTATTCAAAGCTGACACCCACCAGACATGCACGCACACACAGACACACAAAGGGAAAAGACAGACACTCTCTTTTATATGTTGTCCCCCTTTTCCCAGGGCTCATAACAGCCTAGAAGGATCAGTCTCTATTGTATGGTTAAACCCCATTGTCTCCATTTTGTAGGAGCATCCAGTTCCAACCCGTTCCTAATTATAATTGAAAATATCAAAATATATAGAAAGAAATTCAACATATTAATTATCCGTATATATTCTCTTTCTCTGTATATATATTTTCAGCATTCTCATCAAACATCCCGGGATTCTCTGGAGGGAACCATTACTGGCGTAACCCCAAGTAAGTTTTTGTAGATTTGTTCTCATGCAAAGCATTTCCATGGGATCCCTAGGTCTCTTTCCTTCTCTTCTTGGATGAGCAATGTAGCTAAGCCTCGTAATGGGGTGCAGATCCTGGAGCAACTTCTACAACAGGCTCTACTGAACTTGTCTGGCATAATATGCCCTCAGGCGTTTTAGCACACACCCCCTCCCATTTTTATGCAACGGCAGAGGTGCTCAAGTTAATCCCCATCGATCCTTTGTCCTCCCCCAGCCTATAGGGCCAGAAAAAGCAGCCCGAGAAGCTGCAGGAAGCAACTGTCTGACAACAAGAAAACTGGTACCAAAATGGCCCCAAATGTTCTAATCTAGTATTATTTTCAGGTATATTCTTCAAGTAAAAGAATTCCCTGTTATTCCACTCCTCTTTGTTGCTATCATTCCCTCCCTGATGAATTGTCTCTGGACATGTCTGTACTATGGCTGACCTATGTGGTTTGAATGATAAAAATATAGCCCTGAGTTTATAGATGAGATACTGTTGGCTATTAAAGAACACCACTTCTTGGTGAATTAAAAGAAGAAGAAAAACTTACTCTGGAATGGGTTTTCTTTCTATAACCTGAAAACGAGGCTAAAAACCACCTTTTCTGATATTTTCCAACTAAGACTCATGAACTCTGATCATCTTAGCAGAAAATCTAACATCACTTCAGAAAAGGACTTTGTTTATTTTGAGTCCAGCTTAGATAGATGAAACCGGTGACTGGAACAAATTCAGTAGAATACTGCCATCTTACGGTTCTTTGGGGGAAATACACTTTTTATAATGAGGCGTGAAGCAGGAACCAGTTGTCTCCTCTTTAAATTGTTTTTACTTAATTTTGAACTCTGAAAATAAACATCAGCCAGGGGCATGTATAAAATTAGGCATCAAACACTATGCAATGCACTGTGTACTCTTCATGTTTCCAGCCTTATGGTTAGAATTCAGTACATAAGCAGGCAAATGGTAACCTTAGCTGCTTGTGATGAACCACAATTCAGAATTTTTTTTCACTTCTATCAAATCAGGTATTCCCCCCACACACAACCTACACACATCATTAGATTCTTTTTGCTTTTGTCTCTGTCAAATTTTGTTAGCTTCAGTCCAGTTTTCTTCTCCTCCTTAATTTCCTGCAGAAGTTTTGACTTCTGTCTCTTTCCCTCCCTGTAGTGTTCAGGACAACCAAGACTGGTGTTTCAGACTGCCCTCATCCACTCCAGGTCTGAATGTCTCGTTACATGAGAGATGTGGAATGTGAGTCAGGTTGGGGATTCTTTCTAGGACGTGTGGGCTGACATGTGTGACCATCAGAAGGACAAACAGCCTCCTCCCTTCCCAATCTTTTTTTTGCTGTCGAAAGGGATGGAGGGTGGGAGGGAAGGCTGAAGCCCCGCCTGCTGCTGTGTTCTTCTTCACAACCAATTTTGGCCCTACAACTATTTTGAAGGTGAGACCTGGACAGACAGGAAACATGAGTTAAGTTTTCCCCAACCTGATTTGTGTCTCACATCTTCTGCAACGAAACCCTTAGCAAGTACTAGAACGGAGAAAAAGGAAGATATTGTTAGAGTATCTCCACACAGAAAAAGGCCTGGACTTGTAGACTGTGCTGCTGTTTAAAACCATGCCGCCTCCTTATTTGCATGCCTAGCATTAAGGACCCCTCCTCCCTTATTTTCCCCACCCTTTCTTCCCACCAAACCTTCCCTTCTATATGGAAGTCAGTTCTCTCCATTCTATGCTTTCACCGTGTATGCTTCATCATTCATTCCTTGCACTCTCTTCTGCACTGCAGACCCTCTGCACATCACTGGCAAGGAACCTCCTAAAATGCCCCCCCCTCCACACACTGCTTTTGCCATTCATAGCACATCTGTCTGCTGTTGCCTTAGCTCAAGTCTGGAGAATGTTAAAAGCAGGTTCAGGACTGACAAAAGGAAGCACTTCTCCACTCAGGAAATAATTTAATTTGTGGAATTCATTGCCCTGGGATGTGTTTGTCAGCAGTGAACTGTGGCAGGTATGGGAGGAAGGTTGCTGAAAGAGGAAAGGACTCATGACAGTCCTCCTCCACCCTGAATATAAAGAGCTGAATACCCTGGCATCAGTGTAAGAAGGGACAGGAGGACAAGAGAACTGGTAACACCACCCTCCTCTCCCACAGAGATTTTGCATTTAAGTTACATTCACTTACCTACGAATTATTATTCATCATTTCCCACAGATCATTTATTCATATATTCATTGTTTAACATATTGTCACATATTTTCACCCATTTTATGCAATTATTATTCATTATTTGATTATGTATTATTCATGTAGTCATCATTCTTTAACATATCTCACATCTTCATTCAGCGAGTTGGATGATCCCACCTAATATTTCCCACTGACAGAAATGGGGCAATTTTCACTGATTCCCCTTCCCACTGCGGAGTGGACTCCTCACTCATGCTGATCTTGGGGGTCTCTCAGCCCCCAGAAGCAGTAAGAAAGTTGTGCTCCACTGATAGAAATCCTTCTATCAGCAGTAAATCTTTGGGGGGGTCCAAGCCATTATATGGTATTATTTATTTATCCATTATTTATTGCTTCTTTAGCATATCACATAATATGCTCATAATAGGCTAAATACATATTATGGAAATACATAAATATACAAAATGGTATGCTAGATAAATATGCTAAATAAACTGAGAGCCCATGTGGTATAGTGGTTAGGGTGCCGGACTAGGATCTGGGAGACCCAGGTTCGAATCCCCACTCTGCCATGGAAGTTTGCTTTGGGCCAGTCACACACTCTCAGCCTAACCTTCCTCACAGGGTTGTTGTGGGTATAAAATAGAGGAGAGGAGAATGGTGTAAGCTGCTTTGGGTCCCCATTGGTGAAAAAATGGGGGGTATAAATGAAGTAAATAAATATATTCACTTTTTAAAAAGGATTTGGATGGCTTTTAATTGCTGTGTGTATTTTGAATTTTTGAGCCTTCTCTTTGTGAATCATATAAAATTTAGACAGTCTAACAAATATATTTAGTTTGTATCACCTGTCACATTCTGTGTTTCTTTGGTTTCTTCGATATATTTGAGGATAGGTTCTTGGAATACACAGCAAAGAAAACAGACAGAATTTGAACAGCTTTCACTGAATTTACAATCAGCTAAAGACCTCCTATATAAAACACATAGTTTATTAATGCAAGAAGGCCCAGAGAACAAAGTAACAATTCAAAAGCAAACAATGAAATGATATAGTGGAGGGGATTTGATAAAGCAAAAATTAGAATCCTTTTTGAAAAATGAAACAAAGTCTAATGTTTTAATCAGTTTGAAGTACTGTTGCCAGTTTGAAGTGTGGTTACCAGGCCCTGCCCAGCAACCAGAAGGAGATGGAGGGGCAGGGATACGGGGAGCAGCCATTGACAATGGCATGATATCACTTCTTGGGAAAAGCAATAACTGGGTACCAAAGAGAATAACAACCAGGCAGTAAAATTTTGCTGTGGTATTCTTTATTGTAATGTCGAAGCTCTGTAAATGTTATTTTGCGGACTGTTGTTCCAAATAGCTATTGGAAAGTGGCGAGTTTCTGAGTGGGCACTGGAAACCATTAAATCAAGGTGTGATTCTTACCAGTGTGGGAAAGCATGAACTGGATACTGTTTGCAATGAATGGTCTTATATATTGCAGTGGCTCAGAACTTCCTAGAACAGGATGATTTGGAGATAGAAGAACAATGTGCTGTCAACTTGTGACCAACTCATGCTAACCCCATCCACGAGGTGATCCAGGGATGAGATGAGCAGAGGTGGTTTGCCATTGCCTTCTTAGGCACAGAACCCCATCTTCCTTGGTTTTCTCCTGACCATGGCTGACTCTGCTTAGTTTCCAAGCTCTGACAAACTCGAGCTAAGCTGGGCTACTTGGACTACTGATTTAGAGTTTACACATTATAGTAATATTACCACCTTCTCCCAAAATACTGGCCTGCACCTTTCCACTGATCAGAGTTTGATATCCCCCCCCCCCCCCCCCAGCCTAAGGAGACTTCCTCCAGTGGAAAAGCTACATAAATTGGAGGAAGTCTCCTTTAGGCTGGAGGAAGAGGATACTGCTCACTTTGCTTAAATGCCAAAATGTAAACCTTGTGTAGGACCCAATGAGTCAATAAATAACTGAACTAAATGGTACATTTTTGTCAAGCTCTGTGATTTTATTCATAATGAAAGAAAAGCTAAGGCACTTTGGTCTGCCATAGACAGTGACTTCAATGAAAGTGATGGTTCTTAAAGATTTCCTTGTCATCAACTACTCACCCTTGCCTCAGTGCTTCCAAATAGCCATTCGGAAATTCAGTGGATTCATTTAAAAGGACTCAATGAACCTTAATAGCCATTCTCTTTCATTTGTTTTAGCATGTCCCACCAGTCCAGCATTGCCGAAATATACACAGAATACATTAGAAAGAGCCAAAGTTACTGCCCTGCAATGTCTTGCACTTAATTCTTGAATATCAAAGGGTTCAAATCCCCATTCAGCCTTGAAGCTCCATGGGCGATCTTGGGCCAGTCATTTCTGTTGGTGTTATGTGTTTCACAGGTCTGTTGTGAAAATAAAATGAACAGCAGGGACCATGTGTGTCAGCCTGCAATGTATCCACCTACAATCTATGCATGGAGAGGCATGGGATCAAAGATGTGCCCATCACTCCACTATACATAGAGCATAATGTGTGATAGGAAAACAACATGTATATACCTCTATTTGTTTAGGCTTTGCACCTACATAGGAATAAGTACCTATTGTTCCTTATTTAAAAACAACTAGTTTGAAAGATCTCTTCGTATGCAGCAACATCTGTGCTACCAGGATCTAACCCTCCATTGAGCCACTTTCCCTGTGCGCATTCCTGTTTTTGCAAAAACACAAAATCCATGAAATATTTCACTAATCCTGTTGATAGTAAACAATATTATCTTAAAGAACTCACAGTGTGCAGTAGTGTGATCATGTGGCTTATGCAGTATCTTGTGAATATGGAAAAATGTATATTGCTTTGAATAATTAAATTAAGACTTTCTGAACATAAAAGTAACGTATCTCATAAAAGAATTAGTGCTTCTTCTTTTGGGCTGCATTCAAATCTGAGAGACAGGATGATAGAATTCTGTTGAGGAAAGAAGCTGAGTGGATTTGAAGTTTAAAACTCTGCAGTCTAATGGGTTAAATGAGAACATTTCCTGGCAGACGTTTATGAAGATGAGAACCAAAAGAAGTCTGGACACTCACTTTGTTCTAGTGTATGTATGGGAATGGAACTAAAAAGAATTTAAAAGGTCAACACGATTTTTTTAGTGTCCAAATTAACAAACAATTTAAATTGTGATTCCTTTGTAAATATGTAATATGTAGTATATGTTAATGCTGTCAGTTTTCTTAATATCAACAGCTAATTTTGAATTGTACTCTGTACATGCTCTGTGAAATTGTCCTGTGCTTTATCATTTTTTTAAATTATGTATTAAATGTATTCTTTTTATTGTTTTATTAAATTCCCCATGATGAAGCTGCATGTGAAAAGCATAGGGGTTGTATAATTATAAAAGATTCTATTTTCCTCTGCACCAATTTGTTTCTTTTTTTTTTGTAAAATTTTTTTTATTTTTCAAAACATTAAAATTATCTTATACAAATCCTTTTTTCTATATTATATAACATTTTGTTCTATTTGTATAATCTTGTTTTTATCTTGTATTGGCGGTTTCCCACCACATCTGAAGCATAACACATTTTCCACTTTATCCAAAATAGTAATACTTATATCTATGTTTACATTTCTGGTAACGGTCATATACCTTAAAAATACTTATATACTAATTCTTACTTTCTATATTCTTATATAATTCTAAAATAAAAAATAACTTCATTATCTAATTATCCTTAATACATTCACATACTCTAATTCTATTGCTTTATGTTATTATAACCATGTATAAATGTAATTTTTCATGTCCCAGTATTTTTCAACATATTCTTTCAAATCTTT
Organism: Lepidodactylus listeri; assembly: GCA_029233225.1. NCBI lineage: Eukaryota > Metazoa > Chordata > Lepidosauria > Squamata > Gekkonidae > Lepidodactylus > Lepidodactylus listeri. The sequence continues at coordinate 77,159,073 of JARCFY010000001.1, forward strand.
CCAATCTTCTAAAAAGGTCTCTGAGTACAGGTCATTTAACTTTCTAGTCCATTTATCCATTTCAGCCATATATAACAATTTTTTTCAACCATTCCCACACATCTGGTATTTTTTCATTTTTCCAATTTTGTGCATACACCATTCTTGCTGTTATAATCATATACCATATTATTGTCCTTTTCTTTACATTTATCTCTTCTAATTTAAGTCCAAGCAATAACATTTCAGGCAACTTCTTAAATGTACATTTCAAAAAATTTTCCATTTCTGCATGTATTATAGACCAATAAGTCTTTGCTTTATCACAAGTCCACCACATATGATAAAAAGAACCTTCTTTCTTTTTACATTTCCAACACTTGTTAGACATATTCTGATTAATATTTGCAATTTTTTTAGGTGTCATATACCATCTGTACATCATTTTAAAACAATTTTGTTTTAAGTTATAACATGTAGATATACCCATAGCATTTTTCCATAAAAATTCCCAAGATTCCATTTCAATGTCTTTGTTAAAGTTTATCGCCCATTTTACCATTTGTTCTTTTACCATTTCATCAGCGTTAAACCATTTTAACAAAATTTTATACATTTTAGAGATCATTTTTTTCCCACCTTCCTCCCAAACTTGTTCTATTTCATTATTTTTTTCTCTAAAACCGGATTTTTTATCACTTCTATACATGTCATATATTTGTCTATATCTTAGCCAACCGTAATCAAAGTCCATCTGATGCTGCTCCTTGAATATAAAGTCTTTACCATGTCTTGTTAATAAGTCTCTATACTTCAACCAATCTTGTCCTTTGTGACGTGATACTGGATTTAAAGCTTCTGCGGGTACAATCCACATAGGTATCTCTTCTGGAAAAAAGTTTTTATATCTTGTCCACGTATCGATTAATGTTCTTCTCAAATAATGATGCTTAAACATATTGTCCATTTTTGTTTTACCATAATACAAATATGCGTGCCACCCAAACCTACAGTCATGACCTTCCAGGAACAATAACTTTCTATCTTGTAACATAGTCCATGTCCCTGCCCAAGTCAAACATACTGCATCATGATATAGCCTTAAGTTTGGTAACTGGAACCCACCTCTCTCTTTAGCATCACACATTATTTTCATCTTAATTCTTGGTTTTTTCCCTCCCCACACAAACTTAGTCAATTCCTTCTGCCAGCATTTGAATGTTTTTACATCTTTCACAATCGGAATAGTTTGAAACAGAAACGTTATTCTTGGTAGCACATTCATTTTAACCACTGCAATTCTACCCAACAGTGACAAATTTAATACATTCCACCTTTTAATATCTTGCATAATTTGCTGCCAAAGTTTCTCATAATTATTCTTATACAAATCAATATTTTTCATTGTTAGGTTTACACCTAGATATTTTGTCTTTTTCACCACTTCACATTCTATACGATTTTGTAATTCAATTTGCTTCTTATTTGACATATTTTTACACATCACTTTCGATTTGTTCTTATTTACATAAAACCCAGCCAAATCACCAAACTCTCTTACTCTCTGCAACAAATATGGTAGTGTAGTCATAGGGTCTTCGGCTATAAACATCAAGTCGTCTGCAAAGGCTCTATATTTAAAAGAAAAACCTTTTATTGTTAAGCCTTTAATTTCTTTATCTTCTTTCAAATTTAGTAGCAAAACTTCCAAAATCCAAATAAATAGCAACGGCGAAAGTGGGCATCCTTGTCGTGTTCCTTTTTCAACTTTAAAGTAATCCGTTTTTTCAGTATTAATTATTAAAGAGGATTTCTGTTCACTATATATTGACTTAATAAGATTAAGCATATAGTCTCCAATTTCAAGATGTTCCAGCACTTCAAACATAAAATCCCAATTTAAATTGTCAAACGCTTTCTCCGCGTCTAAAAAAAGAAAGCCCACTTCCTTCTCCGGATGTTTATCATAATACTCTATAGCATCCACTACTACTCTTAAGTTGTCTCTTATTTGGCGATTAGGTAAAAAACCTGCTTGTTCAGTCTGTATAGTCTCTTTAAGGTGTTCCTTAAGCCTATCAGCTATAATCTTGGCAAAAATCTTATAGTCATTGTTTAACAAAGAAATTGGTCTATAATTTTTAACATCGGTTAAATCTTGACTTTCTTTCGGAATGAGTGAGATGGTTGCTTCTTTCCAAGTCTCCGGGACCTCACCTGTCACTCCTATGTCATTCATTAATAGCAATAACACTGGTGAGATCGATTCCTGTAGCGATTTATAAAACTTAGCTGTAAATCCGTCTGATCCAGGTGCTTTCCCTAGTTTTGAGTCATTTATTGCATTTTTAATCTCTTGTAGTGATATTGGGCTGTTAAGTAGTTCTTTGATTTTCTCTGTTGGTTTTGGTAATTTTAATGACTGTAGGTATTCTTTAATCCTTTTTCTGTCTTTATTTTCCTTCTTAAAAAGCTTTGCGTAGTATTTATAAAATTCTCTTTTTATTCCCTTATTGTCTATTATCTCAATATTGTCCCGTATCACTTTAGTAATAAATTTATTTTCACGTTTTTTTTTTAATTGCCATGCTAAATACTTTCCAGGTTTGTTTGCACCTTCAAATGCTTTTTGTTGCAATTTCTTCAGGTTCCAGTAAGTCTCTTGATTCAAAATAGCTTTTGCTTGGTCTTGTAACATCCAAATTTCCTTTTGCAGTCTCTTTTTTCCTGGTCTGTTCTTCAGTTCCTTTTCTTTTACTTTAATGGCTTGCACAATATTTTCATATTGTTCTCTTTTCTTTTTATTGTCTTTAGCATTCAGTGATATCAATAATCCTCTCATCACTGCTTTGTACGCATCCCACACAGTTTGAATTTTTACTTCTTTTTGTATGTTCGCTTGGAAACATAAATCTGTCTCTTCCTGTAATTTTTTAACTGTTTCTTGGTTGTCTAATAAGTCTTCATTTATTCTCCATCTCCCTTGTCTTTTTGTCTGCCCAGAGGTCCATAGACAAGGATTATGGTCTGAAATTATTCTAGGTAGAATTTCAACTTTTTTTGTCTTAAGTGTTAAATTAGTAGACATCCAGATCATGTCAATTCTTGAATGTGAATCATGCCTGTTGGAGTAAAAAGTATAGTCTTTCCCTTGTGGGTTAACCTTCCTCCAAATATCCTCCAGCTTTTCCTGTTTTATCAATTCAAAAAATTTTTTTGGAAGTTTCCCTAGTGTGTCGTCTTTTCTTTTTGAGCGCCTATCTATTTTATTATTCACAGTCCCATTAAAGTCTCCCAACATCATGATTTGATCATAGTTTACACTGTCCAGTTCCGTTTGTAGTTCTTTAAAAAAAATTTCTTTAGCTCCGTTGGGGGCGTAGATATTCACAATCAAAGTCTTCTGTCCATGTAAAAAAATTTCAATAGCTAAGTATCTTCCTTCTTTATCTTTAAATATTAGTTTGGGTTCCAAGTCTTTTTTAACATATGTTACAACTCCATTCTTTTTATTACTTGCCAATGAAAAAAATTCTTCTCCCAACTTTTTTCTTATTAAGTATTTATAGTCTTGTTTCTTAAGATGGGCCTCTTGTATACAAATTATACTGCATTTTTGTTTTTCCAGCCAGTGACCTACCATTCTACGTTTTTGGGGTGAATTAAGTCCATTTACATTCCATGAAAGTACTTTATAATCCATCTTGTTGTAGTCTTAAATATCACCAAATTCTTCCTTGTTCTCACCAACAAAAGCGTACATTTCTGCTGAATTTTTAATCACTATTCTGTTGTTACCATAATAAAAACTCAGTCCTTGTGGTATTTCCCAACGAAACCTTATTTTTTTCTCTTTCAGTTTGTCTGTCAGACGCTTGAATTTTTTCCTGTCTTGCAAAATTGCTCTGGGCAGTTCTTTCATTACGATAACTTTCTTTCCACCTATTTCAAAGGAGTCTGTAAAGCATTTCTTGTAGATTTGTTCTTTTGTCCTCTTCATTGTAAATTGAACAACCACGTCCCTTGGTATATTTTTGTCTCTTGCGTACGTAGAATTGACTCTGTAAACAAGATCCATATGTTCTTTAACAGCTTCCTCCTCCTCTTGTAAAAAATCTGCTAATGCTTCTTGCATTCTTGTAAAAATATCTTCACCTAATTTTTCCTCTATACCTCTAAATCTCAGATGGTTTTGCATGTCTCTATAGTGCATCATCTTTTCCATTCTGTCAGTATCCTTTATTGTTTTTTGAGTATTTTCTTCCAGTTCTTTTACTTTGGTTTCTATGTCCTGTGTTCTAGTGGTTAACTTTTGTAATTCAGATTTTAAATCTATAAAGTTTTTATCTGCTTGTGCAGCTATGGCATTTATTTTAATATTTACTTCTCCAATTGCGCTTGCCATTTTTGCATTTACCTCCCCTATTGCATCCAGCATTTTTTTTCCATTGCTTCCATAACAGCCAACAGTTCTTTCTCTTTTTTTGCTGCCATTGTAGGGGAGGACCATGTAGCTGCTCTCGATCTTAGTCCGCGGTCCGTCCTGTCACTTTAAAAAAGATTGATTTTTTCTTATTTTCCAAATCAGTCACCAATTAGTGTATTCAGACAAGCATGTCTTGCCAGTTCAAATTCCACTGGTTTTAGCCTTCTAAGTTATGTAGTTTTTGAGATATTAATGTTTAAAAATTTTATAAATCCAAAATGGCGGGCGCAACTCCTCTATGGTTCGTGTCAAAGGTTACAGTTTATTTACCTTGCTTCTGGCTTGCCGTAGTTTCCTTTCTGTCCCTTCCTCTTGCTTACTTGTCTGCTCTCCGCACGTCACTTCCTGTTGTAGTCCTTTTGGTCCGGCAGTTTTTACAGTCCCCTTTGCTCTCTTCCGGTTCTTCTCCTTTTCCCTTCTTGTCTGCTCCTCAAGCCGTCACTTCCTGTCTCAATCCTCACAGCTTGGTCTCGCGATGCTTGCTTCCCTCCTCCCCTCTTTGTCTCGCGATGCTTGGCTCCCCCTCCCAACTCTTCTTAACCGCAGGAATGTTAAACAACTTGTTTTTTTGGCTTTTTAAGTTCAAATTCAGCTTTTTAACGTTTCAAAACTGCACTCATCCAATCTGCAACAGTCTATTGCTTCACCCGATCTGCTTTTCGTCTTTCAAAACACGGTAATGGTAAGGCAAAAACTTTTTTTCCGTTACCTTATGTTGTTACTTCGCTTCAGATGTGGTCCCAACGTTTAAACTTTGTCTTCTTTGTTAAGGAATCAGGGGAATTGGAGGTTTTATGCTGATTTAATCAGCTCAGCTCGGCTCCTTAGAGATACTTGCAGGAATCTTCTTCGGCTGCAGTGCTCAAGGTGTTGTAAAAGTCTCCTCTGAGACTTTTCCTTCACCGAGCTTGCTCAAACCTAGATTATATTGCTTGCTAGTCCTCACACTACCTGTGTGAGGTTGCGTCGGGTGGATTTGTCCACCCAAGCTGTCAAGAAGAGCCGCTGTCTGCCTTGCGCACTTGCAAAGCGTGTCAGACCTCCATTCCTCTGACCGGAAACTCCTGCACCAATTTGTTTCTTCATCTTCATTTTGTCTTGGTACAGCCCCCTTTTTCTTCACACCTGGCACTCTACCACACAGGGGTCACTGGGGAGGGTGCAGAAAAGTTTCCAAACTATGGAAACACCCCCTGAATCACTGCTATCAGAGTCCTCCACTCCAGGGAGAGTTAGCAACTGCTGGTGTCTCTGGGCAGTGCTAACAACTCTTTTGCCTCTGTGGAGAGCCCCAGGAACAGATTGGGGAAGGAGACTCCGAGACCCCTGGTGATGCCCTGCTAGGGCCAGGCTCCAGTGGGCTGGCAGGATGGGTTTGGTGCCCATGGACAGGACCATGAGGTATGCATGGGGATGGAGGACTTCTTCCCCCTACGATAAGCACCCTTTGCACCTACTTTCACCCTCATGGTACATAGATCCAAAGCATCTGATGAAGAGAGCTGTGTTTCTCAAAAGCCTATGCTACAATAGAGTTAATTAGTCTTAAAGGTGCTTCTGGGCATTTTACTATATGGCACACAGAGGTGTTCGAGGGTATAAATATGGGGAAACTTTTTGGGGAGTCCATAACTGGGACCCCAGAAATGTAATCTGCCCCCACCTTGGAGAGATTGTAGAGGATTGGGTAGCAGGGTGAGGTTCCCTATGCAATAATTGTGTGTAGTTTGCAGAAGGTCCATTCTATACACTTTTGAACCTGTACCTGACATTTCCCTCAAAAGCACTTTCATGGAGGTAACTAAGACCCAGGAGTCATTTGGGGCCGGAGCAAGGTGGAACAGTGCTCTGCTAGCCCAGGAGTGGGCACTAGGGCAGCCACGGGCCAGATCAGATTCTCTAATCTGATTCGACCTGCTGCGGAATCGCTGCTGAAATTCGGCAGCAGTTTAAAAAGTGGCTGGAGAAGAAAGGGCTTGAGGGAGAGGCTCCAAGCTTGCAGGGTAGCTGCTGGAGCCTCTCTCCCAAATACCCACCAAGTTTCAAGAAGATTGGACCAGGGGGTCCAATTCTACAGGCCCCCAAACAGGTTGCCACCATTCCCTCCATTGTTCTCTGTGGTGGAAAAAAGCGGCGGCGGCACGATCTTTCCATTGTATTCTATGGGGCCCTTCTCGCTTCGCTCTCCCCCCCCCCCCGCCGCCTTGGCAGGCCAGCTGGGGAAGGGGAGGGGAGGCTTTTGAAGATGCCCTCCCTTTTGCTTCCCTTTCTGACACACTTTTGGTGATGTCAGGGGGCGTGGCATATGCTAATGAGTTATGCTAATAGGTATGCTAATGAGCTCCTGCACCTCTTTTTCTATGAAATGACCCCTGCTAAGACCCCCTAACTCCAATCTGCACATAACCTGAAAGACATGTAAAGGAGAATTGGGGGGAGGTCACCTACGAGTTTGATGCCTGTAGCTTGCACAGGGTCCATTCTATACTCTCCTGAACCTGTCCTGTCACTTCTGTCATTTCCCCAGAAAGCACTTTACTGGGGCACCTTCTTTGGGGTGCCATAACTCAGACCCTATAAATTCAATCCTCACCCAACTTGGAAGGCAAGTAGAGGAGAGTCAGCTGGAGATCTCCTGTGAGTTTGGTGTCTCTAGCACACTGTGTGTGTGGGCGGGGGGGTTTCCCACTGCATCACGTACCTCACAAACTGAACCAGTTCATTTGGCAGCTAAAAGTTCATGACGATTTGTGGTTCATGATTTGAGCCAACCATGAACCACGAACTGAACCACATTTCCCCAGTTCATGCCCATCCCTAGTTAGAAATTCAAATATTTCCAAGTGCAACCGTTTGAAAACTGAGTGGGCATAAAAATAAGTACTTCCAACCTAAACTGCTCCAAGAGCTGCAGAAAGAAAATATATAGAAAGCTTTTATTTGTAGTGTTTACTTATGTGAAATTGGAATAATGTAATTTGGAAAGACAATTTTGTTTGGGGTACTCATTTTACTATTGTAACAAATAACTTCTCAGAACTGAGGGATAACATTTGGCAATCCATTACACTTTTCTTTTCATGATAGGTGAGTTCTGACTGCAGATAATCCCTGTGCCCATTTTCTAAAATGCTCACTGAATTCTTCAACTATGTGCCAGAACAAATTTATCATATTCTCTCACTCCCGGCTTCTTTGAGTACTATCCAGAACACATATCAGTAAGAATCCGAACCTGCTGCTGTCAGAATCAATAGTAAAACATAAACTGACTTCTATGTAAAAGGGTATGGAGTCAAGTGGAGTATACTGTGGGGAACAAACATTTAAAATGAGAACTTTGCCTGTAAATATCCTGGTTTGGGGGTGGAGGTTGTACAGTAATCTCCTCACTGGGATTGCCCCTCTTCCTGCCCATAGACAGGGTCCTTCCCTGAGACTTTTTTTAAATTAGAAGACAGCCTTCTCCATCCCAATACAGTAACTTAGCAAACACATTATCTAAACATGCATATTAAAGCCAGTGAAAAAAAGACTGACAGGAAAGATGGACACCCCTTTCTAGTTTCACCCCTAGATCAAATTGGCAAGGAACATAACTGCCTCTATATTTACCAGGAAATTTACAAGTAAGGCAAACGCTCCCTGTCACCAAAGAGCATTTAGTTCACTGGGATCTTATAGGGCCTCATCAGCACCTTTCTTAGGGTTCCACATTCCTCCCTCTGCCATGTGAGAATCTTAATTGCCTCTAAAACTGGCATCTTTTGTCTCATCTTTCTGATTTTTTTCAGGTATGATCCACTGGAGAGGAATCAAATCCCTGAAAAAATCTGTCCAAAATGGATGGAAAGCATAAAAGGTACAAATTGGAATATGTTTCCCATTACAAGAAGAAGAGATTGGATTTATACCCCACCCTTCACTACCCAAGGGAGTCTCAGAGCGGCTTACAAACTCCTGTCCCTTCCCCTCCCCACAACAGACACCCTGTGAGGTAGATGGGACTGAGAGAGCTCTGACAGAAACTGCTCTTTTTCAAGAACAGCTGTGCCAGAACTATGGCTTGCCCAAGGTCATCCAGCAGGTGCAAGTGGAGGAGTGGGGAACCAAACTCAGTTCTCCCAGATTACACCAAACTGGATTGACTACAATACAGTGAATGAAATAAAAACAGAAAGAGCAATCCCAGGAAGCAGACTGTCTGGGGCCACCAGAGGGAGATCTGCTCAGTTCAAAGGTAGCTGAAAGCAATACTCAACAATACTTTGGGTCCCTCTTGAGGAAAGATGTGGTTTGCTAAGCAGTCAGAGCAATTAATGTTGGGGCCAAGTTACTGTAACTACCATTAATTCCTTTTGTAATTTGTTGAGCCACGATTTCTCCAACCTAAAAACCAATCAGAAATCAAATAGTGAGATGAGTTAGTGTGATGTGTGGTGTACCACAGTACATTTCCTGCTACTGGCTGTGCATTGAAGTGCTTTTGTCTTTAGGCTAGAGAGCTGCTTGGCACAGGTTGGAGTTCATGCTTGTCTCTGTGCTCCAGCCCAGCTCTTCAGGCTGTCGGAGACTTCTGATCCAGCAGGCCACAAACTCCTGCTGCTTGTGTGACTTGCATTCCCTTCATACCAGCTGGCCACCCATGCAAAGTCTGAGGAAAAAGCTAACTAACTCTTTTCACAAAAACAAGTGTATTGAAAGTTAGGAAAACCCCTCAATATTTGTTCATCATTTGAAACAGAATATTTAAACATATTAATCCCAAGGTACAGTTTGAAGGCATGAAAAAAGGTTGTAGGGAAGGTGAGACCACTGAGTATGTCATGCACAACCTAGAGCACTGCTTCCCCCCTCTTTTTGTTTTTAAATTCGTGATACAATGATTTCCCATTCAAAAACAAAAGCCTGTTTTTCAGACTAGGCAAAATTTCGAGTAATAAAAAAAAATCCCCCTGTAGCTTCCAATCATGGGCGCATGGCAAAATCATTTTTCAGAGATAAAGGTTGCCTTAAAGCAAGGGTAGCCAGCTTCAGCATAGTGGGAAAAGATCATCCCAGGCATGACCTCACTATGCCCCTCCCCCACAAATTAATGGGAGACAGTCTGGTCATCCATAGAAATGTTTCAATTCTTCCTGAGGAGGAAGGCTAGCAGTGGCTTTGTCATTGTGACTGGTTAATACTTGGAAGTGAGTCCTTTAGCAAATTGTATGCACAGCAACTGAAGTTCCACAAAGATAGGCACACCATCTATATACTAATAGCAAAGTGCTCACCGCCATGTGGATACCTAAATCCACCGGGGGGGGCACTTGGGGGAGGGGGCGTTTCTACACATGGGGGCACTCCCTTCGTGTGCAGAAAAATCCTAAATGTTAAAAAAAATCTTTTGGGAGGATATTTAAATTCCCTCAAAAGTAAAAACATTCTCTGCTCAGGCGCAGAAAACGCTTTGGCTGGGGGGAGGGCTCAGCAGGCGGCGGGCCTCACCACCGCCACCGTTTTCAGGGGGAGGGGGGAGGGAGGCTCAGTGCGTGGCCACCGCCGATTTTGGGGAAGGGAGGGGGAGGGGCTCGGCGTGTGGCCACCGCCACCGATTTCCGGGGAGGGAGGGGGAGAGGAGGCTCAGCGCACGGCTGCCACCACCAATTTTTGGGAAGGGAGGGGGGAGGTGGGGAGAGAGGGGAGGAGGCTCGGTGTGCAGCTGCCACCGCTGCCGCTGTTTTCAGGGAGGGAGGAGGGAGGGAGGAGAGAGAGGCTCACCTGCCCCCCCGCGAGTATCCTACTGCCGGGAGCCCGTGGGGGGAGGGGGCAAGCGGCGGGCCCGGCAAGATGGGGGAAATGCCCCCTCCCCGCAAGTTTCTTGCGGGTCTCCCCTTGTAAATGTCATAATAATGATAACCCCCCCCCTTTCCTTAGCATAGTTCTGTCAGCATTCAAACACTTAGTGGACTGTTCCTTTAAACTGAAGATGATTTCTTTTGGCCCCCAAAAGTAGACAACTGAAGTGATGAAGTAATTTGCTGAGTACTCTATGCAAGTCAAGCTCCCAATTTAATGTTGGAAATTATTCATATACCATATTTGTGGTGATACACTAAATCTGAAGCTGGGCCCATAATGACATGCTCAGACAACCTATTCAGTTTTCCATCTGTGGTGACAAAAATAGTCCTTACAGACACACAAGAGGCCCAAAGGCTGGTGGTGCAATCAGCCTTTATTATCTGTCAATAAAGACAGACTTGAAACGTTCAGAAAACGCATTCCTTTTCACATTCACATGACAAGTTCATAATAACATGGCCCTTCTCTCATAGTGTTAAAGAAAGCATTTCCCCTGACAGCTTGGTAATGCCACTGGAAGAGTGTTAGGATCTCGTTGCATAAGGAATTAAGTGCCTTTTATCAGTTTCCTAGGTAATGATTGTTCAGTGATACACAGGCACCACTCTGGGTGACATCAATCACAATATCCTTTCACTTCATTTAACTCACCGCCCTGCCAGTTTGATGTATGAAGCCTATCTGAAGGCCTCCATGCACCAGCTTGAAAACATGGTGTATTTTCTTGAAATGTCGGGGGAGGGGGGAATTACATGAGAAACTATAAGGGCTGGATCTTAGTATATTGGCATTCTGATCCTAACTCAGTGGCCCCAATCCTATGTCAGCTCCACTGAAAGTGAAAAGTGTGTTGAAAGTGCCATCAAGTCGCAGCTGACTTATGGCAACCCCAACAAAGGGCTTTCAAGGCAAGTGGGAAGCCCTGGTGGTTTACTATTGCCTTCCTATGCAGAGCCTTCCTTGGTGGTCTTCTTTCCAAGTGCCGTCTCTGCTTAGCTTCTGAGATCTGATGAGATCAGGCTATACCGTGGCACCTTCCCTCCCAATGGGACTTCGGTTACAGGTAAATATGCTTCATTGATTTAACTAGGAATTGATCACAACTAACTTCAGTTGAATTGAAAACAGCACATGAAGGCCTGACCTGGATCGCCCAGACAAGCCTGATCTCATCAGATCTCAGAAGCTAAGCAGGGTTGACTCTGGGCAAGTACTTGGATGGGAGACCTCCTTGAACTACCAGCAGTCGGGAGGACAGGGGCAGAATATATTCAGCCACCTCTCTGAATATCCTCCAAGCCTCCAGTAGGAGTCAGTCACCAGAAGTCACCATGACTTCCAGTTGCACACACACTCACACACACACAAAAACCCCATGAAATTTAGCACCACTGATTTCAAAAAACGGAATGCTATGTCAACAAACTTAAACTGTAGACATTCTAATAGGACTGGAGTCCCCAACCTTTACTAGCCTACAGGTACCTTTTGAGTGCTGACATGGGGTGGTGGGCACAACCACAAAATGGCTGCCACAGGAGGTGGAGCCAACCACAGAATGTTGCAGAGTACAGTTATGGATACCCCAGTGGTAACCCTTCAACATCTTGGGCAGATGCTCTGTTTAACAGTTCACCTTCTAAAATGAACTTATTGTTTAAAAACATTTTCTTGCATATGCACAGCTTATCAGAAGCCCCACTGGGCAAAAGCCCCACCAACTTTTAAAAACATTTGGTGGGTGCCAGGAAAGGTGTTGGTGGGCACTGTGGCACCCATGGGTACCACTGCAATAAGGCCAAAGGTCACAGATCAAAACTCTTTTCCATGATCAGACTGAAAGGGGAGGGGGGACCCCTTTTTCTGCAGTTTGATTGTCCAACTTTTCATTTTTTTCAAAAGCAACTAAGATGATTAATTGAAAGATTTGTTATTGTGCAACTAAGAACTGCACCCCATTTTCGAACTTGTTCTGTTCACACGTGGATGACAGAGATCAAGGACTCAGAGGTCAGGCAAGGCAGGACTCTTACCCAGTTCCCCCTGCTCCTTCGGGGGGGGGGGGAGAATAAGGGCCGAAGCAACTCTAACTGCTGCTCAAACTCTCCCCCAAATCAGGCTGGCTGGTGTTTCGCAAATGATTCCTGGGCATCAGTTGCCAAGGCCTGAGCCTTGCAAAGGAGCTGGGCCCAGGGGAAGGATATAGCAGCAGGGAAATAATATCTACACCATTTCTTCCATGTTCCTCACAAGTTTCATCTTTACATTAAAGCCAAATGTATCATATTTTCTGAGTCCTGCTTTCTTTGATCTTGCCAGTAAAAATTCAAGCCTTCTTCTGTCAAAGCCCCAATACAGCCATGTCTCTCAGTTGCGCAACTGAATGAAATTAGCTGATCAGAAAAAGACAAATAATTCTGACAGTCTTCTAAATGGTAGGGAATGTCTCTGCAATAACGTGTCCCTGATAATGGCCATCAGCTGCTCTTCCTATTTGTTATCAGAGCCTCCCAAAGTATTCTCAACAGTCTTGACTATGGAGGTTACATACACAAACAGCATCCTTATCTAAGGTTCTTTCCCACGTGTCACTTAAACTCTTTTTGCAATTTTCCTTATGTCTGGAATCTGAAGGGGAGGGGGGATGGACATGAGACAGGTCACACATTGGTTTTCCAAATGGTTGACTGCCATATTAACAACGTTCATAAAGGATGTATCATAAACTAAAAAGCATAATAATAATGAGTGTAGACTATTTAAGTTGGTAATGAATCAGAAATCATTTTGTTGCATTGTCACTCAAAAACAAGAAATGAGACAAGCAGTTCCATAGGAGGAAGTGCTGGTGTCCATAGCTCCTGAGAATCACCTATGAGAAACAGCACAGGGCTAGAAATGCTTGAGTAACATGCACCCCTTGGTTTCCTTATTTGATTCAGGAGCTCAACAGATCTCTGCCTGTTGAATGGAGTCAGCCCTGCTCCCAACAGCAAAGAGAGAGAGAACAAGAGGAGGAGGAGGAGGAAGAGATTGGATTTATACCCCACCCTTCACTCGGAGACTCAGAGCGGCTCACAAATTCCTTTCCCTTCCCCTCCCCACAACAGACACCCTGTGAGGTAGACGGGGCTGAGAGACTCTTTCCAGAACTGTCCTTGAGAGAACAGGTCTACCAGAACTATGGCTTGCCCAAGGTCATCCAGCAGCTGCAAGTAGATGAGTGGGGAGTCACACCCTGTTCTCCCAGATTAGAGTCCCCGCACTTAACCACTACACCAAACTGGGGAGCAAGATATGGTGGGTGGATCCAGACACTCTGCAAACAGAGCAGGGACACTACAAAGCATTAGGGTTGCCATGGTTAGTATCAGCACTTGTTCAAACACCTTTAGAATAAGAGGACTGCTGTGTGCTGGCTGGTAATTTGATGAAATATAAAAAAGCCATACTGACAGAAAATGTAGGTTTGGATAGTGAACATAAATTTCTAGAAACTATGGTTTGGATCCTATGACATTGTTCCCCTCACACTTTTCTCCAACCACTGAGGAGGCTTTCCTCCACTGTGCTTAGCTCCCTTCACCACTAGCACTTCCACATGTGTAAGATCAACATTTTTCAAGGGACCCTAGCACAAGCAGGAGTGCTAGCAGCAGAGGAAGCAAGCTCAACTGAGAAAAAATGCCTTGGTAGCAGCCAGCAAGGAGCACAAAGGAAACAATGCCATAGAATCCAAGCCATTATACTTTTTTATTGGACATTATTTAAATTCTGTCCCTATTTTAGGGTGTTATTCAGTACTTATCTTTCTATTCTTCAGTAAGAACTCCACCTAGTGATCAACATGAAAAGGGCAGGTTGTTTAAATATGGATGGCTCGTTGTCAGCTCAAAGGACCTTTCTGGACAGTCTCTGAAAAAAATCATATCCCTAGTGTATTGTAGCCACTGAACAATCCTTGGGTGATAAGTTTGTGAGCATTAGACAAAGATAGGGATACAGCCTCTGTAGGAGATACAGTTCCAGTGCTGGTTTGGTAAACATGACTGAGCATGTATTTCTGCATGTACTGCTATGTTTACCTGTCTGTTACATTTCTATCCTACCTAAGTAGCTCTGGCTGCTGTACACAAGCCATGTTCACACATTATGGTGAACACACGTACACCCTGGATGAATGTGCACACATCTGTGTTGTAAGAAAGAGCCAATGTACTTTCACTTTACATATCAAACCAGGGACCAGTATGTTGGTTTTCAATCAAACATTCAATTATATATGCATTGAAGGCAGCATGAGAATTACTCAACTCATGTGTAAAAAATATATCAAGTGTACACTGTGCACAGATTGTATATGTGTTCTTTGTAACTTGTGAACAGGCCTAGTGTCTTCACTTCTTCCATTTTACCAGAATAACTCTGCTAGGTTAGGCTGAGAGACAAAGAGCTGTCTAAGAGGTCACTCAGCAAGCTTCAAGGCTGTGCGGGTATCTGAGCCTGGTCTCCCATGCTTAAGACCTTTGGTCAAAGGAGCTTATCAATAAAAGGAAACGAATCTGATCTCCCCAGTCCTAGGTGGATATTCTAACTACTATGCCACACCTGCTCTGCAGTGAGGAGAAAGCTGCTGGAGAAAGGTAAGGACAGACAGCTCAGAGTATCTTCACAGTGCTCCCCATACACTTCCAGACTGGAACTATCTGACACACTGATGAATCGAACATCAGCTAAAGCCTTTCTATCCCCTGCCCCTCCCCCCACCGGTGGCACCCTCATTTGTCACTGCTCCTCGCTCCTCCTTTGCCAATACTTGCGGTGCACTTTGTTAGATTTCTGCAGTCAAAGGCAGCCGCAAACAACGGAGCCAGCAGGAATGGGCAAGACTATGTTCAACTTGCTGGTAGGTCTTAGTATCCTGTTTGAAGACCGGCTCAGAGCAGAGCTAAAGAAGAGCCGAGTTGTATCTTTGCATCTGACACTGGTCCTCTGCCAGAATCTCATTCACACAAGTTTCAAACTAAAACAACATGAGTAACATTTTATGTGGGACCAATGTTCCACTGATGCTCCTTCCAAGCAAACATGTCAGACTTGCCTTTCTGCAGGACGGAAAATGTGTATCCCCCACACACTGTAACCATACACCGAAGAATGGTCAAGCACAGTTCCTTTCCCTACATCATGAAGTCACCATGAATGCAGTTCACTTAAGCAGAGTTTATGCATTTACCATGGATGGAAGACGGTATGGGAAGAATCTAAGAGAGCCCTTCAATCAGAAATAAAACACGTGAAAGCAACTAAGAAAACCATCATCTTGACAGACAAGGAACTTGTTTTACAAAGGTCAGTACCATAAGAAAGAAAGTCTCCAGAGGGACTGCATCCACAGAAGGCTTTAGGGCCACACAGCAGCTTTAAGGCTGATTCTAGCAACCTTTGGGACTGTAAAATGAGTCTCTTGTCACTAAATCAGACTCAACAACCCCATTTGTGTGGTTGCACCTGTGATACATGGCTGTTTCTACAGCAAATGCACGGTCTTAATTCTGGCAATTTGAAGTTCCTCAGAGGGGCTACCTCTGCCAAAAGAGAGTTTTAAAAAAAGAACTTCTTCTGATCTTTCAAATTCCTAGTGCCAAACAAGCCTACTGATCCTGGTTTAAATTTATACTTCAGGTGCTTTTTATGTGTGTGTTACTCTGACAGCACAGATGGTGTCGCCAATGCCACACTTTAACATAGTGTATCACAGACAAACAACTGTACATCTATGAAGTTCTCCTAAGTTCTGTCTGTCTCTCTCAAGCAACTAGAATAACATGATCTATACACAAAATAAAAAAAGACAGAGGCTTAATAATTCTAGGAGGCTGCATGAACCCCTGGATTTGTACTTGCATTGTAAATGGGACAGACGCACATGCGTAAGAAACAATGCTTTAATAACACAGCAGGAAATATGAGAGGTTTAAAGATACAAGAGAAAGCGCTTCAGCTCATCTGGTAACAGAAGCTGACTCATTCCGTGTTGCTGTTTGGATCCCAAGCACCTCCTTATGCACAAGCGACACAACTGCATCAAGGACAAGGGCCCTGGAGGAAAGATGCCAAAGAAACAAAAAAAGAAGACATTATTGCCTTAAGATCAGTTTTCCACAGCTAGATAACAAGGTCAGCTTTTCTTTTCTGCAGCCTGAAGCAGCTGCCTTTAAACAATGCAGCTCTGAGTTTTCAGCTCTCTCGGGGCACCTGAAAGCTTGAAGGCACACCAGGCTTGGAAATTCTTATGACTGACCTTCATACTCCAGGGGTATCGTTGAAGGTCAAATCGGATTATTGCAAGAGAGGAAACTGGGCTAAGCAAAACAATTGATGGCATGTGAAAACCACTGCTAAATGGAAATCTCCTCTCAAATAAAGATAGGTCTGTCCGCATTTTTTTTATCCCACAAGAATTCTCCTCTCATGAGAAGCTGCAGTTCCCCCCACACATGCACACACTCTGATATAAAGCAGCTGTAGGAATGAATAGAAGCAATAAACCACCTAGTCGCAGGTCACCGGGGAAGACCAAACTCTGCTTCAGGGTCACTGTCTGGAGTGTTGGACTGGATGGGCCACTGGCCTGATCCAACATTGGCTTCTCTTATGTTCTTATGTTCATGACCAGGGGGGAACAGCCTAGCAGCCATTGTACATGACAGAAAGACACCTCGTGTGAGCACACCACATGCTCCAAATCTTCTCGAAGGATTTTATAATAATCACACTTAGCACTTGTACAGCAGACTTCAAGCCACCTTGAACCATAAGGAAAGGTGGGGTATGAATGTTTAAACAAACAAACAAATGAGCATCCAAAGTATCGACCATACATTAGCTCAACAATTCTAAATGTGCCTCCATGACCTCCTATTCCCTAACTGAATACCAAAAAAGATACGTGGAGACACAAGTCAAAGCTATTTGCCTGTATGGCTTTACTCGGATACATAATCTGTGCTGTAAACAAAGAACCCAAAGCTGCAATCATGAAGTTCAAAAACTCATAGTCGTTGACACTGAATTGGGCACCAGCATTCATAACCTCTGAACAGCTCTGATTAGCAGCTGTATTATTTTTTCTTCTGCAACGGTGAGATGAATGCTAAAGGTTTCACAATGCCTCATAACAAAAGAAGGCTAACAAAGCTTTTAATTTTTTTTCTTCTTCTGAGGTTTCTGTTTGAGGCCTGCAAAGTATTTCACAGAACAACAACAACAGCAAACAAATACCAACAGGTATGCTACACAGAGTTTTTTATTTAAGCTTCTGAGATGAAATGTTCCCACACCACTAAAACAGTGCTGGCTAAAATAATCTATTATAGTGTAACAGAGTTATATAGCAAATCTTTGGCATGTACACTAGTGTTTTAGGGGGGAAAACCTCATAGATTTTAGTGTACTCTATAATGTGTACACTAATGATGGTACACGTCTGCTTCTGCTCCTTTACATACTTTGATTCAGGAAACAAAAGAGAGATTAATGGGCACCTTCTCTCTGCAGAAATATCTGTGTTAATGTACTGTTTGGTGGAGCCAGCTCTGTTGGCTTTTTGCCCTCCGCATTCAAAGCACTCGTGTCGGCTCCAAAGTCAATGAGCAAATGTACCAGCTCAGCACTGGCATTTTGAACAGCCACATGAAGAGGGGACTCCAGACCTTTCCCATCATTTGCACTTGCTCCTGAAAAAAGCAAAAAAAGAAGAAGGAAAAATAGTAAAAACAAGAACCAGCTAGAGCCCCCCCCCCCCCAATTTCTTTCATTATCTGAAGTCCACTTGAACAATCTTTATCAACTGAAGGATCACACAAATCACTTCATAAGAAAATACACCAATTATTTTTCGTTTAATTTAAGGTGGCTTCAGGCTTGTTGATGTACCAAAGCTTGTAGCCAAGGGATCTTGTGAACTGTCGTTGTGTGAAGAAATTAAGGGATGCAAACACAAAATTGCCCTCATAGTACCACAGAACAGTACCATGTCCAGGGATTTGTGCAGGAACCCATGGGCGATTCTGCATCTAGCATTTGCTCCACATCTTCTCAACTGGGAGGAAAAAGTGCAGTTAAAAACCACATTCAAATTCCTCGGGGCAACCCTGTACTGACTGCAAAATCACCCCTGAAAGGCCATAAATCTATGCAGAAGGTACCAGAAAATCCAATGATCAAAGAAAGTGAAAGCGGCATGGAGTGTGGAGGCTGCCATAAAATCCGATGACCAAAGGAAGTGAAAGCAGCATGCAATGCAGAGGGGAATTTCTGTTCCAATGTGGGTTTCGTAAAACAATGGAGGGAAAAGCCAATGCAGAATCAACCCAAGGCAGTTAAACCATTTTCAAGCCAGTCTCCAGTTGTTTTATGTTCCTATCTTTAATCAGCGGCAGGAACACACAGGTCATAAGGCTACAATGGGGAGGGGGAGGGAGACAAAATAGTCCTGCCTCTTGCATCAGCACTCAGCTGCTCTCAGAGGAGGATGGAGAGAGTGACATCCTGCCTATGTGGCTGTTAGACCATGCGAGTCCCACATCCTTAGGAATAAAGTCTCCTGGGGTTGGAAAGGACTGCTTGCACATGAGCTAGATCCAGGATTCTCAAGTCCAGGGATCTTGGATCCATCCCCCATGTTCAACTCCCACTCAGTAATGAAGCTTGCTGAAGTTCACTCTACCCCAATGAGATTGGGATGAGGTTTACTGAGGACTGGCTCTCACAGGCTATATCCAGACATCATGCTAAACTGCAATTAAATGGCAGGCATGGGGGTGAAGCTTATTTGGTGTGCCCCGCCAACTTGGTAAAAAATGGTGAGCAACATGTTTGCTATGGTTCGCTTAACATTTGAAATGGTTGCTGGGGAGCAAATGAAATGGGTTTGTGGGCCAGATCTGGGTTCAGGTAGCCAGCTAAACAGCCCCAGTTTTGAAAATGATTGGCCAAGGTTCCTAGGCTATGCTCAGACAACAGTCAAATATGCTTCAACGCCAGAGTGCTGCGTGCACAGAGAACAGCCATAAGATGAAAAACTTTGTTTTCATTACCTGACTTAAGTAATTTCTTGGCACAGTCCACTTGCTGGTGTTCACACGCAACATACAGAGGGGTACCAAGATGCTTGATGTTGTGATCTATATTGACTCCATGGGACACAAGGGACTCCACGCATTTGATATGGCCTTTGAAGTGCAGTTAAAAGTAAAATTAAAATCCACTACATGGTTTAAACCTGGTAGATACTGAACAGGAAATCAGCAGTTGCAAAGATTCACTATCTTCCCAAGCGACTTCCATTTAATCCACCTGCTTCACTACTCCTCACTCTGACTTTTACTTGAACCAAGAGGAAAGAGAGGCTATGAATATTTTAATGAATAAAATATAAATAAGCACTACAATTTGGAATTCTCTGCCCATCCAACTTTCACGAATCCATTTATGGGATGGAGAGACACTGTTTTTGCACACTGAATTTCATACAAAAGATTTTTTTCCACCATGCCTTCTTCGCAGGACATTCCTATATAATGGAACCACCATATAGGGACTGATAGTTCCTTTGAAGAGTAATAGGATTGTGGGGTTTGAATGGAGGGAAGCTAGACTAACCACATGACCAGGAAGACCAAAAAATTAGCTGGATCCCACACAAAACGTTTGTGTGTACAACAGTCCTTGCACAATGGAAGCGCTAAAATTACCACTCACTGTCTGCCAACGATAGCGCAAGGCTTTTTTATAGAAAAAGCCCAGTAGGAACTCATTAGCATAACAGGCCACACCCAACAGCAGAAACTCATTAGCATATTAGGCCACACCCCTGACAGTGCAGCTCCCTCCCAGGACTGGCTTCCCCAGGTGCCCCACGGCTTGTGGGGTGCATGGGGAACCCGAGGGAAGGAAGGCAGTTTCTGGATCACAAGCTGTGGGGTGCCTGGGGAACCTGAGGAGGGGAGGCAGTTTAAACTGCCTTCCCTACCTGGATTGGCTTGGCTTCCCCAGGCACCCCACGGCTTGTGAGGTGACTGGGGAACCCAGGGGTGAGGGAAGGCTGTAGGTGTGGCCAGCTTGGAAGCCAGCCGGAACTCAGTTCCTGTGCGTTCCTGCCCAAAAATAGCCCCGGGTAAGTGAAAGTGATTGTATCCCTGTTGTGTTTTCCACATGGACAAGACATAGCACGAAGCTGATGGAATTTCAAAAGCAAACTAAATGAAATCACGCGGACCATCTATTGTACATTCCATGGCTCCATACACATATTCTTATTTTGTTATTTTGTTATGAAGTACGCTGAAGCACAAGGGGCTGCAGCAGATATTGTATTACTGCTTGCACCAACCAAACTGCACTATGTGTATTTCTCTTTCTGCTCAAGCATCACTGGATCCAACCCAATGACCCTAAGAAATCTGGTTATGCTTACAGGGATGTCATGAAAACATGTAAAGTAAGAGTCACATACAGTCCAGAGTATGAATGGATACTTATCATTTCCAGCCTTAGAAAAGGAGAATGCTTATGCGACATGCACTCATGCTTATGCTTATACAACCCACAGGCTGACTGCAGTGACTTCAAGGATCCAGTAGAAACAACTTTCATGCATTAGTTTTCTTTCCTTATTTCAGCAGCAACTCTCCTGTCTACATGAAGTAAGGGTCCTTCTACTGGCAGATTTACCTCTCTTAGCAGCTTCATGGATAGGTGATGCCAAATCACACACTGCATGTGGGCTGGCTCCATGTTGTAGTAATAGGTTTAAGCACTCTATGCTGCCACTGGCACAAGCATTGAATAAAGGTGTGTTCCAGTCAACAGTAGCTCCATTTACCTGAAAGGATAGAACTAGCAATGTAACTGACTTTTCTTTTAGTAGAATTTTTCTTTTTCTTTTTTGGTCAGTTTTGTTTTTATTTTCATATGTTACAATTCTCAGCTTCAAAGACATCCAAATTTCATACAATAAAGAATATCCATAGCATTTCATATAGTCCCTACCATGTCTTTAGAATGCATTGTGGTTTTCCTTATCTAAGGCAGGACCCATACAGGCCTCTGCCTCTAACATTCAAATTATACATGTATATATTATTTCAAGTCTATTTTTCCTTATTTCGATCTAACCAAGTATAGAACATGTTCCATCTTTTTATAAACATTTCAAGATCTTTCCCTTGTAATAATAAATTAAGACTATCCATTTCGGTCACTTCCAGTAATTTTTTTATTAAATCCACTCTAGGGGGTAACCTCTCTCCTTTCCAATTCTTAGCCACTAGGATTCTTACCGAGGTTAGAATATACACTATTAAGTGCTTCACATCTTTGTTATAATCTTCTGATAACATATTTAAAAGAAAGACTTCAGGTATCATAGGTAAAATTATTCCTGTTATTTCATATATATTATAATATATTTCCTGCCAATATTGTTGGATTTTCCCACATTCCCACCAAACGTGATAGTAAGTTCCAATGTCTCTCTTACATTTCCAACATACGTTGGAAAAAATAAATAAGAATGGGGACAATGGGCATCCCTGCATGGTCCCCTTTTGAGTTTTCTATATTCTGGGTAAGCTCCCCATTAACCAAAAGCTTAGCATACTGATTCTTATATATAGCTCTAATAGTTGACAAGAAGTTTGTTCCACAATTCCACCTTTCTAATTTGTGTAGCAAGAAACTCCAATTTACATTGTCGAACACCTTCTCAGCGTCCAAAAATATTAACGCTAATTGTTTACCTGGGTGTGCATCATAACACTCTAAAACGTTAATTATTGTCCTAATATTATTTTTGATCCGTCTTTTTGGGAGAAATCCTGCCTGGTCTTGATGAATCACTTGAATAAGCACCATCTTCAGTCTATTAGCAATTATTGTTGCAAAAATCTTGTAATCAGTGTCCAATAACGAAATTGGCCTATAATTCTTAATTTCACCTTCCACAGTATTTGGTTTCTGTATTAGGGTAATTAGTGCCTGGTTCCATGTTTCTGGTACTACTTCTGTTGAAGAGATTTCTTGAAAAAGATCCTTTAAGGGTAACATTATATGATCTTCAAATATTTGATATAGTTCCGTTGGAATACCATCTGCTCCTGGAGTTTTATTCTTCTTTTGTTTCCTAATTTCTTCTACCACTTCACTAACTGAAATTGGCTCATTCAATATCTTTTGCTGTTTTTCACTGAACTGTTTTTTGTTGTATTTATTTAAGTAATCTGTTACCAAAACCCCTTTCTGTTTTTCTTACATATATAATTTTTTATAAAAAGTCTCTATTACCTTCTTTATATCTTGAATATTATTTTTTTTCTTCGCCCTTTTTGTCCCTCAAATTTTTAATTATTTTTTCCCTTTCTTTTCTTAATTTATATGCCAGCCATCTAGTAGGCTTATTAGTGTTCTCAAAATAATATTGTTTTGAATATTCTATTTTTCCTGCAACTTCATATGCTAACATTAAATTCATTTGGTGTTGCAATAGCTTTAGTTTAAGCCTTGTTTTCTTTTCTCCTTGCTCATTTCCCTGTTTCAGGTTATCTTCTTCCTTTTTAAATTGTGCTACCAGCTCTTCATATTGCCTCCTTTGTTTTTTCCTCCGAACATCTTGATTAACGAACCAGCCCCTAATGAATGCTTTGAATCCATCCCAAACAACTCTCATAGGCATATCTTTTTGTATGTTTCTCTTGAAGTATTCCCTAGTTTCCATTTCCATCTTCTTCATAAATTCCTGATCTTTTAGGATATTTTTGTCTAAGGTCCATCTTACTCTCTTAATCCTCGCTTGCCAGGTTAACATTAACGGACTATGATCCGCGAATGTATTAGGGAGTATCTCACATTTTATTATATCTCTTATTAAAGAAGATGAAGACCAGATCATGTCTATTTGAGACCATGCATTGTGTCTAGCCGAGTAATAAGTATAATCTTTTTTATCACTGTTACGGGCACGCCAAGCATCTATTAAACTGTATTCCTCAGCTAGTTGTAAAAAGGATTTTGGAAGTATTTTACCTACTTTTTTCCTTTTTGTATGACTACTATCCAATTTGGATTCAAATACTGCATTATAATCTCTTATAATACATATCTCTTCCATTTTTTGTTTTGCAATTATTTTATGTATTGTTTTGAAAAAAAATTCTTGGTTCTGATTCAGTGCATAAATGTTTAAAATTAATATCTTCTTATTCAAATTAAGTATCGTGACAGCAACTATTCTCCCATCTTCCGCTGAATATATCAATTCCAGCAATAAATAATCCTTTATATAAATTGCTACCCCTCTTTTCTTTTTCTTATCTGTTGCAACAAATACTTTGCCCAGCTTCTTATTTTCCAAATAATGTTTATGTTTCTCTTTAATGTATGTTTCTTGCAGGCAGCATATATCCACTTGCAACTTGTTAAGTTGTAAAAAAGTTTTCCTCCTCTTCTGAGGGCTATTTAGCCTGTTAACATTAACTGAGAGCAGTTTAAGGTTTTTCATTTTTGCTATCTTTTCCTTTCTTTCCCTTATCTTTTGTTTTCTGTTGATATCTTGTTAATACTTGCGAAGGAGGCGCATAAACTGGTTTTGTCCTTCAATATTTTTAATCTTTTTTTCTTTTGTCCTTTTTATCGGTTGTTGCCTCTTCTTCTCCTCCTTCTTCACCACTTTCTTCTTCCTTCTGCCAACCTAGTAGAATTTTTCAGTAACATAGGGTGGGAAGGTAGTCATGACCTGAGATTATATATGGCCATGGGAATAGCTGTATAATTGAGCTGCATGCCTTTCTCACGGTTCTGTCGTTATCCCATCTCAAAATACTATTTTGCAACTTAAAATCCAGATGTTTTACCTACTAATCTGGAATGTTTCATGGAAATCTATTTTCTAAGCAGTACTATTTGGACAAATTATATGGAAGTCAGATGGATAATGGTTATGGAAGTTCAAACAGAGGAACAGCAAATCTGCGATCCAGTCAGCTGCATATTCTGGAAGTTAAGTGGTTTCAAAGTTCCCATTTTAATAACTAATTAAAGTCCTGGTAAGTTAAGAAACATTTCTGAAGCTAGGATCAAGTGCTGGCAAATGTAGCATATCTGACTGGCAGATTTAACATTTCAAGATAAAGTCTCATGTAAAAATTTAAATGGCTGTTGAAACTCCAAGAAGTCAGGGACTCTTGGCAAACAAGCAACAGATTTATAGAAGTGTACGCTTCTGGGGAACAGAAGCTCATACTTTATTAAACCTGTGAGATCTTAAGGTTCCATAAGACTCCTTCTAAAATGTTTTAAAGAGTTTTGGTTAATAAAACAAATAGTATCTGTCACCACTCGGGTTTTAAATTTAAGACAGGATAGAACATAAGAACATAAAAGACGCCATGTTGGATCAGGCCAATGGCCCATCCAGTCCAACACTCTGTGTCACACAGTGGTCAAAAACCAGGTGCCATCAGGAGGTCCATCAGCAGGGCCAGAACTCCTATGCCCCCACAAGCACCAAAAATACAGAGCATCACTGCCCCAGACACAGTGTTCAATCTATACCTTGTGGCTAATAGCCCTTGATGGACTTCTGTTCTGCTCCGTATGTTTATCTAATGTCCTCCTGAAGTTGTCTATGCTTGTACTATATCTTCAGTTCCTAGTGCTCAGCCCTGAGAATCTGAGCTTCCAAGGCCGAGTTCGGACTGGCAGTTTGGCCCAATATAGGCCTGCTTTGCAAGCGGATTAAGAGAGCCCGTTCACACAGCCACAGCTGCCTGGTGTTGCCATGCCGCACTCACCCCGTCCTGAAGCTCTTTCATCCCGCTTTTAAAAGGTACCTGGTGAAACTGGTGTCAAGCCATCTGGGTGCATGTTCATCCCACTTCCTGGCAGTGTGGATGCAAATAAGCCACACATCAAGCAGCGCTGGTAATGTGAACCTGCTGATCCAGCTGCTGCACCCCTGTGCCTATGCACCCATGCACCTACGTACAGGTCGGCAAAACGGACCAAAGCCGCACCCCACTGCAGCACTGCCCACCAGGGGTTGCCCCACAGTGCAAACACTCTGTTCCACCTCCTTCCTGGTATGATCCCACATCAGTCTATGCAGTGCAAATGGAAAGCCCCACAACAACTTGGCCCGGGTCCTTTTGGCCCGCTTCCCCTGTGCTTCATTTTGCCAGTCTGTCCTCAGCCCTAGTATAAGCAAAATGGATTTTGCTCACTTCTAACCAACCACCTGTTCCCTTACATCTGAGATGTGAGCAGTGTTCCCTCTAAGCTGAGTTAGTGTGAGATAGCTCCCAGTTTTTTAGCCTCCGGCTCACACATTTTTGTCTTAGTTCAGGAAAGATGGCTCCAGAGCAAACTGATTTATGCAGTAGCCAAATCGCTTGCTCACAACATTAATGCCAGTAGCTCACAAAGCAGAATTTCGGCTCACAAGACTCCACAGCTTAGAGGGAGCATTAGATGTGAGGGCCTGGCTTCCAGGCAGATGAGTCCTGGCATCTCTTTTTGTGAAAGTGAATTGCTGGTCCCAGTGAAATGCAATACCACAGATAATATAAGCAGTTCTAGAATATTCATTTTAAGCTGGGATCTAATTGATTGCCCAGCAATGCTGAGAAAGAGGGGTTGGAGTGGCATGGCTCACTTTCTTGAGCTATCAAAGCATCCTCTGGCAAGGTGCTTCTTGTTTCATCATAACATTTTGTAAGGTTATTTTGAATCCGACTGTATTAATTTCTATTGTGTGAACCTTTTGGGATCTTTGAGTACACTAGTTGTACTGCACTTGACTCAACCCTTGTACAAGAGGAATAAGATGAGAAAAGACAAATAGCCTTTGTGCTTTAGGGACTGTTTTACTGAGAACAAACTGAGTTCATGTTTCCATATGACCCCAAATGACAGACATCTGTTAATACTCACATGGGCCCCGTGTTTTAATAAGACACTGGCGCAAGCAGAATGTCCCCCTAAACAGGCTTCATGAAGAGGAGATACATGATCAGCTGTCAGAAGGTTCACGGTGGTGCCCTATGTAACAATAAAAATTAAAATTAAAGACTTATTCCTGAAACAATTTGAAAATCTAAACAGCTGATGCTGTTAAGGCCTTGTACCTAACACTGGTATCAGGCAACCTCACAATCAGTGTTCTAGTAGCACAAAGGCTACTGAAGTGGTGTCTGGATCACTGGGCCACCTTTTGGTTTCCCTCAAAGCTCCTTCCAGAGAAGAATGATTACTGTAGAGTCAAGAAATGTTCTCCAATACATTATGCCTTAGGAACAACAGGAATTGCATATATTCCACTGTGCACTATGATGTAAAATGGGTCAAGTATCTCTAGTCGCACTTGTTCTTTTTTGCTACCCCTCCATTTTTATGAAACGGGAAATTGCCAAAAAGAGACAACAGCTAATATTGTGCATTATTTTTATTTAAAATATTTTTAGTGCTCATTTTCTGGAAAAATCTGTTGAACAACAGCAAGGTTTCTGACTGAAAGAGGATGAAAACTCATGGTCCCTTCCCGGGCTCAGGCAGCAGCTGGCCAACTTAGTGACCACCCCATGGACCCACCCCTCCAAGGCTCAGACCGCAGCCAGCTCTGTGGCCACCACATGCCTACCCCTTCCAGGTTTCAGGCAGCAGCTGGCCCCGGGTAATGGCCACCACTGTGCATAGGCATCCCCTCAAAGACTCAGGCTACAGCCCGTTCAGTAGGCATCACACGTGCCAATCCCAACCTTGCACAGGGCAAGCTCTTCCTCTTGCTTGAACCTAGGGTGGCCCTGACAGGGAATGGAGCTAATTCTGGGGGCCCATCCTGGACTTTTCCCCAGGGGCTCAGAATGTCTAAGACTGCCCCTGTGGAAAACATGTGATGGCTCAATTGGGTACTATCACTGCTTCCACAAAACTGAAAGGATATTCCCCCCCCCCCATCCCGTCCCAAGTTTTTCTGGAACTTACAACAAGTTTTCTCTGTCAAGGCTTCACCACACAAAACGGAGTGCACCTTCAGCAAAAGGCCTAATGAATAAGGCAAACAGACTGTTTATCTCTAACAGAGCAATACCTGATTGATGAGTTTCTTCAGAGTGAGCAAACGCCCATGGATGGAAGCATCGTGTAAAGGAGACCAGTCAGAAACAAAATCTGCGTAAAGAGGAGAAAAACAAGGTTTGGGAGAAAGGATGTAATTAAATCAGGTTATCTGCACTTAGAGAGGAGCTCAGCACATCTCATGCCTTCCAGTGGATTCTTAAAGGTTACAGATCGCTGTGTGCTTAAATGGGATGATTTCATTTCTGCTTCAGTTTTTTAAAAAAGCGACTTCCGGCAAGACTTGCGATAATGGCGGACGTGCTCCTCCGCAACTGCGGGGAGCGCGATCCATACCCGGCGGGAAAAAGGGGCTCTGGACTGGTGCCGAGCCCCCAGAGACCCCAGTGAGGGGGCTCTGCCTGGGGTGGCACGAAGGGGATCTCTCCCTACGGTGGTGATCGAGGGATTGAGATCCCTTTTCATCACCCCCATAGGTTCCCCTGCCGTGGGAGCCGTATGGCTGAAAGCGCAAATCCATGAAGCAGCAGAGAGTGCGAAGCAATGAGGCTGGAACTGACAGTTACGCATGGAGAAAACATGACTCTGAAGTAAAAAAAGCAGAATACAGCGGGAAGACGGCGGGAGGAGTGAAACCCCCCCCCCCTCCGGGACTGGCGTACTTACCAGACCCTTCACGTGGCGTTACTGCATGAATAAAAGCCCATCCGCCTTGCTAGATGGCAGCATCGCTCACTTGGAGATATAAACTTTAAAAGGACATAAGTGCTGTTCGAAAATTTGCTCCTTTCGTTCATCTTATCTATCTATAAACAAAGAGCGCAGCCTCAACAATGGCGGGGAAACCGAAACCTTCCCCCAAACTAGGAAGTACAGCTCCAAGTGCAAAGGTTGATACCACAGAGATGAGCGCGGTGTTCTCCTCGTTATTGCGACCTCTAGTGGACCAAATGACAGCTCTCAACGTGAAGATGGACAAAATGCAGTTAGAACTAAAAGAGTCGAATAAAACCACAGAGAAGCTGCAGCGAGAACTTCTGGAAGTAAAAACTTCAGTAAAAAACCAAGACTCAAGACTACAAAAGGCAGAGAAGGAAAAGGCCTTCCACCATGATCAGCTTTTGAAATTACAAATGGAAAGATCGAATTTTTTCCTAAGACTTCAGAATGTGCCAGAAAACACAGGAGAAGACCTTAAAAATTTGCTAAGTGAAGCACTTGAACCAGTGACAGGCATGAAAGCAGCGGATATAAAAAGCGATATGGATATGGTTTACAGAACCTATCCAGATTATACTAAAAAGAAAAGCCTGCCTGGTGAAATTATGATAAGGTTCTCCAAAAAATCTACAAGAGACGTGGTGCTTAGGACCACAAACAAAGCAGCTCTGAAGATCCTGGGAGAAGAAGTAAAAGTGATGAAGGATATCCCATTTGAAATAAGGAAAAGAAGGAAAGCCTATGGAAAATTGACATCTTGGGTCCAGTCTGAGTCTATCATCTATCGCTGGAATACTCCAGAAGGACTATGCTTCAGCATCAAAGATAAGAAGTATAAGATTGACTCTGTTCAACAAGCGAAAAAATTTCTGGAAAAAAGCAAAGAAAAGAAAACTGGGAGAGACTCAGATGGTTCACTGGCCTCGCAAGAAAGCATGTATGGATTTGATAGCTCAAAGAGTGAAGAAGAAGTGTCTGACTCGGAAAAAGGAGCAGCAGCTCCAAAAGTAGATGAGACTGTTAAGACAAGAAGAGGACGAAAGAAGAAATAGTGATTAAACTGTTTTATTAAGCATTGCACCTATGTATTATAAATTGTTTAATTAACCGTATTTCTCTAGGTGGGCGTGCCTGCCAAATAGTTTTGATAATTTTTATAGTAGCAGTCACAAAATAATTGAAATTTATCCAAGGTTCTAAATGCTTCATAATTATATTATGTAACATGGTAGTATTAAGCAAATGATAAAGTACTCTCTGTATAAGGTATATGTAGCTTAGATTGTAGCGTATTAGTTGTAGATATAGGAAAAATCAATAAAAATTTATAAAAAAAAAAAAATTTAAAAGCAATTGCATTCTATTACCTGGCCTTTCTACCTTATCTCCAGCCAATTTAATTCAAAAAACATCCCAAAACATCACACATTAGACAGCCAGAACAGTCTGCTCATATCTCTGTGTGCTTTCGGTGTACTGGTTAAGTGCGAGTGCGCGGACTCTAATCTGGGAGGACCGGGTTTGAGTCCCCACTTCTCCACTTGCACCTGCTGGATGACCTTGGGCAAGCCATAGCTCTGTACCAGCTGTTTTCTCAAGGACAATTGTCTCAGAGCTCTCTCAGTCCCACCTATTGTATCACAGGGTGTCAATTGTAGGGAGGGGAAAGGAAAGGAGTTTGTAAGCTGCTCTGAGACTCCAAGTGAAGGGTGGGGTATAAATCCAATCTCTTCTCTTCTTCTTCTCTTCTTTTTGGCATGCTGCTCCCATTTACCTGAGACAGCCACACCCTCCATTAATCAAGTCACTTTCCTTTATTGGTGAGAGCTGAGAGATTTCCGCAACAGACACGAACATGCAAAAAGCTTGTCAAGCTTTTTGAAGTACTACTGATTCTAATGGAACTGTTAAGAATGTGCTTCATTTTTTTTAAAAAAACTTTAACCAGTAGAATTTTAAAATACTTAACTCTGGCAGGATTGTACCCATAGTTTGAGTTCACAGACAAATACACACACAGAGGGGACCTAGTGGTGCAGACCGTTAGTGTTGACAGGCCACTGGCAGGGGATTGGGGGGGGGGGGGAAGGTTGCCAGACTCAGGTTGGGAAACTCCTGGAGATTTGGGGATGGAGTCTGGGGAGGACAGGGACCTCAGTGGGGTACAATGCCACAGAGTCCACCTTACAAAGCCTCCATTTTCTCCAGGGGAACTGGTCTCTGTAGTCTGGAGATGAGCAGTAATTCTGGGGGGTCCCACCTGGAGGCTAGCATCCCCAGAAACCATATATATGGGAGAATGTGGGTACAGATTTCAGACACTGAAGCTTGTTCCTTCCAGTGGCAAAATTAGAACTCTGAAATTAGATACGGCATATCTCTGCAGCTGTCTGGAAGCAGTGGTTGAACCTGCTGTTTCCAACAAGTTACTACTTGCTAACAAAGGAAGAGAAGTGAAGGACTTCCATGAAGGCCTGCAGAATCATAAACCTCCACACTCAAAAAAGGCTTCTGGCTTAAGGTTCAGTTTGGCAACTGTTAAAGCATGTTAGAGAAACTTTTTGGCAACCTTTTGTTTTTTAGTTTTTACAAGTTTCCTGTCTAAAGTCAGCAGATGGGTTGGTTAGAATTTCGGCGCTCTCCTACTGAAACACTGAAGAAACCTGAAATGAACTGACTGAACAGGGTAGGGACCCCAAAAACAAGGGAGGGCAAGTTTTACGAGTAAACACACAGAACTGAAAGTATAAATGCAACCGTATACTCATGGTAAGGCAGATTTCACTAGAGCAAGTGTCCTTTCAATCTATTATCAGGGGTTATACAGTACTGTGCAATCTCCTCTCAAGGTTGTGTTCTGAATTTTAGTTGCTTTCAAGAAGGCTATTCCTTTTGCTTTGCACTTGTTATAATAGCTGCCTATGGTACACAATGTGTGGTTTTCTGCTCAATTTGATAATAAAGATGGAACAGTTCACTCCTGCCTCTGTATACAAGACTCCTTTCCCCCACATGCCGTGTCAGAGATAATTAACCAAAATGATTAAGCAAACAGAAATCAGCAGTAAGGAGTTGCCAGAAACACAACACAGAGCTGACAGTGGGTTAGAGGCCACCAATTCATTGCATGGTCTGGCATGCTCCGCTGGGCAAAGTATTCTGGCCTATGGAAGAGCCTCTTCTCAGACTGGCACAAAGCTCCTTGGCCTGGAGAAATGTGCCCCCACCAGTGGAACAGAGTGGTAGAATTCAGCCCAGAACACTTCAGTAGTCCCTGCAAAAGATATAAAAAACTGAAATGTTCACTTAGCCACATGTCTCTTCAATGATTTCTGCTCCACTCCACTACTAGGCTTGCCAACCTCCAGGTGGGCTCTGGAGTAGGGTTGCCAGGTCCTTTTCTTCTGCCGGTGGGGTGGGTGGGAGGGAGCTTCCCAGGAGTGGGGGGGGGGGGGCAGGACAATGTCATCGTGCACAACCT
Organism: Lepidodactylus listeri; assembly: GCA_029233225.1. Taxonomy (NCBI): domain Eukaryota; kingdom Metazoa; phylum Chordata; class Lepidosauria; order Squamata; family Gekkonidae; genus Lepidodactylus; species Lepidodactylus listeri. Next base: position 77,190,722 of record JARCFY010000001.1, read on the forward strand.
CCTTGGTGTGATGACATCACATGGAAGTGACATCATTATGCCGGGGACATTGTTCGGCGATGCTCTGGTATTTTGGGCAAAACTCTTATCATAGAGTTTTGCCCAAAATACCAGAGCATCGACGTGTGACATCCCCAGCATGATGGTGTCGCTTCCGCATGACATCATCACACCAGGGACATCACGCTCGGCCATTGCTGTTGGGGGCAGGGCTTCTCCCGCCGGCCAGCTGGCTGCTTTGGAGGGTGGACTCTATTGAATTATAGCCTGCTGGGGTCCCTTCCTTTTTCAAACCCCGCCCTCTGCAGACTCCATCCGCAAAATCTCCAGGAATTTATCAACCTGGAGTTGGCAACCATGTCAACTACATTTTTTAAGATGACACATTAGTAGATGATTACTGATGGATATTTCAGCCACCGTTGAATATCATCCATATGCTCAAACTTTTCTTATTAATGTCTTCAAGGATTTAGTGGTCAGTTAAACACATGACATCTGCCTCCCAAGGAGCTCAATAAAATTGTGCTATTTTAGGGCCAAGTCAGTTGTGGCGAGGAATCCACATGTTTTTATGCATCTGTTCACATCTAACGTACGAGAAAGGGGTTCTAGATTTTTTTTTTAACAAGAAGGGTTTAACCCTGCCCCCACTTTACCTGCCTTCTGTTTCTTTTACCACTTTTATTTATTAAAATGATATTCCACAAAAGTGCTCATCAGGCAGCCTCCAAGGCAAGTTACAGAGCAAACAGGGGCGTAGACTTTGTAAATCCCCGGGGGGGGCGGGGGCTCTTTCGTGTGTGCGCGCGGGACCATGTCCCCACCGCTTTTCCCCCCGCCCCCAGCCCCAGGGAGGCAGACCCCGCAGGGCAAGCGGGGGCCAGCAGCGGGGGCTGCTGCTCCGTAGGGGTCCTCGAAGTCGTGGCGGCGCGCTTCCCCCCGACACTGCAGCTTCCCGCCGCCCAGAGCCAACGCCAGGCCGCCCAGCTGCTGCCCCAGCCCCAGAGCCCGCTCGCTGGCTGTGTTGGGGGGCCAGCCGGCGCGGCGGAGTCCCTGTGCCCGCCCATCGTGCCGGCTCTCGCCCCCCCTCCACCCCCCCTCCTTGGCGGCTGCCTTCTGCTGCGCCCGGCACCCCCAAGCTCCCGGCAGCCCTCCCCGCCTCCCCCACCGGTGGGCGCTCCATTTTGCCGGGGGTGGCTGAGCACCCCCCGGAAAATTTCGGGGGAGGCTCGAGCCCTCGAGCCCCCCCATAGCTGACGCCTATGAGAGCAAATACAGAATGAATACTACCATTAGAAGTTAAGACAGACTAAAATCACTTAAATATTAATAAGGGTTAGCAAGATAAAAACAGAACCGCTGCAGTGTGTTGTCTCTAGTTCCCACCTCAGCCAGAAGGACACCATAGAACATCATAGGACACGGAACTGAAAGTCATCAAATAGGTCCAGTAGCATCAACAGGATTGTATATTCCCATTCAGAGAAAGTCATCTGAATAAAGCAGTTTCAGGTCTATAACCAGGTGTGAAGGCAGGTCTAGATAATCCACCATCCACAAAAGTCCAGAGCCACTGAGTGATATATACACTAGTGCATCTTGCCTCCAATGGGGGTGTTTTCTGCCAGTCTGTAGTTATTTATAACATTAGGGTTCAAGGAGGCTTCTTCAGAAGAAGTCTCACCACTCCTTCCCTCCAGGTGCTAAGAACAATCCCTTCCTTTGGACCCAACCAGGCAGTCCACTTTGGCTTGATATTTATAAGCTTGATTGGGCAGAGGTCAAGCATATGAATGGCACCATTTTCCCAAGCAAATTGCTTATGTCTCTAGTCTGCAACAAATTAAATGCATCCAAGTAACCACAACTACATGTTACTCTCTTAACATCTGGATACTGACCTGCTAAGTGTGGTGTCTTAATAATGGTAAAGTGATTTTATCTATGAAATACCTAGAAAATAAGTCAGAAAAGTCCTTTAATTGATCCAAACTGGCATTGTCAGGAGATGGATACAGGAGCTGCTTTATCACACATAACGGCTCCACTGGAAGCATTGCCCAAACGCAAGGCGTCTGTGAAGTATTGCTCCTTCGCTGCCATCACAACAACCACAGAAGAGACACAGTCAGATACCTGTGTTCACACCTATTTGTAAAGAGTTTTCCTCCGCTTACACTCTAATCATCTGTCAACTTGCTTCACGCTGCAAACTCTGGAGAAAACCAAGGAGTCAAAATGGGCTCTGCAAGAGAGTAGAGGACTTCTGGGAGAGATTGGGTCAACGGCCCAGATCTTCTCTACACCCCAGAGGCTGACCAGGAGTTCAACAGGAGAACCAGCATGATAGCTGTAAGCTCTGTGTCAGATATACTCAGTGCCAGATGCACACACCTGATGGTGGAACTCTGACTGACAGGAGCTGGCCCTTGGAGAAGGGGCTCAGTAGTCAGTGGTCAGAGGTGGAGGCTTCTGGGGATCCAGCAACTGCCCAACAATACTGTCTCCTGATGCATGATTAACAGGTTACCCACAGCACCATACCAGCTTTTTTGTGATGGCATTTAGCCCGTGACAACAGCTTGCCTAAGGCCCCTTTAATAAAGTCTAGTAGCCAAGCAGGGATTAACCTGGGTCTCTCATCTCCAAACCCAGCACTCTTGTCTGTGATACCACTGCTCCCCAAGATGTACCACATTGTTTTCTTGCAACATTTCAGCATCTACACTTGCACCACCGTTTCATTCCTCTGAGTCCAAACTATTTCCTTAACTCTAGTTGTACTTATTCCTTGTCATTTCATCACTGTATACTGTGCTCTCTCTTATGTGAAGTACAGGAAAAAATGTGGGTAATGTGGCCTATGAAGTGGTCACAACGGAGACCAACAGTATTTATTTATTTATTATTTAAATTTCTATCCCGCCCTTCCCGCCTCTCGGCAGGCTCAGGGCAGCTAATAACACAGTTCCATACAATAAAATTCCACAAAAGCATATAAAAACATACAATACAAGCTTTAAAAGACAACAATTTCAAGATGGCAAACTATAACGCTCTTATCTGGGTGGTGTCAGCAGGCTCTTTTGAGCTTCAGAGCTTCCAGCTTATGGTGCAGATGGTCCTGATTGGTGGTCTTCAATGGTTGGGCCAGGGCTGTAAAGTCGCGGTGGCCCCTACTTGAAAGCCTGGTAGAACTGTAAGAGGTCCTGCAGGGCCCTGGTGTTGTCTGGGAGCTCATTCCACCAGTATGGGGCCACCACCAAAAACGCCCTGGCCCTCGTTGCCGCCAACCGGGCCTCCTTGGGCCCTGGAAGAACCAGGTGATTCTGGGAACCCGATCGTAATGCTTACTGGGGTACATATGGGGAGAGGTGGTCCCTTAGGTAGGTAGGTCCCTGGTGAGGGAATTAGAGTCCAAGAGAACGGAGAACAGTGAGGGGAATTAGAGTCCAAGCCAACTTCTGTCATGTTTATGGCCTCTATTTAACTCTTTTATTTGCAGCTTTATAGCCAACAGCATCAGAAAGTCTTCATGAGCATTACTGGCAATCTGCATGTGTTATTTTAACTGACATTTGTTGCTGGCAGTTAAAGAATCTGGTCTGTCTTTCATGCCTACAATTATGTACCTTAAAACTAATCAACACTTACAGTAGGAATCATCAACTTATGGGCCCCTGGGCTATATCTGGCCATCTGAAGAATATTATCAGGCTCCCAATTGCCAACCAAGAGGCAGAATGATGTTGAAAGATCAACAGCTGTGGATACATAGCCCAGCCTTGCCAGTTGCCCCCAGGTGGCATGGATTCCTCTGCCCCAAGCATCCACCTCCCTTCACTGCTCTTGTGTCTGGCAGGAGAAAAATAATGAAAACAAATCACTGTCAAGTGTGGCATGACATAACTTCTGGTAAAAACCCAGACATGACAGTCAGCTTTAGGAATTGCCAGAAACTCTATGGGTTTACTATAGTTTCTGGTGATTCCTAAACAGGCATGACATCACTTCTGGTTTTTCCCCAGAAGCAACATCACACTGTCACCAGATGGTGCCCCCATGTCCCCACCCCCTCCCAGGCTCCCACCAGTTCCTCTAATGCAACCTGACAGCACACATTCTGAGGAAGGGTTGACAGCAGGGCCCCAGCCACCACCCTGTCCTCAAAGTGGCCCTCAGAAGACCTTGCTGCTGATCAGGAACCTACAGCGTTGTCCCAAATGGCCATCTGCTGAGGGGGCTGTGTAACTAACACTGCTGGCACCCTAAGGAATTTTTTAAAATATGTAGCAGGATATTCTCAGATATTATCAAAGGCCTTGCTAGGACCAGAGAAACACAGATAAGCACATTCCTAGTGAAAATGAGTAAACAAACAAAGTTGCACATTGAACTGGCTATTTATTTGACAGTCCTATAATAAAGGAATTTATTATGATATAGTCTACAATACTCAGAAACAACAGCTTCAATCCACTGGGGTTTTCCAAAGGTGTGAGGATACCTGTCTGCAGAGAACAACCTCTGCACCTCTCCTGTGACAGACCAAAATGCCCCCTGAAATGCTTCTCCTAGGGGACAGGAGACCTTCCAAGAACAAAAATACAGTGAGCAATTACAGAGTGCTGCAGGAGGGGAGAGGCAAGATAGTCAAGTTCTGCAGGCAGATGTCCTTGAGCCCATGGAAAAACTTCAGTGGATCCAAGCCAATATTTAGTACAACCCTCTTTAGTATAACTTTCAGAATGCAGGCTGGAGATCACATAGACTGATGCTTCCCTAACTCAAAATGTAACTGGATATATTTATTATTTGGACTCATTAAAATCTGCTTTGGACCTAATTTTGGAACAGAATCTGCCTTTGTCACCTTGATGGATGATCCTTGCCAGAAAGACTTGGGCAGGGGGAGCCTGTTGATTCCTCCATACCTCTCTGCAAAAATCCAGAGGATGTGGTTGCCATAGAGCCCAACCTCCCAAACTGCCATTCCTTCAGGGGGAACTGATCTTTGTAGTATGGAGATCCCTGATAATTCTGGGAGAACTCCCACCTGGAGGTTGGTAACCCTACTTGATGGCATGCTATTTTCAATCCTCAAGAATATTTTTATATGAGAAAGCAGTGGATATTTTAATTTCCTATTGTTGATCTACAAATGAGTTTCCATACATAAAATATAATACTTCAGCAAATTCAGAGTTTCTATGGGGAAAGGTGTCCTTCTGGTCTCTCCCCCCCCCCCCCCCCGCCCCCATACCCATGTTCTTGAGCCTATTTGGCATGACCTACATTTCCAAGCAGAACAGACAGTTTTTAAAATGTTATCTTCCTATATCCTCTCAGCTCCTCTGGTCTTCCATCCCTCCCCCATATTTTTCCCCTCCCAAAGTGTCTCTTTTCTCTTCAAATGTTATAAAATTTCCCCCCTCCTCACCAAAATAATATTTAACTATGGAGCTATTCCACTGCATTCATACTCTTTAAGTACATAACTGTTCCATAAACTATTTACTAAACAGTTTGAATTAGGCATTCACACTTTGAAATCACTACCCATGCAGTCCTAAACAGAATTACACTAACTGTGCTCACAAGTTAAAGTGTAACACATGCACAATCCATGATTGTACACATGATTTTTCTTTGTATCTGTGTTGAGTAATTTTCATTGTACACTTAACATACGTACAGCTGAACATGTGATATAACCCTCACATTTATCCAAGTACTGGTTCCATTTGTAAAGGGAACATGCATTGGCTCTTTCCTACAAACAGATGCATACTGTACCTGCAGATTTTAGGCCCGTCAGCCTCCAGCTGGGGCCAGGGGCATAGAGTTTTGTACTTACCGGGGCGGGGCTCTTGTGCATGCGTGCTTCGCGCGCGCATGCTGCAATGGTGTCCCCGCTGCCACCGCTGCCATCACAAGAGCCTCCCCTCCCAGCCCAGTGGGCCGACCGGCCAGCTAGCTCCCCTGAACCCACTGGCTCCCTCCCTCCCTCCCAGGGCCCCAGCGTGATGATGTCACCCAGAAGTGACATATCATGCCGGGCACATTGCCGGGGCGACGCTCTGGCAATCGCCCCGAAACTCTATGGTGCCATAGAGTTTCCAGGCGATTGCTAGAGCGTTGTCCCGGCAACATGCCCGGCGTGATGATGTCACTTCCGGGTGATATCATTACGCTGGGAGGGAGAGAGCCAGTGGGTTCAGGGGAGGGGAGCCAGCCAGCCGGCTGGCCGGGCAAGCAGGCAGCTCTTGCGGCCGGGGGGGGGGGGCGAGCCTGCCTGCCTAACACAGGAGGCAGGGAGGCACCACAGCGGGGGGGCACCCCATTTCCTCGGGGGGCTCAGACCCCCCTGGGAAACTTCGGGGGTGGCCTGAGCCCCCAATCCCCCCCGTAGTTGATGCCTATGGCTGGGGCCTAGTTTTCTCCTGGAATTAAAATATATCTCCAGAGTCCAGACTACAGAGATCGATTCCCCTGGAGGAAATGGCAGCTTTGGTGAGTGGATGCTATGGCATCACACACACACCCCAAGCTCCCTCCCCTCCTCAAACTATACTGCCCCCAAAGTTCTCAAGCCAGAGCCGGCAACCCTACAGGATGTACATGTCTTCACTGTAACATGTGAACAAAGCTACTCTGTGAAATTAATGGATTTAGAAAGGTGTAACTCTGTCTAGGATTGCACTGTAAGTCATTTATCAATAATCAGCAAGAACAGTTACTACATATGAAGAAGAAGAAGAAGAGAAGAGATTGGATTTATACCCCACCCTTCACTCACTTGGAGTCTCAGAGCGGCTTACAAACTCCTTTCCCTTCCCCTCCCCACAACAGACACCCTGTGAGGTAGGTGGAGCTGAGAGAGCTCTTTCCCAAGCTGTCCTTGAGAGAACAGCTGGTACAGAGCTATGGCTTGCCCAAGGTCATCCAGCCAGGTGCAAGTGGAGGAGTGGGGAATCAAACCCGGTTCTCCCAGATTAGAGTCCACGCACTTAACCACTATACCAAACTGGCTCTCATATGAAGTCAAAACATTAATGAACGTGGCAGACTATCCAGTGATTCTGGTGCAATTGCCTTTTTGTGCTGAGATAGTTTACATCCTTTAAGAAGAAGTGGGATGGTTTCAGAGCCATCTGGAAAAGCAGGATGGTATTCCCCCCCCCCCCATTTCAAACTCTGTGGAACAGCATTCAAGCTTGAAAATCAATATCCCAACAGCTCTCTGTCAGAGTATAGTCCTAGAAAGCTGAGCTGCAAGATTTTTATGACGATATATGTAGATCAACAATAGGAAATTAAAATATTCAGAGGCACTAAACCTCTGACCAGTGCTAGGAGGAAATATCTGGGGGAAGGCCTTGGCCTCTGTGCCTTGTTTGCTGTCCCTCCAGGACAACTGGTTGGCCTCTGTGTGAAACAGGATGCTGGACTAGATGGACCACAGGTGTGATTCAGCAGGGCTCTCTCTCTCTCTAAGTTCTTCTAACTGGCTCAAATTCACTGGCCTGCAAAGTCTGTAACACTGCTACCATTCTGATTTCTGTTTGGGGGTCTGAAAATAATATTGCCGAAAGTCCCCATTCCCAATTGTGAACTGAGGTCAAGAACTAAAAACTCTCACTTTTCTAGGCCATCCTATACTTTACAGCAGCAGCCATATTTGCTGCACTTATCTCAGTGTTCCTGCGGAAACATGTAAAGTGTAAATGGAAGTTCCATGATGATTTACAGTCACAGTAGACAACATACAAAACAGCTAAAGTTCCCCGGGACATGTCCACTGTGTATCCAAGAGTTTGGAGTTGTGAGCACCCCCTCACAGTTATGTCTACCTTGCTAAAGAGCAAATATGCCTATATTAAAGCAATCAGCAAGTGTCATACAGTAGCTTAACTAGTGGGGCACTGACGTGGGACGCCTGTTCCAAATCTACAATGATGGATGCTCCCATATTCCATTTGCTATAAGAAACACTTAGAGTTTCTTGTCCCCTCCAGCAAATACATGAAATGCAGATGCCACATCTTAAATATTCATGAATATGCAAGTGAATGCTTCATGCATGTTTTTCAGACATGTGTACCATATTCTAATACAACGCCCCCCCAAATGTTCTTTAAGAATATTATAGGCCTATGGAAATTCCATTAAAAATCTCAATGTTAACATCTTCAGTGTACATGAGACTGTACACATTAACTGAAGGAAAAACAGTTTCCTGCCCCAAGGAGTTTGCAGTCTGAATGTGAACATGTGTGGGGAGAGTGCAGGGGAGATAATAAAAAGACAATGGCTGTAATTGCTGTGATCACAATATTGCAATATGCCCTATTTTAAAGAAACTTAGATAAAATAGAACACAACCTAATTTCAGTAAGTTTTTAAACTAAACTTTTTAAAAAGTGAGGTAGCATATTCAGCTTACAACCCCCAGAATCGTTATATCCACTAATCTCACTTTAAATCACCAATATTTAAAAAAACATACCTAATTAGAAAAATCTTGAGCACAAACATCAACTTTTAAAACAAAAACAACTCCTTTTTAAAAAGCCCCTAAAGAGCACAGTGCACGCATACAGTGATGACAATTATTGTTAACAGAGCCGGTTTTAACATGCCCGCTCACACCTGCCGTCGAGTTCATGAAATCATGCACATGTAAGATGGGTGACCAGGCATCTTCTACAGTTCTTCTGTTCGTAATGTAAACAAGAGTCTTTCAACAATATTACTCACCCCCCATCAATGGGTTTGATAGGTACGTTGAATGAGACTGGGTCTGCGATTCCTGGGACTTGATGGGGTCCACATTTCCTGCTTCCATGGCCACTGCAGCTCTGGACAGCCGGCTACTGTTATTTCACTTCACAGTTGAGATCATGAGAGTTCAAATTCCATCTTGGCTGTTGAAAAATCCAAGTTCTACGAGTCATTTATTAATGAACTGTCTGTGTGCTGGTCAAGAACATTTTGAGGAAGACTGGAACTTCAGAGCCGGCCACAGCTTCAGAGTGTCCCGAACACCTGGGCGATCCCATTTAACAGAACACCTCTTCATTGACTCAGTGGGGTGAAAGCAGAAGAAGAAATCAGCGCACAAAACAAAGTGAGGGCTGTGGCTGATGTCATATCCTTTCCCAAACCATGTCCAATCAGCAAAGTCTGCCTTCTGCTTTTATAAGAAGGGAACGTCTCAGTTGCCAAAAAAACAAGACAGAAAGAGCCAGTTTAACTAGCTCAGCAAACTCTGCCTTCAGGGGATTTATCAAAGCAAAACAGAAGAGAGTGAGAGTTTCGTACTGTCTGCTCGGCCTTTATCACAAGGCACAAGTTAAGTTGTTTTCAGCAATCGTTCTCTGTAATATCTTTGATTTCAGAATCTAGTGTACTACATACTGTGACTGGTATTTGAAAAGAGCAAGAGGGCTGCTTGGAGAAAGAGCAAACTGAATTCTTTTCACACAGAAGGGGCCACCACATGCTAGCAGAATATTGAAACCACATGTTAAGCAAGCTGCATTTTCCACAAGTGCTTTATTCTCCCCATGGCTTGGAAAGTGCAGCACTCAGCAGGCTTGTTTATTGATTGGTATGAGGACAGTTTACCTCAAGGATACTCACAGAGATATATAATAAGGGGGGGGGGTGTTGAAACAAATAGTGAAAACAATAACAATAATGCTTCTATCGGTCCATTTCTCTTTGGAGAATTACTGTTATCTTTATACTCAGTTCGCTGCATATTTTCAAGAGAACAGAGACTATTTATCTAGTAGTCTAATGTGGTCTTTTAAAGGGAAATAACTGGTAACTCCCCAAATACAGTTAATATTAAACAGAGGTATGTAGGATCCACTCATGACTTTGGCATGAGGACTCACCGGTCAAGAACGTTTTAAAGAAGACTGGGAACCTTAGAGACTGCCGCAGGGTCAGAGTATCCCAAATACCTAGAGAAAGGAGGAGGAGGGCTCCCTGTAGGTCACAACTGGTCTCCTGGAAAAGAGCATTAGATTCAGAGTGCCACCTCCAGGCTGGGGAAATCCCGGAGATCTGGGGGGGGGTGCTTGGGGAGGGAACATAGCAAGATGTAATGTCCATAGGGTCCACCCTCCAAAGCAGCCATTTTCTGCAGGGAAACCCGTCTCTGTAGTCTGGAAATCAAATGTAATAACAGCAGATCTCCAGGCCCCACTGGGAAACAGAAAACCCTCCGAGTCTCTTGTCATGTTTTTCTTTTCTTGGATAGTTTTTTGCATATATATTTTTTCTCGCACTACTTATTTAAAACTTTTAGCAAATGTATAACAAACAACAGAGCCAAGAAGAAACACAATGACTTTTAACCCATAGTTGACATGAGGGAAAGGGTGGACAGTAGGGTTGCCAAGTCCAACTCCAGAAATATCTGAGGACTTTGGGGGTGGAGCCAGGAGACTTTGGGGGTGGAGCCAGGAGACTTTTGTGATGTCACTTTCTGTGGTCACTCCCAGGTCAAGTGGCAAGTGATGTCACTTCCCCTTTAGATTATGTCACTTCCAGTACACTCTTCAAAATACACAACAGAAAGGTCTAAGATCCTAAGGCTGAACACTGCCAAAAACCAGAACTACACCTTCATGCAGCAGAGTCACAACTGTCTTTTTAAGAAATCATGACTAGAATCCAGAGAGCTAAGTTATATTTGAATACATGTATTGTGCATAATCACATCTGCCCAGGGGCTGCTTCTAGATGAGGAAAGGACAATTCCCAGGGCTTTTTTTCTTCAACAAATTTCTTTTAAAAATGTTATAAAGTTCATGATTTTTCAGTATACGCATTGAAAACTTCAATTTCCATCTTGAGAGTGTGGCACCTCCCCCCCCACCAAACCCTGAAAATTCCAAATAGCTGTATTGGCTTAGCTGGACAGTGTTCCCTCTAAGCTGAGTTAGTGTGAGCTAGCTCACAGATTTTTAGCCTCCGGCTCACACATTTTTCTTAGCTCAAAAAGGATGGCTCCAAAAGAACCTAATTGATGCAGCAGCCAAATTGCTCGCTCATAACTTTAATGCCAGCAGCTCACAAAGTAGAATTTTTGCTCACAAGACTCCACAGCATAGAGGGAACATTGGCGCTGGAGCTGGAGGGAGGAAAATCAAAACTCATAAGAACTTAAGAGAAGCCATGGTTGGATCAGGCCAATGGCCCATCCAGTCCAACACTTTATGTCACACAGTGGCCAAAAATACCAGGTGCCCTCAGAAGGTCCAGGACCCTAGAAGCCCTCCCACTGTTGCCCCCCAAGCACCAAGAATACAGAGCATCACTGCCCCAGACAAAGGGTTCCATCTAGACCTTGTGGCTAATAATAGCCACTGATAGACCTCTGCTGGATGGGGACAGAGAGAGAGAGAGAGAGAGACAGACAGAAGAAAGAAAGAAAGAAAGAAAGAAAGAAAGAAAGAAAGAAGGAGGGGGAGAGAGAGAAGGAAAAGAGTTGGGGCAGGCAACTTACCTAACCAGATCAGGGAGGGCAACACAGCCTCGCAAGCCAAAGCCAGGCCTCTCAATACAAAGGGCCTAGCCTGGGCGGGGCTTTCTCTTGCTGGCTCTGCTGTTAAAGGGGAAGCGTCCTATAAGGCTTTTTCCTGCAGGCTCTCTGCAGGAACTTCCCCTTTAAATGGTTCGGGCCTGGCTGGGAAGGGGCGGGGCAGGCTCGGAGGCCAGCTGGAACGGCGTTCTGAAAAAGAGCCCTGCTTACCAGCGCACACTAGAAAGAGACTGGAGGACTGAGCAGCCATTTTGTCCCCCGCCGGACAATTTTGAAAAGGCGGGGGTGAGGAATTAAAATTGGGGTTTCCCCCGCCCTCCCGGGGGGCTTGGTAAGCCTAGTGGACAGACTGAGGGGAGTGGGTGGGAGGAAGGAGTTGTTGTGAGGGCCTTGGCACAAAATATCGTTCCTTCACCTAAATCATTTTTCATTTCTGCCCAAATCTCCAAGGAAATCTCAAGCTACACCTTATTTCTTGAAAGTCAAGGATGGAGAAAGGGATCAGGAAGAATGCTAGGTACAGTCACTCAAATAATCTGTATATGACCATGAGGAATGCTACATACACACTTCTCCTGCAGATCAATAATTTTCAGATATTTGATCTGTATTCTGATGGCACAGTTCTGGTTATGCTCAGCATATCACAAGATACCATTCATTTGAAAGAACTCTAGCCAATCGTATAATAAGATGATGGGGGGCAGGGGCAGAGGCAGGCAAACAATTACTAAGAGCATTTTCTCCCCTGCTTTAAATACTCATTCCAATTAAAATCCCTTCTTTTTTTCACCTCTGAGAAATACTTTACAGAAGACAAAATGATTTTTGGTTTCCTCCGTCCTCTGTCTGATCCTGATCTTGTGAACCAGCCATCAGAGAAATATTGCACAGGTAAACTAAGAACCTTAACAGTGGTTATGTGCTGAGTACCAAGGAGTCATCGGGTTCTGTTATGTCGCTTGTATCTCTTCCAGTCATTAGCATACCTCTAGGTAACAAAAAAGGCTGAAAAAAGAGGGAAATTTTGTAGATGGAAATATCAGTGTCAAGTATTAAAAGCTCAAATTATATTAAACCACAAAAACTTTAACCAAACAGTAAATATTAAAAACTGTGCATCAAGATCCATCAATTCAGGGTTTGTGTGTGTGCGCGCGCGTGCGTGCGCGCCTTTCCCTTATGTTAAGGGGGGGGGGCACTTTTAAGTAAAATCACATTTATACACATTGGAATGTCACATATTTACAAGCATCTTTCTTATGACCAGGCACAGTTATAAATAACATAAGATGCATGTAAATAAAACACATTTAGGCCATGAGGCCTTCCTCAGTGGTTTAAAGTGTACAATACACACCATACAATGTTTTTTGTTAAACATTTGGGGGGGGGGGGAGAAGAAAACAAATTGTTTCGATTAACTATTGTGTGAGTATTTTAAAAGTAGAGTATATTTCTTAAAGTTAACTAAATATATTCAAATTAGGCATGGAAATGTTTGTGAAATTTTCTAATTTTTCTTTATTAATAATTGTGTTCTATATTATTTTTAGATTCACATAATATACACTCACAAGGGGGAGATATTTTGTCCATGGATGTGAGGAGGAGATTATTAAAGGCCAAGGTTTTACTGAAGTTTAAAAGAGGAGATTAATCAACATATTGTAACTTTGGAAACTGAAAAAGGGGTACAATAAAATGAAATCTGTAGAGAAACAAACACAATGAGATGGGTGGGGAAGGGAGGAACTGAGAAGAAGTGTAGCACCCTCTTGTCAGTTCTGCAATGTGCCTATTTGCTCATATAACCTACAACCTACTTAGTCCTCAAGTCTCTATAGCAAAATGCTTAGTTAACATGTCAACATTATCAACTCAAAATAGTATTATGTAATGTATAAATATTATATAACACTTTATATTTATTATAACTAATAAATACTATTAAACAATATTTTTTACTGAGGATCTCGTACTTTGGTCACATTATGAGAAGACAAGAGTCACTGGGAAAAGTTCTAGTAATTCTAGTTCCAGTAATTCTAGTAAAAGTTGAAGGCATCAGGAAATGAGGAAAACCCAACAGGAAATGGATTGACTCAGTCAAGGAAACCATGGCGCTCAGTTTGCAAGGCCTCAGCAATGCTGTTAACAGTAGGACATTTTGAAGTGCATTAATTCATAGGATCACTGTAAGTCAGAAGTGACTTGACAGCACTTAACACAAACACACACACAAACACACAATACTTTTAGAGGAATGGGTCCCTTCATTATCAGAATAGCCAGTCCCTTCCTGTGATCTTTCTTGAGTCCTACTGTATGCTTGCATGCTTTCCTTATTTTTAAAAAATCCCTTCAGTTTTTACCAGACTGTTAAGCTATCTTTGTAGAACATTACAATCAGTAGATCAGTTTAATTGAGTACAGTTTAACCCCCTTTCAATATCAGAACATGCCTCAGCCTGAAACACACAAACACGTAATTCTTTCCTTCCTCACTTGTGTAGCCAGAAGAGATGTCACAGCACTGTGGGGTGTCATTTGCATAACTCCAACCCCTCAGTTTCAGCGAGGCTACCAGCACCCCATTTCCTCCATGGCTGCTCCTGTCAGGCTCATGCCACAGCAAGGACAACACTGGTAGCAGCTCTTTCCTCCCTTCTCCCACTCACCCATTCATTCACCAGTCCGTATCACCACCATCTCCACAGCTCATTTTTGCTTCTCTTCTCTCACGCTCCTGCCAAGCAGTGTCAGTTGCTGCCAGGTATGGATGAGACTGGGCCCACGGGGGTCCCCCAAGCTTGTAGGAAAATGTTCCTTCTCTGTATATGCCCCCATCCTTAGATTTAAGTATCTGTAGATGAGGCTATGACGATAATCAGGGCTTTTCTTGTAGAAAAAGCCCAGCAGGAACTTATTAGCATAATAGGCCACACCCAACAGCAGACATGCATTACCATATTAGGCCACACCCTTGACAGTGCAGCTCCCTCCCAGGATCGGCTTTGCCAGGTGCCCCGTGGCTTGCGGGGCACATGGGGAACCCAAGGGAAGAAAGGCAGTTTCTGGATCGGCTTCCCTAGGGGTCCTGTAGCTGTGGGTTCCCTGGGGAACCCAAGGAGGAGATGCAGTTGCCTTCCCTCCCTGGATTGGCTTGGATTCTCCAGGCACTCCCTGGCTTGCGAGGCACCTGGGGAACCCGGGGAGGGGGGAGGTTGTAGGCGTGGCCAACCCAGAAGCCAGCCAGAACTCTGTTCCTGTGCATTCCTGCCCAAAATTAGCCCTGAGATAATTAAATATATTGATAGCCAGGCCTGTAGCCAGGATTTTTTTTTAGTCAGGGGGCATTTGAATTTCTCAGGGGGCATTGGCTGATTGAAATAAAGGAATACCTGACTCCTTCCCTGCACCTGCTGCCTCTTGGGGGCCCTGGGCTGGATGAGAAGTTGT
This sequence comes from Lepidodactylus listeri, assembly GCA_029233225.1. Lineage (NCBI taxonomy): Eukaryota > Metazoa > Chordata > Lepidosauria > Squamata > Gekkonidae > Lepidodactylus > Lepidodactylus listeri. The sequence continues at coordinate 77,205,747 of JARCFY010000001.1, forward strand.
GGGGCCTTGCCAGTAAGTTGGGGGGCCTAGCCCCGATATGCCCCACTGTGGCTATGGGCCTGTTGATAGCACAGAATAGCATTATCACACCAACACTTCCTTTACAGGAATAGCTCCTGTGCTGTAGAATTAAATATCATCCTAAATCCTATATCTCTATGGCACTAATCTTATTTCTGACCTTATCTCTGCACTCCATTCATGTAACTGATAGAGACAAAAACAGCAGAAAGGGCTACATTATCATTGCAGAATGACAAGAAATGGCAGAACAGCACGAGAACAATTGCATTGTGTCTGTGTTGATTACTGTCAAGACAAAGCTCTTCAGTCTTTTCAACAATGAATATTTTCATCATACAAATAAACAGAATCTGCCCTTGAGAAACATTTAGGAACTGAGGCCTGGCTGCTGCTTCCTTTCAAACGCTTCTCGCCTGCTGCCTTCTTTGGTTACTACTATGCCCTGCACTAAATCTCAACTTGACCATTGACCACATTGCTCCCAATGTCCTCTGCTTCCTCAGCCTTCCCTGGCTCCTTGGTTTACTGAGAAGCTCAGGGAATTAAAGAGGGTGTTAATTTAAGTAGAGCAGTTTTGGTGGCAAACTTGTGACAAGGCCTCAAGAACACACAATAGAGCTCAGTTAAATGCCTATGAAGTGGCAGTAAAGGCAGCTCAGAAATCTTCTCTGCTTCTATTACATCCTCTAGCTCATGTCCAGCACAATTATTTAGGGTAGTTTCTGACAGCTGACTTCTCCATTGGGAGAGTCCCGAAATAATACAGATTCCGTTATTAGCTGTGACTTATTTGCATGGGGGGGGGGGGTTGCAGATAAAATCGTGACATTTCACCTGGATCTCTCCTCCAGCTTTGATGCAAAAAATGCACTGGAGGCTCCATTGCCAATGTCTGGTCCTTTTTTGGACCACTTCTGCTTGCTCCCATTGTCAGATGTGGCCAGAGTTCTGAGAGCTGTAAAGGCAACAACCTGCGCCCTACCATCATGGCTGATGAAATCTTGCCAGGATGTGGTGGGAGGTCCCCTGAGGGAGATTATAAATCTCTTTCTCTCTCAGGGTAGCTTCCCTAGCTCCACAAAGGAAGTCATTGTAAGACCTCTCTTAAAGAAGCCTTCCTTAGACAAAAAGGAGCTAACCAATTACCACCCTGTAACTGCATTCTGTGTGCCACAGTGTCTAGTCATGCCGGCCGCATGACCGTGGAAACATCTTTGGACAGTGCTGGCTCTTCGGCTTGGAAACAGAGATGAGCACCACATCCCTAGAGTCATATTCGACTGGCTTTCAAGCATGGGAAACCTTTACCTTGCCTTTACTTATCAAATTTACCAGTTCTGGAAAATATGATTTAGAGAATGGTTGCTGAGCAGCTCCAGGACTTCTTGAATGAGACATCTGCACTCGATCCATTCCAATCTGTGTTCAGGCCTGGGTATGGTATCAAGATAGTCTTTGGAGCCCTTGTGAATGACCTCTGACTCCGCTTTGATCAGGGTGGCTCAGCGCTGCTGATATAGCCAAACTTATCAGCAGCATTCAGTACAGTTGTTCATTCAGTCCTGGTCAGCCGCCTAGCTATGCTGTGTGGCACTGCCTTATCTTGGTTTGCCTCATTCCTCCAAGGACGCACTCAAAGGGTAGCCATTGGGCTATGACTTTGACCAGGCACCCACTAGACTATGGGGTTCTACAGGGTTCAATCCTGTCTCCAAGGCTATTAATATTTATATGTGTACTCTAGCAGAGCTCATCAGGAGGCTTGGTATTGGGTACCATCAGTACGCAGATGACACCCAGCTCTTCCTCCTCCTGGATAAACAGCCCTCTTGGTCCTGACTGGGTGTCTGGATTCTGTGGCTGGGTGGTTGAAGCAGGGGTGGTTGAAGCAGAGCTGGCTGAAGCTGAATCCAACTAAGACTGAAGTCACGTGGCCAGGGAAGGCTGGGCCAGTGGGTGGTTTGCAGCTGCCTATTCTGGATGGTGTCCAACTTATTCTAATGGACTCTATCAAGAGTTTGGGGGGAGTCTGGCTGGATGCCTTGCTTACCTTCACCAAAAAGCAGTCTTCAGTGGCAAAACGAGCTTTCCCCTATATTTGCCAGGCCCATCAGCTGTCCCTCTGCTTGTCCAAGGCTAACCTTGCCACAGTGGTTCATGTTGCAGTCACCTCCAGATTAGGTTACACAAGGCTTGTGACTAGGTTGTTACAAGGCTTCCCGTGAGGGTGCTTCAGAAACTTTAGGTTGTTCAGAATGTGGCTGTTGACTGATTCACTATAGCGTGCACATATCTAGCTCATTTTGTGGCAATTGCACTGGCTTCCAGTTGGTTTCTGGTCAAATTCAATGTGCTGGTATTAACCTTAAAAGCCCTAAATGGTCTGGGGATGTCATACATAAAGGACCACCTCTCCGTTACCACCACATTCAGCCACACATGGGCTTTTGGTGGTGCCTGGCCTTCAGTCTGCTTGTCCGGGTGCCACAAGGATCTTTTCCATCGTTGCCCCAACTTGGTGGAATGCTTTTTCTGAGGAGACCCATGCCCTGGGGGAGCTGTCTGCATTCCACATGGTATGTAAGGCAGAGTTATTCCACCAGTCATTCCACTAATGCAGTTTTGGTGGACTCTACCATCAATGCTGTTGATTTTATGCCCAAAGCATTAGTTTGCTTTGTGTTGTTTTAAACTGGATTTTATTGAAATTATGGTTTTACTATTGTTATTGTATTGTTATGTTGTTACTTGCCCTGAGCCCATTTTGGGGGAAGGATGGGAATGGGATAAAAATCTAATAAATAAATAAATCTCCACTGTACACCCAGCATGACCACTGTTTGTTCTTAGATGCAGAAATGTGTGAAATAAGAGGGTGGTTAGAGCGTCTGAGAGGTTATTGTGGAAAGTGGGCCACCTTGCAAGGCAGCTGGCTTGGAATAAAGCAACACAAACAGAATCCAAACTCCTGCTGTGCACATTCAGACTAAATGACAGTAGGTCTATTTGGTGTTAATGTCACCCTGAGAACATGGTACTTCTGCCTCCTGAAACCGGAAGTGTCCAGGAGCAGATGGAATCCATCTAGAAATAAGATGGATTTTGGTTAATGGGAAAATATGAGATTGTGAAAGGTCTTTTGAGACCTGGAACTGACGGCATGAATTGACAGGCCAGGAAGGTTTTGCTTCTGAAAACCAGTAACTGTAGAAACTAAAAAAGAATTCACTTGATATCAAGGCACCACGTTCTGTAAATATAAAAGTTGTTTTACTTTCCAGAAGACAAGTTAATGCCACTAATGTAACTAGTGCCTGGAACTGGAATTTCTATATATGGGTAAATTGTAAGTAGACCGTCTTTGATACATGACTTCTGCTATATCTTGAAAAAGAATTCCCAGTTTCACATAATATAAGTATGGGAGAAAGAAATATGAGTAGGTGTATGAGGTGGGGGCGGGGGCTTTAAGAAAGGAGACCCTAGACCTTGTACTCGCCCTTGGGTTCAACATCTGGGTTACACTTACTCTTTCAGTAACTGCCTACTAAGGCTATGAAAATACCTCATTTTCATCTGGCACATAGTTGTCACAATGACTGCTGTACTTCATGTGAGAAAATTAACAATATGATGTGCTTTCTTACAAAACAAGCAGCAGTTTTATGGAGGAAAAAATTCCTTTCTGAAATTACGTATTGCTCCATCAAGAGCTCAGAATTCTAACAGCAATGGAAATTACAGAAAACATCCACCAAAAAACCCCAGTGTTTCTGAGGCAGGAAAATTATAGCATTCAGTAATAGATCTGCTGTTACAGATTTATCTTTGTAAAAAGTCACAAGAACAACTTTCCATACACTGAATCTTAGTGTATTTTTTAAAATTCTAGATTCTATTCCTGAGCTACCTTCCTTTTTAAAACTAGGTGAAAGTATGTTTTATCACACTTTCAACTCATCTTCCCCCTCCCTCCAAGGAGCTTATCCAAGGCTCTCTTTTTCCTCATTTTCTTCTCACAACAAACCTGCAAAGTTAGGCAGAGGTGGCGGCTGGCAGCGGCGGTGGGTGGAGGAGGCAGGCGGCGGCGGAAGCAGCAGCGGCCATGGGCACCTTTCCCCGAACCCCACCAGCCACCTGGTAAGTTTCCCCCCCCCCTTTTTGCACTTGGGCGCTTGAGTGCCCAAGCACCCAAGTGCAAAGGGGGGGGGGGACCGGAGGGATGATCTGGACAACCCTCTCTTGCAATGATTGCAAGAGAAGGCTGTCCAGATGGCTCAATCGCGGGTTCCTCACGCAGCCACTGGGAAAATACTTGGGCCGTGATCACACAGCCCTTTAAAGTGGGAAGAACTGCTGTTTCCTCCCGCATTCAAAGGGACCGTTCACAACGGCCAGGACAACTCCCACGCTGAAGCGGGCTCAATCACGGGTTCCTCCCGCATTTTCTGACCCCGGAAAAATCAAGTATTTTCCCAGTGGTCGCACGAGGAACCCGCGATTGAGCCAATCTGGACAGTCCTTTCTCGCAATGATTGTCCAGATTGTCCGTCCGGTTCCCCCCCCTTTTTGCGCTTGGGCACTCAAGCGCCCAAGTGCAAAAAAGGGGGGGGGGACTTACCAGGCAGCTGGTGGGGCTCAGGGAAGGGTGCCCTGGCTGCTGCCTCTGACACCCGCCTCCTCCTCTGCCTCCGCTCACCTCCTCCTCCACTGCCGCTGCTGCCAGCCGCTGCCAGGGTTGGGATGTGTAATCATCCCAACCCAAAATAAAAAAGCTGGTCCCTTTAAATTCGGGAGCCCTCCCGGATTTAAACGCCTGTGTGACCACAGCCTTGATCTTCCTGGGATCGGAAAATGCGGGAGGAACCCATAATTGAGCCCGCTTCGGCACGGGAGTTGTCCCGGCCGTTGTGAACAGTCCCTTTAAATGTGGGAGGAAACAGCAGTGGGAGGAAACACAGAGACTGAAGATCATCCTGGAAGCTGTATGGCTAAGTAGGGATCTGAACCCAATTCTCCACCTATTCTGCTGTCTCTCACTGTGTGATAGCTTATCCAAATATTTAAATTGTGTGTGCCTATATCATACAATAATCAAGATTTATTTTCTTCCTCCAGATTTTAATGGACTTAAAAGGAAATGCATAAAGATCAGTGTGGGTTAAACTCACAATGTTGACTACATCATCTTAGGTTTTAACTATGCTTGAACAAAAAAAGTTTCATCACTTTAATTTTTTTTAAGTAGGCCAAAGACCTACCAGGTGTAGCACTCTTAGATATAATACAACATTCTGGTACTGTAAGCCTCTAATAGTTTTGGGAAATTATTCTAGAGAAAATATCGTTGGAAGTGTTAAGTAGTGGTTAAGTACACGGACTCTAATCTGGGAGAACCAGGTTTGATTCCCCACTCCTCCACTTGCACCTGCTGGATGACCTTGGGCAAGCCAGAGTTCTGACGCAGCTGTTCTTGAAAAAGAACAGTTTCTGTCAGAGCTCTCTCAGCCCCACCTACCTCACAGGGTGTCTGTTGTGGGGAGGGGAAGGGAAAGGAGTTTATAAGCCGCTCTGAGACTCCCTTGGGTAGTGAAGGGCAGGGTATAAATCCAATCTCTTCTTCTAATATACATTTTTATAAGCTTTGACTGTATTCCTGGCTTCCTTTTGATTGTACTCTCTTTGCATATGAAGCAGAGAGTACTGAAATCACTAACAGGAACTTAAGGTATCATTGCTATACAATGGAAACAGTGTACAAATCCTCCAAACGAAAAAAAAGGACAATGCAAAATGTTGATATGGTAACAGATGAAAAGATAGCATAGTTGTTCATACAGGTTTCTAGCTCTGTTTTAAAAAGACATCAATCAAGCTCATTTGGCTTGATAGTTTCAATTTGGTTTCTCATTGCCCTTCTGGGAGGGCTCACAAGGAACCACAGGTATGATTAGTGGCTCATGGTAGAATGTGGTTACAGTACTAGTTGAACCATATTCCAAGTGCATCTCAGAAATCCTTAGCCTTCCATACCATAACATTCATGTCTATTGAACAGAATGTACTTTAAAAAAAATGTTGACTGCTTGTTATGTCCGGTGCTTGACTCTTTGTCTGCAGCCAGGGAACATGTCTGGGCATGTTTACTGGTAATGGGATGTGATAACAACAGAGCTTCCTTCCCCAGAGAACAGTGGACCTAGGGATCCTGCCGTTCCCCCTATCAGAGGCTGAGGATATTTGAATGGACCTATGACAGCCTCTGGCGGGAGACTAATCCCTGTTGGACCAATCCCCTTAAGGGGGGACATGATCAAGGTGTGGTTTACCTGTAAATATAAGTGGCTTCCCCATCCCTTTGTCCCCATGCTCCATCTTGACCCACAATAAACCACAATGCTGATTTCACCATTACCGGCCTCCCGACTCCAATACATTTCACTGCTACAGGACAGTGCTTAGGTAACACAGCTAGAGGCTAATGTTAATTTGTGCTAACTGCATTTCCAGCTTCACTGATCCTGTATATAATGTCACATGCAAAAGATAACATCTGTTTTGCTGTGCTTACATGTAGTTCAGAAGCTGTCTTATTGAGACAAAGACTGCAATCACACACACTAAATAATCCGCTTTCAATCCACTTTCAATGCACTTTCCAACTAGTGTTTTACAATGCCAGTTCACCCAGTAAAATCCAGTTGGAAAGTGCACTGAAAATGGATTGAAAGTGGATTATTTATTATGTGTGACCACAGCCAAAATGTCATATGTGCAGTGGAACTTCAACAGCCTCTAGAAAGGGTTTTGTCTAGAAGTCAACATAAATACATAACTGACTATCCCATTAAGCCTTCTAACACCAGTAGTTCTGAACATGTAGTACAGAGTGGGGATGGGCATGAACCACCTCATGAACTAAAGTCAAGTTTGTGGCATTAATTTCCCCAGAAAGCACTTTCCTGGGGGCACCTTCTTTGGGGGGACATAACTTGGACCCTGTAAATCTAATCCTCATCAAACTTGGAGGGCGGATAGAGGAGAGGCAGGCGGAGATCCTCTGTGAGTTTGCTGTCTCTAGCATGCTGGGGGAGGGCATTCTACCTCCTCACGCACCTCACAAACTGAACCAGTTCCTGAGGTGGCTAAAGGTTCATGATGGTCTGTGGTTCACAAATGGGACATGTCCCAAACCAAACCTCATTTCTCCAGTTTGTGACCATCCCTAGTATAGAACAGTGGAAGACTGTGTTTTAATTTCACCTTGGTTTAATATTTTAAGAGTAAACAAGTTGCCCTCCCCCATGCTTATCAACCCTTTACTTTACCAACCTAATTATAAAACTATCGAAACAGAATAAATTTTTCAAGTGGCTCAGGGAGGGCTAGTTTGTGGACTACATAAAAACATGATCGACCTAAGCACTTTCGAATACACAGACGGCACAGCTGGGCAAGACTAGCAGGGCCTAGAGGAAAAAGAAAGGAAAAAAGTAAGTCTGAATCCAAGACTACTCAAACATACCTAAGCATTTCAATTAATGTGCAAAAATATAATGAATAATAGTTTCAAATCTAAAATGCATAGAAACACTTCCTATTAACCGCAGTAATATACACACACACATATATCCATCCATCCAGCCATCCATCCATCCATGATTTCTGTTGAACCAAAGTTATATAATCAGACACACCCCCCCAGCCCAAAAGGCTGAAGACCTCTACAATCCAGTCCCAGATATCTATGTGACTAATCAACTTGAGCCTTTCAAATTAAGAGACATAAAAGTTTAGTACCAGACAAATCTCTCTCAAGGCACCTTAGCTGTACAATGGCCTTTCGACAGCAAAGGCTTCATCTCTGTCCCTGCCCACCTCAACTCTGAATCCTCAATTATACATATTGGTTGATGGGGAGGCTTGTATGAGAATGGATTGGAATTCAAATATTCTGGCCTCAGAGTCACCCAACTGCATCTCAGTCTTTTCTGGACTGAGCTCCAATTATTGACCTTGTCCATCTCCAAGAAGTTATTCAGAACCATTACAATATATGCTACTACACACTCCTCAGAGTTGAGAAAACATGCGGACAAGCAAAACAGAAATATCATCCTTACCCACCCCTATTAGTAATTCACTAGGACTCTGAGCCATTACCTTCCCGAAGCAACAATGCCCGTTCGACAGAACTATTGGGAGCAGCAAGATCAAGAGCGCATTTGAATTCCGAATTTCGACATGTCAAACTGGCCCCATAGTCTGTTAATAGGTTGACAATTTCCACACTGGATTTTCTAGCAGCTGCGTGAAGTGGAGTGTCTAGTTGCTTACCCAGGTAAACACTTGCTCCTGGGAAAGAAGGCACAGAAATTACTAGTTAGAATTATATGGAAACAAGAAACAGCCAAAAGAGAGCAAGCTGAAGATTTCCTTCTCCTGTTGATTTCCTCTTTTAATATTATTTGTTAAAACTGGACCATCCTTTCAAAGACTATATATCAGAGCAGCAGACGTGTGTATAATCATGACTAAAAATAAGACAGGAGAGCAGACAGGGGTTACATGCTGTGGTGAACTTTTGTACAGCCTGAACAAACAGCATGTCAATTCATCAGTAATGATGATGGATTCAAGGATTTGATTATAAGAAACATACTTTAAACATCTGGCAAGCAGGAATACCAAAACATCAGCTTCTGCTCCTTTAATACCCAGCTGGTTGGGAGGTGTCCATGACTCAGCTTCATGCCTCGTTGGCAATGCAGTGGCAAGAGTAGCTACATTTCCCAGCCTTTTATCTCCAGGCAGTTAATAAAGACACAAGAATGTTCTTCAAGGCCAGGCATTAGCACTGCTGAGCCAATTACAAAAGATTATTAGACGGGTTTGAAGAAGAGTACAATTCATAGTCTTTAAAAGGCTCTCAGTCAGCAGATATAAATCAGCTGGGAAAGTCACTCATGAATGTAAATCAACTAGAGCCAATGGGTCTCTGCTAATGCAGCAGTGCTGACAGTCTATTAAGTTATCCAAGGGAGACTCTCCTCTGGGTTCGTCCATCTCATCCACCCACTCACCCCGACTTCAAATTGGTCTTCAGTAATTCTTCTCACATAATATAATCATAGTAATATAAGAGTAGACAAATAGCAGATGATCGCTTAATCCTGCTTAAAATGAGAGTTTGAGCTATAAATCAGAAACTTCCAGGTTAAAAGTTTGCCTCTGCCATAAATTCACTAGGTAGACTCAGCCAATCTACTTTTCACAGTTTCAGCCCCAGATCTGCAGTGTGGAGATAACAACATGACATCCCTTACATGGAAGAACAACAGAATATACATAAAATGCCTGGACACAGTAATGGGGTGCATAAATACTATTATTCCAGTTCTTTTTCTTTCTGTTCCACAGGCTGTGGGTTGGTTCCTATGACTCCTTTCTTCTAACAGTGGAAGAGTTAAGCTCTGCTGTTAGCAGAACAGAGTTGTGGAATCCAACCGATATACATGGGGTCAGGGATTCAGAGGTTGCTCTGGGCTTGTTGTTATATGCCTGGTAGCAATGTGGAAGGGGCCATATTGGACTGAAACACCATGCCAGAAAGAGCTCATCCAGTCTGTCAAGTAAATTCATGTGCATGCCCCTTCCTTAAACATACACATAAGAGTACCTAGTTCTAAGAGCTTCTTCACACAGTCTGTCCTTTGATTCAAACAGGCCACGTAAAGAGAAGTTCCAAGCCGTGGGTCTTCTTGGTCTATGTCCACACCATTGGCTAAAAGAATTTCCATACACTCCCTGTGACCTAAATGTACACAGTGAAGAGAGAACCCCATTGAGCAAGACTACAACAGACACAGTGACTGTGTAAATCTTCCCCAGTTAAATGATTCTAAACATATTATCACATGTTTATAGTATACCAAGAACTGAGGGCATGACCTATAGGCACATCTAACACTTGTGCTAAATGAAACACATCCAGCATCCCCAAGCAAGGGAGGTATGCTATGCTCTTTACAAGAGGGCAGAACAGGCAAAAGGTCACTCTCAGTTATCATCAGGACATGATTGGCAGGCCTATGATTCAGTAATCTTGGTAAAAATAAGCCAGTCTGTATCTGGGCAGTGCCTGGATGCAAGGCTTTCTGGGAACAGTGCATGAGATATATGGAAAAGGGAGACCACCAAGGAAGTCCAGGTTTGCTACACAGAGGCAGGCAATGGCAAACCACCTCTGTTTATCTCTTGCCTCGAAAATCCTATCAGGTTGCCATTACTTGGCTGTGACTTGATGGTGCTTTCCACCTCAATAATAAATAAGCAAGCAAGGTGGGGGTAAATTTTTGCTAAATGTTTATCACTGTTTATAAGGAATCTCTCAAGTCTTACATTCTATGATCACAACATGAAATGCTGTGTGGTGCCATGTCTGAGGTCCAAACTAGATGCAAGGTGCAATCAATACACAACCTTCTCCCAGTATTTTTAAAACCTAAAGTAATCTTGGAAATATGTTAGATTAAATGGAGGAATGGCATTAGAGAAGGCCTGCTTAACTCTTTCTTCTCCAGCAATTTCTTCTGTTTGAAACAATCCCTCTTGCTGGGTGAAGGGGGTATTTTGAGTGAAAACACATTTAGAAGAGAAAGAGAAAACCTACCCCTTTGGAAACCAGAAAAGAGGGGAACACCAATGCAGAATTAAGGAAGGAGGGAAGATGGTGCAGTGGGAAAAAAATGATTTAATCAAAGTTCCAGTTGTCAAAGGAAACTGCACCTTAGCACCCTAGGCTGGTTTGCTGTTTTTTTCTTTTCTCATGGCTAGTGATAGTGATTTGAAAGAGGGAGAAAAATGAGGGGTCTGAGTCTTCCCCCCCAATTAGTGGCAACTCTAAGCACACCTAGGCTGTGTTTGACAAGCTCTGCACAGAATCCAAGGTCCTTGTTTACAGCTAGAATGGTCCAACACAATTGCTGTTACCTCTCTTTACAGCTTCGTGAATTGGGGAAGCAAAGTGATTCTCCAGGTGTGGCCTGGCTCCAAATTCAAGCAACACGTTGACACAAGCTGCACTGCCACTGCAGCAAGCATTAAACAAAGGGGTAACCCCATCCACTGTGGCTGCATTGACCTGAAACATTGGGAGGGGGAGACAAAATGGAAGAAATGATGGCTGTCCGGAGGGATTTCAACACTTTGCATCACAGGTTTGAGAACTACACTTAATACATTGATAAGGTTATCTTAGAAATACTATTTTGCATCAATTTATTTACTTATTCATTACATTTATACCCCACCCTACCCAAAAAAATGGGCTTTGGGCAGCTCACAACTTAAGTTATGACAATAAACTGCCAAAGGTTGTGCCCTACCACCATGCAGAGATAAGGTTGCTCAATTAATAAGAACATAAGAGAAGCCAATGCTGGATCAGGCCAGTGGTCCATCCAGTCCAACACTCTGTGTCACACAGTGGCCAAAAACACCAGGTGCCCTCAGGAGGTCCAGCAGTGGGGCCAGGACACTAGAAGCCCTCTCACTGTTGCCCCCCCCCCAGCACCAAGAATAAAGAGCATCACTTGCCCCAGACTGAGAGTTCCTATCTATACTTTGTGGCTAATAGCCACTGATGGACCTCTGCTCCATAAGTTTATCTAATTTCCTCTTGAAGCCGTCCATGCTTGTAGCTGCCACCACCACTGGTGGCAGTGAATTCCACATGTTAATCACTCTTTGGGTGAAGAAGTACTTCCTTCTATCTGTTCTAACCCGACTGCTCAGCAATTTCATAGAGTGCCCATGAGTTCTTGTATTGTGAGAAAGGGAGAAAAGTACTTCTTTCTCTACCTGCTCTATCCCATGCATAATCTTATAAACCTCGATCATGTCACCCCTCAGCCGTCATTTCTCCAAGCTAAAGAGCCCCAAGCACCTCAACCTTTCTTCACAGGGAAAGTGTTCCAACCCTTTTATCATTCTAGTTGCCCTATTCTGCACTTTTTCCAATACTATAATATCGTTTTTCAGGTGTGGCGACCAGAACTGTACACAGTACTCCAAATGAGGTCATATCATCAGTTTATACAGGGGCATTATGATACTGGCTGATTTGTTTTCAATTCCCTTCCTAATAACCCCCAGCATAGCATTGGGATTTTTCATTGCAGTCACACACTGTCTCAACATTTTCATTGAGTTATCTACTACGACTCCAAGATCTTTCTCTTGGTCAGTCTCCGCCAGTTCAAACCTCATCAAAGGGTATTTATAGTTAGGATTTTTGGCTCCAATGTGCATCTCTTTGCACTTGGCCACCAGTCTGTCACACAGTGGCCAAAATACCAGGTGCCATTGAACTCCATTTGCCACGTTGATGCCCACTTGTGTAAGCCTGAGCAACATTATTGTGGACTTTTCTGGTGATTTATGAGATCAGTGAATGGACTATACTGCCAGTTATGTGGGTTAAAATAGTGCACACGGTGACCAGTGAGAAGATGGTGGCAAATGCCTCCAATGAAGGTTTAAAATGCCATTTTCTGAGGTTACCATCTCCAGCCTGGAGGTTGTCACAAAGCACAAAGACACTCACACACACACAAAGCCATGTGCTAGAGACATATACCACTAACTCCATGCGAGAACAAACTCCATACACGTACACAGGCTTGAACCCCTCCTACAAGTCCCTTCTACATCAAAGGACTTCACATGAGGGTGCGAAAGCAGCAGGATGCTTCCTGCTGGACCAGTTCTGCTGCCCTGGACCCGCTTTCATCTGGAAGATCATGCCAGATGCAGCTGACATCAACATCCTGTCCTGACCATCAGGTAGATCTAAATATTGACCGCTCCCATAGGACCCTCTTAGTGGCTAGGGACAGAGAACAGACCATCTATAGGCATTCCTGGGAAGGTCTCATACCTTGCCAATCTCCCAGGAACACCCCCCCCCCCCAATAAATACTGCTCTCCAAGAGTCACAGGTAAGAATAGTTCTTCCTCCCCATTCCTGCTTGTTCCTCCTCCCTCCCTCAAAGATCCTTGGGTGCACCACTTGGATCCGCCACGTGGCTTCTGCTGGTCCAGGACCACGATCCTTTGTCCGAAGATACTTTCCCTGCTTTTTCCAGATGGACTCCGCTAGATTCCTATATAGGTAAATATCACCCCGACGGACACCATCAATTCTCCTGCTCGTGCAAACATCTCTGTAATTCTACCTAATTTCTTAGATCTGTGTAAACGGACCAGTGGATACTCACCGTGAGGGGTCCTTCTCCTCTGAGATAAGGAGGACATCTTGATGGGTGTTTCCCACCCTATCTGTAGGGAGGCAGGAACTAATTCTTCACTTCCTGTCCTCTGGTGGGATACGCCCCTTCAAGTCAGTTCGGGGACTCCCAGAAGCAGTAGTCAGCTGTAAACCAAAGGCTAACCATTACTAGAAAAATATGAACATAATTAGTCTGAACAGTAAACAGATAATGTGGCTTGAACAAGACAGGAAGGAAGATAAACTCAGAATATAGAAAAGGAAGACGATGAATCTTGGGAGGGCGAAGATGTCCTCCTTATCTCAGAGGAGAAGGACCCCTCACGGTGAGTATCCACTGGTCCGTTCTCCCTCTGAGAGGAGGACATCTTGATGGGACCTCCCATAGCAGTGTCCCTTTAACTGGGTGGGACATCGTCTTCAGGCATGAGAGCTTGCTGCAGGACCCTCCGGCCAAAGGCTGCATTGGTCGAGTTGTAGAAGTCGATCTTATAATGCCTGACAAAGGTAGAAATGGAAGACCATGTGGCTGCCCAACAGGTTACTTCCACCGAGGCTCGGTTGGTGAAGGCTGCGGAAGTCGCTGCACTTCTGATGGAGTGGGCCGTGATACCCGGAGGAGAGGTATCTTGAGGGCCCTATAGGCTTCTGCTATACATCTTTTGAGAGTGGCACTGATGGATGCTGTGGACATTTTGTTGCCCTTGTTGGGGGGTGAGACTGAGATGAATAATGATTCCGTCTTCCAGAAGGAGCTGGTGCGATGTAGAAGGCTTTAAGTGAACGTCTGACGTCCAGACAGTGGCACAACTTTTCCTTTGGGTGGGTACGGTTCGGGAAGAAGGAAGGTAGGCAGATCTCCTGTGAGCAGTGAAATCTTGAGTTGACCTTCGGGCAGAAGGAAGGGCCGATAGTGAGGACTACTCTGTCCTTATGGAAGGTGCAAAGAGTCGGTTTGGCGGAGAGGGCCCCAAGCTCGGAGACTCTTCTGGTGGAGGTGACAGCTACCAGGAACATGGTTTTCATTCGCAGCCACGTCAGAGGAATCTCTTGGACTGGCTCGAAGGCTGGTTTGGCTAATGCAGAGAGAACCAGGTTAAGTTTCCATGTGGGGAACCTGTGGGGAACCGGTGGGTCCTTAAGTGATGCACCCTTCAGAAAAACGGTGGATGGGAGGGTGTCTGGACAGGGTCCAGCCTTCTACTCTGGGAACTACGGTTACCAAGACAGGTACCTGACAGCGGAGAGTGGACGCCTTCAGACCCGAGTCGTGACCGCCCTGAGGAAGGACAGAACACTGGACAAGTGTGGGTGTAACGGGTTGACCTTCTTTCTCCTGGACCAGCGAACGAAGGCCTGCCAGGTAGCATTGTAGATCCTCTTGGTGGAAGGGTGCCGAGAGGCTAGCATGGTGTCTGTTACTGGTCTGGAGTAGCCTAAGCTGAGCAAGTTTTGCCGTTCAACTTCCAGGCGATCAAACGAAGCCATGCAGGATCTGGGTGCCAGATGGGGCCCTGGGTCAGCATGTCTGGGGATACTGGGAGTGTAACGGGGCAGTTGCCATGCTCTGGAGTTCCAAGAACCAAGGTCTTCTTGGCCAATACGGGGCTACCACTATGATCTCCGTTTGTTGTTCTCTGATTTTTCTGAGGAGCTTTGGTAAAACCGGAGTCAGAGGGTAAGCGTACATGAGACCCTTGGGCCATTGGGAGACCAGGGCGTCCGTCTCTTCTGCTGCTTGATGGTAGTATCAAGAATCTGGCAACCCTGTGGTTGAGTGGAGATGTGAATAGGTCCACCACCGGACGTCTGAAGTGAGATGTTATGAGGTTGAATAGGTCCTCTTTGAGGGACTATTCCCCTTCCTGTAGTGTCTGACAGCTGAGCCAGTCCGCTCTGGTATTCAGCGAGCCCTTGATGTGTTCCGCTCTGATAGATAGTATGTTGTGTTCTGCCTAGGACAGGAGCTTCAGAGCCTCTCGATGGAGTTTTGAGGATCTGGATCCTCCTTGGGTATTGATGTATGCCTATGCCACTATGTTGTCTGTCCTGATGAGGACGTGATGACCGGCGATTTGTTCCCTGGAGTGGAGGAGGGCTAGGCGGATGGCCCGAAGCTCTAACAGGATGATGGGCAGAAGTTGTTCTTCCTTGGACCATAATCCCTGTGCAGGGAGGTGGAGGAAGACTGCGCCCCATCCCAGGAGGCTGGCATCCTTGACAATCTGCTTCCAGTCTTGACATAGAAGCTGTTCCTCTGGGATAGATATAAGTTGGTTTTATTCTAGAGGGCAGGCATGAGAGGAAGCTGGCCACAGGCCTGTGGAACTCAATGCCAAGAATGCCTGAGCTCAAGTATTTAGCCTGTCGTGCAGCACTCAGGTCTCGAACTGCTGAGCTACCAACCTTCTGGTCTGCAGTTCAGCGTCTTAACCACTTGAGCCACTGCAGCCCCTCTTTCATGGCGTGATCCACCAGGGTAGGCTGGCCTTGACTAGGTGAGGGACTGACACGGGGAGGTCCTGTTTTTTGCATTATCCTGGATTGGAAGGGCCATATGAGTTATTGTAGTGGTCTGGCATGGAGGCGCGCCCAGGGCACGGAGTCCATGCAGGAGATGAAGAGGCCCAGTAGTTTAGCCAGGGACATCAGGGTGGATTGTCTGGCCATGATGATTTGTCGTGTGAAGAAGCGGATCTTGTCTGCCTATGTTGAGGTAGGAACATGCAGTTCCAAACCATGTCTAAGATGACCCTGAGGTGCTCTAGGGAGTGCGAGGGGTTCAGGGAGCTCTTCTGGAGGTTTACAAGAAAGCCGTGTGCTTTCAGGCAGCAGATGGTTTCCTGAGTGTCTTTGTGCGCTTTGTTTCTAGAGCTGGAGCGAATCAGCAGGTTGTCTAGATAGGAGAGACATGATGCTCCCTCTAAGCTGTGGAGTCTTGTGAGCAAAAAATTCTACTTGAGAGCTACTGGCATTAAAGTTGTGAGCTAGCGATTCGGCTACTGTATAAATTAGTTTGCTCTGGAGCCACCCTTCCTGAGCTAAGACAAAAATGTGTGAGCTAGAGGCCAAAAAACTGTGAGCTAGCTCACACTAACTCAGCTTAGAGGGAACACTGGACATGGGTGCCTTGTTCCCCAAGGAGGGCAATGGGATGGATGAGGATCTTGGAAAAGACTCTTGAAGCAGTGGAGAGTCTGAATGGGAGCGCCCTGAACTGCCAATGTTGGCCTAGGACGAAGAATCGGAGGAACCTCTTGTGACCCGGGAACATGGGGACGTGCAGATACGCCTCTATGAGATCGATGGAGGAAGGAACTCTCCCGGTTGTAGAGCCCCTGAGATGGATTGCAGGGTCTCCATTCGGAAGTGTCTTAGTTTTACGAATCTGTTGACGTATTTTAAGTCCAGTATCGCTCTATAGCCGCCGTTCCTTTTGGGAAAAGTAAAGAAAATGGAACAAATTCCCTGTCCCCATTCCTGGATAGGGACAGGTTCTATGGCTGAGATGGTATACAGGTGTTGGACAGCTTCTATCGTTTTTTGTAGCTTGGAGGCGTCTTTGATCAGGGGAGAGGGAACAAAGTGGTCTAATGGTGTCGTCTGGGAACTAAAAGGGTAATTTCCAAATCCCCTCCTATCAGGCCTGCCCAGGGTATGTGGCATCGCCTTTTCTTGTCCCTAGTTTCTATTAGGATTTTGTCTAGGGAATCTCCGAATAGGCAATCTCTTTGGAATGGGTAAGAAGTGACGGTAGATTTGCTGCACAGGTCCGCTGGCCAGGCCCTGAGCCGGAGGGTACGCCTGGCAGCCACCACTGAAGCCAGAGCCCTGGAAGGAAAAATCATGGCATCGAGCGTAGCATCAGTGGAGAAGGAGGCGGCCTTGAGAGGGTGGTTAGCTCCTTCAGTGAGACGCTTACTAGACAGTGGGATAAGCTGTATTAGTTTCCTTGACCAGGCAATGGCTGTGTGGCCCACGACTGTGGCTGTAGCGGATGCTTTGATGGCCATAACGGAGGCTTCATGCACTTACCTGAGTGCAAACTTGGCCTTGCGGTCTAGACTGTCTCTAACCAGGCCATCGCCATCCTCGGAAGAAGGCCCGAAGTCTGGAGCGCAATAACAGGAGCATCCACTAGAGGGACCTGTACAAGCTTATTAGTAAAAGATGGTAAGGTATAGAGCTTTCTCACATTAGGTGGGCAGCGTTTGTTTGCCATGGGTTTGGACCATTCCTTGACTAGCTGATTTTCTAGAATTCTGGGAAGGGGAAGACCTTTTCTGCCCCTGGGGTCCTGGGGAAGTAGTCTTTGCTCCCTCTGGGTCTGGAGCCATCTGCTTTTGAGGATCCAGCTGGGTCCTCTCCCTGCAGCTTTGGCTGTAACTCTAATGCTGACAGGGATTTGGAGAGGAGGTAAGGATATTCTTCAGGTTTAAAGAAGCACATGGAGGGCTCTGGAACCTCCATGTCCTCTTCCTCCTCCTCATCAGAGAGGAATTCAGCCTCTCCTCTTTCCCTGGTATCCCCAGTATCACTGTCCTCATAATTAGGTGGGATCCAGTGATGAGGGACCCAGCCGGGGTAGGAAAGTTCTTTCCTAGCTGCTTTAGTGGGCCAGCGAGGTCTGTCTTCCTCCTCGCCCTCTTGGTATTGCCTGTCTGGCACATCTCTATGGGGTTGGTCCTGGTGACAAGGGGCCCCCCATGAGTGGATGATCAATACCTCCTCCCACACTGCTTGTTTAGGGGCCAGGAGTAGGGCAGGGGAAATAGTCTGTTCTCCGTCTCCGGAGTTACTCACGAGTAGACCTTCGGCTGGTGTGTCTCCCAAATGGGGCTGGTGTGCGACCTGGGCATTGGGAAGCTCCTGCCCGTCGTCGCTAGTCATGTCTGGGCTTATGGATGCGGCGACAGCCACTCCGCAGCCTTGGGCCGCCATTTTCTGTGGTCTCCCGGGATCGGGGCAATTCAGAATGGCGCCTGCGCAATCATCCACGTCTTTCTGGGGCCGTTTTTTGGCGCGCTTTTCCTTCTCGTCGCTAGTCATGTCTGGGCTTATGGATGCAGCGACAGCCGCTCCGCAGCCTTAGGCCGCCATTTTCTGTGGTCTCCCGGGATCGGGGCAATTCAGAATGGCGCCTGCGCAATCATTCACGTCCGTTTTTTTGAAAAAATATTTAAGAAAAAAGGTTTGAAAAAAGTTTGAAAAGGTATGAAGAAGAATGGAAAGTGAAAGTACAAAAAAGGCACGAGTGGCCACTAAGTGCTGCTCTCCCTACTGAGGCAGGAACAGAACTGACTTGAAGGGGCGTATCCCACCAGAGGACAGGAAGTGAAGAATTAGTTCCTGCCTCCCTACAGATAGGGTGGGAAACACCCATCAAGATGTCCTCCTCTCAGAGGGAGAACGTGTGTATGATTGTGTAATATTGCTTATGAATCTTTTATCATTTTTATAGTAAACACTTTATCTTTATAACTCTTAACTTGAGTCTTGTGTGAGTTCCTGGGAAGTCTCGGTGAAGCACAGCCTCTGTAGTCACAGGTGGAGATCCGCAACGCTCACAGGTATCTCATGTGTGGAACGAGGTTCCCCTAACTTTGGGAACTCTATCCACTACGGTTACCACCTGCGAGAACCTAGGGGAAGATGATGGCATTTTGGGGACACCTGATCTGGCCAACGGTCTGCTCTGGAAACTCCCAGATGGCCCTAGCCTCATCAATGCAGTCCACCATTGTGCTGCACTGAAGGTTCCCTACCCTCTCTCTCCTCTTGTGCAAGACCAGTGGGCACACCCAGAGGTGTGGATCAAAGACAAATCTGAATGCAGTACAGCATGGAATGCATGTTTTCTAATTAAAGGGAAGGATCCCCCTCCTCAGAAACAGTACAGGTACTCCACAGAGGCAGAAGAAGGCATAGCCAAGACCATAAAGGGACTCCTAGACTGGGATGTTATTCTCCCTATGCAGTGCATTTGCAATGCTCCGTTGTGGCCCGTCCTTAAGGCGGATGGGGTGACTTGGAGAATGACCGTTGACTACCAAGCACTTAATGCTGTCACACCACCTGTAGCGCCTGTGGTGGCCAAATACAACGAAACCTTGGCTGCCATTGCAGCAGGCTCTCGCTACTATTCTGTTCTTGATTTGGCTAATGCATTCCACTCTATTAAGCTTCATGAGTCTTGCTGGTATAAGTTTGCATTCACCTTTCGGGGTCAGCAGTATTCCTTTAAGAGGATTCCACAAGGCTTTCATTCCAGCCCAAGCATTTGTCATGCATATGTAGTACAGATATGGGAACGGCTTCAGCCACAGTCCCATGCACACATGCTTTCTTATGTAGATGATATCCTGATCCATGCTCCTACTGCAGAGAAATCCACAGAGGTGACAAAGGAAGTCCTTCATCTTATCAGGGAAACTGGGTTTAAGGCTAGCAGGGAGAAAGTGCAGCTCATTCAAATGAACGTCAAATACTTGGGACTAGCACTAGGACTCGACAGTCGGGCTCCCGATGCCCAGCGCATGGAGGTCGTGGCTAAGCTCTCCGCGCACCCTGCTAGGGACCTTCAACTTTTCCAGAGATTTCATTGAGTCTTTTGCAGACAAAGCTCATCCTTTGTATGCTCTACTTAAGAAAAATGTCCTGTGGAATTGGGGGCTGGAGCAGCAACACGCTTTACACCCCACATAGGTCCCTCCCCAAACCCCACCCTCCCAGGTTTAGGGCTGCCAAGTCCCCCTGGGGGGTGGGGATTCCCCCGTTTAAAGGGCCCCAAATACGCCAGTTAAAATAGTGCACACGGTGACCAGTGGAAAGATGGTGGCAAATGCCTCCAACGAAGGTTTAAAACACCATTTTCTGAGGTTACCACCTCCAGCCTGGGGTGTAATGCCAGAGTCCACCCCCAAAGGCAGCCATTTTCCACAGGGGAACTGGTCTTTGTAGCATGGAGATCAGTTTTAATTCCAAGAAGTCTCCAGGCCCTATGTGGAGGTCGGTAACCTTAGGGCCCTGCACAGAGAGGTATCGTGTTTGCTCTCTGAGCCTGGACAGCTGTGTGGCTGCTGTCAGAGAAAGCTGATTTCACATCCCAAAGTAGGGGTGACCCTGACCTGAAGGGGCTCTGGTACTGAAATAATAGTAGGAATCTAGTCAGACAGACACTAATGAACTTTACTCTTTTCTAGCCACCTTCTCTCCCTAGAAGTTTTGCCCTGTGTTAATCTGCTGTATCTGCATAACTGTTTTCTTACTTCATCTATTGCTACATTCTTTGTTCACGCTTCATATTGGACAACACTACAGGGCAGGTCCCAAGTGAAGAGGGAACTGCTCAAGTGGCAGAGAGGGTACACTGGGTTTCCCCCAGTCAAGTCCTTGCAAAGAGTGGTTGAAGCCAGCCAAGCCCCTTGCTCGCTCTAGGGCTGAGGTTGGCAGGAGGGAAGTGGAGGTTGGATCCTTGGAAGGGCTCTCCTGTCCTCCACAAACCCCTGCATGGCCATGCCCCTTCCCGTGACAGACACTATTAAAATCCTTTGACGTACACAGTTCCTTTGTTAAATACCATAAGGGGCAGCATGAGAAAAACAGTGCATACTGTAACACTCACGTGAGCACCATTCTCCAGTAAGACTTTTGCACAGGCAACGTGGCCTCCCAGGCATGCCTCATGGAGAGCAGAAACACGGTCAATCGTAACAATGTTCACGTTGAATCCCTAGAACTCAGAACAATGATGTAGGAAGAGGAAATAACATGTAATAAGGAAAAATAGTATTTTTACTTGGTTTTTTTTTTATAAGGTATTCTGTAGAATGGTCAGAGACATGGTTAACATTTTGGCAAAAAATTCTTTTGAATCAGGAATCATTATCCTGGAGCATGTACAGTTTTAATAATCCTAGTGCCCATATCTTTGTCCAGTTGATAAGACTTGATTCAGGAGAGTTTTACTGTGTTGGAATGCAGCAAAGTTAATGCACAATACTATACAGTACAGTTCCGCTTCAAACTTTGAGCCCAGAATGGTAGCTAATGGCCAGTCAGCTAAAGGAACAGTATAGCGTACAGCATGCTAAAACCCTGAGTGAATGGGCTGCACTCTGGTTGTCTTACTTAACTGTGAAATTATCATTGGATTTGTGTGCTTTGTTCCTTCCATCTTGAACAGAGAATCACAGACCAAAAACTAATTCCAGTTACCCTTTAGTATGATCAGAATTACTCTCCCCTGGATCCTAGACTGGGGTTTAATCCAAGCTGTGTTTCATGTAGCACAGTAAAACGCCAATATCAACATTGCTTGTTATTTATTTTTAAACACATGGCAGCTTAGTCATACGTAAGAGAAAGACACTGAATACCAGAATAACTGAAGAACCAGCAGCCAAACCAATAAGAGAAAGAAAGGGACAGAATGCTGAATCAAAACTGCTGCTAACCAAGCAAGATTTCACATATTACAAGCAACATTTCTCAGATATAATATCTATTTTTATAATTTTTCAGTATAAAACACTGGCAAATATCCAGCAACAACACTAATCGGAGGATTGGACCAGAATTTGAGAAATTGCTTATACAAGGTACAGTCTTTAAAATTCCTTGCATTTAACCTCACAAGAGGGCAGTGTTGGTCTCTTGTGAAATTAGATTTTCTTCTGGAAAGTGGAAAGCTCTTGATACCACTTTCTTCCTTTTTTCATTTTTACTTTGGGAAAGGTGATAATGTAAATTAAAATGATGGCACTGTTTTGTCTTTTAAGTTCTAAACAATAACATCAATAGTACTCATTCAACGTAATGGTTTACCTCTTTATATAGAGGTTGATTCACTTTTTAGCATGAACACAGGAGCTGCCTCACCATGGCTTCTTCCCCCGCTGCTCCAAAAACATGTGCATGAAGGATCCATGTGAGCAGAGCAGATGATGTGCCTCATTGCACACATGTACCATCTGGGAGCACAGCAATATTTACATGAGATCAAACCCTGCCCTTGTGTTTCTGTCATGCATGTGTACTCAAAGCAATGTGGGAAGAAGCCACAGTGAGGATACTGATGGGTGAACCAGACCTAAGAACCTTATGCTGGAAGACAAAACATATTGAAAAGTATGATGAGCATGCTTCTTGAAGTCACCATAGGGTAAAGATCCCGAATGCACATTTGCAGGGAAGTCCCCACCCCCACCCCCGGAATACATCTCCTCTGTATATGTTGTGGTATTTGTTGCTAATACTCTCAGTGGACAAAAGGACACTGGTAGGGTTGCCAGCCTCCAGGTGGGGCCTGGAGATCTCCCAGAATTACAACTGATCTCCAGGTAACAGAAATCTGTTCCCCTGAAGGAAATGGCTGCATTAGAGGGTGGTCTCTATGACATTGTACCCCACTGAGGTCCCTCCTGTCCCCAAACCGAACCCTCCCCAGGCTCCACGCCCAAAAACCTTCAAGAATTTCCCAGGCTGGAACTGGCAATGCTAGTGTGTGTTCTGTATGCAAAGCAGTCTTAACCACTTTTTGAAAATCTCCAGGAAAGAAGGGCCCGTCTTCCCTGGATATTGTGTGGTGAAGAACTGCTCTTTCTACATCTTTCCTAACATTTAGCTTAAACTCGCTTTGCTTTAGTTTAAATGCTTAATGACCCACCCTTGGTAGATGAGATGAACAATTGCTCATTCTCTTTTGAAGAACTTTTAAAAAATATCTGTAGCTTAGGTTTAGACTAAACACATCCGATTCCTTTAGTGCAGATGCCTTCTTACATGGAGAGAGAGATCCTGACAATGTTGCTAGCCCAGCCCTTCCACAGACCCAAGCTCCACATGTTGGTCAGTACTCGAGTGTAAAGGCTCAACTGCCTGATTTGTGTGCTCTGTTTTTTTCTAGTGTGCAATGCACATGATTACAGGCTATGCATACAAGTTAGCATCTGGAGACTGGGCATACAAAGACAGGAATTGCTGCCAGAATTGAGATTCCACTTCCATTCCATACATACAACAAATATCTGCATAGCTCTAACAAGAATGGCATTCTAGAAACGCTTATTTTGTTCATTGTTCTTCTTTGGACCTGTTTAACCACATGGATAGTAATAACTTCTTTGGACAATCTTGGCGGGGATCTCGCACGATAGTCATCTGAACGGACCCTCAATTTACTCTTCTTGACGAAGTACTGGCCAACTGCTGCCCAGTTAATTTTGTTATTTGTACACTCCATTTTTGCATTTGCTTTATTCCTATGCACTAATCTGTTAAGTCAGTCACATAAAATGCTTCCCTTAGAAAATACGTTGTGCTGCAAAGCTTTGAATCTCTTTGCTCGGGATTTCTTACCTGGGCTATCAAAGTTTTTAGAGACAAGAGGCGTCCTTGAAATGCAGCTTCATGCAGAGGAGACCTATCTGCCCAGGAGCCTAAAAATAAGGTAACATCCACAGAAAGATAAATCTAAAGACGTAGAAATGCTAACATTGTAAAGTTTGCTTTTTTTTTTTTTGCTTGAGAAAACATTCTTTTGACATTTCTCAAAACATGCAGCTCCAGCTCTAACATCAAGGATCGCTTGTGATGTCTTCTCATGTCCGTTTCCCCAGTCCTGCCAACAGCAGCCAACAAGATGGAACAGAGGTGAAGAAAAACTGCATGTGATGACTATTGTACTGTGCAAGGGTCCATCTACTCCTACATGGTGTTTCCATGTCTAGGTAAGAAGTCTATTGAAAGTTCACAAATGGGACAAAGACACAATCCTCCCCTGTTATTTGTCCCAGCA
Organism: Lepidodactylus listeri; assembly: GCA_029233225.1. Classification (NCBI taxonomy): domain Eukaryota; kingdom Metazoa; phylum Chordata; class Lepidosauria; order Squamata; family Gekkonidae; genus Lepidodactylus; species Lepidodactylus listeri. The sequence goes on from JARCFY010000001.1 coordinate 77,229,860, forward strand.
TCTAGTATTCAGAGGCATAGCACCTCTGACAGTGACATGCAAGTTCCTGGAAAAACTGTCTCATGAAAGGACACTGGTAACAAACAGAGCTTCCATTCCTTTGTTCCCAGTCCAGGATCAATAAGGAAATAGGAAAGCTCGCTACTTATAGTGAAATATTAAAATCTGTGCTCTTCTTTGGGGAGAGAGGGCAACATAGTATAGCCCAATCTCATCAGATCTCAAAAGCTAAGCAGGGTCAATACTTGGATGGGAGCCCGCCAAGGAAGACTCTGCAGAGGAAGGCAATGGCAAACCACCTTTGCTTCTCACTTGCCTTTATAACCTCTTACTGGGGTTGTTGTACATCGGTTGTAAGTTGACAGCACTTTACACACATATATATATACTGATATGACCTGCTGCTTAATATGGCTGAGGTTTGAATGTGACTGCTTAAATCCTTGTGCTCTTAAACTCAAATGTTAAACATAGCTACTTAGCTGAGATTCTGTAACCTAGACATTAAGTATAACTGATCTTCAACATGTTGCTCTGAGAACAGATTTGCAATCTATAAACAGCTGTACGTGCCCACTTTTTAAATTAGAAACATGCAGTTGGCTTTGCACAAACACACCTAGGTAATGCCATGCTAGCTAGAAAAAACATACCTCCCTGAAGTGTATGGCAAATGTAGTTCCCATAAGGGGCCTCTCTTAACTCTCCAGTTATTAAAGGCATCCCGGAGAGATGAGATTTGTTGGAAGTTATAGAAATAAATCCTTTAGCTTTAGCTCCTTCTTCTTTAGATGGCATTACTTCAAAGCTTCACTGTGACAGTGTGTCTGCAATCTAATCGAGAGCAGAGGTGAAGTGGTCATGACTGTTTTGAAAGGTGATACAAATGGACAGAATTACAGGAGGCAACTTGCCAGAGAAAAAGACCTCGGGGATGTACGAGGCTAAAGCCATGAACAGCTTTAATTTAAAAATTGTGTTTTTAAATGACATAGGAAAGTCTTTGGTGAGACAAACTGTTGTGACTGAACAGAACTACTCACTGCCTTCAAACATTGCTGGCAGGAGGAACTGTAGCCCAGGGTTGAGAACCCAGCTGCAGGTTAGGAAATTCCTGGAGATTTGGGTGGTGGAGCCTGGGGAAGGTGAGACATGGGAAGGAAAGGGACCTTACAGGAGTATAATGCTATAGAGTCCGCCCTACAAAGCAGCCGTTTTTCTCCAGGGGAACTGATCTCCACTGTCTGGAGATCAGGTGTAATTCCCGGGGATCACCAGGCCCCACCTGGAGGTTGGCAACCTTAGCTTTCTAAGAGGCTGCATTTGGATGACTTGCCCTACTCATGTTTTGAAGCATCTGTAATAACTCTAGTCAGTCCACACACTGAGACCTTGTGTACAAATACCATTCTAATAAGTACTAGGAAATGACTAAATATCCTTTTAAGCATTTCATCATAATTGAAAAGAAAAGCAGCTCTGGCGAAATGGCTTTTGAAATAGTATTTTATTTACATTTTTACTTTTCAAGATTTATAGATTTACTACTTTGCACATACGTTTTAAGCTTACAAAGGAGCGGCAGTAGTTAGAGTGCTTGACTGGGAGTGGGTGATTTGGGATAAAAATGCACTAAATAGCATACTAGGCAAAATGTAAGCCATGAAGAATATTCCTGAGGTCCAATTAAATAAGTCTGTCTGTATTGAACTTTTCACCCTGGAAACCTGTGTTAAGTTTCCTATCAGGCAATTTTGCTATAACTAGGTATCAAACCCCACCACCACTACCGTTCAAGACACCAAGAACTGGAAGCAATCCTGAAGGCCATCAAAGTCCACCCCTCTGACCCCTGCATGCATTAACTCCCAGCAAAGTCCAGACTCCATTGCAACAGAGAACAAGAGCAATGAAGGTACATCACTCCAAGCCAAGCCAAGCCACATGCTACTGTGGTTCAAGCAGGCAGTAGATGTCTCACAGGTCTTTTTAGACATGCATACACCCCAGCACACACTATTAGCTGCAAGACCACCATCAGCATTTTCATTCCAGACTACTGCAAGGAAATAATTATTTCTAATCATTACACTGAAAAAAAAAAAGCACAATCTGTGTCAGAAGCATTCAGTGTCTTTAATCGTGGGTTGTTTGTTGGTTGCTGTTGTTGTTTTACCTGGGGCTATTCCATAGATTTCTTCTGCTATCCTGGCAGCCTCTTTCCTGTTCCCTTTCACAATATAGAAATGAGTCAATAAAGCCAAAGAGATTTTAATTAAGAGCTTGAAACAAAACAAAGTAAAGATTGCAAAATAAATGTTATTGAAAGCATAGAGTATCGTACTGCCCTCCATTTTGCAGAATTTCACAGGGCTGGCAAGTTTCACTTCACTGTTATTGGTATCGTATGACATCTATTTTAAACCTCCCAGCAGTGGATGCTCCTCAGTGGCCAAAAATAAATCCCGCTTCTTTATTTATTACAGGCAAGATATTAAATAACAATGCTTAGTATTAAAAGTGCTGCAAGTTTGTCTTGGTTAAATCACACTGTTCCCTAAAATGTATCCAAAAGTGAAAGAATTTGGGTTGGCATTTGTAAAGGACACCGAGAAGACAAAGGATAAATCTCCAGCAATTTCCCAACAGAGAGGATATTAAAAATATGCCTCTTTCTAAATACCATATGAGGCTAAACACATAATACTCGTTTCCTAATGTTCTAGTTTGTTTGGCTTCAGGGTGAAACAGGATATTGTTTTTTGAGAGCAATTTCAGCATGAGTTTGCACACATATGCAGGCACATACACACACAGCACTCATCCGCAGCTATGAGATGGGAGGGAGCAGCTGCAGGAGTGGTATCACCACACTTAAGGGCAAGCCACACTTTTGTCTGTGGCATGAGGAGAGAGGACACCATAAGCAGGGATAATCAAAGGGCTAACTTTATTTTTATTGCTCAAGAGTAGGGTTGCCAGGTCTGGATTGGGAAATACCTGGAGACTTTGGGGTGGATCCAGGAGAGGGCAGGGTTGGGGGGGGGGGGGCTCAGCATGGTACAATGCCATAGAGTCCACCCTCCAAAGCAGCCATTTTCTCCAGGGCATCTGATCTCTGTTAGCTGGAGATCATTTGTAAAAGTGGGAGATCTCCAGGCCCCACCTGAAGGCTGGCAACCCTACTCAAGCGGGATCGGCAGCAGTCACAGGCTGAAACCCCATTCCAGACCTTAACTGTAGTGCAGGCGATTGGTGAGATGCAGAAGAATCAGGCCTCCTCTGTTTTCTGCATCCCTGATCTGATGGGCGAGGCCACCCTGGCTCCGAGCCCTGAGGCATCACATGGGTACGGCTGCTGCTCCTCCTTGCCAAGCCTTCTTTAGTGCTTGCAGGAGGTGTGCCATATCCTATCCCCTAGCCTAGGGTTGCTAGGTCTGGGTTGGAAAATACCTGGAGACTTTGGGGGTGGATCTGGGAGAGGGCAGGGTTTGGGGAGGGGCCTCAGCATGGTACAATGCCATAGAGTTCACCATTGAAAGCAGCCATTTTCTCCAGGGCAGCTGATCTCTGTCAGCTGGAGATCATTTGTAAAAGTGGGAGATCTCCAGGCCCCACCTGGAGGCTGGCAACCCTACCCTAGCCACAAGGTCTGTTGGTCAAGTCTAATGGAAACTCTCAAGGGGTTCCTGTCTCAGGTCTATGAAGACACCGAGGTCCCAGGCTCCTGGTCTTCATCTTCCAAAAAAATTCCTCAAGGTGTTCACCAGATCTGTACCTTGTACCACTGAAGCAACATTTTCCCTCACTACTTCTGCCTGCAACCTATATTATTTCAGAGTGGAGGGGGAACAGCTTGTTGCCAGTTATGCTGAAGGGGCAAAAAATTCCCACCTACCCCCAAACAGGAAACCAGCTTGAAATGCTCGAAAATAGAGGGAAGTGGGGTGCCTCCTCCACTTGCTGTGCTCAAAGAGGATGGGCCAGCTGGATGCAGGACCATATTTGTCCTTTCCTTGAGCCCATATTTGTCCTTCCAATCTCAGGCACACAATGTCAGTTTCAGCTGGCTTTCCCTTCCCACCAACCTCAGTCAAAACCCACTCCCCTCCTTCCCACTCTGTTTGAACGGGGATGGAGCAGCTTCATCCTGTTAAGAGGATACCGTGCCTTTTAGTTGGAGGTGTTTAGGCCTCTTCAGCCACTGTACTTTTGGGGGCATGGCTGAAGTGGGTGGAGTTTCTTGATGTCTGTTGCTGGTTGTGTTTGAGAGAATAAACTAATTATGTTTAAGGCCTGCTGAGCCTCCTGCTTACCACTACCAGGCATGGCATGTGTGCATAGCAAGCCCACACAAGCCAGCTGGTCTGAAAGATTCCCCTTATCCCATGTTTGGTAGCTAGCATTCTGATCCAAAACCTGAGACAGATGCATAGTCACAGAAGGGGTTCTGGAGATTCAGTCTCATGCATTGGTCGCCAGCCTCCAGGGTTTTTTACAACTGATCTCCAGCTGACAGAGATCAGCTCCCCTGGAGGAAATGGCTGAAGGGTAGACTCTAGGGCATTGTACCATGCTGAGGCCCCTCCCCTCCCCAGATCTGCCTTCTCCCAGATCCACCCCCAAAGTCTCCAGGAATTTTCCAACCCAGATCTGCTAACCCTGATTGCAGGCTGTCTTTGTCAAAGATTCACTTTTGGGAAGGTGTGACACTGACAAAAGATATCTAGACAAAGGGGAGAAAAACACATAAAACTTCTAAATTAGACAGGCTACCCAGCCACAAATGGGGGTGGGCTTCATCCATCCTTCCCATGGGATATTTGCTAGCAAAAAAAAAGCCTGGTGGGAGAGAGGTCCCAGCAAATAGGACCCACAGCAGCCATTTTTGCTGGCAAATATGGTGGGGGGGAGGGGTTGAAGCCCATTCTCACCCACACCACACTGCAGTTCTGAGCAAAATCTAGGCTTGCCAAGTCCAGGTTGGAAAATACCTGGGGACTTTGGGGGTGGAGCCGGGAGAGGGTGGGGTTTGGGGAGGGGAGGGGCCTCAGCATGGTGCAATGCCATAGAGTCCACCCTTCAAAGCAGCCATTTTCTCCAGGGGAAGTGATCTCTGTCAGCTGGAGATCATTTGTAAAAGCAGGGGATCCCCAGGCCCCACCTGGAGGTCGGCAACCCTAGCAAAATTGCCCCCCTCAATTGCCTTTAAGGTCGTATCTGTTGGAGGCATTGGTTGAACAAACAGCAATCCTGACAGTTTGCTTTAGGTTTCAGATTTGCAAAATATGTACAAGTTCTCCTTTCCCAGCTGTGTACCCAATGTCCCATCGTTGAAAGAAATAACTTTGAATAGATGGATTGACGCCCAGAAAAGGCTCTGCATAAGTTGATACGATAGTACACTGTTTTGATACATTTCTGTGGGAAATTTCTTCTAAGCTCGGAGAAGTACTCACCTCATACCATCAGAAGTGACAAACTGGAAGGTTTTGGTAAGTTCATCTGTGTTTCACATAGTTGGGCCTATATCAGTTTCACAGGGCCCCGCTTACGTTACACTAATGCCAACTGTTTGTGTTATGAATATACACTTTCAGTAAACATGTAGGTAACAAACTTCCTATTGATTTCAATAAGGCTATTTGTGGGTCTGATTAGACAATACCATAAACACAAGTGATTAAGGGAACCCCCAATCGAACTCATGTCTAATGCACGGCCAGCTTTCACCTTCAAAATTGTTTGTATGGGGGAGGGGAATGGTCTCCCAAACCCGCACACGGCAGCAAAATATTTCCTCTCTTCCATCCAGTGTGTTTTTGCAAACAGAAAAAAGCTGTGGGGGGTGGGCTGTTTGCCTCATTGCCAGTTCCACATGAAAGTCCAGGAGACACATGTTTCTCACTTCATTACTAAAGGAAAAACATGTGAGCCAAAGAAAGTCATTTCTTCTGGCAAAACCATCACAGGACAGAAGCCTGAAGCCCCTTCCTGTGTGTGACAATATATAATGCATTTGGGCCTTCAAAGGGGCTCACTTTGGATTGGGAAGTTGCCCTCCTTCTAGGAGGTTCATTTGGCCTCAGATCGTGAGCTTTTTTTTCGTGCAGTGGTATGGTTTTTTTGTTTTTACTGCATTATTTTAAATTGCTATGATCCAGTTTTTGCATTTCTTATGTCTCCTATTGTTCTCTAACTTTGTAGTGTTCTCTAACTTTGTAATCCAATCTTATTACAGTGTTTATTATACGTTTATTATATGTTTCTATTGCATCTGGCTTTCATGGCTGCATAGTTGCTCAATACCCAGAGGACAAATTCTCAGCACTAAGAACAATCACAAGCCACAGGTTAATACATGTGCAGCAAGGGTGGCACCCAAAAGGACTGAGATGCGGAAACTCTTCAACTGAAATTTAGAATACTGGGGAGAATGCAAAGTTACCTCAAAAATTGTTAGATAACAATTTCCTTTAAAATGCAATTGAATTGTTTTTGGTCCATGGGGAGAAATGGTATTGTACTGTGTAGCTTCCTGCTGCTGTACCCAAACCAGAACGGATGAACAAGAAATGTAAAGTATTTTAGACCCCAAAACATTGGGGGGGGGGGGATTGCTTAAGAAACTACCATTTATTTCCTACAGCTAGTAAAATATTTGAAGATGTTGTTAATAAAAAGAATACTGTCATGATACAGTAGATGGAGCTATAGGAATATAAATGTTCTCCTGTATAATTATTTTGTTGTGCCAGAGGAAAGGAAAGGTTTATTGGCTACTTATAGTAGCCCAGACCAATTTACTTCAAAGGGACATTAGTGAAAATGGGCAGTTAATTACCCCTAAGACTAAAAGGAGATTAACTTGTATATGGTAATATGTTGCAAGTTGCTTCCTCTCTGTATTTTACTGTAAAATACAGCCCATTACCACTCTGGCATGAATTTAAGGCACCTAATGGCTGTAACATGAAAACCATTTTGCAAATTGCTTTTTGTCATACTAGTCCATCAAAATGGAGCCTTGTGGAGAAATACAACCATCTGGCTAAATGTCAAAGCACTTTATAAGGAATGCAGACCTGGCTCTTATTTACACACTGAGGTCATTTTACAAAGGTGATGGAAAATAATAAGAACAAACATGATTGCTTTTCAGTCATGAATTCAAAAGCACCTCTCCAGTAAATCAGAACCTGACCCTGAAGAACAAAGATAAATTTACAGATTCAGAATCAGCAAATACACAGCAGGGCCAACCCCATCCAGTGGACTGAAAGTCACAAGTCACTTTTTTCATTGGGAAGTTTTGCCAGTTCCCCCCCTCTCCACATTAATCCCCAGTTCAGTCTCCTGTCCCCCCAGAGCAAAATTTCAGGGGATTTGGTGTGCTACAGTAGAAGGATGTCAGATGAGAATCCTGAGAGCAAGTGTGGTGTGGTGGTTAAGAGCAGTGGACTCTAACCTGGAGAACCAGGTTTGATTCCCCACTCCTCCACATGAAGCCTGCTGGGTGACCTTGGGCCAGTCACAGTTCTGTCAGAACTCTCTCAGCCCCACTTACCTCAGGTGCCTGTTGTGGGGAGGGGAAGTGATTGTAACCCGCTTTGAAACTCCTTGGGGTAGGGTATAAAAACCAACTCTTTTTCTGTTCTGTGAATTGAATTTCACTCTCAATATTTTGGGTCTAACCCAGAACCAAGCTGTCACCATGATATTTCATTCACCCTGATCTTCCTGAGGGAGAAACTAGAGCTAGATATTTTTGTTTCTTACTGTAAAAAAAGCTGTCTGAATGGTACAGAAGGTATGCCCTGCTGAACAACCCATGTAAAAATACCCCACAGGTTAATTGATTAATGTAGGGACCCTGTCTGTGTTAATTAGATAAATAATTAGCTCTTCTTTGGATCTGAGTTACCCAAAACTAACACTGAATTTTAGCAGATTTCCTCCATTAACGAGAAGGGCTACCCATATTAGGTGGTATTTGGAGATAAGGTTGGCATAATAGATGGTAAAACAAAGAGGAGAAGTAATACAGATTCTGTGTGGCACCCTTTTAAATATACCAGTCATGCCTCATTGGCTACAAATCATATCCTTTCCTCTTTCAGCTCAAAACAGTTTTGATTCTTCAATTTAAGTCCTTTATTGGTGTTTTCAGTGAATACTAATGCATGCGACTGACATGTAAAATGGATGACAGGGCATCATTTGTAGATCCCATCTGTCTTGCCTAATGTTCTAAGTGGAGAGTACTTTGTAATGAGCCCAGCAGAATGTATACCATTATTGCCTTCCTGAAGTTAACAAAGATTGATAGTTCATCATGTGATTTGCATGCATTAATCCAAGCAGGCCTTGTAGGGACCTCAACAAAACTCATGTTTGATGTCAAAGCTCTAGACAAATAAAGCATCACTGATTTAAACTGAATCATTTTTCATTTGTACTAATGCTGGTTATAGGAAAACATGAAATCCTAAACATTAGAAAGCGTGTGACTTTCACTAAGTTGCTTAAATTAACAATTCCCACTCAGATTTACATGCACCTCTGGGCAGAGCTGAGTAGCTTGGTTTGTGCCGCTGAAAGGGAAAGCTGCATTAAGAATGACATTCACGTAGGGTTGCCAGGTCTGGGTTGGAAAATACCTGGAGACTTTGGGGGTGGAGCCAGGAGAGGGCGGGGTTTGAGGAGGGGAGGGGCCTCAGCATGGCACAATGCCATAGAGTCCACCCTCCAAAGCAGTCATTTTCTCCAGGGGAGCTGATCTCTATCAGCTGGAGATCAGTTGTAAAAGCGGGAGATACCCAGGCCCCACCTGGAGGCTGGCAACCCTAAGTTCACAAGAGGCTCATGGTTTTAGAAAAGAAACAGAAATTCTTTATGGTAGAACAGCTCCATACTAAATGGGAAAGTCAGAAAGCATTCTAGCTAGCTATCAAAACCAGGATGGAAAGAGATTGCTGAGAGCATGTCCTGCCCTCATGGTGCTGGGAAGGAGCAGGAGGACCTGGTGGTAATCAGCTGGAAGGAAAATCCCCTAAGAGTAGCATTCTGGGTATGCAAAAGACAGCAAAAGAGCAGACGAAGGGGAGGATACAGGAGCTATATCTAATTAGCCTTTCTAGCTCTACTGCTCTCTCGTAAAGCACCAGTGTGATTTGTACAAAGAAACTGCACTGCATGTCCTTTTCTTCTAACAGCACCTAGGCTCATTTATATGGCCAAGGATGGGACTCTGTTGCATTGATTTTAATGCAAAAAGAAAGTACGTATCTCCGATTTCACTTCAGTCTTTATGCCATATGATAAATAAATTTATGGCAAAACCTGTGAAGAGGTACTACTATGGTGATTTATCTAATAAAATAGCTGAACTAGTAAACAGGGAAAATTTTTTTTTGAAATTGATGCATTTCTGGCCACAGATCTACATAGAGAGGGTGCTGGTTGTAAATCACCCAAGAATCTTATAAAAGTGAAGTCAGGAGATTTTTAGATACTTAAATTCGTTGAACAGAGCAGTGAACAGGCAAGACAGATCTTTCTACAAACCCACAGTCCAAAGGCCAAGGAAATGAGAAGTAGTCCCTTCCAGAAACACCTTCTGACACTTATCCTCCAAGTAGGTGCTTCCCAATGGTGCTTCCCAGGACCAGTCCAAAGAGGTGGTCCGGAGAGAGATGTAACTGATGGTATCGAAAACCACAGAGAAGTTCAGGAGAATCAATGGCGTCGCATTCTTCTGGTGCAGGCCAGCTGATTCTAGGGAGAGATGAAAAGAAGTGGAGGACCTGCCCTCCTGCCACTCATCTTTAATTTGTCTGCAAATGCAAAAGATGTTCCTCTGTTGTGGGAATTCTTCCCCCCTCCCATTTTTTTAAAAAACTGTTCATCTTTTTCTGCAAACCTGGGGGATGTCTCCAAGTTTGTAGGGGGAAAAATCCTTTCTTGGTATATGGCCTCCAACCAGTGTTCCCTCTAAGCTGAGATAGTGTGAGCTAGCTCACAGTTTTTGAGCCTCTGGCTCACACATTTTTGTCTTTGCTCAGGAAGGATGGCTCTAGATCAAAGTAATTTATGCAGCAGCCTAATCAATCACTTACAACTTTCATGCCAGTAGCTCACAAAGTAGAATTTTTGCTCACAAGACTCCACAGCTTAGAGGGAGCATTGCCCCCAACCCCAAATGTAAGGATCTGCAGCTGGGCTCATGTTGAGAATTAGATATGGGAAAAAAGAGAGCTGATGATGCAACTGAAGAATATTCAAGTAAAGGATTCCCTCTGTTTTGCAACAGAGCTTTTTCAGGGGAATCTGATGAGTCCTTCAATATTTTTACTGCAAGATTTTGCATTCTTGCTGTAAAAACACTGAAGGACCAGCAGATTCCACGGAAGAAGGTGTACTGTGAATCCCACAGGGATTTTTAAAATGAGAATAAAATATTCTTCTTCAGTTGCACCACTTGTTCTTTTGCCTGTTTTTATCTCTCAGAATTAGATGTAACAAGTGGGGGACCTATGAGACTTGCAGGGAAGAATCCCCTCTTCTCCCCCCTCCCGGCAGCTGCTCTCACTCCCCCTGCCCAACCCACTTGCCCACCCAGCTGCAGTGTCACCACCTCCACATGCCTGGCTCACAGGGCGGCGGCGGCAGCAGCTCTCCTGCCCTCTCCTCTTACCTGCAGCAGTGCTGCCTTAACCTGCCTGGCTCATACAGTGGCAGCCCCCACTCCTCCTCCCTGACCTAGCCACCTGCAGCACCACTGCGTCTGCCTCCCTGGGTGGGGAGAGGCAGCAGGGGCAGCTTCTGCTCCTCTCCCCCCCCTTCCCTCAGAATGGTGGTACTGCAGGATCACTCTCCAACTTTCCTCTTGAGTAAATAAATATGGGCAGATTAGTAAAAATCTGATCATGAAATCAGTGACACTATCTTGGCTTTGCCAGGGATCCTGGAGGTTTTTTGTCATCTTCTGGGCATGGAACAGCGGTCACTGCAGGTGTGGAGGTGGAAGTATTTGTGAATGTCCTGCATTGAGCAGGGGGCTGGACTAGGTGACCCTGGAGGTCCCTTCCAACTCTATGAGCCTGCGTAGCGGGGAGAGCAGCCTATAAGTCTAATAATAAATAAATAAATAAAAATATGATTCTGTGGCTTGATAAAACCAAGCAAGCAATCTTAGTTTCAGATCCCTTCATATTATCTTAAACAGAACACTATTCAGTGCAGTCATTTCACCCACTTCAGATGTTGTCCTCAAGGGCACAGCAGTCAAGGGATTTAGGTACATGTGAGAAGCTACCCAAAGAGGTACAGAAACATTAGAGCCTTTTGAATGCAAGGACTTCACCATTTGTTTTTCCATGTAACAATGAATGCTAGAAACTTGCTTCTCTCTCTCTCTCTCTCTCTCTTTTTAAATGAGAGAATAAATTCAGCTGTGCCAAATAAGATGTTTCTTTGTGGAGCTTCATATGTTTATGGAAGGGATGGACAATAAAAACCTCACTGTAGTTTCTTTGTGATTAAGATTTGATGTCAAATGACATATGGCAATGTACATTTATTAATAACCAATGCATTTATTTTCCTATATACATTTTAAATATGGAACATTATCGGACAATAGTTTTACGATAAATCTAAAGAATAAAAATGGACAGTAGACCAACTAATCCAGTGCTGAACATATTATGAGTACAAGCGATGGAAGTTTGCTCTGAAGCAGGGGTCCCCAAAGTGATGCCCAAGGACACAATGGTGCCTGCCGACCCCTTTCCCCGGGGCCCACCAGGTGTTTTTAGGAAGTGGGCAGTGCTTTTGGCTGTGCAGACTTTTAAGAACATTGCTTTGGCAGCAGCTGCCCCCACAGCAGCAAGGATCTTCAGTATGTGACCGAAGGTTAACTTGTGTGTATTCAAGAAAACAGCTTTGAAGGCATCCTGTTAAACGTAGCCTCTGCCTGAAATGCTGAAGAGTTACCATTAAGAGCTGTACATACCCTCACTCCCTGTTATTTGGTGGCTGGCTCGGCCTCCTGCAGCAGCCATTTTGTGGCTGCGCCTGCCACCCTGTGGCAGAATCCCAAAGATGTCCACAGGCTCAAAAAGGTTGGGGACCCCTGCTCTAAAGAAATATGCTCAATAACATCTATGTAGAACTATTTTCTTTTGCATTTCCAAAATGCTGGATGATGACTGTCCTCCGGCAACAAGCATGCCAGTTTCTTCTCTGACAGCCGTGATGGATATGGGTCCTTTTAGTGACCCTTTGTAGAACAAGGATAATCTGTTGCAGCAGACATCTGAAGCCAGAGGGTAGTGTCCTTGCACACCCATTCATCCTCTTCATAATGAATACTGATTTCATTTTTTTTACTAGTAATGTCACTCATATCCCATGGCTATTATAGATGAATAACTTTGTGGCAGAAGACACCAACTTTGCAAAGCAGAGAGTGCATGTTTTGTGCAAGGGTAACAAAAGCTTGATCAAGGGTTTTCTTTGCTTTGGGACCCATGAGGGCCTCTTCCCCCCCTGAGACAGCGACAGTGCCTTGAACACACTGGCCTAGCAGTTGGGCACGTTCTGGCCTGGAATGGGCATCTGTCTTCACAACTGTTTAAGACAACAGAAAAGATGACATGGTAAGTAAACAGTTCTCCATCACAGAATTGGGACTGGAAACGATCTTTTAAAAAAAACATGTAAACCAAACCTGTTGCATCTTCACAGCACCCCTGCCACCTCCCCCATATTAGTACCAGAATGGTTTCCTTGAGCTATTTCAGGTTGAGAAAATGGCACAGTGTGGAAAGGTTTACCCTCCCCCTTCCCTTCATGTTTTGGCTCTGATCACAAACCTGATTTTCAGAGGGAAAATAGCTGGGAACTCCATTCATGGAATTCCCAACTTCTCACTTGTTTGAACTTGAAGTTCCTTCATGTGAAAGTGGCCTTATATAAAAAAGGATTAATTGTTCTGTGATAATATCCTGGGATGTTCTTCATCTTGTCTATTGTCTCTTTACTTTTTTCCCTGTGATTTTTACATGCTCCTTGCTTTACATTTGCGTAGGTTAGTCCACCATCCAGAAATTAGTAAGCAAGCATAGTTGCACAGGAAATGCATGAAAAATTGCACCAGGATGATGAGAAAAAACAAACACTGGGAACAAAGGTGATGCTACTAGTGCAAGGTATGACTGCCCAAGTCGTGCTGACTTGCAATATGAATGCTCATTGAATCGTTCACAAGACCAGGAAACCTTTGAATGTCCAGAATGAGAGGACCAGCAAAACTTTTCTTGGAGTTAGAAGAAACAAGAAGAGGGGACCCGCGATACTCACGGGAGGGGGGAGAAGCTGACAGCCACTTGGGGCTAGTACTTTTCCCTCCCTCCCGGCCCCCCCCGCCGCTCTCGTTTGCCTCCTGCCCCCCCCGCCGCTCTCGCTCAGGCCCAAGTGGCTTAACGCCACTCAGGCCCATTGTTTCCCTCCCCCCCAGCCGCTCTCGCTCACCTCCTGCCTCCGCGGTGGCCCGGCAAGGCCCAGAGCCACCAGGCCTCGCCTCTCCACCCCCCCATCTCCAGATCGCCCCGGCAAGGCCTGGAGCCGCCGGGCCTTGCCACTTCCCCCCTCCCGCCCCTGCGTTGCCTCGGCAATGCTTCCCCCACCCCCGAATTGCCCCGACGAGGCTCGGAGACGCCGGGCCTCACTGCTCTCCCCTCCTCCAGCGGCGAGGCTCAGACGCCTCTCAACCACCGGGCCGTCCTAGTTCCCTGAGCGTTCCCTGCGCATGCGCAGGGAACCTTTTACTTTTCGGGGGATTTAAATATCCCCTGAATTTTTGTTTTAACTTTTTGGATTTTTTTGCACATGGGGGGAGTGCCCCCCGTGTGTAGGAAAACCTCCCTTCCCCCAAGTGCCCCCCCCACAGATTTAGCTATCCGCACGGGGGGCACTTGGCTATTAGTATATAGATGGTTAAGAACATAAGAGAAGCCAATGTTGGATCAGGCCAGTGGCCCATCCAGTCCAACACTCTGTGTCACACAGAGGCCAAAAACACCAGGTGCCCTCAGGAGGTCCAGCAGTGGGGCCAGAACACTAGAAGCCCTCCCACTGTTGCCACCCCCAAGCACCAAGAATACAGGGCATCACTTGCCCCAGACTGAGAGTTCCTATCTATACTTTGTGGCTAATAGCCACTGATGGACCTCTGCTCAATATCTATATACTAATAGCAAAGGTGCCCGCTGCGTGCAAATATCTAAATCCATGGGGGGGGGACACTTGGGGGACTCCCCAGGTGTGTAGAAAAATAAAAAAAAATTTGGGGGGATAGTTAAATCCCCCCAAAAGTAAAAAGTTCCCTGTGCATGCGCACTTACCTTGACTCCGTGGCTGCTGTTGGTGGTGGTGGCAGCTGGAGGGGCCCTTGCCAGGCCTCGCCGTCGCTGGGGGTGGTGGTGGCAGAAGGAGCTGGGGGGAGCTGGTGGGGGGGGAGCGAGCTGGGGGTGGGAGGGAGGGAAACGCTGGGCCTAAGCAGCTTAATGCCACTCGGGCCCAAGCGAGAGCGGGCCAGGGGCGGGAGGGAGGGAAACGCTGGGCCAACAGGGCGGTGGGGGGGAAGCAGTGAGGCCCGGCGGCTCTGGGCCAAGCCGGGGCCAGGAGGGGGGAGAGCAGCAGGGTCCAACGGCTCTGGGCCTCGCCGGGCCAACCAGGGTGCAGGAGGGGGGGAAAGCGGCAAGGCCCAGCGGCTCCGTGCTGCGCGGGCCTCGCATGGGGCAGGCTGGAATGGGGGGGAGGGATGGCGAGGCCCATCCGGCGCAGAGTCTCAGGCCTCGCCGGGACAGCAGAGGGAGAAGGATTGGCTCCTTCTCTCTTCCCCCCCACGGATCCCGTGGGTCCCGCCTCTTGTGTTTATCTGATTCCCTCTTGAATCCGCCCATGCTTGTAGCCACCACCACCTCCTGTGGCAGTGAATTCCATGTGTTAATCACTCTTTGAGTGAAGAAGTACTTCCTTTTATCTGTTCTAACCCCTCAGCAATTTCATGTAGTGCCCACGGGTTCTTGTATTGTGAGAAAGGGTGAAAAGTATTTCTTTCTCTACCTGCTCTATCCCATGCATAATCTTATAAACCTCAATCATGTCACCTTTCAGCCATTGTTTCTCCAAGTTAAAGAGCCCCAAGCACTTCAACCTTTCTTCATAGGGAAAGTGTTCCAACCCTTTTATCATTCTAGTTGCCCTTTTCTGCACTTTTTCCAATGCTATAATATCTTTTTTGAGGTGTGGCGACCAGAACTGTACACAGTACTCCAAATGAGGTTGCACCATTGATTTATAAAGGGGCATTATGATACTGGCTGATTTGTTTTCAATTCCCTTCCTAATAACCCCCAGCATAGTGTTGGCCTTTTTCACTGCAGTCGCACTCTGTCTCGACATTTTCATTGAGTTATCTACTGTGACTCCAAGATCTTTCTCTCGGTCAGTCTCTGCCAGTTTGGACCCCATCAACGTGTATTTATAGTTGGGATTTTTGTCCCCAGTGTGCATCACTTTGCACTAGGCTACACTGAAACCCATTTGCCACGTTGACGCTCACTCGCCCATCCTCGACAGATCCCTTTGCGGTGCTTTGCAATCCTCCCTGGTTCTCACCACCCTGAACAACTTTGTGTCGTCTGCAAATTTAGCCACTTCACTGCTTACTCCCAACTCCAAATCATTAATAAACAAGTTAAAAAGCATCAGACCGAGTACTGATCCCTGCAGTACCCCACTGCTTACCTCCCTCCACTGAGAAAATTGCCCATTTAATTAGCCAGTTTTTAATCCACAAAAGGACTTGTCCTTTTATCCTGTGATTATTGAGCTTACTTAGGAGCCTTTGATGAGGACCTTTATCAATAGCTTTCTGAAAGTCAAGGTAAACAACATCTATTGGGTCCCCCTTGTCCACATTTTTGTTCACTCCCTCAAAGAACACTTAACAGGTTAGTGAGACAAGATCTTCCCTTTCAGAACCCATGCTGAGTCTTCCTCAAGAGATTTTATTCATCAATGTGCCTACTAATTTTTTCCTTAATAGCAGTTTCCACCAACTTACCCGGTATCGACGTCAAACTGACTGGCCTGTAATTTCCCGGATCTCCTCTGGAACCCTTTTTAAAGATGGGAGTGACATTCACTACCTTCCAGTCCTCAGGAATGGAGGCAGATTTTAAGGAAAGATTACATATTTTGTCAGGAGATCCACAAGTTCACATTTGAGTTCTTTCAGAACTCTCGCATGTATGCCATCCAGGCCCGGTGATTTATTTGTTTTTAAGTTATCTATCAGTCATAGGACCTCCTCTCTCATCACCTCAATCTGACTCAGGTCTTTCAACACCCCTCCCAAAATCAGTGGTTCTGGAGTGGGCAAACACTTCTCATCTTCCACAGTGAAGACAGAGGCAAAAAGTGCATTCAGCTTCTCAGCCATTTCCCTACCATCCTTCAGTACTCCTTTTACCCCTTGGTCATCCAAGCCCCCCCCCCCCGCCTCCCTGACTGGTTTCCTACTTCTAATGTATAGAAGAAGAAGCAAGACTACCTGTAGGCACAGCATGTAACATATATCCTAAACTAAGGTTGTCAGCCCTGGGTTGGGACATTCCTAGCAATTTGGTAAAACCTGGAAAGGGATTTCTGTGGGGTATAATGCCACAGAATCCACCCTTCAAAGCAACCATTTCTTCTAGGGAAGCTGATCTCTGTGGTCTGGAGATCAGCTGTAATTCTGAAAGATTTCCAGGCCCCACCCCGATGCTGGCAACCATAATTTTAACACTAGACCCATCTCAGTTGGCAAAGCAAGCTAAGTAAAAAGAGTGGGAATTCCAAAATGATGCAAACTAATCTTTAGTAGAAAACCCAGCATAGTTTTGTTCTGCTTTAGAGGAATAATTTTTTAAAAAATCAAAATGTTTAGCTGAGTGAGTCTATTTTATCCTCATTCAAACCTCATTATTCGGCATGAACTCCAATGTGGGAGTAAATCCATCAGGTACCCCGGCGGGGTCAGGGGCAGGCTGTTTTTTGAGCTGAGATGGAATGAAACACTTACCTGCAGGTTTCTGCATTAAACATCTTATGTTTCTGAAAGCAGCTGTCCTGGTTCTCTGTGCACAAATAACAGCTGCAATTATCTTTGTTCTGAAATAAATTGCCAGCGCACTTCCATTTACAGACGCACTCACAGTTCTCTTCATCAAAGTCCATATTTGGTGCACACATAGCAAGTTCAGCAAGTGGAGGAAGTCCTGGCACAAAAGACACACGGTTTTGTAGTCCAGCAGGAGAGTGATTTATAAAGTCCTTTCGCACTGAAAGCTCTTAAAATGTTGGCAGCTTATCACTTTGCTAAAGATCACAGGAAGGCTGGAACTTGTAGGTAATATCCTGCAGATTTACAAGAAGTCTTCAATTTGACTTATAAAATGCTCCGTCTACTCAAGGCCTGGAACCCCCATAATTTGAATATTCAGCAATTTATCACTAGAAGTAGGAAATCCATTGCTTGAAAATAACATAATATTGTGACAATATCTCAACAAAATAAATGCATAGCCTGTGTGGATTCTGGTGGCCAGATTCCTTTTTTAAAAAAATGATCAGTTCTGGTTAGCATTTTCTGGGATCCAAAGTGTTATTTTAGGCTTGTCTAAGAGCTCAGGCATACTTATTGGGATTTTGTTTGTTTGTTTACTGTGAACAGCAGACCCCTTCTGACATTGAGACAAACAACATCACATTTTTATTTCAGGTTTCCTCCCTGGATCTCATAGCAGCATACATGCCTTTTCTCTCCTCAGTTTTATCCTTGCAACAACTCAGATAGGTTAGGCTGAGAGAAAGTCAGGTTCACCCAGTGAACTTTATGGTTTGGGTGGAGAGGAGGAGGAGATTGGATTTATATCCCACCCTTCACTTGGAGCCTAAGAGTGGCTTACAAACTCCTTTTCCTTCCCCTCCCCACAACAAACACCTTGTGAGGTAGGTGGGGCTGAGAGAGCTCTTTTCAGATCTGTCCTTGAGAGAACAGCTCTGACAGAACTGTCTTGCCCGAGGTCATCCAGCAGCTGCAAGTGGAGGAGTGGGGAATCAAACCTGGTTCTCCCAGATTAGAGTCCGTGCTCCTAACCACTACAACAAACTGGCTCTGAGTGACTCAGTCCTGGTCCCACACAGGAATGGACTGGGAAGTGAAACTAGCCCTAGAGCAAGCCAGCACTGTGGGGCCCCTCAGCTCAGCAGGGCTGACAATGGGCATTAGCTAACTAGCCCACCCACTGCATCATCCCCCAAACTGGAAGCAGTGCTGGACGAGACAGTTGGTGGGCCACTGCTGACAAAGGGCTATGGCCCAAGTGACCCTTTGAGGCTCAGGCAGAATTGCTAGGGCTAGGCTGCTTGGTTCTGGCCGCCAGTGGCTCCATACAGCAGTGGTCCACTGCCAAATTTCCCTGTAAGTTAAATGGCCAGTTTGCTCTGGTCCCACACCCCTTCTAACCACATTCACTCTTGAACTTATTTTGAATATTATCTCACAAACTTTTTTTGAAAGTTCTGTCAGTTTAAAAGTGTGCTTGCTGTTTAGGACAGAGAGCTGTTTTTCAAGGAACTAGTCACCTTGAACAGCAGAACTAGATCTTGGTTGCTATTTGTCTCAATGGAACCTGAATAAAGACATCTAATGACATCAGAGAGCACCCTTAAGATTGGTCTCAGACATTTAAGGGTTTAAAGCACATTGAATGGAGCCCAGAAACAGACTGAAATCAAGTGAAGATCTTCAAGCAGCTTGAGAAATGTCCTCATGGTAATGAATTCCTGTTTGGTGTAGTGGTTAAGTGCACAGACTCTAATCTGGGAGAACTGGGTTTGATTCCCCATTCCTCCACTTGCAGCTGCTGGATGAACCTTGGGCAAGCCATAGCCCTGGCACAGCTCTTCTTGAAAGAGCAGTTTCTGTCAGAGCTCTCTCAGCCCCACCTACCTCACAGGGTGTCTTGTGGGGAGGGGAAGGGAAAGGAGTTTGTAAGCTGCTCTGAGTGAAGGGTGGGGTATAAATCCAGTCTCCTCCTCCTCCTTTCCACCGAAAGCATAAAGTTCACCAGGTGACCCTGACTTTCTCTCAGCCTAACCTATCTGAGTTGTTGCAAGGATAAAACTGAGGAGAGAAAAGGCATGTATGCTGCTATGAGATCCAGGGAAGAAACCTGAAATAAAAATGTGATGTTGTTGCCGCTCTGAGACTCCTTTGGATAGTGAAGGGCGAGGTACAAATCCAGTCTCTTCTTCTTCTTCTTCGCCACCTAATGACTATATTCTGGATCAGCTGAAATTGCCAAAGATGGCAGACCAATGTTTAATGTATTAATAACCAAGAATGGGCATTACTAAAACATAGAAAACTGTGGCAAGTTTGTCCCAAAGTGGCCACAGTTAATACACCAATGTGGTAGACGGCTCTCCAGGCCACAGGTATCACCAGTAAATCCATGAACAGGATCTAATATTACTCCTGAGATGCAAACCTGATGTTTTAGAGAAGTGCCATCCTGCATCAGCTGAATGTCAGCTTCAAATTAATTATACTCAACTTATGTAATTACCAAGCTCCTATCCAGAACATCCACCATCTTGGGGGAAAGTGCTGTCAAGTCACAGCCAACTTACGACGACCCTGTAAGGTTTACAAGGCAAGAGACAAACTGGGGTGGTTTGCCAATGCCTGCCTCTGCATAGCAAC
Source organism: Lepidodactylus listeri (assembly GCA_029233225.1). Taxonomy (NCBI): domain Eukaryota; kingdom Metazoa; phylum Chordata; class Lepidosauria; order Squamata; family Gekkonidae; genus Lepidodactylus; species Lepidodactylus listeri. Next base: position 77,249,685 of record JARCFY010000001.1, read on the forward strand.
TCAACTTTCTTGGTGGTCTCCCATCCAAGTACTAACCAAGGCTGACCCTGCTTAGCTTCCAAGATGTGATGAGACTGGGCTAGCCTGGGCTATCCAGATCAGGGCTTCACTGCTTTACTGAGATTAAATGAAAAGGAGAAACAGCACTGAGTATTATCCACTTATTGAAGATACCTGACTTGGATAGCCCAGGCTAGTCCAATCCCATCTGATCTTGGAAGCTAAGCAAGGCTGGTCTTGGCTAGTATTTGGAAGGGCGACCTCCAAGGAATACTAGTGTCATGATGCAGGGACAGGCAATGGCAAACTACCTCTGAAACGTCTCTTGCCTTAAAAACAAGTCTAGCTTGCCACTTAGTGGTGCATAACTCTAAAAGAACTTCTGGCTGCCAGACAATCTTAGGATCTCCTGGCTATTCTACACACAATGTCATGTGATAATTAATTAATTAATTGAAAATGCTTCCCCCACAATCTCTAGATGACATTTTCCAGCAGGAGGAAATGCAGCCTTGTGGAACTCCAAGGCATAAGTGCCATGCCACAGTCCTTCAGCACAGACTGCCTGAAATACACCTGCCATAGTACGGCTGTGGGAGCACTGTTCTTCCAAATCCTGACCCCACTATGTAATAAATCCATGGTCAATTTTATCCAAAGCTGCTATGATATGCAGGAAAACCAACAAGACTGCACTCCCCTGGTCTATCTCCTAGCATAGATCATGTACCAATGTGAGCAAGGCACTTACAATCCCAAAACTGGATCCAAAGCCAAAATCCATATCAGAAAGGTCCACAGCTGCACCACCTGCTTGAATCCCCAAACAGGGATTCAACTGGCTAATAGAAATATCATTAGGCTGGGTCTTGGAAAACAATTTTAGCCAGTGGTCTCAAGATGCCTGCTTCAGGAGGGCATCTGCCAGAAAGGCATTAATAGTAGAGACAGATGGTTGCTGTATGTTTATACTACCCATTTGGCAGATCTATTATTTTGCTGCAGAATAGAAAGTTACAGAGAAAGGAAAAAATTCCCTTCTATGTCCACCTATTCCAGTTTATGACATTCTCATTTGAGCTGGTCCAAATTTCCATTCGCAATATAAATAATAAAGTGACTATATAAATGAGTAAGAGTAAACACTTCCACATTTATCCAGGTCAAAAGGATTTAGACTTAAGGTAGTTGCCATGGAGCCAAGGAGCTGGTTTATTTTCCCCAGAACAAAATGTAATAGACCTCATCTCTTCTCCATCCCAGATAAGTAATAGAAAGTAGCTTTTATAATTATACTTTCTTAGTCTGGCTCCAAACCTTTCCATTAAAATATATATCTTTATGCCTCCTGTATTTTATATGACAGGCACAGCTCTTTTCAACAGGTAGAAGTTGTAGAGGAAACTTCACCTAGAAATTTCTGCTTGTCTTAAAGGCCCAGGATCCTCGTGAGCTTGAGTTTCAACATGTCTGGTATTGCTTTCCAAGCTTGATCCCTTTTCAGTTCTTACATTTTTGGTGCTCCAGCCTCACTGGAAAGCTTGCTACCCATGATCCTCCCAGTGCAGTTGCCATTTTGTGTGAATAGGGCAATGCATGTATTTTCCAACTTCAGCATTTTGAACCCCTCAAAAATCTGGGGGTTTGGTCACACATACTGAAACAGGAAAATACACACAATATGTCGACTGTTCTCACCTTACATGCAACTGGATTGCCAAAATCATAATGACTAAACAGGGCTCTTGTTTTGTCTTTATCCATTTCCCTCAAGAGTCAATAAACAAACTCAAGAAGAGTACTGATGTCTTTAGTGACAGAGTTTGGGTACTAGACAGCATATCCCTGTCTTCTGAAAACCAAAAGAGCCAAATACACTCAAGAAAATATACTGGAGAGTTTAGATCAAGATGGGTAGTTGTGTTAGTCTGTCTGTAGCAGTAGAAAAGAGCAAGAGTCCAGTAGCACCTTAAAGACTAACAAAATATGTGGCAGGGTATGAGCTTTTGTGAGTCACTGCTCATTTCTTCAGAGATCTGAAGTCCCTGCTCTTTTCTTCTGGAGTGTTTCAGAAACACTGAAAAGCCTCTCATCTTAAAGATTCTAAGTCACTGTGAAAAGCTTAAGAAACTCTCATTTGCTTAAAACATATGAACTGTAGTCTGTGCCTGTACTGATTTACCTCAAAGTTCTTCATTGATTTACCTCAGACCTTCTACCCCTGATTTTACCTGATCTTTACCCTCTATGCTGAATAAAATATTTTGATGTTTTTGAACTTTATATGATATTTTTGAACTTTATATGAACTTTAATAGCCTCAAGTGCTATTTCAGTAGTTCACATTAAAGAGGGAGAACTTGTCCCTTCTCTCAAGTTCCTAGACTAAGCCAGCAGCATAATATCATACGGTGACAGGGTGGGACAGCCATTGCTCTTCACAAAGGAAGAAAATAGATAAATAACGCTGCTCAGTCAAAGGGAGAGAAAAATGGAGGGAAAATCTTGCCTCTGAAGGAGGGAAGTGGGCGAGGTTGTCATAGGAGCACATTGTGGCAGAGGAGGAAAAGAAAAGCTTTGCCATACACTACTTCCTTCAAAGAAATAATTGGCAGCAATATATGGGATTCATAGACTGTTTCTCTCAGCAGCCTCATGCAATATACAATTAATGATAATAAAATGAGTAACTACATGGGAAAAAATTGTTAGGGCAAGATAACCTATTGATCTAGACTTTAAACGTACATTTTCACAGTTGGTGCTAAAATCACCTTGCTTGTTACAGTTGGAAGCACTATGTGAAGAAAACCATACATAAATGCCAAATATAGGGTTAAATTATATTTGGACTTCAAGTACACAAATATTTCCCCAAATTACTCTAACTAAAATGATTGTGGGAAACTGCAGTCTTGGGTAAACGGGAGGCAGAGCAGGGCTGCTGAGAACCACCACGGGTCACCTGATAAATAATTATTCTGGCCCCCCTCTTAACACCCAAACATCCTAGAAAACAAATGACATTATTCGACAGCTCAGGTGACCAGGACCCCAATGATTTTGTCCCCATAGTAATGCCCTCCATTAGCAGAATAAACTGCTTATCTCTTTCCCTGAAAGCCATTTTTCTTATCAAAACTGTTCCTTCTAAGGTGGTTTTCATCTTATGAGAGTGAAGATAGGATTATTCTCACAGGGCACCAAGCAACTCGAAGGGTGAGAAAAATGAACTTCAGGGGGGAAAAGATAAGCATCCCCTCTCCTGCATAAATTTCCACTTCTGATTCTTTCCGCTAAAAAGCAAACAAACCAGTAAAAAGCAAACAAACCCATATTTCAGTTAATGCATTCATGTCCCAAACATTCTAGTCCTTTACTTCACGGATACAGGTAACGTAATTCTTGAGAAATAAGCCTGTGTGATAAGGAAGAACCACTGGGTGGGGGGGGGGGGGGTGGAATCTAAAAGATTACATGCAATAGTTTTGCTGCCCCTCACAAGATTTAGGCTGCTCAGCTGTTAGCAATATAGTATATCTACCTTCTCTTCTGCTAGGATGATCCTCATTTTCAACACATTCACATTTATTGATGTCCCATATCCAGCCGTTGTGGCATAGTTTTTTAAAACGAGAACAACTAGGAGGAAACAAAAGGCAGATTTAAAGAAAACCTTAAGAAAGTAAATCGGATATAAATAAGGTAACAAACCAGAGCCAACTGGTTCAGCCAGCCAGTATGATGCAGAGGTTAGAGCATCAGACTAGAATCTGTGAGAATAGGGTTGAATCCCTATTCTGCCATGGAAGCCTGCAAACTCTCAGTCTAACTTACTTCACAGGGTTGTTGTGAGGATAAAATGGAGGAGAGGAGAGTTATGTAAGTCATCTTGGGCCCCCACTGGGGAGAAAGGTGGGGTATAAAGGAAGTAAACAAATAAAATAAATAAAAATTGTTGGCTAATTAAAGGAAGCGGACTGATGGTCAGTTCTGTGAACTGGTTCAGAGACTTCTATATTTAGATGCAACATAAAACATGTCTAATTTTAAAATCATTCAACAGAAAGCCTCATTATCTTCAAAGGAATAATTCAGGAAATTACATTTGCAAAGGAATTAAGCTAAGACCACAAATGACATTCTTTCTGCCTGCTGTTTCTTAATTTGCCGCAGCTGTCTATGTTAAATGAGTTTTTTTTCTTTGTAAATATTTAAGATGCCATAGTAATTAAAAACTGCTGCAAAAAGAGACTGTCCTTATATAATGTAACATATTTTACATTGTCTAAGTAATAACACAGTTCTCTGTTTCAAAAATACATACTACATCACACAATATTAAAGATGCAGTAGCCTTCAGATAATGCCTGGACAATCCTAGAAAAGCATCATGGTTAATTTTTCTTTTTAAGAGACAGGAACATAAAGATGGGGAGAGAAAGAGGGGAAGAGACTATCTTGCTTACCGATCCTCCTCTGAATATGGGACAGATCTTCTTATGATGGAATATGGTTGGTGCTGACCATTCGATGTACACTTACAATCTGTGTGGTTTGCAATTTTGACTTGAATTGGATCAGGCACATTTGTTAAAGGTACTGAAATTTCAAAGAGCTAGAAAGTTGAAACACAGTATTAATTTCTATTACTAATTCAGATACCAGTCCACCTACTCCCCAAAACATACATCTTTCAGCTTTGGATAAGGCAAATTGAGGCCTGTGTCTCTTATTAAGTGGTTATGAGTGCTTTTAGAAAAACAACTGGAGACAAGCCATGGAGGAAGGCCTTCTATTAACAGCTGATCCTGCCCTTCGCTGCTCCAAGTGGCGGTGGGTGAAAATTTTAAAACTGCTAAGTCACTTCCAGGGGAAACTTGAGCATGACAGAGGGTAATTCTAGGAATCTCTGGAAACCCTATGGTTTCCATAGAATTTCCAGGAATTCCTAAAACTACCCTATAGCACTTCCAGATTCTCCCCATAAGTGATGCAGCAGCCAAATGCATGTCATGGCCCCCCACTGTCGTACCCCTGAACCTCCCATCAATTGCCAGGTAATAGAGACTTTGGCACACAACTGCCTTGTGTGCCTCTTTCACATGTTCTTAACTATGTGAAAACGTGTCTCTCCGTTACAATTTACCATTAGGGATGGGCACAAGCTGAACCACAAAGCAAAATTCATCACAAATTTTGCTCTGTTAGTGGTTTGCGAAATCAAAGTTTGTGATGGGTCTACCATCACAAACTTCAACAAACTTTTAAAGCCATTTGTGGCGATTCATGGTGGTTTGTATATAGAGCAGAAAGCTCCGAATCCCCTTAAACTCCTGCTTTCTGTTCCCCCACATAAACTTTCTGCAAACCCCAGTTAAAGAGACTGCGCAAGCAAACCTCCTGGATTGGTTAGGTTTGTGCTCTGTATCATGGTTCAGCATTGTTCCGGTTCATGCCCATCCCTATTTACTATGTTTACTGCTGCAAACACTAGGATACAAACCAGTAAACTGCCAACACGGGACGGATCTCACGACATGTCAAGATATCATAAATTTAACTGCCCACTATTGCCCAAATCAGTGCACATTTCTTTCATATTTTTTGGCCTTGAAGTGGTATTCTCAGATGTTCTCTTTCTTTTCTATGATAAAACCATAGTTTCCAGGAATTCCTAGCTACACTATATCACTTCTAGGTTTCCCCAGAAATAACCTAGCACTGCACAGGATGTTATGGTCAGTGTTCCCTCTAAGTTGTACGTGTGAGCAGCTGCTCATTGACATAGGAAGCCCCGCTCAGCAACAGTCTTGCACTGTCCACTGCCCACTTTAAGATTACCACAATTATATTCTGCTCAGGATGTGAACTGCTCTACTCAGTCGGGGAGGGGAGAATAGAGGGAACATTGGTTGTGGCCCCCCATGTTCCCACCCTTGAATTTCTCACCAGTTGCCAGGCAACTTTGTGCAATAGAGACTTAAGCTTCTGGGAAACTGCAGTCAGCCACAACTATCTGGTATACCTCTCCCACATGTTCTTAATGGGTTAAAGACATATGTCTGCCATTTATAGTTTGCTATGTTTAATGCTACAAACATTCATGTGAACATGGCTGATAAGCCATGGCCTCCCTGTGTTGTTTTGAGCAAGTCCCTATCTCCTAGCTTCTATTACCCAGTTGTAATAGTAATCATTCCCCACAGAGGGTGTTTATGAGCAACAGTGCTACAAAACAGGCAAAATCAGTGAAATAATAAAAAGTATAACAACCATGTATTCTAAGTTATTTATCAAATTCAAATCCCCCTTGAGGCATGGCGAATTTCTTTGAGTCTCGTGTTTCCTTTCTGTCAAAGTGTTACAATCATGGAAGAATGGGAAAGGTCTGAATACCATTTTGGAAACATAAGATGTACTTGTGTTCATGCAGCTCAGGCTCTCTTCATTGCAGCAGCCTCCACATCTGTAGACGTTCACACAAGGGGGCTTGAAGAATTTGTTGGTGGTGGTGCCCAGCTCCTTTGCAACTTCTACGCAGGTCTCCCTTGGCACACACTGAGTTTTCTGCCACTCCTCATCTATAACTGGAGAATACACAGTGGTTCTAAAAGTGCAGTAGTCACCACTGGATTCACATTTTCATTAGCATCCCACTGAGCCCGCTACCATTGTATTAGAAAAGACATTGCACCAACACGAGCACTGCCATTTATAATATAAACAAGACTGTCTTTAAGATTTGCAAATTAATCTCTACAGCTATTATAGTGATACAATTTTCCTCCTTCGCCTTTTTGTGCCTTACAGTGAAGTCTGTGGAACCCAAACAGAATCAAAACTGTGTAAGAAATTCCCTTGTCAGTATTGCCAGCCCATATGCAGGTACAGGATCTCTGTAGGGATTACCTCATGAACTGCCAGGTTCACACACTTCTGTCTTTTGTTAAATGATGCTAGTGTGACAAGTGGTCCAGCTGGGGGTGACCATAAGCCAGGTATAACACTGGCCCAGCCTATCTTCGCAAAAGGCCTGATATGTAACAGTTGGCAGCTTCAATGGCACCCCCCTGGGCCTAGTCACAGGGAAGGAGCTATCATAGCTCATTACGGATCTGTGACCTGGATCTAGGACATTATTCTTTTCACAGTTCTGGGCTCTACATCCTCTAGACGGTTCCCGCCCAGCAATGTCCAAGATAATGAGGTGTTTTATATCAGGACACTCCTCATAAAAATAGGAATTTAAATGTTTGTTTTACAGCTTATTTATTTCAAAGCTGTTGGCAAGCTCTGTGTGTTTGCATGCTGCTGTTGGCAGATTTTTCAGATGACTACACTGCATGATTACTCTCTTTTTTAGTGGAAAAATCCCTATTTAAAGCAAATGTCCTTTGGATTGTGATGAATGAGCCAAAAAAAAAAAAAGGCTTTGACCATAAAACCCATAGAACATTGATCTGGTTCAGAAGCCTTTTGTCAACTTAATCCTGTTTTTCTCACTTCTGTGGGTATCTGTCAATATGGGGCACAGCCCATACTATAATATGCAGATATAGGATGGGCACCAGAGTCTTTAAATTCAAATTGCTTCTCATAATGAGTTTCACATATGTCTGACTCTTAGCAGAAATATGAGCTCACTACTCCACCCTTTGCCAGCCCTTTTAAAAACCTTACATTTCATTATTTCATTATTTTTTGTAAAAATAACTCAGTGTGCTTATTCTTTTTTGTGTGTGTATTTTTGCATTTGTGTGCCTGTGCTTGGAAGTCATGGCGACCTCTGGCAACTCCTACTGGGGCATGGAGGATGTTCAGAGAAGTGGCTTGATAGCCTGCCTCTGCCTCCCAACCCTGGTATTCTTTGGAGGTCTCCCATCCAAATACTTGCCAGGGTCTGCCCTGCTTAGCTTCTGGGATCTGACGAGACTGGGCTTGCCTGGGCTATCCAGGTCAGGGCTCAGTGCACTTAATCTTATGAGACTTTCCAGGTCAGTGTTTTGCTGTGCCATCCTAAACAAGCATTACACCTCCTAATCCCATTGAATTCAATGGATTTAGAAGGGTGTAACTCCACTTGCGATGGCACAGCCAATCGTGTAATATATGCACAGTTCTTCTTTGTTTATTGCTAGTGATCCCTCAGTGCGATGTCAGATGTTCCCAACAACAAATGTCATTATTGTGCAGTGCAGACTTACCTGAGCACTGCCCATTTGCTGGTCATGGGGTAGGGCGAGGCAAAAGAGGGATGTCTGGCACTATGATGCTGCCTGCAGGGTTGAGGGAAGGCAGGATCAGCCGCAGGCTAGGGTGGCTGGCCCTCATCAGCTGGCGCCACCCCAAGTACCAGCTGGCCTTCATCAGCCGGTAACACCACCCACCATGGCTATTTAAACTCGAGCTGAGGCCATCTCCCTCCCTCAATTTTCTCACAGTGGTTTGCAGTGGTTTCAAGAGTCCCACACGCCCATCAAGCAGCAAGGCAGATCTTCTCGCTGGTTCACGTTCTTCACCCACTATTTGTGGAGGTACCTGATATCTAACACCTCCTTCTCAGCTCAACACATTGCAGGCGCAAGTAACGGCATTGTGGATGCCTTGTCTCAGTTTCAGGAGGAGAGATTTCAGATCCTGGTGCCCCACACGAGACAACAGGCAGACTGCTTCCCAGAGGACCTATAGAGATTTGGCAATGCCAGATTATGCAGGGAGTCCTTGGGTCTATTGCCCCCTCTACCCGCCAGTCACACATGCGCACGGTCTTCTCTTTCCTATCTTTTATTGAATTGCTGGGAGCTGACGCCACTGGGTCGGTCCTGGAGGTGCTGGTCCTTCACTACCTTGCGTTTCTTAAGAAGTGGGAGCTCGCTCTAGGGCTATGGGCACCCATCTTTTGACCATTTCCTTTTACTATAAGGCAATGGGGCACCCTGACCCCTGCTGCTCCTTTCTTGCCTGGTGCACCATCAAGGGTCGGAAGAGGTCCTGTCCTCGTGTGCTAGATGCTAGCAGGTCCATTACCTTACAGCTGCTACATGTTTTTCTGCCTATGAAACTACTCTCTTCTGAGCTGCCTTTACTTTGGCCTTGGGAGGGTGCTTTTCTCAGCAGCAAGCTCCTGGCAGACTCACACTGGGACAATGGTTGTGTTTTAGCACTGTGTGACATTTCTTTGCAGGATCCAGAACTTCACATTGGGCATTGGGACGGATCATCTGGGGGGAAAGGCCGGGCCTGCGTATCTGCCTCCCCTGGTTTGGGGACTCCCTTAACAGGTCTTGGAGGTGGAGCCTATCAGCCACTTGCCCAGTTGGGGGCTGTTGGTTAGCTTCTGCCACCAGGTGGCAAGGGGACCATGCAGCAGCCAGCACACTCATGGATCCCGGGGTCTTGCCACTGCCAGTGCCACCCCCCAACAGGTGGGCTGGAGGGAGTTTGGTTATCAGGCGGCAGACAGGTTGCCCAATGTTGGATCCATGGCCATGCGGCATCAATGATCCTTTAGGCTGTATTAAATAAAAGAGCTGTGGCCATCTTTTCACCAAGATATGGGTAGCAGTGTATTTAATTCCTATAAATACATGGTGAGAACAAGGAAATACATGGTGAGGACAAGTTCATAAACTTCTCACCTACCTTTGAGTATCTCTATATCATAAAAAGCTGCAGCGAATCTCGTGGAGCGATGTGATGCAGATCTGGAGTCCAGGGTGGCCACACTCTTGAGTTTTAGACGGCATTTCCACAGCTTCCAGTCCTCAGAGTGTGTTATCCGAAGGAGTTCTTCCAGACTGGCAGCTTTTCTGATCTGCTGCTCTGACCATTCCAGTGCAGAAAGCGATGCTCTCTGAAAAGAAGGAAGGAAGCAAGGAAACAAAGACGGCAAAAAGGGTGGAATGGCAGTCTTGTGTTTATCTAGACCTTGGAAAAAGAGCATCCAGTCCTACTGAATGTGCCAGTGTGGTATTTATCCAACTACATCATTATTAAATCACATTAGCAGTTTTTTTTAAAACCCTTTAACAAAAAGGAATGTTTCTTGGTTAATACTTTTGAAGATTACAATCTTTAAAGTGAGTAAAACAACTAAAGGCTCACTTTTACCAACCATCAACCCAGCAAGCAGGTTTGCCCACATGGGAAGGATTTCATGACATTTCAAGGTATCATAAACTAACTGCCAGCTACTGCCCAGTCAGTGTACATTTATTCCATATTTTCCATGGCTCTGAAGTTGTATTTCATCAACATTATAGTGCCAGGATTTCTCAAATATTCCCCTCTCTCTTTTTGCACACATCTAAACATTCTCAAATTATTTCTAGGATAAATTTGAGCACTGAATTTGCTGCATGTTGATACATTCTGCTCTATGAGCTGTTCCCGCAGGGTTCATCAAATCAGACATTATAAGAGCCATAATGCTGAATTCTGGATGTTAACTCATTCTGGATGATGACCAAACTATTTTTTTTTTAAGAATCCCATCCAGAAGTTATATTGTTTCAGCACCACTAAGATATGAATGGTCTAGCCCAATATATACTGCATTCCATTTTTCTGGGCAGAGTGATCCAAGTGCATTCTAGCCATAGCATAAACCACTGTGCTGTGAACTTTCCCTGGGAATGGTGGTCAGCTTTGGCAGCCTGTGCCAGTTCCTTCGATTCAGAACAAATCAGCCACAATTCTAAGAATCAGCAGACACATGATTTTTCTGTTTTCCTGCAGGAGAAATATTCTTCTCTCCTCCTCCAAAGAACCCCCAGAGTTTACATGTGGACAGAGCTATCACTGGGGAAAGGAGAAGGTAGTGGAGTGACTGTTCAGGTCTCCGTTCTCTAGGAGATCTCAGGCTTCCCCAAAGAAACCACAAAATTACCTGGGTGTTTTGGTCTGTTCAGTGGCTGCCATTGGCAGTGAGCACTACATAGGGGGGAACAAATCTCCTATAGAGGGAGATCTCCTTTCCTCTGCCTCTGGCTGCCTGCTGCCCTATGGTGCGGCAGTGGAAAAAATGGGAGGGAAGTGCCATTATGAAACATTGTTGATATTGTTGATTGTTTATCCTAATTTATTTATTTATTATATTGTTATACTGTGATTATTGGGTTGTTGTAACCCACCCTGAGCCCTGCCATGCAGGGGAGGGCGGGCTAGAAATTCAATAAATAAATAAATTGTGACATCACTTCTAGTTGCACAAGCAGAAGCAACATCACATGTCATTCAGGACAGACAAAAGGAAATACTACCTTGCACAGAGAATGATTAAAATGTGGAATTTGCTGCCAGAGGATGTAATGATGGCCACATTAAAAGGGGATTAGATAGATTCATGGAGGATATGTCTATCAGTGGCTAGTAGCCATGGTGACTGAGGGAAATCGCCACATTCAGAGGCACTAAGCCTGTGAATCCCAGAGACAGGAGGCAACATTAGAGGAAGGCCTTGGCCTCTATGCCCAGTTGTTGGCTGTCCAGAGGAACTGGTTGGCCACTGTGTGAGACAGGATGCTGGACTAGAGAGACCACTGGACTGATCCATCAGGGCTCTTCTTATGACATCCAAATAATCTCCCAAATCTCTCTGAAGACCAGCAGAATGAGGAGGCAGAGTGCTGAGGTGGTAGAATGGAGTATACCACTTCAGACTACAGGGGGAGATCCACATTGCTCACAGTTTCCCTGGATTGATAATTCACTGAAAATGAAAAAGGTATAGCATATGAAGGACTAGGCTGAACTTTTTTTCCACTGATGAATGCTAATTTTTAATTTGAAGGAAATTTTTACACAAGGGAGCATGGAAAATAATCTTTTCAGCCACAGTGGTACTACCTCAAAATTATTTCAGCACATTCTACTGCATGTGTAGAACATGTCTCACTGAGCTTCATTGCTGAACACGTATTTGGACATAGCACTCTCCAGTCCATGCCCACCAGTCTATCCATTCATTGTGGTCCATATATAGTTCAGGCCCATAGCCAGGATTTTTTTTATTTGGGGGGCCTTTAAATAAGTCAGGGGCCACCCCTCCACACACACACACACACACACACACACACTCTCACCTTTCACTGGTGGATCAAAATTAATGTTGCTTTGCTCCACTACGTATCAAGCTTTTAAAGATATGCCTGTTTGGTCCTCGAGGAAAGTACACCATCTGTGTTTGACTCTTAAAAAATCTGTTGCGGAGGTTATGATCTTGGTCTCCTATGACTGCATGTCTGTCCTAGGGCTGTCTCTATGTAAATTAGAGCCAGGGACTAAGGGACTGGTAACGGCTTAACCATAGGGTTTCTTCCCCAAAAGAATCACTCTGTACACTAACTCACTATTAAGATGGGAAACCACTGCCAGAAGAGAGGTGATGAAATGCTTGATCCGCAGACATAAGCCCGTGATCATACTTATCTCTGTGGTATGCAAAACTTGCCCTACTGATTTCTACAAATATAGCTGCTGTTAAAAGGTACAGCAGCAAGCCAAGCTGGAGACTTTTCTGGTTTCTTGACAGCCCTAAGCACTAACTAGCAGCACTTGGTGCAAAGCATACAAGGATATCTGAAAGTACACTGAGGGCAGAGGAGTCTTCTAAGCCTGTTGTCACATATGAGGTTCAGAGCTTTTCTGTTTTGTTTTTGCTTATCTGTGTTTGAACTGCAAATACAGAAATACAGAATTGCAAATATAGAATGCACATTCATGTAAAATAGCACAGAAACCAGAATATAATTTATGCCTCATACTTGAAGTCAAGAGGAACAACTGAGTGGGAAATGTGGAAGGATTCTTAAGTGGTACTTGAATTTATTTTAAGTGAACTAATTACCAGTCAGCAAAGAATTTCTCATACAAATCAGATTCTTCATACTAAACCAGAGTTAGTCTGATCTCTACTGGTCCATCCTGTACAACTTGGGTTGTAGATTTTACTCTAAACAACATTCTGCATCTTCTTCATGCTTGTTAAAGGTCTTACCTCTGTGCATACACTATGTTGCAGTAATTGCTGTTCATCTATATGGTAGGTTGTCCAGAATACATTCCTTCAGTATTATCAACAGACTATTTATGCAAAGTGTCCATGCCTTATCTCATGATCAATAATCATCAAAATATTAAATATTGTTGCCAACAAAGCTGTTTTAAACACAGACTTAAATGTGCATGTGCTGCCCTGCACCTAGAAACAAGGAAGCAGCTGCATTTTAATTTTTTTTAATTCAAAACATTTCCCTAAGGTGGCAAACACTTTAAAAAACCCCATTAAAACAAGCTTATAACAAAACATAGGAGGGTCAGTGAGAGTCAATGAGTGAACACCAAACAAAACAGGATGGTCTTCACCCTCTGGACAAGGGGACAGACAAATTTGTCTTGGGATGGAATTCCACAGATTTGGTGCCAAGATTGAGAAGGCTTTCTTGAGTTGCCATCCAGCCAACCTCAGACAGGGCAGTACCCAAAGCAGGACCTCTAAAATGACCTTGGTGATCACAAGGGTAGGCAGTCCTTAAGATATGCTTGCCACAAGCTGTACAGGGCTTTGAAGGTCAATTCCAGTACCTCACATTGGGCCTGGAAATAAATTGGGAACCAGTGTAGGTCGAACAAGGCTACAGTGAAACTGAAATGCATCAACTGCAGCTTCTAGACAATCTTCAAGTACAGTCCCAAAAGGATCCCACTTCAGTACTCTAATCTAGATGTTATTAGGCCCTCACCCAAATTCTCATGGATTTGGTTCCAAGTGTTCCTAAGTCGAGCCCGTTTTCATTTTTGAACAAGCAGGCAGGAACTAGTGGCCACAGCAGCTGCCACTGATGCTTCATTTTAAACTTATTTATTTATTAAAACATTAATATCCTGCCTTTCTTTGTGGTTCAAGGTACATGCCAGGCATATTCCAATAATATGACATCAAGAAAAAAAAATCTCCCAACAAAGCAGAACATATGCTTCAATGTTAAAACTGCAATTCTTACCCCAAGCTCAAAAAATATGTTCCCCAACCCATTATTACCTGAGGTTCTGCCAGTGGATTTATCATATGGCAGAATACAAGAAGGATCTTGCTGCATTAGACCAATGATGCATCCAGTTTAATATCCAGTTTTCCAGATGTGTCAGAAAACTTAAAAGCAGACATAAAGGCCAAAGCCTCCTCGTTATTGCTCCAGCAACTGGGACGCAGAGGCACACTGCCTTTAAGTATTGCTCCATTTAACCACTATCCCTTTCAAACACATTTTAAACATATTTAGAACCATCACTCTAAAATACATCCCGGGGCAGTCAGTTCCACAAGTTAATGATGCACTGTATGAAGTCTGGCCTTGGTTCAGCCTGAGCCTACTATCCATAATCTACGCTGAGGGCCTCCAAATCGTAGTATAATGAGAACAGGAGGGAAAATTTTCTCTATCCACTCTCTCCATGCATAAGTTTATGTCTCTACCATGCCTCCCACTAATATTTTTCTAATTTGCCCCAATTATATTTCTAATTTGCCCCAAACTCTTTAGCCTTTCCTTAAAGTGAATGTGCTCCACCCTACTGACCATTTTGGTTCTCCTTTCCCATATCTTTTCCAGTTCTACAATGTTCTTTGAGATCTGGTGACTGGAGCTATATAGTGTATTCCAAATGAGGCCACAATGTATCACCGTACACAAGGGTATTGGGATACTGATCGTTTTATTGTCAAAATTCAATAGAACAGGGAACTGGTGGTGTTGTGATGTCATAAAGGATTACTGGGTTAAAATATTGGAACAAATCCACAGGGTTACCAGGTACAATATACCTTTTAGGCCAGAAATATTTATTTCTGAATTATTGGCCTGACCAGTCTATACCCTTTATAAGAAAGGACTTAATCTCGACTCTTTTAGTGGCAGCCAAGACTGTTATTGCGTCTAAATGGTGTGAAAAGTCAGGACTTTCAATATCATTATGCTGTAACAAAATTTGGGACAATTTATAATGGAAAAAATAACTCATCAAATCACTCAGTCAGAAACATATTCTAATTCTGTTGAAAAGCGGTATACCATAATATATTAATGGCAAATCAGAATATTATTTTTAATGGCTCGAACTCTTTGAATGTATTCAATTTTTGATAAGTATTTTCTGTGGAGTAACTGTTAACCTTAGAAACTATACTTGTAACACTCATAAATATTACATATAGAAAAAGAGGAATATCTGTTCTTGTTTATTAGCCTCTTGTGTATTGTTTGATTTATGTTTATTGTTTTGCTTGTTTTACATGTTTGTTTACTGAAACACTTCAATAAATTATTAATTAAAATAAGAACTGGGAACTTTGGATGGTATTTAATATATTTTCCAGTACTGACCCGGATGTAAAAAATTTTTTTTGTAATTATCCCTAACCTGAATAGCCCAGGTTAGCCTGATCTCCTCAGAAGTCTAAGCAGGGTCAGCCCTGGCTAGTATTTGGATGGGAGATCATCAAGAAATTCCAGGGTCCTGATGCAGAAGCAGGCAATAGCAAAGCACCACTGAATGTCCCTTGCCTTGAAAATCCCATGGGGTCACCATACCAGCCATGACCTGATGGTAATTTCCACCATAAAATTTTCTGCAGTTTTTTCCTGTCAGTTTTCAAAGATAAAAGGACCCCTGGGTGGCATGATATTACAACTGCCTTAATATGGCATCTGCATAGGGTGTTAGTATAAAAAAGTACCAAGCGTCAACCTACAGATAAAAGGATCTTGCAGGTTACTAATGTAAAGCATTTCAAGATGGGATCCCTGAGAGTGGACAGCTATTCTTATTTCCTTAGCTACTCTCTTGAGTCTCTGGTTGCTTATTCATAAGTTTGTCACATCAAGAAAATCCAATACAATTATATTTCTTAAACAGGCAAAAAAGGAGGCCTTTTCTCTGCTCATTCTCATGAACAAAAAAAGCCTTCTTAGGTTGCCTCCCCCAACGGGTAAAGAATTGAGTCAAGTGCAGATGCAATGTGGGATAATAATAATAATAATAATAACAACAACATACGTTATCTGCCTTTGCTATTTTAAACAGAAGACTGCAGCAAATGCCTTTCTCTTCTAACTTACTGGAAAACAATTGTAGCTTCTAGGAGAATGATCCACTTCCAGAAATTACCATGTTTTTATGAATTGTTGCTTATCATTTTAGCCAAGTGAAGCAAAGGGATTACAAAAAGGCAATAAATGTGTTTATTGATTGTGCTTTTGCTTTACAAAGTTTGCTAACGCTTAGGACAGGAACACACACTAAGGCATAACTGGGAAGACAGTTCTCAGCAGCCTTGGAACACTGTCTTGGCTTTATTTCCACTTCTGTATTTATCTCTTGGAGAATGAAAAACAAGTTCTATGAGGCTCAGAAGATAATGTTTTTCCTAGTTAATCAGGAAGTCTGGACTGGGCTGGCAAGGCCAGCCGCTTGTTTGGACTATTTGGCAGCCACCTGATTGCACAGAGCTGGAAATCTAATTCAGCCCCCAGAATGGGCGTTGCTTTCAGTTCCTCTCCAGCTTTAATGCTTTTGAAAAATGTTCTACTCCTTTCTTCCGATCAGATCTGCTCCAGGAGGCCCTGGTAAATAGGCCTGCTCATACTTATTAGCTGAAGCAATCTGCACATGATAAGACAATTTTTGCTTGTTTAGTATGATGCCAAGTTGGAGATGTACAGCAAGTTTTAGCTTTGATGAAAGGAAAATGTTGTCTTCCCTTTTGGGCCTGATTAGCTGTTTAGAGTTCACATTCCAATTTCTGTTAACTTAACAGGATGTTTGTAGGGCCACAGACCTGCCATAAGAAGGTGACGCAGCTCCCTTAAGTGTCTTGTCTTCTCTGACTTCTGTGAAGGCCTGTGTGGTCTTGTTGTTAGTGTACTGGACCCAGGATTCAAACCACACTTGGCTATGAAGCTCACTAGGTGATATCAGGCCAATCACTCTCTCCCTCTGCCTAAGTTTCATAATACTTTTGTGCAGGGGTCCTTTCGTAGAAAAAGAGGTGCAGGAGCTCATTAGCATAACTCATTAGCATAACTCATTAGCATATGCCACGTCCCCTGACATCACCAGAAGAGTGTCAGAAAGGGAATGTCAGTTTCAGCCCCATTATATCCTATAGGCCATTGAAATCAATGGGAAAAACTCATAGGGTATATGAGGGGCTGGAGGAAAGGGGGTTTGAGGGAGAGGCTCCAAACTTGCAGGGTAGCTGCTGGGGCTTCTCCTCGAAATACCCACTAAGTTTCAAGAAGATTGGACCACGGGGTCCAATTCTATGGGCCCCCAAACAGATTGTCCCATCCCCTCCATTATTCTCTATGGTGGGAAAAAATGTTAACTTTTTTCCTACCATAGAGAACAATGGAGGGAATGGGGGCAACCTGTTTGGGGGCCTGTAGAATTGGACCCCCTGGTCCAATCTTCTTGAAACTTGGTGGGTATTTCGAGGAGAGGCCCCAGCAGCTACCCTGCAAGTTTGGAGCCTCTTCCTCAAACCCCCTCCCCTCCAGTGGCTTTTAAAGTTGCCGCCGAATTTCAGCGGCAATTCGGCGGCGAGCTGAATCAGATTAGAGAATCTGATTCGGCCCATGGCTGCCCTACTGGCCAGTCCTAAACTGGCGGAGCTTTGCTCCGCCTCGCTCCAGCCCCAACGGACCCCTGCTTTTGTGATGATAAAACAGAAGGGGAGGTTCATGTATGCAGAATAGTTAGCATCTCCAGTTTAAAGAAAGAATCAGGTCACCGTGGGTGATCTGAAAGATCTCTTACTTGAGACCCTGAAGAGCTGCTGCCAGTCAGAGAAGATAATACTGACCTTGAGACAGCAATGATCTAAGTCAGCCTCATGTGTTGAATTTTCATGGACCAGGGCCCTCCCCGTTTGACAGTAAGTGCAGTGTCTCGCCATTTGTCAAGAACACTGGAAGATGCTAAGCAGCGACACTCACTTTGTGACGCAAGAACCACAAGAGGCTTTTTGACCTGCCATATGTGGCTTTTCTGAACACTGTTGTCCATATTTCAGGAACATTAGCAAGGCCATTGGACAGTGGGAGTGGGAGTTGTGGTTGGCAAGCTGTACTCACCTTGAAACAAACACCAGAGGAACAGGCAAGCTGTGAGCCAGTCTGAGGTACAGGCCTCAAGCCAGGGATGGAGGTCACTGCGGCTCTTTTGGTTGATGGTGACTGCAAATGTGGCTTTCCCTGAGCCTCAGAGTAAATACCACTGTGTGAAATTCAGGTTTAGAATATGCCTGCAGTACTCTGTTACATTATATGCCTCCAGAGATCCCTCCAGAGACCAGCTCTATAGGCACTACTGGATTAAACTGGACAAGGGTTTATACTGAACTGTATTTCAACCCCAGAACATCCTGGTCCCATTGCTATGCTTTTTCATCTGTTTGCATGGAACACAGAGACAGATTCCCTGCCTTTGCCTTGCTAAACACACGCCTGTACTTGTCACAGTATTATAAGAAAACATGCTGGGCTGGCAGTATGCTTTGTGAAGTTCTCCTGAACAGGAAACACAGCCACTAATTTGTAATATGAAACAGAAAAATCAGTCAGTATAGTCTTTATTATAGAGACATTGTAAATGAGACTACTAAAGGGGATATTCCATGAGGAGGCGCTCTACTACAGAAGAAACAAAAAAACAGCTAAATAGGGGATGTTCTCTATAACACACTTAGCATAATTACTAATTAATCCTATTTAGGGATCCATTATCTATAAACTAATAATAACTGGATTTTAGAACAGCCTTCCACTTAGCTGACAATATCACAGTCAGAGAATGCATACCAAATTATGTGAAATTAGCAAATAATAGGCATGTTATAAATGAATAATTTCAAAACCCAGAGAAATTTAACCAAGATAGTTTATTCTTATTCCTTGGATGCAACTTCTTATAGACCAGTTTTATATTGAAGAAAATCGCATTGTGTTTAGGGAGGATTAAGCAAACATGGGACTGCAGACTTAATCTTGTTAGAAGTGAGGAAAGGTAAAGTAAAAGTGCTTCGAAGACCGATAAAAAAGAAATCATCTGAGGGAGAATGAACAAAAGTGAAGTTCTGCTGCAGCATGAAGTAACATGCTCAGGGTGTCTTTTTCCCTGATTGACCAACACTGTTGTGTCTCCCATCTGTTGTCTGGTTCTGGAACACATTTGCCATTCTCTCCTTGAGCTGCACTAATGCCCTGGGGCCTGACTGCTTCGCTCTACAGCCAAACATTAATCTGATAACAGTTCTGTTTTCTCTAGTGTGGGCAGAATGGGATTATCACATGAAAACACCAAGCACTTTAAAAAAATGTAAAGATGGTACTTTCATTGTAAGCTCTTGGAAGTTATGACAAGGAAATTGTGCAGATTTTTCCTATTTAACTCATTCCTTTGGAGTGCAATACCCTAGCCTTCATAACATTCCTTTACTCTCTAACATCTTGGATGAATCCTGAATTCATTTTTATCACTCAGTGAAGCTTAAGGCCACCAGCAACCCACGATTTTTCACATGTGTCAGGATGTGTCAAACAGATCTTTACATAACAAACAAGCTTAAAAGAGCACTGAAAGTTCAGGATATAAATGAACTCTAGCAGGTACTTTCTATGTTAGATTTAGCAGCAAAGAGTTACTTTTATTAAACCGGATGACAATTTGGTCTTTATTCTACAGACTAAACAGTGTCTGTTTCACTACCAAAACCAGAACTTCCCCAGAGAAAAAAATCTTAATACACACTAGGATTATGACGTAAGATTTCAAAAATATAAGTTAAACTGTAGTAGAAAAAGGGAGCCAAGTGTGGTGTAGTGGTTAGTGTTTCAGACTAGGATCTGGGAGACCCAGGTTCAAATCTCGACTGTGCCATGGAAGCTCACGGGGTGAGCTTGGGCCAATCACATACTCTCAGTCTACCTCCTAGGGTTGTTGTGAGGATAAACGGAGGAGATGAAAACAATGTACACTGATTTTGGTCCCCACTGGGAAGAATTAATGTAAATCATTAAATGAGCACATGGCTGTGGATCAATGAATGCTGTTTGCTGGTCTCTGCATCCTGAGACACGTGAAGCTGACAGCATCACTACTTTCCACAGCAGATCAGTAAAAGAACAGCTTGTAGAACCAGACAGCAAACGCAGGACTCAAAATCTCACATGAACCATCGAAGTTTTTTTTGTCCACAAAAAGAAACCTTACAGTTAAGTGCTACACTACTACATTTGCTGTTGAGGTAGAGAGCTAACAGTTCTATTTTGTTGGGCTCTACAAAAGCATTTCTTTTTGTCATGCATCGCCACTGAAATAAAGTGAATTACTATTAAAAGCCACATAACTTGAAATGGTCAAAAAAGCAACAACTGTACATACGGTTTCATTTTTTTTAAATCGCTAATTAAGTTAAGATAAGGCACTTGACATCCCCCAAGCTTTCTATGGGACAGCCAAGCATTCACTGCATTTCTTTTTCTCATTAAAACCATGAAACTTAAAAGTGTTTAACTTTGGCTGGATCAAGACAAATGCAAATTTTCCTCTTTGGTTATTAGGCTTGCCAGGTCCCTCCTGGCCACTGGAGGGGTGTGGGGTGTGTGCCACTCCTGGCCACTGGAGGGGTGTGGGGTGGTGTGCCAGATCCAGGGTGGGAAACTCCTGGAGATTTGGGGATGGAGCCTGGGGAGGGCAGGGACCTCTGCAGGGTATAATGCCATAGAGTCCACCCTCCAAAGTCTCCATTTTCTCCAGGGGAACTAATCTCTGCAGTCTGGAGATAAACTGTAATTCTAGGGGATTCCCAGGTCCCACCTGGAGGCTGGCACCCCTATTTTATCTATACATGCTATTTTATACATTTGGTTATATATATGTAGTACACAAGCCCCTAGGGGATGCCATTATAGCCCTACAGTCATTCTAGACAGGAGCATCCATGCAGTGTCAAAACACACACAACCACTTCAATGCAGAGTCCTAATAAATTAAAGGCAACCTACCTTTACAGAACCATAACCTTGCAGCAGATGCAGAAAGGACACCATGAACACGTTCACAGTTGTCCACAGCTTGTACATTCTTGTTTTTAAAATCCACACTTTGCTACACAGTTGATACTATACAGCTGGAGAAGAAATCCGTTTCAAAATGCATTTCTCTAAGAACTGGTTATGAAAAAAACACCAAGCACATGTCCGGAATTTTCCTCCGCTTTGCTGATAATATGGGACAGTAAACAACAACTATAGCACAGGGATTTTTTAAAAGTAGGATTTACTGAAATGATGGAGTTTTATTTTCCGTTGATACTTTTAAGATAAAAAAAAATTAGTTTTTAAAAAAAATCTGTAGTCCCAGTAGCAGGAAAATAAAAGTTCCTAATCATAAACTCAATCCATCTCCCACCTGGACACAAAAGAAACTCAGTATTTATTTGTGGTTCCGGAAATGTTCAAATCTGCTGGGGTTTTGGTGCTCCATGTTACAGCTGCCTTTTCAGATGGCAGAATCACAGCCAATGTTTTGAGAGAGAGAGAGCCGTAATCCAACTCTGTAGTGAAACTTTTTTTCACAGCCTTCATGGAAGCCTGCAGAAGCATGCGGCTTAAATCAGATACAGACACTGGCAGAAATTAGACACAGTCACATTTTGGCTGTTATCCCATTTCACCCCTACCAATGGTGCAGCATTTACTCAACTAACTGATGCAACATATAGGCTGCCATCGTTTTAAGGACAATTACTTGAATGAAACATGAAACTCCAGCACAGAACTTTACACAGCAAATAGGAGTGCCCTGCCAACACCACTCATCTGGCTAGTTTCTCTCTCTCTCTCTCACCCCCCCCCCCATATTTTCTACATTGCAAAACACTTTTTGACCATTTTTCAGAGTGCTGTTCATTTATTAAAAGCTTTTAAAAATATATATCTGGAAATGTAAAATGAGCATGCAGAGAAATATTGCAGAGAAAGAGAAATCATTTTTTTTTTCATGTTACAAGGAAAGTCACATATATGTCCATTGCTGGCGGTCATAACAATTCACTTTGATTCTATACAGACTGTTGCTTTATACTTCTGGCCCGACCCAGCGAACCCACACAATTAGCTCCAGTAAAGCCCATGGGGCTACTCCATAACCCAAGGAAAGAGGACTCAAGACACACAGCTGCAAATATGAAACCGGCCCATCTCAGTTCTGCCACAGCCATTCATTTGTTCCCAATCTTTGACTTCCAAGTGGTCGCCCTTTCAAAGCCGTTTCTAGCATTCCTGAAGTCATCAATGGCTTGCCGAATTTCTTCCTGTGTGTTCATCACAAATGGACCTAGGACAGGGGGGAGGGGGGAAACTCTTGACTCCATTCTTCAGTTTAAAATACTGTTTGATATATAATTGCAGTCTTCAGGCTACGGCATTCAAACCAGATCCTGTGATCATCTTCTCTCCCCTCTCTCCTTTTGACCCCCAAGTCCATTCACAAAGCTCAGCTATAAAGACTAGTGACATCAAGATCACCTTCTTGAACAGCATTATCAGACACATCCCTCCTTTCAGGCCTCCTACAGGGTGGAGGACAACTTGAGGGGTTTCATACATATACAAGAGCGTAGTTGGAGAAGGGGGATTCTCCACACTGCATTTAAAAAGAGTAAGGAACTTCAATTGTTTGCAGAGGGGGTGGGATCAAAGGAGGTGGGACCCTTTTCACCCCCCTTTTTGTCTTTGGCCTCCTATTTAATGGTCAGCTGTTCTGTGGCACCTGCCTTCCTGGGCCAACCAGCAAAGGTCTGCAAGGCAGGTAAGTTCACACCAAGCAGAAATTCTTATACTAGTATGCATTCACATCCTCCCACAGACTTACACACTTACACATGGTCTGAGGGTATGCTCTACATTAGGCACACAATTCAGCAACCCTCCCACAAAGACTTTCTACCAAACATATTGGCAGCTCCATGCTTGGAATTTAATTCCCAGGTGTATACAGGACCAATTCAGATCAGGACTGCAGCATACAAAGAAAGAGAGCTTAAGCTTCTCCCTTAGACCAATTTCCCACTAGCGCTGCCCCGGCGTTCTTCCTCTGTTCGTCCTGGTGCTGTGCTTGAATTTCACACTATTTGCCGCAGGGCGCATTTTGACCCGTGGCGCCACCCAATCTTGCCCGCAGTTTCAGTGATCCTGTTTTTTGATCGTGGCAAATAGTGTGAAATTCAAGCACAGCACCGGGACAAACAGAGGAAGAACGCCGGGGCAGCACCTGTGCAAAATCAATCTCAGTGTTTTCCAGAAATGGCCCCAGGGAACTGCTCTGAAGAAACTCATGTGTAGCCTATTGATACATGGTATAGCTAGGTGGAGAAGGCATCTCTCTCTCCATGCACTGCATTCTTAATCTGAACTAGGAAGTACAGAAACTCTCAGCGCAACATGTCTGGTCCCTCACATGGACGGGTCTTAAGTGAGAGAATTTCAATTATTCTCCCTCTCCCCGTTTTGTTGCATCAAATTCAGTGCTAGCCAGCAGCTTCTTGAAATGATACTGGGACCTTCCTAACAACACTGGCTGTACCAACCCATAATGGCAGTACCAACCCACACTGATGCCACCTGTATGATGGTACCACAGCACTCCAGATTGTAATGAGGTGCTTGTGCAGCAGTCAACTGTGCACCATCCTTGGTTCAAAGGTATGTAGTAGATGCTTTTAAAATAAGGAATTTATTGGGCAAGACTGTGACCCATTTGTTTTAACTTGCCTCTCTGGCATTCTTTTTGCTTGCAACACAATAACTCTAGCATATCTGAATGAAAGCTGGTGTACTTGTTCAGCTTTCAACGTGGAAAACCATCTCAGCTTCCACATTCACTTTTAAAAGGTCCTGGAAAACCTCACAACAATACAGTACTACTGGAATTAATGAAATTCATCACATTACAACCTGAAATGTTTCAATATCAAATTCATATGTCTGAATCCATTTTCTAGGGGCAAAAGGAAATATGCATCATGCACAACAATGTGATGCCTAACCTGACAATTGTGTTATCACAAGAGATCAAAATAAAACTTAGTTGCTTGGTTTAGACATAACACAAAACCATGGTTTATTTTTAACTATGGTCTGTTTTCAATTCACAGACAGACATTCAACAAATACTGGTTTCATGTCCTTTCTGTTGGCTGGGAGGGCAGTGCAAGAGAATAAGGCATGGTGTTTGCATCCAGTCAATAAGCCAGTTTCAAATCTTAGTTTGAAACAGTCAAGACAATCACACTAACCATAGTTAGCTCAATTGAACCATGATTTCATGCAATGTCTGAACTGGACCAGTATGAACATTTAAGATGCAACTTCTCTACCTTTACCATCCATACCTGTGTTACAGGGAAGGGCAAGAGAAGAGATGCAAAACACACTGAAATGTATGTTAACATGAAACCTCTCTAACACTGTACTTTGCCTCTTAAGTTTTTAATATGACCATTGTTTTTGTAATGGAGAAGACTACAAGCTGAAGACATACATAATGGTGATGGCTGCACTGAGTGGTGGGACACCTCCTTTGTATGCTCAAGGTCCAGGTGCATTCCTTATTTGGGTGTGGCTAGGAAACACCCCTCTACCTCAGACCCTCCAGAACTATTGCTAGTCAGAGTAGACAATGAAACAATGGTCTGATTCAGTTACAATGAAGTTTCACAGGTTCAGACAGTTAAGAAAAGTGAATCTTTTGGCTTAACTTATTTGACTTTCCTTTTGTGAGTGTTTGTACACCATGACCACTCTCTTGAATACTGAGATATGAGAATGAAACTTGACAATACCTTCGACGTCAAATTTCAGATCCGAATACCAACTTTATTTCTCCACACATTTTCAATGTGGGAGGGATGAATGCAAAATATACTGTAATGAGGTATAAAAATGAATGTTCATTTTTTCATATGTCTGTTCAAGACACATATTATACATTTCATCTTGAGCCTGAACACCCCTTCAGAGAATTTAGGAAAGTCGTCTACAATATGGTATCTCTCGAGACTACAATATGGTGTCACCAGAATGATAGTTGTATATATTTTCACGATATAGTTCTCTGTGGAAGTTCAAATACATCCCTCAAACCTTGCACAGAAGCAAACCTTGAAAAAAAGCAAAACTGAATGCAATGTGAAATTTGAACATCTATCTATGACATCACACCTCATTAATTGTATGTATCTCACATAAAAATTTGCAGAACACCATAAAATCTACAGACATTCAACAATGGATTTAGCCATGAAGAAAAAATGGCCTCCAAGATAACTGTAATTCAAAGAGTACTAGGTAGT
Source organism: Lepidodactylus listeri (assembly GCA_029233225.1). NCBI lineage: Eukaryota > Metazoa > Chordata > Lepidosauria > Squamata > Gekkonidae > Lepidodactylus > Lepidodactylus listeri. The sequence continues at coordinate 77,275,102 of JARCFY010000001.1, forward strand.
GTGTGTGTGAATATACACACAACCTGATTAAAAAGGAAGGGGTTTAAGTAATAACTGCTTACCATGTTGTATTACAGCTTCCTTAATCGGCTCACCAGCAATTAAGACAAAACGGCTTATTGCGGAATCCTAAATCAATTATTGAGATATGTCAATCAACTGCATATATTTACATGTTTCAAGTTTGATTTTTATTATAACAGTCATAGACCAGATAAAAGCAGTTTTACACATGAGTTGCATAACAACTTTTGTGGCTAATAAAACGTTTTCTATATAACATGTACAGGTTGAATGGAACAGGAGCACAACTAATAGTAACTATTTACATGTTATTTTTTTACATAAAATGTTCCACATAATAGAGACTTTTTAATACTTCAGTATCAAAACTGATTAAGATACTCTTGGCTGGGGAAATAATACGGGGGGGGGGGGGAATAGCCAAGGGAACTAACGGGGGGGGGGGATTTTGAGGCAGGGAAAGGATTAAGCACTCCTTTTCAGCTGCAAAGAAGAACTGGCAGCTGAAAAGGATTTAAATGCAATATTATGGGCCATACAAAAGTTTGTCAAATATACAAATATACAGTAAAAGATACAGATCAGAGGGGGAAATGGTGTGTGTTTTGCTACCCAACAGCTAGTGACAAAAAAAGGAACAGAGAATGCAATTTGTTTGTATTTTTACTTGGTTTTTGTAGAACCATTTAGATGGTTCACAATCTTCTATACACGGGGGTCATCATGTACAACTGAGAGCATCCCCAAGGCGCAGACCTCATGCCAGGGATGGCAGCAAATGTGGCTCTCTGTGAGCTGCAGAGCAAGCTACAAGCACAGAACCAACTACACTGCAGAAAGGAGCTCCCTGGGCAAAGAGCTGAAGATGACAAAATGACCCAGATGAGATGCCAGACAAGGGAAAAGTCTCTGGTGCTACCAATCAGAATTATTGGTCCCTATTACATGGGGCTCACAGTGAAAACTCCCTGGAGGCTTTCTACTGTTCTCCCAGGGATGCAAAAGGCCTCTTAAGAGCCACAGAGAAATCTAGTTCAGGACGTACAGCATGGGCTTACAAGGCACAACAAAGTGGTGTTGCCTCATCAACACAAGTTCTGGCTGTGCAAAAGAAGCACAGCTTGATATTTAACATGGAGAGAATTACAACAGAACGATCTACTGCTCTTTTAGGGACAGACATTGCTTAGTATTGCAAAACTGTCTTGGGACACAAGGGTGTAGCCCATACCAAAAACAAACATAACTTCTGGATCATGTCAGAAACATTTTTTACAGACATTATAACACAATTTTTTAAAAACTTCACATATGTCAATATTATATCCTTCTTCCATACTAAAATACCCTTTCCAATTATGTATTACATACACTATTAATTTTTAGCATGAAAAAGATAAAACTGATTCAACAGGAATGTAGAAGCAGCCAACTTTTTTTGGTTAAATGGATCATACAATGCAACAAACAGAGACAGAGTAATAATAATCTGGGAGGACTAGAGGCATATTACAACTGACAGTACAAGAGGATGCCACAGGCTTATGTTTCAAACTTTTGTGCACTGAAAAGTCACTGTTCTAGTTTTCACGTTCTTTGCGGATTACTACATTAACTGAGCCAGAACATGAAAAGATGGCAGTAGAATCCTATGACAAGCTACTCCAGCCTAAGCCCACTGCTTTCAATCAGTTTAGACTGAAGTAATTCTGTATAGGATTGCAATGTAATATCTCATCTTGTTCTACTCTCCTCTGCAGCTGTACTGAATATGCAAAATGAAAAGAAAAGGGTAGTTGTTGGGCTGAGCACAGTGACATGACTGACAAGTCTGTCTATCCAAGACACAACTATTCAGTTTTCGTTTGCTCTGGAAATTTTTCCCCTGCCATGGTTGTTTATATTTGTATGCTTTTCTGTCTACAAATATGTTAGTGTCAAACACTACAAAACACATGGATCATTTGCAAATACCTTGTTCTCCACTTGCACACAGTCACCATCATCCAACACAGCGGTGTGGTGGGGTTCTACTTTTTGTTGATCATCACTTGGACCTTTGAAAACAACGTATTTTAAAAGTGCGAATATTCCCAGACAGTTAATGGATTATTCTAACATGTTCCTTTAACAGATATCATAACTTATATTTGGTACCCAGTCAGTAAATTCATCACACAAATCTTTCACATGCATCACAAAGCAAAATTTTAAACGGCTAAGGTACATTTTATGAAGTCACTATGCCTACTCAGTAGAAGCTGAGTGAAATAAAGGGTATTTCTATAAAATATGGGACAACTGGCATTGGTTTGGGCCTGATGATTTTATGCATAGTTGCTGTTATTTAAGTCATTTCTCAGCTGGTACCTCTGGAAACAAATGTCTTTGCCCTGGTGCCACAATGCCATGAAGACACTCAGCAGGATTTCATCTGTAACTCTTTACATAATGGAGGAGATACATCTGGTGGAAAAGTCCCTCAGGTATGTTGGGCTCAGACAACAGAGGGCAACAAAATATCATCAGAAATCAGTGCTACTTGTTCATTAATAATGATCATTTTATACAGAAAACAACTGTTCTTTAAAGCCTTTGCTCATTACATGTTAAAAACAGACTGAATTCTATTTTTATTTTTTTTTAAATGGAAAAACGTATACCTGGTTTTAAAATAAAAACATTTTAAATAGAAAAAATTCTCTAAACTACTGAGAGGATTTAACAAGAAACTTACCAATGTACACGTTACCAGCGATGGTGTAAATAAAGGCTGTCCAGCCTAAAATATAATGACAATATATAGGATTTGGTTTACAGCATCCAATATTTGACCAGGTCCAACTACACATGTAATTCCATCAATATTTGCAATCAATCACATAGAACTTTGTGACCAACAAATATTATTTAATACTGGTAGAATTAAAATTTTCTTTAACATAATAAGCTATTTTCCCACAGAGGCCTATATTAACAGGGCATGGCAGTCCAAACCTACAGCCTGCATCCAGCCCACTAAAAGCTTTCTCAGCAGTTGTTTAGCCTTGCAATAGTTTTACAGATTCAACAATCACCAAAATCACTCAGAACTTAGATACTATATCTCGCTAGCATTTCCATTTGCAAGCCAAAGTGGATGCATTCCATGTCATATTTGTGGCTGATGAAGTCTCCTACTCTGATCATAAGCATGGTTACTTAGAAGTTACTCCAAGTTTAAATGTGAATTATTTCCCAATAAGTTTAGGGCTGCAGCCTCCAAAATGAAGGCCACATAGATTATGCTTTGCCATACAGCACAACCAGCTTCATGTTTTGATAAATCTCAGACTGGTAGCCACGTTAACATGGCCAAAGCAACAAGGAGTCTTAGGGCACCTTAAAGACATATTAATGTCTTCAGGGTGCCACAATACTCTTAATTGTTTGGGCTAGATATTTTGATATCCATGGATGAAAAATTCTACATGCAAATCAAGTAACACTCTGTAGTATTCATCTGTTTGTTAAAGCATCATTGTTGACACTATTAGAAACAGATCTTCTTCTTTAAAAAGTCTACCTCTAAAATAACCTCAAGGGTTTTAGCAACAATAATTTTCCTTTCAAGGCTACAGCCTCCACATTCCTTGGGCACAAATCCCAGAATAAGCAGATACCCCTGTCGCTTTGACAAGAAAATCCTGATCTGTAAGAGCTCCTGAAGCAAGACCACCATCTTTTCCCATAAATAGGCACACATACTACAGAAAGACATCCCAAAACAAACCAGCTGCAAAATAGCACAGTCATAAAAAGGGCCAGAGCTGATTCTGTGACGTACAAATAGATCATGTATGCACTGTAGCCTTTACATCCATTGAGGGTTCATGAAGTTGTACCACACTGACAAATTAAATCATGAATCTCAGTAATCTCACAGGACCCAACAAGATCATTTTGTGATTCTGACATGACAATTCTTATGCATAAATTACCTGATATGACAAGTGCAAGTCCAGCATCAACTACTGAACCACACTTTCTCTTTGCATCTCTTAAATCATGATACACATGCTTACAAGACAGAACAAAAAATTAAATCCTTAGAAGGAAATCAGAATTCAATTTTGTTGCTGTTTTTGAAGTTTTCCAGTCAGTTGAGATATGTCAATTTTTCCCCATGTGACAGAAATCCTACTTTCCTAGTCAGTTTAAAGAACACCATTTACTTTTATAGTCATGTGAGAAAATCACTGGGACATGCACAATTTTACCCCATGGCAATATACCATCAGTGAGATCCAAATCCAGATGTTATAATCTGAGCTACATTAAATTCCTTATTGACTAGATGAAGCTTCCTACCTTTAGGAACTGCCTGTGTGTGTTTCGCTCCTTTGTCTAACTTGAAATCCAGGTACAGCGTTGGTGTGCGAGTATACACCTTAGACTGAAGAGATAACAGTAAGAAAACCACAATTAGATTTCCACAGAAGGAAAATTCTCTGGCACCACAGACCCCATAAAGGCAAACAAGGATTTCACCTATAGTTCATTTTGATAATACGTCACATTTTTAACAAGCAGTAATGTTACCAAGCTGCTTGCAGGGATACTTATTAAATATCAAAAATATATACTGAACCCCTTATGATCCATTTCAGCACAACAGTGGAATTCAAAATTGTATTTTGAAAGCTCTTTTCACCTAAATCCACAGTTACAAATGCTCTAAAAAGTTACACAGAGTCAAAACAATAAACCAATGGCAGAGAAATACAAGCAAGGAACTGGAGAATAATTATATCCAAGATACAGGAAAAAGAAGAGGTTTTTTTGTGATAAAGGCTAATTTGGCTTTGGAAGGACTTTCAGCTGACAACAGGTGTTTCAGTTCTTAAATCCCCTCATACGGAGGGGATCCATTATGACACACAGGGAGCTGAGTACTCCATCCCAATACCCTGCCACATTAGGGTTGCCAAGTCCCCCTAGGGGGCAGGGGAAACCCCCGCTGGATTGATCCATTCCCCACCGGCCCAGATTGGGCCGCCGGGGGGAAGCCCGCCCCCAAATTGCCGGGCTGCAGCAACGTGCCCAGTGCGATGATGTCACTCGGAGGTGACGTCATCGCATTGGGCACATTTTTGAGGGGGATGCTCTATAATTCGAGGGAAAACTCTACGGTTTTCCCTCGAATTACTGAAGTCCTGCCCCAACGTGCCTGACATGATGATGTCACTTCTGGGCGATGTCATTGCGGCGCACGCACTTCACATGCATGCCAGAAGACTCACGAGTGAGAATGGACTCCCCCCCCCCCCACTCCTAAAGAGGCAGGACTTGGCAACCCTATGCCACATGGAGGGCCCCACTCCTGAGACTTCTCTTCTTTAGCAATGACAGGAGAAGGTAGGATGAGGAAAACGGCATGGTGGATCTCTGAGGAATCAAAAGTCTATACGAATCTGTTACTGTTACTTATGTCACATGGCTATATTGCTAGAAGAATTCTGAATCTACAAGCAGGATATCTTTTGAATCTAAAATGTTTTGTCCAATGACTAACTCAAAAGTTAAACAACTGAGTATTATCTCATGAAAAAATGCTAATGCTAATAAATCTAGAGGGGAACCATGATGGATACAGATAAAACATATGTCCAATAGCACCTTAAGAACCAACAAAATTATCCAGGGTATAAGGTTTTGTGAGGCAAAGCTCATCTTCCCCAATATAAACAGAATGACAATCTGTCAGCCTTTATAGCCAAGCCAGAAAGTGGGAGGAGTATTACAAAGAAAGGCCAGTAAGAGTCAGGGTGCAGAAGTACAATGCAAAATGTAATCAGCTTGGTCAGAGCTAGGAGATATGTAGAGAGGGAAATGTAGAAACTTAGCATCTGTAATGTGATAAGAATATTATGTCCCTATTCAGTGTCAGGGCTCCCTTGTCCTGAACATGTTAATGGATCTCACATTGTTCAACAATCTCCCATTATAATCTTCCTTTGAAGGTTCTTTGAAGAACTACCACTCTTGGATCAGCAACAGAACATCCTGGAAGATTAAAACGTTCTCCCAACGGTTTCTGAATATTGTGAATTTTAATGTCAGACCTCTATCCTTTTATTATTTTGCACAGGGACTGGCCCGTTTGTCTGATGTAGAAAGCAGAAGGGCACTGTTGACACTTGATGTTACATATAAAACACAGAAAGATGAGCAAGTGAATGCAACAAACGTGTCTTGAGGGTGGAAATCTCCTGAACTCTTGGATCTAAGATCTGCATGATTCGACCATGCCTTATCTAGTTCTCCTATGAACAATTATGAAGAGTAGTCTTAAATCTAATTGCGGCCCTATGGAAGCAATCTTTTCAAATTTAACAGAAGATGCACATACAGGGTATTTAGGCATTTAGTAGTAGGGATGGGCACGAACTGGCTCACGAACTAAAGTTTGTGATGAATTTTGGGCAGTTCATGCTTTGCGAAGTGAAGTTTGTGGCAGGTCAACTGCCATGAACTTTCAAGCTGTTTGTTGAGGTTCATGCCAGTTCGTGAATGGATATATTTCCAGACTGTCTCCAGTCAATCTAAATATTTACTTAACTTCAAAGCAACAGGAGGTAATTTTGACAGGCACAGGTTCAGGAGTGTATAGAATGGATCCTGTGCAAGCTAGAGACAGCAAACTCACAGGGGATCTTCGGCTGACTCTTCTCTACCTGCCCTCTAAGTTTGGTGAGGATTGTATTTATGGGGTCCAAGTTACTGTCCCCCCAAGAAGGTGCCCCCAGGAAAGTGCTTTCTGGGGAATTGACAGATTAGAAGCTATACTGATGACTAAATTAGGTGCATTTTATTGTTTAAAATTGCCCAAATCAGTTTTTATTGATTTTAATTGTTTTGTATTCTGAATACATATTTTAATTAGCATAATTCACTTGGCATCCATTGAGCAGAACGGCAGGTCAAAAATGTCCTAAATAAAGTCTCTCAATGACACACAAGTCTGCACATGGGCTTTCTTTCTATACACATACAAATACATACACACACTTTTTGGATTGAAGAACAATATACTAAGCACACTTTAGTATCTCTTGTGGAAATGCCACCAGAATACCACTGTATGTACTTCAGTCAGGAATGGCTGGTAAAAATAAACTACCTCTTAACTAGATTTATTGGCAAACTGAGCATAGCAACAGAAAGTTAATTAAAAAGGACATTTCTGTTCTGTTTTCTGTCACTGACAGTGCTTAGGTAACCTAATCCCTAAATACCACACAGATTTCATTAGCCTCAGCAGGGAAGCCAGGGATTAATATACCCAAGAATAACCTCTCACCCCCAGAGGTGGTCTCTTCAGGAGAGAGAACTAGAGTTAATTCACCAACTCAGTGCCCTGTGAGTAATCTTGGCAGAATGATAACTGAACACAACATCAAAATCTAGAGGCATACACATAACTTTCTTTACTCCTCAGTTATCTTTTCAGCATCTGTTTCCATTCAATTCATACTAATATGCTGGGCCTCTGATAAACAGCTGCCTTCTCGCATGACAACTCTTCCAACACAGTTACCACTTCCACACAGGAAATTGTGAACTAGCATCTAACAGTTTATGAGTGCTGGTGAAGTCCATATTACCCTTTGTGCAGACATGACTTAACACATCAGATTACACTGATGAAACTAATTATTGCTTCAGTGATGACTTGTTTCTAGTTATTCTACAACGTTCCCTAAAAGTACACCATCTACCTACATCAAATCATAAATCATACAATCCAAATCCATTTTGTTTTCATATTACAAAGAGAATCCCTATTCCTAGAGGAACAAAACACTGAAATGACAGTTTCCACAGTATGAAATATCAAGTTGTCTTTCAACAAATGTACAAGTTATAGTCCTTTTCAGGATGAATCACAAGTGAAAATCCATTGCACTGAATGAAAAGTGTGCTCTCTGAAAAGAGAACACTAAACCAGAAATGCATTTAAAATAACACTACAAAGTAGTTATGGAACTATTTGAAGCCACATGTTGGAAGAATTTATGACTGGTATGGTATGCATGCCCCAAATTTTCTCATCTCACCTGTGTTATTTTTTTCAGTTATGCATGGCAATAAAACCCTATCATTAAAATGGTTCAAGAATGCACCTTCAGCATGTAGAAAAAGAATTTATGCTGGCCACACTTGTACCAGAAAGAGTAGTGGCTTCTCTATAGCAGGGGTGGCCAACCTGTGGCTTGGGAGCCACATGCGGCTCTTTCACACATATTGTGCGGCTCCTGGCAGGGTGGCTGGGGAAGCAAAGGGGAGGCATGCTTTTTCTCTCTTTCTCCCTTCCTTCCTTCCTTCCCTCCTCCCTCCCATCTATTTGCTTTCCTAGTTTCTCTCTCTCTCTTTCTTATAACTGGTTTTCCTCGTTTGTTTTTATTTTTGGCAGTCCCATTTAATGTTAATAAAAAGCAAATTTGCATATTTTTAAAAATAAAAACGTGTGTGTGATATTTGTTCCTGTCTTGCGGCTCTCAGACATCTCTATGTGGCTCTTACGTTTATTCTATGTGGCTCTTACGTTAAGCAAGGTTGGCCACCCCTGCTCTATAGTATGAACACAATTCCATTAGGCCATGCAGTTTACATGTGGCATTGATTTTTCTTCCTAATGAATACCACGTTTGCCAATAAATTTCAAAAGAGGAATGTAAGACGGTGATAAAATTAAAGACCTGCAAAGTTTCTGAAAACAATGCAATATTAAGTCATCCTCTGAATACATGAAACACTTTTACAACTGCAGACACGGCCTTATTTTTAAATGCTGAGTATCTGCATATGGTTAGACCCACTTGCTGCTTACTAATGGCTGGACAGCATTAAAAACCATGCTACTATTTCCCAGTCTGCATTCCACACACAAGTGATATTTGAGTAGGTATTGTAATAAAAATGAGTAACTGTCTTAGAATGTGACCCCATGATTCCACTTCATACCCCCCTCTTGAACATATTTGTTGACGTATCTGCTTTGTAGCGTGTGTTAAGCAATTCTGGGCAATAGCAACAAGGATGAAGGAGCCTTTACCATTCATTGGCCATGATGATGCAACACTATGAAATTTTCCTACCATTAAGGCATGAAAATGTGCAATAATGGGCAGTAGTAGTCTTCCTCCTGCTTTAGGAGCAGCAGCTTTGGAGAGGTGCAGATGCTACCACAGCAAAGAAGAGCAGCCCAGATCTGGCAGAGGTATTTCCTCAGTCTTTCAGCACTACAGCACACTGACGGGCCGTAATGCAGTAGACAACTAGTTTGCTTGTGATCTTGGTGTAGCATGAAGGAGAATCCAATGCAGAATCCTATTTTGTGAAACCATGTTTGGTATAGTTCTTGAAATATACCATTAGAAGCACTTGATTCTACTGCCAAGTGCAAGTTTGCAAACTGAGGGGTTCAGAATACAAACCCCTCCGGTTCAGAAGCCCACACTCCATTAGAGCCAAGCCCAAGTCTTCCAAATGTTGGCCCAGCCCTTCTGCCAGCCAGCCCAAACTGCTAGCTTCTCCTCACTTCCAAACATTACAACTGTGAAGGAGTAGAGAAATCAGCGCTGACAGGGAAGAATTGCTGATTAGTAGAGGTTATGAGGAGCCACGATGGCTCAGAGGTTAAGATGCTGAACTGCAGACTGGAAGATCAGTAGCTCAGCAGTTTGAGACCCAAGTGCCACATGATGGAGTGAGCTCCCCTCTCTGGCCCCAGTTCCTGCCAGCCTAGCAGTTTGAAAGCAAGAAATTGCAAGTAGATAAGTAGGTACTGCTTCAGTGGGAAGGTAACAGAATTCCGTGCACCTTGGCGTTTAGCCATGCTGGCCCCATGACCACGGAGAAGTCTTTGGACAACACTGGTGCTTCGGCCTGGAAACGGAGATGGGCTCCGCTCCCTAGAGTCAGATTCAACTAGCTCTGGAGCAAGGGAAACCTTTACTAGAGGTTATAAAGGCCACTCCTTAACTAGCCTGACAATCTGAGCATGCTCAAGGGTATTATTCCCTGCTAAGAATTGTTCACCAGGGTAAGTCTGCTTGCAAGGAAGGTGAATTGGCCTGAGAGGGAAACTTAAACTTCCTCACTACTCAACTTTTTGAGGTGATCTTCAAAAGAAAAAAAAAGATTAGACAATCTGAATGTTTCCATATTCTTCCAGTACCAGAGGCAGTATGCCTCTCTGTTATCAGTTGCTGGGGAGCATATGGCATGAAGATGCTGTTGCAGTCACCCTGTTTTGTGAGCTTCCTAAAGGCAGCTGGTTGGCTACTGTGTGAACAGAATGCTGGATAGGAGGGGCCTTTGGTCTGATCCAGCATGGTGGTTCTTAAAGTAAGCTGATGAAACTTTGCCTGCAAGTCTATGGTAACATTTGGGAAGTTATTATATAAAGAGTAATTCATATGTCACAGCAAGCAAGCTATAGTTAAGGATTCCTGTTTCGATTGACATTCAGGGACTCAGCAACCCAATCTAATAAAATCAGATTTACTAGTTTATTGTTTTTGTGCACAGCAACTTTAATATGTGTTTACTTCATTTATACCTTACCTTTCTCCCCAATGGGGACCCGAAGTGTCTTTCACCATTCTCCTCTCTTCCATTTTACCCTCACAACGACCACCCTGTGAATCAGCTCAGTATGAGAGTATCTCTGGCCCAAGATCACCCAGCAAGCTCCCAAAAGCGTTTTTCCTTTAAGTGCAATACTGTTGTTCACATGTAATTGAATACTGATTTTCGTTACCAGTCACTCATCTAGAAGAAGAAGAAGAAGAAGAAGAGGAGATTGGATTTATACCCCGCCCTTCCCTCACTTGGAGTCTCAGAGCGGCTTACAAACTCCTTTCCCTTTCACCTCCCCACAACAGACACCCTGTGAGGTAGGTGGGGCTGAGAGAACTCTTTCCCAAGCTGTCCTTGAGGGAACAGCTGGCACAGAGCTATGGCTTGCCCAAGGTCATCCAGCCAGGTGCAAGTGGAGGAGTGGGGAATCAAACCCAGTTCTCCCAGTTCTCCCAGATTAGAGTCCGCGCACTTAACCACTACACCAAACTGGCTCTCACTTACCCTCTCACCCACCCTCCCTTGGTCCTTTTTCAGTTTGCGCCACCCTTAGTATTTCTGGTCCCCAAGGTTAATATAGTTAGTCCCAAAAGTTCATTATTTCTTAGTATGCTCAAGAGTATAAAGTGGCTGATGTAATCAATGGATGTTGGTCAGCATCAAAACAGGGATTGACTATTCCTGTTTTACCCTGTCCTAGGGGGTCTTGTCTGTACAATTAAGACAGAAAGAACAAATGGTAAAGTATTCCTATATGCAGAAGGCTTTTTCATTATTTTACATCAATACCTAATTTATTTTTTATTTTAAATATTTATAAGCTTGCCTTTTTTCCAGGCAATTGGAATTCAAAGTGGGTAACAAAGTTATTTAAGAACCAATTAAAACAGACATCTGCTCCCAATATCCTATCATCTATCAGTGCAATTCCAAGCAGGTCTACTCAGTGAGGCTAACCCCCAGGAAAGTGTTTATGACTGCACTATATAACACCATCAAGCAGCTCCCAAGGCACTGTTAAAAAGGTACAGGCTTGCACCTTTTCAGAAGTACAGTAGGATGACTCTTTCTCAGTTTGCCTGGAAGCAGGGCCAGTTCTGCCATTAGGCCAATCTAGGCGACAGCCTAGGACGCAGATCTCTGACCAACAGGCACAGCGAGGCCCCTGCCTCTGCTGCCCGCCTGGCCCCAGCAGAGCCAGTCCCAGCAGCCAGCTGGCCGTGCCACTCATCTCCCCGCCGTGCTTGCCGGGCGAAGTTGCTGGCGTTCTGCAACAAGTTGGCCGTCCTCAGCCTGCCCGGCTGTGCCTCCCAGCGGGGGCGGCTGGGCACTCAGGCATGGCTCTCTGGGCACGCAGAATGGCCCGACCAACCCCCTCCGACTCCGAGGTGCTCGCTCCATGCCGTCTGCTACTTTGTCCGCCACTTGGCACCATCCCACTCAGTGCCCCACGGCCCCCACCGGCATCCCTGGGTCAATAGTGGTCCTAAAGGCACCCAGATCTAACAGTGGGCTTGCAGGAAGGTGAAGGCAGGTGGTGGAGAAAGGGAATTGTTTTAGTTCTGCGGGGCATTCTGGTCCCACTCCTACATCTGGACAGAGCAGCCCCCCTTCCCTTCCCAGGGTGACCCTGGAGTGGCAGCCACCCTTCTCTTCCCACTTAACACCCGCGCATGAGGCTTCCTCCTCTTCTCTGGAATCCACTTCTGCAAAAGAGTTTCCTGTCAAGCATCCCCCACCGACGGCGCCAATCCCTGCTCATTGCCCCTGGGAAGGATTTCCATCTCCTGCCCCCCACCAGTGTTTTGCGAGGGAGCGTCGGAGGCGAAGGCAGCCTGGAGGAAGTGGGGAGGCACTGACCGCTCGCCACCTGTACCCGGCAGCTGCAGCACCTGCCCACTGGCTGCCTGCAAGGGACAGCGCTTTCAAAGCAGGCGGGCAGGCTGCTGTTGAGGAAACATGTGATGGGCAGCCCTGGGCACTCCCCATGCCATCTACTGCTTTGCCCACTGCTCAGCGCCATACCACTCGATGCCCCAGCCCCCAATGGCATCCCTGGGTCAACCGCGGGCCATCTCTCCCCCCGCTCACAGCGCCCCTTACCAGCCGCCCAGAGAATGCCCCAGAATGCCTGGCCCAGGGTATATTTTTGTAAGAGGGTAGATTTGGGGTGCTCTATTGCCTGGAGGTCCCATTCAGGTGGGTAGCGATGTTGGTCTGAAAAAATAGAACAAAGTCCAGAGTCCAGTGTCACCTTTAAGATGAACAAAGTTTAATTCTGGCTATAAGCTTCCATGAGCACTTATACCCAGAATTAAACTTTGTTGGTCTTAAAGGTGCGGTGCCACTGGACTCAAACTTTGTGCCTTGGACGTCATTAATTCATAGGGTCACCAGAAATTAGAAGTGACTTTACTTAACACGCACATTGCCTCAGTGCTTAAACTGGTAACAATTTCAAATTTTGTGTTTTTCATTCTTCCTAAATGCATTTATGTTTGAAAATTGGTGAGCGCGCGGGGGGGGGGGGGGGGCAGAAGGTAGCCTCGCCTAGTGTCCAAAAAAACCTGGGGCCGGCCCTGCCTGGAAGGCTATTCCACAAGCTTGAGGTGCTGAAAACCCATGACAGGGTGTAGTGGCATGCACTGTGATGGGGTCAAGGTGACCAATAGGTGTTGGTAAGCTGGTAAACTGAATGAGTTGTGAGATGGGCTCATATCAGAAGATATGAGCCTTCTGTTTATTGCAGCTTATAAGGTTTTGGGTTTTTCTTTTTTTTACAAATTTAATGAGTGAGGGTGTAAGAAATTACTAAGCTTAGGCAAGATGCTTCAAAATGAGTCTTCAAAAAGTAGTCTTTCAAATGAAAGAAAATACAATACTAAAGTATTCTAGTCACAAAAAAATTATGTTAAACTGATCATAGGGAAAATTTCTGGTAATTAACATTAATAGATCACACGGGCCAATGCAGTTATTTATTCCCCCCATAAACTAAAACAACAGCAACAGCAACAACATACACCACTTGGCCCAAAGTTTGGTAGGCAGCTTCAGGAACACCATGTGTCATTCATGCTAACTCACAAATGACTGGTCTAAGGACTGTAGAAATGAACTGAACTGAACAACTGTCAGTCAAAGTAAGCAGAAGATGGACTTGAATCTAGCTGTTAATTTGCAAAGCTATTGTACTTCGACACAGGCAATTTAAAGGGTGGAGGGAGAAAAGAAGACTATCCTAATTTACCAAATAGTGCTTACACAGAATAACAACTGCTTTCTCTACTCAAGGCTTATCTACTCTAGCCTCTCTCTCTCTCTTTTTTAAAGTCACCTACTTGAACACTCAGGAATATATGGAAACGGTTATTTCAAAAGGACAGAGATAGCTATAATTTAAGCCCTGCCTAGCCCATGTAAAAACTGAAAAGTAAATCTTTATGATGACAAATTAGGCATGATAAGGCATACAACCCTAGAGGATATTACTGATAATGACAGTATTCTGGCATGTTTTGAACTGTTACAAAATAAGAATTCTTCACCACCCCAGGAAAAATGGCATTACTTGCAGGTTAGGAATCTACTGACAGAAAAGGTTAAGGCAGATACTTGTGTAACTTTAGAGATTCCACCAGATATGCTATTATTCCAAAACATTTTGAAACTACCTCACCCAGTTCCAGTTTACTCTAAGTCTGCAGCAGATAAGAATCTCCAAGGGGGAAAAAACAGAGACACTTAAAGTAACAATATTAATAAAGTAATTCATCTGAATCAATAGAAGCAGATATTGCTGACTACTAAGCGAAGAACACTTGACATATGGTTAGCCACAGATCCAGGTGGATGCCTCAGCATCTTGCAAATGGGAAACCAAATTACCCATTTGCAAGCTAGAGATGCTTACTTGAGCATATGCTAGGGTCATGTAATTGTTAATTCAATCTTGAAAGAGAAAACTGAATATAGTGATTTGATTTTTAACATAGCAATACACCAAATTCAAACTGAAGAGGCGCCAGATCCTCAAGACAACTGCCATAGCTGTATGTCAGATTCTGAGACATCTTCAATCCAAGCTTCAATACATCTTCAGGCCAAGCTTGGTTCCAGGCTCTGAGTACAATATAGTTTGTTTTCTATGCTTTAGCTCCAAAAGTCCCCGAGCTTTCATACTATTATGAAATTTAAGCTCTTTCACTTGGAAGAAGTTCAGCAACTGTTTAAACTGTGAAGGATACAGTGAAAATTTTATATATATAATATAGTAACGTTCCTCACTAGATTATAGATAGGAACTCTCAGTCTGGGGAAGTGATGCACTGTATTCTTGGTGCTTGGGGAGGGGGGGGGGGGAGCAACAGTGGGAGGGCTTCTGGTGTCCTGCCCCTACTGCCGGACCTCCTGAGGGCACCTGGTATTTTTGGCCACTGTGTGACAGTGCTGGACTGGATGGGCCATTGGCCTGATCCAACATTGGCTGCTCTTATGTTCTTACGTTCACTCGGGTACCAGTTCCTTGACATATGTTATTTTTAGCCACACAGTCTGAAGTTCCAATCCTAACCACAGACAAGATCAACACTATAAAAACAATATTTTTTTTCCTGGAAACGCCAGCCAGTTGAGTTGGTTTGGGCACTGTGGACGTAAACCAGTTAAGCCCAATGTGCTGCGTAAGCTCTGTCAAGCACAGCAAAGTTTAATATCTTAAAGCTGCTGTGCAGCTGGATTTATCTGTCTTGCCTACCAAATACAGATATGAACAAGAGACAAAGTGTGCAGATTCCAAAGTAGACATGTTCAGTTTTAAACTGGATGCCTCGAAACATGAAAAGAACTGGATTATTTATGTGATTCCAGCCCACCGCAGGAACACAGATCCTTCTCATCGGTGAGAATCCTAAAAGCCAAAATGGGAACAAGAATTAAGACAGAACAGCCATTAAATTGACAGCGGGCTCTGCAGGAATGCTAGGGCCACAATGTTTCTTAAATAGCAGCTCAGTTAATAAAACAAAGAAGTGGAATGCAAAGTCAGAGCAGAGAGGTCAGGGTTCAGCTCTGAAAATGAGGGGTGGGCTTCAGCTTTCTGCGTGGGCCCAGCTCAGACTGGCTTAGCAAGCTGTGATGCTTGTTTTTCCTTTGTAACCTTTCTTGACTGGAAGTGGATGTGGGTTCCCTCCAAGAACAAAGACGGCTGGCTTCTTTTGCAAGCCACATTCCAGTACATCACCAAGGCATGCCTCAACATTATATAGGACGAGACTCGGTCACTTATTTTACATGCTTCTCCATCACTGTGAGACAAACTAGCTCATAAAATACTCAATCAAATGCTGCTTTAAATACCAAGATTACAATCATTGATATTCAGCCTATGCTGGCAAGGCCCTGACTGGTTTTTGCCTCTCTGCCACAGGCAAAAAACACAACGTCAATATTGTGAGCTTTAAGTATTGTTTTAAAGAGTGAAATTTTAACAATAGCCCCAATCTTGTGGCATTCATTCAACAGCAAAAACTATTTCCAGGAAGTTCAAGATGAAGGAAGAGCACACTCTTTCCAATTCTATGGGCTTAGTCCGCCTTTCTGGGCCCCAAAGTGAGGAATATATTGCAGTTTTGTGACAACTTTGGCAATGGAACTGGGGGGAGGAGACAAAGGCTGTACTTTGCCAGACACACTTGGAGCAAGCCAAGAGCAAGCAGCCCGACTAACATCTCAGGGATTCCCCTTGGACTTGGCTGGTGCCTCTGTAGGCCTGAAGGGTGATGACGACAGGCATTAAGTCGCCAGGAGCGCTGGGCTCAGCAGTGCTGCCAGGGCCTTGTTTGCTTGGACAAAGACCTGATCCTGGGTGCTGAGCAAAATTGCCTGGTGTGCCACTGGCAGCACACATGCCAAGGGTTGCCTTACATCTGGTCTCAGACCAACTTGCTTCACAGGTCATAGCCTCTTCTACAACTGGAATTTGGCAGAATGACTGGTCTTCGTGCTGTGCCATTGTTCTACAGCCTGGGTTTACATAATCATTATACAGGTGGGGTGGCCAGGTTGGTCTGAAGCCACAGAACAAAGTTGGAGTCCAGTGGCACCTTTAAGACCAACAAAATCCAATTCAAGGTATAAGCTTTCGTGTGCACAGACAAGAAAGCTTATGCTCAGAACTGAACTTTGTTGGTCTTAAAGGTGCCTCTGGACTCAAACTTTGTTCTATAACTATTATACTTCACTGAAGCATGCTATAAAGACTGCAGACACACGATACATGTGCATTTATTTATTTATATCCCACTTTTCTCCCCAGTTGGGACCGAAAGCAGCTTTTAAAATATTGTTCTCCCCTCCTCCATCCTTCATTTCCCCCACAACCACCACCCTATGAGACAGACCAGACTGAAAGTGTGTGATGGGCCCAAGGTCAAGTGGGGATTTGAACCTAGGTCACCCAAGATCCTAGTCCACTGCTCTATCCACTACACCACACCAGCTCTTCTCAAAACCTGCTTGTCATGGTGAAGGTCTGTTTCCCCCTCTGATTAATACGAGTTGCACATTCCTGCAACTCCAGCTGGCAGTGACCACACAAAAGAGTGGTCATTGTCTTCCAACAGCACAAACCTGGACAAATTGAGGGAGGCAACACACCTCTGAGAGATACCTAGCATACAGAACATCTGTGAAGGAAGGAAGAATAGGCAGCTTGTGTGGTCAGAGGAGTACGAGGGGAAAAGGGGCACGTGGATCTTCTGTATGCGGCACTGCCCTTTTGTGAACTTGGAACATAAGAAAAGGATGGGAGATGGTCACTGACTTTCCCTATGCTTCAGAGTTCCTTGCTATTAAAGTTTACTGTGAAGACAGATACAAAACACATACCCCTCTGGGTATGTGCCTTAAAGAGGTTCTCAAGTCCCCCACAATGCACATGAGCCACCATTATGAGCTACCTTGCTCCTCCCCAGCTAGTGAATCAATGCGAGACAGGAGGGTATGCAGTTTGATTCTCCCCCCAACAGGCCACAGCTTTTTGTTCCAAACAAGGCTAGCTGGAGTTGGCAGGGAATAAGCTACAGTTGGTCCTTCCAGGTAGATAGTCTTGTTTGGAAGAGCTGCTGTTTCTATCCCACTCCCCGCTATCACAGTTGCTTGTAACGATGGACAAGGAGGTAGGACTCCTTCCTCAGCAGCAAGTCTTTTTTACACAGTCTGCATGCGTGCCTGAGCCCTGATCTGGATGGTCCAGGCTAGCCCAATCTTGGAAGCTAAGTAATGTCAGACCACCGAGAAAGTCAAGCATCACTGCACAGAGGCAGGCGATGGCAACCAACCCCTGCACATCTCTTGCCTACAGGGTCATTATAAGTCAGCTGTGACTTGATGGCACTTTCCACCACCACGCATACCAACAAAGAGCAGCAGAGGAACTTACCAAGGCAAGGACAGACAGATCAAAAAGTGTGCTTCTTGTCCTGGAGTAGGATGCTTTAAATAAGAAAAGTGTAATGTTTTTTCACGTCGAGGGCTGACTTAAAAAATACTAATGGAAATCAGGAGGGTAAATTCAGTGACATCACAAAATGACCTGCAGGAACATCTCATGTTTTAAGACTCTACCTTTTATCAGTCTGCTATGAAATGTTTTTACCTTTACATTCAGCCCTGACCTGGATAGTCCAGACTAGGCTGATCTCATCAGATCTCAGAGGCTAAGCAGGGTGGCCCTTGGCTAGTATTTGGAAGGCGACATTCATGCAGGGTCATGATGCAGAGGCAGACAATGGCAAACTACCTCTTAAATGTGTCTTGCCTTAAAAACAAGTCTAGCTCACCACCTAGTGGTGCATAACGCTAAAAGAGCTAGAACTTCTGGCTGCCAGACAATCTTAGGATCTCCTGGCTGTTCTACATGCACTGCCATATGATAATTATAATTATTACCTTTACATTCAGAGCCTCTCCTGAAATGACAGCCACTGTCACACCATTCTGTGAAGGTTTAGGTATTTCTTCATTCTTCAGTTCTTGGTACTGAGGTTCCACCATTTTCTCAGAGCTTCTCAGGTTGACCCACAGCTGTAGGCCATGGGCTGGTTCTTCAGAGCAGGGCATCTCTGCATGTAGAATACCACGGCCAGCTGTCATCCACTAGATATAAGAAGAAAAGAGAAAAGAAGGCAGAGAATCACAAGACATTACCTTTCAGAGGCTGCAGTGAAGCTCAAGACAGAAATTTCCCCTTCACAAAATCACTTAATGGCTCTAAATTTGTACCCTCACTCAAACACAGCAACCTTGTCTAAAATAAAATCATTTAGGTCAAGCTCACAGATGCCATGGAACACAGCTATATAACTACTTCATGCTATGATACCAGAGCTGAACATATTACATGAATTTTAAATAGCAATGAAACAGAATAGTCTCAGGTAGATCATAGGACGATGACATTCGTCTACTAAGTAAATACTGCAATACCTCTGCAAATATTGTGTTGGTTGGCTTAGAAACAGTGACTTCTACAAAAGCACTCTTTTCAAACCAAGATCCATTTGCAATCCCCAAACTGAAAAACTGGGCTCACTCACTCTACAACATATGCTGGTTCTTCCCTCTTCCTGCCTTAAATGACGCAAGAGTTAGCAGAATTCCTGCACTGTAACAGATGTGCAGAAGCCTCGGCAGGTTCCAGCTTGTCATGCAAAACTGCAGCTTGTACGCTTTCTGCAGAATTATTTTTTTAAAAAGGTATAGAAGCCTCACTATGTATCTGGTTTCTGGGATCTGACCCTTCAGCTGAAAACCAAAAAGTTCTGCACCAACAAAATGATTGGAGGGGGCGGGGCAGAAGAAGAGGCTGTCAGCTGCTGGGTCTTCAAAAGCACAGGAGGTCCAGTGTGGTACAGTGGGAAGAATGCTGAATGGGGACTCTGCTATGAACCTCACTGGATAACCTCTGCCCAATCTCTAGAGGTAGAACTCCTTCTTATAAACCCAGATGGCCACCCATGGATGGACTTCCAGAGATTTATTAAAACTATTCTTTACCAGCTCACCTCAAAGGGGGACCAAGTCTCCTCAACCCTGCAAAAAGACTGGGAGGTTATTTTATGCCTGATTTTAATTTCTGGCTTATTCTGTCTTGGGTTTCTAGTGCTATTTGGTACTCTGGACCACTGTTCTTACTTTTGAAATCTTAACATTTGGTGAGGTCTGAGTCTGTTTTCTGGTGCCTTGAACACAGGTTAATTTCCTTGGCCTGGATGTTATTGGGAAGCAGGTTTCTCTCCCGCTTCCCCACAACATCATGGTGCTTTCAGGCATCTCCTGGGTTTTCTTCATCTTTCCTGAGAACAAATGAAAGCCAAGAATTTGGAAAGGCTGACTTAAAAGAAATAGGAACACCCCCCCCCGGGTCTGCCAAATGGAACCCCCCCCCCACTGCCACTGTGCTATATCTGCAGCCACAGCAACACCAGGAACCCATACAGGTCTGGACTGTGTGGAAAACACCTTGGGGCTGATGGCGCTTGACACTTCCATCACCTGTAGTTATTCTATCATTTTAAAATGATTACTTACTGTAAGCTACACTGTTTTTAAAGGGATGAAAAAGTAGGGGGTGTAAACTACATACCTGATGTAATTTGTAATTACTTTATAAGGACACTTTAAAGGATACAATATCTGGAGCAGTGATTTCCCAAGATGGGCCAGTGGGGAGGGGTCAGAAGATAGCCTTTTTAATCCTTCCTCCACTCTGCCCGATTAACAGCCACCCCTCCACTGCTTTTACTCTCACTGGGGAAAAATAAGGGCATCTACATTTTTTTCTTCAGCCCGGAAAAAAGTAATTTGGAAGTGACAATTTTCAGGGAGGAAAGGATTAAAGAGGGATTCTTCCATGGAAATTGTAGCCCCAGCGATTGCAGCGTAGGAAAGGGGGAAAAAAATCTTTTGAAATGTTCACAGAACTACAATGTTTGGTTTTGCCTTTTCAGACTCATGTACCTTTCAGGGTTCTTGTGAAAGTAAAGCAGAGATGGAAGAGTTATTGTCACTATGAATTGCCTGAGGAATTAATACTCAATTACGTAAAATAAAATGCAAAGGGAATAAAAGGATAGGAAAATTATAAAGGGATTAAGATAATGATAACTTCGGTCCAGTATACCTGTAAATCTCCTGGATTTAGTCTACCTGTGTGCCCACAGAAGTCTTCATGGGCCATGGAACCACCATCCAGTAGATATGAGACCTGATGAAGAAAGTGAAAGGGTTTAGAGCATCCGACGCAAACTCACATTTTTCCAGTACAAAACAGCAGGCAGTAAGGTAGGGAAAGGGATCAACCTCCTAGATGAAATTAGAAAGAAAAAACAGCCATTTACACTGCAGTATGTTAGTCTTTCATCTCCTACATGAGAAGACACTGTTACCTCCATTTTGTTCACTCAGACAACGGTGGTCAGCCATCAGCACCAGCACCAAGAAGTCTGTTGCACTCCTGTAAAATAAATGGCTATGGAACTGGCTACTGCTTTGCTCAAGTTCACAGTCCAGCCTGCCTTTCCAGTGTGGATCTGTCGCTTGCTCTATGGATCAGGAGACTAGACACAAAACCAGGATAAGGTTGGGACAGTATAGGCAAACTAGAGTGGCACTCTCATATTTGGGGATTGCCTCTACATCCAAGAAGTTTGGCACAACTGGCTTAAAATATTATATACATACTTAGAAGATTTGCTTGCATATAGTCTGGGAATACACATCAGGCATAAATGTTTCAGAAGTGATTTGTGAATCTATTTCTAAACATGTAAATCTATGCACACTTGGAAGCAAGCCCCACTGAAGACAATGAAACTCTCTTCATGTATAAAATAGAGCTGCACAATTTATGAGCACAATATTTTAATTCTGCATATTAGGTCACCCCCATCGACTCATGGTATGTGTGGGGGGTCTCATTTCCCATTTCCCCTTAAGAACATAAGAACAGCCTTGCTGGATCAGGCCAGTGGCCCATCTAGTCCAGCATCCTATCTCACACTGCAGCCAACTAGATAATCTAGAGAACCAACAACAGGGCTTAGACGACAAGATATTCCCACAATATTGCCTCCCCACCTTTTCTCTTTGACCGCCCCTGGCAGGGCCTGCACTCTCTCCCCTTTCTTTCTGTCCTCAACTCATTTCTTCTTCATCTTTCCCTTTTTACTTTTTATTTTTGCTTCTTCCCCCTTCAGCTTTACCTTCTTTTTAGTGTTTTACCTTTATCTCCCCCCCCGCCCCGCTGGTCATTCTGACCCCTTCCTCATGCTTACACTCAACAAAGTTTTGAACCCTCAACCCACATAGTCGGTTGCCTAGAAACCTCCAAAATGGCCGCCTCTCATAGTCTTGCACGTTCTCAATGGCAGTATTTAAGAGGAGCATATTGCTCCTCTGATTTAAGGGCTCTCTAAACACTACACTGTATGTTTTTAAAATTTCATATTTTTCTGCAAACATGGGACTTCCTCAACACTTGTAGAAAAATAGTCCCTATCAGTACATGGCCCATTGTGTGGATTTTTAAATCCAAACTCTAGATTTTTTCTCTCTCCCACCATTGTGGGCAGGGGATCCCTAACTTTGACCTAGCAGCTCCATCTCAGCTGCTGAATGAATGGCTCTCTCATACAGATGATCTGACCCTTTATTGTCACTGCTGTCCTCTTAGGTATATGTGCACATATACGTGTAGTTTACTATCATGGAAGGGGAGAAGCCGTAACCCTCTGCCATTATACCGACCCTCTTCTGCAGGGCAGCAGGCACTGAGGGAGCAAAGCCTGGATCACTGCAGCAGTGCTTGCCTGCCTGCGCAAGCAAAACCTTTACTCTTGCTTAGCAGGCACAGCCCCAGAATATGGAATAGCTCACGCAAACAAGAGCCATGTTTATATGGAAACCAAAAGCCAGTGAGCTGGTACAGAGTTTGGCAGAACATGGAAGTGCTGTGCAGCACAATGCCATCCCAGAATTACGCAGTTTGGCAGAAGACAGGCTAATTGCTCTGGTGAGATGACATTTCCATCATGCTCATAACTGCACTCTCCACTCACTGCCTCTCCCACTTCCCAGAAAATGGAAGCCCGACTGCGAGTCGCCAGAATAACTGTCAGATTGGAATGCTGGAAATCATTCCATTGGAATCTGGAACACACACAACATTTCTGAATGGCTATGGTTTGGGAAAGATCTTGGCTGTTGAGTTTTCTACTAAACATCCCAAACAGCAAGCAGAGAAGAGACAAAGAGAGAGGAACTGCACAGCTATAGTTCATGTTGCTGCAATCTCTAGGCAAGTTTAGACAGCAATTTCTAACTCCCAGTTATTGCACCAACTGTGTCACTGGCCTAAAATGATTTCAAGTGTGTATATGATATAAAATATGTTAATGTTTGGTATCACATTTACATAGTGGCAAATTTAATACATCATAGTCCTGTGGAGGCCTTCTTCCCTGCCAAGCCATAACACTGGCACCTCACTTTTTTCCATGAAGATATGTTGACAGAATACAACATTCTGGCCTCTTATTGTTCTGGAAGGGAGTCCCCTCAGAATCCTCCCCAATCTCACAGCTTAACTTGTATCTCCCACCGTGTTTCAAATCAGGATCAAACCTGCAACTGCATTTTCTTCCAAGTAGTGTAAGACAATCTGTCATGATTCACACCAAAGCCTTATTTCAGAACAGATTCAGCTGTTTAATCTGTCAGCTATTAAAATCACTGCAGATGAACAACTAGATGGCAGAGATGTTCGTTAAGCCTTGCTTACAGCAAATGGCATATAACTAACGACAGAACATTACAGAGGGCCCTCTTAACTGTTTCTGGAAGACCACAATGGCCACGCTATTCAAATATTAAAACACACACTAGAACTGTCATACTAGCTTCAAACATGCCACACTTGTTTATTGTAGAATATTTCCAGACATTTGGTTATTTGCTACATTGCCCCTACCTCAGAGATATCCAAGAGAAGGACACTCCTATTCATACAGAAACTAGATTAAAAACATCTTGTCTCTTACTCTTCCTTTGGAGGGCTCCAAAATTTATGTTACTCAGAAGCCTTCCCCGTCACTTGCAGAATATCCACCCACTTGTTGCCTTGTTCAGTCCAATATCTGAGGAAAGGAGATGCCACTGCATGTATGCATATTGCATGC
The DNA here is from genome assembly GCA_029233225.1 of Lepidodactylus listeri. NCBI lineage: Eukaryota > Metazoa > Chordata > Lepidosauria > Squamata > Gekkonidae > Lepidodactylus > Lepidodactylus listeri. Next base: position 77,298,990 of record JARCFY010000001.1, read on the forward strand.
AAAAGGGCACCAAATTCAATTCCTGCTGTCTCCAGTTTCAAATGAGCTCAGCCAACAGATGCTGATAAAGGTCCGCCTAAGACTCTGGGGAACTGCTGCTGGCCACAGTTTAGATAGACTGATGTTCTGAGTCCGTGCAAGGCAACATCATGTGTTCATTGTCTGATGCACAGGCTAATTAATTTGCCGCGCCATATCATTGAGGTTCTTATCTCTGAGACAGTAATATACCAGGCATAAGAAGACCAGTAATATACCAGGCATAAGAAGCCTCTCCCCATATGTTCCCCAGCGGGCACTCTGGTCTGGATCCCAAAACCGTCTGGTCCTTCCAGGGCCGAAAGAGGCTCAGCTGGCGGTGACAAGGGCCAGGGCTGTCTCTGTGGCGGCCCTGTACTGGTGGAACGAGCTCCCGGATAACATCAGGGCCCTGCGGGATTTGTTACAATTCCGCAGGGCCTATAAAACGGAGCTCTTCCGCCAGGCGTTCAAGTAAGGGCCGCCCACACTTCCATCTTGGCCCTGGCCTGATCACTTGATTCGATCACTGGATCTTACCCACCAGCCATTGTGACTGTCCATAAGGTTTACACCTGGATACTGCTATGATATACTGAGCTGAAGATACACCACTTGTATAGTGTTAATTGTTTTAAAATTTTAATGTTTTATGATAGTATTTGTTTTTATACTTGTTGTGAGCCGCCCTGAGCCGCCGTATGGCAGGGAGGGCGGGATATAAATCTCAAAAATAAGTAAATAAATAAATAAATAAAGTGAAAGGAATAAACCCAGCTCATTTAACATCCTGAGGATTCAGGAGTGCATTACAGAAAGGAGGCTATTCCAGAAGTACAATCAACTTATCAGCCCAAGAAAACCAATAATTCACAAGATGTAAATACAGAAAAAAAAACCCACAGCTATTCTGTAAGTTAAATAGCCAGCCAACCAAATTAGCAAACAGCCCCACCCATTCCCTGAATAACAAAAACAAACCCATAAAAATTCCTTAGCAGGTAAGGAGCATCATTTAGCTATGGCCAGAATCCAAACAACCTATCCATGGGCAGAAAGCACTTCTGTTTATATGGGTGAGAAGTTGCCAATTTTCCTTTCAAAATGCATATGAGGCCCACTGTTCTGGCACCTTAACTATTTTCAGGACAAGAGGCAAATTTGCTATCAAGTTACCAAGCAGTTATTCCAATCGTTCTATTATTGCACAAAGGAGAAAGGTGAGCTGAAAAGAAATGATCTGAAAATTGAGACTCTGTAACTAGATCAGGGGATGGAGCACATGCTGCATTCTGCTCATGAACTTCCACCTGTGTGAAATTTCTGCTAATCCCCCCTTCCATAGCAGACCCCCGATTCTGTTCCAGAAGGGCCACTAACTACCAGGTGCAGGTTGCAGTGAGAAGGGAAGATGGGAAAGATTCAAAGCAATAGTATTTTATTTATTTAGAAGAAGAAGAGATTGGATTTATACCCGCCCTTCACTCAGAGCGACTTACAAACTCCTTTCCCTTCCCGTCCCCACAACAGACACCCTGTGAGGTAGGTGGGGCTGAGAGAGCACTGATAGAAATGTTCGTGAGAGAACAGCTCTGAAAGGACTTATGACTGACCCAAGGTCACACCAGCAGCTGCATGTGGAGGAGTGGGGAATCGAACCCAGAACTCCCAGATGCACTTAACCACTACACCAAACAGATGCATGAGAATTTTCCACCCAATTAGGGCATTCGAGCAGGCGACCAATTAAAAAGGACATTAAAAACATTGTTAGTGGAAGTGGGAAAGAGTTGTCAAGTTGCAGCTGACTTGTGGCGACCTCGTGGGGTTTTCAAGACAAGAAACATTCATTGCCATTTTCTGCCTCTGCACACCCAGGACTTCCCTTGGTGGCCCTCCCATCCAAGTACTAACCAGAGCCAACCTTGCTTAGCTTCTGAGATATGGTGAGATCAGGCTGGCCTGAGCTATCCAGGTCAGGTTGCTATCCAGGTCAGGGCTCTGAAAACAGTACATATGTATCTAAAAAAACAGCTAAAAACGAACAGAGAGTCAATAAGGGTACATGAGAAAAGACTTCACCCACTTGTTAATGACGATGATTAAAGGGGATAGATGAGACTCCATGAGGATGGAACACCATAATTTTGGTGCCACAACCAACAAGACCCTTTCTCCAGTTGCCACCAATCTAGCCTTAGATGATGGAGCCACCTAAAGCTAGGCCCCTGAAGATGATCATAATGGTTGGGGCAGGTTCGCATAGGAGTAGATAGTCCTTAACATATGCAAGTCGGAGGCCACGGAGGGCTTTAAAAATTATTACCATCTCCTTGAATTGGGCCCAGAAACAGATTGGAAGGCAGTGCAGATGGAACAAGGCTGGAGTGATACAATCCCTGTGGCGCCCACTAGGCAGCATCCTTGTACTTCGCAAGAGTCTAACCTAAATGCTACTAGGGCAGTTTGCTGAAAGATCAGTTATTTGTTTAGAAAATGTATATGCCTCCTATGCACGCTTCTTGAGTAAATGTTATTTATTAATGAATATTTACTTATTTGAAAAATAAAACCGTAGAAGGATCCATGGCAGATTTCCCTTGTCTAAAACCTATTTGTTCTGGACCAATCATTTTGGTTTTTGTTGTGTATTAAAGATCGCGGTCGCCATGTGCTCACGTAATGGCAACCACCACATGGCCTGAATCTACCTGAGCTTCGGCCAGGTAGACCAATAGCCGGTCGGATCCTAAACGACCGCCAATCATGAGCCTAGGCTTCCCCACCAGGAACATATGAACTGTAACCACTGTCTTAAGGTCCTATCAGGAAATGTGGGCGAGGTCAGAGGATTATCTCTGACTAGCATAAAAGAGGGCTCTGAGCCTGGGGTTTCTTATGTTCCATCTTGACCCGCAATAAACTACTATGCTGATTTTACTGTTACCGGCCTCCCGACTCCAATACTTTCCAGTGTTTTAGCCAATCATTAAACTTGATTTGTAGTAATTTGGCATAAAATTTGCCTATAACAGATAGCAAACAGATAGGGAGTATTTATTTATTTATTCATATGAGCTTGGCTGTATTACAGTGAACTGAACTGCTGCACCATTGCTCTAGGTAAAGAAAAAAGTTTGAGTCCAGTGACAACTTTTAAGACCAACAAAGTGTAATTCTGGGTATAAGCACATGAATGCTCATATCCAAAATTAAACTTGATTGGTCTTAAAGATGCCACAGGACTCAACCTTTGTTAAATTGCTTCGGACCAACAGGGCTACCTGTTCTGGTCCAGGTCAAGCCAAGACTTCTCCCCTTTGCTGCTGAACAGTGCCATCTGCTGGCAAGTGAAGGAAGTATCCCAACATTTGTTAGCAAAATCTTAAGTGAACCAGCTGAACAACTCTTCAAATGGCATCCCATTCTCCGCTTAAGGCTGGCTGCTGCATCAACTCACTATACACATTTCTGGATTTATAAGAGTGCTTTGAAGAGTATTACTTATTATCTTATATTCTAATAATGAAGTTAGTCAGTCCAGTGAATGGAGCTGTGAACGGGCAAAACAGATCTTCTTTCTACAAACCTCAAAAAGGCCCCAGAAAAATGTGAACTCTAAAAAAAAATACATTGGGGGGGGGGGCTTAAAAGGGGGGGAAATGATAAAACACCTGCAGCTTTAACAAACAGATTCCCTCAGTGATGCTAGGCAACCACAGTATCCCAGGCTGGGTTTACGCGAGGAAAAAGGCGGGGGAGGCGGGGGAGGGGGACAGGACCCTTTTCAGGCCTCTTTCGGCCTTTAAGGGAGCACCCATCAAGGTCAGGCATGACTAGGGTTGTGAGTTCCAGAATTCCTGGAGATTTTGTGGTGGAGTCTGAGGAGGTCAAGGTTTGGGGAGAGGAGAGGTCTCAGCTGGATATAACACCATAGACTCCACCCTCCAAAGCAATCATTTTCTCCAGGAGGACAGATCTCTGCGTCCCACCTGGAGGTTGGATACCCTGGGCCTGGAGGCAACCTCTAGTGACTTGATACCACCCAACTTGCATGACTCAGCTAGGCCTGGCTGCTTCCTACTGTTCAACAGCAGCTACCCTATGAAAAACCAGTATAGTAGTTAGAGCTTCAAGACCCAGGTCTGAATTCCCACACTGCTTTGGAAGCTCAGTGGGTGATTCTGGACCACTCACATACTTTTAACCTAACCTACTTTATAGGGTTGTTGCGCAGAAAAAACGGAACAGAGAAGAATAATGTAAGCTGATTTGATCCTCACTGTGGAGAAAGGTGGGGTATAAATGAAGTAAATAAATAATATAGCTGAAGATGGAAGGGCAATAAAAGGTGAATGGCTGAGGAGAGAATAAGGCAGGATAGGGGGAGAGGATTTGGGGGTCGTGTGGGGAGGGGGATTCCGGGGAAAGTGAGTTGCCACCCCACACGTCCTTGAGGGTTCCTACCATGCAAGTGGGCCTGGCCCAGTGGCCAGCACCACACAACTGGACCACAGTTTTTCTAGGTAGAGGCTGCTGGGGCGAGAAGCTTAAGACAGAAGGGCAGAAAAAGGTAAGCTGGCTATCAAGTGGGAAGAAGACAGGGCTGCCAACTCTAGGTTAGGAAATTTCTAGAGATGTGGAGGGTGGAGACTGGGGAGGGTGGGGTCTGAGGAGGGAAGGAACCTCAGAAGGGTGTAATGCAGACTCCACCCTCCAAAACAGCCATATCGTCCATGGGTTACCAGCCTCCAGGTGGGGGCTGGAGATCACGCAGAATTACAACTGGTCTCCAGATGACAGAGATCAGTTCCCGTGAAGAAAATGGCTGCTTTGGAGGGTGGACTCTATGGTATTATATCTTCCTGAGGTCGCTTCTCTCCCCAACCTCACCCTCCCAAGGCTCTACCCCCAAATCACTGGAATTTTCCAGCCTGGAGCTGGCAACCCTAAGGAGAACTGATCTGTGTAGTCAGAGATCTGTTGTAATTCCAGGAGATCACCAAGCACTACCTGGAGGCTGGAAATCCTAGAAGGAAATAAGGGAATAGGAAAAGGGGAGAGGCTATGAGGCTTTCGGGAAAGGTAAAGAGGAAATAGTGGGGGAAGGGGAAATGAGATGCCTCCTGCAAGTCTTTGTGGGTTCCCACTTGTTCCAGAAATTTTTTTTCAGCAAAAGAAGAACAGAAGAGATTGGATTTATACCCCGCGCTTCACTTGGAGTCTCAGAGCGGGTTACAAATTCCTTTCCCTTCCCCTCCCCACAACAGACACCCTGTGAGGTAGGCGGGGCTGAGAGAGCTGACAGAAACTGCTCTTTTTCAAGAATAGCTGTGCCAGAACTATGGCTTGCCCATGGTCATCCAGCTGGTGCAAGTGGAGGAGTGGGGCATCAAACCTGGTTCTCCCAGATTAGAGTCTGTGCACTTAAACACTACACCAAACTGTGGGGCATCGGAATACTAGATTGATTGTGTGAGGACACTGGGGATCTGTCAAAGGATTTAAGGAACCTAAGAAGAAGACAAATGTTAGGAAATGAGATCCAGCTTTCAGAATCAACTTTCAAATGACGTTTCACAGAGATCGGGACGGGGGAGGGACCTGTGAATTTATTGTTGGTTCTTATGTTATTATGTCCTTCTAAAAGTTCACCACTATTTTTTTATCAAAGCTAATACATTTCTTAACACATACATGCATAAATTATAAAATAAATAATTTCTATCTGCACCCTTTCCCTAAAAGACTCTTATTTATTTATTTATTTCATGAGATTTATATCCCGCCCTCCTCGCCAATGGCGGGCTCAGGGCGGCTAACAACATAAAAATAACACTCACCATATCAATAAACAATAAACATATACCACAAGATCAGCAGCTACAATTCATCTTCAAGTGTACCAGGTCAGCGCTCAGATGTAATCCTTATATGAGTGCAGATGTCCTTGCCGGCAGATGGAATTGGGCCAGGGCCAGAGTGTAAGCATTAGGCGGCCCCTACTTAAAAGCCTGGTGGAAGAGCTCCGTCTTACAGGCCCTGCGGAACTGTAGCAAATCCCGCAGGGCCCTGATGTTCTCCGGGAGCTCATTCCACCAGTATGGGGCCGCCACTGAAAAAGCCCTGGCCCTAGTACTTGCCAGCCGCACCTCTTTCGGCCCAGGCAGGACCAATCGGTTTTGGGATCCTGACCGAAGTGCTCGCTGGGGAAAATATGGAGAGAGGCGGTCCTTCAGGTAAGTAGGCCCCAGGCCATATAGGGCTTTATAGGTCAGCACCAGCACCTTGAACCGTATCCGGTACACTATAGGCAGCCAGTGCAGTGCTTTTAAGGCGGGCTGGATATGCTCCTGCACGGGGAGACCTAACAACAGCTGCGCCGCAGCATTCTGCACCAGCTGCAGCTTCCGGATTTGGCACAAGGGCAGCCCCATGTAGAGGGCGTTACAGTGGTCCAATCTTGAGGTGACCAAAGCATGGATCACTGTCGCCAGTTCGTTGCGTTCAAGGAAGGGGACCAACTGCTTGATCAGCCGAAGATGACAGAAGGCCGACCTCGCAGCGGCTGCTGCCTGGGCCTCCATCGTTAACGAGGAGTCCAGGAGCACTCCCAAACTCCTAACCTCCGCCGCCGGTACCAATGGCACCCCCTCGAAGGTTGGGAGAGGGATCTTCAACCCTGGTCCGCTCCGACTTAGGTGCAGGATCTCCGTCTTCGTCGGATTCAATTTCATTCAACTCTGCCTGAACCATCCAGCCACTCTTGATTTCTTCCTCTCACCTCAAGTATTCTCCCATGCTCTGAAACTGCTCCCACTAACATTTTCACTGGCTTCCTTCTTCTGGCCAAATCCTCCGGCTTCTTCTCAGTCCTAATTCCACCAAATGTACAAACACTTCCCACAATGCTGATATGCAGAACACATAGCTGTGCCATGCTGAATACTTGTGAGTTTGTCTCTCACTCTTTGTTTCCCATCCACAGTGAAACTATAGGAAGAAAATGTGATGACTACAGCTGAGGTGGTAAATTAGTACCAGGCCTGTACCACTATGGACAAAGTGGATGCCTGTATGGTTGAATGCTCCTCCATTAAACAAAGCTCCCTGCAAACAAAGAACTAGCATGTCAGAGAGAAGACTGAGCTAGGTTTTCAATATGGAGGCCTTTTCTCTCTCCAAAGAGAGGAACATCCAGTCCCGCAAGGTCTGACTTGTAGTTCAAATTAGTACAAGTCCAGGCACAGATTTACAAATCTCAGTGAGAACAAGGTCAGTGGTAATACAGATGTGAGGGAAACAGAAGTACATGAAGCCACACTGGATGACTCAAAGCCCAGAATTACCACATAAGGGCAACTAAAAATCCATTTAAAAATTACATAATACAGAGACTATTAATAAGGAATCAATGAAAGGGCAGTCATATATATATATATTTACATTTAATTATATCCCACTCTTCATCACCACTGGAACTGAAAGCAGCTTTTAGAATATCTTCTTCCCCCTCCATCTTCTCACAACAGCAGCCCTGTAGGTAAGCCAGGCTGAGAGTCTGTGACAAGCCCAAGGTCACCCAGGAAGCTTTCACTGTAGGAACAGGGATTCAAACCTGGGTCACCCAGAGTCCTAAAACCACAACTCTGTCCACTACACCAGACTGGCTGCATGAATGATATACAGAAAGAACAGGAAGGCAACAACACCTGGACTCCATGCCTCTTACATTCATTTCTTCAGAGATAGTTGCTGTTTACAAAACCAGTGATGTATTCAGAAAAATTAATGTAATAGGCATACGTTCACGGTTTCGAAATGGTTTACAGACCAGCAATTAATTAAAAAGCAACCTTGTTATCCATAGTTTAAAAGCTATTTAAAGAAAACACATGCGTACACACGAAACTTCATGCAGAGCTAGGAAATGAAGAAAAAGGAGAGACCAAGTCTTGAGCCTTCACTAAGAACTATTTTTCAACCTCTCTCTGACATGGATAATTGTATACAGTGACATGGGGTCATTTCGAGTAGTAACGCACAGGAACGCCATTCCAGGAGTAACAAGCCCAGGAGCAGGCACATATGGTGATGCGCTGTGGAAAAAGCAAAAGCATACTAACTTCATGCTTGTTTGTAGGGTAGCTTCCCCGCAAGAGCAAAGGAAACCTAAAGTGTCTTTGGTCAAAGTGTAAAGCTGGCTCGCCAGCTCTGAGTTGGGAAATACCTGGAGATTTTTGGGGTGGAGCCTGAGTGGTGGGTGTTGCCTTCTGACACACTTCCGGTGATGTCAGGGGGTGTGGGATATGCAAATAAGTTATGCGATTGAGTTATGCTAATGAGCTCCTGCACCTCTTTTTCTACTAAATGACCCCTGGGAGTGACCAGGATTGCAATAAGTCTAGCATAAACATGGGCTACTCACAGTTTCAAAACCCCGGTGAGGATGGTCAGGAAAACCAGCTGGCTTGCCTCCTTTGAACTCATCCAGCAGCAGAAATGGATCCAGATTTTTTAACTGAAAATTGAAGTTAAGAACAGAACTTGACAACTTTTTCCAAAATACTGACTGAAGGAGGCAAGACACAAGTGGGAACAATTGACAGAACTCAGTATCACCATCCTGTCCTGGAGTTATGCCCATTCAGTGACAAGGAGACCATTGCTGAGTGCCCACTGGAATTCAAAGATGCACTGGCAGAGCAGAGAATGCTGCTACACCATCAGGCTCATCAAAAATGAGCAGAGGGTGGCAGGAGAGGAACAGAGCCGAGCTGGAATATTACAACTGCAAAAACTGGGGCTTGAGTCAGAAACTCCCACCGAAGTAAAGGGAGGCTGCTAGACAACAGTTTCCCTCTCACTGCCACAGCAACAGAGGAGGCTAGTCCTACTGCAGCCAACCATGACACTGCACCTACCACATGTCTTTATAAGAAGTGCTCCACGGAACACACTTCACACCTCAAGGCACATTAGATAGGAAGAAAGCACCTTCCACGAGTGGCCAAGGACAAAGACAAATACAGGAAAGGCGGATCACAGCACCTTTTCTTATCAAACCCCCTTAAGAGTTTCCCTACCATCAGGAACCCTAACTCCACGCCCAATATTGAGCTTGCAAGAACAAGACTCTAGGCACACACAAAAAATGTGTTCGTTTTACAACTTTTAAAAAGGGGCAAAGGAGTGAGCCAAAGGGGTCCTGAGCCACAGAGTCATCCATCAAGACCAGCTCAGAATCTGTCTATTTTATCTCATTTGTTAATTTACAGCTTATCTGTCTGTGAGCCACTTAGGGTGCCTTTGAGATGAAAAGTGGCATCACCATACAAATGCCATAAATACAGTGAATCTCAGATGTAGAGGCCTGGGGAGCTGTCCACTGGAAAGCATGAAGTCAGGCCATTACCTGTGAAATGGACATAGATGGTTGAACTGCCTCTCAAATTCTTGCACATGAACCCCAAAGCACAGAAGTAATGTATTATAGCTACTTTCCAAAGCTCATTTCTCCTTATCTCCTACATTGCTACAATACATAAAGAGACAAGGATGTTCTCCAGCTTCCATGCTATGCAGTTCACAAGAGACTGTGACAGCAAAAGCAGTTAACACAAAACTAGCTATCTCTGCTTGCAGTTTGGCCTGCAGAACTCCCTTTGCCTTTTCAGTGTGCTCACAGACCATGCAATGAACAGGTGGAGACATAGTTACACCTACTGCTTATCCATTATGTAGTTCTCTCAGAAACACAGGTACCTTGCATGAACTCAAAGGATGGCAATCCCAGCTCAGTGCTGCTTCAAACTTGTTATATAAACCAACTGCTTAGGTACTTTCAGCTGACTTTTCCAGATAGCAGGTAGGGACCTTCCCCCACACTGTTAATAACTTGCCACAATTATCTTCAGGATGGGACACACAAAAAGGAAAGGGCATGAGAGTGTTCTCCATTGAACAACCCTCCTGAGAATGTCCAACTCCTCCACATACTACCAGACCACCTGTAAAGGTGAAAAGCAGACTCCAATAGCTGTTCTAATTTCTCCCGCCTCCCATACCCAGTTACTTGTGCTATGATACATCATGCATAAAGGGAACTTTTAAATACAACTTATATTAATAGTAAAGTATGAAAAATCAACAAAGGAAGAGAGGGAAATTGTGGGTGAAGAGAAGTGGGAAAAGGTCAAAGATCCTAGAATCTAACTGGTGTCATTACAGTGTGAGAACACTACCTGAATGAGGTCTTTGCTCCATTCACTCTGGCTACCACGGCACACTGCCTCGAAGTGTATGCACACATCTCTTCCCTGTCTTGAGAGTCCATTACGAGAGGGAGAACCTACAGCCTCTTGACTTCCTGCGTGTGATTTATCAGTTCCACATGAGACCCTTTTTGGTCCTAGGTGCTATAACTGGGATTATCCCATCAACAGGAGGCCACGGAGGAAAAACATGTATCATTTTGTGGAAGACAGAGGATAAGGAGGCTACGGCAGTGCATTCTGTGTGTGGCTGCTTTTGAAAGCTGTTTCCAAATGCCTTCCTTCCCATGCCATCTCAAGAGGCCTGTTTGCCAAACATAAGCCCACTGTTGGCAATGTAATCAATGCTGTGTATGAATCCTTTAGTTCGTTGGTTTGACTCTTTTCTTGAGGGATTCATCATCTATAGGTTCTAGATGCAGGCTTCTTCCCAGCTACTGAGCTATGGAGCTGGGTGACTCCTTATTTGGGGTGTTCGGACCACTTTTCTAGCAAAAGGGTTGTTCCAGAAGGGCTGCCTAAGGATTCAAACACCTGTTGTGGGAGAGCTTGAAATTTATGACAGCTAGCATTGAGTTGCTTTTTATTTACTTAAATTTCCTTATTTTATTTGTATTCTGAGCTTTGGCATTAATTATATTGTAAGAGATGCTCTGCATGTAGAAGTTTTCCTTACAGCTACCAGTACTTACAGCTCACCAAGAAGGACTATAAATCCTCTTTATTTTAGTGTAATGTAATGCAATGAATAGTAGAATGTAATGTAATTTGGAATGGTAGATTGGAATTTATTTCTCTGGTCTGGTGATAGAGGAGACGTAACACTGCACAACCCATCAAGCCACCTTAAAGAAGAGGAGATTGGATTTATACCCCGCCCTTCACTACCTGAAGGAGTCTCAAAGCAGTTTATAATCTCTTTTCCCTTCCTCTCCCCACGACAGACACCCTGTGAGCAATGCTCCCTCTAAGCTGTGGAGTCTTGTGAGCGAAAATTCTACTTTGTGAGTTACTGGCATTAAAGATGTGAGCAAGAGATTTGGCTGCTGCATAACTTAGTCTGGTCTGGAGCTATCCTTCCTGAGCTAAGACAAAAATGTGTGAGCCAGAGGCTAAAAAACCTGTGAGCTAGCTCGCACTAGCTCAGCTTAGAGGGAACACTGCCTGTGAGGTAGGTGGGGCTGAGAGCTCTCTCTCGAGAACTGCTCTTGAGAGAACAGCTTTGAAAGAACTAATGACTGGCCCAAGGTCACACCAGCAGCTGCATGTGGAGGAGTGGGGAATCAAACCTGGTTCTCCCAGATTAGAGTCTGAGTTCCTAACCACTATACCAAACTGGTTCTCAAGAAAAAGATGATGCTAGTTACCTCCATGCTTGAGAGGGGACAAATGGAGCATAACAACACTTACACATCAGTCTCCAATTTTGATATATTTATTTGCTTCACTATGCCCCCCCCCCCCGAAATAAATCCAAACAAATGGCAACCATATAAACTAAGATAGTTATTCCAGTTTGGTCCTTGCATCTGTTAAACATCTTAATTATGTTGCACGCTAATTTGCTGCTCACTCTCTACCTATATATACAGACTCGTAACTTTCATTTCACTGTATCTGAGGAAGTGTGCCTCCACAGGAAAGCTCACACCTTGAATAAAACTTTGTTAGTCTTAAAGGTGCCACTGGACTCTAATTCTGTTCAGCTGCCAGTACATATCAGCCTACCTGGTACAGGATTTACTTCAGAACCATTACCAAGCACTCCAGAGTAGCTGCACCAAGCACAGTACAATCCGATCTGCCAGTGACAGCAACTTACCTCAGGCCGCCCTATGCTTCTGCGCACCCGAGCCCCGACCCCTTCTGACTGTTCCTTGCTGAGCACAGTTTCGATTATTCTCCTCACTGCAGCCATTCTTCCGCGGGGAAAAGAGAACCGAAGCCTGGAGCCTTCAATAATCTGCGTGAACTGCAGGAGCCTGAAAAGAAACCAGCCCCTCCTTTAGTAAACAAAGCCGCTAAAAGGGAGGGGGGGGGGGGAGAGACTACCTAGCAATTTATGACGCTTCTGTTTATAAACATGCCAAAGGGAAACGGGTTTGCACCCTACCCTCGGTGATTCCCTATGCCCCAAATCTGGTCCCCTAGCGCTCCTTTCTAACTCCAGTCTCCACCACGGCACCCTACCTTCTAATTATGCGCAACCCTTGAGGAGTGCTGCTGTCTGACACTCGGAGGAAAGAAACAAACTCAGCATGACTCAGCAGAGACTTGCCCAGTGTTTTATGAAGGGTAAAGAAACGGGGGAAAGATGACACGAAATGTAATGGAACTTACTTTGGAGTGAGTATATTTTGGATGACGCGCACGGAACGCTATAAGGAGGCCTCCAAAAAGGATATTAAAAACTATCCGACCCCCGTGGGGGCGGGACCAACAAGCGGGAAACCCAGGGCTTCCATAACAAACGCAAGCACCGGTGCACGAGAGCGAGCAATTCGGGCCGCCTTGTTCACTTCACGAGCAACTCCCTCATTGGTTGTGCTCGAGAGGAAAACACGCCGGTCCAGCTTTGAGAGGGCGGGATTCCTCCCATCCGCAGCTGTTCGTTTGCTCATTGGTTATGAGAAACACTTCTCGCCTCTTTTTTTCCTCAGTTGGATCCTTTCAAAGCAAGATGCATAAGAAAAAGAAGCGGCGTGGGGCTTCTTTATATAACACTTTTAGGATTGCACGCATTCGATAAACAGACTGGCCGGGGGTGGAGGTGGAAATGAAAATGTGAATGCATTCACACGAACGCCCCACTCCCTGAGCAGGTGGAATTTTTAGTTTGGTGGAGCGAGGTGGCTGGTTTGGTGGAAAGAGAAAAGTGGCTAGCTTTGGACAAGAGAATGCAATGCTATAAAAACAAAAAATAATATATATTGAAGTACTTATGCCGAAGCTTAGTTCAGTGTTTAGAAAGGTTAGGGATGGCAGCCTCCAGATGAGGCCTGGAGTTCTCTTAGAAGTACAAATGATTTCCAGGCCACAGAGAGGAAATGGCAACTTTTGAAGGTGGACTCTGTGGCGACTCCACAGGCACCACCCCCAAACTCCATGAATTTCCCAAAATAGAGCTGGCAAGCCTGGAATTCTCCAAGAGGTCTATTGAATTCAGTCTGCCTCACAGAACTACAAGAGTTATACATTTTTAATGTTTTTTTTTAATGTCTTGCTTTTGGTGAATTGGCTTTGTTTGCCCCCTGTGCCATCACCAGGCAGCCAGATCTGTGTAGCATTATGGCATTCCATGCTCCCTGGACCCTGAGTGATTTGCACATGTGACTTAGGAAGCATCCCTTTCAATCTCAGTGTATTTACTCTTGGGGATGGGGTGCAGTGAACAAGTCTGATGACTAAATAGCATCACAACATCGTCATGTATGTTGTATGATCTCTGAATGGATGGGATTGCCTATGTCACTAGTACATGAAGAAGTTTCAGTACTTAGAAGGAAAAATACAGAAAAAAAATTACAGCAGACAGAGAAAAACAATGGCAGCTGTTTCATACAATATCTCTGATTTAGTCAAGACAGTGAGTCAGATTTCCAGTTTCAGAAACTATCTCAAGACAAAATTTCTTTCTCACAATGTCATCCTAAAAACAGGTACAACTTCTGTGACTTCAGTGGACTAAGAAGGGTGTATTTGCTGCAGATTGCATTGGCAGCCCCCTTCTCACTTCCAGCCAGTTTGGTGTAGTGGTTAAGTGCGCAGACTATAATCTGGGAGAACCGGGTTTGATTCCCCACTCCTCCACTTGCACCTGCTGGATGACCTTGGGCAAGCCATAGCTCTGGCACAGCTGTTCTCTCAAGGAAAGTTGTCTCAGAGCTCTCTCAGCCCCACCTCCCTCACAGAGTGTCTGTTGTGGGGCGAGGAAGGGAAAGGAGTTTGTAAGCCGCTCTGAGACTCCAAGTGAGTGAAGGGCGGGGTATAAATCCAATCTCTTCTTCTTCTTCTTCCAGTTCTTCTTTCCACCTCTGTCCCCTTGCTGCTGCTACCTTTGGCTGATTCTGCATTCACTTTTCCCTCCATTGTTTTATTAAACCCATGTTGGAACAGAAATTCCTCTCTGTGTTGCATGCTGCTTTCACTTCCTTTGATCATTGGATTTAATGGTACCTTCTGCATAGATTTATGGCCATTCAGGGGTGACTGCAGTCAGTACAGCATTTGAATGTGGTCTTGTGCTTGACTTTTTCCGCCCAGTTGAGAAAATGGGGAGTGAATGCTAGATGCAGAATCACCTTTTGTCTTTGAAGCTAGGGTTGCTTGCTCGTCCCTCTGCTATGACAGGAGGCCTCCTCTCAGGACCTTTGCCCACCACAGTTACAAGTGGCAGCAGGAGAATTTTTTTTAAAAAGCCAGTGTCATATGGCTCTAAGAATCTCCATTAACTGGTTTTACCATGGAGTTCTTGGTGATTCCTAGAATGATGTGATATCACTTCCATTTTTTCTGGGAAGTAACTTCATGATGTATGTGATGCTGGTGCCCCATGTCCCTGCCCCCCCCCCCCAAACTACCAGCAGTTGCCAGAACCCTATCTGGAGCCCACAGAGTTTCACAAAGTGTTTTGTAGAGAACCATTCTCCTTTCTCTCAGTGCTGTGTTTAACCTAAGAACCAAAACTGGAGAACATTTCATGAAGCCAGTTTTCTTGGGATAATTCACAGAATTCAAAGAGTGAACATGTAAAACTCTACTACTGAAACATTTCTGTTTGTTTAAAATGGATCCACTAACATAGAGATGCCTTCTTCCTGGAAAAGTGATTGGGAGTAGTATAACAGCATGCAAATAATTTCTGATAGACATTCTGTATTTGCTAAATATGTAAAAGACAGTAGAAGAAGACAGATACTTCCTCTTAAACCTACATTGAAGAATGACACTGTGTCTGTGGAAAGAAGAATAACTGACGTAAGTTTTGTTTTAAAAAATACAAAAATATAATGTTTATTTTGTAAGAACTGCAGTATTGAATGTAGTATGTTATATACAATGAAAGAATGACACTCTGTCTGTGAAAAGAAAAATAATTTACAAGTTATTTTTTTAAAAAATACAAAAATATAATGTTTATTTTGTAAGAACTGTAGTATGTTATGTTCAGTTTCAGTATTTCTGTGTGCACAGTGATATATCACAATCTTTTATACAGCAGAACAAACTGACAGTAGGAATTTCCAGTTATATATGTTGATCAAGCCCAAGACCATTGTTTTGCAGTACAAAGCATAGGTGATATACAGCAACTTCGCTTGTTACATTTCCTTTCAGTAGACTGCACTCTTAAGTATACTTACTCGAAAATGAACACCCATTTGAATCGGTGATACTATTTACAGGTGTGATATTTCAGGTTAAGATGCTAATATTTTTACTTTGATGTTTTTAATATTATAAAATAGGCTTCTGTTTAGGACTCAAAACTGACAGCATGTTAAACATTGATTACAAATTGCCTCAGTTTTATCCTCCACCAGCTGGGGTTCTAACAGGCAACATTTGTTAATTATTTTAGGAACGGCAAAGATGGAAACCACAGAGAACAAACCCATTCTAGAAGAGCTGCTAGTAAAGAAGTCTCAGCAGAAGAAAAAAATATCCCCAAATAATTATAAAGAGCGACTGTTTGTTCTGACAAAAACAAGCCTCTCATATTACGAGTATGACAAAGATGTGAGAAAGTGATTTATACTTTAGGGTATCTCTTGGGTCTCTTTTGAAACTCCACTTATTAAAAAGTTGTGTGTTTTTATGAGCTTTGGTATCTAACTCTATGCTTCACTTTCTGTTCTCAGAAAAAGGGAAACCGGAAAGGTTCAATTGAAATTAAGAAAATTCGATGTGTTGAGACTGTAAATCCTGAAGAACAGGCCCCTCCGGAGAGGCAGTATCCCTTTCAGGTAGTACCCAATAAAAGAATGTGTGGCAAATTTGTCTTTGCTGGACATTAATTACCATTAGATTGGCAAAGAATGACTTATGATTCTTATGAAATTATTCGTTCAGTGGGGTATAGTGCTTCATTCCTATTCTTCCTATTGTGAATAGTTTCTGTACTTTTCTTGTGAACAGTTTCTGTACTTTTCTTGAATTTTACATAACATCACACAGTGTACTTCCCGCATTTCACAGCCCTTTGACCCGCCTGTTTGTTCCCCACCCACCCACCTTCTATAATTACCAGATGAGGACCAACTACATTGCATCTGAAGAGATGGGCCTTAATCTGTGAGAATTTAAACTGGAATAAAATATTGTTGATCTTTAAGGTGCTTTGTTCTCCCTTGGAGTCTCAGGTGGTCTGAAATAGGATGGTGGGTAAATGACAGAAGATTATCAGGTAACAGATTTCAGGAGTGAAGAAGCCTGGCTCTGGGCATTCACAGGAGAGAAGCTGACAGACAGTCCTTGCCTTGCCACACCCAAATCCACACCTGGCTCCAGCCAGAATCCATCTTCTGTGTGGTCTCTTCTTTCTGTCCTTTGGCTTTCACCTTTGTGCTGTTGCCTTTTTGTTTGCCTTTGCGCATACTTCTTGATAGCTACATGGAGAAAAAAACCTTTGATGGCACCTAGGTCAATTTCATAGGTGGCATTACATTGTCTTGGAATGGTTATTTGACCATGTTGTGCCCACACCTTTGCACCGTAGGTAAACCAATGGTAATGGACTGCAACTGAGGATAAGAGATGATGGGGAGAGAAGGACAATACAGGAGGGAGTCTGAATCTTCACACCTGGTTAAGAAACAGATTCTGGGATTTAACTCTAACCTCAGTTTAAGGGATCAATTACACACTAGGATTTCTTTTGTGTTTATTTTCGCCAACGATTTTTTTCTTTTGCAAATGCAGCCTTTGGGATTGCTTTATCGAGGAAGAAGATTGGGGGGGGGACTTTAACCATTTCCTTCCCAGCCATTTTCTCATTGGACAAAGCTACCCGTTGGCTGCTTTTACCCCAGTTGTGAAAAAATAAGGGTATCGGTAAGTTTTCTCTAACAAGAACAAAGGGTACCTCAAGGGTGGTTTTTCTAATACACAAATGGCTGTGTAAGAAAGGGTTAAAGTTACCTTCTCTCTCATGTCTTTGATAAAGCAGTCTCAGAGACTGCATTTCCAAAGGGGGGGGACGGGACATTCAAGTAAACATAAGACACCGTAACCTGTAGCAGAGCCCTCAAAATGTTTGGGCTATACATGCTCAACCCTGTTAAGAACATAAAAACAGCCCTGACCTGGATAGCCCAGGCAAGCCTGATCTCATCAGATCTTGGAAGCTAATCAGGGTTGACTCTGACAAGTACTTGGATGGGAGACCTCCTTGGAATAGCAGCAGTCAGGAGATGGGGGGGCAGGCTTTATTCAGCCAACTCTCTGACTGTCCTCCAGGCCCCCACTAGGGGTCAGTCACCAGAGGTCACCAGGACTTCCAGGTACACACACTCACACACATGTGCACATATGAAAAATACAAAAAAAAAGAACAACAAAAGAGAAGCTATGTTGGATTGGTCCAATGACCCATCCAGCTGTCATCAGGAGGTTCACCAGCAGTGGGGCTAGGACCCTAGAAGCCCTCCCACTGTGGCCCCCCAGGCACCAACAATACAGAGCATCACTTGCCCCAGACAGAGTGTTCCATCTATACTTGGCTAATAGCCACTGGTGGACGTCTGCTCCATATGTTTATCCAATCCCCACTTGAAGCTAAGTTAATGTACAATAAATTATTGATCTTTTTTTCCGTTTCTGAGCCTCATTTCTGTCTTTGTAAAGGCAGCATGATGTACTTAACTTATACCTATCTGAGTGGCAATAGCTTAAGCTACAGCTTGTATCATCCACGCCTCAGGTGAGACGGGCGGGGGGATGTCCACACAGCACCTGCCATGACAGCAAGGCATTATAATATTACTATTGTTCGTTTGTTTTGCAACTGATGACTGCAGGCTAGTTTTCTCCAATGTTTAGGTTGCATACAAAGGTGGCCTGTTATACATCTATTCTGCAAATGGAGAGAGTCGAAGACAATGGCTGGAAGCTTTGCATAAAGGTACCGAGTGTTGTATTAGACTTTGGCATGTTTGCCAAAAAAAATAACCATATATTAATTGCCATTACAAATGCTGTAACATAACTTGTTTGATCTAGCAAAATGATGGCAATGCAGTCTAGTACTGAAAACTTTGAGAAAATGATATATTGTGCTGGGCAAAGGCTTTCTGATTTCAGCAGACCCGTACTATTTTCCTACGAGCTCAGCCATGCTGAAGACAAAAATAATTTTTTGTTATGTATGGATTAATGATCTGAACTGTAAAATCACTTGTAGAGGCAAACTGTATGCTACATCTGAGTGGTATGTTTGTTCTACAAATCTGACCCACTACCTGTGTTTCTTGAGACTGAAAGGGGGCTATGGTAGGTATACAGAGTTTCCCATCATGCAAGGATTGATCCAGTGATTTCAACAGAGAGGCCAGCTCTGTATATGCAAAGGAATGTGTGTGCATAGTTGGGTTCTCCATTGAAATGAATGAAAAAGCCCATTTGTGTCAGTCACATGGAGGAGCCAGAGTGTTCTGAATTTGTTGCTAAATCTGTCCAAAATGTGTAGTGAAGCTTTCACTGCACTGATCCATTCAGTTCATACTTGCAGCACGACACACTGGCCATGTGAAGTGACCCTAATTCTGGGTTTGTGTGGCTCTGTAAGATTATTGTTTTATAGTAGCAAAAGTATTCAGCATTCTTTCTTTCTGTTCTTTATTTCCAGAGATTAAAGGCAACCCAGATTTGCTAAACAAGTACCACAAAGGATTCTTTTCCAATGGGAAGTTCATGTGCTGCAATCAGGCTTGCAAATCAGCTCCTGGATGCACAATATGGGAGACATGTAATACATTACTACCTTTATTTGCCAAGTTCATATGGTGTAAACTTCACCATTTTCATACAATTTTAAAAATACAGTTTAATTCTGGTTTAGAATCCCACTTTGTAGTGAGGAAAGAAACTCCAGATTGGCAAGGCACTTGCATTCAGATATCCTGGCAATTTGACCTAAGGCTTCCCAAGCCAGGAAACTTCCAGTTGCTCTTTGAGCATGAAGGGGAAGAGGGAGGGAGCACATAAGCATGGCAGCTCAGAGCCATAGCTCCACAGGGCCCAAGGGGTGATACCCCTCCTGAATTCGCAACACTCCCTGAATCTTAGAGCCCACCCCAGCCTGGGAAATTCATTGTGTATGCACATGCATGTGTGTACATACCAAGGGTTAAATTGGGAAATAAATCTTCCAAGGTTGCCTTTCAAAAAAGTATGTGCTGGATCGAAGCCGCAGTTTACAGAAGGCTGTGTTTCCTTGGCCTTCACTCTCAGTCTAACTCAGCAGATGGAGCCAAGAATCCCTTCCCAGGCTCAATTTTAGCAGGAGAATCAACCATTTGAGCAGTGA
Source organism: Lepidodactylus listeri (assembly GCA_029233225.1). Lineage (NCBI taxonomy): Eukaryota > Metazoa > Chordata > Lepidosauria > Squamata > Gekkonidae > Lepidodactylus > Lepidodactylus listeri. The sequence goes on from JARCFY010000001.1 coordinate 77,318,808, forward strand.
CACTTTCAGCAGGTTGCTGGCCCACCCCTTTTCTCCTTGTGCCATCAGCTGCGGCGCCTCCCTCCCCTCCTTCCCTCTCACCAAGATGCCCCCGCTTTCTGTCCCCCCCCCCACACAAAAAAGTCTAGCTACAGGGCTGTGGCAGCTTGTTCATGTTACAAACAAAAGAACTCTGAATGCAGCCTTGGAACATACGTCATTGTTTATTAACTGTTTTGGTAACACACACAGGTTTTTGCAGTGTGTGTTTGATTTCACTTAGAAGTTCACATCATATTATTTAATATCGATCTTCTCCCTCCAATACCAGCAATGTATACTGGGGACCAACGGCAGAACTACATGTTATACTGGCAAAAAATATGTCTGCCAGGAGACGGGAAGTCCTTTTCTGCTTCCTCCACCCAGTTTAAAAACATGTAAAATTATATGGGGAGGCATTTTTCATGGAAGAATTGGCAGGTGTACAAGAAGAATAACCAGACATCCTCCCTGTTAAATGTCTCCTCGTGACTGCTTTGTAACATGCAGTTTCATCTTGAGTTACACTGACTGATCTAAATGGCACTTATTTTTCAAGTAGGCTACAATCCTAAACATGATTTTGAAGCAAGTAGTGTGTGGTTATTAAATCAAAAAGCTTAGGGCCCATGAGGAAATACTAGAGGGGCAGATGATTTGGAAATCCCACTTTGCCAAAATTCCTCCCTCTATAACTGAATAAGCTGTCAGGAGCTTGAGCTGGCTGATTTCTCCTCCCCCTTTCTCCCTTTAACTGACACTTAACTTCTTTCAGTATTGTGTCTCTCCTGGAGAATATTTAGTTCTCATCAGGCCAATTTTTGAAGTTTTTTTTTTCTTTTGGTAAATTTTTATTGTCATCTTTTTCAGCATGTTTGGGGAGTCCCACAAGTAGATAGACACCACCTTTCCTTTCCTTAGAAGCTCATTGATTCATAAATCTTGAGTATACTTATTCCTTATTTTTTTGGGATGCAAGGGCTAAAAGGACTAAAACATATTTTGCAATTGCTAAGGTAAACTTAGGATCCTTATTGCTAAGCAAAAGAGTCAGGGTTTCTGGAGTATAAGGGGATGGCTGGTTAATTAAACAATATAATGATCCCTTATATTTTCAAAGAACCTACATTCGAGCAGGGCATGAAAGGATGTATTGATCCTGTTAAGGATACAAGGCAAATTCTGTTGGAATATGGCCTGTTCAGAAATCTCACCTGTAAAACCATGATGGGTATAATATTCAATCTTGCGAAGAAGAAAGATCTGTAGTATCGCGGGATGGTAAGATAGTACATATAGGGGCATATTGATTTTGGGAAAGAAAGACCAAAAGATTGGGGTGAACAAACTCTCTTGTCTCAGAGTGGCCTGGGGTTTGCTGGTTTTGTCACCTGTACCAGGGCTAGTTGACTATAAGATATCGTGATTTGTGCCATCTGTAATATACTGGATTTGGTTTCTATGTTGATATTCAGTGTGGGGGGGGGGGGGAATGTGAGTATAGGAATGAAACTACAATCCATTGAGAACAGAAGGCCTGTGCATGTGTCTCATAGCCCTGCTTCTTGTCCAGTAAAGGTTAGTCTAGTTCTCACCGTAGTGGGAAACGTGTGTTTGGGTTTGTGTCTGGCATCACTTCAAAGTTCAGACTATATGTGGTTGAATGCTCCTCAGAGCAAAAATGCCCCTCCACAGTGGGGAAAGCATTCTGACTAAATTTTTCTCTGACATGCTGTTGTTCTATGTGTAGAAAGGTGTGTGTATGTGTGAGAGAGAGAAACAATGTCTTATTCTTTTATCGAGTTGCCATTTTTATACAGACATTTGAGCTGATCTGTTTTCCAAAGCAAACAGTGGGGATGCAAATATTGCTTTGAGGCTCAGTTCTCGACACAACACGTGACTGTTCGTTGTCACTGTTAAAGCAGTGATGCTTTAAAGCTTGGGAGCCATGTGGATTTCTGACATGCCATTTGTGGCTCTTCTGAGAACCATTCCCCAATGTGGTGCTGTTCCAGGCTTCCGGAAAGTGGACAAGGCTTGCCCTGTGGAGCTTGTGGTTGGCAGGTGGTTCCCATCTTGAAACATCTGCTGCCAGAGGCACAGGCAAGCTGAAAACCTCCTTGAGGTACAGGCCTCATGCCAAGGATGGAAGTCAGTGTAGCTCTTTTGGTTGTTTGTAATGGGGATGGGTCTGTCCACAAACTGTGAAGTGAGTACTACTGTTTTAACCATATATCGTAAGTGCTGTTCACAGAATCATAGAGTTGGAAGGTACCTCCAGGATCATCTAGTCCAACCCTGCACAATGCAGGAAATTTCCAAATACCTCCCCCTCACTCCTCCAGTGACTGCTGTTTCATGCCCAGAAAATGACAAAAAACCTCCAGGATCTCCAGCCAAACTGGCCTGGAGAAAAAAATTGCTTCCTGACCCCGAAGTGGTGATCAGCACTTCCCTGGGTGTGTAAGAAAGGGCCACAAGAATGAAGCACTGATGCAACCCTTCCTGTCCTCCCTCTCATGATCTGCTGTTCAAGCTTTTTAGGATTTAAAATTCTTTGAATTTAAAAACAAGCCAAGGAAGACATGGGGGAAGGTGTCATATGCTCAAGATGACCCACATCACCCGGTTAAGCCACAGGCTACAAATAAGTGGTATCATGGGTCAAGAATCCACAAATGGTGAGGTTCTACTGTAGTCAGTTCCCATTCTTCTTTCCATCATGATCTGTGCATCCTGAAGCCATTGTGGTGTAGCGGTTAAGAGTGTCAGACTAGCATCTGGGAGAGTCCGTTTCGAATGCCCACTTGAACCATGGAAGCTCACTGGGTGACCTTGGGCCAGTAAAATTCTCTCACCATAACCTACATCACAGGGTTGCTGAGAGGGTAAAATGGGAGGAGAATGATGCAAGCCACTTTAGAAGAAGAAGAGATTGGATTTATACCCCGCCCTTCACTACCCAAAGGAGTCTCAGAGCGGCTTACAAGCTCCCTTCCCTTCCCCTCCTCACAACAGACACCCTGTAAGGTAGGTGGAGCTGACAGAGCTCTGACAGAAACTGCTCTTTTTCAAGAACAGCTGTGCCAGAACTATGGCTTGCCCAAGGTCATCCAGCAGGTGCAAGTGGAGGAGTGGGGAATCAAACCTGGTTCTCCTAGATTAGAGTCTGCGTACTGAACCACTACACCAAACTGGCTCTTTAGGCCCCCATTGAGGAGAAAGGTGCAATATAAATGAAGTAAACAAATAAATAAAAGGGGGGGGGGGAGAGATGAAAGACCAGTGGTAACTACCTAGACTCTCACAGATAGCAAGCAGTATAGTGCAATGGCTTCTTTTTTTTTTGCTAAAGGGCACGAGATCCCTGCAACTGGGTGGTCCACACTGCCATTCAATATAACCTGATGAGTTCACACTTTATACTGCTGTACTTCTACCATAATCAGAGCTGCCACATTAGGTTGCCTAACAGCGACTTGCAGGTTAAAGTCCATTTATTTATTTATTTTTGCTCTCTTGATTTAGACTCCAGCCTTTGTAGTGCAAATACCGCAGTCAAGCCACTCCCTCCAGTGCCAAGAGGTCAGGTGAGTCACAAACTTTTCAGCAAATTGCTTTAGATTGTTCAAGGACCTGATGTTCTATTAAAAATGAGAGTTACTGCCTGGCAACAAGAGAGGTCATTGACTCAATACCCTTTAATGCATGATAAACAGCATTATGAAAACTGCATGTTCTCATCACGTAAGCAATCACATCGTTGTTGTCTCTGATGGGTGTAAAGCACGACTCCCAAAAACCAGAACCGTCCAAGAAGAAAGTACACAGGCACCAGGAACAGGGAAAACCAAGTTTTTATGGTACCACAAGTCTCAGCCTGAATAAAGCTTCAGAATCCAAAGCCGAGCCTCGATTTTACTTGGGCTTGGCGTTTTATACCCGGGGGTGGGGACGCACAGAAAGGAAGGGGACAGTGTCATACAGCATCATATTTGTTAACAAATCATACCACCATAATTCCACCCATCTATTTGTTAAACTATAAGGAATGTTTCTATCTAAGTGTTGCTAACTAGCTAAACTTCTCACGGTTTCTTCGCTGGGCTAAAGAATGATACAGTTACGTGATGAACAATGGAAGCTTGTCTGTCAGATGTTGTTAACATCTCATGTAACACTAGGGAATCTTTCCCTTTGACCTTGCGTTTTATAGCTTTGGCTAACTAAGCAATTATGCAGAGTCTGAATATATAATTATTAATTAAAAATCTATTGCTACAGGTGGAGTGCATTTCCATCGATAAATGCAATGAACTGTGAGTGACCCAAGCAACGGGTGTGGTTTTAATACTCTAGAATCCCTTCTCTGAATTGGCAAGGCTAGTTGCCTTTGGCTCACAATCTATTGGGCAGGTCTAGACAGCAGAATCGTTGCTCATGGTTGATTCATTAAAGAAAGCCCAGCATAGGTTAAAAGGTTGTGCACGTCTGGGTTTTGGAGATAAGGAACTAATGTTGACAACTGCTGGAGAAAATTGTCCTATCTCTTTAACAGAGGCTTAATAGGATATTAATAATGATGTGATGTTAATTTATTTCGACATCATAAAAAGTTTCAGCTGCCCATTTCCACACTTTCAGCCTCTGTTGAAGGGACAAGACATTTTTCTCTAGACCTGTTGGACACCCTATCAGGAACACATTGAACAAATTTTTGGCTTTATTATTAAGCCCTAAGAAGTGACATCTCAGGACACTTTCAATTTGTCGTGGTGACCATCATTCCCTAGTGGTAATCATGTATAGTTTGTATTCAAGATAGGTTTGTGCGCAACTGCAGCTGCAGTTGAAAATTGAAAGTAGTTGTGCTTGTTTTCTGAATTTACAGTAGTTTTGGTTAAAGAGTTTCAGAATGGACTATTCCTAGTTATTTCAGTGAATGTTTTTCAAAGCGAAGGTGTGTGATCATACCACCCTTATTTAGGGGCTGGGCTACTTCTTTGAATGAAGATCCCATTTAGATGTAGATATTTGATCTTTGCTGTTTTCAGTGGCCACATTACTATAGCCCTTTTCAGTCATTATAGTTTGGGGGCTCAAACTGCAGATAAAAGGGGATCATGCCACTTCCAGTCCTACCGATATGTATGCAGTTGGCATTTTTGTGTGAATAGAGCAATGTGAGTATTTTCCAGCTTTGGTACATGGGACTGGATACTCAGATATGTTGAAACACTGCATTAGCATATACTGAAGCTGGAAGATTGCACATTGCCCTGTTCACACAAAACAGTGACTATTTATCAGGAGGAACATGGGTATTAAAATCTACCTTTAAGCGCGGTTTGAGTTCTAAAATTAGAAGAACTGAAAAGGGCTTTTGTCTTGGTGGATTACCTGTTAGGCAAATCAGCCTGGTCAGCAGGCAGGTTGTTCAGGCTTTTTAAAAAGTAGCCGTTAAGACTCCTTTTCATTCACTTCATTCTCAGCAGCAGTATCCTGGGAAACAAAAAGTGTAAGAAATCCAAAAGACAGGGAATCCTGTGCAAATATCAAACACATGGGAATATAGCAGTACCAACAGGGAAGGAGCAGGATGACTTCTTGTACTGATGCCATCAACACAGAGTACAGGGAGCTGAACCCAGACTAAACTTTCCAGTAAGACAAGAGGTAGAGAAATTGCCACCAGTTCTCCCTTCCAGCAGCAGATCCCTGCATTTGCTTCTCAGCTTTTTGGGGAGATCAGTGGGCTGCAGTGGGAGTGCAAGAGGCAGGAAGGTTCTGTTCCACTGACAAAAGTGTCTTGTCTGAGCAGAATACTTAGCCTGGATACAACCCAGGATTTCATAGTTCTGCAAAACCTGGGCACAAATAACACAAATCAGTGACCTCCTGCTAGTTGATATTCTTTTTCTCCCGCCACCGCTTAGGACGTAATGGATACAATCAGCACCTTCATCCCTCATCTCACTGCTTAGATGGTAAATAATGAGAAAAGATGTTCCGTGTTTCCTAATAGTATTTAGGGTGGACCTAAATACCCTCATGAGTTGTTACCATCCAAGCAGAGTTGCTAATCTACTTGTCCTTTTTTATTTTTGTCTTGAGGCTAGTTGCCAGAAAAACAAGGGACAAAGCTAGGGTTCTTTTAAGCAGTGCAGCTTGAGTGAATATGCTGCTTTTATCTGGACTCCACTCCGACCTTCCTTCCCCTGTCTGCACATTTTTCCAGTGGCCGAAAACAGGTGTTGGATACAAGCCGGTGGGTTTGAACTTTTGCTAGGTGCTATGAACATGCTTGCCATTGATTGTAAAAAGGCTGACACTTGCAAGAATGCCTTCCTCTAATGCTTGATGCATTTCCATGTATCCCTGACCAGCATCGACAAACTCTGGTTCAAACAGCTGATACATCATTTCTGAAAGAAGCCCTGGCTATTTATAATTATGAACCACAAGGAAACTCTGATGTTCCTCTTGTCAGAGATAACAAATATTACGTTCTGAACGATGATGATCCTGACTGGTGGCAAGTGCGGGATTTGGAAGGGTAAACTTGATTTATTTTTTTAAATTTATTTCATTAAACTTATATCCTGCCCTCCCCATGTTGTAGGCTCAGGGTGGGTACCAACATGTATATATCTGCAATTAACGCAGATTTACAATTGAAACATTCGCTGTTTTCAAGAGATAATTTTCAGTCATCATTAACTAACATTTCTGTTCTTGATTAATTAACAATATAATGAAGAATTGGTGGTGATATGTGCCATCAAGTCTCAGCCGACTTATGGCAACCCCATAGGGTTTTCAAGGCAAGAGATGTTCAGAGGTGGTTTGCCATTTCCTGCTTCTGCGTCACAGCCGTAGTATTCCTTAGAAGTCTCCTATTCAAATTCTTTCCAGGGCTGACCCTGCTTAGTTTCTGAGATCTGACAAGACCAGGCTAGTCTGGGCTATCCAAGTCAGGGGGCAGTGAAGAATTACCTAACATTTAGTTTTTTTAAAAAAAAAATATTCCTTGTTTTATTTCTCATTTTATCTTGCCATCCTCCTTTCCTAATGTCCCGTGGGGTTTTACTTGTTTTTTTAAAAAAATTAGGATGCACATATGAATGTTTTACTTTTCATTTGCAGAAATGAAGGGTTTGTTCCTCATGCCTATTTGAAGGAGATAACCCAGCCAAGTGATGAACTAAGGTAAATTAAAATCTATCTGTTTTGCTCCATTAGCATTCAGCTCAGGATATTATAGAAAAATTGAAGGGAAACCCATTATATTGCTTCTATGAACTGATTGTGTTGATGGGGCTAAAGATACACAAAAGGAAGAAACTGCTCTTCAGACTTTTAATAGCAGTCTAATAGCACAACTTTGGAAGAAAATCTTTAGTAGTTCTCAAATTTTGTTTTTTTGTAAAATACTGGGGGGGTCCAGTCCACCAAAAGTACAGCATCTGTACACAAAGGCATCCCCATATAGCACACAAATTTCTTCCTATATAGGCACAATCAGCACACCAGACCCTGTGGGAAATCTGCATATCTCCAGGTTGAGGGAAGATAGCTCTGTTATATCTTACGGGAATTCCTCTGAACATGTTCCATGGAGGACTGAATCAAGCCCAAATACTTTCTGAAAATCCAAAACTGGTGTCTGAGGACATGCAGACATGCCTGCCGGGGGTGGGAAATCTCTTGCCCCTAGTGGAAAATTTGTTTGTGTGGGTCGGCAACTGCATGATGTCATTTACAGGTTTCCTCTGGAAATGATGCCACACCTTTCTAGGAATTGCCAGAGCAGCAGCAATGCTTAGAGAGGGCTGACAACACTTCCAGGGGAAACACTGAAGTGATGTTGAGTCCTCTCTAGGGATCACTGAATACTCTATGGGTTTACCATAAAAATTTCCACGAATTCCTACAAAGGTGTGATATCACTGATATCCCTGCATGTCCCTCCCCCATTTGGACTCCTGCTGGTTGCCAGGCCAGGCCAGGCCAGGCCACCTCAATGCAGATGTGATAGAATCTGAACACTGAATGGGTTACAATGTTTACAAAATAAAATGGACCAAAGAAGCTTAGTGCAACTCAAGCTGCAGATTTTCTATCAGTGTGGTAATGACTAAGGCTTGGATCCTGTGATATATCCTCTACTGCAAAGCGCACTTCTTCTTGCACTAGCACTTCCATTTGTGCCAGATCAATGGTTTTGATTGAACAGAAATGCTGGCAGAGCAGACGCCTGCTTTGCAGCAGAGACTATCTAGTGAGCTTGGAACTTAGGGTTGCCAAGTTGAATGTACTCACCAGCGGGGGGGGGGGAGTCCTCCTTTGCCCGGGAGCTCCCCCAGCGTGCGCACAAAGCGCCCGCGCCTGGTGACGTCACCACGTTGGGGGCATTGCCAGGGTGACACTCGGGCAATCACCCCAAAACTCTATGGTATCATAGAGTTATGGGGCGATTGCCAGAGCATCGCCCTGGCAATGCCCCCAACGTGATGACGTCACTTCTGGGTGACGTCATTACGTGGGGGAAGTCGTCCTGGCTGGACGACTTCGGGGGTGGGGTTTCCCCTGCCAGCCGAATGCTGGCCGGTGGATCGGGAACCCCTGTAGCGGGGGATCCCCCACCCCCCGGGCTGACTTGGCAGCCCTAACGGAACTCATTCATAGGATCCAAGCCTGAGAAACCATTAGACTAATTGGCTGAGGATATTCATTAGAACTCATAATAGTTTTGGTTTTGGTTTTGTTTCTTTTGCTTTTACAGAGGTATCATGGATACTGCTAACGTGTCATCTGAAGAAGAAGAAAGCATTGATAAATATGAGTGAGAACATTTGACGTAGACTGAATCTTGGGACTCTGAATCGCCAACCATTAGGGCTACGTTTGAGTATTCAGGGCATCACTAAGAGGAAGGGACAGAGCACACATAGTAGAGCATTGTGTTTTGATTGGACAATAGATTCCCACAGGGGCATGTACTGAATTTCAGAGTTAGTCCTTGCATTGTCATCCCCCCTCCCAACAGGGAGGCAGGGAGTTTCCTCTGCTCATGTTTTAATCTTCTCAAACTTCCATTGCATAACATTCTGCTGTCTTAACACTTGCATTGAAAAAGCAGCCAGGTGGAAAAAATAATAATCATCCATTTGTAAGTTTCTTCTGAGGCAAATGATCTTAGAACCCCAAAATATCAAAATGTTTCTCATTGTTTTTAAAACCAATACGACTCATTTATTTGAAAGTACTGCTTGGGATTTCTGGGAGCTCTGAAAAGTGAATGATGTAACTGCAAACTATCCAGTAATCTAATATATGGATGCCCACCCCATTCTACAGGGCCAGGAGGCCAGGCACTCATCTTTGTGAAGTTCACATCATACCTTGTGCAGCGTAGCTCATTAGTATGACGTCAATTGAAAGTCCCTGTTTCAGATCTCAGCACAATTATGATCATAGTGGATAGCCTTAGGCAAACTGTCATTTCTCAGCTTTACCTGCAATGTTGGGGGTAATATTGCCATTCAGGATTTCAACGATAATGTATGTGAAGTGGTATACAAGTAGTAAGTACCATTATAATTGCATTTTGTATATGCAGTGTTGGCAACATTAAATAAATCCTCTATTGCTGTGGTGCTGATTGAGAATTATGCTACGGGAGATTTTATTAGTTGTATTTTAACTTCCATGCTGTCATTGAAATCACATGCCACTTTCAAATGGGAGCAATTACTTTAAAGTAAGTTTCAGAACTTTAAAGGATTAAACTTAATCCTGTGCAATGGATTTCTTAAAATAATGTAATTCAGGTAACGTTCTTCCAAAATAGCTGTGTGATGAAATATAAGATGTAACATAATAATACTTTATAATAATACTTCTGTTACAGTTGGTATGCTGGTAATATCTCAAGGGGCCAGGCAGAACAACTGCTGCGGCAGAAGGTAGTGTTTAAAAATCCCCACCCTTATGACAGGTTTCTGCATTTGCAAATTATTTCCAAACCTAAACCAGCTTGCTTTTGACAGCAGTGAGACATCTTGCTTGCTAGAATTATAGTAGAAGGGATAACAATTTGCAAATACTAAGCAAAGGCTTTGGTGCTTTCTGGACTGAGTCTTCCAGTTACACAGTAGTATTCCATGATAAATTTCTGTGTCGTTCCTGCAAGCAGATAGGTGCAAACTGTGTTTATCAAGGTATATGGAAGCTCTCACCAGAACAACACATGGGATCCTGTAGATCTGGGGTTGCAGTGGGAGAGAAGCAAGAGGCTCTGTTCTTTTCAGTCCATTCTGTTCACATACTGGCTTGGCTGCCAGTAATGAAGTGCAGAGAAATCCAATGACATACAGGCACTGTAAACTAGCTCTCTGTCTGCTGGAGTGTGATTTGCTCCATTCACTGTTGAATGCCAAGGTGCTGTGCATAGAATGCATGTAATACTTTGGTTCAGTAAGAGAGGTCCTGCATTTTATGAAAGTGATGCAGTGACAATATTCAGGCCTACCGCTAAAGCTTTCCTTTGGTATTTGTTTTCTTTCTATTAAAAGGGCAAAGAAGGTGCTTTCATGGTTCGGAATTCCAGTCATGTGGGGAAGTATACAGTATCAGTGCTCTGCATGACTAGTAGGTGAGCACACACAAATATATATATATAAAAAACACATCCAGCATCTGCTTTATTGTGACATGAAATACTGCATGGCTGTCCTCTCTGAACTGAACTGAACAATGCAGAATTTTTATTCTGGTTCCTAATTATACCTATTTGCACGTACAACAAATAAAAGCCTCCGTGCATGGAAGACCAGTTCCACAGTTACTTTTCCATGTGTATTTTCAAAACGGTGACTGAGGCTTGGGATCTTTGTAATTTGGGAACAACAGAACAGGCAGACAAAATTGTCTTAAGGGGATTGGTCCATAATATTGCTGCTTTAGGATGCCCTCCAAATATTAAAGCATTGTGCCAGCAGTTTCTCCTCTATTTTATTGCATTTGTCAGGATTGTGAATGTGATATTGTTTGTGATTCTTTTCTCAGAGAGAAGAAAGGAACTGTTAAACATTATCATGTCCATGTAAACCATGCCAGTGAGTTTTACCTGGCTGAGAATCACTGTTTTAGTTCTGTTCCCAGACTTATTCACTATCATCAACACAACTCAGCAGGTAATGTGATTGAGAGGCTGGTGATTCATATTGTGTTGTTCACAGATCTTCGCTTCGATGTGCTGGTTGCAGTTCTGCGTGTGGACCAAGGATGTGAGCTGGGAAATCTTTTCAAACCTCACCTCACTGCAAACCCCTAGGCAGCCTTAGGCTACGAATAAGACTCCCATTGGCAGTAATGGCAGCATTGTTTACTGATACAATTCATAAGGAGCACTTTAAGGGACTACATGATTTCTGTTCTGTTATTCCAGTCTGGATTAGATGGGCAATGCTGGAATACTGGGCAAGATTTATTTCCTCTGTTGTTGTTCTCTACTGTTCTGTTGGAATGACCAAATGCTTACAAAGACCACCGCTTCTCAGACTTTTGGCAAAGATCAAGCATAGTATTAAATGCTTACAAAGGCTTACAACAGGTAATGCTTATTACAGGTGTAGTGAGGATTCTTGCACAGCGGACCCAAGTTAGCTGTTTTCCCAGTAAAGCCCACTGTTTCTTTGCTCCTAAATAAATGTCCTCTGATTTATTACAGCTTCAGTTTTCTGAATATAATGAACTCTCTAAACATCTTTTCCCCTTGCAGGTAGATCAAGCCATGCATATAAATAAGGTTGTAGGATTTTAAAAGGTTTTAAGCTGTTGTTGGGTTGGCACTGTGTGCCCTTTTTAAGCCGCCCTGAGCCCGCTCGCGGGGAGGGCAGGGTAGAAATAACGAAATAATAAAATAAATAAATAAATAATAGTACATTGTTGCAGTTTTATACCACTGCAGTGTGAGCCATTGTATCCCATGCTGCAGAGTCTTCTGTTGGGTGCGTTCAGACGCACCATTTGATCCGGCTTTTGAAACACTTCGAAACGGATCAAATGTGCATGATCAGACAGCCATAGCTGCCTCCTGTCTCCAGCCGTCGCTTACCGGAGCAAATACCAGAGCGAAGAGTGGTATTTTGATACCGGGTCTCAAGGTGGTGTTTCCCGTGCTCTCCCGGTTCAAGCCGCGTTTTCCCCTGTCTGATCGTGGAGCCGTCATCAAGCCACTTCCGAGTCTTTAATCCCCCCCCCCCCGGCAGAAGCCTCTGGCTTCCGCTTTTTTGCCCACCATTTTTATTTTTGCCTTGCTGATATGCGCATAAGTGCTTCTCTGCCTCCACAGCAATTTTTTTTTGAAATGGCCACTACCTCTGAGTTCAGGATCCCAAGGAGGTCAGTTGGGGGGGGGAGTTTAAAGGGGTGTGTTCTTTGATGGTGGGGAAGTCACGGTACTTGTGTAACTTTGAGAGGCTTTGCTCGCCTGCTTTTGTGCATGCGCAAGGTTGTAGCTCCAGATGATTGCTTATGCGCATGTGCAAACTTGTAAAAAACCCAAACAAACCCAACATACGCTCCGTGTGATCGTGATTGTTTGGAGCAAAAAAAAAGCCTCATCGAAGCGGAGCCATTTGAGCCAGCTCCAGCACGCTGTCTGAACACACGTGTTCTTAAACAGGGAGTGAACTGTAGCAGATGGACAGCATTTCCCTGTTTATGTGCTCAACATTTTCAAAAATGTGGAGCTCTGTTATGGGTAGCAAGGGCAGTGGTGGTAGCATGACTCTGAGGGCCATGTTACATTTCTTTGTTTAAAAACTACCTTAACAATTCTCTGATCAAAAATATTTTGGGGCTAATTTTTCTGGGGCAAATGAGAAACCCATTATGTCTGTAATGATGACCCAGAAAAGGCATGTTCATGGCCGTATTAATACATGCTGAGGACCTAAGCTATGGAACGTTTCAAAAGCACCATGCATTTTCCCCAAACCTGTAATTTAGTATTTGGGGGGGGGGGTCTGTTGCCAGTGGGAGCCTACAGGAGCATTGGGGATGGGGAGATGGGAGTTGCCAGTATCATATGCACTGTGATGTCGCTTCAAGGGAAAACTGGAAGTGATGTTGCATCACTCTAAGAATTGCTGGAAACTCTATGGTAAACCTTAATGCTGGAATGTTTTTAAATTCTTTCTCTCACCACTGGTTGGACTGGCAGTAGGCAAAAAAGGTTGCTGATAGGCTTCTTGTAATCTGAGGCCCTAAATTGTAGCTTTTATTTAGTTTGCACAAAAAATCCAGCTCTGGGTATGGTGAAGCTCTGATGAACTGGATCGTACCATTTAATAACAGGAAAACTTGCCTTGTAGGTGTGGTAACCAGGCTTCGCCATGCAGTGTCGACAAAAACAAAGAAAATTCCATCTGCAGCACTGTTGGGAAAAGGTATGTTGTTGTTTTTTTTGCTTTCCAAAACTCTTGTGTTTGACAAAAAATTATTTTGTTTCTATTATCTCTCCCATTCAGCCATCAGCTATTACTATCTATTTGCCTTATTAGGATCCTGGGAGCTAAAGCGTGAGGATATTGTCTTACTGAAAGAAATTGGGAGTGGTCAATTTGGAGTGGTGCATATGGGGAAATGGAAAGGAAAATATGATGTTTCTGTTAAAATGATCAAGGAAGGATCAATGTCTGAAGATGAATTTATAGAAGAAGCTGAAACCATGATGTAAGAAACAATTTTGATCATGTGATGCTATGAAGGTTGGAGGAGAAAATGTACAGCTCAGGAAAAAAGTCATTTTGTTTTCAAACACACAATTTGAATTCTGTTTGGAGATTGTCAAGGACTTCATTTGACCTTTTGAACAAATCTAGTCACACTATGTAAGTGATAGGATGACCACTAGTACATATACAGGGCATGCAATAATTGTAGTTGTATATCATTATCATAGTCATAGCCAGGTTTGGTCTGCATTATCAGCACAGGCTATAGTTGGCATTCTTTGTTGAAAACAATTTTGTTGTTATTATGTATTTCCACAAGCTTCTGAAAATGTGCAATAATTATGTATAAGTGTTTTTTGGTCCGGGGATCAAGATGGCATCGAGATAAGTTCCCGTTGGCATTCTCCTCAAGTTTAATTTACTCTCTGTGTTTTTTTTAAAAAAAATTAAACCAACTACTATTTTATTTTAGGAAGCTAAATCATCCCAAACTTGTTAAATTGTATGGTGTGTGCACAAAGACATATCCTATCTACATAGTGGCTGAATACATGGCTAGCGGCTGCTTACTTGGCTATCTGAAAAGCCACGGGAAAGAACTGCATCCTTTTCAGCTTGTGGAGATGTGTTGCAATGTTTGTGAAGCCATGGCTTTCCTTGAGAAGCATCGGTTCATTCACCGAGATCTGGTAAGCAGGACTGGGGACAGTTTCCTTATTGTGAAATGTGGTCAGGAGCTCACAGCTGGCTTACCTTCCTTAAAAACTGCTGGGCAAAGTGTTTTTGTGAGAGGAGGAGGAGGAGGAGGAGGAGATTGGATTACACCCCACCCTTCACTACCCAAAGGAGTCTCAGAGTGGTTTACAATCTCCTTTCCCTTCCTCTCCCCACAACAGACACCCTGTGAAGTAGGTGGGGTTGAGAGAGCTCCTTCAGGGACTGCTCTTGAGAGAACAGCTCTGAGAGAACTTGTGACTGATCGAAGGTCAAAATAGCAGCTGCAAGTGGAGGAGTGGGGAATCAAACTCAGTTCTCCCAGATCAGAGTCCGCACTCCTAACCACTAGCCCAAACTGGCTCAAAAGACAGCTGTTCTAGTCTCTGAGGGGGAAACATTTCCTCAAAGAATAAAGCATAGAGGGCGATTAATCACACTGGGACCATGACATAAGAGAGACCAAGGGGTAAGGCACATACATCTGAAAGGAGCCAGGAGGGTGACATTTGCCCTGTTGGTGTAATGTACAGTAGCCCATATCAGTATCCATGTTCCTCCAATAGGGCAAATAGCTCCCTGGGACCATTTCAGATTCGAGAAAGTGGCACAGGATAAGTTTTAACCCTCCTGTTTAGTACCATGGTCCCTATCTGAATTGAGTCTTGCATACCTGATTTTTAGCGGAAGCTCCATTCACAGAACTCCCAGCATCATGTCTGTCTGATCTCTGAAATAGTCACCACAGTGTAACCAACTGTCTCAGCTTCTGAACAGTATTGTCTTAGTTCTGATCTAGTATGCCCAGCCAGGAAGTAATTAATGGAGGGATTTCTTTCTTGTCAGCCTTTCCAGAGAAGGAAGTACAAAATAAACTGGTTTCTATGGCTCTTCTACAAGGAACACTGAAAGGCACTGTGAAGAGAATTTTATGGCAGCTCTGTGATGATTCTTACATATGCAAAGATTCTGAATGATGTTAGAGGAACTTATGTACAGTACTGTCCCCCATTCTTCATGTGATGGAATAGTCCTTAGTTGAGAATTATCAGGGTATTACTTGCTTTGGAACATTCTGCGGCCACTCTCCCACCTGATTGATAAACAGGTCCAGAAAGGGTACAAGTTGCAAAAATATCACACATCTCTTCCCTAATGAAGTGAGAAAACATGACTTTTTGCGTAAATGTGGGTATGATAAAATTTACAGACTTGCAAGCTTTATAGCAATCCATATAAACACTGATATTTCCTGTTGTCTCTTCCCAAGCATAGATGGAAATATATATGTGTTTCCTCCAGTGCTATTTTGTGGACTCTGTAATTCATTATCAATATGTCATTTGTAGCTTTAGTTACTGAGTTAAGCCAAAGTTCAGGAAATCCTTTAATAAGAGCACAGATCCTCCTACCCTCAAGTGAATTTATTTGATATAATAATGTTAGCATACTTGCCACAGTCCGGCACACAATTAGATGTGCTAATGCCTCGGTGGTTTTAAGCATGCTTAACCATGATCTGGTTGGCTCTCCTGTAATAATTTCTTCCCACCAATGAAATCTGTATGCCTGAAAACTAGATATGTCATTCTAACCATACATCTTTTTAAGCACACATTTCTCACAGTTAGTGGGAAATAACCCATCTTTGTTTCAAGTCTTTTGCTTTGGAGATTAACTGTATTTCTTGTATTTCCCCCCCCCCCCCAAAATAAAAGGCTGCTAGGAATTGCTTAGTTGATGGTGACCTAACAGTGAAGGTGTCTGACTTTGGGATGGCACGGTAAGCTCCTGTGGAAATCTTTTAATAGCCAGGATTCAGTCTTTTCATTGGTAAGGGAGACGACACACAACCCAACCTTTAGAAAACAAGGTCTTCTGTCCTCTGTTCTTGACCACTGTGACATAAAGCAAATAACTCATCTTGTGTCATTGGTGGAATTGATACTGAGGAGACTGAATTTCTGGCATCTTTTTAAAGGTTACAACAGGCAGAAGGCAAATATAATAGAGATGAAAGCCAGCGCTGCCTTGGTTGCCTTTGAACCTGCCTCTGTTGGATTCAGACCTCAGATTAAGCATGTATTCACCATGTTCTATAGAGTAATGTACTTCCTGCCAAACTCTGGGTTTAGGGTTCTCAGGTCCCTCCTGGCAACTGGTGGGGAATGGGGGGAAGGCTTACCAGAAGCAGCAGGGAGGTCCAGATGACATTGCCAGCAATGTCGCCACATCACTTCTGGCATGCACTGGAAGTGACATCATCATGCTGCACCATCGCAGTGATGCTCTGGTATTTGAGCAAAAACTCTATGGTAAAAATGCATCCTACCATAGAGTTTTTGCCCAAATACCATAGTGTCACCTGATCATTGCTGGCATGATGACATAATTTCCTGTGCGCACTGGAAGTGACATTGCCACGTCACCAGCAAAGTCACCTGGGCCTTCCTCTTTCTTCTGGTAAGTCCCCCACTGGCCAGCTGATGGGCAGTGGGGAACATGGTCTGGTGGCAGGGGAGCCCCACCTCCATGGGGGGGGGGGGATGCTGCAAACTTATCTGGGTTAGTCTCTGCATCACAATCATCCTCAGCTAGGTGCAGGGCATTTGACAAAGCAGCTATGTAGCAACTGCTCCATGTCATGACTGTGGTATTATGTAAAGCAGTTTACCAGATCTCATGAAGAATGTCCATCCCACCATTAGACTTCTCACCAAATCTAAGATGCAAATATATTCTATATGAAAAAACCAGCAAATCCACAAATATATTCAATGTGAAGAATCAGCTTCAGTATGTGAAAACTCTGCTTCAGCCTGACCTACGTTTTGGTGATATATAGGAGTTTCAGTTTGATGTACAGTAGTTTGATGTTAACATTACTCACCCTGGCAAACCTGAATGTAGGATTAATGTAGCAGTCAGTTGAATAAGTCTTGCAGTTAGTCTAATAGCCTCAATACCGATTCCTGCCTTGCAGATATGTGCTGGATGATGAGTATGTCAGTTCTTTAGGAACGAAATTCCCAGTGAAGTGGTCTGCACCAGAGGTTTTTCATTATTCCAAATTCAGCAGCAAGTCTGACGTGTGGGCCTTTGGTGAGTATGTAAGATAGCGACTGGGAAGATGAAGGGTAAAGCACTGGAAATAACATTAATGACATAGGCCTGAGTAGCTACAGCAAGTGGTCAGAAACTGACGCTGCTTGGGCCCAGACAGAGCGCACAATGTAGTAGGAAGTGCACTGAAACCATTTTCATTTTAAAAGTTTAGACTTGTTCAGGAGCCATTCTTAATGGATTGTGTCATGATAGTGGAAACTGCTAATCTAGTTGAATTATAGCTCATGGGCATATTCCTAGGGGTCTAGTAGAAACGCCAGCCCTCATTACACCAAAAGGCTGTTGGCCGTAAGTTTTATGCAAAAATATCTTTGTTGCTGAACATGCAACTCCACCCCCGCACAGAAGAAGAGATGCAAAAAAGCATGGACTGATGCTGACCAAGCAACAGAATTTAGGAGGGGTTGGATAAGTCTATATAACATGGACTAATATATTTCTGAATTTCATTTTAACAACAAACTGGCAGTTCCTTTGATCCTATTAATCTCATTTGCAATTATGTCCCAGATAAATAGCCCTTCCACACTGGTAAAGCTTATGTGGAAACACCTTACTAAATAGCTGTATGAATTAAGCACTAACCTCTCATTGCTCTGCACTATGATAAATGCTTTAAAAATACACTTGCAGCCAGGATGCAGCCAGATGAGTTATTTTAAGATGTTTGTAAAAGACCCAATGGAGAGGAAAAACTGGCCTCTCAGAAGAGGTATAAGCTGGTACGACTTTGTTTCAGCTGTTGATGTGTATTCTGCCAGCCATGTAGAGTCTGTCTATTGTGTACTGGGTTTGCTGCATGGGAAGTCCGGACTACAATGTAGTGATCAGCATTGGTTTACTGGGTGCACAACAAAAACAGAAAATAACTGGCCAAAGGCGTACTATATACACCCTCTCTGGACACACCCTCAGTCCCATTGGCGGGTTTGAATTTCCCACCATAGGTCTTATTGGCTGACTGCAGGTTGCTCAGGATCCTTGGCCCCTATTGTTCTCTGGGGCCAAGCTTAGGCTAAGAATGCTGGTGCCTGGTGGCGGCCCATGGATGTAACACCCCACCTCCCGTAGTTTGAGCTCCCCCCTATGTGACATAGTCTTTTAGGTAGGTTGGGACTCGGCACTCTCACGTGGAACGCCTTGGAGTGGGGAGCAGGGCTTCTGTTCAGCTGGCTGGCTGGTATACTCCACAGTGGAGGTCATGAGGGCTCTTTCGGCGCAGAGGTGGAGGTAGGCGTTCGGCTGTCTGGATCAGCAGGGGGACCCAGAGCCTGTTCCGGAATACCACTGGTGGGATCGATGCGTTTGAGGTTGTCTAGCAGTCCCTCTTTGATGTCTCCCAGTATCGGGGGATCCGCTGACGCTGGAAGCAGATGTCACCGTAGTTGATCTACATGCTTCTGTAGGAGCTGGCCATCTTATGTGGAGACCTCGTTAGACATGGACCTGGTGGCGTGGATGACTCAGCTTGCCATCCATTGGGGACACTTGCCGAATTTTCGGATGTACACAGGGTCCTCCAGGAAGAACCCCCAGGGTGCCTTTCTTTGCTCGGACAGACAGCGTGATTCTGGAACTTTGTCCGGGTGCAGCCTGTCCAACAGGATTGCGGGTCTCTGGCCCATCAGGAGTTCCACCGGGCAGTGGCCGGTGACCGGGTTGGGCGCAGTCCAGATTGTCAAGAGGAAGTGGGCAGCCAGAATTCCCAGTCACTCTCTCTGTCAGGCGGCTGAGGGCTTCTTTGGTGGTTCGCACCATCCTCTCTGCTTGGCCGTTAGTTGCTGGGTGAAATGGGGCGGACTGCACATGTTGTATCAGGTTACAGTGAAGGAACCCCAGGAATTCCTCTGAGGTGAACACTGTCCTGTTGTCCAAGACAATGGTGTAAGGCAACCCATGGGTCACGAAGATCTTGTGTAGTGCTCTGATGGTAGCCTTGGATGACGTGGCGGAGACGAGACTGATTTCCAGCCACTTGGAGTAGGAATCCACCATGACAAGGAATAACAGGCTGTGGCAAAATCTATGCGTAGTCTTGACCATGGCATGCGAGTGAATTCCCAGGCTTGCTGGTGGATTCAGCTGGACTGCTTGGCATGCTTGACATTGCTTCACCCAAGCCTTGATCTACGTGTCAATACCTGGCCACCAGACAGCTCTGTGCCAGCGCCTTCATGTGGATGATCCTGGGGTGTGCCTCATGTAGGGCCTTGAGGACCCGGTGTTGCAGGGCACTGGGGAGCACCACTCTGTCCCCCCACAGTAGACAGCCCTTTTGGGCAGACAACTCGTCCCGGCGGATTCAGCTGGACTGCTTGGCATGCTTGGCATTGCTTCACCCAAGCCTTGATCTACGTGTCAATACCTGGCCACCAGACAGCTCCATGTCGCAGGGCGCTGGGGAGCACCACTCTGTCCCCCCACAGTAGACAGCCCTTTTGGGCAGACAACTCGTCCCGGCGGATTCAGCTGGACTGCTTGGTGGATTCAGCTGGACTGCTTGGCATGCTTGGCATTGCTTCACCCAAGCCTTGATCTACGTGTCAATACCTGGCCACCAGACAGCTCCGTGTCGCAGGGCGCTGGGGAGCACCACTCTGTCCCCCCACAGTAGACAGCCCTTTTGGGCAGACAACTTGTCCCGGCGAGTTGTGAAGGCTGTAAAATTCTGGCTTGCTGCGGCCGCAGGCCACCCCCTCACCACCCAGCCCAGAACCCGGGAGAGGACTTGAAATAGAAAGTTATTCTCAGTTAGTTAGCAGATAGTATAGGTTTGGAAGGTTTATCGGGGAACACCTTTCTGTTAATAAATAATGTTAGGATGGTTTAATGTTGCATATTATTGTAGAATATAAAAATCAATAAACTATTAATTTTTTTAAAAAACCCTTTGTCCTGGGTAGGATGGAGGCCGTCGGCATCGACCGTAAAGCCTAGGAAGTCGACCAAGGGAACGTCAAGGACACACTTCCCACTTGACCTTTAGGCCCACCTCTTGGAAATGGAGAAGGACGGCATGCAGGCGAGACACGAAGTCATCCGGCATGGCCACAGCGATCAACACATCATCAAAAAACGGCATTACTCCAGGGATCCCCTTCAGAAGAGAGTCCATCAAACTTTGGAACAGGCCAGGGGCGACACTCACCCCGAACTGCAACTGCTTGACCTTAAAAGTGCCCTAGTGCATGACAGTCATTTGAGCGGCCGCCATGGCCTCATCCACAAGAAGTTGTTGGTACACCTGGGTGAGATCAAGCTTGCTGAAAATCTTCGCCCCGCTAGCATCGCCAACATGTGGCTCACGACCAGAATGAGCTAGGCATGGTCCTGTAGCGCTTTGTTAAGGGTGCATTTATAGTCCACGCAGATGTGGACGTCCCCATTTGGTTTCATGGGAGTGACGATTGGGGTCTCCCAGGTCCTGTGTGAGACTGGTTCCAGGACCCCTTGTGCTACAAGGCGGTCCAACTCCCTGTCAATTTTGGGCTGCAGTGCAAACGGAACTGTTCGGGCTCGCAAACAGATGGGCACCAGCGTGGGGTCTAATTACAGAAACACCAGAGGGCCTGTGTAGCGGCCCAGGGTTCTGTCAAATACAGCCGGAAACTCCCCACAAACTCTGTTGAAGTCTCTCTGTGCACATTAGTGCACATTAATCTATGCAGAGTTCAACACATAGTGAAAGTAATTATTTTAATGTACACCCTTCAATATGGATGCTCATGGGCTCGAACCATGCCCACCCCAAGAGGCTAACAAGGTTCCCTTCCACAACCAGCAGGTCCAGGTGGCCCTCAAAGTCCCAGTACTGGACATGGAAATGCCCCACACCCCGAATCAGAACCGGGTTCCATTGGAAGTCCACCAGAGTCATGGGTGAAAGCCACAGGTGGGCCTTCCCTGTGGACACAGTCTCCGCAAGGTCTCCACTGAGGTGATGGAGGCTGCCAACCCAGAGTCTAGCTCCATAGAGCAGGGGGACCCCTCAATAGTGAACCAGACCTGGATTTTGGGGGAGTGGCAGGGTAGGCGTAGTACCTGTTGTGTTGGTGGACAGCTGGTGAGGAGATGCAGCCTGTTGGGGCTCGCATCCATCTCGTAGTGTGCACGGGCTAAGCAGCATTGCAGCTGGTGTGGCGTCAGGGCCCGGGCCCCCTGGGAATGGCAGGCAGGTGCGATGTGCCCTGCGCAACTGCAGCTCCGGCAACTAGCATCCCAGAAGCGACACATCTTTTGGTCATGCTGGTCCCCACAACTGGCACACTCCTGTTTCAGGGACCCTTGGGCCTCAGGAAGTCTCTGGCCTGGGTTCTGGCATCCCATGAATCGCTTTGTTGTGTCCCGTTGTGTCCCGTGAATCGCTTCGTCGGCGGAGTCGCGATCATCAGTGATCATCTGGTGCGTTTCTGTGGGGCCTCTGGCAGGAGGTGCAACCTCTCCCACACAGTGGCAGTGGATAGGGTGGAAACAAGGGTGTATTTCTCGGCTTCCATGAGCTTCCTCTTGAGTTTCTCCTCACGAAGACCACAGACAAACTGGTCTCATAAAGCCTTCTTGAGGTGTGCCCCGAACTCACAACCGGATGCAAAGTGGTGCAATTCTGCCAAGTAATCCATGGCCAACTCCCTTTGTTGTTGTGACTGGCCATGGAACACTCCATGGTGCAACATCTCAGATGGCCAGGGGATGAAGTGGGCCTGCAGCACCTGTTCAGTCTCCACAAACGTGGCCACTTCCAGCTTGGTGGGCAAGAGTAAGTTCTGTGCAAGATCCACAACTGTGGGGCCACATGAGCCGAAGAGGAGGCCCTTTTTCCTGTCTTCCTTGGTGACCTGGTAGAAGGTCAGGATTGACTTTAAGCCTGTTAGGCATGCAGACCATTGTTGTGAATGGGCTGGGTCAAATGGTGGCACCAGCCCGGTTTCCAGAGCGACTGCCATTGTGCTGCAGGGTGGTTGCGTGGAAGTGGCCTGCGTGCCAGTGGTGGTCATCTTTGGCTGGAGCAGCAGCGATGGTCCTTCCTTGGCACCCTGGCAGCCTGGCTAGCTCAGTGGGAACCCACCTTCATCGCCACTATTGTGTACTGGGTTCACCACACGGAAAGTCTGGACTACGATGTAGTGATCAGCATTGGTTTATTGGGTACACAACAAAGACAGAAAATAACTGGCCGAAGGCCAACTATATACACACACTCTGGACACAACCTCAGTCTCATTGGCGGGTTTGAATTTCCCTCCATAGGTCTTATTGGCTGACTGCGGGTTGCTCAGGATCCTTGGCCCCTATTGTTCTCTGGGGCCAAGCTGATGCTAAGGATGCTGGCACCTGGTGGCAGCCTGCAGACATAACACTGTCACAGTTCCTTTGTAGTTTGGGGGTATCAACAGTTTTGATTCAGTGTATCTAATGGAAGAGCTATACATTTAACTGTTTCCCTTCACCCTGTTTTCCTAATGAAAATAGCTACATCCAAGATGGGGGAAATTTACATTGAATGCCAACTGAGTGACTTGATTTTGGCAAAATACATCACGGAACCTGAGCAAAATTAATATGATTTACTTAAGTGATATTTTTAAATGGTATGGATATATTTCTTAAAGTTCAGAGCTCTTGTCATATGGTCCCTTATCCAGAGAAAACTGTAATATAGATCATTCTAAAATTTCTTTCATTCTTGTGTGTGTGTGTGTTTTAAGGAATAGCTCAATTTTCATGCCTGGAATACTCACACAGTTTTTTATCTTGTCTTTCACCACTGTGGGTGTATCTACAGGAATTTTAATGTGGGAGGTGTTCTCATTGGGGAAACAACCCTACGAGCGGTGTGATAATACACAAGTGATTGAGAAGATTACCCATGGCTATCGACTTTATCGTCCACAATTGGCTTCTGAGGCAGTTTACCAGATAATGTACAGCTGCTGGCATGAGGTGTGTTTGCTAGTTTACTTAAGGCTAAAAATGGCCCATTGCTCTGATACAGCAAATTCTTCCAGGAAAACATACAAACAAGACATAAAGCTATAACATACTGAGTCAGTTATAATCCATGTAGCTCAGTGTTGTCTACCTCCATGGCAGTGGCTCTCTGTGGTCTTGAATACAGAAAGACTTTTCCTGTCATCTGCTGAGATCTTTTAACTGTAGGTGCCAAGATCTGAGACTGGAGTCTCTCTACATGCAAAGCCTCTGTTCTATCATTGAGGTTCAGCCTCTCCTGTTAGAGATGTAGGGGATCTAACTCCCTTTTTTCATTCATTTCAATGGATGGGGAAACTCCACATGCACTGAGGGATATCTGTACAGAGCTTTCCCTTCCCTTGCAGAAGAGAAGCCTCATGTGGAGTTATGTCATGTATAAATTGCAGCGCATTGATGGCTTTGGATTGGGGTATCCAACTTCACTATCTCTGAGAATGACACTTAAACCTGAACCTTTACTGTTTAAAGACTTTTTACACCAAAATCTCATAAAATATGGTGCCTATATTGGTCACTGGGCAAAGTAATTGTAATTCTGGGGGGTATAGGTCAACAGTACAGCATTCACACATGTTGCATACAAAATGTCTGATTTTGTTCTCTGGGACCTCCAGTTAAAGGCTTTTATGGTACTAGGATTAGGAAAGACTTTTCTGTGCCTGATAGCTTGGAGAACCACTGCCAGTCAGAGCAGATGGTGCTAGACTTCAGTGGACCAATACTCTGAAGCCATATGAGGCAGCTTCATATGTTCAGATGGAGTCTATTTACAACAAAATTGTCAGAATATAAAACAACTCTGTCTGTGGCTCAGAATGTTCACATATAAGCAGTAAACTGATTTTGCTGGTTTCTCTACATACAGTTGCCTGAAAAACGTCCCACTTTTCATCATCTGCTTTCCCTTTTGGAACCAGAGAGAGAAAATGACCACCCTTGAAGAAAAAGCTGTAGTGAGAATAAGCTGATGAACCCTCCTTTGATATGCTACATCATGTTTGATTGCAACATATAGAATGCTTTAGGCTACAGCTTGGATTCCTGCGCTGCAAGAATGTGTGCCATCTAATACCAGGTTCTAAATGTATTAGATAGAAAAGTTAGCCTTTTTATTTCTCTGTTGCTAAGCTATAGAGACTGTACTGCATAGTGATATTCTTTTTTTTAACTTCCGAATAAACCTTTATATATTTTTACAAAGGTCTGCTTTATTTGTGTGCATTTAACCTGGAGTTTGTACATATCTCAGTCTGACCTGAATGCTGTAACCTTGTTGGCTTTTTTAAAAATATCAATTGATATTGCACAGGTCTGTGGGTAGGGAAAAGCTCTGAGATACAATACTTCCATACCCGAGAGATTTCATACTTATTGTTTATGTTTTCATACTGTATTGTTTGTATTCCTTGGAGATAGATCAAGCTGGGGAGCCGTGTTAGTCTGTCTGTCTGTAGCAGTAGAAAACATTTTTTGTCATATATTTTGTTAGTCCTTAGGTGCTCCTGGACTCTTGCTCTTTTCTGTTTGTATTCCTGGATGCAATGAATGGATTACATATTTTATCTGATTTGTGGAGTAGGTGGTCAGTGAATACTAGCACCCATCCAGAAAACCACGAGGTCAGCAGAAGACTGTGTTGTATTCACAGTTGTCTGTGTATCTGGAGTAACCTTTCGAAGTGCCAAACCAGTCTCAGGTAGGGACATGATATGGGTGAAAGGAACCATTATATCCAAATCAGACTGCCCTTCCTCCTTTTTCACCCCTAACAGCTGATCAGCCTGAAGCCCCTCAAAGTCCTCAACTGCTCTGCCCTGGACAAAGCCGAATCACTACTGGTATGCCTGCCTCTGCAGAGATATCTTTGGTACAGAGATTACATGCATAGATCCGTATGGCTGGATTGGGATGTAGCTGAGTAAATCCGTTTTAGGGGGAAAAAATCAGTATTCATGCTGGATATTAGACAAAATGTATCTTCATCACTACAGGGTTTTAGTATCACTTTCTCAAAGGCATGAACAAAAGACAGAAGACACAATCAAATGGATTAAATAAATATGAGATCTGTGATTAGAATTCCCCCCCCCTTTAAAAAACAACAGTTCAGAAAAGTGACTGGAGTGGGGGGGTAGTCAAATCAGAGAAACAGAGATGGCGGGGCTTCAGTCTTCTCTGGCATCATTTTTCCAGGCTGTCAATGCAATCCTATGCAGAGTTATTCCAGAGCTATTAGACTGGAGTAACTCTACCTAAGCTTGCATTGTAAATCACATGCTCATCTGAAGCTATTTGGGCCACGGAGGAAAAATGCAGTTACCTGGGTAATGTTCAAAAGAAATTTGGAATCAAAGACAGCTTGCTGCTGTTTTTTTCCTGATATTTTTGCACAGGTGGTAGATTTCTTTTGAAGTTTCTGCATCCTTGTTGGACGATTTTGTTTGCATAATTTTTGTCTGATATTTGCCTGGCACACATTTGGTCTTTCCAGTGGGCTTGGTAGTATTCCATTAGGTTATACCATGCAAAAGCACATAACGTTTCAACTATAAATAGCTCCAGTCCTTGAGTTCATAACTGGTAGGCTGGTCCACTGCAATTACTTGGCTAAAACAGTAATTAAATGAATGCACTAATGCTGTACCAACTGAATGGTAATTTATTTTTGTTTAAAAGTTTGCTTTTTAAAGTTTTTTTTTTATCAGATGGCCTGATAATGGTGGGTGCCAGTGCCAAAGATCACGGAGGAGTATGAAGAGCTGGGGTCAGCCCACTGACTGACTTAAAAGGATGTAACTCTGCTTGTGATTGCTCTGTGGAAAGTAGTTTGTATAAAGTTGCCAACTTCCAGGGGGGGCCTGGGGATCTCCTAGGATTACAACTGATCTCCAGACTACAGAGATCAGTTCCCCTGGAGAAAATGGCTGCTTGGGAGAGTGGGATCTATGGCACTATAACCCGCTGAGGTCCCTCCTTTCCCCAATTTCTGCCCTCCTCAGCCTCAGCCTCCCAGATCTCCAGGAATTTCCCAACTCAAGGTTGCCAGTCTTGAATGTATATAGCAGTAACGTGTAGTTACATGCCATCTGTTTGAACACGGCAGCTGACAGAAACTTGTTGCTAAATATGTCTCATCTACTGTCTGCCATTAGAAATTGTTATCCAATGCCTGTTAGCCCTTGAAAGATCTTGAGATGTGAGACTTTCCAGCAGAAAATAAAACCGACTTCTTTTCAACCTACATCGTTGGGAAAATATTTCAGCCACCATTTTTTCAAATGGGTATCAATAGCCACCTAAGAGGAGAAAAAAATCCTATTACAATTTGAAAAAGAGCCACCAAATTGACTGACATAGACGTATCACCTGTGGAGGCAGGAATTGTTTTTGAAACAGCAGCATTTATTTTTAAACAGAATTCAGGCGAGGCTGCTTAGAGCAAAACTTTATGGTGAGTATGTAACTTCAGCCTTGAAGAAGGAATGGCAGTGCTGTTGGACTGAGATAGTCTCCCTTGCTGAATTACATATAGTCATCCCAATGGAAACTTCATGACTTGCCCCTTATACAAAGTTAACTAGTGGAAATTGGGACTATCTGAGAACACCAAATTCTGTGAATGCATATTGTTCTGAATAACAATGAGTGCAGAAAAACAGGTCTTCTGGATACCAGAGGTGAATTCCTGCAACAAGCAGTAAGAGCTGTAGCTGTGATTCCTGACCTTGGATTGGGTAGGGGACTACCCATCCACTGCTGAATAAATGGGTTGGCTCTATCATTTTTTAGAGCTCCTGTCACCTACTCCAAAGTTGGAAAGGACTGAAGGGTAGCTGTTTGGTTCGGGCCACTTTGCTCAATACACGGTAAAAGTAACTGGTGCTATTAAATATTTCCTGTCTGTTTTACAGCTAAGTGCATATAAGTGTATAGCAGTGCCCTGGCAGTCCCCTCCGCTAAACATAGGGCCTTGATGTATAATGCCATCTGCATGAATTGGTCCCTTTTTTATATAGTAATGTTGGCACTAATGTGCAATCATAAATAAGTGGTATTAATTAGCGTTCAGTTTTAGAATTTTGATGAGCACTCATCATCTTCCAGATAATATGGATTATTTTGTCCATCGCTGTCATCATTCTTTGCTCCACTGTTGTCATGACAGTTCACTGCTGTTGTTCGGGATAACTCATTTTCAGTTGCCTTTCTTTTCCTAAAAGCAATATATTTATTATTGTATGGAAAATGGCAGAAAGTCATGAACATGTGCATTCACAGTGATCCAAAAACCCTCTGTTTTTAATAGAAAGAAATTTATCATAGTAGTAATATGAGCCTTATGTGTACTGACATCAGATTATATATCAAATTCATTTGTTAGGGTTATTAAGTCAGTGGGTTGTACCCAGTGACTTTGATCTGATGACTGTGGAGGTTTCCACTGGCAGAAGAAGCTCCATACCCTGACAGAAAGGGTTTTCCACAGAAGAAAAAAACCCATCAGCACTATGGTGATCAATACATATTAACTGAAAACAACAGACTTGAGTTTGCTGTATTGTAGTAAGGGATCAAAGTTGTGTTATCTTAATATTTTCTGCCCCTACACTGTGTGAAATGAATCTGATCAGTTTACGAAGAATGCACTATTTATAAAATGTAACTTACTTTCTCCGGTTTCTTTGTCCTTTGATGATCAAGACAGTGGTCCCAACTACAGAAATTCCCATGACAATTCCAAATAATATCAACCAGACAGTGACTGGAGGTGTGTAAGGTGGTTCCAGTGTTGGAACAATGCCAATAAACTCCAGAGTTTGGTCATCCAGTTGGAAAATTTCATTGATGCGTCCACGTGATATTCTGCCAGTAAAGGGAAATCCATGTAAATATTTCCTGCATTTCTGCTATAATATTCAATGGAATTCTATGCTGTTAGTATAATGTAATGAAGCAATCAGCATACCAAATTAAAATGAACAACATTCATTTGCATGCTTTCAATATAATTCACACTACCACCTTGTAATCCAAAATTTCACCTGATTGCTTCCTCCACTTGAGATCTTGGAACAATGTCTGAGTTATTATTAGGCATGGTGACAATAAAATGGAAGGAGATTCTTGGTGTCACATCAGCTACATGAACATTTACACTTCTGATGAAAAAAAACATAAGAAATTATCTTTACTAAATAAATGTGTTCATACAGTCATATTAATGAACATTATTTCCAAAAATGCCATCAAAGATATCAATATTTGTAAATGAAATGTATATATATATATATACATACATACAGTATGCAGTGACTAACTGCTATTCTGCCATACATAGCAGAACTTCTACAAAACTATTCAGTTAGATGTCAGCTGAAATCTACATATTTATTCTCCTTGGTGGGGGGGAGTCATCCAAACTGGTTAGGTCACGCCTCCTCTTGCTCCAGGCAGGGCTATGCAAATTTGTGTAGACTGTAGTGGCTCAGAGTGAGGCTGACCCTCCAGTTTCAGTAGCCCTGCCACTCCAAGCAAGATGCTTGAGCCTAGCTCTGCTTTCTTGGAGACTCCTACCTTACATGGAAGATGGAAAAGTCTTGAAGAAAGGCCCCATTGTCAGCCTTAAAAAAAAAGAAGAGACCTTTAAGACGAGCCTCTCCCGCCTGAGGTTCCAGACACTGGAGACTGGCCAATGGCAGAACCATCTACAGTGCCACAAGCTGCCCTCAGTGGGCACACCATAGTGTCAGGCCTCTCCCGCCTGAAGCTTCAGGCATCAGAGTCTGGCGTGGGCCTCTGTTGGTGTTGCCAGACCCGAGGGTTGTTTCTGCAGCCGGCCCTCAACTGCGCTGGGAAAATGCAGCAGAGCACTACTGGGTCTGACCCCAGAGCCAGTCTATTGGAGTCTCTTACCCTGTAAGTATGGAAGACAGAAGGGCCTTGAGGCAGGGCCCCAGCCCCCATTGCTGGTCTTAGAAAGAAAAGGGAGGCTTTTGTGACAGACCTCTTCCACCTGAGGCTTCAGGCATCGGAGACTGGCATGGGCCCATCGGTGCTGCCAGACCCAAGGCTTCAGGTAGTTCCCCAGCTGTCCCTCAACGGTGCTGAAAACACCGGAGATCTCCGGGGTCTGAACCCAGAGCCACTCTCTTGGAGTCTCTTACCTGTAAGTATGGAAGACTGAAGGGCCCCATTGCTGGTCTTAGAAAGAAGGGGAGACTGTTGTGGTAGGCCTCTCCCGCCTGAGGCCACAGGCACAAGAGACTGGCACGGGGCCTCTGTTGGTGCTGCCCAAGGCTTCGGGTCATTTCCGCAGCCAGCCCCAGCTGCACTGGAAAAACCCAGCAGAGCTCTATTGGGTCCAACAACCATGAGGAGATTGCAGCATCTGGCCTGCCCCATACAGACTCAGAGGCTTCCAGGCCTTCAGGGAGCAAGAGGGTTGGTGCTGAAGGTCAGATCCCCCACCCCAGATACATAGGGGCAGTGGGACGAGGACCCCCAAGATGAACAAGAGGCTGATCCAAGCATCTTGTTGCCCTGCAAGCCTTGTATAAAGTATGGACTTGCAACCTAACACTATATCTGGACTGTGCAAAGAGTGTGCCAGGGAAAATGGACTAATCAGTGACCATGCGACAGTACCAACATACTGGACAAGGAGACATGTGCCCAGCTGAGGGAAACCTTAGACGGACACATGCAGCACCAGATGTGGACCCAATGCCATCCATCCATCCCTGCCTCCCTAAGATGACTGCAAGCCCAGGTAGACAGCATGCCAGCCTCCCTGAGACCTGCAGCCATGTGGAACCAGCACCCAGAGTAATGGAGAAGCCATGCTTTGTAAAGACAACAAGAACTTTCCTGTTCAAACGCCATGACAACATGCAGGCATTCCCCCCCACACACACCTCCTTCTAGCAATGCCACCTCAAAACTGCATGCGTACAGTTTCAGTTTAAACAAAGGAACTTGGCTGTGAATTAACTGGCTGACTCATCCCTCCTGAGCCATCAAGGTAGCCCAGCTGCTAAGCATCAGACCATTAACATTAATGGCTGGCCAAGCATCTGAAAGGACTCCCTTTTCTCCTGCTTTTGTCTTGAACACTCCTCTCTGAAAAGTGTCGCTGATCCTCTCTCCTGGTCATCTCCTGACCATCAATGACTGGTTTTGGCTAGTCTTCCTGCGGACTAAGCCCGGGCATGAGCCCACGCAGCCACTTTTTAGGGTGTAAAAGGAGAGCACATGGCCATTGCTCGCTCTCTCTCTCTCTCTTGCATCTCCTACCTGGCCTACCCTACCTTGCAGACTGGGCTGAAGTGTGAGGGAAGTAGTTTGTTTGAAATAGTAGTTGTTAATACAGCCCACATCAGGATCCTCACTCTCCCCCCTTCTCTGTCATTTGCTTCCAGATGAGTGGCCAAAACAGCTGAGCTGCCCAGAAGGATGCTGGAGATTAAATTACATTTATGAAACCTCCTGATGCTCAGAGTCACCAAGAAGGGAGATGTGTGTAGCTTTACCAAATAACCAGGCAAATGCAGTCTCACACAGTAGTAAAGAGGTTTAAAATATATGGATGAGGCTGGGAAAGATCAGCTTGCAAAGGATACAGTTTCTAGTAAATAAAACAGAAAAGAGAAATGCAAGCTATCTTTCACTTCAAGACTTATCTGGTGCTCCTCCTTCCCCTCCTTGGAAGAATGGGCTTGGAATAACAGGAAGCAAGATGGAGGATGTTCTCTGTTCCTTCTTGCATTTCTCCATCTCCTTGGATCACTTGGTATACCTTTTACCAAACTGATAGACTGCTTTAAGCCTTCAGCTCACAGTTATGCAGATGGCTGCAAGGCCAATTCCATATCTGGGGCAGAGTTTCTAATAATTCCATATCTGGGGTAGAGTTTCTAGAAAACACGTCAAAATTCTGTTACCCAGTCCTATAATGTTTTGCCCCACTAATCTTTATGGCTGATATCTGGAGATATTAAAACCTATCAATGTCCCCTTCATGACAGCGCAGTCTAATTGTCTCTTGTCTCTCACAATAAAAGTATAGGTGATTTTTTTTTCCCTGAGTGCACCAAATGGGACTTTACAGCTGTTTTCAGAATTCTCTGTGGGTTTTCTTTGAAGGCAGTTGCCCCTCATTCTCACAGATATAATCACATTATTTTGGAAAAATGGTAGTCTCTTTTTTTTTGTAATAAACTCACATACCAATAATCCTCAGGCAATATAACTGAAGAGGCCGCTTACCGAAATTCTACTGTTTCATTTTTCTTCTCCAAAAAGTACTTTCTCATGGCATAGGCAATTGTTGCCGTGAATAAATACATTTCATTTTCATTCCATTCGTACTGTCAATTTAAAATGAGACTCAGTCAGACCAATAAATAGATTTGGTCACTTAGAAGTACTTCAAGGCAACAGAATAATATAAGGGAAGCATCACCCCCCCCCCAGTGGGTTGTATTCTATCAGAGCCACTGTGATGACAGCTCTTTTCACAGGAGAAGACTTTCCCACATCCTGTCCTCCTATTGCAGCCCACTGTGCCCCTCCAAATATTCAGGGGATCCCCCCCCCCAGGAACAGAAGAACACAGGATGTGGGGGTCACTGTAAAAAAAAGTCCATTAGTTACAGTCTAATATGTATTCTGTTTTCTGTCAAAAATGGAATGTATGACTGATTTCAGTTGCTATATATGGAAATAAATAAAAGTAAACATGAAGGATTGGAACTAAGTCCACTTATCTAAACTCATCTACATCATGCTTACAGTAGATTTGTACTAGGCTAATTGCTTCTGGGGGCATCCCCACTTTTAACCTTTTCATTAGCATATGGCCAGACTATCAGAGAACAGATATATCTCACAGGGAGTGAGGCATCGGTGTTATTGCATGCTGTTTGGCATATACTCTTGTCATGCCATACTGCCAGACAGAGCATGTCTCTGGGAAGGCAGAATATAAATATCCTAATAACTAAACAATTTTTTCTTGTGCTGTCTACTTAAGTTGACTATGGATTTCTATGATAGGATGGTGGATCTTTTTACACATACAAATATATTTGAAGTACAGTTATGTTAGCTGTATTAACTACAGTGTCAGACTAGGATATGGAAGTGTGTGTGTCACCAACTTATGGCGACCCCATAGGGTTTTCAAGGCAAGGGACATTCAGAGGTGGTTTGTCATTGCTTGTCTCTATGTAGTGATCCTGCAATTCCTTGGTGGTCTCCCATCCAAATACAAACTTTGGCTGACCCTGCTTAGCTTCCAAGATCTGATGAGAACGGACTAGCCTGGGCCATACAGGTCAGGGCAGATATGTAATATCCAGGTTCAAATCAATATTCTGCCATGAAGTTTAATGGATGACCGTGGGCCAGTCACTGTGTCTCACACTACTCACTGCATGGAGTTGTTGTGAGGAAAAATAATGTACATCACCCTGAACACCTTTCCAGGAAAGGTGGAATAATAATATACCAAATAAATAAAGAAACATTAATAGAAGATCAAAACAGAGAAAGCAAGACTAACTCTCTCCACTAGCTGGCAATATTGACCATCCCACTCTATTTTAAAATATATTTCTTTGAAATGAATGTATTATAATAATAAAGACTGAAAAAACATCCTAAATCAATTTTATTGTTATTAAAGTATCAATGTTGTAATCCTTTTAAATTTGCCTTTATTTATTTATTCATTCATTTGCTGTATGTAAAATTCAGTCTTGATCTCTCCTGGGTCAGAATTTGTTTTCTCCCTGTACCTACTTAATAATTCATTTTAAGTCCACATGTAACTGGTGTATCTATCAAGTTTCTATATGTTGCACCTATAAAAAATCCAACAGAGAACTATGTAAAAGGAGGGATTTACAGAGGGCATTATGGATGGACATGAATTGTGAAAATGTGGTTCATTTCTGTTCATGGTTCATGGCATGCCCAGTTCGCAAACTACAAACAGTCATGATATTCTAAAGGCCAAACAAACCAGTTTGGTTTGGGAGGTTCCTGATATGGTAGAAACCCCCCCCCCCCCCATATGCTCGAAACACCAAACTTGCAGGGGATCTCCAGCTGATGCTTCTCTACCTACCCTCCACGTTTGCTGAGGATTGGATTTATGGGGTCTAAGTTACGCCCCCCCCCCTGCCTAAAGTGCCCCCATCCACCATTGTTTCCAATGGACTAAAGTCAAATGAGAGAATCTCTGTGTAGAAACTAAAGGTGGGGAGAATTTTTGAAAGCCCAGCAGGAGCACTGCAATGTACTAGTGCCCAGCAGAGGGATGTACTAAAAGGAATCACAGGATTGCCCACTGAAAGCAATGGGAAGGGCTTGAAGGCAGGGCAATAGCCAGTGGTGGGGCTTTAGGGGCTCAGCCCCCTATCGATTAGGGGTGAACCCCAGTGCCAACATGTCCCCAGAGCCCCCCCCCCCCAGCTATTTGAAAAATATTACTTTGAATTTAAGTTCTGCCCCATCATGCCACTGATGCACTGGCCCAAAGCAGGCTGCCGACCCCTTTCTCTTTCTAGCTCACGCTGCAAGAGAGAGACCGCATTGATGTTCCTTAGACAGGTTAGAGTGCAGCTTGTGGGGGTGAGTGAACAGATGGCAGGCACAAATGCCTGAAACTGACAAAGTCAGGAAGTGAAGATCCATAAGGGATCCAAACTTCTGCTCCCGAGTAATGCTTTTTAAAAAGGGGCAGAGTGGATGCAGTTCCAGGCATGGAAACCTAAGAACCTTTATCCCCCTCTCTCACACTTTCTTCAGACTTTTGCCCTGCACCATGAGATACTCTGGGAGAAGCAAGCAGGAACTGGAGGGGCTTTCTTCTTGCTTTTCAAGTCTGAGTTGTCATCCTCCTTTTCTTCCCCCTCCTCTTTTCCTTCTCTGCCTGCTCTCCTCACTTGCCCAGAGCAGAAACAGCAATGGTGGCAGAAGCAGCAGGCAGCATGTGAGTGTTGGCAGCCGAGCACCTCAGTTCAGTCATGTTCTGTAATCTACCTACCTCCCACTCTTTCTCCACCACTTCTGTAAGCAGGGAGTGCAGAGTGTGTGAGTGGAACCAGCACTGGCGGCAGCAACCTTCTTACCATGGAAGAGACTCTCAGCAGCTACTGCTTTATTTTTATTTTATTATTTTTGTGGCATTGTGCCCCCCAGTGCCCCTCACCAAAAACTTTCTGAATATGGGGCTGCTTGAAGGCCCACTGGAGATAATGGAAGCCAGGAATGCCAATTGACTTCCATGGGCTCCACTGAAATACATTATAGCACAAAATGGTTGTAATGAAAATGCGGAGTGGATTTTCAATTAGTGTCTCTGGGCCCAGATAAACTACTCTGGGACTGGAATAACAGGTCCTGGAGTGAAAATATGCCCCCCCAGAAATAGAATTAGTGCTCTGGGACTGAAATAACAGCCCCCCCAAGTAGAATAACAGCCCCCGGGAGTAGCAGAATTATTTGCACCACTGCAAGAACTCCTGGAGTCATCGAGGGTCTCATGCCACTCAAAAAAATAGAAAAAGGGTCAAGTCCATGGTCCCCACACTCTTCCTCCCCAGTTGCTTTGACACTTCTCCTGGTTCCTCCCATAGAGTCTCCTTTTGTTTCTCCCAAAGCCCCTCTTTAGATCCTCTGGCCTCCATTTCTCCCCTCCCCATTTGTCCATGTCTAGGGTTGCCAACTCTGGGTTGGGAAATATCTGGAGATTTCGGGTGGGCACAAGGAGACAAAGGGTAACATGGGTGGCGGTCACATGTGCGAAATAAAGTGGGGGGGAAGCGAGGCTATTTGCGCCGGAGTAATTTGACCCGCAGTTTTGCAATCACACAGTTCTGTGAAGCTGCGGGCGCAACCCGCCACTGTGTGATCAGATGCAACCGTGGGCGAGTTGGGGGGTTTTTTGGTCATTCGTTTCCAATTAGCTTAAATGGGGGATCGATGAATCGCATCTCTGCCCTGAGGGCTTCCTATGGCAGTATGTGATGATGCGCATACTGAGAAGGGGAAAAAAACAACGGCATGGTGTCGGGATAGCCTAATCAGACTATCCCTGACACCATGAGTGCGTGCTGGAGTGATCACACGGGGAAAGTCTGACTGTGGCCCGTAGCAACCTGTTTGATACTGCATTTTCACTAGTGTTTTTTTACTCCACTTCCCAGGTGGAGCAAAACGGCTTGCCGATGGGTGCAGGTTGCTTGCCAGATGTTCTCTTGTGATCGCACCCTTAAAATCCGACTGGGAGTTGTGCCTATCGCATGGCTAATTCTGTGTGTGATAGAGGCCTAAGATTAACTTAGCTAATGGGAGATTTTTGTGTGTGACTTCCCTCTTTATGAGACCATGGATGCACAATCCTATTACTACATCTGTAATAACACCCCAAAACACTAGAGTCTCTATGAAAATTATCATGGTATACTGGAGAAGCAGCAATAAATGGGACTAGCACGGAAGAGACTGTATGCATTGCTCATAACCAGCTACCAATGAGATGGGATCTAACAGTGTTAAGAGATACCTAGACATGCAACGAACTTGAAATTAAACAAACTCCGGAGCATGACCGAAGACAGGAGGGCCTGGCACGATGTGGTCCATGGGGTCGCGAAGAGTTGGACTTGACCATGCGACTGAATAAGAACAACAAGGGGGGGGGGGGGTGCTGCCAAGAAAACATTATTTAAAATATTTATATCCAGAGTTGTCTATTCAGACTCTGATTTTACAAAGATGTTGGTGAAATGTAGAGTTCACAGCAGACTCATTACATACTACTGCTTACAATTCAGTTACATATTTTTATATTGTCTTAGAACCCAGCGTTGCATGATCAACTATAGGACTTAATACTCACCGCATTATCTCCCAGGGCTGCTTTCAGGCTGATCCTCACTTTGATTGTATCCTTGGCATCTGGATTTTTTTAAAAAAGGGGGGAAGTGGGTATTGCCACAGAATTATTTCCACAGAGTACTCGTCAGTACTTACTATGGCCTCAGACCAGGGAACCTGTGCAGTCGTGCATCACGGTGACCCTCCTAGGCTCCTCCCTGATCACCTCTGTCGCAGCTAATCACCCAGACAGTTTTAACAATGCTTGGATGCAGAGCCCACGGCTACATGTCCATGCCTTCCCAATAAGAACAATTACTTCTCTGGTTTCCACCCCTTGCCCTGTCTTGGCCTTTGGGGCTCACAGCTGGCTTTTGTTCACCTCCCTAAGGTCCCAAATGACTCGGGGCCTTCTCTCCGGGAGTTTTTGTCCCCTCCAGCCAGTCCTCCAAGGACAGGGCTTGCTCTTGGTCCCCTGCCTCCCCCCCCTGCTCCCCCCCCTGCTCTTTCCTTCCTCTTTCTGTGGCTCTGTCACATCCTGGAGTTCACTTTGCCACTGACCCTGGCCTCCCTAGCCCCCAGTTCCTGTCACTGGCTTCACCTATGTTCTCAACCTTTCTCCTGTGGCTTTCCGTGCCCTGTCAGTTTCTGCAGCTTTTCAGGCTTTCCTGCAGCTGCTTCCATTGCTGGCCTCCTTGGCATGCATCTTGAGTGCAGCTTCTTTGCCTGCCCAGCTCTCTGATGGACAGAACTTAAATCTGATAGCTGGTGGTCAGGCCCCATTCTCCCAATGGTGGTCGTGTGTCACTTCTAGCCTGAGCATTTGTCTTTATGACTGGGCTGGGGCCCAGCTTGCTGGCCACAATACTATATTAAAAATGCTGCTTGTGTATCACTTTAGAAGACTGTGTAATATCAAAATGGCATTAAATGTATTGATGAGATTCTATGTTTGCTGCCAGTAGCTTATGCTGCATCCTTCAGTGATGACCATGTGGTAAGTGCAAAAGGTTAGGCAGAGTTCATATCAATTGACAGGAGCTGGATGAGTTGAAATCCCCACTGTCTGGCTTCTTGGCCTGAATATTTCTTTGTCAAGTCACCAGCCAATCAGCAAATGACATTTGGCTGCTCTTGGCTATCTAAAATGCCTCAGAACAGAAAGACCATTAAGCTCCAGTGGCAACATAGGTGCACCATGGCCCTTCTTTGTTTTATTTTAATGATATTGCTCACTTAGCCTATAGACCTTGAGCAATGTCACATGGCCCTTCTTTGTCTCAGCTGGTGGCAAAGTATAATTTATTTCATTTTAATCTGTTTTACTAAAAAGATATCATGCTTTCCTCTTAACTTCTGAGGTTCATGTCAGCAGGGCCAGATTGAAATATTCTAAGTCCACAAGTCACATCGAGTTTAATCGGTCTGTAGCATTATCAAAAATATGGTAATTGAGTAATATTTAGGATTTTTTTTTTCATTTTAGAGGCCCCAGTGGTTAAAACGCTGAGCCACAGACTGGAAGGTCAGTAGTTCAGCAGTTTGAGACCAGAGTGCTGCATGACGGAGAGAGCTCCCATCTCTGGCTCCAGCTCCTGCCAACCTGGCAGTTCGAAAGCAAGAAATTTCAAGTAGATAAATAGGTACCACTTTGGTGGGAAGGTAACAGCATTCCATGAGCCTTGGTGTCTAGTCATGCCGGCCACATCACCATGGAAACGTCTTTGGACAGTGCTGGTTCTTCGACTTGGAAACGGAGATGAGCACTGCACCCCTAGAGTCGTATTCGATTGGCTTTCAAGCAAGGGAAACCTTTACCTTTACCTAATAATCTAAGGCCCTAAAATATAGTTTATCTACCTTGTGCATAAATCTAGGTCTCCTTGTCAGTCATATAATTCATTGTTTTAAGTCATTCAGCTGTAACTTTTCATGGTGGTGGGGAAGACAATGTAAAAGATGGCTGCTGGCATTTCCAGCCTGCTGTACATGGTTACTTTCTGTTTGGGGAGGCGAACCCCTCTAGCCTTGAAAACATTCTGTCCCCTAGTTAAATTGGAAACGTTGCATTTCTAGATTCTCTTTGCACAATAATCTAATAAAAGTATCACAGATGAACCATACTGCAAATATAATAAGTACCTACATGGAGACCAGGCTGTATTCCAACCAACAAATCCGTTGGCATTGTTCTTTACAAGCCACTCATATAAAGGCTGAAAGTAGAGAAGAAGTGCAGCTGCATTCATTTTCTTTTCTCCTGTCACGTTTTGTAAAGCCTTGGTCCAAGGCTCAGATCTCCCCAAGGCAAGCATGTTCCTGTGGTTTAGAAAGAAATAGGTTGGCATTAAGTACTATCCTAATGGTGTGGTACGAGCTGTATAAACAATACAGCCAAAAGGTGGTGCTATGAAAGAGAGCTTGAACTAAAAGAAAGTGCAGTTCTTATTCAGCTCGACAAGGGCTACTTCCACACTAGTCATTTAAACTGGAATGAACGTCACTTATTAATTTTAATGGAGAATCCAAACAATACTGTTGGCAATTCAATGCATTCATACACCATGCTGAGTTTTCCAAGAAATATAGTACAATATTATATTTTCTTTTCCATGCTTTGTTTCAGATATCGAAAGTTACTTGCAGTAAACAGATTGTAAAGGTTTTAAATAGAAGACCATTAGATACAGGGGCACAGTTTTAAAGACTCCGCTAGAAATGACAGCAAGGTAAAGGAAATAAGGTTTCAAAATGCCTTGGGAATTGTCTGACATAAAACAGCTGAAGAGAGAAGGGAAAATGGCACAAAGTGTTGCAAGGTCTGCTTACTTATTTATTTTATTCGACTTATATCCCACCCTCCCCGCATGGTAGGCTCAGAGCAGGCTACATCAAATCTAATAAAAATACAATATACAAAAATTAACACAATAAAAACACTAGTAAAATACCACAATAACCTTGTTGTCATTAAGATTAGGCCTCCCAGATGCCATCTCTGGTATGCAGTTCTGTCCCACTGAGGGGAGGCCTAGTAAAGAGGGAGGAATGTCTGTCGCCCTAGTTAAAAGCCTGGTGGAAGAGCTACATCTTGCAGGCCCTGCAGAACTGTAAAAGGTCCCGCAGGGCTCTGATCTCATATGGGAGCTCATTCCACCAGATAGGGGCCAGGGCTGAAAAAGCCCTGGCCCTAGTCGAGGTTCAATGTTACCCTGTTTCTGGCAGAGTGAAATTTGCCATCCTGGCAATC
Organism: Lepidodactylus listeri; assembly: GCA_029233225.1. Classification (NCBI taxonomy): domain Eukaryota; kingdom Metazoa; phylum Chordata; class Lepidosauria; order Squamata; family Gekkonidae; genus Lepidodactylus; species Lepidodactylus listeri. Next base: position 77,358,543 of record JARCFY010000001.1, read on the forward strand.
ATATTCTACTCTATAATCCCAGGATGTTCCTTTTTACCATAAAGTAGAACCAGGGCTATGGGGAGTGGGGAGGTTATAGTAGTCACCTCTACTGACTACCAGCACCCATTTTGTGGGGGAACTCTCCCAAGACCTGAGAGGAGAATTGGTGAACCCTGGTACAACTTTAGATATGAGTACTGGATTTTTTAAAACAACACCAACAAAAAAAAAAGCACTGAGCAATACAATTATGGTCTGAACTCTGAACTGCCACTTTGAAACCATTAGGCCTTGGAGACATACAGTAGATGTAGACTGTGTAATTCTGTCTCTGTGTGAGGCTGCACCAAGGATGGATTTTATTGTGCCTATTCGAACGTTATTCAATGAATAAAGCACTAGGTTACCGTAATTTGTGGCCAGCAGCAGTGGAATTAGTAATGTCACATTCATAAAGAGGACCCGTGTGATTAGCGGCTTTGCAAAGTGCTTCTTGAAACTGGAACTGATAAATTGTCCTTGTGTAATATCTAGAAAGAAAATTTCACAGGAAACAGAAAACCAAATCATCAGTTACAATGATGAGAAATCCCTAGAACTGAGTACCACTCTCTCAGGAAAGGGAGATTAAAGGCCGATCTTCTGGAGGCAAAACTAGAATACTAATCACATCCAGTTTCTAAACTGTTGTTTTGTTACCAACACAAAATATTTCTATAACTGTAAGAAAGTCAGTTTTGTCCGATTCCATCAGATTTAATCCATAGTTTTGCTGTCGGCATTCAAAATACAAGGGAATCAGGTCAAATACTGTTTCATAACTTGCAAGTCCTAACATTGAATTCTGGTTTCCATTCTCAGGATCACTATTCTCTTCAGAAGTCGATTTATGTGTCGTACTTCCATGAATGAGCATTAAATTGGTGCTGGGGGGGGGGGGGGCAACAGCGGGAGGACTTCTTGTGTGCTGGCCCCACTGATGGACTTCCTGATGGCACCTGGTATTTTTGGCCACTGTGTGACAGAGTGTTGGACTGGATGGGCCATTGGCCTGATCCAACACTGGCTTCTCTTATGTTCTTATATGTTTTCACAAGAATATAGAAGGCTTTGTGCAAAAAAACCTAGAATGTTATTGTGCAGATACTGTGACATTTTAATGCTTTTAAGAGCAAGCCATCAGGGGAGCGGGGGGGGGTTGTTAACCATCAAATGAGCTGCATGCTCATTGTATTTTAACTCTTTTGTGCCAAACCAGGTTTATTGTTTCAGTTAAGCAAGCATGCATTAGATTAACACCTGACTACACAGAATCCAAACAAACATAACTATTATGAGTGAATCATACAAAACGCTGTGTGTGTGTGTGTGTGTGCACGCGCTTATTAAAGTGAATAACTAACAGTAAGTAATGGACATGTAGGCACAGTTCAAATAGGCAGAAATATAATCAGCGGAAACATGCAACTGAACATGGAATTCTGCTTGCAGGCTTGATGTTTCTCTAGTAATAAATATATCATTATAATATAATGATAAATATGAACTGTTTCAGTTTGTAGCCTATTTTTTGCACTGAAATGAGAAAAACTGGATACTCATCATTAAAGTCTATACAATAGTAGGGAGTTATTTTCTGTCTTTAACAAGATAACACAGAGTCACAAGAAGAAAATGACGGGACCATTGACGCACCTTATAAAAGAGTAGTCATTGGCTACGTGAAAGAGAGATGCAGGATCACAGTATGCCTCATTATGAGGCAATGGCTCAACAACACCCACTATATCACGCCTGTAAAGAAGAGAAAGGTCAGAATTTCCATTAGTTCTTGAAAAGGAAATTGAAATTGCTGCACTCACCAATCATCCCTGATTATCCCAAATCTTTGAGATCTATACAATGAAATATTTATAAATCAGATGGGATTTCCAGTTTTCTTTCCCAGAATACTTCAAATAAATATGCAGTCTCACAAATATCTATATATTTAAAACTTGAGCATGTTGCAACAAAAACAAAAGACTGTAAAGACTTATTGTGGCATAAGCTTTTGCAGACTACAGCCCACTTTTCGAGATATATGAACTGTGTGGAGTAGGTGGATCAGTGAAGACCCCCATTCAAGCCAGGAAAAGGGACAGATCTTCTAGTTAGAGAGAAGAAATTCCATGCCCAGTTGATAAGGGAGATAGCTCTAAAGAGTGGAGTGATTCTTGGTGCATTCAGAGAAGGAATTTGGGTACTTGCTAGTGTACCCCTGCCTCCTGAAACCTGAAGAGTCAGTGAGGGAATGGGGCTGGGTTATCACAGGAAACCAGACACCAGATCAGTTTGGATGGCAACTAAGGAAGTTCAAAATCTAATAGATGTGGTAGGTGGCACATTGCTTGCAGGGGCTTTTGAAAAGGCAACAAAGGAGGCAAGCATTGATGCAATGGAACAATGTTAAAATGGGTCAGGAAGTGGTGAAAGCTAATGACATGGCATCAGATGACAAAAAAGGTGATCTGGTCTCTGGATCTGTTCTTGAGCTTCACCTGGAAATGTTCTCTAATGACCTAATCAACTGGCAGTATCTCAGCAGATTGTAAAGGGATCTATTAGTGTGCAAGTGTCTACTACCCAAACCAACAAGCTTCCTCCAAACATTTACTCCCTGCATTTGTTTTCTGCATGACTCTGCCCATTGTCAAGCATGTGAAAAAGGACTGGTTCACTTGGAACCACAAGGTTCTCTATGCTGTCTCTTAAGACATCGTACAGAAAAGAAATCAAGCCTTGTAGCATTCCAGATTCTACCTTAGGAGTATGAACTATAACTGGAGAAAATAGTATGACAAAGCAAAAACTGGGAGGCAAATTCTGATTGTCTACAAAATTATTTACTATGCAAAGATCTTGAAAATGCTGTTAATGGGAAAAGAACCACTGCTTGAAGAAAGCATAATTTCATAGAAGTAATAGTGGCACAGAGTGTTGGAAGGTCTTCCTAATGTTATCCTGATTCTGGCAGAGTGAAATTTGCCATTCTGGTGATCATATTCTACTCTTTGACTGTAGGATGTTCCTTTCTACCATAAAGTAGAAACAAGGCTATCCCCGCCAAAAGTACTCACTAGTACTGAGTACCTGCGCCTGGGGGGGGAGGGGCTCTCCCAAGTCCTGAGGGAGGAACTGGTAGAAACTGACACAACCTCATATATGAGTACTGGCACTTTTTAAAACAAACATACAAGACACTGAGTAGAACAATACAATTATGATCTGAACTGCCACCTTGAAACAGTTATGGAGCATCAAATGACTGGGGAGAAAATTTAAGCATACATTACATGTTCTGGTGAAGTCAGAATGAGTAATTGGAGGTGTGTGCCAAAAAAGTACTAAATGCAGTTCTTGAGGAAGTGATAAATCCTCACTTCTATAGAATCATCACAGATGGGTCTCCTGATGTTTCACACACTGAGCAGTTGGTATTTATCACAAGATAAGTATATGATAAAGATGAAACATGGGATGTGCATGAACAATTTCTGAAAATGCTAGACAGTGATAAAAAGACAGGAGATAAAAGTGTTGAGTGTAAGATGGAGTTACAGAATTCTATACGCCAAGGAAATGATATGGCTTCAAATGAGTGTAGGAAACATAAGGGTAAGAAAACTAGGATACAAGAAGAAAGTCCTTAGGCATTGCTTTCATCCTGCAGCATGCACACTTTAGGCACTTGGGTGGTACCCATGCCATGGAAAAGAAAACAGAGGTGAAAATGTGTTTTCATGCAATCCAGTAAGATGAATTTTTTCAGGAAACTTCAGGACTCTCTCTTCTTTCCCTGTCAACAATTAGAATCAGTTATTTGTTCTTTTGTCAAATATTATAAAATCTTTATTCAAAACTGAGGAAGAACTGAAGTCAGCAACAGAAGTTCAGGCTAATGTTTCAGTTCTCACTGTGTTTATCCTTTGAATTCATCCTTCTGACTACACTGTGTTGTGAGATATCTGAAGCAAGGGATCCAAGCACAGCAGTGAAGAACAGATGTAACATGTCAGGAGTTTCCTGGAAGAAATGTATCTGTGGGATGATTCCTGGTGCCGTTTATTCACAGAAGCTACAGTCATTGCTGAGGGACTAGGCCTTATCATTTAAATTAAGAGAACACAGAGAAGAATCATAGAATCATAGAGTTGGAAGGTACCTCCAGGGTCATTTAGTCCAACCCCCTGCACACTGCAGGAAATTCACAAATACCTTCCCCTCTACACCCACAGTGACCACTGTTCCATGACCATAAGATGACAAAAAACCTCCAGGATCCCTGGCCAAACTGGCTTGGAGAAAAATTGCTTCCTGACCCCAAAGTTGCAATCAGCATTTCCCTGGGCATGTAAGATAGGGCCGCAAGAACTAAGCCTGAGACAACCCTTCCCGCCCTCCCCGTCATGATCTGCCTAAGTTCACAGAATCCGCATTGCTTTCAGGTGGCCAGCAATTCGGATTCGAAGGAGGAATTTTTTCCACAATGAAAGCCAATACAGAACATCAATGTGTGTTCTCTTGAAGATAAATTCAGGGCTGAAGCATTCATCACAGCCATGGATATGCTTCCTTGAGATTTTCACACCATAGCCAAGACAACAGGGAAACTTCTCACCCATTCTTGATTCTCTAGCTGTTACAGAGAATTAAGAATAGGGACGGGCATGAACTGGGACAATGCAGCTTGGTTTATGGTTCGTGGTATATCCAGTTTGTGAACCACAGACTGTCATGAACTTTTAGGGGCTAAATGAACTAGTGTGGTTCATGAGGTGGCAGAACACCCTTCCCCTGACATGCTAGATAACCAACCTTGCAGGAGATATCCAGCTGACTCTCTTCTACCTGCCCTCAAAGTTTGGAGAGGATTGGATTTATGGGGTCTGAGTTATGGAACCCCCCAAAGAAGGTTCCCTCATCTTCCATTGTTTCCAGTGAAGGGGGGGGGACAGCCAAAAAAGCAAGGGGAATAGAAGTCCAGCAGAACAGAATCAAAGTCCCTGATAATCTCTGCAGTAGAAACTGAATGTGGGAGGCATTTCTGTAAACACAGCAGAACCAGCACAAATTTGCCCAGCAGAACCAGTGCCTCCCAACAGGCAGTACAGTGCAAACCCAACTGTGGCAGTGCAAACTCAACAGGACTAAGGTCGAGACAGAGAATCTCTGCAGAAACTGAAGGGGGGGCTTTTTTTGCAACCCAGTGGAACCAGTGCAATGTACAGACTGCCCAGCAGTAACAGTGCAATCAAAGGGTGCCCAACAGAATCTATTGCCATTATAGCAATGCCAGCTCAACAGAACTGATGTGAAGTACAGAATCACAATCCAAGCAAGGGGTGGAAGGGTTGCAAGCTCAGCACAACCAGTTCAGTGTACAGAATGCCCAGCAGAACCCAGTGCTACTGTGGCACTGTAAGCTTAAAAGGACTGATCTCAAAGCAGACTCACAAGAAATCCAAGCAAGGGGAGGGGATTTTGCAAGCCCAATACAACCAGTTACAATGTGCAGAATGCCCAGCAGAACCCAGTGCCACTGGCATTGCATCTCATAAGGACTGCTCTCAAAGCACAGTCACAACAGATACAAGCAAGGGTTTTTTTGCAAGCTCAGTGCAAGAAAATGGGAAGGGAACATAAAGGACCACCAGTGAAAGGGACCCAAACCAGTGAAAGGGGTCTTCACGGCAAGTGAGAAGAAGAGGTGGTTTGCTATTGCCTTCCTCTGCAGAATGTTCCTTGGTGGTCCCACATCCAAGCACTGAGCCTGTTAGCCTCTGAGATCTAACAAGACTGGGCTATATCATGCCACCTTCCCTCCCAGCCATTTCCATCACTCACTTCATTTCCCACCATTTTCTCATCCATTGTTCTTTCGAGATCATACCAGCAAACACCATCCACCGCCATTTCTCTAGCATGTATGTGAAAGGCATAGTTCCAACAATAGTGAGGGCCTGTTTGAGAAGGAAATTTATCTTCGTTTCTGTAAAAAGCAAAGTGAAATGATAGAATAAATATTTTTAGTTCGACAGTTCTAAGGGTTTTTGTTATTGTTTACAATTTTGGCCCTTCAACAGAGAATTGGTAAAGTTACAAACTCTTCCTTCCCTTTTCCCCACAAGCTTTATGCAGACCATAACTGGTTCCTAACGTGTAAGCGTCCTAATGCATTGTCTGCTAATAGTTTAGGTGGTCTGAACAGAGCTAGAAACATTAGTGCTAAATGTCTTAGGCATCTGTACCATTAGAATTTGGGCTAGTCATTTAGACACTGCAAATGTCAAGATTTGAAAGATGCCCAGATTTTACATACACTGCATTCCTTATGATGTTATATGCGTATGTGACGTTAAACTGCAACCAACTCATTGTGACCTGACCAAGAGATGATTTGCTATTGCCTTCCTCTGCAGAGTCTTGCTTAGTGGTATCCCATCTGAGTATTGACCTTGCTTAGCTTCCAAGATCTGAAGAGATCAGGCTATACCATGCCACCTCTTAGGAAGTCATCCATATAACACAATTAACAATTTTCAGTCAGATCATCTTAGTGGTATTTTTAATTCAAAACTGTATGTCTTGAATTTCAAGTGTACTGAGAGGCCTAGCAGCCTCCTCACACAAAGACTTCATCTGGGCTCCTCCTTACTTCATCTAAACTCTACCCAAACAGCATATGAAAACACATTGCATACGTTGTCTAGTTCCATGAGAAACTAGGATAACGAGACCCCTGGAATTATGCCCTTCCCCACGCAATGTCTCTGCTCAGACCTGCTGAGTTTTGATGTCATTGGCCTTGAAGGGTATAATTCTTCTAAGGATGGCAGTTAGTCAGCACTATGCATTGATCTTTTCTCTGAAAAAAATGGCTCCATTGTAATAGTAATGGCTCCAGCACAGTAACATCTCCTACCTATTGCCTTCCTGCTTCTTAGTTCCCAGCAATAGCTGCTATCTTTAACAACTGGCATAGGAGGCTAGACTTTGGATCTCTGTTGATAAGCTTGTGCAATATCTGTGAAGAATAGGAGATCTTGGGAGCTGAGAACTAGTGTGGTGAAGTAGTTAGCATGTCAGACTATAATCTCGGAACCCCAGGTTCAAATCCCCACTCTGCCATGGAAGCTTGCTAGATAACTTTGAGCCAGCCACATGCTCTCAACTCACAGGGTTGTTGTGAGGATGAAATGGAGGAAGGGAGAACAATATAAGCTTCTTTGGGTCCCCACTGAGAAGAAACACCAGGTTTAAATGAAGCAAATAAATATTAAGACCATCTCTTGAACTTTCCTTTGTCAACTAAATCTGGATAAATTTGAATATTAAAAAGAGTTCTAAAAAAGTTTTCTTAGGTTGCAGTCACACGCATGAGATAAAGCAGGGGGGAATAGAGGCTATTTCCTCCGGCGGAATTTGACCTGTAGTTGCACGATCACACCTACCTTTGAAGCTGTGGGCGCAGTCCATCAGTGTGTGTTCAGATGCAACTGTGGGTGAGTCGGGTTTTTTCCCCATGCGCTTAAACGAGGGATCGATGAATCACACCGTCACACTGAGGGCTCCCTATGGAGTTTGCGATAATGCGCATACTGCGACGGGGGGGACATCATGGAGTCACGATGGCCTGATCAGACCATCCTGATGCCATGAGAGCATGCTGGAGTGATCAGACAGGGGAAAGTCTGCCCGTGGCCCGTTGCAACCCATTTACTATCTGTTTTTCCTTGGTGTCTTTTAACTCCACTTCTGCAGTGGAGCAAAATGGGTTGCCAATAGCTGCGGGGTGCTTCCCAGATGTTGTTGTCTGATTGCTCCCATTAAATTCGTCCGGCATTCGTGCCTATGTTGAGTCTAATTGTTCATATGATCACAGCCTTAGTTCACAGATGATGTGCTTATATGTTACATCAGGTATGATTTTAGAAGGGTCATTCCTTCCTGTGTGGCTGAGAAAGAGAATATCTCTTTTCAGATAAAACCTTCACTCATGGCTACTGCATACAGTATAAAGATAGATATTTTAGAAAAATCTGCCCGATTAATGAGGATGTGACATGTCAATCAATCTACTCGACTAAAGACTGCAGCTTTAGATTTGAGAATTAGGATTCAGAAATGCTATTGCACTTCTCTAGCCTTCCGGTGTATTTTTTTAATTCTTTGACCTTTCCATATTTCTCACCATCATCTTCCTGGAAGTTAGGATCCAAAAGACCGAGGGATTTCAAATGGTTTGGAGTGGCTGCAGAAAGTGACATGATCTCTCCTATGGCTTCATGGAATCCTTCATTGGCACCACTTCTCAGCAGATAAGGAAGGTGGGCATAGGCCATATCATATTCAATGTGCCCCATCTCATGGTGTGCTACCAGGAAGTCATCCATAGTCACTTTAGTGCACATCTTGATCCTACAGACAAATGCAATTGAGTGAAAACTATTGGTACTATGTGAGTTATGACTACACACACTGTGAACTTTGACATGAATGGGACCACCTAGAAAACTAACCTTGTTCCACTTGCGCAATCTGATGTGAGACAAGCTCTTGGCTAGATCTCCATGATGATTACTGCTGAGGTTCACATCAAGCAGCTTTGAGCCTGTGCAGTAGCTATTTATTCTATGTGGCCAGGCCATTGTATCTTCAATTATTGCAGTGCCAGTTGTTAACCCTTAAGTTGCTTGCTGGAGTTGCCATTTTTAATCCTGGATTTTAAATTGTAGCTATTACACCACTGCACTATTTCTATCATTAGTCAATATTCCTGGTGTCTTGATGTAATAGTGTTAATTTGTCATACTGGGGAAAAAAATTACAGGAGCATTCTTCTGTGGGTGTCCTTAAGCAGAGTGGAAAATGGATTCATGATAATAAAGAACAAACACTGACAGTACACTGGCAGTGCAGCCCTGAGCACTGCTTATTTACTTCAATGGAGTTAGAAGGATATCACCCTGCAGAGGATTAGAAAGGTGTAATTCTGCATTGGATTGTACTGTCAGAAACATAAACATTAACTGTACAATCCTAAGGAGAGTTACCCCAGTCTAAACCCACTGAAATGAATAGGCTTAGGTGGGAGTAACTGTCTTTAGGATTGCACTGTTAAGTCTCCATTAAAACAGGATGTTTTTCTTCTAGCATGTGCCTTTTGGCAGATGGAGAAGGGGGCATCACCTGTTGCAAAGCATATTGTAATTGGTGACCTAATAGTTCTTCTCCCTCTGTTTACTTACACTGGGGAAGTGTATTGCCCTTTTTTTAAAGTTTGAGCCAATTACACTGCGACACTGAGAATATTGCCTAAGGATAGGAACAATGCAGTGGTGTGTAAAAAAATGGTGATTGCACCAAGCAGTTTGGATGACATTGGCAACCAGCACTACGCTTTCCAACATGCATGAGAAAGTAGTGCAATCATATGAAATGAATTCATCCAGATTCATTTGAATACATTCAAAGAGTGTGAGTATATGTGACCGGTAAAGATGTTGTCAGCTGAACTAGTCGGTGCATAAAGCATCTCTGATTATGACTGCCCAGAAGACTTAAGCGACTTTTAAAAAAAGCAATCCTGGGGTTTTTTTTGCTGACGTTCTCTAATTTGCCTCCAAACTTATTTTATGCCTTGACTTGTGTTTGTATGGGAAATATTTTTGTTAGTGAGGAATTTTACACCTTCTCTCAGGAACTCTGTGCAGATTAATCTCTCTCTCTCATCTATCTATCTATCTATCTATCTATCTATCTATCTATCTATCTATCTATCATTACACTCCCAACAACCTTTTGAGATAGGCTATTTTTCTGACATACAGGGCTGGATTTAAAAAATTGTGTGCAGAACTCTACTCATGGAATGGATCTTTTCTGTCACACTGTGTCTTCTGTAGCATCTCCCCCTACTCTGCACCACCAAAAAAGATGCTCCTGAGGGATTCTCAGGAACCACACTAAAGCAAGTTAAGAGAAATCCAGCTTGAGTAGGAAATCTGTGGAAATCATACACACACCCCTTGCACATGAGCAAAAATGCTTTCCCCTTCTTGCACAAAGGCACTTTTGGATCCAGTCCATAGTGATTTTAACATAAGAAACTTGATGGCTATATGTACAAGTGAACCTGTATCTTCCATTCAAACACAAAACTCCTGTCTCTCAACATACTGGTTCTTCATATGTACTCCCACTCACACCCACACCCACACCCACAAGCACTGAAGAAGAACTTTCAGATCAGGAATTAGTATTTCGGCTTGGGCATTCCACTCCTATTAAAAGTGTTTGTTTTCATGAATTTGGAGTGGCTAACAAATATTTTAAGGAAAGGGGTAGAAACAGTCATAGTGTTTTCAGTACCTGTAATCTGCTTTTCCCATATCCCAGGCAGTGGGATGACAGACAACTTTCCTGCCATCCTTAGGTTCTTCAAGCATAGAATTTTCCCAAAAGCCCTCTGTCATGTTGTAGAGGCCAACTGAGACAAAAAACTTCTCAGCAGCTTTAAATATAGCTGTTACATTCCAATTCTGAAAAAGACAGTTTTTCCGTGTTCATTAGTCATGTTCTTACTAGATCCTCAAAACACTGTCATGAGTATGTAGCTTCTTGTACTTCTTTTGTTATTTTTAGTTTTAACTCCACTTCAAAAGTTCAACTGCGTTCAGTTAACCTACTCTCTAAAGCAATTTCTCTAGCTGAGGTAATCTGTTGAGTTAAAATGCTATATGAGTTGCAATACTGCTATTTTTGCCACAGGTCTTTACTTAAAAGTCAAAAAGTCAGAATTGTGGGGTAAACAAAACAGAAATCATGACATGGTTAGTCACAAAAAAGGGGTGGAACAGAAAAGTAGAAATATGATTGGATGGTATTTTCTGTATGTAACACACTTAGCTATCTTATTTTAGATGAAATATTAGCTACTGTGCACAGCCCTAAAGGAAAGCTATCAGAGGACTATTCAAATTAAGGAATCATTAGGAATAACTACAGGAAAAAAAGATTTATTCTGTTGACCCTTTGAACCCATGTTCATGACTTACCTTCTCAACCATTGCAGAAGACACATCAATATTTGGCTTATTTGGATAGGGAATCATTAAAGGATATAGATTGGTCCAAAATCTACCCCACATGTCACCTTCAAAAGCAAGAGGGTAGAATCACAAGTAAGTACAAGATTAATAATATTAGCTATTTTTATGCATCTGCCTAAGATGCTGGAAGTTCTGTGAACTGTAGTCCCAGCAGTTTTATTTTTCTAAAAATCAGACATAGGCCCAAATCCAGTTGGGACAGTGTATGAAGAGAAGGGGCTTCCCCTGCCAAATATTTGCCCCAGTGGAGCAAACATACAGGTACTGAAACAGGTGCTTGTAGTTTTGCCCCAACAAGGCAAATCACAGATCCCTAGAGCCATTTCAGGATGGGAAAACAATGCAGGAGGGAAAGCTTAAAACTTCTTCTCCTTAGTCAGTAGTGGGTGCTAGTATTTCTGCTTTTTAGATAAAAGAATTGCTCAGAACTCCATTCATAGAACCCCAATGAACAGTTTGTTTTTCTGCAAAAGTCTATTTCCGCATTGGAGCAGCTCTCGCTCTCTCTGTGTGTGTTTCATATTACTTTTGCCTTCATATTACCATCTTCTTTGCTGGTGGGTGACTTTGGGGGGCATTCCTGGAGGAGGAGATGTCCCCAATGCAATGACATCACACAGAAGTGAGGTCATCACTTTGGGGACCAGCGAACCACATACTTGAACTCCAAGTGGTGAATTCAATGTTGGAGTTCAAGCCCCCCCCCTTCTTGCAAAAATTATTTCCAGGTTTAAATTGATGTATGTTGGATACACCAACTTGATCTGCATAAGAAAGTAGAAAGGGCCCGGCTGTATGAGGTCAGTGGTCCACCTAGTCCACTATGTCCACCATGTTCTCTCCAACACTGGCCAACTGATGCCTATGAAGGCTGAGAGCAGGGCCAGAAAGGCCAAAGCCTCCTCTGCTCTTGCCCAAATGTTCTCAGTATTCATTCTAAACATGAAGCTTTCATTTTAATTTTATTTACCATTATTTATAATCTGTCTTTCTAACTGAGACGCAAGGTGGATTATGCAATGCAAATCAATGTAACCAATAGGATGATACATGTGATACACAACTAGGACTGCAGAAATTTGAAACAAAGCTGTCATCTGAACAAAGCATAAGTATTAAATATGGCCTGTTAATGCAGAACATTAAATTACATAAGTAGAAACAAAGTGCATTTTCCTGGAACAACCTATTACAACGTAGCCTTATTTCTTTTAGAAAAATGCCCTCCTGAACAGTTCTGTTTTGCATAGTTTGCAAAATGCCAGGAGTATGGGAGCCTCCCTGATCTCCTCTGACAAGCCATTCTGCAGGATGGGGGCCACTACAGAGAAGACACTTTTATGGGCAGTCATTGATCTTCCCCATTTGTAGGGTGGCACCTGCAGAAGGCTCTGCTCAGATGAGCAAAGTTCTCCCAGAACATAGATGGAGAAGTGCTCTTGCAGATAGGACAGGGTTGCCAGGTCCTTCTTCTTTGCTGGTGGGTGACTTTGGGGGGGGGGCATTCCTGGAGGGGGAGGGGATATCCCCAATGCAATGACATCACACAGAAGTGTGATGACTTCGGGGACTGGCAAACCACACAACTCCAAGCAGGGAATTTGATGCTGGTATTCAAGCCCCCCCCCCTTTCTTACAAACAGCATTTAAAGGGACTCTTTAAATGCTGTTTGCAAGAAGTGGGGTGGGCACATGTCTGAATTCCAGTGCTGAATTCACCACTTGGAGTTCAGGCGTGCAGCCAGTGGCTGCCCCTCTCCCTCTCTTCTGCAAGATTTAAAGGGGCCTCCAGTTGATTGATGGGCCACATGCTCCTGCCAATCAGCTGGAGAGCCCTTTAAATCTCACTGGAGGGGAGAGAGAGTGGTGGCTAAGTGGATCCCCCACCCCCACCTGAAGACTGCCAATCTTTGATATAGGATGGTCCAAGGCCATGAAGGGCTGTGTATGTAATAGCCAATACCTTGAACCGAGTTGCAGAACTGATAGGCAGCCCAGTGGAGTGATTGCAGAATTGGAGTGATATGTATACTCTGCCTAGCTCCCAATTGCAGTTGAGCTGCAGCATTCTGCACCAACTGGATTCTCCAAGTTGATTTAAAAAAAAAAAAAGACTATTAATAAGAAAAAAACAATGGCATGGCATCAGGATAGCCTGATCAGACTATCCCCGATGCCATGAATGCACACTGGAGCGTTCACATGTGGAAAGTCCATCTTTGGCCCGTAGCAAACCTGTTTGATACTGGACTTTCCCTACTATCTTTTAACTCCGCTTCTTCGGCAAAGAGAAATGGGTTGCCAACAGGTGTGGGACGCTTGCCAGATGTTCTGGTGTGATCACGCCCTTAAAATCTTCATGGCATTCATGCCTATTGCACGGCTAATTCTGCATGTGATTGGGGCCCTGGTTGATTAATTTAAGAGGTGCATTTTTGCTGGGGAGGCAACAACTGTGTTTGGTACTCTCTGACTGATTGTACCTGGCTTTCCAAATTCATTTAATGCATCTTTTAGGGCATAAAATTCAGTTGAAACAGTTGTTGGAAAATACCTGCCACCGTGTCTGCAGTTAGCAAACATTGGCCCCTGCGATCTTTAGCGTATCATTTTCTCCCAAAGTTACCATGTTTAGATTAATGGTCTTTAAATTAGCTACTGAGTAGCAAACAGCTTCCACTCTTTCAGCCTCCGCTGCGTTGTTTTCACATAGGTGTGACATTGGAATATTTTGTTCTTTTAATGCATCTCTATATTTAGATCTTGTATTAGGGGAAGTAAAAGATATTTCATTCACCAATTCTTTCCAAAATGAGTCGTCCACACATAGCTGTTTTGCTGACTTGGAGGGTAGAGGCTAGTGGTGAATCAGAGTTCCTCTGAAGTCTTTTCTTATATTTCCCAATTTTTATTGCCAATATTTGCCAATTTTTATTGTTTCACAAGTTAAAGTAACTGAAGTAATTCCACAGTTTCTAATCAGTCTATCTTGCCACTGAGTTAGGCTGATTTATACTTAGCAGATAGGCTTAACTGATGCTGGTTTTTCCTTTGGCTGTCTTCAGAGTATTCCAGCGTGATGCATTTGCCCCCATGTTATCTTGCTGGCACAATTTGGAGAATGTTCACAGAAAATATTTTGTATGAATAATCAAAAGATAGAGCCTTGAGTGAGCCGCTGCTGTTCTGTCACCATCTTCGCTTTCAGTCATAGCTAGTCTCCAAGTTGATTTTAAGGGGAGAGCTATGTAGAGTACATTACAGTAGTCTAGTCTTGATGGTACCATGGCATGAATCCTGGTGGTTAGATAGAATGAGTCTAGGTAGGATGCCATCTTCTGAGATAAGCTAAATTGGTAAAAAGTTATTTTTGCAGCTACATTGGCTTGCATCTTCAACAGAAATGCTGGGTCCAGTATAACTGTTAGACTTTTAACTGAGTTGGCGAGGGTCAGCTGAACTCTATCAAAAGTCAGAAGCACGATATCATTCAAAGCCTCAGGCTTTCCATCCAACATTACCTCTGTCAATGTAGGTATCATGGCTGATGATAATTTTATATCTATCTATATTTCTATCTATCTGTTTGTCTGTCTGTATTTTAAAAAACTGCTTTAAATATTTTTAATGTTCTGATGTTTGCCACTTTGGAGACACTGTATTGGGTAGAAAGGTAGCATAGAAATGTTTTAAATAAGTGTTTGAATAAAAATAAATGAATATGTCTAGTCCACTTGTATGTATAGCCACCCGTGTATGTTCCACAAATTGTTATGTGAAAGTACTTCCTTTTGTTTGCCCTGAGATTCCTTGTCAACTTCCTCCTCAACAGCTTCCACAAGCTGCAAACTCTAGCATTATGGGACAGGGGGCATTTCCTCTTAAACATAATTTTGTAAACCTCTATCAGCCCCTTCTCTTTTTTTGTATCTTGAAAACATGCAGAAGCTTCCTTATGGGCAGGGGTTCATTTTGGTTGTACATTTCTCCATCTTTTCCAGCTCTAAGATATCCTATTTGAGATCCCCCCCCCCCGTTTTTTCCTGATCAAATTCAGCAGAAGGAACGTGAGATGGGACAGTAATGACAACAAATAACAGCAATAATCCTATTATATATAAACAGCCTGTTGCTGCTCATAAACCATTCTCTTGCTTTCAGCATGACACATAACAGGTATGTGTGACACTTGCATTTTCATACCAAGCAAATGAGCAGGAAGACATCCTTCTGAGTCAATGAGGCGTGGGCCATATATTTTCTGCAGATTACTCCTCACATAAGCATGTAGCTGCTGATACAAAGGTTTTATCTGGAGAAGATTAGAAATGAGAAATAAATCAATTCCATTTTTTGGGGTGGGAAATCTAGGGTCTCAAAGACATTTATGTCACATGTGTACCCTGCCTTTCCTCACATCAGTACAATGAAGTCAGTTAGGCTGACATATAGATCACCTCAATGAGTTGTATGGCTGAGCAGGGATTTGAACCTGGGTCTCCCTAGTCCAAATCTAGCCTCAGTCTGTCTCCCATTCACTATATTTGCTAGAACTTTCTTATACTCAAAATATAAGTTCAGTGGATATGAACCTTTCAGCTGGATCACTCCAAAGGCCCATTTAAGCAACTATTTAATTCCTGGACACTTAAAAACAATGTGTTAAGGCAACATCCCCAGCCTCTGAAGCCAGAAGAGACTGTCTCTGAACTTGGAGCTATTATGGCAATTAGTTGTCCATGAATAAACCATTCTGGGATATTACTGTAGTGAAATGTCCCCCTATGAGTACTCTGATAAAATTTAAAACTCTGAGAATCTTGAGTGACAGGAGATTAAAATGGAATTTTACAGTTGAGAGTGGCAGTTAGGAGTGGCAGTTAAGAAATGACAGTTGGAAGGAAGGTTAAGAGTGAGAAGATCAAGGAGGATCCCCATTCAAGCCTGAGGGAAATAGCTCCTAGTAAAAAGGGGGGATCCCTGTCAAGTGATTAAGAAGGGATACTGGAACATGTGAATGTTCCTACCTTCACCAGTTTAAGTGTCTGTGAGACAAAGAAGCTTATGCTTGGTTATTTAAGCAGAGACTGCCAAGAAATCTCCTTCTTCAGTATTTAAAGACCTGTTTGAACAACTAAACAGCTACTTCTGTGTGACAAACTCTTTTGTTTATATTTATACAAAGTTACTTCATTCCTGTTGCTTGTTCACCTTCCAAGCCCTAAACCTGATACCTATCTGACCATTTCCCCTTATAAGTATTATAAAATAGTTTGTTTGAGTTACTATTAGCCTCACATGTGCCATTATCAAACAAATAGAAAAGAAGGATTTTAACTGGTCCCTCAGATCCCTAGACTGGGTCAATGTATATCCATATATATTTACATAACTGGGTGGGACAGACTGGATAACAATGAAAAGGGGGGGGGGGTTACCTAGCCGTGAAGAAGATAAGGGGATCCTGGGGGAATCATCATAGTCACCCCATGAGAAATCTGATAAAATTCACAACTTTGGAAGAGAAATATTTAATGTTCATTCTGCTAGTACTCAGAGGTTACCCTAAAACCTTCTCACTGGGTAGGTAAAAGGCTGCAGAAGAAATTTTCACTAGTTCCAGTTTTTAGGAGTATGGCAATCTTCTGAGCAAGAATTTTCCACCAGGTAAAAGTGGATATGTTTTGTGTAAATATAAAAGGGGGAAAGCAAGGCTTTGAGTAGAGTCTTCCTTGGAATGTCACAAATTCCAGGGGAACATTCTGGGTAAGGGGGCTTTTGTCTTATTTTGTATTTCATGCAACTGGGAGGGAGAGCAACACTGCTTTAAGACTCACCTGGACAGAACCAATACAAAATTATGAAAACTTAAATTCATAGTATTTAACATTACGTTATTATATCTCATGAATTCAGCATCAAGAAGATAGATGTAGACCTAAGTTAAGAGTTTTTCACTTCCATTTAATTTCCATTTTATTCTTGTTAGACATTTTTGTTCTTTATATGTTTTGCTCTTTACCTGGCTTCAAGAACAAGCGGAGTTAAATTTTCCTTTTCAGGAAATTGGTGTGTGTTTATGGTCAGTCTGTTGTCAGCCTAACTTGGCCCATGATGCCCTAGAAACAAGGAGAAGGTCTGGCGTTCTTAAATGGAATAAGAGGCTTTAAAGAGATTGTTTTGGACCCAGAGGGGCTCAGTTAGCATACCTCTAAAAGTCTCTAGTGGTGAGAGGTGGTATAAAGTTTTTATTCGCTGTTGGACATGGCAGCACAAGGTTGGAGTGGTGAATTTCCTGTTATGGTTTAGTAACTTGGGTCCTGAGGTGGGACTTGGAGGTGTCTCGATTCAAAGTTCAGCTTTTTATCCATCTATTTCTCCCAAATCTTGGATCCCTCAGGCTACAGTTTTGTAAGCATGCTAACTACAAGCCCTACCAGACTTGATTCAACAGGATTTACCTGCAATTAAATAGGCGTAGGATCAAAGTCCTTGTCCCTCTGCACAGTCTAATTAAGTTGCTAATTTATTTATAATGAGCAGGTCTTTCTTATGCCTGATAGTGTTCAGGATGAAGCAATAAAATATGGGCCAGACTCCAACAAACGTGCAAAATCCCATACTCTAAAAAACATTCGGAATGCTATAGTTCTGTTAAGAATCAGAGCGCTGAGTTTTATCAACAGTTCTATCAAGAATCCAAAATCTTTAATTTTCATTTGTGTTCTGATACTAGTATAAAAAAAGGCATTCATGGCACTAAAGCTATGGATCTGGTTGCCCTGGCCCCTTTCCCTCTGTACAAATGAGACACCCAACAGGATTGGCAGGGCCCCTCCCTTTGCCCCTGCAGCCAAACCTGTAGTCACTTACACCACATTAGAGGAGAGGGATGAAGCTTGGCATCCCTTGGCATATTGCATGTGCAGGCAAGGATAAGCAAGGCTGGCAACATCACTGGCCAAGTATGGAGCCAGGGAGGATTTGCTTGAATAATGGCAGCTATGGTAAGGCTGCCTAGTGCAGCCCACCCCTTAAAATATGTTAGCATATGTTAGCATATTTTACTATACAATGATGTAGATCAGCCATATCAATAAACTAGTTAAACCCGCACTTGTGGGTTTGGAAGAAGGTGCCTAGGACAACTAATATTCTGAATCAAGCTTTAGCATAGCAACTGACAGTGCCATTCTAAGCAGAGTTACACCTTCTAAGGCATTTGAAATCAGTGGGCTTAAAAGGGTACAACTGTTTAGGATAGGGTTGCCACGTCCCCCTTGGCCACCGGCGGGGAATGGGGGGTAGGGTTGCCAGATCTGGATTGGGAAGCTCCTGGAGATTTGGGGATGGAGCCTGGGGAGGACAGAGACCTCAGTGGGGTACAATACCACAGAGTTCACCCTCCAAAGCATCCATTTTCTCCAGAGGAACTGGTCCCTATAGTCTGGAGATGAGCTGTAGTTCTGGGGGATCCCTAGGTCCCACCTGGAGGCCGGCATCCCTACTTTAGGATTGTACTGTAAATCTTACTTGTTCAAATGTTTCTTCCACATCAGTGACCAGCTGCTTGCGACTGTATCGATAATCCTCGGGATAATCTGTTTCATAATTTCCTCTCCAGTAATCTCCATAGTCATCATAATCTGAAAAACAAATCTATGCAGTCATTTCTGTTAGAGCACAGGAAATCACAAGCCACAGGCTCTGAGCAGATACAACTCCAAACTGATTAAATTAATTCAAACAATAAATTATCCAATGCTATTTGCCACAGTGGCTAAATGAAATTTCTGTGCTTAAAGGCTTCTGTGACTCTGACCACCAGCTGGCAGCTGCTGAGGACTAACAATGGAGAAGGATTGTTGCTTGTGGCCTTCTGTGGGGAACATGGTCAGCCACCATAGGCATAGGCATCAACTGCGGGGGGGCTTGGGGGCTCAGGCCACCCCTGAGATTTCCCGGGGGGACTGAGCCCCCGCAGTAAAACAGGGCACCCGCCTGCCCACCACCGCCGTGCTTCCCTGCCTAGGCCCGCACCCACCCGCTCCCCCTGGCTCCCCTCGGCTCCCCTGAACACACCCGCTCCCTCCCTCCCTCCCTCCCTCCTTCCTTCCTTCCCGGGGCCATCTGGGCGACTGCTGGGGCAACGCTCCAGCAATTGCCCCTGAACTCTATGGCACCACAGAGTTTCAGGGTGATTGCCAGAGCATTGCCCTGGCAACATGCCCAGCATGATGACATCACTTCTGGGTGATGTCATCACACTGGGTAGTCACCCTGAATGGCCCAGGGAGGGAGGGAGTGGGTTCTGGGAAGCCGGGAGCTGGGAGCCAGCCGGGCGAGCAGGCAGGTGGGGGAGGAGGCTCTGGCAGTGGCAGTGGGGACATAGTCCCAGCGTGTGCACGCAAAGCACAAAGCGCGCACACGCAAGACCCCTTCCCTTCCCCGGAAAATCACAAACTCTATGCTCCTGACCATAGGAAACAGCAGAAATAAACAGGAGTTCAGTAGCACCTTTAAAACTAACCTAGTTCCATTCTAGCATAAATATTCATGGACTAGAGCCCATTTCATCAGATGCAATGCATGTACAAAAAGATTCTATATGACATTCAGGAAGTACAAGAAACATGGCCCTCAGACTTTTCTCCATAATCTCTTACATAAATGTCTGCCAACTGAGGCATCTGATGAAGTCACCTCTACTCTACAAAAATTAATGCTGGAATAAAATCTTTTTAGACTTTAATTCTGCCTAGGATTGCACTGTATATGGCCAAGTTTCAGAGGACAATGGTTTAGAAAGCACTGCCATGAGTTAAACAAGTTTATAAATATATAAAAATAAAAAATTAAGGAAATTTTGACAATCTTAAAATCTTAATGATGTAGTACCATTACCGCTCATATTATGTGATATTTCCCTTCTGTGCAGTCATCAGTTCAGTAACAGAGCTATTTTCCCGTGGGGTAGCCATGTTCATGGTGGTAAAAACAACTGAGAACTCTTAAAGACTAAAAGATACATTGCAGCCTGAACTTTTAAGGCACAAGGTCCACTTAACCCATTTGACATTTTCCTGTGGCATTTAGATACTCTTACATAAAATTAGTACAAACTATATATTACTTAAAGCAAATACATCAATTAAATATTCTCATTTAGCAGTAGTTTATATTTCCAGTCCTCCACAAAAGGGACTGCACATAAACACAGAACTTGGGAAGCATTAAGGATTCCGTTCAGCAAAAAAAGAAAAGAAGATGATTGTAACTTACTAGTCCCCCTTGCAACCTCATTCTTCAGTTCAACATAACCTTCATACAAAGGCCTCATTTTCTTGCCAATGTCAGCTCTCCAGCCTTGCCAGGCCCACAATCTCTCTGAATAATCAGTACTATTGGCCATTATAACATCCAGACCTATCATCATAAGCAAAGAATCATGGTGACTTAAAATCTTGATTTGCCCAAAGTGCACGTATACATATCTGATACAGAGGGCCACCTCAAATAATTTGTGTATAGATAAGTTAAGTGGGTCCAGTGATAGCTTGGTCAGGTCAACTTTATTGTCTCTATGCTGACCAAAAATATGGTATAGTTAATTTGTCCTTACTGATGTTCCTTCCTTCAAATCAAATAAATAAATAAAAATGTAAAGGCCTGTTTTATTTTATTCATTAATTAGGCCACATGTAGTGCCTGTAGTACTGCACTGTAATAAAATAAAGAAAATACTAAAAGCACACAGGCTTGGCTTCTACAAATGTTAAGACATTGAATGGACATTGAAAGATGATATTCAGTTATACAGTTATTGCCATTGTTGTAGACTTTATGTTAACGGCCACAGTAGATGCTCATTGCTTATACTACACCTGGTTCCAGAGGCAAACATGTAGAGGTATCTGCCAGCTTGCACACAGTCCCGGTACTGTAAAGGGTACTCATCGTATTTAAAATTTTGGACAGCTGCAATTTAAATGGGAAGAATATAATTGAAACTGAGAATATAGCACTTCCTTATTTATCCAAAAGGCAGGTAGGCAAAACAGAAATAGGATGCTGAAATATCAGCCTTGTACATTGTAGAGAAAAAGCTGAAGTCCTCTGTGGAAAGTTATTGAACATACTGAGACACTGTAAGGTTATGAAATAAATGTGAGGTGATTTTGCTTCTTGGGGGAGCAAAAGCTGCAGATTTTGTAGGCCCCCCAGTGGGGGATGGGGGGTAGGGTTGCCAGCTCCAGGTTGGGAAACTCCTTGAGATTGGGGGATGGGGCCTGGGGAGGACAGGTACCTCAATGAGTACAATGTAGGGTTGCCAGCCTCAAGTGGGGCCTGGAAATCTCCCACATTTACAATTGATCTCCAGCTGACAGAGATCAGCTACCATGGACAAAATGGCTGTTTTGAATGGTGGACTCTGTGACATTGTACCATGCTGAGGATCCTCCCCTCCCCAAACCCCAACCTCTCCCAGATCCACCCCCAAAGTCTCCAGGTATTTTCCAACCCAGACCTGGGAACCCTAGTACAATGCCATAGAGTCCACCTTCCAAAGCATCTCTGTAGTCTGGAGACGAGCTGTAATTCCTGGGGATCTCCAGGTGCCACCTGGAGGCTGTCATTCCTACTGTAGACAGCCTGACAAGTTGTGGGCCTGAGGCCTAGTTAGTTGCTTCAAGAAATTGTTTTATCTCTGAGGTTTTCAGTGAAGGTTTGTCAACCTGCACATGGGGTCTGGAGATCTCCCAGAATCACAACTGATCTCCAGACTACAGAAATCAGTTCTCCTGAAGAAAATGGATGCTTTTGGAGGGTGAAGTCTGTGTCACGTACCCCACTGAGGTTCCTGTCCTCTCCAAGCACCACTCCCAGATAGGGTTACCAAGTCCCCCCGGGGGGTGGGGAAACCCCCGTTCAATCGGTCCGGTCCCCGATGGCCCAAATTGGGCTGCCGGGGGGAACCCCATCCCCAAATTGCCAGGCTGCAGAGATGTGCCCGGTGCAATGACATCACCCTGCGGTGACGTCATCACATCGGGCACATTTCGGGGGGGACATTCTATAATTCGAGGAAAAACTCTACGGTTTTCCCTCGAATTACAGAGGTCCTGCCCCAACATGGCCAACGAGATGACATCACTTCTGGGTGAACACACCAGAAGACTCCTGGACCTGCAAGGACTCCCCCCCTGCTAAAACAGAGGTAAGTCTTGGCAACCCTATTCCCAGATCTCCAGGATTTTCCCAACCTGGAGCCAGCAACCTTACATCACCCCCCCCCCCATCCCCTGCCAGGGGAACTGGCAACCCGTAGGGGAGCTGACAGGCAGAAGAAAGCTGGAATAAGAGAATGCTGAGAGGGTATCCTGAGGGAGAGGTGGAATCTTCCAGGTGCAATCCTTATTCCATTATCATCCATGAGGAGAAATTACTAGCTTCATACATGTCACTTCTTCCCTGGCTTGTTCTGAATCTTGTATTCAAGTTATTGAACAAGCCAAAGAAGAGCTGACACAAAGGAAGGATTCAGAGTAGCACAACAGCTCTGTGGATTTGCGGTGAAAGATAAAAACAAAGAGAAATTGGATAGTTGAATTTATTAGGGAAGAGAACTTGCATAGGCATTGCCCCTCCCTTGGTTACAGTTGCTCTGAAAGGAACAATCAGGTGTGCTTGCAAACAGTTAAATATTCAAGTTATCCTTTTTAAATATTCAGTTCTTTAACAAACATTTTCCTCTTTTGTTCTGATTCTACATTGGCCTCAGTCTGTGAAAAGTACTGGAGTCTGGAGGCCGGTGGAGTGAGTTTCAGCATGAAGTTTCCTAATACTGAATCAGGCCATTGGTCCATCAAGGTCAGTATTGACTACTCAGACTGGTAGTGGCTCTCCAGGGTCTCAGGCTGAGATCTTTAATGTCACCTATTACCTGATCCTTTTTTAGCTGAAGAAGCTGATACCTCCTGCATGTCAAGCAGATGCTCTATCACTGAGCAACGGCCCTACTGAATCCTTCCTCATCTCGGCAGAATATGAAGCACTAAGTGCTACACAAGTGCTAAATATGATTTTCATATCATAAGAACAGGAGAGAAGCCACAGTGGATCGGCCCATCCAGTACAGCCCATCCAGTACAACACTTTGTGTCACAACAGTGGCCAAAAATACCAGGTGCCCTCAGGAGGTCCAGCAGCGGGGCCAGAACTCCAGAAGCCCTCCCACTGTTGCCCCCCAAGCACCAAGAATACAGAGCATCACTGCCCCAGACAAAGTGTTCCATTTAGACCTTGTGGCTAATAATAGCGACTGACAGACCTCTGCTGGATGGGGACAGAGAGAGAGACAGACAGATAGACAGAAAAAAGAAAGAGGGAGAGAGAGAAGGAAAAAAAACTGGCAGAGGCACTTACTTCCATTTAGACCTTGTGCTATAATAGCCACTGATAGACCTCTGCTGGATGGGGACAGAGAGAGAGAGAGACAGACAGACAGAAAAAAGAAAGAGGGAGAGAGAGAAGGAAAAAAAACTGGCAGAGGCACTTACTCCCATTTAGACCTTGTGGCTATAATAGCCACTGATAGACCTCTGCTGGATGGGGACAGAGAGAGTGAGGGTGCGATCACACGGACGTTTATTGCGGGCCTCGAGGCTGTTCCCCATCGCAATTAAAGGGGCTGACTAGACGGCCGCATCTGTCTCCCGTCTCGAAGCTGCCCCCCCCCCCCCCGCATTTGAGCCCGCTTTTCCAACCACCTTTCAAAACAAGTACCTTCCGTTTGAGCCATCGCGCTTGAAAGAGACCCGGGTTTAAATGCCCGTGTGATCGCACCCAGAGAGAGAGACAGACAGACAGACAGACAGACAGACAGACAGACAGAAAAAAGAAAGAGGGAGAGAGAGAAGGAAAAAAAACTGGCAGAGGCACTTACTTCCATTTAGACCTTGTGGCTATAATAGCCACTGATAGACCTCTGCTGGATGGGGACAGAGAGAGAGAGAGACAGACAGACAGACAGACAGACAGACAGAAAAAAGAAAGAGGGAGAGAGAATGAAAAGAGCTGGAAGAGAAACTTACCTTGCCAGCCACATGCAAAAGCAGCTCCTTCAGTCCCTCCTTAATCTCTGGGCGGACCTCTCTTGCTGTGGAAGCTCTCTTGCTGACTTCTTAAAGGGGAAATGTCTGGTGAGGCTTTTTACTGCAGGGCAGGCTCTCTGCAGACATTTCCCTTTTAAGGCAGCCATTTTGTCCCCCCGGTGGCCAACTTTGAAAAAGCGGGGGGAAAGGACTAAAAATCGGTGTTTCCCCCACCCTACCGGGGGACTTGGCAGCCCTAGCCCCCGATAGGTGAATTTTTAGGAGCCTGTTTGCTATTGTTCTTTTACCTCAAGCAGACCACATGGCCGACACCATTACATGTTTGGTCACATCAAAGAATCATACAAGTGTATACATAGAGAATCGCAGCCTGGCTGTCTGTGGAATTGCATCCAGGACATAACAATCTGACTATCCTGTGCTTACTAGCAGTATGTTTACTCATATTTATGAAAAACAGGGTATTTTACTTTTAAGCAAAATCGTGGCAGCGAAAAACAAGATAAGAATCTATAAGACCCCAGTCTGCCCTTAGTGGCAGTGTGGTCAAGAGGGGTTGGATAAGCAAAGCTAGAAAAAACCATGTTCCCGCTACCCACCAATTTTCACATGAATAAACACATCAAATTTACAAGTCCACACAAAAAATTGCTAGCCTGCCTCTTGTCAATACCATCTGTGGTACTTTACAGTCTCAGGCAAAACAACTAACTCACAATTTATAAAACCTTTCCCACCTGGTTGTCTGGAGGTGCCCTTGCTTGCCACAGGTGACCAGGCAAGTGACAATTTGCAAGCTTAATTTTCATAGGATTATATTGGGCTGGATTTAATCAGAATTCCCACTAGTAAAAAAGGAGGAGGGATCTTTTTTAACCACCCCAAAAGGGCAATGCTGAGAATTATGGGACCTGCATGGGCAAAGCTATGCAGGAGTAGTGTTGCCAGCCTCCAGGTGACACCTGGAGATCTCCCATTATTACAGTTGCTCTCCTGGTGACCAAGATCAGTCTCTTCCATTAACTGAAAATTTCCATTGACTGAGGAACAAATAATAATGAAAAAGAGAACAACACAACAAGAACTCCCAACGATATAAACAGCGGCACAGAAGGTCTTTCTGCTCGTTCTGCCTGCTTGTGCAGTATTTTAGCTCTATGAGAACAGGAAAGGTCCGTCATGAAAACTAGTAACCAAGTCATGAAACCACTACAGGGCCACAATTCATCGCAACTGAGAGATGTTAAGCAGAGTACTGTTCAGTTTTCAAACCTCCTAAATACTGACATACCCTTGCAGCCAAATCCTTTGCATGTTTACTCGGAATTCATAGGAATTTTCTCTTGAGTAGGAATGAAGCCATAGCGGTTTGTTGTTAACTAATATGGCCTCAAATAACCCTTTTAGTAATCTACACAGATTATATTTCCTTGCAGAGGAATATTTATATATATTTTAATTGCCGTTCATTATACAAAAATATGGACACAGGATATGAACTTTGACTCTGTTGCTATTTCCTCTATCTTAAAAAAGATGTTTCAAATTAAAGGCTATTTTGGAGCCAATTTAAATGTATTCTGAAGCCCTTTGAGCACACACAAAAAATATCAATTTTGATGCCTTCTACATGAAAATGGCAGAGGAAATTGTTATCCTATTGCATAAATTGCTCCTGTGAAGCAAGAATCACCACAAAGAACTTCAGCTTCCATGCCTAACTTTCTTGCAGTGGTATAATGCAGAGGTCTGAAAAAAACAGTTTGTTTATTTTATTTATTTTATTAATTGAATTTATTAACCACCCTCCCCAGTGGGACCGATCTCAGGGTGGTATACACACAATCAAATAAAACATCACACAGAACAGTTTAATGTTAGACTAACGTTAGATCAGGCTAAAACAGTAAAACAGATCAAGCTAAAACAGTTGATCTAATTAACTATAGAAGGGGCTAAGATCCTAAAAGCGCTGCTGTCTCATGAGGGACAAGGGAGTGAAAGATGGGAGTGCCAAGACGGGACCATCACTGCCCTCAACCAAACGCCTGGCAGAACATCTCTGCCTTCCACACCCTGCGGAACTGTAGTATAACCCAGAGGGTGTGGATGTTACTCAGCACAGAGTTCCACCAGAAAGGCCTGGCTTTGGTCAAGGGCAGCGGGACATCTCTAGGGCTGGGGACCATAATAAGTTTTGATCTCCCAAGTGTAGCACTCTTCTGGGGATATACCAGGAGAGGCAGTCCCAAAGGTATGGAGGTCATTGGCCATTAAGGGCCTTAAATGTCATCTGATCCAGTACTCCACTGGAAGCCAGCGCAGCTCACACAGCACTGGGTGGATAGGTGCTGTGCGTGGCATCCCTGTAAGGACCTGTGCTGCTGCATCTTGTACCAGTTGGAGTTTCTGGGACAGCTTCAAGGGTAGGCCCATATAGAGTGAATTACAGTAATCAAGTCTGGAGGTGACCGTTGCATGGATTACAGTGGCTAGGTCAGGGCGAGATGGGTATCTGGCACAGATGAAAGAATGGTAGTCTGGCAACATTTTTTACCTGGGCCTCCATTATTAAGAAGGTGCCTGGGGTCACATCCAGACTCCTGATGGCAGGTGCCAGTCTCAGAGGCACATCATCAAGGGCTGGGAGTTGACACCCCACACCTGAATCTCCCCAACCCAGCCACAGAACCTCCATCTTAGAATGATTTAGTCTCAGCCAGGTCTGTTTTAACCATCCCACCACAGCCTCTAACCCCTCTGCCAGACAGTCTTGGGCAGAATCTGGCCGGCCACTCACCAGGAGATAAAGCTCCGCACTAGCTGGGCAACAGGACGCATATAGATGTTAAATAGCATTAGGGAGAAGATTGCCCCTTGTGTGGTAACCCACATACCAAGGGGTACCTGAGCGATACCCCTCTCTTCCTGCACCACCCTCTGTCCCTGGCCTTGGAAAAATGAGGCAAACCACTATAAGACTACCCCCCAAACTCCAATGTCAGCAAGGTGGTGGGTCAAGAGATTGTGATCAACTGTGTTGAACGCTGCTGTGAGATCCAATAATACCACCTCGATCCAGTTGCCTGCAAGGCTCGTCTGTGAGGGTGATCAATGACTGGGGCAAATGCCAGACTGGCATTTGTCCAGGGCAGACATCTCATCTAGGAAATTCTGTAGCTGTTCTGCAACCACTTTCTCAATTACCTTGCCCAAAAATGAAAGATTCGAAA
This sequence comes from Lepidodactylus listeri, assembly GCA_029233225.1. Taxonomy (NCBI): domain Eukaryota; kingdom Metazoa; phylum Chordata; class Lepidosauria; order Squamata; family Gekkonidae; genus Lepidodactylus; species Lepidodactylus listeri. The sequence continues at coordinate 77,386,026 of JARCFY010000001.1, forward strand.
CTAAGTGGTAACTGGAAGAATCAGAAGGATCCAAAGTTGGCTTTTTCAAGAGTGTTATGACCATAGCCTCCTTCAATCCCTCTGGATAGGCCCCCAGATCTAGGGACAGATTGATAATGTCTACCAGGGGACCCCGTATCCTCTTACCACCAGCTTTCACCAGCCATGGGAGGCATGGGTCTAGGAACCATGTAGTCTTGCATAAGCTGTGTTACAATAAAGACCAGGGCCTGTGGGTATGCACATTCAATGTAACACAGATCATGCATACATACAAACATGATGCATGTAGGTTCCATTCCAAAGGTTTGGGACACTGTTTTCCCAGGGTTCCTGACTACAAAGACTACACTATGGTTGCCATTCTCTAGATCAGGCCTGGAGTTCTCCCTGACAGCTAATCTCCACACTATGACCATCAGTTCCCCTGGAGAGGGCAGACACTATGGAAACACATCCCTGCTGAGCTTTCTTTGCTTCCCAGATTCCCCAGGTTTTGCACCAAATGTCCAGGAATTTCCCAAGTTGGAGCTGGTAACCCTTGTCTAGGCACATCCAATTTGTACACGTTTGGGCTCTGACATTATGATAAATATGCATAGGGCAGGGCAGTTGATATGATCCCCCATCCTCTTTTCTATATGCCTGTGCATACTAATGTTCTATGTACAAAGCCCTTTCTTCACTGGAAACTGCCCAATGAAGTATTTTTTGGAGGAGATGTTCTGGCACAAATTTTAGTAATTGGTATCTATAAATTTTCTCCAGTTGGCCTTTTGGCACTAAAATCAAGCATTCTGCTTTCTCTGTCTGTGCTCTGCCATTTATCCTGTAAATTCCCAATCATAAACCTGATAGCAGCCTAATATTTTAGAGCTGCTGTTTAGCCATATGTGTGTGTGGCTGTTTGAGAGGTAAGTTTTAGTATGTATTGTGTATGTATGTATGATGGAACAGGGATGCATATGTGTGCAGGAAAATCACTCTTCCTTCCAGAAAAACTGCCTTAATTTTTGACTGATTTCATAGTGATAAGTATTATTTTCCTTCCAGTTTATAAAAACATACATCCCGTAGTAAACTTGGATTCTGTGGTGTCCTCTAGATGACAAAGATTCTCCAAGGCTGTCTCACTGTCACTGCAGTGACCAGTTAAGCAAAGGGGCATTAGGGCTTCCAAATGGGGCATTTCCCTGTACTTTCCCTTCCCCTGCCCCTCATGGCTGCCTCCTACTCCCACCCCTCATGTGCTGTAATGGTGCTGTAATGGGCAGGACTGGGAAAGATCTGCATATTCCTGTCCACACAGCATCTACCCTCTCCCCCTGCTGCAATCTTTCCCAAAGCATTATAGTAAAGCATATATAAGAAAGACCACAACAAAGCCCAGGAAAAGCTGTAAGGTATACAAATGTGTCATGGTGCTGTGTGGAAGTGGGGGGGGGGGGGAGACCCCACACTGGACCAAAGCACTACTGTGGAAGCAACCTGCGTGTGCATGTGCTTTTAACCCATGACATTTAAATTTGAAAAATAAATGTAAAAAATTTAAAACCCCAAGAAGGAATTCACTGCACATCCTCAGTTCCTTTAAGGACTATGAAGAATATTGAACATCTACAGGTTCTATAAAAGGGGTTCTGCATTTCAGTGTTGCAGCATTGGGGAAAAACTCATCTGTTGAATATCGCTTTGGTTTTGATCTCCTAAAGGAGACCTGTTTTATCTGGCACAGAGTCATTGTAGCCTGCTAAGGACCTGGTCTCATGTATAGATCTCACTTCCAAATAAACCTAATTGGGCTGGAAGTTCTTGCAGCAAGAAAAAAGTGGGGAGAGCTTACTTAGAAAGTTTTCTCTGTGAAGCTTTGAGAGCCTCATCACAAATGGTCTGAAATACTGGAATTGACCACTTCAAATAACCAACATGGAAATCAGGCTGTTTATATAATGGCTACTTCACATTTACCCATTTCAAAATTCCCAGCAGCCAATGCACGTTCTGTTGAAGTGAGTATAATGGATCTTGCTCCCAAGTACATACTCATAGAATGGAATAGAGTGGGTCTTTCTTCTGTGTAAATGACCAGAATTGGGCTGTATATCCTTCAGCCTTTTCAGGAAATGATGGACTAAAACAGTAAGTTTACAAAGTTAAGTAACAGTAATTTTACAAAGTAAAGTCATCTTGTTAGAAAACCTGTTTGTGAGTTCTCAGTATTACTTCATGTCATATATAGGACTATGTATGAATTCTTATAATTTTTATAATTCATGTTTATATTGACAGAATAAAAGCTGAGAACAGGAATTATTTTATTACTCCGCTCTATACTGGTTTAGAGATGCCAGTTTCAAGGTGGGCTGGAGTTACAACTGACCACCAGACTACAGAGATATAGGATGGACTCTACGGAATGACATCTCCTCCCCAAACTCCCCTCCCCAGAAATCACTCCCAGATATCCAGGGATTCCCCTGGCGGGAGTTGGCAGCCCCCCACCAGATGTATTTAGCTACACAGACTATCCACTGGGATTAAGAAACATACTTGGCTTCGTTTTTCTGCTGATAATACTGAGGATCCTTTGTACTGCAGGGACTGAATCTGGAGCTTGATGTGGGGATCAGAAATGTTATTCACATCAAAGCCACTGGCATTTTGGGAGGCTTCTTGATAAAACCCTGACCATCTGGTGCTGGCTTCATCCTGAAAAAGATTTGTTTGAATTCTGAATTATTCACTTTCAAGAAAATATAACAGCGAATGCTTGACTAGGTGGACATTTGACCTGTTACAGCAGGTTTTTCTTATGAAATTCACTAACACAAGATATACTTTTGTGGTCAGTGTGAACCATTTCTAGTAATAAAAACAAATGTATTCCAAGATATTTTGCCTGCCATACATATAAGCATAATATGTGCAATCCACTGACAGCTTTATTAATCCTCAAAATTTAACTAAGAAATAAAGCAACCAAACAAAACAGGTATATGGATTCAGCTGTTAGAACATCTTTTTCTGCTTGGTTGTTTGTTTTGCTTTGTTGGGCATATAGTTGTTTAATACAGGGAACTGTCACTGTGTTAGCTTTTGAATTAAATCTCTGCCCGTAATAATTTCTGGTGCATACTTGCAGCACATAAGGTGTATGCTGGTTGTGAGAGTGTTTATTAGACAAAAATACATTTGCTGTTAAAAGTTATATTCATGGGGTTGCTTTGGACTCCATTTTTGGGGAAAAGCAGGACAACAACATTTTAATAAAATAAAGAAAGAAGTTAATAATATCGGCAGTTTCACTAAACATCCCACTTGTTCTTCATAGAGATCATGACAACCTGAGGAGTCTTCTATGCATCTTCAATGTTCTTTGAACTGTGAGAGTTACATGCTTTCCAGCTATCAGGATATTAGCTATCAGGTGGGCTTGTTAGATTAGGATATAGCCAGGCTGAGTTAAGACAGCATCACTGCATGCTAAAGAGCTAAACCAAAAACAATTTGCTGAAAACATGCAGTGACCAACTTCAAAATACTTCAAAAAATCGTGGATGTTATACGCATTGCAAGATATCTGATTCTCATTGAAAGCAATGCAATGTAATCTTACACATCTATTCAGAATTAAGTTCCGCTGTGTTCAGTGGGGCTTACTCCCAGGTAAATGTGCATAGGATTGCACCTGTAATGACTGACAACCAGCTATTGACATAAGCCTTCTTTGTTTCAGTGGGACTTGGTCATGTTTGCTGGTTAGTTAACATCTGCTGGATTGTGTCTGCCACTGTAGATGGAACAAAGTTTGGCTGGGACATTAGAAAGTGAGAAGCAGGGAAGACCTTATGATGTAACAGGACATAATAGCTGAGATCCTTCTAGCAGTTTAGGCAATAAGTGCTTTGTCAATCTTCGGGAATCTAGAGATTGTACCATTTTGAAAAATCTCTGTCACATCCTATCAGGCCTATATGTGTGCTGTTGTTTGCTCAGGGCATTCTGCGTGAATACAGAATCCCTCCTGTTGTCCATCTTGAATTGGATTTACCATCTTGTTCCATATGAACTACATAGGCGGTATCATGCGGATAAGCAATGGGCCAGCAAATAACATTCACATTTCTCCAAAGATGGCTTAGCTCTTTAATGAATCAAGCCAGTATTTTATTATTTCTATTTTTATTTTCTACTTTAATAGCAAATACTTGTGAAAGGTACCCACCATCTTCCAGGCATTCTCTTCTGTGATGTTGGTATTGTAATTCCATGAAGCAAGTGAGTTTTCATAAGATAGATTGTCTGCGCGCACATTAAACTGTTCCAGAAATTCTTTGGCCTTTGGGGTCACATCCTGGGCTGCAGCCAGAAGAGCCAAATTCCAAAGAAGACAGAGATGCCTTCGCATAGCTCTTCCTGAAAGGGAACTTAATGAGGTTCCTTCAAGAAATCGTCCTTATAAGTGCTTGTCTCATCAGCCTAGTCAGCCACAGCAAAGAGACAGAATCCAATTCATCAAGCATTTTATAGTTTCTATCTAGCAAAAGGGGAAAACTAGAATAGCTTAAAAAAAAAAAGTCAAACAAGAAAATGTGAATGATTAACTTTGGAGAAACATAATTACCAGTAATATTTTATGGCTTTCTTTTGAAGGGCTGTTACTTACAGTTAATATTTCCCCAGTGCCCTGTCAATGGTAGAGCTAGTGATTATCTGTAGTCTCAGATTTTCTAAGACAAGAACTTGTATATTACACAATGTAAGGATGTAGGGATCCTAGAGGCCTGCACTCCTGATAACTTGATTGCTGCTTCTGATCAGTAGTTGATATCCTTACCTCTGCACTTCTGGCTGTATGACCTCTTCTCTGTTCTTCTCTCTTCTTCCACTTCTTCTTTCAGACCCTGCCCTCTGATTTTCTCTTCTTCTCCTTCCTTTAGACCACTCCTTCTTCCAACCCTGCTTCCTTATTCTGCTGCCTACTGAAATACATGACTCATCCTTTCCTAGGACACTGCTTCCTCTACTCCTTTTGCCTTAGGGCCATCTGCTTGCTCTGAACCCCTTCTAGAATCAGAGCAGATCAGCCAATGGAAGCCATTGTGATGACCTACCTCTAAGCAGCATTATTTCAGCTCAGGTGATCACTCCAGGAGCTTCATCAATACCACAGTAAAATTCCCCAGTGATGGACATGTAGATTTCTTACACACAGGGTTGTTTGACTCAGTCTGGATGGTGTTGGGATGTATTTTCCCCCTGTGTCCCCATAGCATCGTGGTACTTCTGTTTATCTCCTGGACTTTCCTTGTCTTTCCTATAATCTTTCCCAAACCTGTTTTGTGAAAGGATCTTGTACATCCTTTCAGTCAAACTGTCAACATTTTCAAAATGGTGCTAATAAAGTTCCATTTACATTTCAGCTTCCTACGTGAACCAGAAGTAAACCAGAAGTGTAGGAAAGAGTACCACTATTAAACCTGCCTTTTCCAAGATAAAGAAATTTGTGTATGGTTTGCATTGTAACATCTCCACAGATTCATTTTACCAGATGAAGTAGCAGGGATCTGCATAATTAGATATAGTCCTTAGTTGATTTGCAGCCCCACTTCTCATGATTTAGAGTATTCCATGCATCCCACATTCCTGAAGTGCAGACTCACTACTATCATTTTGCCTTTATTAAAAACTGCCTACTCTTCTAACTTCTCAACTCAACCAAGGCAATTATTGGGAACAGTTAGGTTTAAAGAGTATGGATGGGTAAGAACCAGGTAAATGCAATTCCATTCATGGTTCATGGCATCATTGGTTCATGAACCACAAGCCATCACAAACTTTTGGGAATTAAAAGAAGCAGTTTGGTTCATGAAGTTCATGATGTGGTAGAATGTCCCCCAAAGCATGCTACAGATACCAAACTCACAAGGGATCTATCTCCAGATGACTCTACCTTCCCTCCAAGTTTGGTGGGGATTGGATTTACAGAGCCTGAGTTATGGCTCCCCACAGAAGGTGCCCCCAGGAAATTGCTTACTGGGGAATAGTTCCAGGTGGTCAACTGTGTTGGTCTGAAGCAGTAGAACAAATTTAGAGTTGAGTGTCACCTTTAAGACTAACAAAGGTTTTTCAAAGTGTTCATGCACACGAAAGTTCATACCTTGAATAAACCTTTGTTGGTTTTAAAGATGCCACTGGACTCCAAATTTGTTTCTGGGGAAATGACAGGTGCAGATTCAGGAAGTTCAGGAGAGCATAGAACGGATCCTGTACAAGCTAGAGAAACCAAAATCACAAAGTTGATTTTGTCTGGCTGACTCTGCTATCCCTGTCCTCCAAGTTTGGTGAGGATTGGGTTTACAGGATCCGAGTTATATCTCCCAAAAGAAGGTGCCCCCATCCTCCATTGTTTCCAATAGAGGGGAAAAACTGCAAAAAAAAGAGATCAAGGGCAATAGAAGCCCAGCAGAACAGAATCAAAGTCCCAGAGAATCTCTGTACTAGAAACTGAAAGTGGGGGTCATTTTTGCAAGCCCAGCAAAACCAGTTCAGTGGGCTTAGTGGAACCAGTGCCATTGTGGCACTGCAAACCCAACAGGACTAAGGTCAAGCCAGAGAATCTCTGCAGTAGAAACTGAAGGGGAGCATTTTGCAAGCCTGGTAGAACCAGTGCAGTGTGCCCAGCAGAACCAGTGCCACTGTGGCAGTGCAAACCCAACAGTACTGAGGTCAAGTCAGGAAAGTGCTTTTGAGGGAAATGTCAGGTGCAGATTCAAAAGTGTATAGGATGGACCCTTACAAGCTACACACACCAAATGCACAGGAAACCTCACCATGCTGCCCCCTCCTCTACAGTCCCTCTAAGTTGGGGGGTTACATTTCTGGGGTCCCAGTTATGGACCACCCAAAGTCTCCCACATTTATACCCTCCCATCCCTCCTGAGTGTGAACATCTCTGTGTATCATGAGGGTGAAAGTGGGTACAAAGGGTGCTCATTGTGGCAGGAAGGAGTCCTCTCCCCAGTGTACTACAGTCCCCAGACACAAAAACCCTCCTGCCAGCCCACTAGGTCCCAGCCTCAGCAGAGGAGAGAAGTTCACAATCAGGAGGGTATAAAATGTGGTTCCTCATCCAAGGCATCCAGTGGCTAAGCCCCACTGCTCAGCATGAGCAGAGATACAGGGCTGGCTAAGAGCGCTGAGTCCACATAACACCCAAGCCCCACTAGGGGAGAGGAGTTCACAATCAGTAGGATATAAAATGTGGGTCCTCAACCAAGGCACCCAGTACTAAACCCCACTGCTCAGCATGAGCAGAGAGACGAGGTGGCTCAGAGCCCTGAGTCCACATAACACCCAAACCCCAGCAGGGGAGAGGAATTCACAATCAGGAATAAATGAATGTGCTCTGCTTTTAAGGGGTTCCCTGCCTCTTTGTCTAGCTGTCAACAGTGAACAGAACACAGGTTGTGGAGCTGAACTGAGGGTATATATAGCATTCTGATCCCGCAGAGCTATTATTGGCAGCCACCAGTGCCTATTAAGCTTTGGAGGGCCCCCATTGGTGTTTCCAAGATTTTGAAGTTTTGTAAACAGTTTAATTGAGTGGAGACAGTATGTCTGCAAATGTAGCCATTCATGAACTAGAAACCAAGAAAAGACCCCTCCGCTATAAAGACTTTACAAAAAGGAACAATGCGGCTGAGTAAGAAAGACACTAGAGTAGATCAATCATACATTATATTCAGAAAACTACTTGAGAACCAATAAATGAATTGTAACAAAAATAACAGCTCGCAAATGCCTCACAGCCAATATCCAATTCCCTAGCATTTGTTCTGCCCTGTGACAGAGTTGTTAAGGACCAAATCATTCTAAACAATTGGGCTGGGCATGAGCTCGCAGACGCAACCATGGCCATGTAGAACTGCCTCTTCGCAGCTTTGACTGCCATCTCATAGGATCTCATAAACGTCCTATAAGATGCTCTTGTAGCTTCGTCACAGGCATGGCGCCACTGTCTCTCTAGCCATCTCAGCTCCTGCTTCATAAGCCGCAACTCCTGGGTAAACCAGGGTGCAAACCAAGAGCGGGAGTGCAGAGGGCACTGGGGAGCGATCTCAACGATGGCTGCAGAGAACCGACTCTGCCAGTCCTCCACAAGCTCATCCAATGAGGCACCAGAGGCCATCAGATCCCACAGAGCCATCTGGAGCCACACTGGGTCCATCTGGCTCCGTAGGTGAGCTAAAATGTTTAGTCTTGCACTGTTAGGCTTACTTTTGGTTGCTGGAAAATTATTCCAGAACAGTTCTGAGACAAAGAGGAGTGTGAAGTCATCCAGTATAGCCCTTATTTTGAAACAGTTTTAACACTGCTATTCTATGAAGAGTTACATCCTAAAAGTGTGTAACTCTGCTTTGGGTCACACTCTGTTTAGGATTGTACCCTACAAAAAAAATCTTTGTACAGAAAGAAACAATGCCTATTTGACAACTTATGAATATAGAAGGCTGAGACATTTTTATTAATTGTGAATTTTATTTATTTATTATCCCAAAAATCCAACAAGGACCATTACAGGATATACGAAAGAGACAGTCCTTGCCCAAGGGCTTTACAGTCTGAAAGGACAAACATGTCCAAGAGGTATGAAGGGGGATAAATATAAGCAGATGTGTTTACTTATTAATCATTATTTCTCCTATTTATGTCCTGTGTTTATCAGTAAAAGAGTGGTTACTGCTTCCTCTTTTTACCTTTGGTTCAGCCTTTGAGTATCGTAGAATCAACTTCCATCCAATTAGACATTATGGATACCATCCAATGGGTGCTGATAAATAGTCATATCAAAAGGCATCCAAGTCAATGGAAGCAGAGTTAGAGCTGATATCTATTTTCCCCCAGTGTAACTTGAAATATAAAGAAACCTGCACAAATAGTTTGACCAGAGACCATGGCAGAACAGTTTTAAAAAACTCATGTAGAGAGCACATTGACAGCTGTACAGTACCACTTAACCTCTCTGAAAAGTTATCATCTGTCTGCTTCTTACATGTGACAAATGCTCTTTTTCAGCCTACAGCTGATATGCAGGATTCTCACAGACCTCAGTGAAGGGGATCACTTTTCTTATAATAATGGAAGAAAGCCAGTCATATTTTTCCCCTGGAGAAACAGAACAAAAGACAAAGGGTAGCTGCGTGTTTAAATAATAATCCATTACAAAGCATGTGATGGAAAACAGCCTTTGCCCCCAATTCCCTGACACACCCAAAGAATACCTAACATGGGGTACTATATTTGTTCTTTCCGTGATGAGCTTTTGATGAAAACTGAATTTGCAGTATGTGTGTTTACCATCTACCAAAGGGGCAGGGAAAACACATTATATTAGAGTCCTTGTCTTACTGTTCCATAATCAGCAATATTACTTAGATAAAACAGGACAGGTCCATGAAAAAGGGACTCATGAGAATACAGTGACAGTTCATAAGGGTGTGAAACGTTCATCATCTGCTGCTGCATAGACGCCATTAACCTGGCCAGCTTTTAAATCCAAGGTGTCACAGGGGATTCCATTTTCCACTGTTAGGGCACTTTCGCATTTCTCCTCTAAAACTTCTGTTTCTTCAGGTTTCTTAGTATACCTAAAGTGGATAGAGCATAAAGCTGTTATTGCCATCAACAAGTACCACCTGAGAAAACATGAAATAAGAATCTATTCAGCTCAACTTAGAAGCAAACTACATGGTCAGAAATAATGCATGGTGCAGCTGTTTCTGGACTGTATGAGCTTTGCTGACCATCTTCTCCACTGTCCTGTTTCCCACAAGCAAGATACCAAGGCAGCATTCTTCTATCAGTGACTACTATCCATGGTGACTGAGGGGAACCTCCACATTCAGAGGCACTAATCCTCTGAATCCCAGAGCCAAGAGGCAACATTAGGAGATAGTCTTGGCCTCTATGCCCTGTTGTTGGCTCTCTAGAACAGGGATGTCAAACATATGGCCCACAAGCTGGAACCAGCCCATCCAGGGCTCTTATCCTGCCCATGAGCAACTGGTGCTGTTCTCATCCCGTGAGAGAAGAGGGGTTGTGGGAGGACAAAAAGTGCCCCCTGGAGGTTTTGGAAACAGGCTCTCTGTCAGGCCCTCCCCTCAGCCCTGCTGCTTCTGTGAGAAATGCAGAAGGGATGAGAACCGGGGTTGGGGTGGGGAATCTGGGAGACCTACGCTTTTGTGGGTTCCCCGGTAAATCAATTGCTTTCACTGCTAGGAATCAATTGCTTAACCAGGTTTGACTATGTCCTTTATAAAGTTTATATCTCCTGTACCTGGCATTACGTTTTAAGGCAAAAAAAGATTCCCTTTTAAAAATAATCGCATACGGCAGATAATAAAACAGCAAAACATATTAAAAACTATACATAAAGTAATACATTAAAAGTAATACATAAAACAAGAAAACACAAACTGCATTCACAAAAATCAAAGAAATACTGATTTTACTGACCAGTTTTTAAAAAACTGACAAGTTACTAACCAAGATGAAAAAAACTGACTTTTACTGATTTTACTGACCATTTCCCACCCCTGTTATAACTGAGTTTGACACCTCTGCTCTAGAGGAACTGGTTGGCCTTTTGTATGAGACAGGATGCTGGACCTGGTCTGATCCAGCAGGGTCTGATCCAGAGGGCTCTTCTTATGTTCCCTGTCCACCCAATAACTGGCACATAAAACAGCACTGCCACAGAACACAGGAAAAAAATTAAGTCATCATGGTGAGTAGCTGTATTAGGGGGGCCAGCTCAAGCCAGAGAAATTCCTTGGGATCTGGAGGTAGAGCCAACTTTTCCTCCAATGGAAAAAGATTTTCTTCAACAAAGAAATACTGATTTTCCATCAAAGGAAGCATTTCTCCATCAGATAAATATCATTCTCCATTGGATGAGGTCTTTCTCCCTTGAAGGAAAACTTATCAGTCATAAGATCCAATTTCACAGAAGGAATTCCTAGGATCCAACTGACTGTTTAAGCTTTACTGAATTGTGTAAACCATAGTAAGTGGAACCTCCATATGTAGAGACTGTACATCTATGAACACCAGATGCTGGGTAAAATTTAACAAGGAAGGCAAGCTCTTCGTCCTGTTTGTCAGCTTCCAAAGTCTTCTGGTTCATGCTAGGCAATTTAGAATTTCTTTTCAGATTTTTCTTCCTCTTATCTTTAACAAAAATGACCTCTCAAGACTGCATCTGCTGTCTTCTTACATTTTTGTTTATTCTGCAAATAAATAAAACTGAGTCTGTGACACAATCCCTTGTCTGGATTAGCTCATAATTACAATAAAAACAGCTTTTATTCTAATTGTTGTCCCCCAAAAAACTAAAACGCTAGTAAATGTGGGTTAGAACAAGCAAGTGGTTAGAATGAGTGATGATTGTGCTTTACACATTTTAGTTACAGAATGGATCTTGACCTTGAGGGCCATGCTTCATAACCAAAGACCCTCCCATGCCATATATGATGCAGCATCAGCAATTTAGGGAAGATAATGAACTCAAAGGTCAGCAGTAGCACTTTTTCAGCATCATGATACATATTGCAATAACCTGTGTCAGGAGTTATATATCAGTAATATGAGCAGCCATATAAATATATTGTCCTCCTGCAGATTCCTGGATGTACAGATTTGCTAAGAATAAATAAAGGAAGGAGGCAATGGCTCGATTACAATGCTGGTGTCTAGAAAATGAAAGCCATGTACATTCACATCTCCAGAAGACTAGTTCATATGTCTACCTTCATTTTCATATCTCCCAGAGACAAGATTTTGTCATGTCACCAGTAATATGTGAATCGGTCCATTATGTGACAAATCACCAAGTCTCGTTTCCTCTGTTCACTCTAAATACTGACCTCAGTTAATCTGAACATCCAGTTCATAGTTTTTTCAGGTTATGATAATATTATCAAGTGGACTATCGGGGAAATGGCGATCTGAACAGGAGCATTTCTAAAAGCTCCAGACTTATCTCACTGTAGGAATATTACACCAGGACAGAGAGAATTTATTCTTCTATCCTTATACCTCCCCCATGGGGGAGATCCAACTGATAGGTAAATCCACAGGGAGGGCTGATTTATCTAGACTCTGCTTGGATTCTGACAACACCAAAGTGAAGAATAAAGGGCTTTTTCTGGCATGGTCCCGCCCCCCCCCCCCCTGATATTTTCCTTTTCTCTTTTAAATTTTTTTTGGATGTGGTCACACGCGTGAGATAAAGTGGGGGGGGGGGGGACAGAGGCTATTTCCTCCAGCGTAAGTTGCACGATCACACAGACTTTTGTAGATGCGGGTGCAGCCCACCACTGCGTCATCAGATGCAACCGCAGGTGACTCAGGTTTTTTTCCATTTATTTCTAATGTGCTTACATGAGGAATCAATGAATCCCACCTTCACAGTGAGGTCTCCCTAGGGAGTGTGTGGGGGTGTGCACTGATGTCCATACTGTGAAGGGGGAAAAACAACAGCATGGAGTCGGGACAGCCTGATCAGACTAGCCTGATTCCATGGGAGCCCACTGGGGTGGTCAGACGCAGGAAAGTCCATCTGTGGCCCATAGCAACCCGTTTGCTACAGGACTTTCCAAGGTGCTTTTTAACTATGCTTCTGTGGTGGAGCAAAACGGGTTGCTGACAGCTGTGGGGTGCTTCCCAGATGTTGTCGTCTGATTGCGCTCCTTAAATCTGCTCGGCATTCACTCCTATGTCGGGGCGAATTGTGCGTGTGATTACAGCCTTTATAAATCTTTTGGCACATTTTAAAAGATTTGTTTTGGAATTACAACTAACTCAGAAGGCTGGCAGATTTCCAGATTCCCAGCAATGCCTGACTTCACAGGTAAGAGAATTTCTGAAAATGTATGGACTACAAAGCACAAAGAACTAAGATTTATGACAGTGTAAAGATAAACTACTGAACTGTGCCTAATTTAAGCACTTCTTCAAGAAGGCTCAAATTTAAAACAGAGTGGAAATATCTGAAGCAGACTAAAAAAATCTATGTTCTCACCTTTCAGATAAACTTTATCTCACTGCACATATTTGTGGATCATTTTCTCTGTGGATTAAATAATCAGTACCCCCCCTTTACCTGAAGGAAAATGTTTATATAAAAAGACTGGAGCTTCAGCTCTGGCATGATGCAACAAAAACAAAAAAACAAAAGAGAGCAGTCTGGTGGATTTAACAAATAGATGGCTCAACAGGAAGATATAAACTACTATCTTATTTTACATATTATCTACTAGAATACTATCTCAGCATGTAAAAATAATGAAAAGGCTTTGGACTCTGGACTTTTTTTGTCCACCAGACTACAGGAACAATAGAGGAATTAGCATACCGGAAAACAAATGCACAGGTGCTGGGCAAGCTTCTCCTCCCTCACTTAAAAAATTCTTGGTCTTCTCTGGGTGATATATAAAAGATCAACACATTTTAAGAGCCAGTGAAGTAAAGAAATACATACACACACACATACATATACATGTAATTTTTAATAATACTTAATATAAATTGTCTTTTTGTCTTTTTTTCTGTTTTTTTCTTTTTATTCTCTTTTCCCCCCTTCCCCTTCTCCATTCCCACTTCCTTTTCCCTTACAATTTCCTCCCTCCCCTTTATTTTAAATTTAAATTTTAAGAGAAGACATAAATGTTTTGCTGGAGATATAATAATGACTATGGAATAATGATTAGAAAATGAGTTTCACTCTTTATTTCATTATTTCTTTTATTCATATTTAGAATGCTTATTATATACAATGAGTATACTTTTATATAGATAGTTAAGATATCTTCTTATTATAACAACCTACTATAACAGATATGCACTATAGTTTGGTTATTTTTAACAATATAAAACATGATAGTTATAAACTCTCATATATGCATAGAAAAAAGTATATGGAAACAGCATATGGAAAATTTGTGTACTATTTTTAGAAACAGAAGGGCAAAAAGAATAATGGCAGCTGGTACATGTCAAAAAGACAAAAGGAAAGTAGAAGAAACTGATGAAGACCAAAATAAATGAAGAATTGTGGGAAAGTTATCAGAAATATTGGTGAATCAAATGAGGAAAGAACTCAGAAGAACATTCAGAGTATTCAGAAAAACATCCAAGGCTGAGGACAGACTGGCAATCTGGAGCGAGATGAATGCGGAGGAAACTGCTGTGGGGGAAAAACTCCCCGGGGCTGGCCGTTCACACCGGCCGGTGTATTGCGCAACAGTGCCGATACGGAGCATTCAGACTGCTGCGGAGTGGCCCCACGTGGGCCGGCCTCCGCAGCTCATGATAGGGCTGTTTCAGCAATTTGCGCATGTGCGCATGTGCGCAAACTGGCAAAACACCGCGTTCACACTGCCGCCTCCGCTTGCCTCCTGCCTTCTTCCGGTTCACACTGCCTGGAAGCGGGAGGCAAGCGCAAGATGGCCCCTGGACACCGGTTTCTCCTGGTGTCCTGTTAAAGTGGATGGAAAGCGAGTGGGAGACAGGTAAGTGTGAAACGGAGCCAACGGACAGATGCGCATGTCTGAACGCACTCCCTTCTTCCACTTCCAACGTGGGGCTGTCCCGCTTTACATTGCCAGTCTGTCCTCAGCCCAAGAATCTGAGGAAAGAACACAGAAGAACATTCAAAAAGCATGCCAAGAACTACCAGCTGGACTGTCAGAGATTAATGCAAAATTATGAGACCAAACGCAAGAAACTGTAAGTATTAAAAAGAAGCAAAAAGAAAATATGTACCTAGAAAGACAAGACTCCCAGATTGAGAAAGCAGAACAAAGAACTGAAATTTTGGAAACTCAATGTAGATCTAACAATCTACATTTTAGAGGCATACCAGAAGTGGAAGAGAGATTTCAGGAACTGCTTCAAGATTTTCTGAAGATACAAGGAGATGTTCCCGATGTTGACCAGATATTCAGTGAATTCAAGTTCTGCATTCACGAATAAGCTACCTTGAGATATACTGGTTCACTTTACTCATAAGAAAACATGAGACACAATATGAAAGAAGCAAATAGAATCTCCACTTAAAGTAGCAGAAAAAGATGTAATGATTTCATGTTTTGGTGTGTGCATTTCTTTAAATGTTTAGTGTGACTGCAGTAATATAAGAAGTATGATAGAGGGAGGCAAGTGTGGTGTGATTGGCTGATGACTGAGAGTGTGAGAGGAGAGATGTCTCTGAAATGATTCAGTGTTCTTGAGATGAGTGAGGAGAGTTGTGGAAAGAGTTTACCTTGTGGGGCTATGAGAGTGTGTTTTAAAGGACAAAAAGTCTCCGCAATAAGCGAGGATGTCACAGATGTGCAGTTCTTTTAGGATCTATCAACAAGCGTGCTAAGGAAAAGGAAAGATTTTGACATTCTGAGCCAGATTCTACAAGAGAAAGAAATAAGATATCACTGGAAAATACCATTCGCAATAGAAGTATACTTACCAAAAGGTAGAAAAGTAATCAAAACAGAACAAGCCAAGCTATTAGCTGAAGAACTACAAGTGGCGGACCCGTATAGAGGAACTGAAGGAAAATCTTCAAGCAAGTCAAAGCAAAGTTCATCTAAGAGCACAGGAGAAGAAATGGTCATGGCATCAACATAAGGACAAAATAGATAAACTAAAAATAGTATTAATAGACTGAATTCTCTTACAAAATGTACAAAAATGTTCAGCCAACTTAAAAAGCAAAACACAGATATTTTATGCTTACAAGAAACTCACATAAAGAAGAAACATGAACATATTCTAAATAATAAAAAAATAGGTAATGGACATCTTGCCTCAGCCTAAATAAAAAGTGAGGAGAAGCTATTTATATAAACACCCCACAATTAGAAGCAATAGAAGAATAAAGATATCCAGAAGGAAGATGTTTAATTTTAAAAATGAAACTCCTGGAAGGCAAGGTATGCATGTTAGTGACAATATATGCACCAAACAATGTTAAAGTTAAATTTTTCACTTTTTTTTTTCAAACTATGCTAGACTTCCAAGATGAAGATATCAGTTTTTGGAGACACAAATGGAGTTTTAGATTCAATGAAGGATAGATCCAGAAATTTTAAAAGTAGGAAACTACTGAAAAATGTATTCCAGTATTTGGAAATTAGAAGACATCTGGAGGATCAAACATCCAAGAGACAGAGATTTCACATTCTTCTCTAATATACATCAAATATACTCAAGAATAGTCATGTGTTGGGTATCAAGAAGTTTAACAATGAATCTAGATAAAGCAGAGATTCAACCAAAGATATCTGCAGATCATAATCCTATAGAGGTAGTTTGGCAGTGGAATAGGAAATTAAGAGGGAGATGGAGACTAAATGATGCTCTCTTATTGCAAGATGATGTAATAAACAAATGTAAAAAAGATCTGGAAGATTTAAAAAAAAATAATACAGAAGGGATGTCCTCAGCTACAATTTGGGAAGCAAGCAAAGCATTCATTACAGGAATCTTGTTAGCAGCTGCTGCAAAGAGGAAAAGAGAAAAATTAGAACAAACCAAGACATCAGTAGTAGGGCTGCCAAGTCCAACTTGGGAAATATCTGGGGACTTTGGGGGTGGAGCCAGGAGACTTTGGGGGTGGAGCCAGGAGAAAGGAAGTGACATCATTTTGTGAAGTCACATCCTGTGATGTTGCTTTCACATGCTTCCACATGAACTCATGAAGTTTCCTAATACTGAATCAGGCCATTGGTCCATCAAGGTCAGTATTGACTACTCAGACTGGTAGTGGCTCTCCAGGGTCTCAGGCTGAGATCTTTAATGTCACCTATTACCTGATCCTTTTTTAGCTGAAGAGGCTGATACCTCCTGCATGTCAAGCAGATGCTCTATCACTGAGCAACGGCCCTACTGAATCCTTCCTCATCTCGGCAGAATATGAAGCACTAAGTGCTACACAAGTGCTAAATATGATTTTCATATCATAAGAACAGGAGAGAAGCCACAGTGGATCGGCCCATCCAGTACAGCCCATCCAGTACAACACTCTGTGTCACAACAGTGGCCAAAAATACCAGGTGCCCTCAGGAGGTCCAGCAGCGGGGCCAGAACTCCAGAAGCCCTCCCACTGTTGCCCCCCAAGCACCAAGAATTCAGAGCATCACTGCCCCAGACAAAGGGTTCCATTTAGACCTTGTGGCTCATAATAGCCACTGATAGACCTCTGCTGGATGGGGACAGAGAGAGAGAGAGAGACAGACAGCCAGCTTTTTCACTTACTCTTGCCCAATTCCCAGGTTTTATTTCTGGCCCTTGTTTCACCCAGCTGTTGTCCATGTAAGTCCCATAACTTCTCCCCCCCCCCCCCCCAGCATAGGCTTTTTGGTGGCTAAAGAGGACCTTTGTCCTCCCCTTTTCGCCAGCAGAAAAGCTAGTTGGATCCATCCCTAATTTAAAATACCGGTTACTTGATGTACAAATGCTTTTAAAAATGCAGATTTTTACTGCTGGAGGGGGGGACACGGTTGAAAGAAACAGAAAATTGGCATAAAAATGAGGAATCCCAACTTTTATTTGCAGAAGGGAAATGAGGATTGGTGGGACCCAAGCAGCCACGACAAGACATTTTAAACAATCCCACTCCCAGACCTTCTACAGGCAACCTCTCCTTGTGATGTTTACCTCTTTGGAAGTGACAGTTTATTCCTTTGACAAAACCACAGTGGACAGACAGACAGAAAAAAGAAAGAGGGGGAGGGGGAGAGACAGAGAAGGAAAAGAGCTCGCAGACCCCAGCTTACCGGAGCAGTTTACTTAGCAGCAACCTTGCACGCAGTAGAAAGAGCTTAGTCCCTCCTTAATCTCTGGGCGGGGCTCTCTAGCTGGCTCAGCTCTTAAAGGGGAAATTTCCCTTTTAAGAAGTTCAAGAGGCTGGCCAGGGCAGGCTCTGAGGTTCCCCTGCTGGCAGCCATTTTGTCCCCCCGGTGGCCAATCTTGGAAAAGCGGGGGAAAGCTTTCAAAATCGGTGTTTCCCCCGCTCTTCCGGGGGACTTGGCAGCCCTAATCAGTAGAGAAAATCCAGACTGGAGCAAGTGCACAAAAAAAATCCAATAAAGATATACTAGCAGAAATTAGAAAACTAACTAGTTAATTCTAGAAATATAAGAGGCACAGAAAAATTAAAATTTCTAAAACAAAGAAATTTTGAACATATGAATAAACCTGGCAGATATTTGGCATACTGTCTTGGGAAGGAGAAAGAAAAAAGAGTAATAAGATGCATAAAGAAAGGAGATCAAATCACATATGCAGAAAAAGGAATATAAGAACTATTTATTAACACTATTTCAGCACTATACAAAAAGAAGTCTGTCTCAGAAAAAGAAATAAGAGAATATAAGATATCCCAATTACAAAATTTACACCAGAATTTAGAAAAATTTTAAACCAAACAAAAACAATTCCAGAAATTTCCCAGACAATAAAAAATATAAAAAAGGACAAAGCACCAGGCCCAGATGAGCTGACAACAATGTATTATAAACATTTTGAAGAAGTTTTAATGATACTACTATAAAAAGTTATGAATGAGATAAAAGAAGGAAAGACAAAACCTCCGATGTGGTAAGAAGCATATATAACGTTAATATACAAAGAAGGCAGTGATGCAGTGCTACCACAGTCATACAGCCTATTTCCCTATTGAACTTAGATTATAATTTTTTTGCTACAATAATGGCAAAAAAGCTAAGAAAATGAATACCATATTTAATACACACTGATCAAATAGGCTTTGTACCAAAGAGGTATATGAAAGATAATGCAAAATAGATTAGTTATGAAATTTGAAATTCAAAATGTTTGAAGTAAGGATCATTGTATCCTATAGAAAATGCCTTAAAAACAATAATGAAGGGGATGTTGGGGAGAAATATTTACTTTTCCTGTTTTATATATCCTGCACTGTATAATGATCTTGATATATATAATTTGTTATATAATCTCTCTTTTTTGTATTCCCTCTATATTGTATTTTGCTTTCTAAAATAAAACAAATATTTTTTAAAAAGATAATCTCATTACATGAAAGCTTTCCTCCCATTAATGTTTACACAGCTTCTGCATGATGAAAAGAGGATAATATAAAGAGCATCAAGACAGTTTCAGGTCATCAGACCACTCAGTTAAGCAAGCCTTTATATACTTTGATCACCAGAAGAGACTGCTGGATCAGACTAAAGCCCCATCTAGTCTAGCACACTGTTTTATGCTTTCACTAACCACATGGCTGGCAGAGTCCATAGCAAGAGCTTCCCCTGTTGTTGCCTCCTCTTCCCATGAGTTGGTATTCAGAGGTATACTGCCTCTGAACATGAAGGCCCATTTAGCCATCATGTTGAATAACCATTGATCGACTTGTCCTCCATAAGAGCCAAAATACACATCACACATGATGACATGAATTAAGTTATGGATGGACAACCCAACTCTTAGTTACACATTTATGTGGAGACTAACCTTTAAAAAACTCTCAGTCACTCTGCCTGACTCTAAATCCAGTGAGAGGGAAGGAGGAATTTCAGGTTTCCCTCCAGTGCTGTTTTCACCAGTGGAAACAGCAGTGGGGAGTCTGTTTGCACCTTCCTTGTCCATCCCAGAAACATTTTGATCCCCTCCAATTCCCAGATTATTTTGATTGCTCTTTTCCACATTTTTTCCAGAGAAAAAATATCCTTTCTGCGATGGAGCCATCAGAACTGCACATAGTATTACAAATATGGCCACACCATAGATCTGATCTATCCAAGGGCCTGAAGCTATGGCAGGTGTCTTCTTCCCTGTACAAAACCTGGTTACTGTACTTGCTTTAGATAATATGAATTACAGAGGGATACACAAAACCCTACATCACAGTAATTTCTTTGGCATTTAGGTCATTAGTACACTTTTTGTATGTGGCAGGAAGCAGCAGATTATGCCTCTAATCTGAAATGATGTGATGCTTAAAAAACCCTTCATGAAATCTTTCCCTTGACATTGCAGACAGCAAGGCTGTGGTTGGCTGTACACTGATGTGCAACTTGTTGCCACTGTCAGTGGTTATGTGCTAAAGCTGCTTGAATAACAGTTGATGGCAAAGTTCTGCTCTTACCTTTTTATAATCAATTTGATTTGCAAAGGGTAACTCTCTTTACCATTTATGGTTAATTTTGCTTTGTGATGCCATACTGACACAAAACATGAACACATAAGGTACTTACCCCTTGCGTTTCTGGATTCCTGATATGAGAAGGAAAACAATTCCAGCCACAGTGATACAAATTACGACCCCAAATACAATCAGCCAGACTGGAACAGGTTGTTCTAATGGTGGTGCTAAAGTTGATGGGATTTCCAAGAACTGCAGAGTGTTGTCATCTAGTAAGAAGGCACTGTTGATTCTCCTTCGATTCTGTCTTTAAAAAGATACAAAAATTTGCATAATAATTATAAATGTAGCAGATCAGGAAGTTGTTATTAAGCATACCGAATGGATAAAGAAGATATTCTTTTGGGCTAAAGAACATGGGTCTTTAGACAATTGTCTTAATTCCTTACTCATACCCCTGCTGAAACAAATGGCGTATATACGGTCCATTCAGTAGGGAGTGAGGAGGGGAATCACTTCTATCCTACAGTTCTTTGAAAGTGCAGAGTCTCCAGTACATACCGTCACACACACACACACACACAGCTGCCATTAGCTTTCAAATGAAAATACTAAAATATGTGCTCGAGCAGAATGCACATGGAACTCAGAACTGAATAATCATGTCATAAGACAATGTTGAATTCCTAAATGAGACATTTTAATTTTTTTTAATTCTCAGAAGCCCACGCAACAGATTCCTACAGGTAACCTTTCTCTGTTCAGTGAATATTGGCTGGTTATATTGGTGCAGCAATCCCTTCAGTAAAGTTTGCTTCCTGACATGAGTTTCTGCATCTCCCATGCAATTTATAAACTTAAGGCTGCATAAACAGTCCTGTGTATGTATGTAATGCCTCAGCTGGCACTGCATATAGCACAGTAAAGACAGAGAAAGATGGATGTATGGAAAGCACTTTACATAATGTGAAAGAAATGACAGATGTATAGAGGAGAGGGTCTCATTTACTAGGATTCATTAGAGAATAATTCCAGGTTAACAAAGGTGCTTGCACTCGCCATGTTCCCGTTGTCCCAGTTGCATAATCTGAGCTCTGGAGGGCTCTAAACTGAGCTGATCTGAAGGCATGTGAAGACCTGGTTGTTAGCTCTTATTTGTACTTTAGAAGTAGGGTTTAAAATTCAGTACTGGGCATTTGTACAATTATGTATCATGTCAACAAGTGGCAGACCATTGTTTGAATCTGTTTTCTCATGTAGAAAGATTTATGGTAAATCTGCTTACGCAGAGTGAATATTTCAAAGAATTGCCAAAAAATAGAAAGTGCATTCCAGTATTCTTACCCAAGTCCAAGAAATTAATAATCAGCTTCCCCTACTAATGCAGCAAAGTTGGTTTTGAGTTTCTCTGTAGAAAGCCTTTTTAATCTGCTCATAAGCTTAAAAATTAATCTTTCCCAAGGAATGCATACTCATTTATTGTTGCATTCACATTTATTCAACAAGAGGCAGTGCACCTCTGAAACCTAACATGATTTTTAAAGGCAAAGGACAACAACAGATTAAAAGCAAAAAGTTATTTTCTATTGGAACACTGCAGGGGAAAAAAATCATGACAAACTCCATTCATGGAAGTTGTTCTTAACACCCTCCTTATAGACAATTGACTATGGAGGCCTCAAAATTTATTTTTCATCATTCCCCAGTAAATACATCTTTGCTATCCTGGGGGTAAGCAGTTAGGAGTCTCAGAAACATTTATCTGTCATGATTAAAAAGGATGATCAAGGGACAGCCTAAATAAATGACAAATGTGGGCATCACGGCTGGACCAGCAGCAACGGTAGCAATAGGATTACCCATCATATTCTGGCTGCTAGTGACCCTTCACATTGGGGGCCCACTGGGAACATACCTAGTAAATTAAAGCACAAATCTGTCCCTGCATTCAGACAGGAAGTCCACTGTGGGGAGGTGGCTGTTCCCAAATCATTTTTGTACAGCCTGCCCTACAGCATTATTGGGAGAGCTAAAAATAGAAGGTTTCAGAAACATAGACATAATCCTAAATTCCTTCCGTAAAGGAAAGAAACTTAAAGGAAAAACTGAAAGAAAATCCTACATTTGACTCACACTATAATGACCCACTACTTGCAATCTTACAACAGACACAGGAAGTGACCATTTGTACTGCAAATGGAGGAGAATACAATGGTCTGTCAGAACAGTGAACACAATCCTTCTATACTAATGTCAAAGTACTGCATGTTCCCTTACTGATTCCTTAGTATTTGGCATGGTACACATGAGCTATCACACAGCTATCACATTTGGGATGGATTCATCTTTCAAGGGCTGGGGTCCCCAACCTTTTTGAGCCTGTGGGCACCTTTGAAATTCTGATGCAGTGTGATGGGTACAGCCAAAAAATGGCCACCGTAAATGGCTGCCACAGGAGGTGGAATTAGACACAAAATGGCAGCAGCTTAGTTTCAGCCACACAGTCAAGATCTTTGTGCTGTGGTGGCAGCTGCTGCCAAACCAACATTTTTTAAAGAAATAATCTCAATATAGTCAATCAAATTTTCAGCAGCCAATCAGAAGCCTTGCAAGGCAAAAGCCCCACCTGGCCCTCCCACTTTCTAAAAGCACTTAGCGAGCACGTAGGGGCACCCTGTTGGGGACCCCTGTTCTAGCAGTATCTTTCTAGGGGTCCTAATTTCTATACTTCTTGGTTTGTATGACAATACTCAGACTAGAAATACGAAATGAACCCTTACTGACATACCCTTGTACATCTTCTTTGGCATCTTCATTCAAGAGGGAACATGAGATAATATCAGAACAGAAACTGAATTACCCTATTCCTGTACACCTCCAAATCAGTCAATCTGGGCTTTGGCAGGTGGGTTGCACTTTATACAGGATATATTACCTACCACTACATGAAATCCAGCTTCCTTGTCTAGTCTTGTCCTCCTAAAGTCACAGGTACATGCGTGAAGCTATATTCATATCAGTGCCTATGTGTAAGCAGCAAGTCCTAAAAAAACTTATAGAGTTATAACTTATAAAGTTATAGAGAAGTTACTTTCCTTCCTGTTCTCAGTGTGTATGCTCATCCCTTACGCTTTCTTTAGGCAATGCCCATGATAAAAAAGAGAAGCAGCATGATGAAGCAGATAGAGCTTTAGGGATGATTTTGGAAAACCTTGGTTCAAATCTTTGCCCAGCCTGGGGGTGGATTGGACTGTTAAAGCTGACTAGGAGGGTAAGGCACAGACAATGTAGTGCAGTGGTTAAAGTGTTGGACTAAGAGCTGGAAGTTCCAAGTTCAAATCCCATCTTTGCCATAAAAGCTTGCTGGGTTACCTTAAGCCAGTCACACACTGTCAATCTAACCTACCTCACAGGGCTATTGTAAAGATAAAATGGAGAGAAGAACAGTCACGCGTGCACACGCACAAGATAACGTACACAATAACCTAATAAATAAAGTACATAAATTAATAAATAAATGGATATTGGGAGAGATAATATGCTACAAGTTCTTTTGACAAAAAGTGCAATAAAATGCTACTAAAAGGCAACAAAGTTGGTTAGAGCTTGTGTGATTATAGGGTCCACCACTACAAATACCTTATAGCTGTTTCTACGTCACTCCTGGGAATGGTTGTGGTATTTGTGGAAGAATTAGTGATCACGAACCAAAATGATACCCGATCTGTTTCATTGCAAAGCAACACATTGGAGGTTCTGTAGACAGTTTTAAAGAAACAAAACAATGATAATCAGTAAAGACAGATACTGAACAGCAATTCAGGCATAAACAGTAAAAAGAGAGATAGCGGGGTTCTTGCCTACTTTGGAAGTCATATATTGATCGGTTTTATATTTTAAAGACTTGTGCTCTGTATTCAAAGAGTATGACACCCATCAGACTTCTTCACCTTAAAGTCTAAGTGTTGAATTCTAAAAGAGCTTCTTTTTTACTCTTGTTTCATATGTTCTTGGTGAAGTCTGGCTCTATAAATGTGTGTGCACACGCTTGCATGAACTAAAACTTAGCTCAGATTAGACCCTCACAAGGACAATTTTAAAAATTTCTATTCTGCCTAGATAGCCCATCATTCTTCTTTACAGCACAAGGTTTTCATGTACTTGGTTTCTTTTTCTTCTTGACTAGAAATAGGCAACTGTGCACTGATGAATGTAATCCTGGGAGTAAGCCACACTGAATAGACCTGAGTAGGATTTTAAGTAGACCTGCTTAGAATTGTACTGTAATTCTGTTCCCCAGTACTTCAATTGCTTTCTCTCATGAAAGTCAATATTGGCCAGTGGGGGCAATCAGCTCTGAAGAAACTAAGTGGAGATTTTGATAAAGACTCTGTTGCTGTTCTTGGGGGATGGGATCCACTGCATGCATTATTAGATGAGGCAGGACAAAAACCAGGAAGCGCAGCGAGATACTGAACTGAAAGAGGATCTTTAGACCTTGTTCAATTAAAATATGGCTCTCATTAGAAACTAGCTGACAACCAGGATATCATGGTGACATTTTGCTCTGTTCCAGAGTGACATCTTCTGGCTGATCAACAGGACAGTATAATAGGGGTATGCAGTTAAAAAAAAAGATCTGGATATCAGAGAGCTGAAAAATATTGGCATGCCTGGTTTTCCAGGTTCAAAATACTGATTTGGTATTTGGATCCAATTTTGGGAGTGGTTTTTGGGTTTTGTTTTTTGGTGATTCTGATATTATCCAGCCCCATTATTCTCTATGGGGAATATTACTGGAGGGCTGGAGGGGCAGTTTTTTGAAGAAATTGTACCAAAATTATTGAGGTGCTGCTGGTGCCTGCCCTTTAAATTGAACTGAGAGGTCCAATTCTATGGACCCCTGAACAAGGCGCCCTCAACCATCCTGCATTGCTTGCTATGGAGGAAGGAATTCCATACTTTCCCCAGGGCAAAGAATAGCCACAGATAGAAGAGCAAGCAAAGCAACCCGTGGCCAAAAGACTCTCAAAGCAAACAGAACCAGTAAACCTAAAGAACCAGTACAGAACCAAAGAATCCCAGCAGAACCACAGGACAATGTGACAAGCCTAACACAACAAATATACAGCCCAACAATCCAACCAATGCCAAACTAGAGAATTGACCAAACCAATTGAATAGGACTGCTGTTCCAAGCCCAACAAGTGTAAAATCAGAGAATCTGAGCCAATGTACACCCCAAGAATCCAAGGCAATGTCAAACCCAAGAATCCACAGCAAAAAACAACCCCCACATGCAACTTGTGCAAAGAATACCATGTTGCAAGTCCAACAAAACCAATTAAAAAGGACAGAATCAAAGCCGAATTAACATGGCAAGCCAATACCAAACCCCAGGAAGACATAGACTCATTGGAAAAATAAAGAAAATCAGGTTTTAAGGCTCCTGATATTTCCGGTTATCCTCAAATATTTCCCAGATACCATCCAGAGATTTGAGTATATCTGGCAAATACCAATAAGGTATTTTTTGGATACGTATCCAGACTGGATATATCTGAATGCACATCCCTACAGTATAATTATTGTTCCCCCCACCTGTAGTTTATTCTATATATTGTAGACCACCCACTGATTATTGGATTTTAAGTTAATTAATTATTTTTTAAAATTTCTTAATAGATTAAATGTAAATACAAGACCAAAAGCTCAGTATAGGTGAGCTTTCTGTAATATTAGAGTGAATAAATTTTCTATTTAATATTTGTGACATCCCAACAGTGCTATCCTAAGCAGTTACACCCTTCTAAGATCAAATCTACATCTGACTTTCCCGCTGGAATCATTCTAGTTTCAAAACCCCCCGTCTATACCTGTTTCTAGTTTCAAACCATACTTGTTCTAGTTTAAAAATTACTGTTTACATTCGTTAATTGCTCTCCTTTGGTCAAGCTAGCATTATACTGCTTTAAACAAATCCTGTTGCTTAGTACTCTTCAGACCCAGGGAGTGAAATTTGAAACCAGCGTGAAATGAGCATAGGAAAAGACAGCAGTCAAACTACTTCAGAGGGGAGGTGTAAATTGGGCTTAAATCCATCGAAGTCAATGCAAATCATTCAAATTACTAATAATCTGCTCATAATATTCGGTACTGTGGCGTCAGTGTGTAAATTATGAAAGAACAGAAACGTGCAAACATTAAGGGCCATCTCTGATATGTAAGAAAAGAATCTTCAGTATGAAATATCCATCCAAAATCATCTAATCCATCTCAAGGCTCACAGTGGAAGTTTTTAGATGATTTTGGACTGATATGTTAAAGATGTCTTAGCAACATTATTCAGAAGTCCAGCCAGGGTTAGATGTTCCCAGCCTACAAGCAAATTACAGTTTAGATGTCGTCTGTCTGCTTTCCCTCACCATCCTCAGCACTCAGTCCCTGGAAGTGGCACAGTGGCCTGAGCTCTGGTTTGTCAACCTGGAGATGGCACCAAACCACAGCTGGTATGCAAGTCACAGTTTACACAGTCACTTCTAAAATGATAAAAGGGTTGGAACACTTTCCCTATGAAGAAAGGCTGAAGTGCTTGGGGCTCTTTAGCTTGGAGAAACGACGGCTGAGGGGTGACATGATCGAGGTTTATAAGATTATGCATGGGATAGAGCAGGTAGAGAAAGTCCTTTTCTCCCTTTCTCACAATACAAGAACTCATGGGCACTCCATGAAATTGCTGAGCAGCTGGGTTAGAACAGATAGAAGGAAGTTACTCTTCACCCAAAGAGAGATTAACACGTGGAATTCACTGCCACAGGAGGTGGTGGCGGCTACAAGCATGGACGGCTTTAAGAGGGAATTAGATAAACATATGGAGCAGAAGTCCATCAGTGGCTATTAGCCACAAAGTATAGATAGGAACTCTCAGTCTGGGGCAAGTGATGCTCCATATTCTTGGTGTTTTGGGGAGGGCAACAGTGGGAGGGCTTCCTGCCCCCACTGCTGGACCTTGTGAGGGTACCTGGTGTTTTTGGCCACTGTGTGACAGAGTGTTGGACTGGATGGGCCACTGGCCTGATCCAACATTGGCTTCTCTTATGTTCTTCTTCTTTTAGGTCATGGCATCAATTGCCACTTTAAATCAAACATCTGAATTAAGCAGCGAACTCAACATTAACATGTTTGAAAATGGCACTGTAATAATCAGTACAATTGCACTGTTGAGAAAACTAGTATCCATTTCACTTTCACTTGATACTACTATGCATAATAAAACTCCTTGTTCAGTTGTATTCAGACTAAACTGGGCTCCATTGTCACTTTTTCACTGGAGTGAGGACTAAATCTTCATATTTTAACACCTAATTTAAAGCAACCTTCCACTGAGATGCACAGCTCTTTCCAGGAAAACAAGAAAGACAAAGAAGACAAAGGTCAGGCCTCAACCCACAGCCCCCACACCCTGGACTAGCATCCTAATCACTGGGCCAAGAAGGTCAGTTCATAGGAGGCATGCCACCAGTCACAAGGCATTCAACTGCAGCCAGCATCACCACCGGCCTCATGGGGACAGGCAGAGACCATTGCATAGACAGGCATGGCTCAGTGGAAAGGCCCTGGGATAACATGGCCAGGGCTCCTGATTTGGGAGAAGGGAGAGGTGAGAAAAAGCCTCAAAGCTGACATTCTGCCCCTGCAAACTGCAAAAGGGGGACTAGGATGGCCCAGGCAATTGGCCACCCTGGAGAACTATCATTTTGTCAGGGCTGGTGCTCCACAACCCTTCTATGCTGCATCCATGGCAGCAGCTCCCTGGCATCTACCGTGGGTCCCTGCACCTGCAACACCCAGATGCATGGCTTATCAGATGTCAGCAGTGCTGGGGGGAGTACAGTATCTAGGGACTGTCACCCCCCCAGACCTCCATGGCAGAGCAAACACAGACACCCTTGGACCACCCTCCAGCCTGTTCACCATGCAAACTACACACAGCGGCCAGAAGAGTGTGTATGTGGGATGGGGGTGGGGACCGATATGCAAGGTCAGCCTTCCTGATGCCGCTGGAGCTCTGCTATGTTTTGCTGTTGAACAAAGCGGAAGCCCAGCGGCACCAGAAAGGCCAACAGCAGCAATCCCAGCCAAGAAATCACTGCATCAGAGTCTACCTGCTTGGATGTGTGACTGGGCAGCCCTAAGGGGAAGTCACACATGAGGAGAGAGGTGGGGCAGGAGAGCTGTGGAGCTAGTCTCACCCGCTCACAAACAGACAGGGACACAGCTGTAGAGCACCCCAGACATTACTGAACACCAAATTACGCAGAAATCCAATTAACTGAGCGGCCAAATCCCTCTGTGCCTTTGTGTGCTGTTCTCGGGGAACAAGGGGAGACTGGCTGAGCTGTCCCAAGTACCACATGTGTCTAAAAGTGAGGCAAACCTGCTGGCTGAAAGCCTGCCTGAGGCCAGATGCCCCAGGACCCAGTGGGAACTAGTGACTGAGCAGTGGCAGGAACCACACTGGTTGCGCTTCCAAGTCTCCCTGCTGAATCATCACCTACACGGATGCTAAACATGTGCAGTGCTGGCTGTGCTGGCCACATCTATGTCAGTGGGGCTTTGGCAGGGCCTGTAGTCCACACCCTTTTGCCAGGGAATCCCTCTGACATGCTTGCTGTAGCCACCAAAATGACATTTACTGATCCTGTGAGGAAGTGACCTGCAAGTGCCCCATCCACTGCTGCTGCTGCACAGGGCCCTGATCCTGCCAAGGCAATGGGTCCCTCCCTTGGTTGCTTGGCCAGCTGATGCACAGAGCACAGGGGGGCAGCTGCCAGGCACCCCAACCTGCCTGGGGAGAGGGGGGCACCCTGGCAAAGGAGTGTTCTAACAGCTGGGTACAGGGCTGCCAGTGTCCTTCCTCCCATCATAGGCAGCGCAGGTGGGTACACTTCCCTGGGTGTATGCCCTACTGCCTGACATGGGGCCTGGTGGTGGGTAGGTCTGGCTTGGGCTCCCCTGTATGCACCCACCTCAGGCCTCACTTGTGGGAGCCAGCATTGTTGGGGCAGCAGCCAGGCTCCTGTGAGTGGAATGAAGGAGGCAGGTGTGGACAACTGGTTTAGGGCAGCTGGATTCTCACCCTTGCTCACCTGTCAGTGTGTGGCTGCCCCTTCAGATTGAGCCTCTAGAGTTCTGAAATGAGACATGTTAGCCATGTTGCTGGGATTTGGTCTCCCCCCCTCGGTGACAGCACTACGTGCTCCCGCAGTGGGCTCAGTGCCCTCTTTGTGTTCTTCCCACCACCCAAGTGCAACACTATGTACTCTAAGTGTGCAGAGCGCAGACCTCTGGGACAGGGTCCTATCATAGAATCACAGAGTTGCCACACACTCTACCTATTAAACCACAGGGCATCCTGGTTGGGGGTTTCATAGTGCTGGGAGGGTTGTGAGTGGGTTCAATAGAAGGAGTTGGCTGCCACTGGGGAGGGGGTGATTGGCTGTGGCTGTAGGCAACATCCTGTGCTCTTCCAGGACTTTTAGGCAGGGTTATGCAGGGTGGTTGGCATATTCCATTGTATGGGCACCATAGTCGGGGTGCAGGGCCACCTGGGGACACTCTGCCAGTGTGTTATCTCAGAGATACCTCAGCATAGCCCCTAGTTGGCTCCCTGTGGACTTTCAGACCCCTGTTGACATTCACTATCTCAGGTGAACTGAGCAGTGCATGGATTTTCCATGTAGGTACAGCTTCCATTCAAGTGAACCTGCTTCCATTGCACATGAAATATCCATGTATTACCCATTCCACAGAAGACGGCAACCATGTGTATTGCACTTCTGATACATGCAACGAATAGGCTCCTGGTTTGCATGAAAGGAACAGAACATCTGTAAAGGGCTACTTATAAGTAGCATTCTCTTCTGTCAGATGAGACTCAAAATAGCTTTAAAACTCAAATAAAACATACACAAAAACCTTGATATAGTCAAAAATTCAATATTAAGTAAATTACTACAGCAGTTTAAAACATACCCAGTTACTTAGCAGGAAATGTCTTCTAAAAAGGCCAAATGTTTTCTTCATTATGGAAGAACATCATTACATGTAATTTCCCTCAGGGGAAACAGCAGCTCCCCAGAGCCATTCCAGGATAGGGATGGGCATTTGGATATAGCTGAGCCAAAAATATACCTAAAAACTACATTATCGGTGTTTTCAGGATTTATTGGGTTCCTCTAAGTATATCTAGGATTTTTTTGGTATACTGAGAAAATGGGTCCCAAAAAATCCTGGAAATATTCAGGATTCACCGGGAGCATTGGGAGCCAGTGTTTGCAGGTCCCAGGATGGTTTTGACTTTTTTGTGTGACTTCCTCTGTGTTTCTGTGTCTCCTGGGCTTGGTATTAGCTTTCCAGGCTGCTTTAGGTAAGATTCTGTCACATTCAAATGTTTTTGTTGTTTTTTAAGTTTGTTCTTTGTTGGAGTTGGGTTGTTTCAGAGTCATTTTTTTTGTGAATTCTCACATTTGAGATTCTTGCATTTTACATCGGTTGATATTTTTGCATTTTACATACTGTGAGATCCTCAGATTTTACAGTTTCTGATTCTTGGGAATTATATATTTTTAGATTCTCAGGTGATACATAGTTTTACATTCTCAGCTTTTACATTGGTTGGGCTTAGCAATAGCATCAATAACATTCCTATAGAGAGATTCTTGGGTTTTACATTTTTCACTTTTTTTTCCTCCATAAGAAATAGAAGATGCTGGGGCACCTTGTTCAGAGGCCCATAGAATTGGACCCCTTGGTCCAATTCATTTGAAATTTGGAGGTTATTCAATGGACAGGAACCAGAAGAGCTCCTGCAATTTTGGTGTAAGTATCTTTAAAAACACCCTCCCCCATCCCCAAGGGAATAATGGAGCTGATAAATATCGGAAATCTGAAAAAATCCCAGATCTGGATACTGTACTGGTATTCAGAACCTTGAAAATCGGAAATACTGATATTTTTCAGCTCCAATACATCCAGATCTGAAAAATACTGGGTTTTTTTGTAAAACACCCCCCTCCCCCCAATTTTAGGACATAAAAATGATGTCGGGAGAAGGCTGAAGAGGCATTCCATGGTCACAATCAGAACTGGGCCTAGGTTTGGCAACTCCAGCTTAGGAAACTCCTGGAGATTTGGTTGTGGTACCTGGGCAGGACAGAGTCTGAAGAGGAGAGGGAGCTCAGTAAAGATGTGAGGCCATAGAGTCTGCCCTCTGAAGCTGCCATTTCCCCCACGGGAACTGACTTTTGTAATCTGGAGATCAGCTGTAATTCTGGGAGAACTCCTTGAGGCTGGTAACCTTAATCTGGCCTATGTGTGTCTGGGAGGAACAGAACTCCCATCTAAGGTTGCCAACCTCCAGGTGGAGCTTGAAGATCTCCAGAATTCAACTGATTTGCAGATGACATAGATCAGTTGCCTTGGCTGCACTGGAGAGTGGACTCTATGGCATTATATCCTGCTAAGGTCCCTCCCCAAACTCTGCCCTGCTCAGGCTTCACTCCTCAGTCTCTAGGCATTTCCCAACCTGGTGTTGGCAACCCTACTCCCATCACATGTTGTCAGCCACGAGGATTTGTATTACATGAATTAGCCTAGAAACAAAGCTGGCCTAGGCTGCTTCTGCTCAACAGTAAATCTCTCAAAGGTGCTTCTAACCCTACATTTTGTACTACAGTATTTAGAAGAGAAAATACAAGTAAATGGGAGAGTGGAAAGGACTGGTTCCCTGATGCCATGTAATTTGCTGAGAAAATGGGATGTTCAAATATTCACATGCCATTTTCAGTCCAATGTGTGTATTTTGCACTTGAGTCCATCCACTAATGCATTACCGTGAAGTGAGAAAAGGTCCCCTTAGTAACGTTCTAAAAGCTGCTGTCAGTTCTGTTTATAATAAACAAAGAGAAGCCATGGGATACTGAACGGTTTACACATCGCTGCCGTCTCTAAGCACTGACCAATGACACATTTAGTCCAGCAGTCTGCTTTATAGGGGTGGATTATGCCAGAAGCAAGGCGATTATATTGTGTCTCATTTTCAGCTAGTATTCAGTTTAGGCACTTTCAGTTTATGCTTGATTCTAGCTAGAGTTCATCTTGCTTTGGGGAAAGACAAATATTAGAAATATATGCCACAATGATGACAGTAAATCTCTCAAATGTTCATTTTCTCAGATGCTACTCTCGCCAGGGGCGTCGAGTTTTAAAATCCGGGGGGGGGGGGGGGGGCTCTTGGGTGTGCGTGCGCTTTGCACCATAGAGTTTGGGGGCAATTGCTAGAGTGTTGCCCCGGCAACGTGCCCAGCATGATGGTGTCACTTCCAGGTGACGCCAGCATGCTGGGCATTTGCCCAGCTGGCCCCTGGAGGGACGGAGGCAGGAGTGGCCAGGCCAGGGGGGAGAGGCAGCGGCAGCAGCCGGCGGGCAGGCCTAGGAAGGGCCCGGGGAGGCGCAACAGTGGGCACTCTGTTTTGCCGGGGGGGCTCAGTCCCCCCCCCAGGAAATTTCAGGGGTGGCTTGAGCCCTCAAGCCCCCCCATAGTTGATGCCTATGACTCTCGCTTACTTTCTTCAGCACCTTCTATAATTTGGCACTCTGTTGTGTGAAACATTAATACTGCCGCTCTGCAGATGCTTTAGAATGGAGTAACTGTGCATATGATTGCACTATAAGACACATGTCAGACCACTGGTCTGCAGATTGGTAAAGTATGCAGAATGCCTACTGTAATGGAGCAAGTTAAAGTGCGTATCATAAGGTATGAGAGTTCAGCATGTCCGAAGAGGAGCTTTTCTGAACACTCCTTTTGGTCCCAAGCACAGTCTCTCTCTCTCTCTTTTTTAATGTGAAAGTTGACTGAATTCTGCAAATGGTTGCAATTTTCATGAGGAAATATATGTTTTTATTTGTGGGCTATTAAAATTGTGCTATTTGTTGGCCGCTCCATGTGACCCCCAAACTGACTTTCATGATACGGTGAACAGAAACAGCAGAGAAACTATCACACAAATTACCTCATGGCCAGACCAATTTCAAGCTTCTAATGAGGTAAGAAGAAAGAAATCACATCACACATTGAAAATTGACCTGCTATGAAATGAAACACTCTGCTCACATATACTAATTATTTCCAACCCTCTGGCATGGCATAGCTTTCATCTCACTAAGAGAAGAGAAAAAATAAGAAAATTAAGCACATACTTACTCAGTTGTTTGTTGACTGGAATATTTTCTCATAGTAAAAGCCATTATTGCTTTAAATAGAAATTCTTCACCAGTATCCCAGGTATACTGTAAAGCAAAAAATAATTGTTATGGACAGAATATTGGAGGACAACATTTTATATCTGGCAAGTGAAGAAAATACTATGCTGTTGATGTCATGAAAATGCACAGATGAATTTTTTCCCTGTACTTAAGATTTTTTTTTAAAAAAAAATGGTTAGGATATATTTGGCAATGCACAAGGCTAAAAGTGGCCAACTAAATAATAGATAATGCTTTGCGTACAGGGTGGCTAGTTCCCAACCCCAACTATACAGAATAGTCAGAGTGCAAAAGAAAGAAATAGTGAGTGCAACAGTGCATAACTGTATCCGAATCTATACCCTAGAAATAATCAAAGTATCCAAATACATACTTTATCTTATACCCTGTATGTTGTGAATGTGTCCCAATACATTTTGGGATATTTAGTTCTTTGCAACATCAGATTCCAAAGGGTTTCTGGCAAATGTCAGGGATCAGCAACCACATTGGATATGTACCTTGTGCTTGTTGAGATGTGTTACAATCACCCAAAGCTGTGTGGACAGCATGTTTAATGGCCTGCCTGGTGCAAAGGTTGCAGACATTACCCATCATCTAGATAGCTTGGTAGATAATGCTGGAAGGGGAAGACAGTAGTCCTGCTGCATGTGGCACCAATGATGTGAGGAAGCGTAGTTGTGAGGTCTTGGAAGCCAAATTTAGGCTGCTAGGTAAGAGACTAAAAGCCAGGAGCATCAAGGTAGCTTTCTCTGAAATGCTACCCGTTTCACATGCAGGGCAAGCTAGACAGGCACAGTTGGAGAGTCTTAATGTGTAGGTGAAATGATGGTGTAGAGAGGAGGGCTATACATTTCTTAGGCACTTTGGGACTAGCTGGGCTTGCACAGAAGGGATGGGATCCACTTGAACCAGAATTGAACCAGTCTGCTAGCACATAACATAAAAAGGTGGCAGAGTGGCCATCTTGGACCCAGAGGGTGGGGGGGAGCTGACAGGAGCTAAGACTTGGGCAGATCTGTCCAAAGGGATGAAGGGAAAAATGCTTCCAATCACACTGGGCAAAAAAGGAAAGTGAGGATAAACTAAAGCCAGTCAAAGAAGCCAAAGGGCTGGAGTAGAAAAGGTGCATGCCAGAGATGTTTAGAGGGAAACACAGTGTGGAGGTGTTTCCATGCAAATGCCAGAAGCCTCTGACTCGAAATGGGGGAGGTGGAGTGCTTGTTTCAAGGGGAAACATAGGTATAGTGAGCATAACAGAAACCTGGCAGAAGGGAGAGGACCCGTGGGATATGGTCATCCCTGGATACAAACTCTACAGGAATGACAGGAGGTGTTGCTATGTACGCTAAGGAGGCATAATGTCTAGCAAACTAGAAACCTTAAAAAGGACTGACTCCTCCGCAAGACTGCCATAGGTGACAATACCGGGCCCCAAGGTAATTTGGTACTGGGGACATGCTATCGGCCCTCTGACTAAAATGCGCAGGGTGATCTTGAGATGGAAAATGAAGTCAGGGAAGCATCTCTAATGTAATAATGGGTAACTTTAAATACCCTCATATTGACTGGATAAATGCATGTTCTAGTCTTGCCAAAGAGATACAGTTTCTAGATATCCTAAATTACTGTGCCCTAGAACAGCTGGCCATGGCATCAACCAAAGGGGAAGGGACCCTGGACTTACTCTTCAGCGGTGCTGCCCAGGACACTGTGTGAGATCTGAAGGTGACTGAACCAAATGGAAACAACAATGGCATCAAATTTAATTTACAAGCATGTGGGAAAGTGCCAGGGAACTCCAACATGTTCATATTTGACTTCAAAAGAGAACATTTCTCTAAGATGAGAAATCTAGTTAAAAGAAAGAAGTTGAAAGAAACAGTCAAGAGGGCCAAACCTCTGGAAAAGGTTTGGGGGTTGCTCAAAGCTTCAGTACTAGAGGCTCAGTTAGAATGTAAACCAAAGGTCAGGAAAGAGGTCACCAGCATGGCTAACAAGTAGGGTGAGGGAAAATATTAGAGCAAAAAAGGCTTCCTTCAGAAACAAATGAGGCAACCAAAAACCAACACGATGCACACAGGAAATGCAAGCAGACAATTAGGGATGAAAAAAAAGCATACCAACAATGAAGAATTTTTTAAATGCATTAGGAACAGGAAACCAGCTAGGGAAGCAGCTAGACCATGGGATGACAATGGAATTGAAAGAGTGCTAAAGGAAGATAAGGTGAGGGCTGAGAAGCTATATGAATTCTTCTCATCTGTCTTCACTACTGAAGATGCTAGACAAATACCTGTTTCTGAATGCATATTTTCAGGAGGAGAGGATGTTCAGCTTAGGTGAATAGTGGTGACAAGGTAGGAAGTTATAGAATGTATAGAAAGGGAGAGTTGTTGACCAGGGCTATAATAGGTTTGCTGCCACCAGTCTGAACAGTATAGTGTGGGAAGATGTCTTTTGTCAAAGGCGGAAGTTTTCTGGCTGTTCCATTTTGTATGCATCTTGTATGCATATCTATATATCTAATTCCAAAGGCGCCCCCTGTGTGAGGATATCTAAATCCGCGCAGGGGGGGCACCTGGGAGGCAGAGAGGTTTTCCTACGCACGGGGGGCACTCCCCCCGTGTGCAGAAAAATCCAAAATGTTTGAAAAAATATTCGGGGGATATTTAAATTCCCCGAAAAGAGAAAACCCGTTCCCTGCGCATGCGCAGGGAACGGACTCACCTTAGTGCTGGCGGCGGTGGACGAGCGGCCGGGCAGCGGTGGCAGCAGGCTGTGGCTGAGCTGGCGGCCGGGTGGCAGGCTGTGGCCGAGCCGGTGGGTGCAGGCACCGGCGGCAGCGAAGCAGCCTGTGCCGCGGGCCTCAGTGGCGCTCGCTGGGGGAAGGGGGGAAAGAAGGATGGACTGTGGGGGGAGGGGGAGAACTGGTGGGCCCAGCGAGTGGGCCCGCTGTTGGGGAAAGGGTGGGAGTGAGTGGGGGAGGGGGCCGCCGGGAGTCTCGGGGGGGAATGGGGCGAGCGGCGGGCCCAGCGAGAGCCACCGAGGTCTGCCGGGAGTCTCTGGGGGGGCGGGGAAGACTGAGGTATCTCCCCCGCCCCATCATCACTGGTATCCCTGACCCTTGCATGGTCTCCCAACCTCAGTGTTGTCAGCTCAAAATTACACTCTCTAATAACCAGCAAGAGGGCTGTGCCTACCCAATTAAAAACTCACTCAACTTGCCTCATAGATCCTCCTTCTAACCAAGTACCCCAATAATCTCTCTCTTGCTCTCTAACTAACCTATCCTACTACAACAGAATTGATTAATTAAACAAAAAACACAACCCAATAAAGGGGGCGAGTGGTGGGCCTGGCGAGAGCCGCCGAGGCCCGCCGGGAGTCTCTGGGGGGGGAAGGGGGCGAGCTCCTTCTCTCCCCCCCCCCCGAGTATCGCGGGTCCCCACCTTGTTATATACTATAACTGAACAACTGTGACTGGTTCTTTTTTAGAACAGATGTTTGATATTGTGGCTAAAGCTCTAGTAAAGAAACATGCTTCCATTATACAAATCACTTTGCAACACCTAACCAATTTACAGCTGATGATCTCTACCCCAAGCAGTTCACAGTCAAGGAGAACCTGGATGGATTCATTCATCATAGACCTAAGTAAACAATGAGACAGTACAGTTCAATAAGACAGCCAGCAATTTAATAGCACCATCTGCCCATTCTAGGCTGCTTTGGTTGCTTTAATAGACTTAATGGGCTTTAATTTCATCCTAATGTATCACAAGAACTGCATCTGCTGCATTTTTAGGAGATGAGATGCGACTGAGACAAATAAACTTAACCATCTATTCAGTATTGTTTAGAAACATGTATTGTGCCAGAGAGGTAATAATGGAGGCTGCCTGTGGCTCCTTCCCAAAGTTAGCATAATATACACCTGATCACTGTAAACCAACTTTAAAAATAATCTGTCATAAATGATAAATCAGAATTGCCTGGATCAAATCCTCCTAAAGCTCTGGACTGGTTCATACAGGTGCAAAGGAAATAGCCAATTCCAAATCAGAAAAATAAACATAAGGAAGATGTATCATAATATACCACTAAGTTTTGTTGGGGTCAAGATGGTTAGACTTTATGACCTTCTGAATCTTCTGCAACCCTGAATTCTCTGCATTGCTTTGTTTACTGATAACCTGTAATTTCTTTTCAGGAAGGCAATTGCACTACAGTCATTCAAATAAACACACTTCCTCCACACTCACACATTTTACCATCTATAATTAAAATAGATGAAGGGTTAAAATATCCTCATGGTATCATTAACTTTTTAATCATCGGTGACCTAAGCAGCAAACTACAAATAACACTCTAGCACTTGAATATTTTCTAGTTTCTTTCTCTGTTTTTAAAAACAGTACTTTCCAGAAGTTACAGCCTAGATCAGATGGGTGAAGGTACTTATCCCTTCCCTGCAGAACATCATGTCAACAATATCCTCCAAAATATACAGATAATTCATATTGTTTGCCCTACGGGACAAAGAACCACTTTGACACAGTGACTCTGAGAAAGAAAACAACTGCAGAATGGGAAGATGCATCACAGCCGTTTGTGTAACTTTCCAGCCCAGCAGAAGCCGCTTCCACACAACAAATTTGGGTGGAAAAACAAAAACCAACAAATGAGAGGAAAACATTCACGAGAGAGCACCTGCCATGTGTCGTTTGACCCAACAAGACCAGGATTCAGCTGTAGATTAAGTCACCGCTGTAGATTAAGACATCGCCAGTCATTCCAAGCAGCTCAACCTGGGCCTGCAAGACGGAGGTGTTCCGCCAGGCCTTTGGTTGAGGCAGCGGGCGCCTATATAGATATATGGCCTCCCTGAGGTTGCTGTCACCTGTCTGTCACCTGTCTACTGACCACCGACAACTGGCCTTTAACTTATTGTACCATGAGGCCAGAACTTTATAGCCAACTGATGCTGTTTCAAGCTGTACCCACTGTTTTAACTGTTATAATGTTTTACCATGTTTTAATGTTTAATGTATTAAACTGAAATTGTATTTATTCTAATGATGTTACCCGCCCTGAGCCCGCCTGCAGGGTGGGCGGGCTATAAATGAAAACAATAAACAAACAAACAAACAAATAAATAAATATTTTTTTTTAAAGGGTGGGTAAAGGGAGCAGCCTGTTCCATGGGGAAGCTTTAGATGAGCACAGGAGCTTCTGCAACCACACAGCATAGCTGAATCTGGGTTGAAAAGGTATATTTCAGTTGAACATACTCCCCTATATATGTTTTCCCTAGTTTTTATTTTAAATTAATTTATATCCCGTCTTTCTTGCCAATGGTGACCCAACGCGGCCTACATCATTCTCCTCTCCTCCGTTTTATCCTCACAACAGCCCTGTCAGGCTGAGAGGCTGGTACTGGCCCAGAGTCACCCAGTGAGCTTTCGTGGCATGAGTGGGGATTCAAACCTGGTTCTTCTGGATTCTAGTCTGATGCTTTTAACCACCGTGTCACACTGGGGCTCCATATATGTCTAGGGTTCAGGTGCCAGACCTCAGAGCAAGGCTAAACAACAAAACAAGTTTTCTTAAAAAAATTATTTCCACTGATTCCCATGTTGCCCAATTCTATACATGAGAAGAAGAAGAAGAAGAGATTGGATTTATACCCTACCCTTCCCTTCCCCTCCCCACAACAGACACCCTGTGAGGTAGGTGGGGCTGAAAGAGCTCTTTCCAGAGCTGTCCTTGAGAGAACAGCTGGCACAGAACTATGGCTTGTCCAAGGTTATCCAGCAGGTGCAAGTGGAGGAGTGGGGAATCAAACCCGGCTCTCCCAGATTACCTTGGAAATAAGCTCTACTTTAGTGGGGCTTACTCCCGGGTAGGTTTACAAGTGTTTACATTACATTTTTTATGTGCACATTCCACAGGTGCATGCGTGCAAGGGGTCCTGAAGGATCGCGAGCAGCTGTGTGCTTAGATGCCAGGGACTTCTGCCTCCAGTGCTGCTGCTCACCACCTGCCAATCAGAACAGGGCTTTTCCTGGATCACTGCTCAGCAGCAGTGGATGCTCATTACCTGCTGCTGCACCTCCGCACAATAAGTGCTGAACTCCCCGCCCCCACTTTGATCTTTAAATGTATTTAACTGGAAGCAAATGCCGATGATGACAGCAGTGGGGAGAACTAGGTGTTACAAGTGGGGGTCCTGCAAGGACTTGCAGAGGGCATCCCCTTACCCCCCTTCCTTGTAATTCCCTGTTTTCATCCCCTAAAAGCCCGATAGCCATTCCTGTTTCCCTGCCTTCTTCTCTCCTTCTCACCCACCAGCCAACTTACCTTTATCTGCCCACCTGTATTTAATTTTCCTTCCTTCCCTGGAAGCTCTCCCTGGGAAAAGTCTGGCCTAGTTGTACAGTGCTGGCCACCAGGCCAGGCCCAGTTGTATGGTGGGGAACTTGCAAGGGGTACCTGTCTTTTCCCTGTATCCCTCCTCCCTGCATTAATTCTTCTTTCCCCTCAGGCAATCCCCATATCTTCACCTTTTCCTGCTTCGCCCTCTCCTTCCCACCTACCAACCAATCTACCTTTTATCTATCTTCTGTCTTCATCTATCTTTATTATTTATTTGCTTTATTTATACCCTGCCTTTCTCCACAGTGGGACCCAAAGCAGCTTACATTATTCTGCTCCCTTCATTTTATATATCTATGTGAGATAGGTTAGGCTGACAGTGTGCAATGGGCCCAAAATCATTCAGCAAGACTCCATGGTGTGATGGACTGCCCTTTAAAAGGTCATAACTGCTGTGTAAACAGGGAATGGACTGTGAAGGGTTAATGCCACGCAGAGCTTGAGTGACAGGCTGCTCAAAGAAATTTGATTGGTTAGAATCAGTTGAGGAGAAAAAATTCAGAGCTGAATGCTGAAAAGAATTAAGTCTGAGTCTAGTCCTCACTGAGAAGGATTGGGTGCTGACAGGGTTTGTGTTTAGCCCTGACTGATAGCAGTTTAACACGGATGGAGAACTGGGAAGGGTGGCAGGAGGAGTGGGTAGACTGGTGAAGACTCCCATTCAGGCCAGAAAATGGGATAGATCTTCTAGTGAGATAAGAAATTGCCTAAAAAAGAGATCGTTCTAATGAGTGAAGTGATCCCTGGTCTGGTGTGTTTAGAGACTGCCTTCTGAAACCTGACAAGGCAGTTAAATGCAAGAAAGTATACTGGAGTGTTTAGGAAACATTGAAACAAAAGGCTCTCATCTTAAAGATTCTAAGACTGTGTGAAAAGCTTAAGAAATTCTCAACTGCTTGAAACATATGAACTGTAGTATGTGTCTATACTGATTTAACTCAGAGTTCATTATTAATTTACCTCAGACATTTTACCCCTGATTTCACCTGACCTTTTCTCCTCTACTTTGCATAAAATATTTTATTTTTTTACTTTAAAAAGCCTTTTGTGTGCCATTTCAGAAGTTTAAGTTAAGAGGGTGATCTTGTCCCTTGCCTCAAGTTTCTGGGCTGAGCCAACAGCAAACTGTCATATGGTGGCAGGGTGGGACAGCCACAGATCTTCAGAAAAGAAAAAAATAGATAGAAGGGGCTGCTCAATCAGAAAGGGAAGGAAAAACAAAAGGAAAATCTTGCCTGAGAGAGGGAAGTGCCTGAGGTCATCATACATGGCACAGTGGGGATCTGAACCTGGGGCTCCCAGATCCTAGTCTGATATTCTGTCCACTGTACCCCACTGGCTTTTGTGTGGTGGCAGCTGCTGAAAAGTAGCAAGCTGCTGGACCTGGGTTAGTCATGGAGCTCCCATGGTATCAGATCACTCAGTAGTTAATGGCAGGCCTGGCTCTGATTTTTTTTTAAAATTTAAATAATCCTTTATTGTTATTTCTTTTCAAGTTAACATTTTAAACAGGTAAGTTCAAATATAGGTAAAATACAATACAATGAAATATATTGGGAAATACTTTTAACTTAAACATTGCTTTTTGGCTTACACTAGGTAAGGTTTGATTGTAACCATCTTTATTGTTGATATGTTGAGGGAAGGTGAGCCTGTCCTTATCAGGATAGTCTCAGAGTTAACATGCGGTGTTGTTCATACATGTCTGAGTGTTGCTTTGCGTAATTTTGGAGTAGTAAACCCTTTTTTTAACTTGTGTTTCAGCTAGGTGTGTTTTACAAGGTTAGCCAGTTATGATCAGGGGTCCATAAGAGCGGGAGCGCACAGGAGCTGTTCTCTCATGAGCAGTTCTCAAAAGACCTCTCTCAGCCCCACCTACCCCACAGGGTGTCTTGTTGTGGGGAGGGGAAGGGGAAGGGATGGGTGGTGCACATGTCCTGGGTATCTCAAGTCTACTTGAAACCTGGTGGTTTCAAGAGAGCAGGAAGAGAATGAGGGTGTGTTCTTTACGCTTATTTTTATTGCACAAAGTATTGGATGGGGAAGGGAACGGAGGAAGAGCAGGTCAGTTTCACTCACCTGTGGAGTGGAGCCTGAGGGGTGGGTGTTGCCTTCTGACACACTTCTGGTATGTCAGGGGGTGTGGCATATGCAAATGAGTTATGCTAATGAGCTCCTGCACCTCTTTTTCTACGAAATGACCCCTGGTTATGATATAATAAGTTTGAGGGGAGGATTTCTTGTGCTTGTAGATAAGAAAAGACCGGGAACCATGTCGTCTCAAATCATGTAACTTGTGTTGAGTTTGTTTGGGGCCTGTTAATGGAAACTATTATTTTTGGCATAACAAAATATTCCCACAACTTGTCATGCCATGTTGTGATTGATGGAGGGTTTGCTG
The DNA here is from genome assembly GCA_029233225.1 of Lepidodactylus listeri. Classification (NCBI taxonomy): domain Eukaryota; kingdom Metazoa; phylum Chordata; class Lepidosauria; order Squamata; family Gekkonidae; genus Lepidodactylus; species Lepidodactylus listeri. The sequence continues at coordinate 77,428,379 of JARCFY010000001.1, forward strand.
ACTTCCAGCAAGTAGCTATGACTAGGCGGGCAGTTGCAAGTCGAATCGAGGTGAGGTTTTTCATTTCGTTGCTTATTGACTCGTCCCAGTGGTTTAAGAGAAAGATTTCTGGCTTAAACATAATGTTCTGTGTTGTGATCGTGTTAATCTGATGTCTTATCTTTTTCCAGAATTGGGAGATTTTAAGACAATCCCACCAACAGTGCAGGTATGTTCTAGACTGTCCACATCCTTTCCAGCATTGAGAACTGTTATTTCTGTTGAATTTATGTATTTGTTGAGGGGTCATGTACCATCTCGAGACTGTTTTAAAGAACTGTAATCTTATATTGTATAAACCTGGCTCTGATGAGTCCTTCAAAGGCCAACATAGCCCTGGAAATGACCCGGCACCTCCCCCTGCTTTCTCCTTGTAGAAACCAAGCCTGAAAGGCTGGAAATACAGTTGTGGTTACCTAGCAATGTCTGCTGAGGGCATTAGTCCCTTAAAGTTACCAGCACTGCTTCTATTATTTGGGGAATGGATTAACTCCAGGGTTTCCAGCTCTGGGTTGGGAAATTCCTGGAGATTTTGGGGGTAGAGCCTGAGGACATTGGGGTTTGGGGACGGAAGGAACCTCAGTTGGGTATAATGCTATAGAGACCAACTTCCAAAGTAACCATTTTCTTAAGGTGAACTGATCTCTGTCATCTGGAGACCAGTTGTAATTCCAGGAGCTCTCCAGATATTCCCTGGAAATTGGTAACCCTAATTAACTCCCCAATATATTTATTTCTTCTTTTTTTAGATTTCAAATTTTTATGCAAATATGGGGGTTTGTTTCAAGATCTGTATTGCTTGGTCATGGCTAGTCTCCTGGATTTAAGCACCCACAGATCTGGCCATTCTGAGAATCAGACTGATAAAATACTCAATGCAATACTACAGCTAAGAAACGAAGTCATGTGGCATGTTCTCACCTCTCTCCCTAGTAAATAAATTCATCATTCTAAATATTGTCCCATTTTTGCTCCAAGTTGTTGCCTACCTTTGACAGTGGTTGGGGAAAGCATGATGAAATGATACAGAGAGGGGGCCATTTTGGGTGGCAGAATGTGTAGTTCTACCTTCTTCTGAAAGAGGATTGGGATGGGGAAGAAGGAGTTAAATGTTTGGCACTTGAGAATCCACCGAGAATTGGTAAGTGGCCAGGAGCTGCTGCATAATGCACTTGTTTCAATGCGTGTTTACATGATCATAAAACTTGATACCATTAATTTAATCCTCCCGTAGTCCCTCTCTGACTGTGCAGCTCACAGCCAAATAGCAATTTCTGTAGAATGAGGGCTTTCTATGTAATTGACAGCTTCAGGTAGGACACTGCTCATGTTAAAAGTAGGAACTTGAGATAATTAATAAAAGAATGGCTGTCAGAAAGTCTGCAGGGGGATATGCTTTTCAAAGGACATGGGCATCAGATCGGTGCTTTTGAATCCCACACAAGAAATGAATGTCAGAAAATACATTGGTCAATAATCTAATTAAAGTTTTAGATAGCTTTCTATCTCTAAAATGATGCCGTTACTTAAGCTAGTTGGCCTTTTGTAAATATTTCACCAGAAAATGATGACTTCACTTACTGCTTTGTCTCCCAAGGCTGTTTTGATACTAAGCCGCACTTTGATAGCATTCTGCATTTCTGTAACAGAAAAGAGATATAATTAAAATGTGTAATGCAGCTGAAACTCATTTTAAGTCCTCGGCTTTCCCCAAATATATTACAGCATAGTGGTGATTGCAAGTGCTGTCAGATCGCAGCTGACGTATGGTGACTCCAGGAGGGTTTTCAAGGCAAGAGGCATTCAGAGCTGGTTTGCCATGCCCTACCTCTGTGTAGCAACCCTGGGCTTCCTTGGTGGTCTCTCACCCAAATACTAACCAGGGCCGACCTAGCTTCTGAGATATGATGAGCTAAGGCTAGCCTGGGCCATCTAGGTCAGGGCATCCACACATTTCATATATTGGTAACATATTTTAAGAAATGATATGACAGAGATCCAAAAGAAAATGATTTGAATCACTACCACAAAACACAGCTGGATGTAGTGCCAGGTAATTTTGTTTAAGATACTGGGGTAAAAGAAGGAAGGCTGCAAGTATAATTGGTCCTGAAAACATAAGCATTGGGGAAATCACAGGATGCTTACTGGATTTTTCTCTTTTTTTGGTCATTTTTTAAATCTTTAGTAAAACAAACTATTTCAGTTCTAAAAATTTCAAAGATCGCTTTTGCTGACCAGGGGAACATATTCAGTGAAAACTATGAGTTGCCCCATCAGGATTCTCAATATTGTTTTAACCTTAATAATGGAATCCTCATCAATACTACTTGCAAAGCATGTTTACACAGAAGCGAGTCTTGGTTGAATTCACTGAGACCTATTTCCAAGCAAGTATGCAAAGGGCTGCAGCTCTGGTCTTTCCATTTCCCAGATTTCTAAAGCAACTGGCGAGTTGCAGGATGAAGCATAAAATGGAACCCTCTTACCTGGTCTGCAAAGTCCAGCGTAAGCAACAATAACCCAGGTGGAAGCAAGCAGCAGTCTCCCTAACATCCTTCCAGACTGGGAAACTTCAGGCAAAAAAAACAAGAAAAAAAAAACCCACCACTCTAATGCAGTCTTAAACTTTCAGTGACCCAGGATTAAGGCATCAGCAGAACTAGGGAGCAATCAAGTAAGGGTTTAATAATTAACACACACACACACCTCAATTTTAGCGAAAAGTTATTGAAAACAATTCTTTTCTGCCAGGTTACATCCTTTTAGTGGCACCTCAGCAAAGCAGGTAAGAAATGTCATCCCCCCAACTCCATACACTCTCCAGAAATGGAACATTGTCCTTCCAGTTATGAGCTCACACGCACACTTCTGCCTGCCATTTTGTTGAAGCTTGTTTCCCTAGTGAACTTGTGTTGCCTCACAAGGAACATCAACTGTGATAGAAGCTGCAGCTATTGTTTGCTAAAAGGGATGTATGACTGAAACAGCATTAGAAAGAAATCAATGAGATGAGGATCAATGTATGTCAGAACCATACTCTTCTTTCCCTTTTCCACAAATAAAAGGCTGTGAAAAAGTTCTCATTGATTTCACCCTAATCTGAAAAACATTTATTATTTTTAATGAAGTTCCATCGGTTTCAAAGGTTATGAGATATTTTTTGCTGATAGGGTTGCTAACTTCCAGGTGGGGCCTGGGGATCCCCCGCTTTTACAACTGATCTCCAGCTGACAGAGATCAATTCCCCTGGAGAAAATGGCTGCTTTGAAGGGTGGCCTCTATGGCATTGTACCATGCTGAGGCCCTTCCCTTCCCCTCCCCAGACCCCGCCCTCTCCTGCCTCCACCCCCAAAGTCCCCAGGTATTTTCCAATTTGGACTTGGCAACCCTATTTGCTGACCAGAACTCCATGAAAGCATCAGAACTTTCTCGAGACGAGGAGATGAGAAAAGAGAAGGTTTTAAAAATCCCATTTGCATCACAAAACTGGCAAATGCAGAAAGGAGGACAGAACAATAGGATAATTTTTGTTAGAGTTACAGTGTTTATAGCTGCGGTCATTTCCACATGGGTTTGCTCCGAGTTCAGTGTTTTTGGAAAGTGGGATTTTTCCTGTTTTCCCACAGCATAATGGTGCATTCAGGCACCTTCCAGGATTTCTCTGGCTTTTCTCCAATTTTTCCCAAACCTTCTGCACTCTGAAGTTTTGGGAAAGACTGCAGCAAAACCCAGGTGACTGCCAAGTGGGTGGAAAAGTTTGGATTTCCCCAGTCCTGCCCACACAGCAGCCAATTTCCCTGCCTCTGTGCTTGTGGTTGTGCCACATGTAACGTTTAGTTTGGTTCTAAAATACAGAGGTACTCAAATGATCGTTCTGATGCATAGGAGCTGGCTGTCTGCCACCTCCCAGCCCATGGCCATTCAGTGCACAGGTATCAAGTGCAAGGTACATGTTTAACAACTGACAGCTGAGGTAACAGTATTTTCAGACACTTCTTATAGATGCTGCACAAGTAAGAGCCATAGTGTTCTGGGTAATTCCTAGAACACAGTGCCAATGCGATGACATAATTTCCAGTTCACACTGGAACCGATGTCATGCCATCAGCCTGATGTCAAATTACTCCCCTCCCATTTCCCCCGTCTCCTTGTCTAAAAGTGGTGGGGAATGAGGGGGAAATAGTGGGAGGCCTACTTGCAGCACATGTCCAATTGCCAGGTTCCTTGGAAGATGCAAGGGAAACCTGTGTAGTTAGGCTCTGAGCCGGAACAGTGTTATGCGACTTGGGGTCTGGTAAAATCACAGAAAAGAGAAGAGGCTGAATAAAACTAACAACATGCACTACTAGTTTAACAGTCCTCTGTGATGATAACATATACCACCACCGAAGGGAGTAAGACAGGGATGTTTACTTGCCCCCTCCCTGTTTAATATTTATGTTAATTCCCTAATTCAGTCTCTACATGGAGCAGACGTGCACGCCCCTAACTTCTCAGGAGGAGAGGGGGTTCCAATATTGATGTATGCGGATGACGCTATTGTACTGTCCCAAACTAGAGTTGGTCTTAAACGGGCCCTGAAAATCTTTAGCAAGAAATGTGATGAGGAATTATTAACGATTAACTATTCCAAAACCAAGATTATTCATTTTAATAGGGCATATAAGAAAGATACCTGGAGAATAAATGGACATCTTATAGAGCAAGTTAAAATGTACAAGTATTTGGGGATAACTTTTAGTTATAATGGCAGCTCCTCAGCACATATAACTTCTACAATCTGCTCAGCTGAGAGAAATGCTAATGCTATTATCAGATTTTTCAGGAAGGAAGGCCAAGGTGTAATTCAAGCAGCTTTGAAACTATTTGATGCAAAGATTTTAACCCAACTTACATATGGTATGCAAGTAATTACTTTAAGTGATAATAACTTTAAGGACCTGGAAAAAGTCCAATCTAAATTTATTAGAGCATTATTTAATGCGCCTAAATGCACAGCAAACGTAGTTCTCAGGCAGGAGCTCGGGGTGCCAAGAGTGAAAACGAAAATCTGGATTGCTTCAGTTTTTCACTGGTTAAAAACACATCTGAAGCCTACAGGGCTAATTCCATCTTTTTTAGCTGCCACTCCATATCCTGAATGGTGCTCCAAAATATTGGTTAAACTTGAATCAATTGGGCTTCACCCTGCTAGTCTTTTTGATCTAGGACTGACTAAAGCTAAATCTATAGTATTCCAACGTTTAATGGATATAGAGGCCCAGATAGAAGAAGCGCTTCTACCTCCGAGATATGGAGCTTTGAAATCTTGGGCAGGTTTTGTTCCCGCTCCATATCTATCTAACATCATATATGACGGCTATAGATGGGCCTTTTCAAGAGCACGTTTTGACGCCCTACCCTCTAATCTATTACAAGGAAGGTTTTTGCGCTGGCAGATCTCTCAAAGATGTTGTCCTTGTACAAATCTTGAGACAGAGTCAGTCTCACATATCCTATTACATTGTAATTTTTATGTTATGGAGAGACAGTTGTTAATCTTCCCATTGTTGTCCAAATTTAAACCTTTGGATGTTCATTTGAAATTTGCGGAATTAAGGATTTTAACTTTTTTGTTGGAAGATCGGAAAGAGAGGATATCTTTAGCTGTGGCAAAATTTTGTTTCCTGGCATTAAAGAAGAGGAAACTTGTATCCTAGATAGTAAGTTAATGATAAATTAGCATCGTTCTGTTCCCACTTTAATGATACATTGTGTTGCTCCCGTTTTGTATTACTGCCTTTTAAAATATCTACTTGAATTTTATGTATCTATTGTGTATTTTATATCAATATTCCCTTTGGAAATGTTTTATTTTGACTGGTCGCTTGACCGTACTAATAAACTTGACTTGACTTGACTATACCACCACCACCACCCCAAACTGGCCAGCTCCACGGTGATCTAATCACCATAGGAAACATACATTATTCATGGTTTTGATACAGTGATATTGGATGATTTTTTTTTACATCTCCTATCACCATGTAGGGTAAACATGTTGTGGCTAGCTGCTGATCCAGAATTAGCTGAACTCTGTGTTTCCGGACTTTGTTGCTAAAGGAAAGCTTTATTCCTGAGTTCTGGACCAAAAAAAAAAGCTGCTTTCTTAATCAATATACATTCCAGGGTTGAAAAGTATTGGAGTCGGGAGGCCGGTAATGGTGAAATCAGCATTGTGGTTTATTGTGGGTCAAGAGGGAGCATGGGGACGAAGGGATGGGGAAGACACTTATATTTACAGGTAAACCACACCTTGACCGTGTCCTAGGGCTGCCAAGTCAGCCCGGGGGGCGGGGGATCCCCCGCTATAGGGGTTCCCAATCCGCCGGCCGCCATTCGGCCGGCGGGGGGAACCCCGCCCCAGAAGTCATCCGGTGAGGACGACTTCCCCCATGTAATGACGTCACCCGGAAGTGACGTCATCACGTTGGGGGCGTTGCCAGAGCATTGCCCTGGCAATGCCCCCAACGTGATGACGTCACCTCCGGGTGACGTCATTATGTTGCCGTGGCACGCGTGCAAAGCGCATGCACCAGAAGAGCTCCCAGGGGGGAGAACAACTCCCCCCCGCCGGTAAGTCACCGGGACTTGGCAGCCCTACCGTGCCCCCCCTTAAGGGGATTGGTCCAACAGGGATTAGTCTCCCGCCAAAGGATATTATAGGTCCATTCAAATATCCTCAGCCTCTGATAGGGGGACCGGCAGGATCCCTAGGTCCATTGCTCTCTGGGGAAGAAAGCTCTGTTGTTATCACATCCCATTACAGGTAAATATGCCCAGACATGTTCCCTGGCTGCAGACAAAGAGTCAAGCACCGGGCATAACAAGGGTCTAAGATGGATGGATGGATGCATAAACAGATGCTGTTAGCTGAACCTCAGTCATCTGAATCTCTTAAATCATGGCCTCTTCTCAGACATCCCATTACAGAGAAATGTGTTCATGGCAGTTCCCCGATGCACTCTCATGCCATTATGAAGTACAAAACTTGGCTCAAAAAAGGTAGAAATCTGAGTACTCAATGTGCACATTCAAGACTCATACACACTGAGCACACATATGCTCAGTGTAGATTTTTACACAAAGCACGCCCATTTTCCAAACTTCTTATTACCCATTACTTCTGAGTCTGACCATTATGAAATTTTATGAATAACTGTCAAACTGAAAACTTTGGCTCATCAGAAAATGCCAGTCCAATGCAACTGAGAAAATAATCTGGTGATTTATGATTAAATTTAACACCACTAAAAGTTCCAGTCAGGCCTTGATCTCAAGTACTTTTTGTACAGATCAGCTGCTGTCTTGGGACAAATAAGGACAATTTAGCAAAAGCGTGTCTTGTCCTTTAAATGTCTTTGGAAGTGGAAAATCCCAGTGCAATAAAATATTTACTAACATACAGGTTAATAAACAGCTATATTTAGGCAAGCTTAGCTGTTGTGTTTTGACAAATTAACTGTTAGAAATTCTGGGGGAGTTAATCGCTACTGCTTTGCTCTAAAAATTAACTTCCTTGGGCCAAAAAAGTGCAAATGTATTACTGCCACTCTTCAATAACTCATGGAAAGATAATGATTGTGGTTTTCTTAAGGCTCATTCGCCTATTAATGTGCTCAGTTCTTTATGACTCTTCCCTTGTTCACTCAAAGGATAGCAAGTGAAAAGGAATTTCCAACAAGCTTCAAATATGCAAAGAAACTATGGCCCCGATCACACAGAATTAGCCACGCGATAGGCATGACTCCCAGCTGGATTTTAAGGACGTGATCACAAGAGAACACTTGGCAAGCGTCCCGCACCCGTCTGCAAGCTGTTTTGCTCCACTGGAGAAGCAGAGTTAAAAAAAAAAGTAGCAAAAATCCAGTATCAAACGGGTTGCTACAGGCCACAGATGGAGTTTCCCCGTATAATCATTCCAGCGTGTACTTGTGGCGTCGGGGATAGTCTGATAAAGCTGTCTTGACACTGCCATGCCATTGTTTTTTCCCCCTTCTCAGTATGCGCATCATTGCATACCGCCATTGGAAGCCCTCAGGGCGGAGATGCGATTCATCGATCCCCCGTTTAAGCGCATCGGGAAAAAACAGCAAAAAAAAAAAACCTGACTCACCCACGATTGTGTCTGATCATGCAGTGGTGGGCTGTGCCCACAGCTCTGCAGAACTGTGTGATCACGCAACTGCGGGTCAATTTACTCTGGAGCAAATAACCTCGCTTCCCCGCCTGGATTATCTCGCTCGTGTGACTCGGACCGAGAGCTATTTACTTAGGGTATTTTAAAAGTATTTGGAAAAACTTTACATAACTAACTGATTCATGGGAGATCAACAGCTACCAGGCATAGTGGCTAAAGGAAACCTCCACATGGCAGTAAACCCCTGAATACCAGTAGCAGGAAGCAGCATCAGGGGCAGGCCTCAGCCATTATGCCCTGCTTCTGTAATTGGCTGGCCACTGTGTGAGACAGGATTCTGGACTAGATGGACCACTGGTCTGATCCAGCAGGGCTCTTCTTTTGTTGTTATTGCATTTGAAGAATAAGTAGAAGTGTTGTAGCATCCTAAAGACTGTGTGTGTGTGTGAAGTGCTATCAAGTTGCTTCTGATTTATGATGACCCTATAAATTAATGACCTCCGACATATCCTATCATTAACAGCCTTTCTCAGGTCTTGCAAACTGAGGGCCATGGCTTCCTTTATTGAGTCAATCAATTGTATTTTGGGTTCTCCTCTTTTCCTGCTGCCTTCAACTTTTCCTAGCATGATTTTCTTTTCCAATGACTCTTGTCTTCTCATAATGTGATCAAAAGTATGATAGCCTCAGTTTAGTCATTTTAGTTTCTAGTGAGAGTTCAGGCTTGACTTGATCTAGAACCCACTTGTCTTTTTAACTGTCCACAGTATCCATAAAACTCTCCTCCAACACCACATTCCAAATGAATCAACTTTCTTCCTGTCAGCTTTCCTCCTTGTTCAACTTTTTTACTCCCAGTGTAATTTTTATTTCATGTAAATAAGACAAACAATCGACAAACATTAATACATATATAGAGGAGCACGATTGTTCATTCCCCCCCCATGTCTTTGACCTCATAGTCTATTGTTATATATTTCACCTTATAGGTGTATTATATATCTTTTACTAATATTTATGTCTATGTTTCTTGATTCCCTTTGTTACAGTTAGAAGTCCAGGAATTCTAATTATTGTTTTCTTCTAGCCATTCATAAAGTCTTGACCATGTGTTCTGAAAATCTTCTTTGTTATTTCCTCGTATTATCATAGTCAGTTTGTCCGTCTCAGCGGTTTCCAGTATTTTAGTAATAACTTCTTCTTTTGTAGGAACTTCAGTCCTTCTCCAGTGTTTCGCATATAACATTCTTACTGCTGTTACAATATGTATAGTAATATAAAAATCTTGTATTTTATAGTTTTCTGGTGTTATATTTAACAAAAACAGTTCTGATATGTAAGGCACAGTAGTTTTTTACACTTTTTGTAACAATTCACGTATCCAAGACCAATATTTTTTAACCTTCTCACATGTCCACCACATATGAAAAAATGAACCTACGTTGTTATGACATTTCGAACAATCATTTGACAATTGAGGATATATCTTAGCTAGTTTATTGGTGTCATACACCATCTATAAAACATTGTATATATATTTTCTTTATAAGAAATTGCTTTAGTAATCTTTACATTGGTTTTCCATACCTGTAGCCACTGATCTAAATCAACGTTGTGTCCCAAGTTTTGCACCCATTTAACTATAGTTTTTAACTATTTCATCCTGCGTTTTATCTTCTAACATTAATAAATACAGTTTTTAAATCAATTTATCATCAGCATGTAACAGTATTTTATCCATTTCCGTTGTGTTTGAATGAAACTCCAATGATTTATCTTTTACAGTTCTTGACTCTATTTGTAACCTTTCCCATCAACCTATATGTATCTCTTGTTCTTTAAGTTTTTCTGTTAATTTTAAGTCATTTTTATTATCTAACAACTCTTCATATCTCAACAACATATATTTAATATCAGGTTAGGATTTGTAAAAGCTTTAAGTGGTGAAACCCATCTAGGTATCTTGGTATAAAATAGTCTTAATATTTTCCCATACCAACATTAAAGATTTCCTAATCATATGTTGTTTAAAATACTCGTGTGTATCCGATTTTCCATACTACATGAATGCATGCCAACCCAATAAAAGATCATGTCCCTCTGGTGTTAACAATCTGGTATTTTCTAATATCATCCAATCTTTTATCCACACCAATGCTGCCACTCTATAATATAGAAGCCAGTCTGGAAACGCAAATCCAGCTCTTTCTTTAGCAACTTATAAGTTTTTCATCTATATTCTTGGTTTTTTATTTTGCCATATACATTGTGACATCACTTTCTCCAGTTCTTTGAAGTATTGTTGATTTTGAAGTACTGGTATTGTTTGGAATAAAAAGATTAATCTTGGAAGGATATTCATCTTTATTGTAGCTATTCTGCCCATCAAAGATATTTATAGATTTTCTCATTTATCTAAATCTTTTTTGATTTCTGTCAGAAGTTCTATATAATTATCTTTCATCAGAGAGCTACATCTGTTAGTTATTTTTACCCCTACTAAATATTTCACTTACTTTTGCAATTCAAATCCTGATTTCTCTTGCAGTTGTATCTCTTGGTCTTGAGTCACATTTCTGTTAACATTTTCATCTTAGTCAAATTAGTCTTTAGTCCAGCTACTTGGCCATAATCTAACAATGTAGTTAACAGTTTTGTAATTGAGTCCAGTGACTTCTCTAAAATAAAATCATCAGCAAATGCTTGTAATCAGGGCTTTTTTTTTTAAAAAAAAGCCCAGCAGGAACTCTTTAGCATAATAGGCCACTCCCAACAGCAAAAACTCATTAGCATATTAGGCCACACTCCCGACAGCTTGTAATTTATATTCTTCTCCTCTTATTTTAACCCCTTTAATACCTTTGTCCTCTCTAATCATATTGTTCAGTATTTCAAGGAAAAATATAAACAACAGTGGTGAGAGTGAAAGTTGTCTAGTTCCTTTTTGTATCTCAATATACTGTGATAAGTCTCCATTGATGAGAATCCTCACATTGTTTAGTATACATACCGCTTCTTGTTCAACTTTTACACCATTCATACACAGTAATGGGGAATATTATGGTATGAATTATCTTGATATTGGTCACCAGTGACACAGCTAAGTTTGCCAGACACCCAGTCCAGGTGGGGGATCCCCCAATTTTTGGGGCTTCTGCACGCTGCCAGCCAGCTGGCCAGTGGGGAAAGCCCACCCCTGAACACCCACATCATGCAGTGATGTCCCCAACACAATGTCAGGCAGAAGTGACATCGTCATGTCGGCAATGTCGTGCAGCAATGCTCTGCTTTTTGGGCAAAACTCTATGGTTTGAGCTCAATTTTAACCATAGAGTCTACCCAAAAAGCAGAGCATTGCCCCCAATGTTGCTGATGTGATTACATCACTTCTGTACGATGTCATTGTGTCAGGGACGTTGCTGCCCCCTCCCAAATCCCCCCGCTGGCACAACAATTGCACTTGGCAACCCTAGACAGCCCTACACTTAAGAATCTTTTCTAAAGGCTGCCCTCCCATCTCAGTCTCCTTCTGATTTCTTGGTTGCAGTCTCCCTTTAAGTTGATGATGGAGCCAAAGAAAAGGAAATCTTGAACAATTTCAATTTTTTCATCATCAACCTTAAAATTATATAATTCCCCAATAGTCATTACTTTTATGTTCTTGATGTTCAGCTGTAATCCTGCTTTGGCACCCTAAATACTAACAAATTTTATTACAGCATAAACTTCTGTGAATAGTTTCATGTAAAGTTTATACTTTTTTAGTGGAAAGGTTATGCTTGAACACATTATTTTTTTAAAAAAAGCTCAGTTTACAACAGGGTTGCCAGCCTCCAGGTGGGGCCTGGGGATCTCCCGCTTTTACAACTGATCTCCAGCTGACAGAGCGCAGCTCCCCTGGAGAAAATGGCTGCTTTGAAGGGTAGACTCTATCGCATTGTACTACGCTGAGGCCCCTCCCCTCCCCAAACCCCGCCCACTCCCAGCTCCACCCCCAAAGTCTCCAGGTATTTCCCAACTCAGACTTGGCAACCCTAGTTTACAACACTTTTTAAGTACTCCTTCGTGAGTTTAAAAGAAACTGTTCAGATACCTGCCATGTATGGCTTCTGTAAATTCTCATAGAAACAGAATTACAAAAATCAAATGTGTTTACTGATTAACTGGCACACATCTTTTAACAATCAAAAGATTTTAAACCAATTAATCTGAATAATCAACTGAACACTGAATTCCTAAGTCTTTAATAACTCCACGGTCCTGGTTTCTAGATCTGAGACTCTTGCCTTCTCTGTACACAGAGGCTGCGTTCACACTTGCAGATTTGAGCCGGCTGCAGCCGGCTCCAATCTGCACGTTTACACTGTGACAGCTGGCTCCCGTCCCCAGCCGTCGCCTACCGTGCAAAAATGTGTCTGAAATCCGAGACCAGCTCCCCTGCTGGTCTCAGCTGTTGTCTTCTGGCTGCAGCCGCATTTGTGTGCTGTGTAAACGTTGAGCCGTCTCTGAGGCACTTCTGAGTAATCCCCCTCCCCTCCCTGTGGAAGCCTCTGGCTTCCGGTTTTCGTTCGCCATTTTTTTTTTAAGTTTACCGAGATTCGCATGAGCGCACATACACTCGAACAATTAAATCACAGAGCTGTAAATGGCCGCTGTTTCTATCATGTACATGACTGATTGATCAGGTTAAGGCTATTTTCGGGTGAACATTTGAAAGGGAAGTGCACTGTTAAAGGAGCTGGCTTGCTTGGACTGAAAATAGCACCCAGGAATCATGTGACCTGTGCCGGAACTCATTTCACACATCCTCTGGGCATGCTTTGGTTGGGAAATCGAAACCTAGCTGTGATGGCTGCTGCTGCTGCTGGAGGCATCTACTGGAGCCAGGCCAAGACCCTGGAACTGTTAGCCCTGTGGGGGGAACAGCAGGTCCAGGAGGAACTGGGCGCATCCAGCAGGAACATGCATGTGTTCAGCAGAATCGCAGAGGCAATGGCAGCAAAGGGGTTCAGGAGGACTGCCCAGGAGTGCCGGAGAAAGACAAAGGCTCTGCGCCTGGCCTACAAGAAAGTTGTTGCCAACAACAAAAGATCTGGAAACTCCCGGCAGACATGCCCATACTTCGAGGAGCTCAGCAGGATCTTTCATGGCAGAGCCAGTGTGACTGGGAGGAGGCTGTCACACAGCTTTGTGGAAAGATCTGCACCCAGGGCAACGCTGGAGTGCATCCTCCCTCCCAAACAAAAGTCACACTGGATCTCATGCCCCTCGAACACCAGGGAGATCTGCCAAGTGGAGCAAGCAGCGCAGGTGGTGAGTGCATACACATGGGAACACAATTGTGTGAGCCCCCCCCACCCAAGTCACAAATGAATCCACCACACATTTTCCCGCCTTGTCCCTCTGTTGACTGAGGCACTCTCTCCCAGCATTCACCTTGTGTTGCCAGCTGCAGATTTAAAAAATTCCAGCTAACTTTGACGTGGATCCCTGTAGAGTGTGTGGTTTGTGTAGGGAATAAAAGCACAATTTCCCCTAGAGGCGGCCAGGTCCTCCCGGGCTACTTGTGGGGGACACGGGTATAGGGGTCCCCAACCCATGTTGGGAAAATCCTGGAGATTGGCAGGCTGAGCCTCGAGTTTCTACAGGGCTACTGCTGTCTGTAGTCTGTACATTAGGTGTGATGGTAGGTGACCCCGAGGCCCACAGTGGAGGCCCTCGTCTCATACTGGCTGGGAAATTGGCAGCCATTTTTTCCAGGGGAAACCATGCTTGTCATCTAGCGCTTAGCTCTAATTCCAGGAGATCTCCAGGCCCCACCTGGGTGCGGGGAACCCTGTGATACGGGGCAGATCGGTGACCTGACCATGTTGGTAGTCTCCATTTCAGGACATGCATCCCTGCTGGTGGGAATTCTGATATACCTCAACCTGACAGCATGTCATGATGCCCCACTGAGATACTGCAAGAACAGCCATCCTAACATGTCCATGATTAGCCTCCTCATCCTTCCTATTGCTCCAGCTACCTGTATCTCTGTAACAGCTGTGTGGTTGCCTGACAAACCATGGCATGCAGCTCAATTGACATCACACTGTTTTTTCTCTTAATTACAGACTGGGATGTCGACATTCCACATGGTGAGCCAGAGGAGGTGGACGAGGACAATAACAGCAGAGAAAGGGAGGCCCCCTCAGCACTGGAAGGTGGGTATGTTGAGAGCAGGGGGAATGAAATTTTCCATGGTTTATCTCTTTTTGTGATGCCTCGCATAGTCCACCCCCATTCACTCCCTAGTTTTTAAACCTGCCAACTTCCCACTGAGCAACTTGTGTCCCAACTGCATTTTCTAATCTGTGTACTTCTACATGATATGATGTATTAGGCAGCAGGTGGTGTCTTTGTTATAACAATGTACTCTCACTTGTGTTCCCCAGGCACTTCAACATCCAGCAGGCCAGAGGTAGGCGGGAGTCCGGTCTCCGAAGCCCAACAAGGTAAGTGTGATACCCTGGAGCTGCCGGTGGCATGGCATGGCAAGCCATGAGCGGGTGTTGAATGGAGACAACGTCCAGAGCATGTCAACCACAACCCAGTACATCTTTCCTGTTTTTTCTCCCCACCACAGAGTTCCCACCAGGGGTGAACGTCACCAAGCTGTCTCCTAGATCCCGGCTAGCGTTCGTCCATGCACGGACAAAACGCGTCTCTGCAACACAAAGAATTGGGGAGGCCATGATGCGTCACTCCGAGAGACACCGGCGGGCCCTTCTAGATGCTTCACTGAGGGAGCACAATGAATTTATGGAAGTTATGAGGGCATCCCTCGACCAGGAGAAGCATACAAGTGAGGCCCTATGTGGCATCCTTAATGGCACACTACGTGCTATCACTGAACTGACAAGGTCAATGACTGGGGAGGGGGCCACACCAGCTGCACGGGTGACCTCACCATTGTCTGCCAGTCTAGGCTGCCCAGGCAACGGGGACGGGGACGTGGGGACTGCCTTGAGAGAGGGAGTCTCAAATCCCCATGCCATTGAATCGCCACCAAGCCTCTCTCAGGGCACTCCCAGCATACACCATCTAGGCTGCCCAGGCGATGCGGACGGGGACGTGGGGACTGCCTTGAGAGAGGGAATCTCAAATCCTCACACCATCGAGTCGCCGCCAAGCCTCTCTCAGGGCACTCACTGCGTACGCCGTGGAAAGAGACTGAAGAAAACTAAACACATCTACTCTCCACCAGAGTAGAGCAAATTACTGCAATGTATTTAGTTAAAGTCTACTGTTATTGTTTCTATGTTATTGTCTGATTGTGTTGAAACACATTACACAGTGTTTTCAAACTCTGCCTCCAGCATCATGAACAGGGGTGCAAACAACCAACTGAACACCTGCTTTGACTGTAAAGCTACGTTGTCAGTTCCAAGGTTGGGGAAAAAGATCTCATTTGGGGGATGTGGCATGGGGAGGTCAGGGACCTCTTTGGGGTGCAGTGCCATAGAGGCCACCTGCCGGAGCATCTTGTGTATCCAGGGGAACCAGCTCTCCATGTAGTGAGATGACGAGTCGAGGTAATGGGGAATGCCCTGGTCCAATCTGGAGTCCGGAATCCCAACTTGTGAGGCAAATGTATGAGGTGCATCTTTCATGATTTGAGGAGGCACCCGACACATTTTATGTTGGAAGCCAAAATAAAAGCCCCAAAGCAGTATCCCTCAACAAAGTAAGACAAGCAGACCACTGTGAGGAAAAAATGATTTTATGAAACAGTAAAAAAGATAACCATTATAACATTTAATTACCAAAACTTCTTACAGAGAAACACAAAAAACCCAACAAGAACAAGCCACAAACACACTACCCCTCCTCCCCAGCTCCCTCCCCTGGCTTGTCACTCTCTTCCTCCTCTTCCTCCTGCTCAGCCTGTTCCTAGAGAGCCCGGTTGAGGCGCATGCTGTCCAACTCCCGCCTCTGTCTGAGCATGGCCCACTCCAAGACACCAACCTGCTGGTTTATAGTGTCCACTGCAAATAAAAGCAGGTGCTTCCAATCAACACCTAGTAGCTCCGTACCCGAGGCGAAGTGCACAACACGTTTTCTACTTTTGCAGGGTTTCAGTTGTGATGACGTGGTTTGGTCTACTGGGTGAAAACCAGTCGCATCTGTTCAATAGTAGGCTGGGCGATGGACCATGTGCCCTTGATAGCTCACAGTTCCCTGATGCCACACACACACCGGGGCAGGAGGGGATACTCACGTTTTTGGTTTGTCGTTTCCAGGCTTGCCTGGAACTGCATGAGGGTTGCTCTCACACCCTTCCAGAGCTCCCGCAAATCCTGGGGGGGGGCCCTCCTGTGCAGCCACACTTCCTCCGTCACTCGCTTCACCACCTTCTGAGAGAGAATGGAAGGCTGTCAAAATGGTCATGGCTATTTCTTCGCTAGACAAACGAGGGTCATGGCACTTACCTATTTGGGACTCGCTGGGGGGTCCAGAGTCAATTTGCTGAGATGCCTCCTCCTCAGCACCTGTGGACCCTGAAATGAGTGGTTGATGAGTATAGGTTAATAGAGCCAGTCCAACATTCTCAGTGACCGTACAAAGTTCCCTCGATGACAGCACACCTGGTTTTCACCCAAGACACATCTCCAAAAATCCCGATGTGCCAGGGGAGGACCACCCACAGTCGGTCACCTAGGTTTTGATCCCGATATGGTTACAAATACAATGCTGATCACTGAGCATTGGCAGAGGACTCACCAGACATACAGACAAACCTACCTTGCTCACTTGCCTCGGGTGTTCCAGAGGTCTGCATGCCCCTGCTCACAAACCATCCTGCTCCTGTATAAAAAGACACATAACAATTGAGTTGTACATGTCTTCCTCAATAACCTACTTGATGTCCATCTCCATGCTATGTAGTCAGATGTGCTGAAGAGTTCTGTGTTGAGATACCGCCATTAGAATTCAGAGCCTGCCAATTGGCAGCTGCATGAACCATTTGGCTCAGGAGACATCCCTTCTGGAGCAAGGATAGATCATTGTGTGGCCTGGAGGCTACAGTACCCAGAGCTAACTCAGAAGAACCAAGCCGATAAGGAACACTGGTTGTAACTTGTGAGGAGAGCGGTGGTACCCACACGCTCGAGCCACACAGATCTGACAGTACCTGCCTTCACTCCCACTCACCACCCCTGAACCTCATCACAGCATGAGTGCCCAAGGTGGCTGCAAGTCATTCTCCCAGTGTACCATACCTAATAAAATGCTATGTATTATCTTGGGCCACGGGAGACCACTGAACTCATGTATAGGGAAAATACTTTGGTTCACTTGAGCAGAGGATGCAACCAATCCCCATACCAGGGCAGTGGGTGCTATGTTTGCTTACCATATCTGTCTTCGCTGTCCTGTGAAGTCCCAAGTGGGGAATCTTCAAGAACCGGCTGTCTGCAGCTCCGTTTAGGGCGATAACTTTCTATGGAAAGGCAAGGGGTTAAAATATCAGGACATGCAGATGACGACCCAGGTGTGTGATGTCAAGTTTTGCCAGCCTCTAGGTGGGGCCTGGAGATCTGCTGCTCATGCAACTGGCCTCCAGCTAACAGCTATCATCTCCCTGTGATTAAATGGCTGTGTGGTGGTTGGGGGAATCTATCACTGAAACAGGTTGAGACCTCTCCCTTCCAAACACACCACACTCTCAAGGATCTCCCCCCAAAGTCTCCAGGAATTTTCCAACATACAGTTGGCATCCTTAAAGACGCCATGGTGGTTGGGGGGTTATTTTTACTCACTTAGTGGCCTGCGCATCTCCCATCCTGGATTGCTGGCCTGGTCCCATAGCCGCCTCAGCAGATTGAATCGGGGGGGCCTCCCACTAATGGGCGGTATCCCCCCCCAATCCTCGAGGGTGTCAAAAAATGCCGCTTTATCTCTTTTAAATTTTGCATGGCACTGGCTGGCTGAACGCGTGTGCCCAGCCTCAGCCAGCGCTGCAGCCACCTCTTCAAAAATTGAGAGGGTCTCCATATGGGTGCTGGAGATGACCCTCTCTCCGTACCCATGCTCCAGAAGGAACTGGTACATTATGTCCAGTTCCTTATCTTGCCAGTAGACCCCCTTTCTTGGACAAGCATCCATTTTTGCAGAAGTTTGGAGCGGTTCTGATTGCGCGCATGCGCGCACGAGCGAAAACAGACTTTGAGCACTGAAAAAGACATGCGCACGTCACGCTCAAATGGACGAAGTTTTGAAAGTTTTCTGAGGATTTCTGGGTTGTGCCCACAATGCAGTTCTGCTAAGTAAGGCAGAGAAAATTCTCCCTTTGGCCAGTTAGCCTTGATGATCAACTTTGCAATGCTGACTAGACATCCCCCTTTTAATTCAGGGAAAGACTTGCAGGGGTTGTTTTACCCCCCCCCCCCAGGTGTGTTCTTTCTTTGTGGGTGAATTATGGCTCTACTGCTAGAGTCTGAGCACCCATGGGTAGAGGAGGGTTTTTTGGAGGTGTTAACAATGATAGGTAGCCCTGAGTGCTCAACATCAAGCAAATTAACGTTTCAAATGTCCCTCTCTGGCCCATGGGAATAAGAGTCTGGCTTCCATTCTGACACTTAACCCACACACCCCAGGGGGAAAGGGGACGATGCAGCATCAGATGCTGCAAAATGTGCAACCCACAGAGCAGCTTGTGTGATGTGTTGGCCCCCCCAAATTAAGACAGCGTTTCATTTTTAAAGATACCCAGTGAGTTGTGACCTGAAACTCTCCCCAACAGCCTTTATTTGGGTTGGGGGGGGGGGAATAGCCTGTAAAAGCTTTCTTGCTAGCAATCAACTTAGGGAGCCAATGACGAACGAGTTCAGAGTGACTGCATGATTTGGCTGCTGCATGAATGATTGTGATCCTCAGCCATTCCTTCCTGAGTGAGCACAAAGATCTATGGGCCGTGTGCAAGAAAGCTTTAGGGCTCCTCACACCGAGCTTCCTGGCCCCCTCCCATGGTAGTCAATTCACACAGTCCTGGGTTGGAATCCCATCTCTCCCCCTCACATGCAGCCGGCTGGGTGAGCTTGGGCCAGTCACAGGTCCCCTTGCAGCTGCTCTCTCTGCAGCAGTCCTCTAGAGAGCTCTCTCTGATCAAACCTGCCCCACTATGTGACCGCTATGGGGAGATTGTACGCAGCCTTGAGACGCCTTTAGGCGGTGAAAAAGTGGGGTTTTGTCTTTGCGCCTTCTCGGGGCTCACATGGAGAGGTCAGCACTGCAGGGTTGTTTTGCAGAAAGAGATTGAAATGACTAGACAAGAACTCTGGCAGCAATGATGAAGACTATGGGCAAATGAATGTAATCCTCACGTTTAACAGAAAACATGTAACGCCACAGAATGTTAAACAAGGATATTTACTTTTGTACAAAGAAAAACCATTACTCATGTATGTACAACTCCAGTTGCGGGGGGGGGAGGTTAACGTACACGACGACTCAGGATCCAGCAGGTCAGCGCATCACGAACAGCCCTCCCCTCCTCATGCTCTCTGTCGTTACCCTGCGGCTGGTGTCCCTGCGCATGAGGAGTGCTGTGCAGCTGTGATTCCTCCACTGTGACCGGGTGGCCACGCTCCTCACAGATGTTGTGCAGAACAGCACATGCACAGATAATGCAGTTCAAGTTCTGCTCCATCACTTGAAGCCTGGCCCCCAAACACCTCCAGCGTGCCTTCAGGCGTCCAAAGGCCCGCTCTACCACGCAACGGGCCCTGCTGTGAACCCGGTTGAATGTGGCCTGCCGAGGTGTCAGTGCCCCAGTGTATGGCGTGATTAGCCAACGCCGCATCGGGTAGGCAGGATCAGCTATTATTAGAGGGGGGATCTGTACCCCCTCAATGGTCACCGTTGGGTTCCCTGGTACAAATATGCCATGGTCCATCGCGTCCATGATCTTCGAGCGATGCAGCGTGTGTGTGTCGTGGCTTCTTCCCACCTCCCCAACGGTGACATCTATGAAACGGCCCTGGTGGTCCACGGTCCCTTGCAGCAGCACCGAGTAGTCGTGCTTCCTGTTGTAAAACTCAGATGCCTGGTATGGTGGTGCCCGGATCTGGATGTGGCAGCCATTCATGGCCCCCACACACTGAGGAAACCCCAGTTCCGCGAAACCCAGCATCACCTGGAAAAAGAAAAGGATACCACATACGTTTATAGTCCCACGCAACCTGGCTCTGGCCAGATTGATCAATGGCAGGCATAGGAGACACCGCTCACAAGATGCCTGTTGTGGGTACAGGAAGGATTAGCCAGACTAATGATTCAACTGTTGACATTAATCATCAGCAGATCTCTGTTTAAGTACCGGCCATCTGGACCATGGTGGTGGTCACAGTAGTGGTCATCTGATTGGAATGGGCACCTCTCTTCTGCTGCAGCAATGCTTTCCTGAACAGGCAAGCTGTATCATGTGATGTGCAAAATGTCATTTAAGCATCTTTAGTTGGGTTGCCAGCCTTCCATTGGCGGCCAGATAAGTCATATCACCTGGAGAAAATGGCTGCCTCTGGAAGGGTGTCACATAATTGTGTAACACCTACTGTATCGCATGCTTCTGCTATACAGGGGAGATGCTTACCCGTCCAGGTGAACGCAGACAGATGATGTTGCTCAATAGGTGCACCTCGATTGCCAGGCAGACCTCCACCACAATTCCTGCCACAGTAGATCTGGCCACTCCGAATAGGGCACCCACCAGACGGTAGCATAAGGCATTGGCAAGCCAAGATATGGCGATGGCCACACGCTCATCTACCGGAATGGGGTCCCTCATGGCTGTCCCCTCACGCTGCAGATGTGGCCTCAGAGAGTCCACCAGCCAATTGAAGGTTGCCCTGCTCATCCGGAAGTTCTGGATCCACTGCTCATCCTCCCAGATGATACGGGCATAGACGTTCCAGCGAGGATCAGGACGAGGATAGACCCACCACCTCCGTGGGGCCCTTTGCTCAGCCATCGTCAGGATATATGCCAAGTCGAAGGACTCTGAAGCCTCAAAGTCCCTCATTCTGGCTCTCCTAATTGCCAGGTGCCGCCTGACAAATGCCAGCCTCTGTGCTCTCATGGCTGCCAACCTGTGAAGCAGGCGACAGACCCCTGTGAGACAGATCTGTGCACTCAGAAAGGCCACCAAGCGCTGCTCCTGAGGATTCATGATGCTCCCTCAGTGCAAGTGCCAAAAAAGAGTGGGAAAAAAGTTTTATCTCAGGCGGATTGATTCAGTCATGTCAGTGAAATCACGGTGCCCTGCGGAAGTATCAGAAAAAGTCAGTGATTCGGTCAAATGGTGCTACACATGCGCGAAATCCCCCCCCCCCCGAACCAGTGCATGATTGTATGTGAAAGTCTCGAAATAATTTTTTAAAACCCCACATAATGTAAACACGGGGGAGCCGCTTGCATGCGATCCAAGTCAAGGTTAGTGTGATCGCGATTTTCCAGCTCATGCCACTTGAAGCCAGCTCCAGCAGGTTTCAGAACACCAGTATGAATGCACCCAGTAAGTCCAAAATAACCTAGAAGAGGGTCCATCAACTACTGCAACTCTAAAAGCAGTTACTTGGAAATCATTCATTTCAATAGAACCCTGTGAGTCACAACGTTCAACAGGGCTGACAAGGTTGTTTAGGATTGTTCATCTTTGTCTCATTAAACTAATGGGGGTATTCCCAATTCTAAATACTAGGAAGATGACCAGAACAGTTAGCATGTTTGGGCTCAGGGTTTGGGGTTATTTGAATGCAAATCCTGTTAAACTCAGTGGGACTTCCGGAAACATTCATAGATAAGGCTTCCAGCGTTACAGCTTTATCCTCAACCCTAAGTACATCACTGGACATCCGCACTGCTCCTCTATTGTGTTTTCTGGTAGGTCTCCATGTCAAGGTTATGGATGTGGGGACTTTTCTATCACCCCACCTTCTTTTGGTCAGTGTCTTGAACATACGGGATGATGAAGAGTTCCCTACCTCAAAGGCCTGCTCCTTACTTTGTGACAGTTTGGTCGGACCTAATTAAGCTTCTCCCTGCTTCTCTTGTTGTTGCTTTTTTCGATCAGACCAAGAAACTGTCAACGATTTTCATCATCGCAAAGTATGCCGAGGTAGGGCTGCCACCTGAAGGGCTCCAAAAGAGACCAGCCTAAAATCGCTGGGCTTAGAAAGTTGCGGCTCAGTTCAGGACGACCCTGTCTCATACGAGGACAAAAGATTCTCGGGGGGGGGGGGGCGGGGGGAGAAATAGCCGTCGCTCTATCCTGAGGCATCTCTATGATAAACGGTCTCGTTCAATTTCACGCCCGTTGGAAATGTAGTATCTGCAACAGTTCCGTCACTTCAGCCTTCCTATTAGTACTTTTGCATGTCCCTCTTGGCTCAGTTCTTCCAGCGCCCGCCCCCGGAAGTTAACTATGTCACGTCCGGGGGCTTTTAATCATGTGACTAAACTGGAACCCCTGTAAAATGGCGGCGCCCGTATCGCCGTCAGTGTTGGCGGCTACCGGAGGGTCGGCGGGACTGAGGTAATGGGTGGGGGGAGGTGGTGGCAGAGACATTTGAAACCGGCTTCGGTTACGAGGGGCCGGGTTTCAGCTGGGCTCCAGGTTCTCCTCGCCCTTGCCGCGCGTTCAGTGGACCGCTAGCGATGACGGAGAGAAAGAGAAGGCTACCTAACGGTGGATTAAAGCGAGGAGGCTTCTGGCGGGGCTGCTGGGAAACCTTCCCGGCGTCGGGTCCAGCGTTTTCCCACTCGATATCCTTGTTAAGGCTTCACTTTCATGTGTGTCTCACAGAAAAGCTAGAGACTACAGCATAGTTCAGACTGCGATTTCTGGACTTTTCGTGCACGTGTAGGAAAGTCCAAGGAAGAACCCAGGAAGTGTTAATCCGAGAACGTGTTCGCTTTCCTACCGTTCAGCTTCCAAACCAGATCATAATCAAAACCAAAACAATTCCGGATAAAATCTGCCCACTTCTTGACCATAAAATCTCCAAAGCAGCTTCCATTTTAATAAACTCGCTTTCTGAAGATAGTATTTCTTCTTCTAGCTTTCTCATTGCCAGTATGTTAATGCACCCCGCCCTCACAGGTTGTTTTGAGTTATTATTCTGTTGCTGCCCTTGGTATGCTGCTAGTCCATTCCTCCCAGGACCGGAGGTGTTTAAAGTCCTGTGGATCATCCCCACTACCTGCTGAACATGGGAGGGTAGGGTTGCAGATCTAGGCTAGGAAACTCCTGGAGATTTAGGGATGGAGCCTGTGGAGGACAGGGACCTCAGTGGAGTACAATGCCAGAGTCCACCCTCCAAAATGTCCATTTTCTCCAGAGGAACTGATTTTTAGTTTGGAGACAAGCTGTAGTTCCAGGGGACCCCCAGGTCCTACCTGGCGGCTGGTATCCCTAGCTGAACAGGAAATTAATATTTTCATATAAATTAATTGAAAGGAGATTGATTTGAGGTGAGTATTGGTACTTGGAGCTCAAATTGTACTCTGCCTTTTGTTATCACTGTCTATCAATGCAACAGTTGGTGCAACAGCAACTGCAAGGCCAGATTATTACCAAAAAACCCCCCCATATTTTTGCTTAAAAAGCTTGAGGGATTTGGATGCTGAGAACCACTGTGGGCTCTGGAAGAGTCTCTCTTTCCCCATGTTCAGAAAACAAACAAATTTTGATTAGTATGCTGCAACTGTTACCAAACCAGCATGTTGGTACCCTTGGATGGCCCAGCCCACTAGAACTTCTGTTCCCCTTGTCTCCATCCTTCTTAGTAGGAGAGGGCTTTTTAAGGTATAATTGGAGTGGTACCATAACAAAATGTTTAATCTAAGTCACTAAATAATATCCAAAGGGCCCCTAGGCTAAGGCTTTGGAAAGTGACATTGACATAATAAATATGCTGACTGAAGAAGCCAGTTCTTGAGATTCCTTGATCCCTGACTGTTTAGGCAGATGAAGAAAGTGCTGTAAGGAGGTGATTGGGGGGGGATGCTAGGAGAGATGGTGAAAGAAAGTGGGAAGGATTGTTTTGGCTATGCTGCAGTTAAGCTGTGATGATGCTCTGGGTAGAACAAAGTTGGTCAGAAATAAATGATAACCCTTTAGCCTTATATTACTATAACCATAAGAAATGTACATGGTAGAATTTTAAAGGTAACCAGTACAATATATGAAATTATAGGAGCTAAACTAATACGAAATCAGGGAGTGAAGAAGTGTTAACTGTGGTAAAAATTACTGTAGGCAAAACCTGGAAAAGAAGGCACATGCCATTGATAGATGTTTAGTTTCAGGGAGTCTGGTACATAATGTACTTGTGTAATACTAGGAACAATAACACTCAGATGTTTGTGGGGAAATAATGGTGTTGTGGAACCAAAATATAGAACTGATAAGATGCATTGGCAGATTTAGTTGGATTTTTTAGGGTACTTAAATGTGGTTCTTGTTTGAAATATGCCTGCATTTTTGTTTCTTTCTCTTTCGTTATATTTCTACAGATGATAAAATGTGAATTAGGTAAAACCATGAGTGTTTTTGATTTTGGCAGGGTTTTTTTTCTAAAATTTAGTATGCTAAGAAAATGCTGTTGTGGATTGTAATGTGGTTCAAATCTGAAAAATTTTAGCTGAGCACTTGGCTGGCCATTTACTATAAAAATAAAGGAGAAACTTTTCTGTCTTCAGCCATAAGAAGTACAGAGCACTTCTGAAGAAAGAGAAACGAAAGAAAAAAAGACAATTACTAGCAAGACTGAGAGATTCAGGTAAAAATCCTATTGATGTGCACAGAGAAACACATATTTTTGCCTTTTTTAAAATACTGGGAGATCGCTTTCATTAGTGGATATTTAGAAAAGTATTCCAAAATTTTAAAAAGTTTTACAAAAGCAGAAATTACCAATTACCAAAGTGAGGTTATATTATTGTAGCTGCACAACTGCAGTTTATTAGGATCCACAAATATTAACCTGGCTTACTGTTTGACTAGTACCTGTGTGTGCCTGTCCTCTTCTCAGTATTCTGAGAGGCAGGAATTTCTTTCACTTTCTTCTGGACTAAACAACTGGAGAGACTTTAGCATTTATCTTACATATATCTGAAGCTGCTTTATACTGAGTCAGAACTTTGGTTTATGAAGGTAGAATTTGTCTGGCAGCAGCTCTGCAGAGCCTCAAGCAGAGATCTTTCACACCACTTACTTCTAGATTCCTTTAGATGGTGATTGAACCTGGGATTGTCTGCATGCAAAGTGGATGCTCTATCACTGAGTACCAGCCTCTATTAGACAAAATGTGGTACAGGTGAGAGCTCTGGGGATGGATGTGTGCTGGTGAACATCATTTTTGCTAAGGGCAGTTGTTTCTCTATTTTCATAACATGTTAAACTTTGGGATTATGATATAAAGTTCGAATAATCTGATATGACTGTGGGTTAAATCCAACTATGCTTTTCCATTCAGAGCCAATCAATAGTCCATTCATGGAAGATTACTCCACAAACGGAAAGGCTTCTTTCTGAACGAGACAGTTTGGTGTAGTGGTTAAGTGTGCGGACTCTAATCTGGGAGAACCGGGTTTGATTCCCCACTCCTCTGCTTGCATCTGCTGGATGACCTTGGGCAAGCCATAACTCTGTACCAGTTGTTCTCTCAAGGACAGTTGTCTCACTCAGCCCCACCTACCTCACAGGGTGTCTGTTGTGGGGAGGGGAAGGAAAAGGAGTTTGTAAACCGCTCTGAGACTCCAAGTAAGTGAAGGGCGGGATATAAATCCAGTCTCTTCTTCTCTTCTTCTTCTTCTTGGATCCAGTCATTAATGGGATGAAACCAGCCATCGTCCACAGAGCTTCCTCCAGTCTAAGAAGCCTTTCAATTTAAGTGGCTCTTCTTGCTCTGTTAGATCCACTTAAATTGGAGGAAGTTGCCTTAGGCTGAAGGAAGATTCCTTAGCGTATTTCTCCATTTGAGGAAGACCCACTTGAGGAAAGCTTCTTGAGCTGGAAGAAAGCTCCAAGCTTTGCTCGGAGGAGTGGTAGGCTGGGGTAAAATCCATTATAGTGAAAATGAGACTACTATAACTCTGCTTTATGTAATGAGTTTGGGTTAGTCCTAAATTCTCCCCTACACCCTGCAAGCTTAGGCTGCATCAACAGCTCTTTTTACTGCTGGGTGAGAAGGCTGCTGTGTTTTTAAATTGATCATGGTCTGACAAATGAAATTCAAGTGTTCATAATCTTGAGAATAAAGTTTAAGTTCAGTGGCACCTTTAAGACCAATAAGGTTTATTCAAGTTATAATCTTTAAAACTTCGTTGATCTTAAAGGTGCCGCTGGTCTCAAACTTTGTTCTGCTGCTTCAGACCAACACACCTACCCACCTGAACTAATCTTGTGAATGTTCAGCTTGAGCTCGACTTAGATAGTCTAGGCAAGCCTGATCTCATCAGATTTTGGAAGCTAAGCAGGGCTGACCCTGGCAAGTACTTGGAAGGGTGACCTCCAGGGAATACCAGGGCTGGGACATAGAGGCAGGTAATATCAATATTACCTGAGCCCACTTGCGGGGAGGGCGGGATATAAATATGAAAAATAAATATAAAATAAATAAATAAATAAATCAAAGCCACCTCTTTGAAACACCCTAGCCACATTAGGGGCCGCCCAAAGTCACCATGACTTCCAGTCTTGCAAGCACATGCATGCACAAAAAATATTAAAAAGGGGGGGGGGGGGAAGAATGTTCAGCTTGATTTAAATTAATTGCAATACCAACAGGATGGAAGATCGTATGTACTGGGCCCTTAGCATTTATGTGTGCATTCTTAGCAAGCCAGAGATTTGTAACTGGAGCTAGTGATGTGCTGGCATGTTAATGTTTCATACATAGCATGATTGCACAGGTAGATTATTTGAGAAAGTAATCTTATTTTGTCAGCATCTCATTTAAATGAGGCTTTGGAATACTGTAGTAGTCTCTTGTATGGCAATAATGGTATTAAATTGTCAGATTTATAGAATATAGCAAGCAATGTTCCCTCTAAGTTGTAGAGTGTTGTGAGCAAAAATTCTACTTTGTGAGCTACTGGCATTAAAGTTGTGAGTGAGCAATTTGGCTAGTGCATAAATTAGTTTGCTCTGAAGCCATCCTTCCTGAGCTCAGACAAAAATGTGTGAGCCGGAGGCTAAAAAACTGTGAGCCAAATCACACTAACTCAGCTTAGAGGGAACACTGATAGCAAGCCTCCTAATTATCATGATTTTAAATCTAAAAATATCATCCTCTGTTCAGAAGCAGCAGAGAAAAATGCACAGGTTTTTGAAGATGAAGAGCTGGATGAAGAAGAAAAACTGCTTGAAGCGGAAAGGTGAATAAAAGAGCCAGAAATATAATTTGCAGCTTGATCTCTCCAGTCAGTTGACTGACTGTGTCCTCTGGTAGAGTGGAGTGTTCTTCTCTGCCTTTGATTTTTCAGCCATAGTACTGATTTAATGGAAAGGCCATATGCAGGGTCTGGAGGACTCTGGCTTTGTTGGGGTTTGGGAGGACTTGCAAAACCATTCTTACTCAGATGGCTTTCTGTTAAAAGTCAAGTTTTGTGCTTTATGGTTGGCTTGGTTGTTTCTACTGTAGAATTTTCAATTGTTTGATCGATGGTAATTGAAAATGTTTTTAGATTGACCTGTGTTTAATATGTGGGAGATTTTATATTATTGATGAACCTGCTGTTGTACCTTGAGTAGTTTATGAGAAAGGAGGGATAGAAGTATTTTAATAATTTTTTTAAAATCTTATGCATTTACTCTGAAGTAAGAATTGTCAACCTTAATGAAGTTTTCAAGTTAGTATATGAAAAATTGCAGCCTTAAGTCCCCATGAGAAATTTGCCATACAATTTACATTAATTCATTATGTTTGTATTTTCCTATGCTAACTGTTTTCATTGAAAAAACAAACAAATGTAATTAGAAAAGAAACTTTCTGACTTCCCGCTCCCACTGTAGCCTGCCCATGGGATCAGTGGAGCCTCTGAGACACTGAGGTCTGCAGTAGGAGGAGGGAACCCCCAAAAATTATCCTCCCCCCTGGCTTGCAGAACCACTTCCTATCAACAGCAAATGTTAGCATCCAAGCCATTGTCTCCTAAGTGTGTGTGTGTATATATATATATATAATATAAAAATCTAGTAGCTCTTATTGTTTAATGGTAGCTAAGAACTAATTATATTTGCAGGCAAAGATTGCACGAAGAATGGTTGCTAAGAGAAGAAAAGGCTCAGGAAGCTTTTAGGATCAAGAAGGAAAAAGAAGAGGCAGCAAGAAAACGTCAGGAAGAAGAAGAGGTGCAGCATACTCTTTGACACAACTGTGAAAAGCCTTTGGGGCTGTGATTTGGAATGTAGAAAATAATCCTCTCACTCATACTTTGCCTACTTTTGACTACTTCTGCAGCACTAAGCTGTAGTAATTGTGCTGCTCAGTTCAACCTGTAGATTGGCTAAAGCTTTCATTGATTGTTGGGGGAAATTTTATTCAGTAAAGGTGCTAGGTAAAGGCTTTTGATAAAAGTCAAGTTTGGGCCTGATATATTACTGTATTAGGAAATGAAAAAGAAACTGTTACCGATAGTCCTTCTGTATTGATAGTGAGTAGAAGTTTGCCAAATCAAAGCTGTTGTAGTTCCTTCAATGGCCCAAAAGGTACACCTGGACTGATGTTTTGGTAGAAGGGAAACTAATTTGATGTTCAGTTGACTAATCTGTTAAAAGACAAATTACTGATGACTGAAGTTTTGTTTTTCTTTTTTTAAAGCGAAAAATAAAAGAAGAATGGGAAGAGCAGCAAAGGAAAGAACAAGAAGAGGAGGAGCGGAAACAACAAGTGAAGAAAGACAGAGAGGTGATTCCTGCTCTAGGAGGATAAACACAGTTCATATCCTCTCACAGTAATCAGGGTAGAATTCCTAGGAAAGTGCAAAAGGACTCTGTATTGGTTTACCTCACTATGAAGGCTAAATGGGGTGGATATAACTTTGACTCTGGAGCATGTATTCTAGATTTAATCCTCAAGCTAAATACAGTAAATATTGTTTTGGTCTTACAGAATACAATCTATAACTGCTTATACGGGTTATCTAGTTCTGTTGTAATTATTGTTGCTAATTTTTAAAAATTCATATCCTGCCTTATCCTTAAAGCACTGGGCAGTTTACTATACTCCATTTTTCAAAAGGAACAAGAACTGGGCAGAGAAATAATCTCCCCCGAAAATGACTAAAAATGACCTTTGGTAGCTGCCTCCTCCTAGCTGGTGCTGTATTTTCTTCTGCAAGGGGCGGGGTGAGGTGAGGGGGACACAAACTGAGTAGCTGTGGGCAGTCTGTCATTTTTGCACACTCAGGTAACTACAGGATACCCGGCAGGATAGCAGAGTCAATGCAACTGGTGGCCCAGTGTTCACTACTAGTCACACAGGTGGAATTCTTGCTGGGGGTCTCAGAGCGCACACTAAGTATGCTTTTGTTAAATGTGGTTGTATGATAGTGTCAGCTTCTAAGGAACAATAACAAATGTAGTATAATAATTTTTAAGATCTTAATTTTAATTTGGAATTATATTGCGGCAATTCCTTAACCACTTTTCTACTCAAAGGTGTTACAGCTCATCTTTACCAGACTCATTCATCAAGACGTATCTTTTTCTGTAGCTTATTGTATATGGGGATGAACATATTAGAAAGTAGTATTTGGTTATGCTCAGTAATTTCTGGCTTAATTCTTTGTTTACTTAAAGAACAGGTGATCTTATTAATCTGGCCCTACACAGTTTGGGGGATGGGTTCTCTTCCTCTCTCCCATATCTTTTGAGTTAACCTGTCCAAATCTGTATCAAAGTTGAATAAGCATAAAGTTAAGCAGTAGATAATAGATTGTCCAAGACAGTACTCCTTTCCAGGATTTGTTGAAACTAGGGGACTGACTAGCATTCAGTGAAGTATTGTGCATTTCTCACTTATCAAAAAGAAAAACTAAGTTGTGGTTATCAGTTTCTGTTACTACTTTAAAAAGCCAGGAACCCTGATTGTAACACTGATTAAGGTGCAAGCCTGCTATTCTAGCCAAGGGTTTGGCAAATCCATCCTGTGAAGTAGTAATTCAGAAGAGTAGAATGGAAAGGGATATGACAGGTGTGTATACTTAAGTAAATATTGAATGGGGTTTTATTTCTTGTTCCATGAGGTGAAAATCTATGTGAAGTGTTTGAACATCCGGCTTTTAATTGCTGTCTTACAGGGTCTCTATTGATTGCTTTTGGTTTTGGGTGATGTGGCTGACAACAAATAAAATCTAAATGAAGGGCTTTTAAGAGAGAAAGTGTTTATGAGGGTGGGAGAGGGAAGCAAATACAATCAAGAGGGACTATACTGGCAGTTGGTGCAAGCTAAAATGTACTCAATACAAGCACAGAGAACTACAAAAGAAATGATCATGGCTAAGTGTTCAAGATCGTAATCTTGAGTAGATTTCCGCTGTTCTGAGTCCATTGAATACAGTGTACTTAGAAGAATAATAACTGTATTTAGGATTGCACTGTGAGTGTCCTAATACTACATCTCAAGAGCTGCTTTCAAACCAGTAGCTGTTTAAAAAGCATTTGAATACCTTTATTAGGGATGGGCTTGAATCACAAAACTGCCCTTCCCCTCCTGGGCAAAAGACCATGTTGCAGAGCACTCTTGGGACCCACACATTGTGGCACCTAGCTAGAATACATACTGCAATTAGAAGCTCCCTCTTATGCAGCCACAGTAGTGACTAGTGTTCCCTCTAAACTGAGTTAGTGTGAGCTAGCTCAGTTTTTCAGCCTC
Organism: Lepidodactylus listeri; assembly: GCA_029233225.1. Classification (NCBI taxonomy): domain Eukaryota; kingdom Metazoa; phylum Chordata; class Lepidosauria; order Squamata; family Gekkonidae; genus Lepidodactylus; species Lepidodactylus listeri. The sequence goes on from JARCFY010000001.1 coordinate 77,459,525, forward strand.
TGGCTCACACATTTTTGTCTGAGCTCAGGGAGGATGGCTCCAGAGCAAACTAATTTATGCAGGAGCCAAATCGCTCACTCACAGCTTTAATGCCAGTAGCTCACAAAGTAGAATTTTTGCTCACAAGACTCCACAGCTTAGAGGGAGCATTGGTAGTGACTGTGTTCCACTCATCAAAAGTTGCCAGTGAATTTTAATAGGGAGGATTTTTAAGAAGCAAGGGCAGCTGGTTTTCCAAAGATGTATCCATGTGCTGTAGAATATATGCCATAAATCGCTCACAGGATTAGTCTGCAGTGATGCTTTTAACTTGTACTTACTGAAGATGGTAGCAGAACATAACAACTTATTGCCTTTGCTTCCACTTAATTTCCAACCTTTCTGTTTTCTATATCGGTTGTTAGGGAAAGAAATGTCGAGTTCAGACAACACTTGGGAAAAGTGTTTTAAAAATGTCTCAGTTCATGTATACTTTTGTGCTGAATGTCTTAATTACATGTAATTTATTTATTTAATTAATTGTGTGAGCTTGCCTTCCTTTTTTGTGTTTAACACAACTAAGCCAAACTTTTAAAACACTTAAGAGTATGCAATCTTTAATGCTACATATTAGGTTCTTAACTAAAGAAACCAGATGGGATGTCTGCATTCAAAGTTTTCACTAGTCCTGTGTTTGCACCATTTATAGGAAGCTGTGCAGAAGATGTTGGACCAAGCTGAAAGTCAGGTATGTTTGGAAGTCTTTTAACGTAAAACCTCTCCTTCTGCTATCTGCTGTACATAATGCAGTATATCTCTGTAACAATAACAATGTGTGTATTTGCTGAAATAGTTGAAAGACAGGATTTGGTGGAATTGAAAGTGAGCAAGAAAAATTAATGCCTCCAGTATATAGCAAAAAGGAGGATTTGACCCATTTGAACCTGATCCAAAAAAGTGTGCAAAAGCAGTGTTTTGTGACAGATGAGGATATATACTTGCATTGAGGAAAAAGTTGTAAAAAGAGAGAACAATGTTGGTTATTGAAGGCCTTTACTTTTGAGATTTTTTGCCTGTTTACCTAGATTTCCATACTCAACATGTTAAGTGCAACATTTCCTTAAACTTTTGAACATAAAAAATGTTTCAGACTGAAATGTATTTCCCTCCATTAAGATATGCTTAATTGTGCTCATTTCTCACCACCAGAATAACTTCACTATTGAAATATCATAACTTTATGTCATAGAAATACTGGTTATTGAAAAGCAAAGTTTTGCAGTATCCTGAATCCATTGCATGCAGACTTGAAATTCAATATACAATATATTTATTTCATCTGTAAATGCTCTCCATGAGTCTTGGTTGTCATAGCACACTGAATTGCCACTGAATGGGATTGGCCTGAGATTACTGATTTCTGGATTTTAGTTAACTTTTACAATTGACTCTAGGAAATACCAGCAAATTGGGTATTCATTCACAATGCAAGAATGTGAACATCTTGGTAACATTTTTCAGAACTTCTAAAAAGCTGCATTTGAGATCTGTTGGTGTTGATTTAAAGAAGAATTTATAGAACTATGCATAATGATGCAAAATGAATTTGATTTTTCTTTTTTAATTAGATGTTAACTTTAATAGATAAAATATGTTCTCTAAAACAGCTAGAAAATGGAACTACATGGCACAACCCAGAACCTCCAGAAAATGTAGGAACAGAGAAAGATCGAGCCAATTGCCCGTTCTATATTAAAACAGGAGCTTGCCGATTTGGAGACAGGTAATTGCTAAGCTATAATTGAGCCTTTGAAATGGATTGTGTTTCATTTAGATGCACAAAAGGCCATTTTGAGAGTTGCAGTTAATCAGTTGAAATACATTTTTCCATTAGTTTTATAAATGAACAAATCTAATTAACTTGCTTGTATGACTTTTAACTTGTAGGTACACAGGTTTAAAGAAGTGCACTTGCAGAAATCACTGCAAATAACACATAGGGAAGCTTCAGGGCCTAAGTCTTAAAACTTCTGGCATGTCATAGGAATCATGAGAGATGGGGAGACTGATAGGAAAGAATAAATATTGGCTTGACTTATTAGCAAGCCACTGTTGAACTAATGTATTATTCATTGCCTGCATTCAAAACATGGTGTAGTAAAGACTACGTAATTGCACATGCTTGCAGCTTTTGTAGGTTTAAGTGAGAGTGATTTCTTTTCTTTTCCCTAAGGTGCTCTCGGAAGCATAACTATCCAAAGTCCAGCCAGACGCTCCTAATCAGGGGTATGTTCATTACTTTTGGGATGGAACAGTGTAAAAGAGATGACTATGACACAGATGCTAGTCTGGAGTACAGTGAGGAAGAAATCTACCAGCAGTTCTTAGACTTCTATGAAGATGTGCTTCCGGAATTCAAGAATGTGGGAAAGGTCATTCAGTTCAAGGTATAAATATACACATGTCTTGCTTCATCGAAGACAGAAGTATAGTGCAGTCCAAATTCAGTTATTTTCTTCCATTCATTTATGAAAATTCATACATTCCTTTCTGCATATGTAGTGCAGAACCCGGGAGACTGTGAATTGGTGACAGTCTCCTAAGCATGATAGCACCTCCCTACACAAAGTCTTGTGGAGAAACAGCAGAAAAGCAGAGGCAACCCTGCTGTCTCCCAAGATCCCTGCACCCCCAACTACTGTGGCCTTGAGTGTTCCTGTGTGCCACTTTCATGCTGCTGTGGCAGAGTACATGCACAGCTCTCAGAAAATTAGAATTTATATTTATTCACATTTTTATTCTGATGGCAGAGAGCCTCCGCAGATGCTTCCTCAGAGGTCCCATGTCTGTGCCCCTGCCAGTCCTGAACAGGCTGTACATATCCCATAGCTAACGCTGCAATAGCATCAGGGCTGGACAAGGAGCAAGTTCGTTCCCTAGTTTAGCTCCAGATCATGGCAGTGGCTCAGCAAGGGAACTCTGAGGTCTGTCACCATGCCAGCCTCTTTGGAGTTTCCTCCTTTCCCTCTTGCAGGTTCCCCTTGTGTATTTTAAAAGGAGTATTGATTAAGCTGGATGGATCCTTGAGGATGGTACAGTGATTTTACTGAAGATTCTCAAACAGTGGCAACATTTTAATTTCCATCATGCACTGAAGAGTAATCTGGAATTAGTGTTGAGCTTGTCACTTAGCAGATTCCCATTTTAGAAGACGGGGCCCACTCCTTTTTTTTTTGTGTCTGACCTGGATAGCCCAGGCTAACCTGATCTTGGAAGCTAAGAAGGGTTGGCCCTGGCTAGTATTTGGGAGACCACCAAGGAGGTCCAGGGTTAGGACACAGAGGCGGGCAAATGCAAACCACCTCTGAATGTCTCTTGGGGTGGAAACCCTACCGGGTTGCCATAAGTCAGCTGTGACTTGATGGCAAAAAGAAGTTGTGCTTTTGGTTCTTCAGATGCATACTTCAACTTTTTATGCAGTTTTTGTTGTAACTGTAAGTTTATATTTCAGTTCTCCAAATTTCCACTTTTGCCAAAAAACCACACCCCAGTCCCCCCCCCCCCCCATGGCCTCAAAACCTCTGGAACCCTGTACCTGTAGGTATTGTTCATTATTTAACAGGAAGATATAAGGACATAGTGCGACAGACATGGTGCTATGCTTTGCACATTAAGAATTATACATTAGGGGAATTAGCTGAATGTAGAAATATATTTTTGACAGAGAGAAGGTGGGTTAACTCTTGCAGGTCTGCCATTCAGATGGGAAAAGACGTCTGCATCGGTACAAAAAGGCATTGCATTTATTCATACATCATGTGGGAGATCATGGACAGACTGACATGTGTTACAGCTAGTGAAAGTATCAACTACATAAGGCAGTCTAGTAAGGATACAAAACAACTGTGTTCCCAAGCTCAAACCAGAATACTGTCATGACTCTAGTAGAATTTTGTTCAAACATATAACATTAATCTCTTATTTAACTTTTGATGTAGGTCAGCTGCAACTTCGAACCTCACCTCCGGGGAAATGTGTATGTTCAATACCAATCGTAAGTATTAAAGATGAACAATAAAACTTACTAGCTAGTGAACCTGAGGACACACAAAATGTGTAGCTTTATCTAAATGAGCCAGGCTTTCTCAACATAGGTGGCTACTTTTGGTGTGTCATGCCTTGTTTGAATTTTACTTGTTTTGTGATTGGTTCTACATCTCAAATTTATTTTAAAGAGAACAAGAATGTCAGGAAGCTCTTGCTTTATTCAATGGTCGATGGTATGCCGGGCGGCAGCTTCAGTGTGAATTTTGTCCAGTAACCAGGTGGAAAACAGCTATCTGTGGTATGTCACTTTAAATTGTTATGTCTTCTGCGTATGTCTTCCACATTACTGCATTACATGTACAATGGCACTTTAAAGTAAATTCATAACCTTTTTTGGCCCTGCCCCCGACCTGGTGGAACTCTCTGCCAAACAACATCAGGGCCCTGCAGGATCCTGTGCAATTCCGCAGGGCCTGTAAGGAGGAGATGTTCCGCCAGGCGTTTGGTTGAAGACAGCGACGGCTTACATCATGACTGGCAACCTATCCTTTGAAGGGTCTGCTCCTTCCCCCATCCCCATAAAGCCTCCACAGGCCAGAAACGGAAGGGGACCACAAATTTCACCACTTGATTTTAATTAATTATATGTTTTGATTATGGTTTTATTGTTTTAAATCTGTACATCACTTAGATTCCCACAATTGTGGGGATTATGCGATCTAAGAATGCAATTAAATAAAATAATAAATGCAACTTGTAATGTTCAGCAGTCTATTCTAATGATCATCCAGCAATGCCACTTCCACTGGAATTCCACCTCAATTTTATCTCCATTAGAAACCAATATTTACTACATTGATATGCTTTAAATAAATAATTTTAATAACTACTTAAAAATCTGTTTCAGGCTTGTTTGAAAGACAGAAGTGCCCAAGAGGGAAACACTGCAATTTTCTTCATGTATTCAGAAATCCAAACAATGAGTTCTGGGAGGCCAACAGAGATATTCATATTTCCCCTGAATGGACCAAACATACTGGTAAAAACTCTGAAAGGAGAAATAGATCAGGCTACCATGAAGACTATTATAACCGGTCTAGGAGAAGAAACAGTCCAAGTTCAGATCATGCCTACAAAAGAAATGGCGAGTCAGAGCGGAAAAAGAGTCATAAGCATAAGAAAAGGCACCTTCCTGAGACCTCAGGGAGTCATGGAAGACGACAGTCACGCAGTAAGAAGAGACAGCGGAGTCGCAACAGGAGTTGGACACGTAGTCGTAGCAGAAGTTCCTCTCGGTCAAGGAGTAGAGGCAGGAAAAGGTCCAGTAGCAGAGGAAGAAATAGTTGAATTACTGCTGAAGAATGACTTTTCCAAGGTCTTTCTGGCCAATAAATACTAATGCTACCTGAGCTATTGCATACTAGACATTGTATGCTGTACTGCTTTGCTCCATCTTAGGATAACTTGAGAATACATCTGTGTCTGCAGATCTTATCTGCCTAGTTACAAGTTATTCTGGCATGAAAGCTTGGTGTTGCTTAGACTCTTGAGTGATCCTAGTGCACTCAGTGTTCTACAATTGCTCTGAAGTTCCACACCTTTCCTTTAGAGGTCTGTGATGAAACAAATCGTGTGATTTCAGTTTCTTGAACAGATAATATATTCAGTTATATCACTGAATAAATCCTGCATGTAAAAGCATTGTGGTAAATACAACTGGTCCCTTTGCTGGTCTATGCAAAAACATGCTATGGTCTAAAAGGCAGTTCAAAATTTAACTGTGGTAGAATACAGCTACATTGTCACCCAAGTGAACAAAAACATTATGTAATAGAACTTGATAAAAGAAAGCTTTCCATGAAGTCAGTTTTCTGTCTTTTGATGTTCTCAAGGTAGGGTCAAGCAAGTGGAGGCTTGATGAATGCCCAGAACTGCCTTGGTTTCCCTGTTTGCAGTTTTCATTTCATGTGCTGCCCTTAAGAACAACTGTTGACCTTTCTTCAGCTTATTTCTTCCTTCACTGGAAAGAGGAAGTTACTTCAGTTGGAAGCTGCACAAGCAGCTTGTCCTCAGTGGATTTCTGAGTATATACATGTTATACCAAGTGGAAGTAAAGAACAGCAACAGCTGGACAAGGAGGGGAAGAAATTCTTCCTCATCTTTCCTTCTCCAGTCTTTGGATACAATTTTTACCTGGTCTAAATAAAAACAAAGGCTTCTATGTAAGTATCTGTTCTTTAGTTTATTTGAAAGTTAGTTTGTCAAAAGCCATGGTCTTGCAGGTGTCACACTAGGCAGTTTCAGCCCTGTAAGTAGAAGGAAGCAGCTGCAGAACTTACCTTTAGAGGCTTCCTCAGTGGCATGCCTGTCTTTGTGGTTCATAGCAGTAATTACTAACTACTGCTTTTACCTGTACCTCAGAACTCACATTGCAAAAACACTTGAATGATCACTTTATACTCAAGCTATACAGTCTCAAGTGTTTCTGCAGTAGGAAGGTGTGTCCTTATTTTAGTGCACTTTTGTAGAAACGTGAATAATGGATGTTTTTTCAACATTCAAATGTGCATACTTTTCCCCTCTACTTATTTCTAGAAATAATTCAATACGAAGGGTTCTTACTTACCTTTCAAGAACAATCCATGCTCTAGAATGTGTTCAGACATTTGGAAATATCCGTGATAGTAATGTGTGTGTGCCCTGTCCTGTGAGGGATTTCTGCAAGTTGCAATCCTCTATTGTGAATAAAAATTCAGTGGTTGATGACTGCACTTCTAGATGTCTTTAGTAGCTGTTCCTTTTTACTGTAATTCTTACAGAAGTAGTTGGTAGGGTCTTCCTGGGGATCACCAACTTTAACAGACATGTCTTCAAATTTAGAATCACAACTCCAGCAGCTACATGTTCTCAGGTGTATCAGCCTGAATAAGCATGGCTTTCATGCAGTATTTTAGCAAGCTTGAACTGTGAATGCACACTGTCCCCTTAGCTGCAGAGGCTATGAATGATTGAAACTAGCAGCTCTTTCTATTTATAATATGGTGGATAACCTCTGGCATATATGCCAAGTAGCAGAATGCCAGACCTTGTTGTTCAGCATGGCAACTCTCACTCTACCCCCAAAACTGGTGTAATGGGGCTGGAGTGCAGCTCTGGGACTGTTCTTGGTTATGGAACTGATATCAGCCACTGCAATAAATACTAGTAAGTCTATAGCAAAGCTTAGTGCTTTGTCCACCAGGTGCTGCTGTCACTCATTGTACTCGGACTGTGAGGTGGGCATGGGAATCTTGCCAGTTGAATATGTTATACCACTGTCTCAGGGAGACAGAAGCTGTCATTGCTACCATTTCCCCTCAGGTGGAGCCACATGCAGCCAATGCATCCTGCAGCCGTCTAGAAAGACAAAACAATCATAAACTGATTGGAACCAGCTTCAAATGAGGTCACCTGCCATGTCCGAACACCCTATATACCCATCACTAGTGTTGCTGCTGCCTTCAGCCCTCAGAAATCTCTTTATCCAGAATGGCTCTTTACCATTTTTTTTAATCAGTTCAAAAGCAGATTTGGATATGATGAAACCAGAAGCAGACAACATTACATTATGCTGGAAATGTACGTTCTACCTGAAGAAAGGCTGCAACCAAGAAACATGAAATTTATACTACCTAACCTTTACTCCTTCACGGCTGAGTATATGGCATGATTCCAGAGCATACAATTCAGCTTCTCTGGAAACCCATGTTTCTCTGAAAACCCAATGGAATCACACAACATTTTACTCAATGTAAAGTATGGAAGCAGCATCTGGTGAAGTCTGAAACCAGAGAAGCTGAAGTGACTTTGGCAGTAACGGGGTGGGGGGAAGAGGTGCTTCAATGCCCTACATTGCCTACCCCAACTAATGATAAGAATTACAGAATTTATACAGGTGGCACAATTTTTGGTATCCTTGGTACTGAATGTTATAAGCACAAAAGCTACCTTCTAAAAGGGAATAAAACTGAAAATCTTAAAACCAATATTCACACCATTTTTAGTCTATACATCCAAGACAGTATTCTGACAGACTGCCTACATATTTTCAAGGATAATTGCTTATTCTAAAACCAGAAAGAACCAGAATAAGAACCTCTCAAAGGTTTGATTTAACCTAGCAAGGTAGTATCACATGAATCCTACTATATTTGTTTTTCTCCAGCAGTTTAGGTAAATCCAAGTGGAACAGAGAGGATCATGTCTCACAATTTAAGTGGCACTCAAACATTCAGTTGATATTTGTACTACATTACACACAGGATCATACAATTTTCAAATCTGCAAAAAATGAGAGAACTGTAGTATACTTTGTATCCTAACCTTGCCATAGACTGAGCTCTTTTAAAAGAAAATAGTTTGTGGTCTAAGAACTACACAGAGATAACTGAACAGGTTCCACAGCACTGTTAGACCTTTAGAATGAAAATTTGTATTGCCTTTTGAAAAAATTGGTTGTGCATCAAGATCTGTACAGCTAAACCTTTACTGCATCATATTTATCTGTCCACAAACAAGATTAGATTCCTATCATAAAAACAAATGCTTCCTTAATTAAGCTTTGAACAGAGACATAACAATGGAGTAAAAATGAACATTTATTACAACTGAACTGGTGTGATACTAAGACAGCGTTCACACAGTTTGTCACAATCACAACAAAGCTTTTCCAACCAAGCACGTACAAGGCAATGTGTAAACCTTAAAACATGTTTTGAATACATATGAAATTATGTTCAGGTTGACATTTTGAAGTGTTCAGTAATTTCAGCGTCACAGAGGGCTATTCTAATGTTACTCGAAATCCATTTTTCCTGGCTTTCCATGAGTGAAATGTAGAACTGGGCTCCTATGTACCTTATGCAAACATTGTCCCAAGACTTCCATTGTGGTCAGTATCAGGCATGAAGAAACTCTTTTACATTTATGGCACTGTTTTACAGTAAAGCATTTGGATGCTTTTGAATACACTGATTACAGCAGACAGAGCCACAAGGGATTAATTTAGTAGTCATGTGTCAATTGAAGGATGCATGTTTAAGAGGGCTGTAAAAGCACAAATACACATACACATGGGAAGAGCTTTTGGGAACAGCCAGTCTGTACTGAGGTCTTCCTTGAACTAATTGAACAGAAGACACAGCAAAATGCACGTTACAGTAAACAACAGTATGGCTTTCTGACATCTGTACAGCCCAATCCTGTGCATGATTATTAGAAACAAATCTCATTTTGATCAATGAGCTTGCATCCAATTAAACATACACAAGATTGTAGCCTTTCCAGTGTAAAGTTTGCTTCCCTAGCATAGTTCACTTTCCAACTAAATGTAACACTGTGTGAGGTGGAGTTAAAGATCAAAATAATTAAAGACTGTCAAATTATCCAAGTAGCTGCTCAGGATCTGGTGTAAAATATAGCAATCATGATAGTGGTAAATACAGAAAGTTTTGTTTTTAGGGACAGATAAAATCCATTCTCACATTTACAACATCCCCTTATTGACCTTTTCAGTTTATATCAACAATTTCCAGATGATTTCTGCATTAATACTGCTTTATGCTTTTGAATAGATTGATATCAAACTAAACTGTCTAAACAAAAAAAAAAAAAGGTTTTCCCCCCGAAAGAAAATGCCATGTAGCCTGTGTTCCCTTTTTTAGTAAATTAACTCATTTTTGAGGTTGAATTTTTATACTATATACTTACATTCTGATTAAATTGTTTACAACTCTGTTGCTAAAATGAAGCTACTGTAACAGCTCACAACAGTTTAACTTGCAGACTTTTATAGGATTCTTTGGTATAGTAAGCGGCCATACATGGTTGTTTCCCTACAATCTTCAGAAATAACCTAAACTGAGTTGTAACAAATGCTGACTTTATAGAAAAAGTCTTTGGTTACACAAAGCCAAGTTCTACATTGAAGCATTTCACTAGTTGCCTTACACAATTGTTACTTTTCAGTATATGGCAGACTGCATACCACACAGGTTTATATACATTGTGTGACAGCAATTTGATTTTATAAATAACTCTCCCATCTAAGACTTATCAATGGTCTTAAATACTGTGCTTTAAAATTACTGTAAAATCTCTTTTATTCTTTTCAAAAGGTTTTTAAAATGTTTTCTCCCTTTTTTATTTTACAGTAAACAGAATTTTTCTTGTAGGCCTGAATGAAGTAGCTTAGCAGAACAGTAATACTGACAAATAGCATCATTAACACCACTAGCTAACATTAAATGGAGGCAGTGAACATTTACAGTTATGTGAAACATCACACAAGACATCAGCAAAGGCGGCAGCTTATGTCAGTCCAATTTCTTCAAGTACACTACGAGGGGTCTCCGCTTCCTGTGGAAGATAAATTAGAGAATGAACAGATCTTGTGTTCTGGTAAAATCACACATGCTAAGTTAATATGGAAGTGGCTAAGTTTCATATGAAAGCTAAATTCCATATGAAGGCTATGTAGTGTGAAAATTCACTGGAGATACAGAACATCTTACACTTTATTTTAGTTAAGTTTTCGTAACGATTTGTCTTTGCAGGCTTGACTCAGCCTTTAGGAGACAATTCAGCAGATAATTATTTCTACTGCCAAAAATATTTCAATACACTTCTGTAAAGTTTGACAGCTACACTTAAAATAATAAAGTAACAATGGAGCTTGTTAGATACAGTCTGTTATATTCTACCACGCTGCTCAGCTAGGTGTGAACTTGTCCCAAGGATTCTTTGTCAGGTGGAAGTGACTCTTCCTCCAAAAGAAGACTTCAGTGGGCAGTAGGATACCACCCAGTGGTCGCGGCCACACGAGTGAAATAATCCAGAGGGGAATTGAGGCTTTTTTGCTCTGGAGTAATTTATTTATTTATTTATTTATTTTATTCGGTTTCTAGGCCGCTCTCCCCGCATAGCAGGCTCAGAGCGGCTTACATAATTAGGTGAACATCGTTCACAATAAAACAGTTAAAACCAGTTAAACCATTACAACATTACATAAAACATGACCTAATACAGATATTAAAGTGCTCAGTGCTATCTGATGGCGTACCAAATGATGTTACTTACACCTACTATTGGTAGCATAAAGGGTCCTCAGCGACTAGATGGTAAAAGTTATGTTGCGCATTGGTGGTCACTGAGTGACAAGGGGGGACAAAACGAGGGTGGCGGCCCCTATCCAAATGCCTGGCGGAAGAGCTCCGTCTTGCAGGCCCTGCGGAACTGCATCAGGTCCCACAGGGCCCTGATCTCTTCCGGGAGCTCGTTCCACCAGCTAGGGGCCGCCACCGAAAAGGCCCCCCCCCGGTGGCAGTGAGCTTGGCTTCTCTTAGGCCAGGTATGGCCAGGCGATGTTGGGCCCCAGACCGAAGTGCTCTCTGGGGTGTATACGGGGAAAGGCGGTCCCTTAGGTAGGTCGGACCCAGGCCATTTAGGGCTTTAAAGGCCAATACGAGCACCTTGAAGAAAATCCGGTACGCCACTGGTAGCCAGTGCAGTGCCTCCAGCATTGGTCATATGTGCTCCCATCTCGGGAGGCACATCAACAACCTTGCTGCGGCATTCTGCACCAGCTGAAGCCTCCGGATTTGCGCCAAGGGCAGCCTCATGTAGAGAGCGTTACAATAGTCTAGCCTCGAGGTGACCGTTGCATGGATCACTGTAGCCAAGTCCGAGCGATCCAGGAAGGGGACCAACTGCCGCACCAGCCTCAGATGATAAAAGGCCGATTTGGCAGTGGCTGCTACCTGGGCCTCCATTGATAAGGAGGGATCCAGGAGCACACCCAAACTCCTAACCATCGACGAAGGCACCAACGGTGCCCCGTCGAAGGTCGGGAGGGGGAGCCCCAACCATGGGCCACTCCGACCGAGGCACAGGACCTCCATCTTTGTCAGGTTCAGCTTCAGCCTGCTCAGCCTGAGCCAACCAGCTACAGCGTGCAATGCCCAGTCTAAGTCGTCCAGTCCCGCGCCAGACTGGCCCCCCAACATCAGATAGAGCAGATTTGCCCCACAGTTGCGTGATCACACAGGTCTGTAGACCTGCCGGGGCAACTTGCCACTGTGTGATCAGACGCAACCACGGGCAAGTTGTTTTTTCTTTTGTGGTTGGTTTCCGAGGCGTTTAAATGGGGAATTGATGAATCACCTCCCCACCCTAAGGGCTTTTGATGATGTGCACACAGAGATGGGGGGGAAAAACCAACAGTGTGGCATTGGGATAGCGTGTGATCCCGCTATCCACAATTCCACACTTTGGCACTGGAGTGATCACACGGGGAAACTCCGGCTGTGAACCGCAGCAAACCATTTAATACTGGAGTTTTACTAGGAGCCTTTTACCATGCTTCCCCATTCGATCAAAATGGTTTGTGACAGTTTGACGACGGTTGTGGGACGCTTCCCAGACGTGCTGATGTGATCGCGCCGCTTTGATCTGGTGGTAAATTGTCCCTCTTCCGTGCCAAATGGGTGCATATGATTGCGCCCAGTGTCTTTCAACTGATAGTGCCACATACGGGGGGGGGGGGGGGGAGGGGGAGTATTTATTAGCATATAAAAGTTTACAAAAAATACAATTCAACCAAGAGGCAACCAGTCCAAAGACAACAGATATTTTATGAAGAAGTGAAGAGAGATGACCTAGAACACTGTCATTGATAAAGTCATTTTAGATCAGGTGTTTCAAAATGCTGCAAAATTCTTTTTAGGCTTTTTTAAATATTCAGCATGGCTTTTATGCTTGAACTGATCTGGAAGTGTTCAGCAGCAGTTGAAGAAACAAAATTATGCTCCTAATTCCTGAGTCAATAGAAAATTACCATGTCTATTTTTAAATATATTAGCACAGCAATTTCTGTATTACCACAGAGTGAACACTTACTTTAGCATCCTAAATAAGGCATGGACCAAAAACAAACAAAAAAATGAAGTTAACAGTTTGCAGCAACTCCTGAGAAAATGCAGTATTAAAATGTACAAGAACATTAAACATGTATATTCTGTAACAACTAAACTCACGGATTTCAAACAAAAATAACAAATTGTGAGCTAACTTTAATACAGAACTATCGGATTAAAGATTATTAATTAAATGAATTTCAGCTTCATCACCTGAGGATAAGCACTTTTAACAGGCAGCTGTCAGGGGCTCATATCTAAGATACCTACCTTTATTAAATTATTACATACTCATAAATCATCCTTCTAAAAATTTATATAAAAGGGAAGGAAGCATTCTGATTTATGTAAAATAGTTACTCATGTGCAAGAGGACTCAGATTCTCTTAGAATCTCCAGATTAACACAGATTAACACTTCAGATTAACAAGTATCAATATAATTGGGAACCTGCCTCCTGACTTAATCCACAACAGACTTAAATTGCTGTAGAGGACTGAAAACCAAAGTGTATGACCCAGTGTTACATCATGTTCTTTATTAAGTAGATTCAGTGGAAGAATGGCTCCCTCCCTTCCCATTCATGTGGTAGACTACAGTTCTCACAAACGGACTGGCTCAGGGAAAGGTGGACTTCAACTGGCCGAACTATGTAAAGAAGTCCTTTTTCTCCTTCCCCACTAACGTGCAGATCAGGGAAGCGCTGCTGCCTGGATCATTTCACTGAAAGTGGATTTATTCACAAGATCTATTAGGGCTTAGAGTTCGTCTGGATTGTCCTCTACAGGTCGTAGGAGAAACTTTGTGTTGCAAGCAATAACAAACATTTTCTAATACCTTACAAAAATGTAAAAGTTGATTCCTGTTTCAAACTCTAAAAGAAGTGCACTGTTGGGTATATAGTCTCAGCTAGCAGCATCACAAATATCTGAGAAAGTTATATTGTAAGGTTCCCATATTTACATATATAGGTAAGTCCACATATTTTAGTAGGTGTTTGAAAATGAGAATCATATCTAAGATTGTTTTGAATAATGCTGTTGGATTTAATTATTTTAGAAAGTGTTTCACATGTTGTAGGTTTGCAGATCAGAATTATCAAAAGACAAAGTGCACAAACAGCAAATATACCATAGCAGAAAGGTGGAGAAAAAAAAGCCATTCACATGAGAAGTGCATGCAATACTTTATTACAGACATGCCATGAAGTCTAATGCATAGTCATTTACAAGCATGCAACTGTATAAAGCTATAAACAGACCATAACACCTCATTAGCACTCCATGCATAGCATTTTAATGCTTCTAGCATAAAATAATGCAAAGCAGCATTTACCATATTTAGTCATAGAAGCAATTAACATCTTGGGGAAAAAAACAAAAGACAGAAGGGGGCCGACAGGCAGTCTTTATAATGGCAAGATGTCCTGTATGATTTCCTACTAATACTACTCAGAATGCAGCAGGTTCAATATAACCTCTTCACTGTAACCTAACTGTCATGTTAATACTTCAGAAGTAGCACATTACCATATGGTATCTGGTTTTTTCTACTCTGTACGGGTGGTTTAGCTAAACCCCCTCCCATTTTTAGTCACCTTTTAGAAAAATGTCAGTTTTTAAATTCTGAGGGATATAAACAGAAAGATTTTTTCTGCGTTTGTACTTTGTGCATTTTTAGCCCAGAAGGTTGAAGGTAGCAATGCTTCTTTTTATTTACAACATGTCTAGATCTGTGGGTGCTCTTTTATGCTTGCCCACAAGCAACAAATAAACTTATAACTACAGTGTGGGGGTTAGCACTGTTAACATGCTGGAGATGAGCATGCAGAGCTAGTCCAATATGATAATAAACAGGACACAGCCCTGGCATATACAGGAGATGAAATACTGAGATCTTTGTATTTCCAGAATGTGTACTTTAGAGTTTCTAGAAATGCAAGGATGTAAGTATTTCAATTAAAATTCAATAGGTGGGTCAATTGGCAAAATGCTTCAAAGTAGTTTCTATAATATGGATTTGATTAACATTTTTGCAGCCTTCAGTGGTTACCATAATGACCAATATATAAAGTTATATTTTGTAAACTGACATTTCATTTAGAAGATCTTTTGGCAAGTCATACAAATAGATCCTACAAAAATTGAATTTATATTCAGTTTAATGGAACACTGTACCAAGGAATGAGTATTTAAAGTATAAAGTTAAGCTCAGTAAAGTATTTCAGCTTGAATATTACATGCTGTCTCACATACTTATGATAAGATCTGGATGTTTTAACACAGAAATTATGGCATGCTGACAAGACATATCAAATTGTGACATATGAAAGGAAAGAAACAAACATGGTAAATGAGAGGAAGAGAGAATATATAACAGCAAAAACAACAGCGTGATATACACTAATTTGTTCAAGATGATTGGATTCACCAAGCTGAGGAAAGTGTTCTGCCATGAGTAAGTCAGCTCTATCGCCTCTCTGTATGCATGATGAAGTCATTTAGTATACTGGGACATTAAAGTATTCATGACGTGGCTACAAAAGAAATACACACATTCTTTACAAATAGTACAGATGTTTCCATGCACACAACTACAAATGCTCTTTTAATTTACTACTTCTAATACATACTACACGAGACCAGCTTTTTGAACTAAATTACATGCATCTTACTAAGGCTAAAAAAAAAAAAATCACATTATTGGTTGTAGATGTTTAGTTTCAGATAGCTTTTCAGAACTTGCTAATTTTTTAAAAAATGACTGCTTCAATTAATGCTTGTGGTGAGTTTACACAGTGCATGAGTACTGTCAGACATTTTGTTTGACAATCAAGAAAACAACCCTCAGAGAGCATGAACGAAAGAACAAAAGGTTGTGAAAAATGCTATTATAATGAAGAATTTGGTATGTGTCATGAATTTGGTATTATAACAAGAATTTGGTATGTGTCATGAAGAGTACAAAAGGGCAAGAATGGTTCATTGTAGCCTTCAATGTGAAATGGTTTGAAATATAGCATTATTCAAGTATGATTGTGATAGACTTGCCCTTTTGTACTCTTCGTGAAACATATCAAATTCTTGTTCGGATG
The DNA here is from genome assembly GCA_029233225.1 of Lepidodactylus listeri. Classification (NCBI taxonomy): domain Eukaryota; kingdom Metazoa; phylum Chordata; class Lepidosauria; order Squamata; family Gekkonidae; genus Lepidodactylus; species Lepidodactylus listeri. The sequence goes on from JARCFY010000001.1 coordinate 77,475,596, forward strand.
AAGTCCATGGTGGATGAAACGAGAGAATTTATTCTAGAAAACCTCATCAAACATCTTATAAACATCATGTGAAAACCTTTTGGAAAGAAATGGACTAAGAATCTTTATTGCATTTGATTTATTCATTATAATAGCATTTTCCACAACCTTTTGTTCTTTTGTTCAGACATTTTGTTTGGACATGGCTGTGTTATTAAAGGCAGCAGTTTCATCTGCATACTTCTGATTGGTGCTGACAACCAAATTACCAACAGGCATTTTCATATCACATTTCTGCTTTCAGACAAGCTTATTTGGAGAAAAGTGATGGGGGGGGGAGTGGAGAGAGCAGTGGAGTAAATTAAACTACTCAAATTTTCAACTCCAACCATACAAATAACTACTGACTTGTTAAAGAACTCTCTAAAGGCAGTCTTTAAACTAGAGGTTCACTAACATTTACACTTTACAAAGGGTATTCTTGTTATATATATTAATGCTTCAGTCACACAATGACCACATTCCTCTTAATCCATTTTAAATCACCTGTATTAATATTTTACACATTCATAAAGTATTAACATTCCAAGTCAGCTAACTGTTAATTAACTATACAGATATGGCGACTTAGTCCTGAGTAGCAGGAAATCCCCAAAGCCAAATTAACAAGATCTTAAATTCCTTTATGTTTATTCTAGAACAGCCTCAGAGTACTCAGAGCACTCATAAAACCAATTGTGAGAAGAGAGGCTACTCCACAGATCCTTCAGGAAAAAAAATCATACATGCACACTTATTTCAGGGTCAATAACCCAGACATAAGAGCAACTGGACTGTTAACTATTCACCCTAGTTTCTAGTGGTCAGACTGAGAATTTTATTTAGGTACATCTAGGTCAGAATGAACCCAAAGACCTATGTATTTCTCTATGTGCTCAAGAACACGTCGTCGTCCCCCCTTCCTCACACACACACACACACACACACACCCTGGTCATGTTGCCAGTGCAACTGTTGTTCAGTTCACACTTGCAACTGAAATGTTAATCCATTTTTACCCTAGTTAACCATGATTTTCCTTTCATACCATATACAGAATGAATCCCTGCCCCCAGGTGTCATGCCATCATCATCATCATCTTCTACCTACCTTTTTTAAAAAACACATTTGGTGCATGAGTAGCACTGCTCAAGAATACAAAACTCATTAAAATTTAAACTTCCTATGGAAACTAAGAATATGTTATTAGGAATATTGCCTAACAAATTACTAAAAGTTTTGGATAAGGGATTTAAATAAATGGTGAAAGCAGCTAGAATTATTTATGCAACAAAATGGAAATCAGATGCCTAGTCCAAGCCTAGGAGAATGGGAAAACAAACTTGCTGACTATGCAGTAATGGTGAAATTAACAATTTATACGAGAAATTGATCCATCTCAAAATTTGAGGAGAGATAGAGTGTCTATTATTCAAGCAGGAGATAAATTCAGAATAGAAGAACAGTCTAAAATGTTGTATAAATGTACTTATAAGGCATATAAATGTAGTATAATGCAGAGAAAGGAGAACGCTTTGAATATAAATGTATAAGGAAGTGGATTTTGAATATTTTTAGTTTTAATTTTTAATGTGAGATAGATAACAGATTTTTCTTCTAACTTTGGTATATTAAAAGTTATAGCTAGTATGTAGTATTGATAAAATATGTAATATAGAAATGTGTTAATGATTAAATTATTATCTTAAAGATTTTAATGAAGGGGATGTCAGGGGAAAGTCTTTCTTTGATTAATGTATCTTGTAAATATAATAACCTTTAATAAAGCTAATCTGTTCTATAATCCCTATATAACCCCTTTCTTTTTTTCTGTACCCCTTTTATATTATTATTTTGTTTTTAAAATAAAAATGTCAAATAAAAGAATAATATAATACTATTTTTTAAAATACACACACTTTTGCATAGTGCTGCTGCAGAATAACAGAATATTTGAATCCTTTGATTATACTAATTATTGGAAGGTACTCAGTGTCCCTCTGCAGTCATCTACATGGAAAAGACTAATTGGCCTCTTACTGCTTGAGGGAATTGGAGAGAGCATATCAGGACCTTTTCAAATGCTAATCAGGAGAGCTGAGTTCTAAGGTAGCATGTTGTCTTGATCCCCCACTCCCCTCGCCAAATCTCAGTTTTGTTGGTGTCATCCTGATTCCCCCCTCCCCTCAAATCTCAGTTTTGTTAGTGTCAGCAAGGACACCATAGTGACTTACTGTGAAAATGGACAGAAAGGGGTCATTTATTTTATTTAATTGCAAGGCATTCCTTCCCTTCCAGACCTATAAAAAAGATCATCCAAACACCACCATCATTTTAATGCCAGGAAAGATGAGGAGGGGTTTCCCCCAGGGTTTTGGTTTGTTTTTTGGAAAAAATGGGCTGTTCACAATTTAAACAGGAATGGTGAATGCCACCATGTGGAAACACGAAAAAAATGCATGACTACAGTTGCTGAAACGAAAAACCTCCATGTGGAATCAGACCAAGGGGTTGGATCCAGCCAGCTTTTTCATTAAATCTCAGTTCCCTTCTATACTCCAGCCCCCAACATATGTCTTCTGTCCATGTTGCTCCCATGATTCCTTAGTATAGCCTTCTCCTTTTTTTCACCAGTGGAAAAGCAAGCTGGATTCAGTCCCAGAATTTAGTGCCCCTATATTCTGGTACACAGAGATGTAAGCATAGCTAACAGCTAACAACCTTTCCACTAACTATCTCCAATGATGAAATGCAGGATTATACAATTTCCCTAGAAACTGCAGTAAGAACAGTTGAAATAGGTAACTGAAAGTATTCACAAAGTACTGATGCAGTGCATAATAACTTTTCTATATACACACACAGCATGGAGGTTTTACAACTATCATTATATAATTTATGTATAGCCCACTTTTCTTCACTGAGATTTAAAGCAGATCACACATCTGAATTCTCCTAGAGCTTTCTAAAAATAAGCATTTTAGCCAGTTGTTGTTCCCTATAATTGTTTTATCTTCTATGTGTCAAAGTTTAAATTCTTCATTAAACACTCCCAATCCACTGAACCTTTCTTCCTCTATGCTCAACTACCTCACCTGCTCTCCTTCCAACATTAATTGGTGATTGTTCTCTTTTTAGATGTGTGTATGCTTTAAGACAAAAAACCCACCCGGTTAAGGTGTACTGTGGTGTCAAAGTATTTGTTATGTGTTCTGAAGCCTGAGTTAGTTTCTGGATACTGCCTTTGAAAAAGTCTCCAAAATGTATGGCAGGTATTAGCCAAATCCCCTAGAATCAGCAAGTCAAGCCTCAGATTCTACTTCTTCTCTAGTGACAAAGCTATCATATGGCTACAAGGGTCATTCCAGAATTTAAATGACTAAACAAAGGTATTAGACTTAGATCATTCCATATGGGAATCCTAAACTACACCATCATGGACAATTGTCCCTATACCAACATGACTTTTATAGACATTATGCACACATACTTATACATAAGGGTGGCCCACAGGATAAGTCTTCATTTCTGCTTCAATAATGGCACTATTGAATATTGCTATTTGGTATCACAAACACATCTGTCATAGCACAACTGAGGAAGAAAGATATTTAAATCTGTAAAGGTTTGGCTAAATTGCAAGAGTATTTTAGCATACACAATACTACTGAATCTGTCATGTGCTAAATGAATTCAGCTATGCTCAATAGCTCAGGTGAGACATTATGAAACTATGGCTTCAACTAAGGTTGCCAAATATGGATTGGGAAATACCTGGAGATTTGGGGGTGGAGGGTTTAGGGAGGGGAGGGACTTCAACGGGGTATAATGTTATAGAGCATGGGTGGCCAAACCACAGCTTGGGAACCACATGTGGCTCTTTCACGCATATTGTGCAGCTTGTGGAAATATGTTGGCTGATCTCCTTTTGCATCACAATTAAGCTGTGGCCCTCAAACAGCCAGGAATTTGATGGGGGCATGGTTGGCGTCTCAGGAGCTGGTGGGCCAGAGTGACTGCAAATGCCCACCCAACAGTGCAAATGCCCACCCAACAAGCCTCAACTGAGCCAGCCAGGCAGGATGGTCCCCTCCTCCCTCAGATAGAAAGGGGAGAAGGGGAGGAATGGAGGTAAAGGAGGAGAGACGAAGCTGACTGCTGAAGCTGAAGGCAGAACTACTCCAAGGGAGAGAAGGACGGCAAGGGTGCAGAAACCCCCTCTTTAAGTATCTGTGAAAATTTTGTTGAAGGCAGACAGCATCATCAAATTGTAAAAAACATACAAGACACCCCACAGCTGATGATATTTGCTCATTATGTTTCCTCTGATGTAACTTTGAAAGAAGAGATGTTGGACTTAGTGGCACTAAAAGAAACAATTCGTGGTGTTGGCTTTAAAAATGCACTTGACAGAGCCTTAACAAGTGCTAAAATTCCACTGGATAAACTTGTCAGTGTTGCAAAAGATTGAGTACCTGCAATGGTGGGGGGAAATGCAGGATTAATTGCACTTATGAAAAGTGATCCTAGCTTTTCGGAGTTTCTCCCTATTCATTGCATTCATCGTGAAGACCTGGCATCCAGATATTTCAAGTATGAAGATGTTATGAAATCTGTTTTGGAAATTGTCAATGTCATGCACTTAAATGGGAAGACCCACCAACAGTTCAAAACTTTTATTGAAGAACTGGAGCTTGAAGATAAACCCAGTGATGTCTCTTTCTACAGTAATGTGAAGTGGCTGTCAGCCAGCAATGTCTTAAGTAGATTTGTGGATATTTTGGAGCCTATTATTACATTTACTGAAGAAAAGATACTATCCTCAACTGGAAAATGATGAATGGATACAAGATCTAATGTTCCTTGCTGATATAATGAATCATCTATAGATTCTCAACTTGGCACTCCAGGGAAAGGATAAAATTGTTTCTGATTTTACTCAGACAATTTTCAGCTTTCAGAATAAATTAAGAGTTTCTCAAACAGGCATATTGTCAAGAAATTTCTTTACTTTCCCAGTCTCAAAAGGAGAGTCAATACATTCCCTAATATAGAAATAAAAGACCACGAAGATAGATTACAAAGACTACTTGACAATTTCCTAGAGAGGTTTAAGGACTTGCAGAATCTGAAACCCTGTTTCACCTTTCTTGTAAATCCATTCGTGGTTGGTGTAATCAAAGATGGTTGTCCAATTCCCAAACCCCTGGTTACAGAATCATCTGCTGTGGAAATGAAACTACTGGAATTAAAGGAGGGTCTGGGTCTGAAGATGATCCATAAATCGCAGTCAACAATTGAGTTCTGGAGGCAAGTTCCAGAAATCAAATATCCAGAAGAAAACTAGTGTGTGACTCATCTCAGTTTTCAGCACAACATACTGCTGTGAATCATTGTATTCTGTGACGAAGTTTGTTAAGTTGAAGCATCGTGCAATCTTTACAAATCAACACCTAATGGAACTAATTTGTACACCCCTGACAATATATCAGCCAGATTTTCAAAGACTCTCAGCCAAAATGGGGACACAAGGGCCGAGGACAGACTGGCAATGTAAAGCGGGGGCAAAGTGGAGGGAACTGGTGCGGGGGAAAAACTCCACGGAGCTGGCCATTCATACTGGCCAGAGCAATGCGCAGTGGTGCCGATACGGAGCGTTCAGACTGCTGTGGAGCCGGCGCGCTCGACTTGTGCGCGCCGTTGTGCTTTTTTTTGTTTTTCCTTTGATGTGTTTTGCACATGCGCACATGCGCATAACTTTGTGCCGGTGTGTTCACACTGCCACCTCCGGATGCTTCCCGCTTCTTCCGGTTCACACTATTTGGAAGTGGGAGGCATGCGGAGAACGGCCCCTGAACACCGGTTTTACCCGGTTTCCTGTTAAAGCGGATGGAAAGCGACTGGGAGACGGGTAAGTGCAAAATGGAGCCGAGGGACAGATGCGCATGTCTGAACGGGCTATTTTCTTCCACTTCCGACGCGGGGCTGCCCCGCTTTACATTGCCAGTCTGTCCTCAGCCAAGATTTCTACTAGCAGTAAACAGCCAGTAAATATCTCTGATTTAATTGGTTTACATATTTTCATCCATCTTTTGACCAGATATTCACTCAGACAAATAAATATCATTAGCAATATCTGTTTTTACCCCTTTAGTTTTTATTTTTGGCAGTCTCATTTAATTTTAATAAAATGCAAATTTGCATATTTTTCAATAAAAATGTGTGTGTAATGTTTGTTTATGTCTTGCAGCTCTCAAACATTGAATGCAGGACACTATAAGTAGGCCAAGCTGTCTGCTAACCTAGAAGAACCTGTGGGTTTGGAGGAAAAAACCTCCAATTAATGAAAACAATGAGGGTGGGGGTAAAATGCTACCAACAGAAGAATGCTAAACTACCACAATCAGTACAGTGGGATTTGCTAGCAAATGAGGCACTAAACTTTAGAGCTTAGTGTCCAAAGGTGGTGTACCCACCATCACACTCACCTGCTCCAGAAGCAACACTGTTAGGAGACAGGCAGCCCAGCCAGAGGCGGTGGGGAAGGGAGTAAGGGGGAGGCCATGCCCAGAAATGCACCAACAGCAGCCTAAGAAGATTGGCAGGCTAAAGCAGCAGACTGCCCCTGGGAACAGGGCATAGGAGGAAGCCAGCAGCAGCTGGGGCCTCCTAGGGCCTGTGGTGGTAGGCAGAGCAGCCTCTTAAAACCTCAGGGGACAGCAAGGCAAGAAAGGGAAGGGCCAAGTTAGGAAGGCCATTGGCCCAGATTTCCGTCACATAGGGGGTGTTTGGGGTCAGCCTGCCCCCAGGAAATCCTTTATTAGGCCAGCCCAAGAAACGACAGGGAGGAAGGGCCAGACTATACGCAAGAAGCCATGGGAGAGGCAAATGGTGGGAAAGAGAGACCAAGATGAAAAGAAAAACCTCCCTCCTTGCCCTATTCTGAGGCTCTTCCGGGAAATAGGACCTAAGTAAGGGCAAGCTAGAGGATGCTGTGGCCCCAGACTCTGTCCCAGTTCTGCTGCTAAAGCAGAGATAGGAAGGCCTGCAAAAAAAACCCTGGATTTTTTAAAAAACCACTTCCCTCCCATTTTTCCCCACTAAAAAAAATTAAGGGAGCACTGAAAAAAAGGTCCTATGAAATATTTTCTCTTTTTAGAATGAGTAAAGTGCTTAAGGCAAGATTTTTTACACTCAAAATGAATAGCATTAAAAAAGTCAAACGGCTTCTTCCACTAGAAAAATTGTTAATTACTTTTAAAAATTGTTAATTACTTTTTAAAAAAAATCTACAAAATGCTTTTTTTTTCAGAATCCCCCCCCCCTTTACACGTACTTACTTATTCCCCATGTACTACATAAAAAAATTTCAGGAAATTCTAATTTTTTTAACAAGAAAATGAGAATTTTGGAGATCACTGAAAAAAATGCAACAGAGTTCATTCAATGGGTCTGCAAATCCATATGTACATTATGCAATATCTTTTTGTCATTATGTATTTTCTCAATCAATGGATACTATTTGTATCAGTAGTACAACTACTATCACACAAGAGGGGGGTCTACAAAATGGTTCGATGTTTAAAAAGGGGTCCTCGAAAAGATAGGGAACAACTGTTTCTAAAGTTTAGCTTAATATCCAAACATGCTGCTAGCCCAACTTCATGTGACTCTATGAGACAGTCTCTATCCAAATAATACATTTTCTTTTGTTTATTATGGAATTTGTTTTCTACCTTTAACTGTTATTTCAACATTTCAGATGGTAAAAATGAAAGACGTGCTATCATAGCATAGGATTCCATTAAATATGACAAATAGAATTTTTGTCTTAGCTAAGTTACAAATGAGGCATTTTATGTTGTTCAATTAATAAAAATTTAGGTTTGACAGGAAAGTAAGTATTACATATACATTATCTCCCCCCATTTCTATTTTTTTAATTGTTTTTTCTCCCATGGCTTTAAAATTTCCAGAAATTGTACATGTCTAGGCAGCCCTGGAATTACTGCAGGTTAAGAGAAAGAAGAAGTAGTGGGAGAGAGAGAAAGTGGCAAGCAGAAGAAGGAGAAAGTGAAGAAAGGGATGGGAAGAAAGAATATGAAAAACAGGATAGAGGTAAAAAGACCTGGGATGAGAAAAAAAGGGCTGGAAAGACAGAGAGTAGGAGGCAGTATGGAAGAATGGCATTTTCCTCCCCTGCACACGTCACAGTCCCCATCTTGTCAGCTCTCATTAGCAAACGTATTTTATGGACTGACATCTAGCCTTGATTCATTTTGTAGGGACTGTGAAGCAGAGGGGAAAATATACTAATTGGTTATAGTGGATAAAATAGCAAACCTGGACCACAGAAAAGAAACATGGGATGCAGATCCAGTCAGTACATGAGACACTTTGGTGTGATTTAAAATGAAAAATCTCAAATTAAGTAACAATTATCCAAGTGCTGCCTAGTTTTTACAGAAGGAAAATCCAGTTGCACCTTTTCTTCCATAGGCAGATACTTGTGAGACTACTGGCTATACAGCAAAATCAACCAGTGGAATGTTTATACAAGTACTTCTAAAGGAACATTCAGTAATAAGCCCTAAGACTGAGGAACTGTGGAAAATGGAATGGGGGTAGAAAGAGCTGTAAAGAGAGAGAGTGGGGCCAGTGTGGGAAAATACTAGTACTTCCAACTTATTGATGCATAATCCTTATTAGTGAATGTCCCTTTGGAGTTTTTGCATAAACATTCCAGCCTTTGAATGGAATTGGACTCCAAATTGTTTATTTTCAGTTGACTCTAGATGACCAAGCTATTTGGTTGACGGTCATAATCATCCACAACATGCCACATCAATATATAACCCATAGTGGTATACTTTAATCCTATGGTTCTTTCTTTTAGAAATTCAGGCTTTATCTCAGTGCATTTGACTGAACATTATAGATTAAAAGATAATTATGTTTCAATATGATTATATTGGGTTGTGTTAAAGCATTACTTCATTTTAATAAATGGACTGGATCCTGCAATCCGTTGACACAAGGATCAGGGGAACTATTCCACATTTCCCCCCAAAGGAGAACCTTCTGTCCCTCAGAAAGGTGATTCCTGGGTTCACGGGACCCATAGGTACAGGCCTTTTTGTCTGGGGGAACATGCCAGAATGGATTTCTGAAACCTCTTCGACAAAATTCTTTTAAAAATGTTTAAAAGTTAATGAGTTTTCAGTATACCGATTGAAAACGTCATCTCCCTCTTGAGAGTTCCAGCACATCCCCCCCTCCCAAAGCCCTTGCTACATAGTTTAGGGAGGTGCAAAGGGGGCAAAAATCACCCCTCCTCCTTCTTCCTACAAGCATTAGCATCACTGATGCAAGAGGCATGAAGATGATTTGGCCCCCTCTGCTCCCCCAATGCACCCCCAACCCCCCCCCCCAACTACATGGGTCCTGCAATCAACTACCAGAATCAGATGGGACTTTTGAGAAGATGGGAACCTTTCCCAGGTTCCTAACAGTCCATGCCTATTGCTGATAGATTGCACAATCTAACCCCAAGTCATTTTTCAGATACATAACTTATTATCCTCCCCTGCTAACTTTTTTTTAATTGCAAGCAAATAAATCCAACTGAGTTTTAGTAAAGAATCAAAGATTTATAGCCATCCTATATGTTTATATCCAGGAAAGGGAGATGCAAAAGTAAGAAATGTAGTACATTACTTTAGATTAGGAAGTTCAGCCTTTAGCCTGTAACAAGATCCTTACAGAAAAGAGAAAAGCTACTGTGCTGCTAAAGTACATTACCTAATGTATAATTTAGCTACGAAAAGTATTGTACTCTTCTCCATTTGTGTGTTCACTAAGAACACTTTCTAATTAAACATTCACACACTTACCTTTTTTGTGTAACACTGCACAGAAACTATGTTGTAATAAATTCTATATACAAGTTAGACTTTTTTATTAATTTGGCATCAACTATGGTAAACTACACCTGAATCATTCCTGTACAAGGCCTATGCAATTTTCATAGCAGATATCAGATATTCCTGGAAATATTTCAACATATTTTTACAATTAAGATCAAACAACTGCCTAGAAATCTTATGAATTCTATTAACCTACAAATTAACACCACTAGAACAAATACCATACATCACACAATTCAAACCGATGCTGTTAGTATGAAAAGGAAAAGAAGACACAGCACCCAACACACACTTCAATACTGTCATGCAAACGTTGCAGAGAGTTAAGCCCATCACCAGTCACTTTTGTGCTCCCCCTTTTACTTTTCAGGCAAGGGCTTCATTGACACGTGCAAAACTCCTCTCTGCAAAGCACCCATGAAATCCATGCCACCAAAATGGTAGATTTGGTAGTTACCAATCGTATGGATGGGGATCAAAAGGCTAAGGCTTTAGATTGCCTTAATCATAAGATATCCTCAGACAAACCTCCCCAGTCTTCATTCTGGCTCTACAAATAAAATTAAGCACAATTGAAAATTTGATATTCTGCAGTTTCACAAAGTTATTACAACTAGTTTTGCTACAATAAAAGCAGGAAATCCACTATCACACAGACTTGTAACACTTTCTGAGGGATGTCACAGACTCTCAAACAAGTGGCTTCATTACACAGCCTTATCAAGGGAAAAGCTAACAAATATGCAATGAAGGCACGAACTCCACATAAAAAACCACAAGACAGGTTGATAGGGGAGCCCCCTTTTAAGCAAGCTTATTAACATAAAAGATTCACAATTATTTAGAAAGGTGTGAGCATTTGAAGATCGATTTCAAATTCAGGTCTTCCCTTTACTACTAGCTTTGTACAACTTCTGCAAATATTTCATTTTGAGAATACTTAAAAGTGTAGCTAGCTTATTAATATATATAATATCTGGTTTTATTAATATTTTATTAAAATTGTTGATAAAGAATAAAACATAAAATCTAAATAAAAGAGAAGTTAACATTTTGTTTTCAATAGCAACAGTTATAAACCATTATTGAAGAGCTATTGAAATACATGTGGAATACAAAAGCTTCCTAGTACTCTAAGAAACTAGATGTTTTGGACTCAAAGCACAAGTTTTTAAGTGGAGACTAAACAGTCTGCTTCATGTATTGGGCAAGCAGTCCAGAAGTACATATTTCCCTTGGAACAAGCACCTGTATTGATCCTCTCGAAGCAGAAAGATTTGGGGCAAGTTCAGTGGGATCTGGGAGAACCAGGTTTCAATCCCCACTCTGCCACAAAATCTTGCTAAGTGACCTCAGGCCAGTCAGCTACTCTCATCCTAACCTTGGAAGAAAGGGAAATGATGTAAGCTGCTTTGGGTAACCATTGGGCAGAAGGTGGGGTATAAATGAAGTAAGTAAATAAATAAATACTTGTATTGGGGAGCAGTGTGACTGCTACTTCCCTGTGACTTGGTCCCAAGATTGCTTCAGTAACACAGGAATACCGAAGCAATGGAGGGAGGATGGGATGCCATGAGAAGTACACTAACATGGACACAGTGTGGCTTCCAATGCTATACTTGGTTTTTCCATGGTCCTAGCCTACTTTATTTGTACAATCCTGTCTTAGCAGAACAACTTGAAATGTAGATAGAGGAGCACCACCATGGTATGTAACATTCAAGTGGCATAGCTGAATACTCCTGTGTCACATAAACAAGCCCAGTGTCCTCTCAATTTCTTCAGTATACTAACTGCAAATAGTGAATTGTATAGAAGTACACTAAACAAAATAAATTAGCACTGCAACTTTATTTTTATTCTCTTGTTACTAAGAACCAAACTATAACTTTAGCTTCAAACTGATCTGGGAATTCAAGTTACCTTCCTTCATTAACTGCGATTCTTTGCCCTCGGGTGCCCTGGAGAAAGTGGCAAGTGAGAAAAGGGTTAAAACATCCTTCCCCGCTCTGCTGCTTTCTCCTTCAAACTGAACTTCCACATTAATTTTCAGGCATGACATTTTTTGTCTCTCATCTTATTCTGGTTTGGGCACTCTTCACACACATATATTACTTCTGTGACAAGAGCAAGGGCATATCATTGGTATTTAATACAAAGCCAGTTACAGGCTGTCTAAAAGCTTGCATCCATAAATCAAGAGGTATTTATTTAACTTGAATTTAGCCTGTCAAGTTGGTATACCTGCAGAATAACTACATAGGAAACTTCACACGGAATAAAATTCTAGTGAAGATGTACAGATCTCCTAAAGCCCTTTTAAATATTTGGGAATCCGCATTAAGCAGTCCTCACTAAAAATCATACTCAGCTGCTTTGTTTGCTAATCATGTTACAGAATTTCACTTTTAATGTGTTCCATTGTGTGTCTGACAAAGGGACATTATAAATATATACAACTGTGTTTGCAGTTTGTTGTCCCTTTGTCCTCGTGCTTCATCTATGCTTATCACGAGAACAGAAACACTGCAGTATTAGGATACTACCAAAGGGGGAACTATATAGTACTAGTTATGGAAGTCCCAATGCAAAACTGCTTTGTGTTTTAATTCCTATCTTTTGTTTAACTGAAAAGATGATTACACTTCAACAGATTCCCACAATAGCAAAAGAAAGGGAGCCTAAAGCATATTCATGCCATTGGCTGAGGACAGACTGGCAGTCTGGCCCACTCTGCCTCCGCTTTGAAAGCAATGCATCCGGCGCCGCGCTCCTTCCGTAGCAGCCGGGCACCACTTAAAAGTGGTGTCCCGGCTGTTGTGCACTCGTTCCACCTGCTTCCGGCGGGTGTGAACGCGCACCAGCCGGGGGAGCCACACGGCGTTTGCATGCCGCCGCTGGAAGCCGCCCGCAGTCTGGATGCTGCGGGAGGCTTCCTTGCAGCGGCGTGCGAACGCCGCGCGGCAGGGGCAATCCCCCCCCACCTTGTTCTGCCACACTGCGGAGGTGCGGCAGAACAACAGTCTGTCCTCAGCCATTCATTATGTACAAGTTAACGTCTTAAAATCTACCTGCCGAGTACTTATTTTTTGGGGGAAAGCAAAGCTGCGACTCAAATCATTACAACGCTTTAATTTAGCTCAGTTTCTGTAAAGCTTTGCTCACTAGTACATTAGTAAGAGATCCATTTGAGAGGCTACAAAAGTAAAGTAGAACTATCCAGATACTACTCAAAAAACAAGACAAGGAATATAGAGAATATATAAAGCACTAGCAAGTGTAAAACAATGAGAGGAGGCAGGATGTAAGCAAAAGGTTTGTTGTTCTCACAGGTTTTTTTAATGGATGTGATCAATTTTTAAAAACCCTGCTGCTGTACAGGCCTCATTAATTTTAGTGAGATCTACATTTTGCCCATAATGTTTTGAAATTAAACCTTTTTTACTGAAAAAAATTCAAAGACAACTGCATAGGAAATTAAATGCAGTGTTCCATATTTGCATTCTGCAATTAGGCAACTGTGAAAGTAATGCTACTGAAATACCGAGAATGACAGAGCCTTTTGCACTCTCCAAACCAGAGTGTATTGTTTTCATAGGAAAACAATTGCCTATGAAAATTCCCACATAATTTCTAATGCACAATTTTAAAATACCAGGTGACCTCATTCTAATAACTAATAGAGTATTAGGCAGCCTAATATTCTAGGTTCTGTACAAAATAAAACTTCAGGTAATCTCATCAAGAAATTTCTCACTAATGCTAAATATTATTTGAAACCCTCATGCTAACCCAACAGCATGTGGTATTTTTTCTAAGGAAAAGCTTCCACAGAATTTACTCAGCAGTTCAGAGAGTGGCAGGAATGAATGGAAACAAAAAAGGCTGCCCGTACCAAAGCAACTGTTTAATGTTCAGCACTCAAAACGGGCAGAGAAACATTTCTGAAGTACCACTATTCCTAAGCCTGCATGGATACTCAGAGAAAGGGGGGGGGGGGGAGAGAAGTAGCGACAAATGGACACTTCTCTGCAGAGATTATATATATAGAATGATTATAAGAGTCCTTTCCACACTTGGATCTCATCCCTGGTTTTATCAAAGTTCAACTCGTGACACAATACCTTGCATTTATCCCTGGTTATAACAGCATCCATTTATCCTGGGACAAGTGTGGAGCAAAACTGGGGTGACCTCAATGTAGTGTGGAAACAAAAAATACCCCAAGATACTTACAGGGGTGAACTCAAGTGTAGTGTAGAATGTAAGTACGGGGACAGGGCTGAAGCAGGATTTAAGGTCTAGTGCGGAAAGAACCATAGTGATACGGGACAGGATTCTTTCCTCTTTAAAATATTTGCATAAGAATAGACAAATGCAAATTAACATGTTCATAGATTTGACAGTAACGAAAAATATCCTGTCCACCTGCTGAACATGATTCAGTGTAAGTAGCTAACTTCATGAAAGAAACAGAACAATTCATATTATGAGAAGACTAGATGAAGAAATGCTTAAAATACCTCAGGTTGGGTTGCCCTGATTTATCTACCCTGGTTGGTCATGTGTAATTTCTGCAGTTCCACTACTTACTAATTTTTTGCACTGAGTCTTGCGTGGTGCAAAGACATACCAGCATTAGTGAGATACTGAACTTAAATTCCTACATTACCACCCTCCATGTGAAAAGTTTACATATAACTTACATGGAAGAAGATTGTTGACACTGATTTCAAATAAGTCATTTCTCATGTGTATTCTGAGTTGAAATATCCTGAGTACACTTTCTCATATCTAATGTACATCTGAATGACTTCTACTCCAGTACAAGGGATTAGAAAATTGATTGTTTTGCTACCTTGAAAACCCCACTGAGGAGAAATACTGATGAACACATGGGACTGAAGATTAAACATCAACACAAATTAAAAATAAATACACATCACAGAACACTATCCATGCAGTATATGCTAGATAGAAGAACTTTTAACATACTGCCTTAACCCACATTAATTTGGCCAATGTATAGAAACTTTAACATGTTCATAACTTGAATCAATAATTACAGTTCAAAGATATCCATATCACCAATTGTGCATTATCATATCAAAATTATAGATACCAAATAATGGAATTCATGAGCTAGTAAAAAGGGTGTTATATTAGGAATTTTATTTCCTCCAACAAATTTCAATGATTGAATTTAATTAACTTTATTACTAAGCAGTTCACTAAAGCTAGCACTAATATTTATGCATTTTGTTAGCAACTGAGAGGTTTCTGCCCCAATCTAGTTCATTTGTAGCATTTCTAAGACTAGTATTATGACTATTTTCTAAACACACGGCACACATCTACTTTAATTAGCTACTGTATCATGACTGGTCTTTAAAAACAGTTAATGTTAACTATACCTGAAAGTGTCTCAAAGTAGTGAGTCTAGCTTCTGGGTTTCAGCAATGAAACAGTAAAGAGGCATACATGCATCAGGTGTGACAAAAACTAGTGATAATCATTCAGTTAATTTAAGAAAAATATTGAGATTAAACTGGACAAAAATTTAAATGCACAGATAACAAAAACACATGGAGACAGTAGCTGCATGTCTAGCAATATCTAGAACATGAAGTAAACTTTAACAGAGTCTATTTTTGAGTTACCGTGCTGCATGAAATGAACTCTGCTTAACGAAACAGGAAATGGACAAAGCAATACTGATAAAGGGGAACATTAATTAGAAACAACATGCTAGACATGCTGAAAAGCTTTTTGTTCAGTTTTGAAGAAACAAAAGCTTTTCCTAGACAAAGCACAGCATGCCAGTGTGTTTTGCAAAGAATGAAGATTTGCTTACCTCCTGTAACAAATCTGCCTGTTCAATGGCTTTAAGAACATTTTTCTTTGAGGTCTCCTGAACTTCCCCACCCAACAGAAATTCATCCAAAATAAAATAAGCCTTCTCGAAATTAAAGATGATATCAAGTTCACATACCTAAAAAGGATAAAAAGGACCAATGCTGAGATTCAAGATCTTTGTCTAGAGTGCTAGGATAAGATTTTGTTTTTGTTCAAATGTTTACAAATATTTATTTCCATAATTTATCATGTGATCACTTAGAGATGCCAATTACAAATTATTCATTTTCCTTTACCAGTTCCTTTACTTCTATAGTAATGGATTTTTTTACTAATATGCAGCATCAGAGCAAGCCAAAGCCAGTGTGTAGCAGCCAGCAGTCTGCAAACATTTTTAAAAAAATTTCTTCATCAGATTCTATGACCACTGAAGATTTTCAGTAACATTTCATTATTTTATCTATAATTTGCCCAACTAAGTGAGACTTTTTAAGAGAGTAAGTAGTGAATTGGCAAGGTGTTGCATTTGCTGATTGCCCACCCCACTGAGCCATAAGGAGGGAATCAGGTGTGAAAAATTTGCAGTGATGGCAGGAGGAATTCTCCCCTCCAAGTATTGCAGGTCCCCATGTTTATATACTAATAGCCAAGTTGGACAAATCTGAGGATACTGAAATCCAATGACTGGAGCTGTGAATGGGCAAGACAGATCTTTCTACAAACCTGAAAAATGCCCCAGGTTTGCAAATAAATGTGAAATCTTTAAAAAAACCCAACAACACTGAGGGGTTTTAAAAGTCCAAAATGATAACTGGAGTGCCTATAGCTTTACGCAGTGAATTCCCTCAGTGGCTGTTGCTAGGCAGTCACCGATTCCAGGCTTAGTTCTGTCAGCAAAAGGCAGGGGAAAGGGGCAGGGCCCTTTTCTGGCCTTTGAGGGAGTACATGGGGTACAGGCCTGGCTAAGTTTGCCAGCTCCAGGTTGTGAAATTCCTGGAGATTTTATGGTACAGTCTGAGGACAGCAGGGTTTGGGAACGGAAGAGTCCTCAGCTGGATATAATGCCATCAAGTCCACCCTCCAGATTTGCCATTTTCTCCAGAGGGGCAGATCTTTGTCATCCAGAGTTCAGTTGTAATTCTCCACGTCCCACCTGGAGGTTGGCAAACCTAGGCCTGGAAGCAACCTCTGGGTAGGGTTGCCAAGTCTTTACTCACGTTTAGTGGGCGGAGTCTTCGCTGCTCCGGGAGGGTCCCTGCAAAGCGTGCGCGTCACGATGACATCACCCGGAAGTGACGTCATTGTGTCAGGCACGTTGGGGGCGGGACCTCAGTAACTTGAGGGAAAACCATAGTTTTCCCTCGAATTACAGAGCGTCCCCCCCCCCGAAACGTGCCTGATGCAATGACGTCACCTCCGGGTGACATCATTGCGCCGGGCACGTCCCCTCAGCCCAGCAGTTTGGGGGTGGGGTTCCCCCCGGTGGCCCGATCCCGGCTGGTGGGCAACGGGCCGCTGGAGCGGGGTTTTCCCCGCCCCCCAGGGGGACTTGGCAACCCTGCCTCTGGGTGACTTGATACCACTTTGCTTGCACGACTCAACGAGGCCTGACTGCTTGCTACTGTTCAACAGCAGACATCCTATGAAAGCCAATGTGGTGTAGCAGTTAGAGCTTCAGAATAGGCTCTGGGAGACCCAGGTTCGAATCCCTATGCTGCCATGGAAGCTGGCTGGGTGTCCTTAGCCCAGTCATACACTCTCAGCCTAACCTACCAGACAGGGTTGCTGTAAGGAGAAAAAAAGGAGAGGAGAATAATGTAAGCTGCTTTAGTCCCCACTGTGGAGAAAAGTGGGGTATAAATGAAGTAAATAAATAATACATACAGCTGAAGATGGGAGGCAGATAAAAGGTAGGTTGGTGAATGGCTGAGAAGGCAAGAATGGGGCAGGGAAAGGGGAGAGAATATGGGAGTTGACAGGGAGGGAAAGAGGAAATAGTGTGGGAAGGAGGATACAGGGGACAGTGGATTGCCCCCTCACAAGTCCTTGAGGTGGAGTGAAACTGGGGTGCCCACTCACAAGTCCTACCATGGAAGTGGGCTTGGCCCAGTGGCCAGTATCACACAACTGGGCCATAGTTTTGCTAGGTAGTCAGAGGCTGCTGCGGGGAAAGGGAAACCTGAAGACAAGCAGGCAGATAAATGTAGGTTGGCTGTTGGGTGGGAAGGGGAGAAGGAAGCAGGAAAATGGGAGATGCTATGGAGGTTTACATGAAAGGGAAACAGGAATAGTGGGAAAGGGGGAAATGAGATGCTTCCCACAAGTCCTTGCAGGTTCCCACTTGTTTTACATAACAGTCAACTTTTCATCTGTGGCATTCCTTTTAGCCAGTAGAATATATGTATTATAAAATAAAGCCAAAATACCATATTCAGATAAGGTTGATGAGTTACACTGTTGCAACCAAAACAATAACCTGCCTTGAGGCAGCCTAAAGATTAAGAAATTTACATTATAAACTTCTACATGTTTATTCAGAAATGAGCCTTGGTGAACTTATCCAAGCTAACTCCCAAGGAAGTATAACAGTGACTACAGTCTTATTTTCACACAAGCTTTTGTGTCAGCTTTGTCAAATGTGTGAAGCGTTACTATCAGCCAGTAGGTAAAGGCACTGAATATTACTTAACTTGCTGTTGGGAGCAATCCACATCCATTCAGATAGGTTTATATCTTTACTAGATCTTATTTATTCATATGCTTTCAAATAACATACACTTCAGTGTTTGACCTTCTTCCAACATTTTGTATAACAGCTCCCTCTCACCTGGCCTCCACATGTATGTGCAATGTATACAGTGCTTTTTAGGCTGAAGAACAGTGATGGAATGCCCCAGATGCAGTGGATATATATATTTAAAGAAACTGCATTCCTTTATTTTCCTCCAGGAAATAAGCATATTGTTTTGTGCATATATAAAGCAAAACTCATTAATTTGAACCTATACACAATATTTAGGAATAAGAACCAGAGTTAATAACTTACACTTCCAAAGTATTTATCAAGCAATTCTACGTAACGATGAATTATCTCCAGGGTTATTAGCTCATTATCCTGATCTTCAATGGCACAGCAGAAATAAAGGCTTGCATACCTGTAAAAAAATGGTAATATTAATATTGTAGCAACTACTTTATATAGTCTTGTCCATCCCTCAGAAAAACGTAACACACAGGAACACACTTTTTTGGGGCAGAAGTTAATTTCCCTCACACATTATGTAGAAGTTAACTGTGCCAAATATTCAGACTAAACCTGAAGTCACCAATAGTACGGACCACCAAACATGCTCAAGGGCACATCTAAACAGCTGCAAAGTATTTGATTATGACTTTCCTAAACCACTAAAGTTGTAAGAATGCACAGCTTCCTGTTGATGAGGAACCATGAACATTAAGAAAAAAGATTAAACTAATTAAAATTCAGAGCCAGTATGTCCATTTTTACACATACTAGGTGGCTACTTACTGCACATGCACCATTATTTTATGAACATCCAGGGGTCCGTTGGGGCCGGAGCGAGGCGGAGCAAAGCTCCGCCAGCTCAGGACTGGCCACTAGGGCAGCCACGGGCTGAATCAGATTCTCTAATCTGATTCAGCTCGCCGCCGAATTGCCGCCAAACAGGTTGCCCCCATTCCCTCCATTGTTCTCTATGGTAGGAAAAAAGTTAACATTTTTTCCCTCCATAAAGAACAATGGAGGGGATGGGACAATCTCTTTGGGGGCCCATAGAATTGGACCTCGTGGTCCAATCTTCTTGAAACTTAGTGGGTATTTCGAGGAGAGGCCCCAGCAGCTACCCTGCAAGTTTGGATCCTCTCCCTCAAACCCCCTTTCCTCCAGCCCCTCATATACCCTATGAGTTTTTGCTATTGATTTCAATGGCCCATAGGAAATAATGGGGCTGAAACTGACATTCCCTTTCTGACACACTTCTGGTGATGTCAAGGGACGTGGCATATGCTAATGAGTTATGCTAATGAGCTCCTGCACCTCTTTTTCTACGAAAGGACCCCTGTGAACATCTATATAGTTCCATATTTTAAAATGTATTTATCCCCCCCGTGCCGCCCAAGCAGGAAGAACCAGTACAAAAGATATGCTCTGGTGCCCTGTACAAAGGCCTAAATGGTTTGCAGCCAGGGTACTTGAAAGACCACCTTTTCCTGTACCATCCAGCTCTCCAGTTGACCCTCTTCCCAAGCCCTGCTCTCACTGCTCTCATTGCTTCTGTCTGCAGAGGTGAGGTGGGTGGCAATCAGAGACTGGGCTTTTTCAGTCATGGCACCTCGTCTTTGAATGCCATCCCACTTGAGACCTGCCTCACACTTACATTACTCTTTTAAAGTGGTAAGTCAAAATATTTCTTTCTATCCAGGCATTTGACTCAGGGGATCTGTTTTTATGTTCTGCTTCCAAACTCACGACTGTTATGAAGTTTATAATTCTATGTTTTTCAATAAGAAGAGAGAGAAGATAAGAAATTGGATTTATACCCCACCCTTCACTACCCAAAGGAGTCTCAGAGCGGCTTACAAACTCCTTCCGCTTCCCACAACAGACACTCTGTGAGGTAGGTGGGGCTGAGAGAGCTGACAGAAACTGCTCTTTTTCAAGAATAGCTGTGCCAGAACTATGGCTTGCCCAAGGTCATCCAGCAGGTGCAAGTGGAGGAGTGAGGAATCAAACCTGGTTCTTCCAGATTAGAGTCCACGCACTTAACCACTACAACAAACTACACTGCAGATAATTTTTTGTCTATTTTCAAACCTCAGTGTTTGCAAACTAAGTTCAAAGCAATGCTATAACAGTAATACCATTCTTGAAATGGTCACTGTACATTTCTGATATTTTGTAATGACTGTCATAAAATTTAAGTCACCAGCATGCATGTCCAGTACAATCCTATGCAGGGTTATACCAGTCTAAGCCTATCAAAATCATGTAAAACAATAATGAAAATGGAGTATTGTCTTGCCCTTATGCAAACATGCAGAGGCCCACACACCTGATAACTAAATTATAAATACATACCAGTAACTACTATAAATATGCCATCTGTTTTAAACTACTTTCCAAGACAATGGATATTAACGTTCATTGTTTTCACTGTGCTCTATTTAAACAAACAATATCCAAATGAAACAGACATGGCACAAAGATGATCAGGTATCCAGTCCCATACAGGTCCATATTAAGACCTTTTAAGGCTTCCAAGACTATGCATGCCTGATAACATTGCAGAACACCAAAGCCTAGAAGTCCAAATCCTACTACAATGTTCACACCAAGGATGCCGCCCCTTCATTTTTGATTGTTATTTATTTATTTATTCACATTTTTACCCCGCCCTCCCCGCAAACGGGCTCAGTTCTTGGGGGGGGGGGGAGGTCAGAAGACCTCTGTTTCCAGCTGTGAAGTCCTCAGTGAGAGGCAAAGTCATATCACTGAAGAGGGCTGAGGTATGACTTTTGGGGGGGAATCTCTCTTGGAGACTGTAATTTTATCAGCTCTTAGTCTCTCCCTAATTCCTGGGCAAACAAGAATGCATTGGTTTCTTGGTTCTAGTCTGCTGGACAGAATGGGCAATTTAGATTATTTGTAGTCTGGCTTTGGCACTGAAATGTGCTCTGATAACTTTAGTTGATGATGTATTCTAGGAAATAGATTAGAGGAGGGATTATTTCCATTACATCTTTTGGGCCTCTTGGCAGATTTCAATAACGTTGATCATGACAGAGGTCCCCAAACTCGTTGAACCTGTAGGAGATTTCGAAATTTGTGCACAGAAGATATTGCACTCCCACAGAAACAATTGGTAAACTGCCATTATGGCCTGGTAATTTGCTATGCACAAGTTCAAAGCTCCAGCAGAGTACACTTTGCAGCCAGTGTCGTCCATCCTCCCACCATCCTTGTCAGTAGAGGCAGAAGGACACCTTGCTTGTGCCGTGCCTGTACTTTTTCCACAATCAGAGAGTGGGGTGAAGACAGTTAAACAGAAACATACAATTGTCCTGCTCTGTTTTATACATATTTTCTATTTGCCACGAAGTCACAGGAATTGAGGATTTCCCCCCCCCCCCCCATAGACTAGAGGCAACATCTAAGAAATCCTCCAACGTTGGGTATGTCTGAATAAAGTACACTTAAGATCTTATTTTCAGGCTTAGGGTTGTAGAAGAAGACATTCATTGAGAGAGATTCATTGGGAGAGACATTCACTGGGAGAGATGCCATCCTCAGCATTTGTTCTGCGTATAACCTCAGATCTTCATTAGGGGAGATAAGTGTCATATCTCCAAGTGCTTCATCTGGAGATAGATCTGCAGGCAGTTTGGACCCTGGTTCCAATCTTGAACCCTCATCATTGCCTGAATCTGTGGCCAGGTGTTCTGTATAAGGACCTGAAGGAATGGAAAAACCATGTGGATGGAAGAGAGCTGGCAGTGAAGAGGGATAGTAAGTCAGCAGAACAGATGCCAGACAGTGAATCTTCAGGGGTTACTCAGTCCACTCCAACTTACCCGAACCAATGTTCATCTTTGTTCAGTCACTGGCAACCCCCTCACAGAGAGCAACGCTTCTGCCCTTACTCTATATATCAGTATCCTGCTCAAAGATCATTCTCCGCTAACCAGCCTGCCTCTAAACAACGCAGTGGATCAAAGCAAAGAGTGGGGTAGCAATTCTTCTCTGCCAAGGACTCTTAGGGGCATCAATTAAGGGCCACCCTGTGACTAGATCAGCATAGTGTTCCTGGCCTTGCAGGGACAGGTTATGTCCATTTTTTCCCTTTTGGTAGGCCATAACTGAAGATAACTGGGTTTTGTCCATTGTAGCCCATGGTTATAGAATAGAGGGTTATGGTCTTAGCTCCTATCTCTTCTTGAGAAAGGGGCAATTGAGGAGGTTTTGGAATTAAATTTAGTACCTGGGTTCTACTCTAGGTTCTTCTTAGTGGATAAGAAGGATGGTGGTTCCCACCCCATCCTTGATCTCCAGGGATTGAATGCCTTTTTAAGGTTGACTAAGTTTAAAATGGTTTCTCTGGTGTCTGTTTTACATCTGTTAAAGGGTGATGCAGCTATGTGGCCCTTGATACCATACTATAGTAGGCAGAAGGGGCCGCATACCTGTTGAGCTTTAGGTAAGATTAAGGGAGAGGGCTTCTAACTTTACATTTTATGGTACTGCAGATAACTGTGTCAGCACAAAATACTGCCTGACCCACTGTATCCACCATGAACAGAATCCTAATACAAATGAAGTATCACATTCACTGTAACTATATCTCTTAACTTTTTGTAACTGCAAAATGTTTGACATTACATCAATCAATACAAAAGTATAATAGTTAAAACATGGAGGGCAGCCATAGATAGTCTGTTGTAGGTTTAGTTTGTTTGTCTGTATGCCTGATACCTTTTCTTGTGTAGTCAAGAATGGGTATCCACTGATCCTTCCGATTTCTGGATTAATCCCTTGATTAATAAGGCATTTGAAGACACCGTGGCATTAGATAGCTGGTAGAATAGCCTCTCTGAAGCTCTCCCTTCATGAACTTTCAATCATACCATGCACCTGAATTGCATTTTTTATTTAAATCAATATACTACATCTATGCCACAATCAATTTGTAAAGATAAAGTATACAGATAAAGATATGGTAAAAGATGCAAAATTTTCTTTTAAAATATAAGGTCAGATTATATGTGTTGAAATTGGATAATGTGGAAATAAGCACTAGAAATAAACACCGTTCATTTTACTGCTTTCCTTCAACATAATAAATGGGTTCTACTATGGAATAAACCAAACGAAAACAAATAAAATAGTCAAAATGGAACTTTAAATGATACTACTAAAAACTACTTTGGTAGAAACAGCTATCATCAATGAAGAGAGTAGATGATTTGTTCCAAGTCATAATTTTTTTTAACATTTCCTAAAGGCTAGTAAAGTTGAGCATCTGATGACCTCCCTAGAGGAGGGGCCTCTGAGCCCTTTGTAAAGGCTAGGGAAAAGGTGTTCTTGTGCCCAACTAGCTAATGCAACCAACCCCCCCCCCCCCCAAAAAAAAAACAGGTATCGGATCCACCAGAACTGGCTGAGGGTGATGGGGTCGAGTCTCAGACTTGTCTTCATGTTTAACCTTAAGCTTACTTTGCCGGCAGTTCTGAAACACTTCTCAGAACCAATATGGACAGTGATTAGGACCAACGCTGGGCTGGCTTGGAATGGAAGCAGATGGAGCTGAACTGAAGGCGAACCCAAAAGCTGACCAGCCAATAAGTTCGTTTGAGGGGGCTGATCATAACACTATAGGGCTTTCCCCCCACAAAGAAACCTCTAGGTGAAAGGCTCTGTCATTTCTGGCCTTCAGAGTGAATTGCTGGCACACTTGACAGGCCGCAACATTATGTTCTTCGCTCAGGCTCAGAAGCTATGTTCATTGGAATGGGGCATTTTGGTGCCACATTCGATACAAGTCTTGAACAACACCTTTTGTGCCATGATTCTCTCACAGAAAAAACAGGCATCCTCGAAAAGAAATAAGGCAGGGTGAAGAGGTAACTCTTATACCTCAGCAAAGTTTGCCATGAGGAAATTGCGCAGTCTCCTTTTCTTCTTCTTCTTTTTTAAAGGCAACAGCCAGGAAGGAAAAGGATTTCTCACCTCTTAACGTGTCTTTTATCTCTCAGTGACAAAAGACTGCAAAAAGATTAGATCTGTTGAGCACTGCAGAAAAGAACCTACTCCAAGGTCAGCAAAGACAAAACTGAGGAATGGACATCCCCCACCACCACATGGCTGTATGGGTGGGAAAACAGCTCCCAGGCGCCTTGGAGGGGAAAGGGTGCACTCTGGTGAATTTTTTGAGCTTGAAAAGAATCTTTCTGCGGCCAGCCTAACAGCAGTCCCCATGCCTGCACAGAATACTGAAGATGAATGCCTATTACCCACAACCAAGGTAAAAATGTGGCAGGGAGAGTACACTGAAGTGTTCTATTGTTCAGAGAACTGGAGGTAAAGGAGGAAGGGAAAGAGGATAAAGAAAAGGAAAACAACTGTCTGATAAGACGGGACAATTGGCTGTCAGAATATAACATCTATGTGGCTGCAGTGGTGCAGGTGCAGCCTGGGAGGGCTTCAGCTTTAATAAAATACCTGGTCATAATTCATAGGGCCTACATCAAATATGCTGGCCCGGCACGATATGCTGGCCCGGCCCGGCCGACTCAGGCACGATACAAGTTTCAGAATGAGGATGGCCCTAGACCCTGAGTTACTGTGGGACAGAGAGAACCAACAGTTATGATCTCAGTGCTTGGGTCCTGCCCCTTGACTAGGTGGTATTTGGAGAGTGAACACCTATTTGTGAAAGGCAGTCATGCCAACCCTATGGGTGGATCCCAGCAACTGGTGCTGGTACTTCAACAATGTTGGGGGCAACAACAGGAGACTGCCACTTTCGGCATGTGTAACAGATGTGGAGGAATCCATGATGGTGCAACCTGCTTTAGGCTCCAAAGGAAGTTTAGAATACTAGTAAAAGGCCAAAAGTTAAAAACATCAATAGGTATAGACAAAGTACATGTGTTTATTTCAAAAACATATAAAAACCTTGTAGGGGCCAAATAAAGCTTAATGATACAAAGCGATAAATGCACAAAAAGAACCATATATGACCTGACATGTTTCGGCCTACAAGAGCCTTCTTCAGAATAGTATAGAATATAACAGGCAACAAAGTCCCTGTTACACTTGTACAGCAGTAAACAATTGCTACAGGACCAAAAATTGAATGTTCCAATCTGGAATTGAATGACACACACAAAAATTTGTGGAGCCATCAAGGTACCTGGCCTTGTGTTGGAATCAATTGCATATATAGGAGATAGTAATATTGCCAGTATGTACCCTCCAGTTTAGGTCCTAAGAGTACAATTGCCTTATCAGGGCCAATGTAACATCAGTATGTAACAGTCAACGTTGTTTCAGGCCACAGCACTGACAGCATTCTATGCCACATTGAGGGCTAGTGTTGGTTGCCTCTTGCATTGCAACATGTCACAAACAGCCCTCCAGGTAGAGGACACATGGTGCTTTCCCCAGCAAAAGCAACACTGGTTACACGCAAGTCTAAGATGGACCAGCACAGCAAGGGTATCCATGTGGTTTTAAAGGCTGCAGGAAGAGCCCCAATGCTGGCTTTGATTGCATTTATGGAAGTCAGAGGAGATTGCCCAGCTACCTTTTCCAGCACAGTTATGGCACTCTGCTCAGTTCCAGTTTTGGTCTGTTACCAGGCACATTTTGGCAGAGGCTGGGTTGCCAGTCTGTGAGTAGGGCACCCATTAATTCCTCATCGGTGCAACTTCTATGGCTGCAAAGTTGGGGCTGCCTAGACAGCCAGTGCAGAGGACTGAGATGAAAACTGAATGCCTTCAAGAGTTATATCAGATAAGCAAGACAATGTTTTATTTTGCACATGCAGGAAAATCAAGGAGTTCTTGTACTGGGCCACTCCATCACAGAACAGCTGCCTCTAATGTACTGGACTGCCGTTGTGCATCTACCCCCTTGCCAGGATTCAGTGGCATGGCAACCGAGGGGCTGTTCTGGAACCAACTCCTGCTTTTTCTCCTCCAGGTACTGAGAGATGACAATTGTCCTGAAGTCCTGGTATTGCATCTTGCATACATGTAGCTTACTGTCTGTCATGCAGCAAAGATCTTTGTGCTGTGATGGTAGCTGATACCAAAGCAACTTTTTAAAGATCTGCACAGCCAATCAGATCTCCAGTGTCAGTCAGAAGCCCTCCTGGGCAAAAGCCCCACCTGGCCCTGCCCACTTTCTAAAAACATATGATTAGTACCAGGAAAGGTGTCAGCTGGTGCCATGGTGCCCAGGCAGCACACTGGGGAGCCCTCACCTACAAGATCAGGTCCCGGGGGTAGTTGTTCTACAGAGCCACAACTCAAAAGGCTCTGACTCACATTCTAATCAATTTTACTCCTTGACTGGAAGAGGCTTTTGCAATGGAAACAAGAAACTTCCATATTAGTTAACAATTTTCAGCCAGAGGCTGGCCACATAGGAAAGTGCCTGAAAAAAAA
Organism: Lepidodactylus listeri; assembly: GCA_029233225.1. NCBI lineage: Eukaryota > Metazoa > Chordata > Lepidosauria > Squamata > Gekkonidae > Lepidodactylus > Lepidodactylus listeri. The sequence goes on from JARCFY010000001.1 coordinate 77,502,584, forward strand.
TCCAACACTTCTTATGGAAACAGAAAAAGACCATGGCTGCAAAAAACCTGAACTTCTGCCATTCAACTGAAAACTGCCATTGGCTATTATTCCCTTTCATGAAGTGCTCAGACACATGCATGGCTGCACAGCCATTTGTCTCATAGGCATGCAGGGATTGGAACAGATCTACCTGTCATTCTGCAGTGTGTCAGTTCAGCTGCAAAGGCAAAAGAGCCTTTATGGAACAAGGTAACTGGCAATGCCAGTATTATGACCTACATTCAGTTTTCCAAATGCATCTTAATGAAGGCATGGATTCTTCAACAACTATATTAGACTTAGTCCCCACCCCTGCCCTTTCCTGACCCCAGCTGTCTTCAGCATGCTGTTAACAGCTGGAGGGAAGGAGGGTGGCCCAAGGGGGGGTATATATATGGTCTTGCACGGGGGAGAGGAAAGGACTGACAATTCACAATCTACCACATAATGGTTGGCATCTGATAAACCACATATAAGGGGGCAAGTAGGATGGCCAGGTGCAACCATAAGTGAGCAGTGGAAACAAGCTTCAAGGTTGCAGGACTGAAATGGTACATAAAGGCTTGTTCGTCAAAGCAATGTATATATTGAGCAGCCTGTCAGCATGGGTGGCCAGCCTCCCACTACAATGGGGGGGAGGAATCCCAGCTGTGCCAGGGGAACAGCGCTGCCACTGTCAGGATCTTGTGATGGGGCTGTCACAGCATTGGTTCAGTGTTCAAAATGAAAATGTGTCACCTGCGACTATCTCAAATTCTACTGTGAGGTCAGTTCTTGTAGGAAGATACTTCTCTGTGCAGCTTTACATAACAAAAAGCCATTAATTTTGGCTGTTGTGTGGTTTCTCTCAGTTTTTACTGAATGAACTACTGGTAAAGAATTCTCAGTGTAAAGATGCTATATTTAAAGTCCATATTTTCACCAAAATAGCCAATACCATCTCTCAGAAGAAATCAATGTAAGAACAAATGAGATGAAAAAGTCAATGAATTTCATCAAACTACAATAGTGGTTCTTAAGTAAAACAAATCCCCCCAGGTTGGGGGGGGGGGGGGACCTGAGGCAAAATATCTTTTGGGGGGGAAACAGAAGTACACAATACTCAGCTTTGTCTTCAGATTATCAAGCAGATCAAATAAGGCACTTGATCACCTTAGCTCAAATCACATTTTGAGTTGTTTAGGAAAAGAAACTTATGTAAGCAATGTAGTTGCAAAAAATATTTCCCCATTAATCACCATTACTGAAAATCAACAGCAGTAAAATACAATTGTCTACACTGCATTAAAACCCTGAAGCTTCTTGCTACACATCTGAAATAAAAAGTACATCACTAGAAGGGGTTGTGAGATGCCTCTCTACACTAACTTCTGTGATTCTCTTCCCTTGGTGCTTTTCAAAAAACCAAAGAAGCATACTGAGAGTTCTGGAAAACAAGAAAAAATGAAGATCATGGATTGTGTCCCTGTAAGAACTAATTTATGATTGACACAGTAGGGAAAGCTCTGATTAGAATTCTCACACAACCTTTTGGTTGTATCCAGAACACACTTGCTTGGAAGTTCTAGCAACATTTCAGAAGCCTTTTTTGCAATGAAGTTGTTTAGCATAAAGAAGACACCAAGGTAAAAGAACATTACCTAGTTTACTTGTATACTATCTTTAGAATATAAAGAAAGAATAATTTAATAAGCATTTTTCATTCTAGTTTGCATTCTCATCTTTAGTGGAAATTTAATTTCTGCAGCATTTCAGGAATGTTTCGTTTTGCTGTAATTCATTTCCTAATACCTATTTAATCTTTAAAACATTTTACATTATTATGTCCTTTACTAATACCTTTGATAGGCACCATGTTGTGCGTGCTCCAGTAAAATAAATTTTCTGCACAATTGGGTCTCTTTTTAATCTCTAACACAATAGTTTAACAGTGTAATGAAATCCCCTCTCAGAAGACCTCAGGGAGAGCATTGCACTCTTCACAGAACAACCTGCTGGTCCCTGGCCCTAGAGATATCCTGCTGTCCTCAGCCAGGGCCTTTTCAGCCCTGGCCCCAACCTGGTGGAACACTCTGCCAAATAACATCAGGGCCCTGCAGGATCTTATGCAATTCCACAGGGCCTGTAAGACAGAGATGTTTTGCCAGGTGTTTGATTGAGGACAGCGACAGTTTACATAACAGCTGGTTTTAAAATTTGTACACTGCCTAGAGGCCCACAATTGTGGGAATTAGGCAATTAATAAATGTAATGTGATAAATAAAATAATGCTGAAAATGTCTTCCATTAACATCCGCACCAATGACTGGTATTGGGAGAATATTAATTTTCCCATTACCTAGAACACTTGAGGGTTTTTTCTACCTTACTTTTCCCAGCCAAGTCTGCTTCTTCACGTAACACAGAATAGTCAAGTTCAGTTTCCCTGCTGAATAACACAAATGTGCATTTAAGTTGAAATACTTGCATAGTTCTTTTTTTTTATTTACACATATTTTCCTTGAAACTGTTTTTATCAACAGGAATGAGAAGGGCTGGCTGCAGTTGGCACACCACTCTTCCTTCCAGGGGTATAAGCTGCCAGCAGAGCCCCAGAAATGTGAGACATAGGCAGACACTAGCCCTGGCCAAGGGGTGCACCCAGCAAACTATCCACTGGGGGGGGGGGGGAGGCACACAACAAGGCAGGATGCAAGATAACGCCCAAGAAGGACCCCAGTGCTTTGGGGGGGGGTGTCCTTAAACATTAAAATCCATTTGGAAAACAGCAGCAGGGGGAGGAGAAGCTGAACACTCAACTGCCCCCCCCCCGGTAAGTCACATTAAAAATATCCCCCCATACAGCACAAAAGACACAAGGTGGGGGGGAGGGTAGAAATGGCTCCTGTCATGGGGGAGGATTAAGAAAACATTCATGAGTGGTGGTATCATCCCCCCTCCATCAGTCCCGGACAGGGAAGGCCTGTCCCCTAGCAGAAATGGTCATCGTCTTCCTTGTCATCCTTCAGGCACAGGTAGGCAAAATCCTCAAAAACAATGTTGTCATCCCGCCCATAGCTGGTTTCACACTCAAGAAGGTTTGTTTCAACAGGAGCGTCTGTTTCTTGGACAGCAGTCTGGGGCTGTGAAGAGGGGGTCTGGTCCGGTGGCTTGGGATGCATGAGCACAAAGGGGAGCTCCATGGACATGTCCCCACCTCAGGACAACACCAGCTTCACTTTGACTCGGTAGGAAAGTAGAATGCTGAGGACTTACTTGTTGGCACCCTCCTTTACAATGGTGGAGGAAGCCAGGTTGCTGTCTTCGTGCTTCAGCTTGCCATCGAGGGCCAGGCCCCTTTTCTCACAGTTGTTGCTGAGCAGAGGCATCAGGGTGTAGACTTTGCAGAAGGTGCTGAGCAGAATCTTTCTTCTAATCTTTTAGTTTACAAGTGTATCCATATGTTCATACCCATTTGTCTAATTATTAGCAAATGCAACTTATACCACCTTGCTTATAGGCAGGGTTATAGAACCAACAGTCCTCAATAGATTAAGTGCATTACATCAAGAACAGCATGCAACATGGAGAGAGTGGATAAGAATACACAGTTCATGATGTCTCATAAATAATATGCTACGGGAAGGCAGGAAATTTAGGTCACCAGCCAGTCTAATTCCTTTCTGACCCTGAATATCACAATTTGTTAAATTCATACTTCAGATTATAGCAGTTTGATCTTCAAAACCGTATAAACCCAAACTTGTTCAACTCAAACATCTACATAATAATGAAATATAAAACTCAGAATTTTGCCTCCATTTTGTCATGGAGTATTCCAGGTAGTAAATAAATCTGTAGTAAACACTTTCAACCATGAGAGAGATTTACAAGTGAGCAAAGTAATACTTAATCTCATTACTAAGTGTAGAAATAATTTCACAGATTTTAGCAAGAAAAGTGTTCATTCATTCAGCTACAATGGTCTATTATAGATACTTAACAGCTCTTAGTTCAGACTTCAAAGTCCTAAAAGAATCATATGCAAGATTTAATTCTAGTTTACATAAAGTGAACTAAATCAAGATTCCACATTCAAGCATGCCTCTAAAATATACATTGTCTTCAGTCTGTTTAATTTATTGTGAACAACTGGGTACAGAATTAGAAGCCTTCGACAACATATAGAATTAGAACTATTTGAAAAAAAACCTCACCTTTTCATCAGCACATTTCTAAGTGAAAAAAACAGTATTATAGAAATGAACAGTTCCTACATCATTACCAAATTGCCATTCAAGGAAATCACAGAGACATGGTTTTTTTTCACACACAGTAAAGGAAGCATTTAAATAGTACAATCTATCTTTTGTTGTGACTTGCAATTATAAGTTTACAGAGGCAAAACAACCTTTTGTAGACAATCTTCAGGTCTCTCCATTCAAGAAAGCTGCACATTTTCGGTTTACGGGCTAAGACAGTTTGAACAAGTTCCCTTGTGATTTTCTTCTTTTCTTTGTCAGACAACGGGACATACCACTTCTGAAGTCTCAGCTTCCCCTGACGACTGAACAGCAACATAAACTGCATCTGTTGAATTAAATAAAACCATAGTTAATATCACTCCTTCAGCTACATCAAGAATGGAGAAATACACCTTGCTAATAAAGAACACTGAATATCAGGAAAGGAACACTGCTAACATTTCTCACAAGCTCAGGGCTAACATTTGTTTCAACCTGAAAATTCTGCAACACAATGCAACTGAGGGAAACAAGACTCACCCTCCCCACCCCAGACACATCACTATAAATTAACTTTGTACTAACATATACCAGATAATGCCTCCCTCATCTATTTATTTATTGAAAACATTTATATGCCACCTCTACAGAGACCTGCTTGAGGCAGTTCAAAAATAAAACAAGACAAAATCATTTATATTAACAACAGTTAAAATCCAGCAAATAATAGCTAAGAAGCATAAAGTGTAAATGATCCTCAAAACAGTCCTCAGAAAGCACAGTGTAAAAACAATTTAAAAGATCAACCCCCTAACTAAGAGCCTGGGTAAAAAGAAATATTTGACCTGGTGCTTAAAAGAGAGTTAAGCAGACACCAAGAAAGCCTTGAGGGCATCTGCAGGCAAAGAGCCTCCAGGAAAGGAATCCTGTCTTTTGTCACCACCTCTGCAGGCGGGAGCCCACACAGCAGGACTTGTAGGCCGGGTCTCAGTTTACAGGCTGGACAATATAGGAGGAGCTGGTTCTTCAAGTACCCTGGCCCCAAAACTGTTTAGGTCCTCATAGGCAAGAACACACACTTTGAATTGTGCTCAGAAGCAGGTAAACAGATTTCAAAAGATTTCAATATCCTGTATCCAGCCACTGATGGTAGCTTGGTTGCCACATTCTGGACCTGCTGAAGTTTCCAAAGACAGCCCATGTGCAATAATCTAATCTGGATGAGATCACAACATGGGTCACTACAGCCAGATCACACATTTGAGGAACAGCCTTAGATGCCATATCAGTGAAAGATGATAAAAGCCACTATAGGCCACAAAGTAGAACTGAAACTCCAATAAAGATCCTTTCTTAAGACCAACAAAATAGCCTTAAGAATTTTTTTTTACAATGTAGTGTTGCATATAAAAATTTAACATGTGCCACCCTTACAAAGTGTTTTTCCTACATAGTCAGGCCCCTTCCTCATGCTGCAGAAAAATCCGAAAAGTTAAAAAAAAACTTCAGGGACCGTTGAATTCCCCCCCAATACCTTTTGAAACGGCATCAGCTCCAGACATCAACTGTGAGGAGATTAGAATGTTTGGGGGAGGGGGGGGAGAGGTTCTAACTGTTTCTGTCAGTAAAAAGCAGGGTTTTTACTGGCAGCAGTCTAGGGTTGCCAAGTACCTCCCCCCCGCCCCCGGCAGCAGATCCAGATCCAGGCTGGGAAACGCCTGGAGATTTGGGGGTGGAATCTGGGGAGGACAGGGACCTCAGTGAGGTACAGTGCCATAAACTCCACTCTCCGAAGCATCCATTTTCTCTATGGAAAGTTATCTCTGCAGTCTGGAGATGAGCAATAACTCCAAGGGATCCCCAGGTCCCACCTGGAGGCTGGCATCCCTAGGCAGCACCCTCTGTGTGACTTGATACCACCAGATTTGCATGACTTAATTAGGCACAGCTGCTTTGCTACTGTTCATCAGCAGCCACCCTATAAAAGCCAGTGTGATGTAACATTAGAGCTTCAGACTGGGATCTGCGAGACCCAGGTTCAGATCCCCATCTTGCAGTAGAAGCTGACTGGGAGATTTTGGACCAGTCACATACTTTCAGCCTAACCAACCTCACAGGATTGTTGAGCAGACAACAAGGAGGAAATAATAATGTAAGCTGCTTTAGTCCCCACTGTGGAGAAAGACTGTAATTTTCCTAGGTAGAGGCTGCGGGGGAGGGGGGTGGAGATGGAAAGCTGAAGACAGATAAAGGTAGGTTGGCTGTTGGGTGGGAAGGAAATAGGATTGCCAACTCCAGGTTGGGAAATTCCTCTACATTTGAGAGGTGGAGCCTGGGGAGGGTGGGATTTGAGGTGGAAGGCAGAAAGAGAAAGAGTGATGAGGTGGGGAGGCACAAAAACAAAGAGAATGATGACGGGTCAGAAAGAGAGAGGAAGTAACATACATGGAGGAGAGAGAAAGAACGGGGGCGGGGGCAGAAGGAAGAAATAGTGTGAGAGAAGTAGGGGGAGAAGGGAGGAAGCAAAGCTGTGAGGAATGGGATAACCATCCTGCAAATTTCTTGCGGGTCTCCACTTGTGTATCACTAAGACCTGACTGGGGAAGGGGGGAAGGAGGAGTTAACCTCTCTCAACTATGCTCCCAGGGTATATAGTGGTGCATTAGCATAGGCCTGGTGGGCGGGAAGGTGGTGTTGCTGTAGTCTACTGTGATTCTATCCCCCTGGTTTGAAACCCTGTCCAGGATTCTACCAGGACTGAGAATGTTATCTAGTGCTAGGTGTGCAAAACAAGATTGGGATTCTGTTGGGGTACCACCTGCTTGAGCTTATGGAGGTGGGGGTTTTCTGGCCCCATACTGCTTTCATTTATTCTTGATTTCTGCATGTATTTTTGTGCGCTAAGTTTATACTTTTTGATTTCCCCCCAGGGTTTTTTCCAATTCTTTTGAAACCACATGTACCCCAATATTTTTCTGGAATAATGCATAATGCTTCTGTCGGTTTTCTTTGACCCCCATCCACCTCCAGCCCACTATTCAACTATTAGACTGTCAGGGTCAAACCATTCCCCCCTGCCCCGGAAGATGAGTGAATTCTTTCTTTTAAAATGGCACTAAAACATTGATATATTGCTGGACTGCTGTAACAATAGGCTAAGCAAGTTCTCTAAAATCCTAGCTTTCTTTAAAAAAAAGAAAAAAGAAAAAAAAAGCAAGTCTCCAGTACAGAGATATAAGGGGAAAGGGATATCTCCACAAGGGAAGACTTTTTTCTTGAGGGCAGGTTTCAGAGTATGGTGCTGGGGGACTGCTACTCTGCCCTTGGCCTCTGGCCTACAGGGTTCCCCAAAGTTCCATCTTGTCCCCCAAGCTTTAAAACATTTACATAAAGTTGCTAGAAGAGGTCATCCAGAGATTTGGGCTGAGTTGCCACATAAATGAATAAATGAAAGCATTTAGAAGTAGGAAACCAGCCAGGGAAGCAGTGGGGCCCTTGGATGACTAAGGGGTAAAAGGTGTAGCGAAGGATGATAGGGAAATGGCTGAGAAGCTGAATGCATTTTTTGCCTCTGTCTTCACTGTGGAAGATGAAAAGTGCCTGCCCACTCCAGAACCACTGATTTCAGGAGGGGTGTTGAAAGACCTGAGTCAGATTGAGGTGACAAGAGAGGAGGTCCTATGACTGACAGACAACTTAAAAACAAATAAATCACCGGACCCGGATGGCATACATCCGAGAGTTCTGAGAGAACTCAGATGTGAACTTGTGGATCTCCTGACAAAAATATGTAATCTTTCCTTAAAATCTACCTCCATTCCTGAGGACTGGAAGGTAGCGAATGTCACTCCTATCTTTAAAAAGGGTTCCAGAGGAGATCCGGGAACTTACAGGCCAGGCAGTCTGCTGTCGATACCGGGTAAGTTGGGGGAAACTGTTATTAAGGAAAAAATTAGTAGGCACATTGATGAACAAAATCTACTGAGGAAGACTCAGCATGGGTTCTGTAAGGGAAGATCTCGTCTCACTAACCTGTTAGTGTTCTTTGAGGGAGTAAACAAACATGTGGACATGGGGGACCCAATAGATGTTGTTTACCTTGACTTCCAGAAAGCTTTTGATAAAGTTCCTCATCAAAGGCTCCTAAGTAAGCTCAATAGTCATGGGATAAAAGGACAACTCCTTTTGTGGATCAAAAACTGGCTAATTAAAAGGAAACACAGGGTGAGTATAAATAGGCAATTTTCTCAGTGAAGGGAGGTAAGCAGTAGAGTATCGCAGGGATCAGTACTCGGTCCGATGCTTTTTAACTTGTTTCTTAATGATTTGGAGTTGGGAGTAAGCAGTGAAGTGGCTAAATTTGCAGATGACACGAAGTTGTTCAGGGTGGTGAGAACCAGGGAGGATTGTGAGGCACTCCAAAGGGATCTGTTGAGGATGAGCGAGTGGGCATCAACGTGGCAAATGGGGTTTAATGTGGCCAAGTGCAAAGTGATGCACATTGGAGCCAAAAATCCTAACTATAAATACACTTTGATGGGGTCTGAACTGGCAGAGACTGACCAAGAGAGAGATCTTGGAGTCGTAGTAGATAACTCAATGAAAATGTCGAGACAGTGTGCGACTGCAATGAAAAAGGCCAACGCTATGCTGGGGGTTATTAGGAAGGGAACTGAAAACAAATCAGCCAGTATCATAACGCCCCTGTATAAATCGATGGTGCAACCTCATTTGGAGTACTGTGTACAGTTCTGGTTGCCACCTCAAAAAAGATATTATAGCATTGGGAAAAGTGCAGAAAAGGGCAACTAGAACGATAGAAGGGTTGGAACACTTTCCCTATGAAGAAAGGTTGAAGCGCTTGGGGCTCTTTAGCTTGGAGAAACGACGACTGAGGGGGTGACATGATCGAGGTTTATAAGATTATGCATGGGATAGAGCAGGTACAGAAAGAAGTCCTTTTCTCCCTTTCTCACAATACAAGAGCTCATGGGCACTCCATGAAATTGCTGAGCAGTCGGGTTAGAACAGATAAAAGGAAGTACTTCTTCACCCAAAGAGTGATTAACACATGGAATTCACTGCCACAGGAGGTGGTGGCGGCTACAAGTATGGACGGCTTCAAGAGGGAATTAGATAAACATATGGAGCAGAAGTCCATCAGTGGCTATTAGCCACAAAGTATAGTTAGGAACCCTCAGTCTGGGGCAAGTGATGCTCTGTATTCTTGGTGCTTGGGGGGGGTGGGGAACAGTGGGATGGCTTCCTGCCCCCACTGCTGGACCTTCTGAGGGCACCTGTTGTTTTTGGCCACTGTGTGACAGAGTGTTGGACTGGATGGGCCACTGGCCCGATCCAACATTGGCTTCTCTTATGTTATTATGACACTCAGCTCCATCTCAGTCTACCAGCAGATCCCAGGGAGGCTGTGGAAACTGTGAACAGGTGCCTGGAGGCAGTTTTGGAATGGATAAGGGCTAACAAGCTGAAACATAATGTTCCTAACAAAATGGAAGTGCTACTGGTAGGGATAAGGTCTGACCCAGGAAATGGGTTATCCCTTTGTTCTGGATGGGGTTGCACTCCCTCTAAAACAACAGATTTGTAGCTTGAGGGTGCTGCTGGACCTGACCTCTGTTGGAGAAGCAGGTGACAACAGTGGCCAGCAGTGCCTTTCACCAGCTTCAGCTGGTGAGTCAGCTGTGGCCCTTCCGGGACATAAAAGGTCTTGAGACTCTGGTACATGCCCTGGTAATATCTAGGTTAGATTACTGCAATGCACTCTACTTGAGGCTGCCCTTGGAAGATTGTCTGGAAGCTGCTGGTGGTACAGAATGCTGTGGCCAGAGTGTTGACTGGAATGGGCCATAGGGACCACATGACTTCAGTCTTGTTCTGTCTACGCTGGCATCCAATTTGCTTCCAGGCTCAGTTCAAGGTGTTGGTATTGACCTTCAAATCCCTTTAAATTATCCCATATGAACCTATCCAAGCACCCCAGTCATCTTCAGAAGCTCTGCTTTGCTTGCCCCCACCATCCAAAGCTAAACAGATCCTGATCCAAGAAAGGGCTTTCTCAGTTGTGGCACCAAAACTTTGGAACTCCTTTCCCAGGGAGATTCATCTGTCTCCCTCTAGCAGTGTCATCCACCAGCAGGTGAAGAGTGTTTTGTTTAGCATATCTCCCAAATTACCAATATTGGCCCTCTTCCTTCTTTCTGGTGTTGTTTTTAATGTGTTTTATTAAAATTTTATAATTTTAATGTTTTTGAATCTTCTAATATTGTATATGTTCTGCCTTGGGGACCCTGATCGGGTGGAACAGCAAAACAAAATGTTTTAGATAATAAATAAATAAATAAATAAATAAATGGGAATAGCTGTAGCCATAGCTTGGTCTGATAGACCAATCCTGTTTGAAGGTGCACTTCAAGAACTCAGACTACATCATATTTTCCTATATATAGACTCCTATTTGAAAACAGCCCTACATCAGCAGATTATAGTTACTAGCCATACTTCTGCTTGGACTTTTCTTATTAGAACACATGTATTTTGTCTCTTAAGTATGAAGCGATGAAAAAAACGACAAGGCAAACATGGTTTTTTGCTTAAATCAGGAAGTTCCACTATTAATTTGGGAACTATTAGCTAAACAGCAAAACTGAAACCAGAACTCAAGAATTATGTCCCCTGTGCTTTGTAACAATTTCAAACTACTTTTGAAAATGTATAGGATAGAAACTGCAACAGTAGCAGATCTATTCAGTAAATTTTTCCATCCAAACCATTGATTAATCAAACAACAAATTCAAGAACATTTCTTCCCTCAGGTTACTGTCATGAATAATTTTCTTTCAGCTGCCCATTCCAAAATACTCTAGTTTAGCTCCCCTATGCTAACAGGTAATAAAAAGACTGGTACAAGATACATTACAGAGTAGGAAGGCATCATATCATTCGTCTTCAGCCACTGGAAAAAAAACTGATTAATTTCAGTTCATCCCAGTATTATGATAAACAGTTATAAACCAAAAGACATAAAGCCTCTGTAAAGACACAGAAGCAATGAAGAGTCTGCAAACTCTGTCTCTTTAAAACATTTGTTAGTTGCCCTTCACCCTTGCAGAACTCAGCAGCTTATAATATAAATAAACCATTATGAAAAGCACAATACAAACAATTATAAAACCCATTAAAGTCACAGATTAAAAATACCAATTAGGACTGCCAATAATAAAAGCTAAATCAATCAAAATGCAGTCCTAAATAACTGTCTTCAACTGCCTCGTTTAGATCGACAATGAGGGAGCCAGGCACACCTACTTGGGGAGGTTATTCCATAATTGTGGGGCTGCCTCTCTCATGTAACCACCAAACAAGTGTCTCTAATTGGTGGGACAGTCAGGAGGCCATCTACCTGTGACCTTAACTCCTGGGCGGGAAGTATGGGAAAAGACAGTCTTTCAAATATATCTATCCTATGCTATATAGGGATTTAAAGGACAAAATCAATCCCTTGAATTGGGCTCAGGAGTGGATCCATAGTGAGTGCAAATGTTGTAGTACTGGGGACATATACTCCCAATAGCTGGCCCCGACAAGCATTCTAGTCTCAGCATTTGCACGAGCTGCAGCTTCCAGGGCAGCCCCAAGTAGAGTGCATTGAACATTCTTCAAGGGCAGCCCCAAGTAGAGTGCATTGCAATAGTCCTATCTAAATGTAACTAAGGCATGGACTGCTATGGCTAGATCCGACAGACCTAGGAACAGATGGAGTTGATGCAAGAGCTGGAGTGGGGCAAACACACTGCAAGCCACAGCTGCCACCTGGTTTTCTAAGCATCACTCCCAAGCTGCAAACTTTGCTTTTCAAGGAGAGTATAACCCCATCCAAGACAGGGGAGATAGGAGGTTCTAAGCATCACTCCCAAGCTGCAAACTTCACTTTTCAAGGGGGGTATAACCCCATCCCAGACTAGGGAGATCTGAAGTCCCATGTCTGCCTTTCAACTAACCTAGAGAACCTTTATCTTGTCAGAATTAAGTCCAGGGAAGATTTGCATAATTAGACATCTTACAAACAAGGCACGTAGACATAGCTTTTTCACAAATGTACAGAAATCTTGGGCAATTTTCAGAGCATCAGACTTCTTTATCTTTGATCTATATTTAAAACATGCTATTATCACCAATTGTGATAATCGCCTGAGGTCACCAATTGTGATTATCTTTCACTGAAATTCCACCGGAAGAACTCTACAGTCCAGAAAAATGTACACAAGATTGTTAAAAGGCATATTTCTCCCCCTACCTTGAAACACACAAGGGGGGGGGGTGTAATCTAAGGTATCATAAAGGCAAACAGATTTATTGTCCATGAAAAGTTATACAACAATAAATCTGTCTTTAAGATGCGTCAGGACTCCTTTCCATTTATACTGCAACAAACTAACATAGCCACCACTCTTCATTTATTTATTATTTATTAATTAAATTTATACTCCGCCCTCCCTGCCAAGGCAGGCTCAGGGCGGCTGACATTAAATTTTTCCAAAACAAATTAAAATCCTAAAAACAGTTTTAAAGTGCTACACAAACATTACAAACAAGAGGACGAAACACTGTTTTTAAAACATTAACCATACAGGTGTCTGGTCAGAATGGTTACAGACCACTATCCGGCCCCAACATGGGATATCTTCCAGGGCAAGGCTCAGATGATATAATGGTTGTTAAATATGGCAGCTCAATCAAATGCCTGGTGAAAGAGTTCTGTCTTGCGGGCCCTGCGGAACTGTGATAAGTTCCACAGGGCCCTGACTTCCACCAGGATGGAGCTGCCACAGAAAAAGCCCTAGCCCTAGCCAAAGCTAGTCTGGCATCTTTAGGGCCGGAGAGATCCAGGAGATTTTGTGTTCCTGAGTGCAGTACTCTCTTGGGACCGTATGGGGAAAGGTGGTCCTTCAGGTATGCTGGCCCCTGACCATATAGGACTTTATAGGTAAGAACCAGCACCCTGAAGTGAATTCGGTTTGCTATAGGCAGCCAGTGCAGTGCTTTCAGCGCAGGTTGGATGTGTTCTCGCATGGGAAGTCCCATCAGCATCCTGGTGGTTGCATTCTGCACCAGTTGCAGCTTCCGAATTTAGGACAAGGGTAGTCCCATGTAGAGAGCATTGCAATAGTCTAATCTCAAGGTGACCATTGCGTGGATTACCGTTGCCAAGTCACTGTGTTCGAGGAAGTGAACCAACTGCCTATCAGCCAAAGATGGTAAAAGGCCAGCTTAGCAGTGGATGCTACTTTGGCTCCATCATTAAGGAGGCATCCAAGAGCAATCGCAAATGCCTAACCTCTGACAATGGCAATTTGTCATAATCAGAAACAACACTTTTACCTTGAAGCCAGTGCAGTCAGGAAAAATTAATCTAGTAATCTAACACCACAGATTTATCAAACTGAAGTCACTGGTGTTTGTTTTCCCTCTCTCTTTATCATAAAGGAAAAGGAATAAAGCAACTAAAACCCCCACTTGATATGGGAAGCTGAGGGCGGTAAGAAGAAGAAAAAGTTCTCCCAAATGTTGCCAGATCAGACCAAGGAAGAGCTTAAAATTACTTTTTAATGGATCCAGCCCATGAGTCAACAAGCTGTCCTCCAACAATAGGTGCTGGATGCTAGTGGCCCAAGGTCCAGGAATATGAACAAAGTGCACACCTTTTCTTCACAAACTTTCCCAAATGAATATTCTTAGTGGAAAATGTGAGGAGTTCGCCTGTCATCACCATTTCCCCAATAACTGTGTTTTAGAAACTAAAGTACCCATGTTCAGAGAATGGCCTCAGGTTTCCCTCATCCTACTGAGTCTCTCAAAATACATCACCCAGCAGGGTAACAGAGTTAGTTAGCCCACTGCAGCAAGAACAAGAAGGGAGCTTTGTAGTGCCCCAAATGTTAAGGGATTTACCTCAACCTAAGCTTTGGCATACTATGTAAAATCAAACTCTTTGATTCCACATTCACAGGCGCTTCTCCACCCCTCGATCATACACTGGAAGAACAGGAGATGGAGACTCGCTGGCTACTCTCGCTGGGAGGAGCAGGGGACGGAGTGGCTAAAAAGTGGGTTATGGACGGATTTCTCCCCCACTCATCCCACCCAGTCAAAATTACAGATCCAATTCTACATATTCAGTTATCAAGGAAAGAGAACAAAAGTCCGCTACCAACTGCCCCACCCTACCAGAAAAAAAAAAAACCCCAGAGACACACGGAAGGACGGAATAAGAAAAGCTGGAGGTAAGATTCTCTTTCGCCATTCAGAAAGACACGAGCACGGTCTCAGCGCAGCCCCCACCAGGGCAGCCGTGGTCACGAGAAAAATGGGGGCCTGTTTCCAAAAGGGAGAGGGGGGAGGAGAACTGGTTCGAGTTCTTCTTTTTTTTTTTTAACCCTTCCTCCCAACTAATTCCGTATATCCGTCCCTCAAACCGTGAACGAGTGACACTTATACTGGTCCCCAGCAGTCGCCGGAATCTGCGAGCGCGCACAAACGAACCCACTCGCGCTACAGCGAAGGGCCGGGTCAGGCGGAGGCGGAGGCGCCGCCGCCGCCGCCGGTTCTCTGAGCCGCCCCCGCCCTTCAGCACGCGAGAGATTCCCGTCAATCAAGAGGCGCCGCTCACCGTTATATGCTCGCGCGCGCGCCAAGGCCAACCGCGCCGCATCACTTACCGTTACTCTCGGAAACCGTTGGAGGCGCGTGCACAGAACCGAGGGAGGGGGGAAATTTTAAGGCAGTTGTGAAGCGGGGAAGCGAATCTCAGTACTCCCCAACCGGACAGAGAAAACGACAGTCTTTCTTTCTTTCCTTCTCCCCCGACCTGCCTGCCACCACAGCAACTGAAGGAAAGAGAGGGGTGGCTCACGGCCAGTAGCCCAAGCGAACGGGGGGGAGGCGTGGCCAAGGAAGGAGGACGGGGGATGGCCCCACTTCTGTTAACCGCAAAACTTCATTCGCTCCCCGTAACAGGCCAGTGTACACCCAGGAGGAGGAGGAGGAGGAGGAAGGATTTCCCGGTCAGCCAATCGCTGCGACGGAGAGGTGCGAGAGAGCGAGTAAAGGGTAGTAACCGCTGAAGGCAACAACAATCCAGGCACAGCGGGTTGGCAAGAGAGAAAAGGACCAATCAGAGGGCCAAGTGAACATAACGTTCTTCATTTAACCAACCAGCAGCGCAAGGGGGAACAAGTTCAGCCAATCAGAAGGTCTAGTAGACCCCCTCTTCTCGTCCATGCAGGCACAAACCGGTCTATGACACCTAGACAGCATCGGATGGAGTGCACATGCGCAGTGCGGCGTACCGGGGAGGGTGCTCCTCATATTCCATGTCATCCTTAAACTATGTTCTGTTGTTTCTTGCTTTCTCTCTTTGTGTAAACTGATTGGGTGACTGTGTATTATACAGGTTCCTGCAACATCCATAAGAAATCTAAGGTAAAAAGCGGTCGAGAATACTGGACATTGGCGCATGAACTCAGTGTATCCAACTCTAATAAAATCAGATGCCCGCCGTTGGTAATTTTCCCCTGCTCCTTGAATTTCACAGCTGTGTAGTTACCAGGAAGAAGAACAACTAAGATAAAGCGGTGGGGGTAGAGAAAGAAGTTTCAGTCCTGTGCTCTCTTAGTTGAGAATGATTCCAGAGAGATAGTCTGTTGTTTGTTCCAAAAATAAAGAGTTTGGTGAAACTTTGAAGATTAACAAAATGATATTCCAGGATAATTTTTTGTGGGCTAGAACTCACTTCTTCAAATAAACTCTATTGTCCTCAAGAGACATCCAAGTAGGTGTGGACTGAGTAGGTGTTGTACACATTGCTTGTCTTTATTTATCCTGGGAGGCAGTAGCCATTTCTGAATACACAACATTGTAAAGAGCATTGGCAATGTCCTTGGGAGCAGAACCAATGGTTGCAAAGGGCTTTCCTCTTCCCTCATAAATGAGCAGAGCACCAACAACAAAACCCCACTCTGACATAGCAACATGAACACACGGCTCAGTTGTGGAAGTTTACTGTCTTGCCACAACCATCTCCAAAACAAACTCTTTCCACTGAATATACATCAGCAGACCTATGCATTGCTTCTTCCTTTGCCCCACTCGCCTCAACTGACTGGCTTATATATGTACAAGAAGGGGGGACATGCGATACTCGCTGGGGTAGAAGCTGACAGAAACTCGGACCACCACTTCTCGCCCCCCCCCCCCCCCCAATCTTGGCGGGGCCAGATTGGCTGTCAGCCACGCTGGCTACTTCCCTCCTGCCACACTCCTGCTCGGGCTTCAGCCTCTCGGCCCGGCGCTTCTGCCTCCCACCCCACCCCCACCCCGCTCTCGCCCGAGTAGCTGAAGCCACTCGGGCCCGGCGCTTCTACCGCCTGCCCTCCCCGCTGAATCTACTTGGGCCCTTCGCTTCTGCCTCCCGCCTCCCCCCGCCCCGCGTGGCTGAACCCATGCGGGCCCGGTGCTTCTACCTCCCGCCGCTCCGCCCCGCCGGGGCCTGAGTGGCCAGCGCTTCTGCTTCCCGCCCCCCCTGCTCTCGCTCGGGCCCGAGTGGCTGAAGCCACGGGGGCCCAACGCTTCTACCTCCCCCGCTCCACCCTGCTTCTGTCTCCCCCCGCCCCGCTCTCGCTCGGGCCCGAGTGGCCGGTGCTTCTGCCTCCCGCCCTACTCCCGGCGCTTCTCCCTCCCGCCAGCCCCAGCCCCAGGCCCGACCAGCCACTTGGGCCCCGCCGCCGCTTCTCCTGGCCGGTGCTTCCCCCCCCCCCCGCCCCCGATCTTGGCCGTCAGCTACTCAGGCCCGGCGCTGCTACATCCCTCCTGCCTCACGCTCACTCAGGCCCGAGTGGCTGAAACCACTCGGGCCCGCCGCGTCTCCCTCCCGCCCCTCCCCGGACTCCCAGGCCCGAGCGGTCAAGCGCTGCTCGGGCCCCCCGCATCTCCCCTGCTACTCGCCCTCCAGCAGCGAGGCTTAGATGCCTCCTAACCACCGGGTTGCCCCAGTTCCTTGAGCATTCCCTGCACATGTGCAGGGAACGCTTTTACTTTTGGGGGGATTTAACTATCCCCCAAATATTTTTTAAAACTCTTCAGATTTTTCTACACAGGGGGGGAGCGTGAAGGGAAATTTCCCTTCCACCAGGTGCCCCCCCCCCACAGATTTAGGTATTCGCATATGGGGGGGGGCACCTTCGTAATTAGTATATAGTATCAGTATATAGATGATGGAGTTTACAATGCACCAGTAAAATCAATAATGTGTGTGTTCTGTAAGGAATGCATTAATATTATTTCATCCCTATGAAAG
The DNA here is from genome assembly GCA_029233225.1 of Lepidodactylus listeri. Lineage (NCBI taxonomy): Eukaryota > Metazoa > Chordata > Lepidosauria > Squamata > Gekkonidae > Lepidodactylus > Lepidodactylus listeri. The sequence goes on from JARCFY010000001.1 coordinate 77,520,200, forward strand.
AGAACCTATACATTAGGCATGGGGGGGGGGTAGAAATCTCAGAAGCAGCTCTCATGAAAGTTGTCAAATCAGTTAACTGATTATGTGGTTTATATGTTGATGTATGGAAGAAATGCTAATATAGGGCTAGCTTACAGAAAAAGTATCTGTGATGCTCTGTGTTCTTTTTCCTTCTTTGAAATGCAAGGCCTCCATTGTGCTGTTTTTTTTGTTTTTGGAAGACCCTTGCTTCTTCACCTCTTGCAAGTGATTTCCTTGGGTTCTATGGGTGCTGCCTAGGATTAAAACATTCTTAGTTACATCTCTGGTGGCTTCTACAGGAGATAACATCAGTCCTTTTTCATCTCCACCACTCACTGTATAACAGCAGAACCTTGCTAGTAAGAGGGAGGAACAGAGATTAACTTCCCTGAGAGTAAGGTTGCCAGGTCCCTCCTCTTACGGCAAATTCTAAATAAACAGTGCTGCAAAAGGCATGTAGGAATAGACCCAGAGACCAGACAGTGCATAGGGTTGCCAGCCTGGAGTTGGCAACCCTAAAAGTGCATCAGGGACTTATGATAGCACAGCACTGTGTGAAAAAGTTGAAAGGTTGAGAGCAGGGGCAGATGCTGGAAAGGGTCCTATACAGTCCATAATGACAAATTCTTCGGTGGTCATCATGTTATAGGTAAGCTGCATTACAAAATGTATTGACTACTGTATGATGTATGTGGTGGAAACTGTAGTTGATGCAAAATGCAGCAGCCTGTTATCAGGGTAGGGTTGCAAGCACCATGTTACATCTTTTTTGCGATACTTGTATTGGTTGCCTGTTGGCTTGCACATCTAATTCAAGGTGCTGGTGCTTACCTGTAAAGTTACTCATGACTTGGGGACCATGTACCTGAAGGATCACCTTTCCTGGTATGAGCTCATGCAGCAGCTTCACTCAGCAGAGAAAAGCCTTCTGGTCATTAATCCAACCCCTGCAAATGTACAGTCTGCTGCTGACCACCTGTGGGCCTCTAGAGTTGTGTAACAGTGTTTTAGAGACGGGTCTATAAGTAAATAAACAGAGTAGGCAATATGAGAGAACAAAGGTAAGCCACAGTGGTTGGTTTTAAGGGGTTTTCTTTCAAGAAGCCTCTTAGCTGGGTAGGATTGTGCCTAAGGTATTTTGTACTGGAACAGCTGTCTAACTCTGATGCTGTAGCCACAGAACAGAAAGTAATCAGTCAACATAAATTTGGTGTTGCTCCTGTGCTAGTGCAACTTTATGTCACAAGGCTTTTCACTGGAAGCAACAGGATCTGTGAAAAGCTATGTATTACATATTTCTGTTCCCTTATGTCAGAGAACAGCATCTCTTGATGTTGTGTGGCATAATACCCTTTGTAATCTGTCCTGACACATATCAGGATATAAATCTAAGCAATAAATAGTAAAAACATTTGAACTGGAGTACCAGGAAACAGATTGATTTAAAGAGTAAGTTGGCCAAGAAATTGTAAGAGGTTTCTCCACAGTTTAATTCCTGTTCTATTGCCCATGTAACAATCAAAATTAAGATCAAGATTTTTAAAAAAATTATAATTTTTAAAAAATTATTTATTTGATCCTGGAGAATAACATGAATGTAAAACACCCAAGTCAAGTCATGCTTGACAAAGCTAATCCTAATTTAGTTCAGTTTTTCTAATCACATTATTCATTTCTCATTTCTGAATAGTTATAGGCTTTTACAAGACAATTTTGGAAGATAACGATCAGAATCTCTAATACCTTTTATGTTCTTATTTGATCTGATTTGATATTTCCTAGTGCTTAATCAACATGTATTAATGAGTTAGAAGAATCATACAATAAATGCTTCACAATTAAGTTTTCAAAGAGCATGGTAAAAAGAAATGTGAGTGTAAAAGTTCAGTAAGATAAGCCTTTATCTGATGAAAAATGGAACAAAAATGTAAGCTCCCTCGAAGCTTATATCTCTCTGTTAGAGGGCTTTCCCACATGGTTTTTTCCCTCATTGGTTCTGGACTCATGCATTTTTGTGCCTTAACTCTTCACTTCAGGGTGGGGTTTTGTGTTTTTGTTTTTTTTGTTATTTCCAGTTTTTTTTCTGGTTCTTTTGAAAGCACTTTAACCCCCAAGGTTTTTCTGGAAGCTGATTTTATTTTTGTCAGTTTCCTATGTCCCAGCCACTCCCACCCATCTCCAGTGCACTTTTCCATTGTTGGGACCACCATCATCAAACCACTCCCTTTCCTCCCCCCTTCCCTGAAGACAAGCAGTTTCAGGTCCTTTTAAAACATACCGGTATATCGATATACCAATAGATATACCACTATATCGATATTTTGGGGCCATTTAGAAAAAAATAAGGGGGTGTAGTGCTGCCACTAATGATACCACCACTGGTGACAGCACCCTCCCTTGAAAATCCTCATTACCGAGGGCATGCGTAGAGGAAAATAAAAAGTTACTCCACCACAAATGCACAAGGAGGGTAGATGTGTAGAAGAACTGTACCCACACTGATCCAATTGCTTGTAGATCAACTGCCAAGAAAATCAGGAGGAAGTTGAGCATGTGGAAAAGGTCAAAAAGCAAAATTTCTCATTACATAAAAATTGATCAGAACAATTGATCAGAACATATACCAAATCAACAGTGGTCACAACTAATTATATAAGGAGACCAGAATTTTATGTATCCACACTGACATATTAGGAAGGGCAAGACAGTTTGGATTGGTAGCCAGCATGTTTTAACAATAAAGCATTTATTCTACAAGCATGTTCTGCTAAATCTGAGATCTGTCTAGATCAACAATTTCCACATGATCTAGATCAAAGTCTTATGTTGATCTTATCTCTGGCTCTTGTCTATCTCTTCCTTACAGTCAGAAGATTCTGCATCTTATAAATGTACATGGTTGAACTTTTGTCTCCTTCCATCAGACAACTTACTTAAATTTGTCTTTGGGCAGAGATTAAGAACTGCATTATATATTAGAGTATTCAAAGTATACATTCCTAATCCAATAAAGATACTACTTTTCTGCCACAATGGGGCATTCAAGGTGGCTTTCATTGCGCATATATACAATTACTGTTTTTTAAAAAGCAATTAGACAGAAGCTGTAAACCCAAACCAATAAGATCTGCTATTTAGTTCCCAATCCTGTCTCAAAGCACCTTTACTTTCCCTCCTTGTTGGCATCCCCAGTTAGCTGGGTTGGGTATGGGAGCATAAGTGAAGTTGGTAGAATACAGTGGTTATTAAGAATATTAAATAAAAAATCATGAGCTTGAAATTCAAAAAGAATTTATGCCAGTGTACATGAGAGATTTATGTTGGAACGGTGGGGGAAAAGAACTGTTGGGATTTGAGTTGTTGGAACCTAAAACTGAAAGCTTAATGGAAAGCTCCTTTCTATGGGTGTATTGTTATGCTAGGTGCTTAAAACAACCGAGGCCAGGGCTCTTTTTGTAAAAAAAAGCCAGGCAGGAACTCATTAGCATGATAGGCCACACCCAACAGCAGCAACTAATTAGCATATTAGGCCACACCCCTGACAGCACAGCACATTAGCATATTAGGCCATACCCCCATGTTGCCAGAAGTGTGGCCATCCAGCCACACCCACCTTTTACTTCTTATTCTGTTTACCTTGTTTGTTGTCAAAACGGTTTTGACAAAACCAATAAAAACATTTTTTTAAAAAAGTTTCCAATTCCATACTTTTAACAATTAATATATTTATTTTTAAAGTAACAGTAACATAAGCAAACACTTGTTCCTCTGCAGCAATTGTGCTCTGCACATTGCTACAGCAGAATTTCCCTACTGTCTTCCCCTTTCGTGCAGCTATGAAACTGTCTTTCTGCCCATTTCTTTCCAGACACAGCCTGTAGCCAGAAAATTTTTACTGGAGGGGCAAATGAGAACAGTGGTGGTCAGCCCGTCATTATTTATTTACTTTATTTTACTTTATTAGTTATTTACCAGTTTTCTTCGAGACTCAAGGTGGATTACATGGTAAACAATATTGTAATCAAATAGCATATGAGATCTAATAGACAATGCACTAGGACTAGGCTTACAAAAATCACAAAAATGCAAAAAAAAGTTATATCCAGTAATGCAGAAAATGAGATTACCAAACATGAAAACAATGCTGTAAGGGTGTGATAGAACATACAACAAATCAATAATATATAGCATACACTGTGGCATAGACTACAGTCCTATTCTCTATAAGCTTTATAAAAATGCCCTCCCAAGCAACTCCATTGCATAGTTTGCAGCATTAAACAAGTGTGAGAGCCTTCTTCCAAGACAGGCTCAAGAGTCATAGACAGCTCTCAACTCAAAACAGTTCAACACATCATCAAAGACTTACAACCTCTACTGGATAATGACAGCTCCCTTTCACATACTAGAAAAAATGGAATATGTAGCTTTCAGGTTCTCTTCTACTAACCTAGCTGAAAAAAATCATGAGCAAGGGAAAGCTGTAACAGTATAGGTAACTTAGGAATCCCAAAATTCTAGGTGCATAAAAGAGAGGGTTGCCAGCTGTAGGTTGAGAAATAACTGGAGATTTTTGGGGTGGAGCCTGGGGAGGGCAGGGTTTGGGGAGGAGAGGGACCTCAGCAGGGGTACAATGCCACAGAGTCTGCTTTCCAAAGCAGCCATTTTCTCTGGGGAAACTGATCTCTGTTTTCTGAAGATCAGCTGTAATAGCAGATCTCCATCCCCAACCTGGAGAGCTACTGAGAAGATCCAGTGGTTTGAAGAAAAGCTCCACCAGAGATTTCTTGTTATCTCTGTATTCAACTATAAGGCCAAAATTAAATTTGGTATTGAGATCCATTATCAGATCTCACATGTGGTCAAGATGAAGCTCTGACCCCCCCCCCCCCCATTAGTATAAGAGAAGCAGTGCAGAGGAAGGGAAGGTGCCACTTCCCTAAACAAAACCAGCCCCCTACCTTGCTGGGTTGCTGGTCGCCCTTGTACACAAAAAACGGGGGCAATGAGAAGATATCTGTCTTGTTCCCTTATCTGAGCTAACAATAGTCCAAGAGGTCAGTTTTCAGTGTAAATCTCTCCTCAGCTCAACAGCCCCATTTCAAATTGACTGCCTCTATGGCTGCTTTTGGCATTATATAATCCGATCTCATCAAATCTTGCCCGCTAAGCAGAGTCAGTACTTGGAAGGGAGACCATTGAGGAAGACTCTGCAGAGGAAGGCAGTGGCAAACCACCTCTGCTTCTCACTTGTCTTGCAAGCCCCTGGCGGGGTCCCCGTCCCCAGAAGTTGTCTCCGACTCCCCCCCCCCTCTCTCTCTCTCACACACACACACACACACACACACACACACACACACACACACACACACACACACGGCCAACGATGGACTTTGTGGAATCAGCACCAGATGTGAAGCCCAAGGGGGGGGGCAGAGAAGGCCAGGGGGGGGGGCAGGAGCACCAGGGAGTTGAACAGCCAAGTTCAAGGGGGGGCATTTCCCCCTCCTGCTCCGAACCATTCCAGCCCCCACCCCGTGCAGCTCCTGCAACCCCTCCCCCCAAGCATCCTCTCTCTCCCTGGGGGGGGGGGGTCCCCAATCAGCGTTCCCTCTATGCTGAGTTAGTGTGAGCTAGCTCATGGCTTTTTAGCCTCTGGCTCACACATTTTTGACTTCGCTCAGGAAGGATGGCTCTAGAGCAAACTAATTCATTCAGCAGCCAAATCGCTTGCTCACAACTTTAATGCCAGTAGGTCACAAAGTAGGATTTTGGTTCACAGAGCTTATGTATTTATTTATTGGGATTTATATTCCGTCCTCCTCGCCGTACGGCGGGCTCAGGGCGGCTAACAACAGCAATTATGGCAACAATACATTCCTTAAAATAGTTAAAAATATTTAAACAGGCATAAAAACATATCCAAACACATAGATGGCGTATCTTCAGTACAAGCTATCAAAGCAGCATCAAGATGTGTCCTCCTGTCTGATCAGACACTGGCAGGGCCAGGGCCGGGTGTAAATACTGTAGCTTAGAGGGAGCACTGGTCCTCATCGCCTCAGAAAGATGAGGCCCCCCCTCCCCCGCGCGAGCAGTGACAGTCTCCCCTTTGGAAGCGGGAGGGGGGAAGCGGCTCCCCCCCCCCCCCCCCCCCCGGTGTTGGCTGTGATCCTTTCCTCTCCTCCTGAGGAGACTCACACAGAGCCAGCCTGATTCGCCTCTCTGCTTCCGCACGGGACTTACCCCAGGCCAGACAGTCAAGCACACACATCCCCTCCCCCCCCGCGGGACAAGCCTTCGGATCCACCACCACCCCGCTTTGACTCTCGGCAGACCCCGGGTTCCAAGCGCCTCGCCCCTGCTGCCTCTTTTTCTCAATGGGGTCCCCCCCCAGGCTTCCCTGGGTGATGGGGGCTCACCTGCCTTGCCAGCTCCCACGCCGCCCTTCCCGCCTTTCTCTCATCCTTAACTACCTCACAGAGTTGTTGTGAGGAAAAAAGAAAGGAAGAGAAGCACGGATGCTTCTGGGAGGGAGGGAGGGAGGGAGGGAGGGATGCTTTCCCAGGAGGCCCCCTTCCAGTCTGAAGGACAGCCAGAGGAAGAGCGCGGCCCACCCGGCCTGCGGGGAGATGGCAGGACACCCCCAACCGCACACACGCTCCCCAGCCCCTCCTCTGCACCGGCGCGAGTCAGTCCGGGCCGCCTGCAATGGGCCTCCCCTCGTGGCCCTCGGGTTGCCGCGCCAGCCGAGCCCTCCTCCTTGGGGAAGAAAGCGCTGCCCAGGCCCGAGCCCCACCGGGCCCAGAGCGTGCTTCCTGGCCTGGCTCCGCACAACACAGCCACAGCGCTCCCTCCCTCCCTTCCAGGGGTGGCAGCCGGTGGGCCCCGGGCAGCAGCCTCTACTACCGGAGGAGCGCCCCCTCCCCGCGGGCATGGCAGGGGAGCCACCAGACGCCGCCGCCCTTGGCTCCAGGCAGGAGAGCTCGGTAGCCGCCGGAGGAGGGAGGGCTGGCCCGTCGGGTCTCCCTTCGGGGAAGGGGTGCCGTTCGCCTGCCCGCTGGCTGGAACCCCTGCGCGAGGGAGTCCCGTGTCGCCTTTGCCTCCTCACCTTGGCCGCGTGCTCCTCTCGGCGCCGGGGCTGGGCGAGAGGGCGCGGGGCGCCCGGATTGGCTGCCAGGTCGGCATCAGTGACGCTCCTGCTGCCGCCGCCACTCGCCGAGTAGAGCTGCTCGTCCCCGCCTCCAAAGCCAGAGCTGCCGCTGGAGGGAAGGGGCGGAGCAGGGCTTTTGGTGAGGGAGGGGCGGCGAGGAAGAAGCAGGCCCGGAAGCCAGCCCTGATTGCTGGGGGAGTTGCAGTCCCCTCTGGAAAAGTTCGCGGGTGGCCTGCGAACCTGACGCCTATGAAGAAGAAGAAGAGATTGGATTTATACCTCGCCCTCCACTCCCCAAGGGAGTCTCAGAGCGGCTTACAAACTCCTTTCCCTTCCCCTCCCCACAACAGACACCCTGTGAGGTAGGTGGGGCTGAGAGAGCTCTTTCCCAAGCTGTCCTTGAGAGAACAGCTGGTACAGAGCTATGGCTTGCCCAAGGTCATCCAGCCAGGTGCAAGTGGAGGAGTGGGGAATCAAACCCAGTTCTCCCAGATTAGAGTCCGCACACTTAACCACAACACCAGACTGGTTCTCTATGCATAATCTGCCTGCAAATGTGAACTAACAAAAAAGACTCCATGTTCCCTTTCCGCCTCCCTTCTAGTACAGTGAATGTGAAGCAAGTCTCTCACAAATCAAAGAACAAATGATAGAAGTAAGTGTAGAGTGGTAAAGGTTTGCTTCTTGTTGCCCATATTTCAGGGGGTTCCCCCCCCCCGAAACGGAGTTCTTTGGGGATCCAATCAGAAAGTGGGGTGTTCATTTGAACTTCCTATCAAGGCGAATTTGAACAATAAAGGATTTCCTCATGATCATAGATTGCTTTGCATATAGCATTTTGTGGTGCAAAAGGGCCAAGGAAGTGCATGGGACTCCAAAGGGAAATAATGGGTGTCAGACAATGCTACCAGGTCCCTTCTCCCCTTGCCGCCAGAATTTCCCAAGCCACAGTTCAAAATCCTATTTTTATTTGCCAGCTTCCTTAGGCTGCGGATGAAAAACGACCATATAAGGAAAGATATGCATCTTTTGTTTGTTTTTAACTTAAAAGCAGCTTTGGCAGTCAGGTCAGGAAAGTAGCACTGGGGGAGGGAAATTTAAACTCTTTTCCCTACATTTTTTCCAATCTTCCCTATATTTCCTCCCCATGGGGAAAATAGCAGTTTTGGAGAATGTATGTGGAGAGGATTTAGATCATGGGAAATAGCATGGATAAAAGGCTAAAATGTCCTCCCCCAGTCCAGTTCTCCTCCCTCCAGCCTACACACAAAGCTTCTCTTAAGCATTTTTCTCTAGTTTCTAACCTTAACAAAGTGCAGTAGCTACACTCCAGCTTTGTATTCTGCTTTTCAGTGACTATACTGAAATGGAGGAATCAGCAAGATTAGATACATCCATTACTCGCTTGATAATATTACCTCATTACGTCTGTACCACTAATAACAATACAAGCAACAGGAACATTAACAGAAGTGAAATTAATCTTCATAAGCCAGTTACAACTCCAGTTACAGCTGCAGCTTGGATTAAACAGCTGAATGTGATCTACCAATAATCAATTTAAGATGTGTACAGTGAGAAAACAAAGACGAAACTATGGTACTTTTAATCCTCTTCCCCCAGAATAAAACAGGTACAATACTGAACATGTACACACTCTTTCTTGAGGCTGGAAAAAAGGAAGTGGAACTTCTCCTTTGTAAAACGAAACATGATGTGATGCAAGTGGTGTTGACAGTGTAAAAAAAAGCTTACACACAGAGTAAGATCAAAATGGCTTGTTTTGCAAGGGTTGCCTTATGTTGATCCATTTGAAAACATAGAATTGTATGCATTAGCTTGGTAATGGAGCACAGCTCTTTTCTAAAGAGTAAGACAGCAATTAATGACCAGGTGTCTGGCATGTTGTCTCCTATTCACATGCCAGTTCACACACTTCTAATGGCTTGTGTGTGTGATGCATTTTTCGTTCTTTAAACTCTGCTCACAGAAGCTAATGCAACATCCCATCCCTGGCAAGGGTAGGAGAGATATTTGGCCCAGCACCTAGGAAACCTTCCCTACAAAACTACTATTAGTTGAATTTGGCACCAGGCTCCACAGATTTGACAAGGCCACAGAGATCCTTGAAACAGATTGTAGTTGGACTCTGCATTTCCAGTCCATGATGCAGTTTTGTCTTTTTTGGGTCTTCTCAAAAGTAGTGTGTTCAGTTCCAATGCTAGAAATACTGTAATTATTTGTGCTGGTGTCATTTGTATGCTGTACCTTGCATGGTGCCATGTGTTGTTATTTTAAAGATTAGGATAACTAATGTTGGGAGATTATGCAGTTGTAGGAATTATCTTATTAAAGAATAATAAAGAATCAGCAGAGTATATGATGATTAGCAAAGTCCAAATGCTACAGTAGGATGTGAGTTTCCCATGAAGCATGTTCCAGGTATTCCAGTTTAGAAAGAGCTAATCAGTGTTTTTGGCCACTGTGTGACAAGAGTGTTGGATTGGATGGGCCACTGGCCTGATCCAACATTGGCTTCTCTTATGTTCTTATGTTCTAACTGGAAAGGAACCGATAAATACCAATCAAAATACCAGAAAATCCATCTTAATCAGATCCCCTCCCCCAAGAAATTCTGTTTTAAGTATAATTTATGTGCCATGGATAGCTGCTTGAAAATTCCCCATATCTTAACTCTTTCATCATTGGCCAACTGGTAGGGTTGCTATCCTTCAGGTGGCACCTGAAGATCTTCTGCTATTACAATTGATCCAGACAACCAAGACCAGTTCCCCTGGAGAAAATGGCTGCTTTGGAGGGTGGACTCCATGGCATTATACCCTGCTGAGGTCCCTCCCCTCCACAAACCCCACTCTCCCCCGGCTCCATCCCCCCCCCCCCCCCAATCTTCAGGTATTTCCCAATGCAGAATTGGATTGGCAACCCTATCAGTCAGTACCATGTTCAGGGTTAACTAGTTTGGTTTGCCACAGCAAGTGTGCATAGTGGCAGTGATGCACATGGGTATGAAGGTAACACATGCAGGATTTTCATGCAGCTATCACACACACACATGCACACATAAAGGCTGTTCTGACATTCAAAAATAGGCACAGTATGTTCATCCAGAGGGGAGTGGATTGCACCTGCTAGCCTTGCTCCCCAAAAGCCACATGTTAAGAGAGGCCTACATACCCTTGTGCATGTGTAAGATCTGTGTGATAATGCACATGGCTAAGATTTTCACCTGAACATATGTTGGAGCAGAGTCAGTGACTGTGGTCCTTTATGTGCCTTCAAACCAGGGCTCCGTTGGGGCCGGGGCGCGCCGGAGCACAGCTCCGGGAGAGAGGAGGGCGGGGGGCGGGAACTTAACAAAGCCCCGCCCCCCCGCTCACTCCTCCTGGCAGCGGCAGGCCGCCGCCGGCCCAGGGAGAAACCACTTCCCTCCTCCCCCCCACTCGCACTCCTGGGGCCGCGGCAAGCACCGCCGGCCCCGGGACAAGCCTCCTCTTTCCCTTCCCCCCTCAAACTCCCGGGGCCGCGGCGAGCGCCGCCGGCCCCGGCACCAGCCTCTGTCCGCCCTCCCCCCGCCCGCAAACTCTTTCAGGGGCAAAGCTTTGCATGCAGGAAGTTCCCGGGTTTGATCCCCAGCACCTGCCGTTTTAAAAGGCTCGAGGAGAAAGCCCTGGACCTGAGACTGTGGACGGAAGTCGCAGGAGAGAAAACGGACCTGGACAGAACAGAACAAACTTCATGAATGGGCGATGGGAGAGTGCTTGGGCTCTCCCCCCCCACCCCAAACTCCCAGATCCCCCCGGCAGGGCCCCTTCCGCCTCCCCCCCTGCTCGCTGGCGCCCGCCCGGCTCCCCATCCCAGCGCCCGCGGCCTCTGCGCCACTCGGCCAGGCTTCCCCCCTTCCCCGAGCCGCCCGGTGCGCGTGTCCCTTCCCTTCCCGGGCCGTGCTTCGCCCGCTGCACCGCCCCTTAAAGGGGACTCGAACTTTGCACCCAGCTCCACTCAGCCCCGGCCCCCTCCGGGCCAGCCAGGCCCTGCGGGAGGGGGGAGGGGGGGTCCACAGCCGGGAGGGCGAGCGGGGGGAGGGCGCGGGGTCTCTTCCCCTCTTGGAGGGGTTCACGCAGCAGCCGGCCCCGGCACCAGCCTCCCCCCGCCCTCCCCGCCCTCAAACTCCCGGGGCCGCGGCGAGCGCCGCCGGCCCCGGCACCAGTCTCCCTCCGCCCTCCGCCCTCCCCCCGCCCTCAAACTCCCGGGGCCGCGCCGGCCCTGGGACCAGCCCCCTCCCTCCTGCTCACTGCTCCTGGGGCCGCGGCAAGCGCCGCCGCCCCGGGAGAAGCCTTCTCCTTCCCTCCCTCCCCCACTCACTGCTCCCAGGCCCCAGGGGGGCACAAGGGAGGGAGAAGCCGGGCCCCAGAGGCATGAAGCCCCTGGGGCCCAAGCAAGAGGGGGGAGGAAGGGAAACGCTGGCCCCAGTGGGGGGAGAAGTGCCCCCCTTCCTTCCTTCCTTCCTTCCTTCCTTCCTTCCTTCCTTCCTTCCTTCTCACCTACCTACCTACCTTCCTGTTCCTTCCTTCCTTCCTTCCTTCCTTCCTTCCTTCCTTCCTTCCTTCCTTCCTTCTCTCTCTCCCCCACCTACCTACCTTCCTTCCTTCCTTCCTTCCTTCTCTCTCTCCCCCACCTACCTACCTACCTTCCTGTCCCTTCCTTCCTTCTCTCTCTCTCCCCCCACCTACCTACCTACCTTACTGTTCCTTTCTTTCTTCCTTCCTTCCCCCCTTCCTCCTTCCTTCCTTCCTTCTCTCTCTCTCCCCCACCTACCTACCTACCTTCCTTCCTGTTCCTTTCCTTCCTTCCCCCTCCCTCCCTCCCTCCCTCCCTTCTTGCCTTCTGACACACTGCCGATGACGTCAGGGATGTGTGGCCTTTTGACACTTCCGGTGCCGTCAGGGGGTGTGGCATATGCAAATAAGTTATGCTAATGAGCTCCTGCACCTCTTTTTTTACGAAAGGACCCCTGCTTCAAACAGTCCACCAAAGATAATGTGAACTGGTCATGGGACTTTATTTCTAAAATAGGGGCTACAAAGGATGCCTGTGCCTCTAAGAGGCTTGAAGGAGTAAGCCGAGTACCAAATGACAGGGTAGGATGGGGTCAAACCAGGTGAGATCTGTAATCAGCTATCTAGTATGTTTTCCCCATTGTAAATAACAGCCACAGGAAACCCAAGTTTAGGTCAGGACTGCAGTGTAGGGGTATAAACTCCTCAATCCTGCATTGGGGTTTTTTGGACTCAAAAGGCCTCATAGAGCTTCTGTTTGAACTGCTGGGGAAAACATAAAAGTTGCTTATACTTTTCCTCCAGTGGGGCCAGTATCATTTCACTTTCTCCCAAGTGACAGTCCCAAGTCAAACTGAGGCCTCCTGGGGTGAATGTTTAACAAGTGAAAAATATATAATTACAGATCTTCCAGTGTCTTGTAGTGTTGTTGCTAGCCATCCAGTCGTGTTCAACTCTTGGCCCAAAAGGTCTGATTTGAATTTTCAACCAAAGCATGATATGGTTTTCCTGGGACTATACTACTTCAGAACACTGTATGGAAGGATAATCTTCAAGATAATGTTCAAGAGTGTTTTTTCACCTGTCAAGTCACAGCTGATTTATGGTGTCCCTATGAAGTTCTCAAGACAAAATGTGTTCAGAGGTGGTTTGCTGTTGCCTTCAACTGTATACCAGCTCTGGATTGCCCTGGTGATCTGACAAGATCAGGCTAGCCTGGGCGAATCAGGTCAGGGTCTATGAAATACACATAATGATGGGGGTGGGAATTGAGAGTGGTGCAAATCAATATTTAATCTGCTATGTAAACCTGCCATGTATATTAGAGTTTCTGGCAGATTCATGAATGTCTGTGTGACATTTAGAAAAAATACACATTATTTTAAAAAATTATTCTCCTAAAGAAGAGCTGAGTCTTAAAACATGTCAGAAAGTTTTCATTTGGATTTTTTCTTTTTTGGTCCATTTGAATATTTTCCCATGTGAAAAACTCATAGAAAGCCAGCACAGGGGGATGAAGCCGACCCTTCTTCCATACTATAGGGAGCTTTTGCACATGGGTATATTCAAACATGTGATCTCTCAGCTGTATTCTGCAGTTCCAGAAATGTTGTGACATACAGCTGCCAGTCCCCTGTAAAGGGCACTCTCACTTGGAGCAGCAGCAGGAGGGGAAAAAATTACAATTAAACATTAAAATGGCCAGTGGGGCAACAGTGGGGCATGATGTCACTTCCAGGAGAAACCCAGAAATGATGTCAGTCCTTTCAGGGAATTTGCTGAAAACTCTATGGTTTTCTAGCTGATTCCTAGAGAGCATTGACATCACTTCCATATATCATCAGTATATGTTTGGAAGCCTTAGTTTTTCTCTTTCATGTACAAACATGAAAGGATTCTTTTGGAGATTATAATTTTACAATAACACTTCTGCTGTAAAAAACAACAATCCTGTATCTTTATACTAGGTTAATTATGTGGTGGGGCTGTGAATTCAGCTGATGGGAACTGAGTAACTTTACTTTATTTAAAACATTTTTTATTGTGTTAGCGTCCTGGTATTCAAGGTAGACTTTTACAAATAATACAAATCCTCAAATATTGAGCAGGTGTGAAAAGTAAATTATGGTGGTCAGGTAGACATTTTACCTGTGTTATCCAAGGAGGGGATCACTGTGACTCACAAGTGCAAGCCAGGAATGGTGTTATAGAAAAGATCAATTAGAGAAAATGTTGCCATTGTCCATGATGAAGCGATTGATAATCCATGTACAGATACAGAAACATTTAAAACATATCTACTCAAGAGGTAATCAGGCAATAAGATACTGAAAGTATACTTAGGACAATATCTCAAACAACCAGGGAACCCAAGATAAATAAAATTAGGTTTCTGAGGACATCGTAGCCATTGATTATATACTAGTAGATTTGTGATTTCAGTGCTTCTTTCCCAGAAACCCAGCACTCTATCCATCTGACAATGTGGTGGGTCCATGACACAGTGGTATAGCATCTGATTTGGATGGAGAAAATCTCAGGTTCAGTCTCTCTTTCAGATAAAAAGATAATGCAATAGATCATACAAAAGACTTCCACCTGAGGCCTTGGTGTACCACTGACAGAGCAGACAGTACTGACCTTGATGGACCAATAGTATGACTCAAATAAAGCAGCTCCACATGTGCATTCAAATAAAATGTTGGCTTTTATAGAAAAAATACATCTTCTGATATTCGTAATATAACTATCAGACTAATTTTCTTTTCCCTTCTTGTATGGGGAAGTTGCATGCTAGGCATGACTCTTCTTTCCTGAGGAGAAAAATTACCACAGTGTGAGGACTAATGCATATAGACTTCCTGGCTGTTAGGGGAATTTAAAGAACTCAAGCGTACTAAGCAGTTTGTCTCATTTTCCTACACGCCTTCACCAAGCTCAGGCCTTTGATTTCATTTACATATATGATGCAGCCTAGCAAGCCCCATTAAGGAAATGATACTGTCTATTCAACAGCATGAATTCGCCCTGTGCCACTAGACCTTGACCAACTCATTATTAGTGGAATAGAGCCAGAGAGGGATACAACAATTTGCTCAAATATGGGAGGAGAGTGCTTCAAAACTGCAGTGAAGGCTATTACCAAGGGCTGGTCCTTTGGCAGCGATGATCTTTCCCTTCAGACTGCTTTCCGAGCTGAACTTAAGACCCTTATTACAGATTCATGAATGAATGATTTTGATTTATTTTGGCACTTCTAGAAGCATTGCAGTCATGTGGAAGCAAGAACAATTGCCTGCTTGTGCAAAATGAGAGTTTCATTAAAATGCATTGTCAGTTGACTAGGATACGTGGTAAGGGGAGGGGGACTCCAACAGAACATTTTTTTGTCTTTGTTACATGTTTAAAACCATGTGGTTGATTTTACTTCAGTTTTTTTTTAAATAACTCCCGCTATCGTGATAAATTAAAGTTTCCTGTACTAAGGCTTCAAGGGGGGAAAGCCTCTGAATCAGTTATATTACTTGCATGTTTCTTCCTTTACAACATTTTTATTCACAAAGGACTCTATGGGCTATTCTAACCGAGCCTCTTTCTTAGACACAGTCATTGGGGTGACATTTTTAAGGGCCAAATCTGGATGAGAACTGCAGTATTATGTACAGTTATTTATTAATGTAGTTATTATTTGCTGTTTTAAAACCAGCTTTCAGGCCCAGACATGGTTCCCAAGGCAGCTCACAACAAAAACTATACAAACGTTTAAATATTTTAAAACATCTTACAAATTAACAGGAGTTAAAAGGGGAGGTGCCACTGTCAATTGATCAGTCTACCAGTTCAAATATTTTCCAGAACTACAAAACCTTCAAATTTCTTTGGAAGATGGCCCCAATTTCACCTTTTAGGGGATAGAATTCTACAACCGCAGGGCCATCAAATGAGAAGGCCTTCCCACTTTCACCTAGAATGACAGGTTCAGTCTCCTCCACTGATTTTTTAGGTTCAGGCAGGTTACTGACACAGGTCTAAAGAAGGTCCAAATTGTGGACCAGTGTTTAAGGCCCTAAAGGTCAAAATCACATTTTGTATTAAGCTGGGAAGAAAATGGAAAGACAATGCAGTGGATTTTATATTGAGACTTCGATGGGTTCCAGTAAGAAGTGCTTAATTTTGCTGCAGATTCTAAATGATCATCAGGGGCATCCCCCTACGGAGGGAACTGCACTACTCTAATCCATGTGTGTGACTGTGGCCACTTAGCTGGGGAGGAAATCCTATTGAATTTAGAGAGATTTACTTCTTGTAAATGCCTAGAATGTGGCTGTATAGTCAGTGATTTATCACTTGACATTGCAACCAAGGGTAATTGCTGACACCATTTAGCAGTTCTTTGAACTCTGGCCAGTAGATACAATGAGCAAAGCAGACAAAGAGGCAAACCTCCAAAAGCATTAAACAGGACCCGTCCAAAGTTTTGTGGTGTGTCCTCAGCGAACTTTGACTTTGGCATTTCCCCATTCAATAGAGAGAAAAGTGAGAATGAACTTTTACTTCGCAGACATTCAAAATGAGCAATGTAAAAGTAAAAATAGATAAATAATCCATCATGGAAACTACAGAAGACGAGAGTCAACAGATATGGTGATTCTAGGAGCCAATTAATGCCGTGCTTCCCTTCAATCTGCCACTGCAATATGGCTGTCTGGAGCAGTTTGTCTACTGTGGCAAATGGTGTTGGGGCAATGGGATTTTCACTGTCCCCAGTAGCACCAGTGAATATGTCAGCAGCAGTGGCTGATGAAGGTAACCAAGAAGATTGGGGAGGGGATGCATGTCTGCTGCACTGCAGAATTTATTCAGGACTTTTGTATTCTAAGAAAGTGACATTCTAGACAGCATGCAGGGCATCCTGTGGGAGTGTGGCACTGCTCAGTGCTTCCACAGGAGGTTGTGGGAGATGCCAGGGACTCAAGCTGCAATTGCCACAGACAGGCATGCCACCAGGAAAGTTGACCAGGGCTGAGAACGAGGCCAGTGCAGGAGGAACCATCCTCACTGGGCAGGCTGGCTGAAGGGAACAGCAGCTACTCTTGCCACTACTGTCTACCTAGGACAGTCAGCGCAGGCATGCACAGTCAGCCACTGAGGCTGACTGTTCATGTGTTCTAACATTCTAGCTTTCCATCTCTCCTCTCAATGGTGCCATTGTGATGTAGTGGTTAAGAGCAGTGGACTCTGATCTGGAGAACCAGGTTTGATTTCCGCAGTCCCCCATATGAAACCAGCTGGGTGATTTTGGGTCAGTCACAGCTCTCTCAAAGCTCTCACAGCCCCACCTGCCTCACAGAGAGTTTGTTGTGGGGAGAGGAAGGGAAGGAGATTGTAATCCACTCTGAGACTCCTTCGGATAGGGTATAAAAACCTCCTCTTCCTCTTCCTCCTCCTCCTCTCCAATTGTTGAACATACATGAATCCACTGACATGGTTGCCATTTTCCTCCTGGGGATCCCCTTATCAGGAGAATTCCTGCCACTGAAGGCAATTGTGGGCCTTGTCAGGATGTGCTGCTGCTTGGTGTTGCTGGCAAAGATGGCAAGATGAGTGGGGCATGTGTGTGACGAGCTGTCACATGCTGGAAACTATTTATTCCTTATTATCTTCTATTTATTTATTTTAGAAGGGAAGGGAAGGTCTCCCCCCCCCCCTCAGAGCTGTATCTTTATGCATACTTGGGGCATATCCCAGACAGTTAGAAACCCCTCTCTTGTCCTGGTTTTGCTCCTTCTGTAATCAAAACAAGGGCCAATCACTTTACCGTATATACTAGTAGCAAAATGGTGTGTGGGGACAGAATTTGGAAAGTGTTTGGGAACAAATACTGAAAGACTGCCGACTTCCATAGGAGCTTGCCTGCTGATTAAGATAATATTTGGAGACCCTGTTCTGTGTGCCCCTGTTTTCAGTGGTGTTGTAGGTGTTAATGAGGGACAGGACCTCCTTTTTGGCTTTGCCTTGACTTTCGATCTTCCTTTTCACAGCTATTGGACCTCATGTCTCTATTGGTGAGGGTTAGGCACCAAGGGAAAAATGTGTCTTTGTTCCCTCATGCACCATCCTGGACTCCTTGATAGACTGGTCTATAAATGGGTTAAATATATAAAATACTATTGTGCCAGCTACCAGTTTTCATGACAACCTTTTATATTCAAGGCCCAAAAATGATGCTTTAGAAAAAAAAATGTTTGAGCACGTTGCTCTGTATATCCTGACTAGCAACTGTAGGACAGTTCCATTTAAAATCCTGTCAAGAGCCCATTCCTTTTGATAGCAGTGTTGTTAAAATATATAAGACATGACAGGGATACCTTCT
Source organism: Lepidodactylus listeri (assembly GCA_029233225.1). Lineage (NCBI taxonomy): Eukaryota > Metazoa > Chordata > Lepidosauria > Squamata > Gekkonidae > Lepidodactylus > Lepidodactylus listeri. The sequence continues at coordinate 77,538,324 of JARCFY010000001.1, forward strand.
AAAATCAAGCTCTGGCAATCAGTGTGAAGCAGCAGTTTTGAAGATGAAAACTAAATAAGAGCACTTTGAAAATTATTCATGAGTTTTCCTGCACACACACACACGCATACACACACACATACTTGCCAAGAAAAAAAAGAATATAAGAGAATTAAATTGATAACCAAACTGCCATTAATATCGTCATCTTTACTTCATTGCTTCGCACCATCTGTTCATCTGATATAAAACATTCTGACAAACCATGCCAGATGAAGCTGTTTTTCATTTCTATGTGCAGCCAACAGCCACTGATGTTGTAAAAATGGGGCTAGGCAAAGAAAGACATTCATATGTTGGAGGGAAAAAAAACCTCTTCTTTTTTTTTTTAAAAACGTGTAGTGACAGCTGTCTCAGCCTGGCAGGTGTTCAGCTTGACAATTTACTTTGGACCCAGATCTTTTGTTATATTGCTATACTACAACAAACAGAACCGTCTGACCTACATGGATATGCACAGTTCACATCAAACACTTTGACCTCTGTGGGGACCTCTTTTTAATTTTGTAGGCAGGAAGATTTTCTGATACATCCTTTTCCATTTCCAATGGTTCTCGGGTGAATTAGCTTCAAGTAATGTCCTTCAAAATGTTGGTTTGATTGGTGCTGCTTTGATTGCTCTGAGTGCTCTTCACATATTAATTTGCATTTGTCTGCTAGCAAGTAAATGTAGGCAGGGGCTGGTCTGTTGATCTCCGCGAACAGTTCTGTTTTTTTGCTGCATTAAGCTCACCCGGCTAAGGAGGGGGCTGGAAGGGGAACAGTGTTGCTCTCCCTCTCCTTCCCCCAGAGAGTGAGCTGTGGAGCAACAACAGTGTTCATAATTTGATCCGTTTCACCTTTCCATGGCTCAACGACAAGCTAGCATGGGATTGTTCTAGAGAACTCTTTTCAAGGTGGCTTGGTAATGAGATTTCTAAGCTGAGAACAAAAGAGATTTGATGGACACTGGAGATCTCCATCAGGCTGCAAAGGGCAAATTGCGCATGCAGCCTTAGGCCCTTTCTGCCCTCTCCTTTTAATCCATGTTCACTGCGGTGTCCTCCAAGCAATTCTGCAGTAAAATCAAATTCAACCTTCTTTTCAATCCAGGTCCCCCCCCCCACACACACACTAAAATCAAACTCAACCTTCTTTTTATTTTGGGTTTTCCCCTAGGGTTGCCAGCCTCCAGGTGAGGCCCAGATATTCCCCGCTTTTACAACTGACCTCCAGCTGACAGAGATCAGCTCCCCTCAAGAAAATGGCTGCTCTGAAGGGTGGACTCTATGGCATTGTACCATGCTGAGGCCCCTCTCCTCCCCAAACCCCACCCTCTCCTGGCTTCACCCCCAAAATCTCCAGGTATTTTCCAAGCAAGACCTGGCAACCCTGTTTTTCCACCATTTTGCATTATGTTACCTCCCTTCAGTGATCAGCCCAGTTTCAGCCTGCTGTTGCCCCAGGTAATTTGGATGCTGTTTTGCTGTGGACTTAAATTGCCTCCACTCAAACACTGAGAAAATTTTGGACTTCTCTAAATGTTGTTTGAGTCTTATTCCCCCACCCTGAATCTTTTTTTGGGAGGCTGTGGTCGTGTTTTGCTGGCCCATGGACATGTTCAAGCCATCCTGAAGATTTTAAGAGGCAGCCATGAACACACATGAAGATGCTTTATAGTGAATCAGACCATTGGTCTATCAGGCCCAGCTACATAGTGGAGAACCTGCAAGAACTTGAGAGGGGCACCTCATTTTCCCCTGTATCACCTCCCCCTACTATTTCCCCTTTCCCTCCTCCTGGTAACCTGCACATCCTCACCCATCTCTGCTTTCTTTTCTTCTTCCCATCCACCATCCTCAGCTATATTTATTATTTATTTTGCATTTATCCCCCACCTTTCACCACAATAGCGACCCAGAGCAGGTTATATAATTTTCCTCACCTACATTCTATCCTTGGAAAAATTGTGTGAGCAGGGGCAAACTAGAAATAAAAATCCTTTGCAAAAAACAACAACAAACCCCTTCCCCCAGCTTCCCCAAAGAACAGAAAGCTCTGTCTTGTCTGTTCATGGCTCCAGTCTCTGGATTTAAGGATCCTCAGATCTGCCTGTTTGAGAATTATATTAATAATACTGTATGTATTCCTGTTATCAGTCCTTTGCATTTCCCTTCAGTCTAGTGCAGAGCCTAAAACTGGAGAGGTGGATTTCACAAACTCCCCCCCCCCCCCACACACACACAATGCACACATCAAAAGTGGCAGTTTTTCAAGAGGTGGCAACACTAAAGGGAGTGAAAGTGTTCATGCGGCTGTGCCCTCGACACCTGCTGCTCGGCTTTTCAGAAGCTGAAATCTTTTCATTGCCCCACTGATTACAGCTTCAGTGCTCCCCTTTCCATTGTCAACATCAGCCTTCTTTATCCAAGCAGCAGTAATATTGTCATATAGCCAATCAGATTTGGCTACATGACAATGTCACTGTTGCTAGTAAGGCCAATTAGACAGGGAGAAAAATGGGCAGTCAGTCAGTAGCAGCTGTTTTGGGTCAGTACACAGTGGCCAGCTGGCACAAAGCCAGCTTGTGCAAAGGTGGGTTGTGCCCCCCTTTTTGAGGGGGATGTTTCTAGGAACATGTCAGGGTCCTCCCGAAACATTTTACAAAATTAAACACAAAATTTAGCACTGGCTGCATTAATTTCATTCCTTCTCTGCCTTTCTTCTCCCCATTCTTGAAACGCAGATTGTAAGATCCTCTGTTAGATCCTTGCTTGCTTATGTCACTCTGCAGCATACTAAATGCATTGGTGGCACCAGAGAGACAGACAAGGACAACATTTCCTTGGGACCAGATAAACAGGAGGTTAGCAACAGCCTCATGCTCTTACCAGCAGGCAGCTTCAATCATGTAGGCTACGTATAACTTTTATACCATAACTGTGCCCCCTGGGGAGCCGAACACCTTGATGGAGCCTTTTAGGGTTTATCAGGTGGCAAGAAATTCTCTCAATGTTTGTATTTAGCGTTTCGCTCCTGTATTATTGCAATAATGATTTTTCAGTCTTCCGTTGTGACTTTGCAAGCAAAATAGCCAAACTGAGGAACCGTAAATCCTCAGCATGTTTTCCCAGGGAGGAAATCCCTGTTAAGTCAATAGGGCTTATTTCCAGATAAGTGTTCTTAAAATCGTAAAGTAAGATCGATGTTAGAAGGTATAAGTGGCATGGACTGCTACTGCTCCACCTATTTCCCTCATCTTCTTTCAGATAACATCCAGGAAAACACTGTGCATGACATGTTACCATCACAGTGGGCATTTGCTGGGCCCCACCACTGACTCACCAATGATCTGAGTCTGGGATGGGAACGCACATGGCATAATGATGTGCCACGCATAGTACTCTGCCAGATGATACTGAGAAGAGAGGAGAGAAGTGCTACTGAATGGTGGCACAGTGCTATGTATCTAGTCATTACAAGTTCCATCCTGACAGCCCAAATCCCATGCATGTTTAATCTGAAACAATTTCCACTGTGTTCAGTGAAGCTATGCATATGATTGCTTAGAGTCTTCTTTTTCACCAGCACTTTCAGAATCAGAGTTAGTGGTATCTGAGGAAGTGTGTTTGCACACGAAAGCTTATACTATGAATAAAACTTTGCCGGTCTTAAAAGTGCAGCTGGACTCAGACTTTGTTCTGCGGCTTCAGACCAACACAGCTACCCCACCTGAATATAAATCTTCCTAAGTCATTGTATTGTTTGAAATAAAACTGAGAAGTCTTACTTCAGACCATAAAACAGATCTGTAGGACTTGGCTTTTAAGAAATCTGGGCTGATATCATTTTTGAAAGCAAGAGATAACAAAATTATAGTAACAGAACAAAGTTTGAGTCCGTTGGCACCTTTAGGACCAACAAAGTTTCATTTTGGGTATAAGCTTTTGGGTGCAAAAGTATGCATGCACATGGAAGCTTATACCCAGAATTAAACTTTGTTGGTCTTAAAGATACTACTGGACTCAAACTTTGTTCTGTTGCTTCAGATAAATATGGCTGCCCACCTAAAATTATAGTAAACCACTTTTAGCCATTAGAATGCCAGGAAATCCTCACAAATACAATGGCAGTATGTTCTGATGCCAATTTTAATATTTTCTTTTTATTGTAGTATTTAGAAAGCACTATGACACAATTTCAATAAGGCTAAACTCTGTTTTATTTTAGTATTGATGACTAATCCTTTTAACAAGCGTATTTTGCTTCTCTGTTTCTAAAAATGTGTTATAGATGCCACCTTGTGGCTAATTGCAGTACAAGACCACTAAATATTTTTGCTGTTTGGATACAATGTTGATGGAGTTTTTGGCCTTTTTTCTCTCTCAGTATAATAAAAATTCTTCACGGATATAAAAAAAATGTTTTGTGGCATAAACAGAAATGTGTGTACATTTCAAAGTTTAATAATGCTGTTTTATTAAGTCATTTTGGCTGCATCTTTATATCACTGGACATTATGCCTTGGCAATCATTATAGAGGATGGTGTGGAGTTGTTTTCTGTTGCCCCAGAAGGTCGGACCAGAACCAATAGGTTGAAATTAAATCAAATGAGTTTTCAGCTAAACATTAGGAAAAACTTCCTGACAAAGCAGTTCCTCAGTGGAACAGGCTTCCACTGGAGGTGGTGGGCTAGATGACAGCAATGCTGATTCTGTGAACTTAGGCAGCTCATGAGAGGGAGAACATGAATGGTTGCATCAGTGCTTAGTTCTTGTGGCCCTTTCTTACACATCCAAGGAAATGCTGATCACCACTTTGGGGTCAGGAAGCAGTTTTTCTCCAGGCCAGTTTGGCTGGGGATCCTGAAGTTTTTTTGACATCTTCTGGGCATGGAACAGGGGATCAGTGGGGGTGTGAATTTCCTGCATTGTGCAGGGGGTTGGACTAGATGACCCTGGAGATCCCTTCCAACCTCTATTATTCTATGATTCTAAGACTGTCTTGTCCATACAGGGAAATCCATGTAAAAGTGATTGATATAGTATAGAAATAGTGCACTATTGAACAAGCCTTAAACAACCCCAAATAACATGCAAATTCTGACCTGTAGTTTCCAGGATCATCTCTGGACCCATTTAAAAACCTGACATGTCTCAAATCAACAATAGGGATAGAGAATTAATCTCAATCCTAATCACAGCAGCAAAAAACGTAATTGCAGTGAAATGGAAGGACAACATCACACCTACAACAGAACAATGGTATAGAAAAATATGGGAGTATTACTTATCTGATAAAATTACAGAATGGACAACTCAAAATGAAACAACAACTGAACACAAGAGTGCAATGTTCAAGTGGACTCAATTTATAGAAACACAAAATGATATATTAAACAACGTTAAGCAAAATAGTTGGGAAGACCAATCTGCCCTAGAACTGTTTCATTAAACTAAAGCAGGACATAGAAAAATAAAATAAGGGGGGAAAAAACTAAGAAAATATTAGTTAGAAGACACTATGATACCACATAAAAACTGTACAAAACTTATAGCCAACAAATTTTTTAGTATTATATGTCATGTACTGCATTGTTCGAGTTATGATGCATTCATTCTTGTATTGTAAATTGCTTTTAATTTTCAAATAAATAATTTTTTTTTAAAAGTACACTTGTATCTTGCTTTTCAGCTAAGTAAATGTTGGGCAGAGTGGTTCACAAGGAACAAAAAGTTAGCAATAAAACACTTCACAAAATCGTATGATTAAAAATAGCAAAAACAGCAGCAGCAAATATCATTTAAAACTGATGGGCATTTAAACAATGAAAATATCAAATAGACTCAGAGAACCCCTGGTCCTGTTCACTGGCACAGGTTATCTATAGGACAAATACTTGCTTTCCAGTCTCCTGATGTAAAATCCAGTGTTAGGGGAGTTTATATTTCAAGATCATTAGTTTGGTATCATCATATTTGAATGCATTAGAACTTTTTGTAAATATGGACTCCGGTCCCTTTTTATTCTACCAGTTAGCACTGAAACATCTTCTGTAAAAATAATTGATTTGTTATGCTGAAACATTTGACGTTTATTTGTCTGCTATACCCACCACCCCAGTTATAGGGATCCAGGCACAAAGAGTGGCCTCTGCATGCATGGGTCCCTTTCGTGGCTTAGAACTGCAAGCTCAAAAGTTGTAAGTCATTTTGGAATTTGTTTTACAGGAAAAACAGCTGATATATTTAAAACAAAAGATGACATAAATGGGTGTCTGTTATGTCCGCTGACCACCACCAGGCACCAGCGAGACTCAACCTGACCTTGGCTCCGGAGAACAATAGGGGCCAAGGATCCTGAACTTATGGCCAGGCACCAATAGGAACTTTGGCGGGAAGTTTAAATCCACCATTGGGACCTAGAGGCGGAGTTCAGGAGTTGTATATAGTTGGCCCATTTTGGCCAGAGTTTCATTCTAACTTTGTTCCTGATGTTACCTGAATAAAGATCCGAGCTAAATCATCATGCCTAGAACTCAGTATTTTATAGTGTCACATGAATGGTTCCTGTTGATGGCTCCTGTGATCTAGCCCCTGGCCCTCTGCATGCGGCTTCTCTTTCTGGGTTGGATGCACAGCGGGTATGAGGCAGGAGAATGCAAGCAAGTGATGCTTATAACAGTATCAGCTTAATACCCAGAATCAACATCATGTAGTAAATCAGCCAAGGGTTTTCTTTAAAAGCATATACAAAGGCTTTCTTTGAAACATATACAGTGTAGTAGTCTGCCTCTGGGCAGACAAGAGCATAAATGACAGCGCTTAGATTTCACTTGTATAGGAAAGGGCAAGATTGAACTACATGTGGCAGAAAGCATTCCATTAATTGCATTCCTCATGAAGAGCACATTTCCACTTTTAAGGGAGATGCCTTTTGCTTCTGTTTCACATCAAGGCCAGCTGGACCTGCACACAGCTTCTTACAGCCAGTGTGACTGAATGGCTACCTGCTACCATAGCAATTCGAGCAGATGAGACAGCACCATGCACCCTCAATATGCTGTGGGGCTGTGTAGACAGAGAGAAAGAGAAGACTTAATCCTTCTACTTCAAAGCCAGCTCTCTTCCACCACGTTCTGTTAATATTTTAAAAGAGAGGATATGTATCCTCTAAACAATGCCTTTTGAATTTTTTCCCCCTGAGGGATATAATTGTGTAGAGCTTATTCATGCACTAATTGCCAGCACTACAGGATGTTGTACTGCTACACCTGTAAAACTTCCTTCTAGAATACTTTGCAATATTTTTATACAGTTGCACATTTCCACTGTTCAGCACTTATTGTTTCGCCACATCCTGAGCCAAGTTTCCTCAGAACTGAAGCAGGCTGCAAACACCTCGCAGATAGGTTATGGATGCAAGTCTCTGTGTTGTATAGGTACTTGCCTTGCCTAGGTGACACTTCCATGGGAGTAAGAGAATGCAGAGCAGTTTTCTCCCTTATCCTGGAGGACATCGCTTCATGCAATTTCTGCCCTGATCTCACATGAATTAGGTGTAACATCGAGAATGGAGATGTTTGTAGGTAGAACATTTGATCAGCCATACAGTTATTTACCTTTCTGAAACCAATATTTTAAAGTTAAGATGGCTTTGTAGCATGTGTAGCAGAACTACCTAGTGAATTTTTGTTTGGAAGAAATGCAATCTTTAAAACATGATGACTGCAGGTCAATTTCCATTTCATCTGGTACTTTAATAATTGCTGTCCAATGTCACCATGAATATTACTTTACCTGTTACAAATTCAGCCTTTGAGACTAATAAGGCAGAGTTTAATATTTCCTTTTTAAAAAAAAAGTTACTTTGCCTTCCTACTTCAAACAAACAAAACAAAGCCTCAAAGATCCCTCCCAGGGCTAGGTAACTATGTTCTTGTGTGCCAACTGCATTTAGTTGTGCATCTAAAAAAATAGATTTTTTCAGATTTGGATTTTGGGAAGGGTTTAAATACTGGTAATCAAGTTCCCCAATGCAATTTTGGAAACTGAGTTCAGTTTTTTTTAAAAAATGGAGGGGGGTTCTGCAATGCTTTGGGTTCCATGATTCCCTATGAAGGACTTTTTCCAGGGTGTGTGTGTGACTGTTTTTCAACCAAATGATACCAAAATTGCAGGGCACCTAGTGCTTCCTGTCCATTCAAGACCCCTAAGTTTCAAGCACACTGCTGGACCAAGTGGTCCAACTCTATGGGCTCATGAACAAGGTACCCTCAGGCATCCTACTTGTCTCCACTGTTTCCTATGGGGGTAATTCAAAGAAGCTGATAACCAAACACACATATCCAACCACTGATTAAAAGCCTCCAAATGCAAACAAGCCCATCAGAGAATCCCAGCAGAGTCACACCCAATTTGGCAAACCCAATACAACCAATGTTAAACCAGAGAATCCCATCAGATGGGACTTAAGTAAAAGACACTGTTGCAAGCCCAGCACAACTGATGTCAAAACACCATCATTAGAAATTTTTAGAAGGTGCTGTAGGACTTTTATTTGTGTGCGTTTTTAGGGGCATTTAAACTGCAGGCCTTTTCTTGGGGAGGGAGATTAATGGAGTTTAAATGATTTGGTAAGTTTTAAATTTTGGAATTGTAAGCTCCTGTGAGTCAGATGGGAAAGGAGTTATGACCCTACTCCTCTTTACAAGCTGTGGTTTGAACTTTACTTCTGAGGGAACAGATCGGCCCAGCTGTCTATGAATACTACTCAGGTCCCTCTCTTCTTAACTAGTCTCTTCGGGGATTGATTTTTTTTTTTAGTATGAGTAAGGCACCAAGGTTTTCTCAAGATAAAATAAAACTGTAATTTATTGGCAGAATACAGCAGGGGAATATCAGTTGTTTGTACAGAGGACTCTTTGTTGCATACAGATGGTTACACATTCACTCACTCTTCTATTATACTCTTTCCTGTCCTGCTTTGTAGTTCCTCTATAGCTGTGCCTTACTGGCCTCTTTGAGTTACAGCTGGCCTCTACACAGCTGTCTAGACCCTGCCAGAGTTCAGCCCTCCCACAACCACATCTCACAGGTTCGCCAGGATTGATGTATGTTAGTGTTTGTGTTCGCTTAGTTCACTATGATTGAATCTCTTCCTTCCTAGAAACAGAATTCTCCACAGAGTCTCTTCAGAAGGTGAAAGTCGCTTCACTCCCTCAGCGCTTCCCTTCTGAGTCTGTCAACCAACGATAACCGAGAGCCCTGAGCCCAAACAGCCCCCTCCTGACTCTGTCATGTGACTCAGCAGGGTTCTATAAACACACTCTGCTGGTCATAGGTTTGTTTGTTTTTTCAATCCCGTCACAAGAGTATATAAATTTAATACGTAAATACATAAATATTGATTTTCCATATGTCTTAATTTATGCAAACAGCATATAAGCTGGTAAAAGTGTTCCTGAATTGCAGTGTTTTACATTACAGATGGCAGGAATACTTGACTGAGACCTCTTCTACATAAAAACAAAAGCACAATAGACACCCATACATTAGGGAGAAGACTTCTACCTTAAAAAAATTCCACTAGCATGCTAGTTTTGTGTTTGCTAGAATTTATTTATTCATGTGGTGGGAGAAGCATTCCACTTTGGCGTTCCCAACCAAGTTCCATTTGGTGGTTCAGCCCAGGAGCAGCATCACCATTTCACCTGCAATTGCTGTGAACAAGGCCTAAACTAATTCTGAAAAGGAGCACATTATATTTCAAGGTAACTGTATATCTTACAGTATGTCCATATAGAAGGTAAATGTGTTTTCTATGTTCATATTTTACTGTTCAAAGTTGATTGCAGTGTACGTGAAAGTGTAAAAAAACCTGACCACAAGAGGGCCACAAAAGCTCAAGGTTACTGTATAAAATCTTCAACGAAAGGAAATTTGGTCATTGAAAGAAGCAAAAATATAAATGTGCACCCTTCTAAGTCCATTGACATCAATGGGCCTAGGAGGGTGTAACTACAGGTGTAACTACACTGCTATTGCCTTTTTAAAAAGGTGTTCGGTTTGATGCTTTATTGTTTTTCTTCTTTTTTAATTTTTTTTTTACCATTTAAGGGGATACAGAATGAAAAAGGAGAAAGGAAGAGGTGAGAAGCACAAAACATCATTTGTTAAACACATTTTAAGGACACTGCATAATAAAAGAATATAAAACATGAAAGAGTATTTTAGCAAAAGAGTATCATAATAAATCAAAATATGTGTTATTGTTTTTCTGATACTTATTTGTAAATTACTTTGGGCTACTTATTTTCACTAAATATATTTTATTGTGTAACAAAATACATTTATCTCAAGAATTTGTCTATGATAAAATAATTGATTGAGTTTTGATTCACTGAACTACAACATTTTTAAATGAAGGAAGTAAATTGTTTGCTGATAATTACTTTAATAAGACATCTTGATTTTACACACACACACACACACACACACACACACACACACACACACACACACTGTCTGAGGATGGCCGAGCTGCTACTCCCCGACCTGCACCAATAGACAGACAGACAGACAGACATATAGATGCTGGATTTTATTCTTGAAGTCTATACAAATCTCAAACAGGATCAATTCCCTTTACCTTTCCTCCCATATTTCAAACTACATATATTCTTTCGGAGTTCATCCGTCTCTGACCAGCTTGGAGGTTCTTCTTCTTTGTTGTTGTCGTTGTTGTTCAGTCACACAGTCGAGTATGACTCTTCGCAACCCCATGGACCACATCACACCAGGCCCTCCTGTCTTCTATTGCGTTCCAGAGTTCGCTTAATTTCTTGTTTGTTGCATCGATGACACTGTCTAACCATCTCAGCCTTTGCCATCCTCTTCTTTTTTGAACTTCAATCTTTCCCAGTATCAGGGTCTTCTCCAGTGAGTGCTCCCTTCTCATTTGGTGGCCAAAGTATTTGAGCTTCAGCTTCAGTATCCGGCCTTCCAGGGAGCAGTCAGGGTTGATTTCTTTTAGGAGTGACTGATTTGATCTCCTTGCAGTCCAAGGGACTCTCAAGACTCTTCTCCAGTACCATAATTCAAAATAATCCATTCTTCGGCACTTGATCCAACTCTCGCAGCCATACATCACTACTGGGAGTACCATTGCTTTGACCATACGGACTTTTGTTGGCAAGGTGATGTCTCTACTTTTCGTTATGCTGTCTAGATTTGCCATTGCTTTTCTTCCAAGTAGCAGGCATCTTTTAATTTCATGGCTTCTTATGTAATGGCTATTTTTATTAACCCCGCAATAACATTTCATGTATGTTACAGCCACAGCCAAAGCATCTATCATTAATAGCCTTACTCAGGTCTTCCAAACTGAAGGCCACAGCTTACTTTATTCAGTCAATCCATCTCATGTTGGATCCTCCTCTTCTCCTGCTGCCTTCAACTTTTCCTAGCACTATTGTCTTTTCCAGTGAGTCTCATCTTCTCATAGTGTGACCAAAGTCAATAGCCTCAGTTTAATTTTAGCTTCCAGGGAAAGTTCAGGCTTGATTTGATGTAGAACCCACTTAGAACCCACTTCTGGCAGTCCATAATATCCATAAAACTCCTCCACCGCCATCACTTCCAGCACCAAAACCCATATTTCATACACACTTAAAACTGCTACACATTTAAAATTTAGCAATGCTTTGTAAGTAAAGTTTGACTTCTTTGAACACGTTTGCTCTAGTTTTTTTTAAAAGTTAAATCTCATTCATTACTCATGAATTTACAGGTCCAAGGGAAAATTGCTCTCCTGCTTAAGGCAGAGAGCTGGATTTGCTTTCCCAAGAACTGACTCAGGACTGAGGGGCTTCAGTTTGGTTCTCCTGCATCTCTTTGACACCTCTGAGCCTTCCATTCCCTTTAGATACCTGTGGCTCTTATCACACCAACAGTTTGTAGGGGCTGGTGGTACATCAGAATTTCTTGGCTGATCAAGATGAGAAACTAATGGATGATTAATCATGTTGTAGCTCCAAACACTTTGTTCAAAAGAAAATGGATGCCTGATCATGCTCTTTTGACCATATGCTACACTTAACTGTGCAGCATGAAAGAAAGATGGAAGAACAATTTCAACTAATGTTCTTAAATGCACTCCCTTTCCCCACAATTTAACTTAGAATGTTTCTATGCCTCAGCCCTTTGGATTTTGGGGAATCTTGCCCCATCCCTTCGGAAATAGTGCCCCTTTTTAAGATGGTTCTTAAGTTTTCTGTTTTGGAAGGCAATTGGAAGACTACACCATACCTGTCTCCAAATCACATTCCCACGCAGTCTCCCACTAGGAATCCACTTCTGCACCGTCTTAAATGGTTTTGATTTCTTTCCTTGTGGCATATAAAATAATTAATGACTTGGCTCAGCAGTATATGGCTTGGGAATATTTTATACATGCAAGTGAGGGCATTAAATACATTGACAGTATTATAGAGCAGTTAATACAACCCTGGAGATTATGTTACAAGGAGATAAGAATTATGCTTCTTTTGTTTGCTGGAGTCAGATGAAAAGGGAATCTGTGCCATGTCACCACAGCTAGACTATTTCTTATCCTTACAAGACTCATAAGTCATACTTGATTTGACAAGTATTCATGAGTTGCACTGCAGGACCAATATGTCTCAGAAAGTGTGTGCTGCATTCCATTTCTCTGTACATCAGGATTCTACTGTATTATAGTACTTAAGGGCTGCTTGTACCTATAAACTGCTGTCCTGCGTGGCAGGGATTCACTTGCTATAATAGCCTTTCTTTGTGGTCGCAAACACAACAAGCAAAATACAAGCATGCTGTAAACAGCTCCAAATGAAATTCATAAAATGATGCATATTGAGATTTTTATTTTTTAAAAAAATCCAGGTTCACAAAAAAAATCTGATGGGATCTGAACTTTTTATTCAGGAAAGGAATAAGGGTATGCTTTGGGTAACTCAATGAAACATTGTTGTCATTTAGTTAATTAAATGTATAAAAGCATAACGACAAGTGCTAATGCTGCTCTACAAGAATAGTGCAAGGCTTGTAAGGCTTCCAGCCAACCAAATAATAGATCAATCATCTACTTGAGATATTTTGTTGGAGAGAATTACTGTTGCTGCATTACAGGCTACCTTGCAGAGAGCCCTTGTACATTATTGCAGAGTGCTGGCCACAGTTACAGTGAAAACCTGCATTCCAGAGATTGCAGTGGTAGTGCTGCGCTTGGAATCCAAATGGATGTTTTGAGTACCCAAGTCAACACAACTGCAATTTTTCCACCCCAAGAAACTGTGATATAAAAGGTTTGTCTCTGAGAGCAGGTGGACACACATGAATATACACACTTAATTTGTCAACACTTGATTACCGTGCACTTGAGTATTAGTAGCTGAATGTATTTACTGACTCAGCAGCAAAATACTGCAGTTAAGCTGACGAGAAATGACATGAAAATTCTGTCTGTACTGTTAGATCTGTGATGACCTCATAGGTACATGCAAATCACCGCTTGATGCTGCAGTCATCCTAATAAAATAATTGGGAATCAGTCTTGAGGGTGAATAGATTGCTCTGAGAATTGCATGTGTTTGTGTCAGCCCCATAGCTAGATTATTTTCGGGGGGGTGGGGCTGGATGGAGGACAATCTTGACCTTTCAGGTGCTGTGGGAGAGGATGCAAAAGACGCCTCTGCAGGTTTAGCTTCTTTTCTGAGATGCTGCCGCATTCCAGTTTGGTATAGTGGTTAAGTGTGTGGGCTCTAATCTGGGAGATCTGGGTTTGATTCCCTACTCCTCCACTTGCAGCTGTTGGTGTGACATTGGTAAAACCATAGTTCTGTCACAGCTGTTCTCTCAAGGACAGTTCTCTCAGAGCTCTCTCAGCCCTACCTACCTCACAGGGTGTCTATTGTGGGGAGGGGAAGGGAAAGGAGTTTGTAAGCCGCTCTGAGACTCCAAGTGAAGGGTGGGGAATAAATCCAACCTTCTCTTCTTCTTCTCCCCCATTTTTCAATCTCAGTGCCTCCTCACTCAGTTGGCAAATTAGAATTTAATAGTTGTATAGAAGCAAACCTTTGTTAATATTGTGACCAGAAGGTTGGAGTAAATATTTCCCCATAATCTATCAAAGTAGTAAAAGGATGTCTCCCCCCCCCCCCTTTACCCTTAACATGCATGATAATAAAAGTCAATCTGCCTCAGTGGTACCAAATGAGTAACAGAAGTTAGAACATATTTATTTATTTGTATCCTGCCTTTCTTTCCAAAGGGGACCTAAAGCAGCTTACATGTTTTCCTGCCTTCTCCAGTGTCTTCTCCAAGCCGGGCCAGAGACAGAACTCAGAAGGCATTTAAACTTTAAATGCCTTCTGAGTTCAGTTCTCTCGCCACGTCACTCTGGGTCCAGGAGAAGGCTGGGAAGGCTTCCTCCTGACCCCTCCCTGGCCATGTGTGCCTGAGGGGGCAGGGCACATTCAGGAGGGGGGTGTCAGCCTTCCCAGCCCCCTTGTGGCTACAGACCTTTCTAGAGCTCATGCAAACAAACCACTCTGAGTGACACAAACAACTGGAATCACTGCCAAAAGCCCTTAACAAGAGAAGTGGAGGGTTTTGAGACTGGAAATAATGAGAATGATAGTTTTATATACATATATTTCTAATGTACCTTACATATTTCAACAAGCACCTTGAGATGATGGACATGTAAATGTAGGAGGAAAAGGAACCTCACTTAAGCCATCATAATAGCTTAATTACAGCTTAATTTTTCTTACAGAAATCAGATGGGCTTTCTGGGAAGCAAGAACAGGTTAATGATTAGCCAGATTCAGGATGACAACTTACTTGAACTGGCCCACAGAGAGAGAAATCTTAGCCAACTGAGATAGATTTCAAACTTTTTAAAAAAGTTCTAAAGGAAAACCCCTGATTTCCCACAGAATGGGGCAATAAAATAAAGTTTCTTTTCCATTAGAAAGGAATTTGGGTTTCTATAAAAGTCTTCATGACCAGACAGCTGATGATGGCATTTGAATAGCAAAGCAGGAGGGGAAGGTTTGGGGGCACGTTTGAACACTAACCAAAGCTGAGCGGCACACACAGGCCTCTTTCTCTGCCTTCCTTGTTTGAAATTGCTTAGTGATGTATTTTGAATACTACTTACATGTAACCAGGGCTCATTTCATAGCAGGAGCTCCTTTGCATATTAGGCCACACACCCCTGATGTAGCCAATCCTCCAAGAGCTTACAGTAGCCCCTGTAAGAAGAGCTCTGTAAGCTCTTGGAAGATTGGCTACATTAGGGGTGTGTGGCCTAATATGCAAAGGAACTCCTGCCACGAAATGAGCCCTGCATGTAACCATGAATCATGTAGCTATGCTGTGCCATACATATTAATGCTATACATCTTATACATGCTTGCCTATAATACACACTTAAGTTATGCACACTATACACTATACTATCCATTACTGCCAGTAACCAGTGTCCCCAAAACAGGCCTCCCACCCTCACACGGTGGCCGAAAATCCCCCCTCCTGCACCTGACGCAGTGCCCAGAGGACTCCCAGCACTGGATGCCAGGAGCCCACACAGAAGAAGAAGAGAAAGAGATTGGATTTATACCCCGCCCTTCACTCCCCAAAGGAGTCTCAGAGCGGCTTACAAACTCCTTTCCCTTCCCCTCCCCACAACAGACACCCTGTGAGATAGGTGGGGAGGAGAGAGCTCTGAGACAACTGTCCTTGAGAGAACAGCTGGTACAGAGCTATGGTTTGCCCAAGGTGATCCTGCCAAGGTGCAAGTGGAGGAGTGGGGAATCAAACCCAGTTCTCCCAGATTAGAGTCTGCGCACTTAACCACTACACCAAACTGAAGACCGCCACCAGAGTCCTGTCTTCAACCGGCTCCACAGCAACCCAAGAAAGTGCCCTGTGGGCTGAGCTGGGTGGCCGCTGACATCCCACCAACAGAAGGGCCCCCCGCACCAGGCCACAGGCCCAGGGTGAGACCTCGTCCTTGCAGGAGAGCACCACATCCAGGGTGCAGCAGGGAAACTAGCCCAGGCCAAGAGGGAACAGCTGAAGCTGAGACCACGCCCGAGGCTTGGCATCTCAGGCTAAAAGGGGAAGTGAGGTAACAGGGGGAGGACCAGGGGGAGGACCAGAGGGACCGGGGAGGGAATACGAACAGGGCAGCAAGAAGGAGCCGGGCAAGATTTCCTGGAGCTGACAGAAGGCAGCAAGAGAGAGACAACTGGGGAGTCTGCCAGCCAGGAGTAGTGGGACATAGGGTTACCAAGTCCCCCCGGGGGGCAGGGAAACCCCCACTCCAGCAGCCTGCTGCCCACCGTCCAGGATTGGGCCACTGGGGGGAACCCCACTCCCAAATTGCCGGGCTGAGGAGACATGTCCGGCACAATGACATCACCTGAAGGTGACGTCATCGCGTTGGGCATGTTTCGGGAGGACGTTCTGTAATTCGAGGGAAAACTCTATGGGTTTCCCTCGAATTACTGAGGTCCCGCCCCCAACATGCCCATTGCGATAACGTCACCTTTCGGGTGACATCATTGCGCCATGCGCGCAAAATGCACACTCCCGGGCAGCAATGGACTCCCCCCCGCTCCAATAGGAGGTAGGACTTGGCAACCCTACATAACCCCCTTGCCCATTCCAACATCTGAGGCCCTTGCTGCCCTGTGGGGAATAGGTTCCAAGGTGGCAGAGCTGTTCTCCAGCTCAGACACCAGCAGCAGTGAGGTGGGGTTGACAGACTTGTGCGACGACCAGGAACTCCTGAAGGGATGGTTTGGCGGGAAACTAAGCAATAAAGAAGAATGTCATAGAAGGTTTGATTCTAAATTGAATGCTGTCAGGAGACGGGCCATGTCAACAGTGCTGGGCCAAAGTAGAAGTAGTTTTAGGAATGGTACCAGCACAGGACAACTTGAACCAGTAGAGTTGGGGGTGTCCTTGGCAAGGGGAAACCTAGACAGGATGTGTGTGTTTTTCATGACCATATAATAATTTTTGCCAATAAATAGGGCAAAATAGTCAAATATGGGAATATCCAATGGGAATCAGGCAGAGAGGATCTAAAGCCTCTCTCCCTCACTTCCTGTCTTTCAGATATTAATCTGAAGGAAATCCTCATGGAGGTAAGACCTTTTCCTACCAAGCCACCTTTGGGCTAACTTTGAATGTTTTCCACTACTTTTTTCAGACTGGTGAGTTTCATATGCTGCTTGCTATGTTCTTATGTTGCTTTTTATGCTCTATGCTACTTATGCTTTATGCTGTTTTAAGTAAAATTAATGCTTCAATAGGGGCAAGGATATTTTAGTTAAAGCTAAGCTACATGCTCTCAGTATATTTTTCTGTACTGGGGTATGGTCTGGAAATTCTGAATGTGATTAAAAGAGAAAATCCTTGTTAGAGCTTATGTACTAATAAACTCCCATAAAATTTATGAACCTGATTTCCAAGTTCTTTTCCCCCCTGGAAATATAATTCCCAGAGTAAGAGTCAGGGCTATTTTGGGGCAGGAATGCACAGGAATGGAGTTCCGGCTGACTTCTGAGTTGGCCATGCCTACAGCCTCCCCCCCCCCCCAGGTTCCACAGGTGCCTCACAAGCCATGGGGTGCCTGGGGAAGCTGATCCAGAAACTGTCTTCCTTCCCTTGGGTTCTCCATGCACCCTACAAGCCTTGGGGCACCTGGGGAAGCCGATCCTGGGAGGGAGCTGCACTGTCAGGGGTATGGCCTAATATGCTAATGAATTTCTGCTGTTGGGTGAGGCCTATTATGCTAATGAGTTCCTGCTGGGCTTTTTCTACAAAAAAAAAGCCCTGGTAAGAGTCAAAAGACCCCTCTCACAAACACAGGTTTAGCCTGGAAATAATGCAGGTTAACAATTACATGATCAAAAATCGCATGAGCTGGTATTCTACCAAACCCTCAATAATCCTGATAGCAGCCCTGCAGAGTCCGTATAATGACCTACTTTCAGCAGACATGGTTAGAGACATAGCCAATGGCCAACATCTACAATAATGCCATGGCTAGTGTAGTAAAATGTTCAGAAAGGATCAGTGAACGGTACAGTTATGGGATACACATTTCAGTAATCAGAGTTCTTTTCTTTAACTTTCATTTTATAGTGACTGCTTTGTGTTGTACTGTTTGGAGGCTGCTGCAGATAGTGCCTGGAGTGCCAAGTCAGCCCAGGGGGCGGGGGATCCCCCGCTATAGGGGTTCCCAATCCACCGGCTGGCATTCGGCCGGCGGGGGGAACCCCGCCCCAGAAGTCGTCTGGTGAGGACGACTTTCCCCTGTGTAATGACGTCACCTGGAGGTGACGTCATTACGTCGCTGTGGCGCGCGCGCAAAGCGCACGCGCCAAAAGAGCTCCCGGGGGGAGAACAACTCCCCCCCGCCGGTAAGTCGCCGGTACTTGGCAGCCCTAGTTCTCCTGGAATTGCAGCTGATCTCCAGACTACCAAGAAAATGGCAGCTATGCCATCACATTTATTTATTTATTTATTTGTTTTTATTTTTTCACATTTTTACCCCGCCCTCCCCGTGAGCGGCCTCAGAGTTATGCTGAACTCCCTCCCCTCCCCAAACCCACCCTTCCCAGTCCCCACCCCCAAATATCTAGGAATCTCCCAATCCTGAGTTGGCAACCCTGAGTTGGCAACAGCTTGAACAAACAGAATCCCTGTTAAAATAACCATCACTAATGAAATATGGGGTGTTTGAGAAGGAGTACTCAGTTTTCCCAGGAGTAACACGTGGTTTTGCTATCGGTACTTTATTATTAATAATAACTGAATAATTGAGGGAACAATAAAATCGAAATTAGCTTTTAGGCTTTATAGAAGTTAGAGAATTCAAAAAGAGAAGAAAAGGATGGGAAAAAAAAGTCTGGGGATGAGTCTGTTGCTAACTTTTTGTCTCATGTATGGGTAAACACTGAACTTCTGTGCACTGTATTGTTGTTTCTTGAAATGTCTTGTGAAACATAATTGGCTTTTAAAGAATATTTGTTTAGTTGAGCAACTGAATTTTTTTCTTCTCCCTAATGTAGTCCTAACTGAATTTAATTGGACATTTAAGAAATTATTGTAGCTAATGAGGAATAGCTAAAGACCGGTTAAATGAGATCTTTAATGCACATTATATCCTGGGAGAGAAAAGCCAAGTGATTGACTGTCCCTACATTTATACAAAAATGTTTCTCTGATCTGAAGGTCAGAATTGTATAAGATTCCTTCTCCGGTTACCCACTGAAGCATGTCAAATAATAGGCTTAAAATATGTTGAAGGTCACAAAGAATACAAGACAAAAGGGAACAATGGGGAGGGGGAGGCATGGATAAAGAATAAAACTTGGTTCTACCACAAGAGATTGGTATGGATCAATGAGACATATCCTCAACCCTGGTTTTTTGGGGGATAGGGCGTATTTTGCCAGAGGCTGTTTTTGCCTGAGGCAAGGATTCTCATAATGGCTTTGGGTGGTCAAAGAAGCTCAGTGAGGCAAGGTATCTTGGCAACACAAATATGCCTTTCAACAGAAAAGAAAACAAGCTGCAAAATACGTAAATACAGTTTTTTATGTCCCTTGGTCACTGGGGGCTTCCTATAGTGACAACTGTTCCCAGCAGCTCCAGTGAAAGCCCCCTTGCTGCTACTTCCGCTTCCTCTTTTATACTTTTCAGAATGCTTAGGTGCAGCGTGGCAATCATGCTGAGTTCTGCCAGCCTGAGTCTAGTGCTTGCACCCGGCACCCCCTTGTTGGGAGGTATCCTGCAGCCACTTTGGTGATGGAACCTAGCTGCCAATATGCTCCAAACAAGAATGAGGCCACCTGACAAGACCATTTGCTAATCTTCCTCAAAGGATTCTTCCACGTTGGCACTATAGAGGGGAAGGCAAGTGTTTTTGTGGGGCTTTTATCTGAACCAAAATTTCAAGGTGTGGAGGGGACAATAAAATGATTGTTTATTTCATGCCCTGCAAACCACCCTCATTTTGTAACCATCTCTAAAAGTCCTAGAAAGTCTAAAAGAGGAAACTATTTATTTGCCAGGAAAACTATTTATTTGCCAGAGAAAACATTTGGAGATATACTTTTTGATTGCTCCAAAGCAGCTGTTTGGTCAGGTACAACAAACAGCAGAGTATAAAAGAACACCCCAAACATGGCAAATTCTTTACTTTCTTTTTTTAAACGAATGTGTGTTTCATTTGCTGGGGAACAGGATATTTCTCTTGGACAATACTTGAGAGTTACTCCATTCTATTAAAAAAAGGCACTATGCAGACGGTAAACATTTTTGTACTTTTTTTATAGTCTCCCAACCCAAAACTACATACTCATAAGCCAGTATAGTTGTGAACTATTTGTAGTATAATCAAGCATAATCATAGAGCATACTCATAGAGTATTCAAGGAACTGCATTATAGTAATTCCCCCCCCCCAGTACTCCCAATCCAGAACAATGTAATTTTTTCCACTTAGTAATCCCCATTAACATGCAGGGAAATTGTAAAAACTGGGTCTATTGCTATTGACTCTAATGTGTTGATCTTGCATAATCTACCTTCCAGTCCTATAATCAGTTTTGGGTGTTTTGGTTTTCAGTATGGTAATTAGTAGGCCAAGTGCTGACATTGTACCATGGCTCCTTAGTCATATCTAAATACAACTATCTGAGGGCTCACATGGAGACTTTTGCTAGTTTTATAGCAAATCTCCTTGTCCAGTAGTGCTCTAGAAGAATAATGAGTAATTGGACCACAAATGTGGCCTAGGAGGAGGACTCCCCTCCATATCACAACTGATACCCATTGTTGAAGTTGCATCATGGCAACTACTTCTGGGGAGGCTTACTATTCATCGAGTTCAGTTGAGCCCTGACAGAACAGCAGCAGCAGCAGAATCCCTTGAGGGCTAGGCTGGGGCCTTTGGCTAGCTTTGCTTGTCCCGGTCCTCCAGTCATACCTCAAGGATGAGAAAGAGCATCTTGGGTTCATCACAGTGCCACTCTTTTGTGTCACACTATTTGCCTTGTAAGCTGCTTTGGGTATAAACATTGTCAGAAAGGTGGGGTATAAATGATAACAACACCAACATCTACTTGTTACAACTCTGTCAAATCTAGTATAGTTGCCACAATTGTTTACAAAGATTCATTCTACACTTTATTACTAAGCACACTGGAAACCTTGGATATGCATCAGGATTTGCTATTTTTATGAAGGCTTAGAGTATATCCTAGCTAGCCACCCTTACTAAATACAGGTAAAAACACACTGAGGGAGCTGCTGGGCACCATTTTTCTTCAACAGAGATGAAAAAATTCCACTTTGAATAGATTTTCATCTCTGAAGTGGGAAGGTATTTAAGAAAAATGCACCATTATGTGGAAAAGAAATGTCGTTGATCATAATACTAACAAACAAGGGTTGCCAGCTAGATTGTCCATTTGGCCAACCAGTCACTTAATGCTGTGATGGCAGGCCAACTCTTCCCTCAAAGCTCCTTGTATTAGACAGTTCTTCTTGAGGCTTCTTACTGAAGGTGTAGGAGTTGGCAGAGCTGCTGCTTCTTCCAAGCTACAACAAGAAAAGTAAAAGTGTTCTATTGCTGGGCCATAGGTAAATATCCCCCATTGCTTATGGGATAACAAGAAGCATCAGAGAATAGTCTGATTACTTAGCAACCATACACACAGTTTTCTTCCATTTCTCTCTCTTCCTGTCTATTGCTTCCAAAGCCAAGCCAGCATGAGGGTAACTAGATTTTTCAACCGCTGCCTAAGCTGTATTTTATTTTGACATGGTGGAGGTGATAGGAACATGGTCAGATACAGCAGCAGCATGCTGCCTTAACATTTCTTTGGAGTCAGCAGGCTGCCTTCCTTGTACCAGATTCTGCTGGCAGGCTACCTTGTATTTTCATTGTGATGAAAACTCAGGCAATAATTTAGGGCCCACCAGGGTAGTTTTAAACCCGCTCACTGCTGTTCTGTGTTTGCTCTTGTCAGCTGGTTTCTATTCTGCCACTAGAGTTTCAGTAACATGCCTCTTCAAGATCTAGATTAGATTATTGCAGCGTGTTCTGTATGGGGCTGTTCCTGAGAAGTGTTCAGAAGCTACAGCTGGTACAGAATGCTGGTTGGAGTGAGTCGTGGGAACCATATCACCCTAGTCTTACTCCACCAACTCTGGCTCCCAATCAGAAATATCTAGGGGTATTGTCTAGGGGTATGCTGGGTGTGTGTGTGACTGTTATAATTTCATAACCATGCAAAGAAAGAAAGGGCTGTGTGCCAACAAAGGACAGAGGGAAGGAGAACAGCAGCTCTGCCATTATTAGTTATGAGAGACCGGGGGGAGGGGGCTAGAGTGGCTGTTTTTCAACCAACTGACACCAAAATTGCAGCAGAACTAGTGCTGCTTGCCCACTAAGGAACCCCGAAGTTTCAAGCGAATTGGTTCCAGTTCTACAGGCCCCTGAAGAAAGTCATTGTCCTGGCAAAGAAAAAAAAGGGCTCCATCCCCACAAAGGGTTGGGGGAGAGAACAATGGTTGTCTGTGGCTTGTCTCCTAATATGACTGGCAGGCAACACTCTGTGATCCTTCCTTGCAAGGATCTGATTGGAAGGAAGGAATGCTATAGCCTAAGAAATCACGAGATTCAAAGAGGAACACAAGTACATGCTGCATTACTGGTTAGTATCCAGACTTGGAAAAACAAAGACATGGATTGTTTGGGAGAGGGGATTCATAATTCCCAAGAATTCAGGATTTGTATTTCTATTCTGGGCAATCACTGTACCAACCTAAACCATTGATTTCCATGTATGTCTTGGGCTTGGGAATTTTATAATGCACACCTCTAGAGGAGGCTGAAGTTGGTTCCTTATTCGCATTTCCTTATGGAAAACTCTGAACCCCAAAATAAGGTCTGAACCATGACATATTATATACTGCCAGCTTCACAGGACTCTCCCCTTCAAGAAGATATATCCTGTTTCCTGGGCCAGCTGCTCCAAAGCGTGGTGCCCCCAGGACAATCACACAGACAGACGCTGGGGCAGGGCCGAACCACAAAAATAATCTTTGGACCACCCCAAATGACAAATCCCCACGCTCTGGGGACTGTCCCCTGCAAGATGACATACAGCACTGCCCAGTCCAAACTCTGGTTCTGAAGACACAACCCTCTATTCGGAGTGCTTCCCAGAGGCCTGTATTTCAAAGGAGATTTGAATAAGGTACTGGTTGCCCTTTACAACCCAAAACAAGGTTTGGACGCCCACACCTCATACACCCCCATCTTCAGCGGACTCTCCCCTTCGAGGAGACATATACTGTGTCCTGGTCCAAAGCACGGTTCTTGTGCCAGTTGCTCCCAAGTATGGTGCCCCCAGGACAATCACACGGGCAGACACTGGGGCTGGGCTGCATCCCAAAAATAATCTTTGGACCACCCCAAATTACACATCCCCACGCTCTGGGGACTGTCCCCTGCAAGATGACGTACAGCACTGCCCGGTCCAAACTCTGGTTCTGAAGACACAACCCTCTATTCAGAGTGCTTCCCAGAGGCCTGTTTTTCAAAAGAGATTTGAATAAGGAAGTGCCCTCTGCACCCAAAATAAATTTTGGACCCCCACACCTCATACACCCCCATTTTCAGCGGACTCTCCCCTTCGACTCACTGGGTATTTAGGTGTTTTTTAAAAAATGTTGGAAGTCTTGAAAACTGTATGTGATGTGTTTGGGGAGGAAAAAAGGAATCAAGTCTATTCATATAAGCTCTTCCATGTATCTAAAGGGGTCCTCTGTTGGCCAAACTACATATTACACACAGTGTGACTCACCTAATGGCACTTTGCTTTATTTTAGAACTGCTTCAGGACAACACAATTGATAGTTGAGAAGTTGTGGATGCTTTACTTTTAAAAACTGTTTTCATTCATTTACATTTGTGTATATTCATGTTTACAGTTATGAATAAATCAAAAATGCCAGTATACATACAGAGTTGGATACAATAGCCAGTTTAAGAACCAACTTCATTCCTCAACAACACAACATTCCCAATTCCTGTAAACTTCACTATAGCTTCAGATTTCTGCATTTTTCTCAAATTAAATCAAAGGTTAAAGACAATGAATTCACTACTATCTTCCAGAATATCTCTGCTCTACCACAAGGCCACTACTTATGCAAAAAGTTAGTATTCCGCTGACCACAAAACTAACAAGGGTCATTACTATTTCTATAAATTTTTGCAGTCCTCATGGATGAAATGTGCCACTGATGCCGCATCTTAGAAATATTCTCTCTAAATAGAGTAGAAACTGAAAGAGAGGAACCATGCAACACTCTTTTGAGTGTTGGTCTGTATCTTGATCCCTGCATACAGAGGTTAAGATCTCAGTAATTAATACCCCACAATATACATGTTTTCTCTGTGCTAGCAGGAGGATGCTTTAGCTAGCTCCAGGGATGCATGTGCATGTTATACTTGGGTAGTGGGGGTACGGTTTCTCCGGCGATAATTTGAAATGGACAATAGTTAATTGGGTAAGACTTAAACACTCTTCTACCTCTACCACTCCCTACTTCTCTATTTTTGTCTCAAACAGTGGGCTTTATTTACTTGCATTTTCATGTAATATATAGATTGGCCTGCAGCTGTGGCTTTAGTTCCACACAAATTTTAATTGGAAAAGAGAGCAATGAGTGGACTGTTTGGGAGCAAGTGAAATAATTGTTTCTATTTGGTCTATTCTGTCTATTTGGATATTGTCATTCTTCCTCAGACTCACTAGAAAAAGCAATTATGCTTGGATTGGTTAGTGGCAAAAGGAAACTGGGCCACCAAAGAAGATGGTGGCTCGACACAATAAAAAAGTCGATACCAGCCTGAGCATGGAATGACTCAAAGAAACAGTGAAAGATCGGAAAATGTGGAAAGAGCTGGCCCATAGAATCACCAAGAGTTGGACACAACTGAATGGCTATCAACAACAACATTCTTCCTCATACATTTAGAACCTTATCTTTAAATAACGGAGCTATTTATCAGTTAATTGCTACTGACTCGGGTGCAGGATTGCTCACTCCAGCCTGGGAAACTCCTTGAGATATGGGGTTGGTGCCTGTGGAAAGGGAATTCGGAGAAGGATTTCATGTAGAATCTATGGTATACCATACAGTTTGCCCTCTGAAGATGTCATTTTCTCCAGGGAAACTTTGAAGTTATTTATGCTATTTATAATCCTCCTTTCTCACTGGGACTCGGCAGATTACACAGAATCAGTCAATCAACAAGGTGGGACAATAAATAAACAATGCAATAGGATTGGGGTTGTAGAACTAACCAAAGAAATGAAGTGAAGTGTAAGTATTAACACATTAAATGATGCAAAATTATATAGCAGAAACCTACTTGCAGCAAGCGACTGTCTATATACAATAGAGCAGACCACAGTCCCAATAATTTATTCAAGTAACTTTGTGAATCATTTTGTGTCATCAACTTCATTGCGTACATATAAAAGCTCTCTTGAAATAGTTCAGTTTTGCATAGTTCATGGAAAGCCAGGAGAGTGGGAGCCTTCCTAACCTCAGGAGGGCCATTCCATAAGGTGGGGCCACAACAGAAAAGGTACATGTGAAGGCAGTTATTGATTTTGTTCATTTGCAGGTTGGCACCTTTAGAAGGCCCTGCTTGAAGCTGTCATGGAGGAGCATAGCAGCAGAGGCAGTCCCACAGGTATGAAGGTCCACAGCCATGAATGGCTTTGTATGTGATAGCCAGTACCTTAAACTGAGCCCATTAAGTGATGGACAGCCAATGGAGTGAGTGCAGACCTGGAGATCAGCTGTGATTCTGGGAGAACTTCAGGTCCCACCTTGAGGCTGGCAATGCTACTTGGGAGATTTTACCCCCTAGTCAGTCTACACATTGTTGTGTGACTCCTGCACAAAACTTCTCCAGTTTGTACTGTTAAACTCAACAAAGCAATTTGCAAGGTCTCGGTCTCTGACAAGGCAAGTAAACAAGGGTTCTTAATAAGGCACACAATTTTACGTGCACTTTAGAGAACAGCCAGAACTTCTTGTGCTTTGGTGAATGGTTTGCATTACCAATGCAGTCGATTTGTTTAGCATTTCTGTTGAACAGTTCTCCAGCAAATTAAGCAGGCCACTTATTTATTTTAAAAAATTGCCCCATAGACTATATATATAGTTGTGGTATTGCAGCGCAGAGGCTTGTTTTGTTTGGCAGCCAAAATGAGAGTCGCTGCAAGGAGCATACAAATGAATGTTGAAGGATTGTTTTTATTAAAACCCCTAACCCAATTAAAATATCTATTTCAAGGCATAATTTCAGAGGGTAGCTGTGTTGGTCTGCAGTAGAAGAGCTAGATCCGAGCCCAGTAGCATTTTAGAGACCAACCAGATTTTCAGGGTGTAAGTTCTCAAGAGATAAAGCTCCTATCATCTGTTACAAGAAAAAGAGCCTTGATTCTCAAAGGCTTATACCCCCCAAATCCTGTTGGTCTCTAACAGAGCAATCCCATGCTGTGCCTGCCTTGCGGCACCTCTAGTCACCTTCCTAAGTTATGCAGCAGCTGAATGGGAAAAAAGGTGCCCCAACAGTGTTGCCGGGCACTGCCACAGTGGTGTTTGTAGCGATCCCACCATAGTTCTGGTGTTGTTGTGAGAGGAGGGCAGCATGATAGACAGGGCAGGCAGGACAAATGAGCATCCTGAGTTGAGGAGGCCGAGCCAAGCATCTGTCACTGGCAGGTTGCTGAGAGGGGTAGGCCACAGGAGTGATGCTCCTCCTCAGCTGCACACCCCCCTTAAAGAGAAGAGCTCCTGTTATAAGCCCTAGCCACCTGTATAAGCTCTGGCCACCTGTCAGCGAGGAGAGGGTGACACCCTGTCAGCACCCCACGGTGGCACTTCATACACACACAGCACACAGGGCTCCAGAGGGTGACAGTGGACAAGAACGTGGATGTGAGGGTGCCCACCGCTCACTTCCAGCTGCAGTGCCCAGCAGGGTGTCCACATTGTCAAGGGCATCCCCATGCCAACTTGCATGCAACCCCCCTTGGAAGCACAGCAGGATGAGGGGCAGGGGACATGGGGTTACTAGGGCCACCCAGATAGGCTCAGACAGGTCCCCCAGCAGCCTCTCAATGCACCCCTGCCCCTTACCCATATCCCTCACTATGACAAAAAGCCCCTGCAGGTGGCTGGCAGCCACCGTTACAGATGCTACCAGCTCCTCCATCAATTGCTGCCCCCTGGAAAAAGCTTCCCATCACTCACAACAGCTCTCCAGCTGCTCCTGATCAATTGCTGCCCACATGGAGAAATGCTGGGCAGGAGGGGTTGTGCCAGATGCGGGTTCTGTGCTCAGGTACCTGGCAAGAGGCCATAATCACCTCCCTCCTACAAGCCACCAGCAGCCACAACACTTGGTTTAGGGGCTGCTGCCACACTACTACCACTGCCCCCTCTGTCTTCCAGGGGAGGGCCACTGCCATCCAAAGACATCAAGTCCACCCTTGATGTCACCTCCTCCTCAGGCTCTGGGACTGGGATCCCCATGATGCCAAGTGACTACAGCACCACAGAGGCTGTCATTGCCATGTACCTCCTCGGGGTCAGGGCACATAATTGGTCCATGACATCAGCAGTGAACTTCAGGGAATAGGGACCTGGGCATGGGGCAAACACAGCAGTCAGTCCACAAGAGCTCCCCAGTGGGTGCCAAGCCCACCGCTCAACTGTTTGGAAACCCCTGCTTTCTGCTCCCTACAAAAAGCTGTGGGGAGCAAAAGGCAGGGGTTTAAACTTTAAATGGCTCATGAACCAAAATGAACTGGTTCAGTTCATGAACTGGCGTATCGGTTCATGGTTCAGTCCCTGGTCTGCCACGAGCCATGAACCAAACTGCAGAAGTGTGGTTCATGCCCACCCCTAGTTATGGGTCATTATAAATTCTCAACTGATGTTACATAGGGGGAAAAGTATGGACAATACTGTATTATTCCCAGGTGATCTCTTTTCCCAGTGCAGATATTCTTTTAGGGGCCTTAGGGTTGCCAGCTCCCAGTTGGGGCCTGGAGATCTCCCAGACTTACAATTGATCTCCAGACTACAAATACCAGTTCAATTGGAGAACATGGTGGCTTGATACCCCACTGAGCATTGTTCCCTCCCCAAACCCAAGCTCCATGTGCAACTCTCCAGGAATTATCCAACCCAGAGCTGACAAGCCTACTTCAGATGCTGAAGACATTAGAAGAACTTTGCCCATGAGGTCTACCAGCTCCTTGAGTTTGTGGAGACTAGGCTGTACACATCTGCATGATACACAAATTCTACTTGTTGTGGGTCTCTCAAATATCAAGAAATGTATGATGATTAATGTTTTGATCAGTTCATTAGATGTTTGAGCACCGGCAAAGTTTTGCATGGCTAACACTTCTAGATAGCTTATGAGTAGACTCTTAGCCTTAAAAGTAAAGCTCCACAGCCCCTTTAAAAGATGACCAGAGAGTGAAACCTCTTGCAGAAAAAGAAGGGGAGGAAAGTTTTTTGGATTGCAAACCATGCTATAGATGGTGAGCAGAACAAGGAAAGGAACACTCTGACAGAGTTGTGATGTCTAGCTGATTTCTCATGCTGACTTCAGAGATAGGTATGCTTCTGATCATGATTTATGTTTCATCTGGATTTGGTTGGCAACCTTTTGAGGATTTTTGGGCTGTTACCTAGCAGTTTTGGTCCATCTAGTGAGGTGTGGAACCACAGGGTATATATGCACAGTGATGGATGAGTCTGAATTGTGGAGCAGACCAGCTTCCAACAGTTTCAGTCCTCGCTTCAAGAGCACTGATGCAAATGGTCAGTCTAAACAAAGGAGAAGAGAAATGCCATTTATATAGTAGTGCCTCCTAGCAGCTTTTCTATAGGTTTTTGAATGGTTAGCCTAAGGGTCAGTCACTGAGGATAGATCTCTGGGATATTTATAATTATAATCCCAGAGTACAGGGAAATAGCTTTGAAAATCCAAGTGGAATTTTTTGTGTCTTCCCTTGCTCAGCATGTTTTTTATTGTGCATTTATGTAGTTTGTGATGTGTGGTTTAAAAGGTTAAAAGCTTTCACAGCCTGAAAAACAAAATTAAATGACCTGCAAAACACTTAAATAGCATTCTGAACAGGGGGTAACCTCCCCCCCGGAACTAGAAAAGGAATAAAATTAGCAAAAGAAAGCATGTTTTTCTTCAAGTACCAACATGGGAAAGGTCATTCGATTTCTATTTCTGTATCTAGAAGAGTCTTTGGTTGTTTTTCCATCATAAACTATGTGCTGCTGAATTTGCTGGCTATAGCTCCCCGATTAAGGAATACAAAATTCATGAGGACCTGCTTCTCTGCTCCATAAGTGCTAACTTTTCTTAAGAATCTTTGGTGAGATTCTTTGTCAAATATTTTTAAAAAGTCTATCTGTCTATTAGATAGCCCTGACTACATGTTTGTCAACATTCTTATTCATAAAACAACTCTGCAGTCATCTTTGTGGATTGCTCATGGTAAGCAGGCCATACAGAATGGTGCAATTTTTGTATGCCGTTAGAGGGTTAGGGAAAAGTTCTAGGGCTATACAGATAATTGGGATGGCAAAGGGATTTAAGTGGCGTACCAGAAGGGGTATGGAGTAAGAGAAAGGTAAGTGCTGACCACTCTAGACAGTGGAAGGCTGTGATGCCTTAGTGAGGCAAAGGAGGGCTCTAAGTGAGCACAAGTTTAGAGAGAAACATTTTGGGACAGAGAATTATAAAGCCAATGATCTGGTTCTAGCGTTGTCGACCTCCAGATGGGGCCCAGAGATCTCCAGGAATTACAACTGATCTCCAGACTGCAAAAATTGGTTCCCATGGAGAAAATGGCTGCTTTGGAGGGGGGACTCTTATGTCATTATACCTTCCTGAGATTCCCTCTTTCCTGAAACCCTCCCCTCCTCAGGTTCCACACTTAAATCTCCAGAATTTTCTCAATTCTTCTTAGGCAGGGTTTTCAGTTTATAAGGAGTGAGCTCATAATTACTTCCTTCTAGAAGAAAACTTCCCCCTTATTTTTTCTCCCTTTCCCAAGCTTCTATACACTTTAAATATTTATATTAAAAATTAAACAGTTTACCAGAGAAGACAATCTTATTTTTAAAATATTGATTTTTATATTTTGTAATAAATTAAAGGTTGTACAAAAGTTTTTTTGGGGAAAAAGCCCTTTCCTCATCCAAACCTTCCATTTTGCATCACCAGAAGCTTCAGCTGAAGTTCCTGGAGGACTTCTTTTGTTAGAGTGGGGGCTGAACCACAAACTAATATGAACTTGGAGGGTTGGTTCTTGAACTGGTTTTTATTGGTTTGTGACCCCTGCTTTCTGATCCTTGCTGCTTTTTGTGGAGAGCAGAAAGCAGGGGTTTCCCCAGGAAAAGTGGTGGGGAGCAGAAAGCAGGTGTTTAAAAAGGGCTTCAAGCCATTTAAACCCCTGTTTTCTGCTCTTCACAAACTGCCACGAATTACCATGGACTGTCTTAAAATCCTTCACAAACTTTAATTTGTTAGCTGGTTCATATCCATTCCTAGTTGTGTGTGTAT
Organism: Lepidodactylus listeri; assembly: GCA_029233225.1. Classification (NCBI taxonomy): domain Eukaryota; kingdom Metazoa; phylum Chordata; class Lepidosauria; order Squamata; family Gekkonidae; genus Lepidodactylus; species Lepidodactylus listeri. The sequence continues at coordinate 77,569,101 of JARCFY010000001.1, forward strand.
GTTGGGGGGGGGGAATGTCTCATTGGATCCCAGATGGGTTCCTGGACAGGCTTAGAGCTCCTGTAATCTCTTTTTGACACAGGATGCTGCAGTATGGCTCTTCCTCCTCCTCTCTCCAAAAGTAATCAGAAGACGATTCCCAGCAACAGTCAAGAGAACACAAGGCCACATTATGAAGAGATAAAAGTCACCCCAATTACAGTTTGGGGGAGGAGAGGACATGGAATGGAAAAACTAGACTAGGAATTAAGGCTTTTAAAAATCTTCTTATCTTGTTTAAAAATAGCAAAAAGAACTGTCTAGTTAAATAGATGATACAAAGAGTAAAAGACTTGACACGAGAAATAAAAAAAGTTGAAAGGAGTTGATAAAAACAATGAGAAAAAACCTTGAGTATGAGAGATCTCTCAGCACATCCACTGCAATTAGAGACCAGAACCAGAAGCCCAGGAAACTGATCCTGGCTTTTAAAAATGCAAAATATTGGTTCCTACCTTGTTCAGACCATCCCCCTCAACTCCCCCCCTTCAATCATAATCAGACTTTGATCTCTTTGGCAGGTTGTTTCTGAAGACATCCCAGGCAGTCTCTTCTGATTGCAGATAGGGGTAGAGAGGGGAAAAGGAGACTTGGCTGGCTGGGGGCGGGGGGGGGGGTGGTCACTGGGGACAAAAGAACTGCTGCCATCACTCTGATTCCTTAGGCAGCCACTGCCATGGAGATATATAGCCATGCTAGTCTGTAGTAACAGAACAAAACTCAAGCCCTGTAACGCTTTAGCTTTTGTGAGTCAAAGCTCACTACATCAGATACATGCCATTAACTGCTCTGAGTAAGGGTTTCTAGACTGAGTAAGGGTTTCTAGAAAAACAGATCTCAAGCTTGTATAGCCTTATGGAATTACTTGCACTCTGGCTCATATATTTTATCTATTCTCCATATAAAGATACTTTTAAGAAGTGCAATTCCTTATGAAATTTTAAAGTCATTATGTCCTCTCTTGTGTGTCCTTGCTTTTGACCTTGCCTCATATGCCATGTACTGTAAATCACTGCAAGATCAAACCTTCATCATAGACAAAAGGAGAGGACACTACACCTACAAAACATATAAAAAGCTCAGGAATGTACTGGTAGGAAGATACTTTTTTCAAAGTGTACCTGATACTGTTCGTTTTTGTTTATGCAAGTATAGATTTTTTTTTTAAATAGTTCCTCTAATTTCTTGCAATTTACTCCAGCTGATATCACTGTAGGGCTGAATAAGTGATACTGTTTATGAATCTACTGTTCCTTGCTGAGCTGGAGATTGGATAATTCTGCTAATGCTTCCAAACTGATCTACTGTTGATTCTTGTTCAGGTTCTTATCTACTATAGTTCCCCAAGCTTTCTTAGAAATATTACAGCCACAGATTCCTATGCACTGATTTTTGCATATTTTCTTGTTCTTTTGTTGCTAAAAAGTTATAAAGCAAGGTTTTGTAATTTATCTGCTTTTTAAAAAAATGTAAACTGAAAATTAATGTCAGAAAAGATATTTGCAATACTAGATAACCTTTGAAAAATGGAATGTAACCCCCCCCCCATCTATTTTTGGAGTAGTGATGGATAAACACAATCACAATTCAAAAACCCCTATATAGGCTGTACATGTGTATGTTAGACACATTTTTTTGGCCTGATTTCAAACTAATAGTGCAATCCCAAACAGAGTTGCAATCTTATAAGTCCACTGAAGTCAATTTAATTTTCAAGCCTGTTCTAGTTACTCTCTCTAAAATTTGACTTGTGGAAATTATTGCGGCCCCTTACTGCACTGATTTGTTCTATAGTGTTCTAGGAGAGTTGGAGGAGGCTGGTGAGTTGGTAGGAGGCTGGTGCTGAATACAGAGCTAAGAAGAAGGAGGTGGGAGAAGGGAGTGAGAATGAAGCTTGAGTCAATGCCTGGGTAATCATGTATACATTTCTTTGCAGTTACAATTATAGGCCCAGTCAGGTCAGACTCCCTAAAGTTTATTCTTAAATTGAAATTTGGTTCTTGGCCTTTTTGTTTTGAGCCTGCAGATCTGCCTTTGTATAATATTTTTCATGTTTTTTTTTAAAAAAATTAACATTTTATACATAATAAAAACCAACATGAAATGAAATGAAATGAAGAGTGGGATTCAAAATTAGGACCAAGACTTACAAGCTTGGCATGACAGAAGACAGACAATGTGATGGAAATTGGTCATTTATGCACTTCTAATGCATGCTAATTAAGTCATCCATCAGTACAGAAGGACAAAAGAGAATAAGGATTATTGTTCTATAAAGAACAAATTATAAGCGCAAGGAGATTGCTTTTCTAAGAAAGAATTACAAAATTAGTGGATGAACAATTGAATGAAACCATTATAATTCTTAACAATCCAAGAAACAGGTTGTTTTGCTTAGATATAAAAACTATAGCTCTCAGGGAGAAGATAATGGCTAAAGTGAACAGATATTTGTATCTTTAAAAAACTAGGTAGTGAAAACTGAAAGGCAGATGGATATCTACTAATTTTACTCAGGTTTCACGTTAACAGTTGTGTGAAGCCAGCCTGATATACCACACAGGCTTGGAGGGAGACATCAGACATGTGCTCTAATGCCTTTTCACAAAAGCTGTTGTTGCTTTGTACAAGGATGCAGTGACTGCTTGCAAAATTCAAGTTTGGATTCAAGTCAATGGCATTTCATGATACCTGTGATATGCTATGAACATGTTTCCTATTTGGCGCATAACTGCAGTAGTTGCAGCAGGGAGTCTCAGAAACAGATGGAGCCCTATACATTGTGCTGTGACTCCTGCTACTTCAGTACAGCTACCAAACTGTAGGCTGAAAAGATTTTGGCTCCCTGCTGCTCTTCACTCAGTATCAGGACAACAAATTGGACATTTTCCTTTCTCCTGCTGCCACATGGTGACCACTGAACTGCTGAGACAGGCAAAGAAATGCAGAAGGCAAAGGATCTCCCATTCCTGAATCTTCATTTGTTTTTTGAAGGTGGTGGAGGGGGAATTTGAACAATGGCAACAAGGTGACTTTCCTGTTCCCACCCACATGGAGCCCACTGAGCCCGTTAGAGTTCTAAGCTGTGCTTAAACAACTGTGAGGAGGCAGAAGAGGGTAAAGCAGCGAGTGTTCAAAAAACCTAGGCCAGCTGGGAAAAACTGCTGAGCATCTGCCATTCCTCTTTGGCAAGTATTGCCATTGGAAACCTAGGAATCCATTGATTAAATAGCACAAGCCAATTTTAATTAATAAGGACAAGTTTTAATTTGTGTGTTGCCAGTGAAAGGCATGCTGGAGACAGTGTTGGAGCAGAAACTGAAATGGTTTATATGTATAACCCTAAGAAAAATATATTAGCTAATCTTTTAACAATCGTTCATAGTTAATTGTGGGTTGTTTTTTTTAGTTATTTGCTATTTACTTGTATAAAAATTAATGCCAGATAATTTGTCACAAACAAGTAACTGTTTCTGTTATCTAGATAGGTCTTTAAAACTTGAGGAGAGAGATTTCTTGGCAATTTTTTTCTTACATAAACTAGCATAAGCTTCTTGGTCTAACAGACACTAAAGTTGGTGGAGGCAGGAACATTCACACACGTTCCAGTTCCCGTCCTTATCCATCGGCTAGGGATCACTCCCATCTTTTAGGAACTATTTCCCTCAGACTCGTTAGGGATGGGCTAAGCTTCCCACTACCCTAATTCAGGATCTTTCTTGAATCTCCCCCATTCTCTTAGCCGTCTTTCCCAGCCAAATGTCACTCCTTAACTGTCACTCCTAACTGACACTCTCAACTGAAGAATTCCTTTTGAATCCCCTGTCACTTTAGGTTCTCAGAGCAGGTTACAACATCACAAGATCCTTTGGGGAATCATTATACCTGCCATCCATCTCCAAATATCCAGGAATTTCTCACCCTGGAGTTGGCAACCCTGGGTGTGAGCAAAGATGCTGGCTGCAGTCACACACACTGAAGTGTGTGTGCACTGAAAGTGGATGATTTAGTGTATGTGACTGCAGCTTCTGTAAACTCCATTTGGACTTTACAACAGCACAAAACATGTTGGATAGTGTCTGGAGTCTGAGAGTCACGAGAATAAATCCTTTGTTCATGTGGGGTATGGGAGTTCTGCAATTGGCAAAACATTAACTCTAGACAAAGAGAAATAACAGCAATGTGATGGAACAATAAGAAAACAGAGGTATTTGCTGCAAATGAAAGGGACAGTGGGTAGAAGGCTGAAAGCATATCTCAAAGAAGAGATAACCAATCTTGCATCTCAAGACCATTCTCTATTAAACCCCAGAACAAGTAGCTGGACTGCTGAAAATCCCAGATCCATTATTTTTGCATCTAGCTTCTAGCTACAATTACTCACAAAGTGATCCAATCTGAGATGGTCAGTAGAGAAAACAGAGAATTTGTGAGAAACCAATTTAATTTGAACTTCATAGCAGTGATCCAGGCCAAAGTAGCTAGCAATTTTAAATTGATGTCAAATCAAAGAGTGGTGTGTGGGGCACCAAAACTTGCATGCAGAAACAATGTCTGGATTGTTTCCATATTGGGACTTAGAGCTCGAATCCAAGTAGAAGCTCCATACAACACCTAGGAGAGTATTATATTGTCTGTAAACACTTGGACTGATTTCCCACAAGATGCTGCCCCGGCGTCGTTCTTCTCTTTGCCCCGATTGCCTGCTTGAATTTCCCACTATTTGCTGTGGGCGCATTTTGACCCACAGCTCCGCCTGATTTCCTCCGATTTCATCCACGGCTTCAGAGATCCTCAAAATATAGGATCACTGAAGCCGCAGAGGAAATCGCACGAAGCTGCAGGTCAAAATGTGCCCCACAGCAAATAGTGTGAAATTGAAGCAGGCAATCAGGGAAACCGGAAGAACGACGCCGGGGCAGCGCCTTGCGGGAAATCGGTCTTGGAGTACCGTGGAATATGCTGCCCACCTTCTGTCTTATAAAATCATTGAACAGTGGCCAAAAAATTTCTGGTGCTGGTCACAGTGTGTTGAAAACTGAAGTTCCAAGAAAGACAGGAGTGGAATAGGGTACCCAAATATGGTGTCATCTGCATATAATAATATAGGAACTGAAAGGCTAGCAAGTCTTGGGGCATAAATATCAGACATAGATCAGACAAGTACAGATTAAATAACTGAGGGGCTAGAACACAGCCCTGCCTCACCCAACATGTAACAGGTATGGAATTACTTAGGTGACCCTGAGGACTGCAACACACCTTCAAATAAGATGAAGTACATAATTGCATAATAAGGCCAAGGAGACTGGTTAGAATTGTGGCTGCAAAAAAGAGAGTCAAAAGCAGCCTACACATCAATGAGTGCATTTCTAAGTTCCTGTTCTTGTTTGACGTTATATTTGCTAGCAGTGATTTTTTAAAGGTGCCAGTAGACATATATAAGGTAGCACTTCCCTCTGCAGATCCTCATTAGGCTGTTCCTGGGTCCAGTCTTTCTTTTTCTAGCTGAAGATCAAGATTTGGGAGTGTGGTGCTTAGTGCTGGCAAGTACAATCACCAGAAAAGCCCTATTTACCTGGAAGGTGAGCTAAGACATGGATGTGGTGCAATATTGAGCTCCCTTTCCTAAACCCAATTTGTTCACACCCCAGGATATTTGTTTGTTTAGGATATTTCTATGCCACCTCTTTATAGAGTCCTGTTTGAGGCAGCTTACAATTAAAAACATCACATCATCATCATCATCATCATTATTAATCATCTTCACTTGTACCCTTCTTTTCTCCCCAGTGTGGACCCAAGGTGGCTTACATCATTCTCCACTTTTCCCTTTTATCCTCACAATGATCCTGTGAGGTAGGTTAGGCTGAGAGTGTGTGACTGGCCCAAGGTTGCCCAGAGAGCTTCTATGGCAGAGTGGGGATTTGAACCTGGATCTCCCAGATTCTAGTCTGACACGCTAGCCACTACACCATGTGGCTTTCAATATAAAAGCAAGCCATTAAAAATAAAGCCACTGGACATAAACAGCATAAAAACTGTTATACCACAAAAGCTGACTATTAAAAAGCTGATAAGATAAGCCCCTACTTATAGCCTGAGTACAAAGACAAATTTTGAACAGAAGACTCCTGAATCCAGGTCTCCAACACAAGAAGTAGATGGACAGTGTATAATTTGCCCAAGACCAAGGGAAGACAAATTGGACGATAATTCACAGGCTCCTTTCTATCCTTTCTTACAGATAAGTACGACAATAGCCTTTTCCCAACAACATGATATTATCCCTAAAGTATCAGTAATCATAAATAAGCTGGCAATAACCAGGGCCCACCAAAAGGGATCAACTTTAAATAAATCCGAGGGAATGAGGTCAAGCCCAACAGCCTTACTAGCCATTAATGGCTGGTCAGCAGAATGACCTCATCTGTAGAAATTGGTTCCCCACCTGGTAGATACTTTAAGTCAATCAAATTAGTACAGGAAGAATTGACTGTAGGATCATTAAGGAGATTTTTAAAGTGTTGTTCCCAAACAATTGGAGGAATACTTGTCTGAAGTGTATTGGAAGCACCCCTTATGTTCATTGATACAATCTGCTAGAAGGATTTGCTATTCCTATTGGTGGCTGTTCTACATAATTGAGACCAAACTGCAGTTTTGTAAGATTACCTGGAAGATTTAAGGTGGGTCTTGTACTGAAATTTAACTTTAAAATTCAAGGCTAAGGAAAGGCTGGAATTAAAAAGCTTAAAGAGGGTGGCTCATGCCAGTCATGAAAACAGCCAAAACAGGCCATGCAGAGACAGGATATCCAGGTAAGTATGACTTTGTAAACTAACCAAAAGAAAAAGCTCCACTCCCAGCCTGATGGCATGAAAAGTTGAGAGCAGCTAAAAGTGAGTTATGGGGAGAGTTGTGCAGAAATTATCCTGTTGAAGCCCCTAAGAACTTCCAGAAACTTGAATTTTTCTACAGTAGGGATGCCAGACCCCCCGGTGGGGGTCCCCCAATCTCAGGCCCCAACTCTCCACCACTGATCAGCTGGCCATTGGAGGGGGGACTTACCACAAAAAAGGGAGGAACACCCAGTGTTTTAGCAACATGCTGACATGACTTCAATGTGACCCAGAAGTGACGTAGGTACATTGGGGCAATGATCTAATTTTGGGGTATAAACTATGTGGTAGAAGCTAATTTTACTATAAGAACATAAGCCCTCATTCCACATTCAGAAAACTTAAAGACTGGCTTACCTTCTATATAATCTTTATAACTTGGAAAATTACTTCCAGATAACTCCATGGATGAAATTGTATTGAAAATCTTTTCAGAGTTAATCGTCCTCTGAGGAAGATTCCTTACAAAACAAGTGTGAACCTAGGTGCTCATCATCTGTCTGCTTGCTTGCCGTGTGCTACACGCTGGAACCATATCAGATTACTTTAATGGGGACTTCACCATTTGGTTTTCAGGTTTGGTAGAAGCTGGAATCTATTAGAGTTATAAATTTACTTTTGTTATATGATAGAGTTCTTGCGCAAGCAGTAGCTTGGGGATTATTAGAACATGCTATATAGTATTTAAACCTACTAAATGTACAATATTTTATATATAGTTTAGCAGCCATTTATCATGGTGGTTATGCTTGCTCAGTAGAATTTTTTAAACTCATATTTGGCAGCCATTTAATTTAGATCCCTGAAGTTACTTTTCCATTTACCATCCATTTTTTTCTCTTTTGTGTGTGTGAGATAAATCCTAATTAAATTATTATTATGTTTCCCCCTTTAAAAATGTTTTTTGTAGTCACCTTTGGTTGCATGTTATCTCCAGCTACTTATAGGGGGAAACTGTATGAACAGAGATTGACTCTGGTTTCCAGATCAGACAAGGAAAGAAATGAGCTATTGTTGGACACCTTATAAAGCATTGGTAGTTGCGCAGAATCATCTAATCTCTGATGAATATAACTCAATCATATAAACCATGGTACATAAATAAGACACATGCAGTGTTTATGATGACAGAGTTTAGCCTGCGGAATGTGTGTGTGGGGGACGTGTTCTGTGATGTGTGACATGAAAGTAAAGCCAGATGAAACGAGGCAATTATTTATTTGTTTATTTATTTATTCTTGCACTGCTTAGGCCAGATCCAAAGTGGATTACAGTTGATTAACATGTTTTAAAACACAGATTACTACTGTTATTCATTGGTTATTAGAAAATTAGACTTTATTCATTTCATTAATTAATAATAAAAAGCATCTCTAGATGCTGGAGAAAAACAAAAACAAAAACACTGTTAATCAAGGATCATATTCAAAGGTGCTATTAGGTGGGATTGTAAAAATCACAAGGCAAAATATCTACATAGTCTCCCCTGGTTTTACCCATAATTTTTCCTGGTCTTTCCTTTCCCCATGACAGTAGTAATTCTTGGACCATATCAAAATACAGTTGACAGCAAGCATAATAAATTTAAACCACTGTAAATTATGCTAAGCATAGTGTTTGTGCTGGATGTCATGTTCTTCATTATGACCACTGAGTTCCATTTTTCTTGGTCATGTGTCAAGGAACCATTGTTTAAATTCCCAGCCTGAATTCATAACACAGCATCACAGAATTCTTTACACAAGAAGGAACTGAAACTTCTTTTTTTACTGCTGTGACTATGGCACTTCTAATCACAGTTGGTCAGGCTCTGTGTTACATCAGTAATGCCTAAACGTGTTAATCCCAATCCCATAGTTATCATATCCCATGGGTTCTTCTGGCACCACAGCCACCTCCAGATTACTGAAAGTGACATGGAACTAATCATATTATTCAAGTAACCCGCTTACTGAGTCCATTTGTAAAAAGTAGAGGTCTGGGCAATTCCTAGCAACTGGAACACACATGTAAGGTACAATTGGGTTTATAAGAATTTGTGTTTCATATCTTAAAACAAGAGATTTTTAACAGAGTTTTGACAAGACAAATAAATTTTCACTACTTGTGTCTTTTTTTTAAAAAAAATGATGCAGATTCTTAAATTGAGCTTTGGATGTGTTACATTTCTTGGCAGCATCCATTTAGGAGTCCAGAGGCTAATGAAAGAAATGTGTGTACAGGGGTTAAAATGATAAGATCTGTTTTTTAAAAAAGAAAAAGAAACATCAAGAGGCACCATTAGATTTGTTTAAAGTGAAATAGCAAGGTGAACTGTTCCTGCTGAGGAAAAAAATCCAAAGGAGAAGAAGAAGAGGAGATTGGATTTATACCCCACCCTTCACTCACTGTCTCAGAGCGGCTTACAAACTCCTTTCCCTTTCCTGCCGCACAACAGACACCCTGTGAGGTAGGTGGGGCTGAGAGAGCTCTGAGACAATGGTCCTTGAGAGAACAGCTGGTACAGAGCTATGGCTTGCTCAAGGTCATCCAGCAGGTGCAAGTGGAGGATTGGGGAATCAAACCCAGTTCTCCCAGATTAGAGTCCACGCACTTAACCACGACATATGTTCAAAAGTCTAGGGATAGCAAAATGTTGGTGGTCCTTCCCTATCATCCAAAATTTTTGGTCATCTGTTCAAGACCAAATTTCTATCATCACAGGCATTCCATTACACCCTGAGTCAATGTTGCTAAACTCGTGGGATGAGCCCCAAATCCCCCAAGTTAAGAAAGATTTGGGGAGGGGGGGGTTATGTGCCACTGCGAGGTCTGCAATCGCCTCCTCTGGAAATCTTCCTCACTCCCCAATTCTTAAGAGTTGTTACAGGAACATATGGTACATTTCACAATGGAAAGGATACTGATACAAACCTCAAACAAAGACCCTTACTCTGCCTCTCTTGATTATTATAATTTTTGGTGCCCTGTTTTAAATTGTATTGCTCAAAACAAAGACCTTTTTGATCAGAATTGTGATAGATGTTTTACTATGTTAATTTATTGATACTTGATTATTTACTATGATCTCATATGTTCATGACAGTTTATTATCCTTGTATCTGATGTTAAATTTTCAATAACAACCTTTTAAAAAACAGTGGCAAAATTTCTCAGGGGCATAACACATTTTTCCTTGCTTGGACTTGACAAAAAGAAAGCTAGCCTTCTTTGTTTAAATAGTGCTAAATTATGTTAATTTTTAAAGGTTTCATTAAACTGTCTCTGAAAATGTGGATGACTGCCATAGTAAAAATAGAATGTTAAATATCAGTCGGAGGCATTTCCCCCATGAAATGGCAAGGCATAACAGAGAAGAAAATCTAGTTTGGAGAAGGAAAGTTTTCCTTCTGTGCTCAACATTTTTGATGTCAGGCGTAAAACTGGCCAGATGGTCAGAATCAATAACCAGTTGACACTATACATTGTTTGAACTTTTGAAAATTATTGGATTTCAACAGAAGCTTTAAAAGCCTTGCAAATAAATTTACCACAGGCACCAGTTCTTGTGTGGGTGGAAAAGAGAAGACCCATACTAAGAGAATCTTTGCCTTGTGATCAGAATCATATTCCAGTATTTTAGTTGATGTAAAATTCCAGCTAGGTCTTGAACAAATAACTGAGAGTTTCATAATGGATGCAAATCTTGATCCCATACTTTTCTTGGCTCTTTCCTTTAAATATGAGTCATGTAGTGGGAGGACAGAGGCTCTCCTGGAATAGCCTCAGATCTGGTCCATATACGCATCCTTTGATTTCTCTGCACTTGATGAATATGTGAACTCACTAAAACTGGGTTCAACATGAAATGAAGAGATACTTGTGGTGGTCAGTTCTAGGATTGCCAGGTCCCTCCTGGCAACCAACAAGGAGTGGGGAGATTTACCAGGCTTCAGCCAGAGAGTTTCCCCCAAAATACAAGGCTGCGATCATACACACAATTAGACACAACATAGGTGTGAATGCCGGGTGGACTTAAAGGGTGGGATCAGACAACAACATCTGGGAAGTGCCCTGCAGCTATCGGCAATCCATTCTGCTCCACTGCAGAAGTGGAGTTAAAAGACACCGGGGGAAAACCAGTAGTAAACAGGTTGTGATGGGCCACAGATGGACTTTCCCATGTCTAATCACTCCAGCACGCTCTCATGGAGTTGGTATGGTCTGATCAGGCCATCTCGACTCTGTGCCATTGTTCCCCCCCTTCGCAGTATGTGCACCATCGCAAACTCCATAGGGAACCCTTGGTATGAATGTGCAATTCATTGATCCCTCGTTTAAGCACATGGGAAACAAATGGGACAAAAAACCCCAACTCATCCACAGTTGAGTCTGATCACACTGATGGACTGTGCCTGCATCTTCAAAGGGAGGTGTGATCGTGCACCTGCAGTTCAAATTCCTCCAGAGGAAATAGCCTCACTCCCCCCCTTTTCTCTGGCACATGTGACTGCAACCCAAGAGTGTCAGATGGCATCACCAATGTGATGATGTCACTTCTGGTACACACTGGAAGTGACATTACCACATTGCCGAGAAACGTAGCCTGGGCCTCCCTCCTGCTCCTGGTAAGTCCCCTCACTCACCAGCTGATTGGCAGCTGGACCAAGGGATCCCCCACCTCGGGGGGGGGGTGTGTGGCTGGCAACCCTAGTCAGTTCACATATACAAACTATCAACAGCTGATGCTGCCCTCTGCCTAGAACCAGGCTGGCAGCAGGAGAGAGACATTTAAGAGGATTTCTAGCAGGGCTCCTATGCCTTTTGGCAGTTGTGTGGTATGAAATATAATACCTTATAATGTGGAGGAGACTAGCTAGGAAAAAATGACAAACCTGTTTTGGGCTCAGCTGGAAGAAAAATAAATGTGTCATACACAATGTAAACTTTGGTTTCACATTTTTATTGTGTTCAAAAATATATGACAATGAATTTAAACATAAATGAAAACAAAACTGTAGAGTTCAGTAACAATATAATCCTGAGCAGGTGTAATGGGAAATGAGATTTACCATCCAGTAAGTGGCATGTATTCTACTTCTGGGGGCCACGACCCAGCCTTGATCCAACCCTCCCTGAGTGAGATGCAGACAGCTGGTGGCCCAACTCACCCCATTCTGGAGAACTTTGGGGAAGGAGACAGTTGGGACATGATGTCATTGGCCCACCCCTGAATATCAAGAAGAAGGGAAGAAAGAAGAGGACTGGCAACTCAGGAAAAGGCAGCACACTCCCCTTATTAAATCACCTCTGGAGGAGGGCACTGTTGTGAAAGCTGGGAGGGGAGCTATGAAAGGACAGCTTCTGCACATGGCCAGGGAAGGAGGAATGGGCTTAGCACATGCAACAAGAGAGAGGGGACCAGAGTGAGATAGCCCATGAAAGAAGAGGACCTGGGTGCCATAACCCACTCTCTTTTCCATTCTAAGACCAGGAGGAAGTCATCCTCCCACAAACCAGAATGGCAGAGTGTTGGGCACCGGTTGAGGGAAGGGGAGTCTTACACTTAGTTTAGGAAGTTCATTCAGATGAATGGGCTGGATCTCATGGAAAAGATCTACATGTGCAAGGGGGAGTGTAATTTCCCTAATTCTGTGGTAGCCCTCCAATTCTACCCTCATGTTGTTCCTGGAAGTCCACTACCCCCCAGGAATGCTATTTGGGGGCATTTGAGGCTGCAGCAGCAGGAGGGAGACAGGGAAGTTCTGCTTCCATGCACAGAATTTTGATGGGATCTGACCTAAGGAGTCTTCTTCCAACTTAAATGGCTGTTCTGCTGGAGTAAGAGCCACTTAAGTTTAAAGAAGTTTCCTTAGGCTGGAGAAAGGCTTCAGACTTTGCTTAGCAGGGTAGTAGGATATGTGCCAGTGTGTTTCAGCACTGCAGACTTCAAGGATTATGAGTGTTGTAAGAGCTGAAGAACATCAGGCACACTTCAGGCTATGATGCAGAGTTTAAGGTTTTGATAAATAGGCAGACTGTAACACGGAAATGGCAATTTAATTTTGTCTCATATAACAGCACCAGTTACCTTCTAAAATGGTTACAGTCATGTTCAGATGTCTTTTCTTCAATGGCAGTCAAGTGAATTCAATTTTTGAAATGTTAAATCCAACACTATTTAATTTTGATTTCCACCCCCCCAACAGATGCTGCAGACTAACAACATTAAATTATCCTGCGGCAGAACAAACACTTTACAGGGTCATTTTAAGTCTCAAAAAGTGATAGATCAAAGGATGTATTGTTTCATAGAACTATCTGCAGCATTTGATACAGTAAATCATGCTATCCTGTTGAAGTGTTTGGAGGCAGAAGTAGGTAACAAGGAGAATGCCTTGGACTGGATTAAATCATACCTCATGGATTGGATTCAAAGGGTTTCTATCAGCAATTAGTTATCTTCAGTGTGGAGTTGTGTTGTGGTGTTCTACAGGGTGCAATATTATCCCCAATGTTATTTAACTTCTGTGTAAAGCCTTCAGGAGGAATCATCATATTTCTCTATCCAGGTCCCCTGGAAATGTGGTAGAGCTCTTTTCAGCTGTGGTCAACTGGTTGAAACGCAACAAACTGAAACTGAACACAGACAAGACAGAAGTGATGCTGGTTAGTAAGACAGAGATCTTGAAGGACATTAAGCTTACCACTTTTGATGGGGTTCTACAGACCCCTGGTTAACTTGGTTAACAGCCTAGGAGTTATCCTGAATCCAGCATTGCTGCTGGAGAAGCAAGTTAATGTATCTGCAAAAAATGCTTTCTTTCAACACAATCTAGCCCATACGACACCTTGACACAGCTGATCTGGCCACTTAGATCCACACCATGGTAACAGTGAGACTAGACCAGTGTTTTTCAACCTTTTTTGAGCTAAGGCACATTTCTTTCATTGAAAAATCCCGCGGCACACCTGACAATATCTCACGGCACAGTGGTTGAAAAACACTGGACTAGACCACTCTAATGCATTCTACATAAGATTCCCTTCAAAGTCAACCTGGATATTCTACTGGGTGCAAAATACCACACCTCAGTTATTATCAGGTAGAGCATGCATGTTGCTCCCATTCTCCAGTTACTCCATTAGCTACCCATCAGTCACTGAAATCAATTAAAGATTTTGGCTCGGGGGTGTGCAAGAAAAAAAAATTGTTTTTTCTGGATTCGGAAATATGGGACCTGAAAAAAATATCAGCATGGTATTCAGATTCAGTAATATTCAGGAATCCCATTTTTTTCCGGGTCCGTTATACCTTATGGGGACCATTAAAGTCAATGGTAAATCTATCCTGGGGTGTATTCAGTGGTCTGGGGAGGGGGTTGAGGTAGAGGCACCAAATTTGCAGCATAGCTGCTGAAGCTTCTCCTCAAAATAACTCCCAGGTTTCAAAAAGATTGAACTGGGGGGGGGGTCCAATTCTAAGAGGAACCAAAAAAGGTGCCCCCATCCTCCATTGTTTCCAATGGGGGGAAGTGGCAAGGCAATACAAGCCCAGCAGAATGTCCCAGAGAATCTCTGCATTAGAAAGTGAGGTGTCGGGGGAATTTTTTCAAGGCCAGCAGCAGAACCAGTACAATGTGCCCAACAGAACCAGTGCCATTGGGGCAGTGCCAAAACCCAACAGGTTTAAAGTCAAATCTGAGAATCTCTGAAGTAGAAACTGAAGGGGGGAGCTTTCTGCAAGGAAAGCAGAACCAGTGCAATGTACTCATATCCAGCAACACAACCCAGTGCCAACCTGCCACAGGAGGTAGTGGCAACTACAAGCATAGACAGCTGCAAGAGGGAATTGGATAAACCTATGGAGCTGAGGTCCATCAGTGGCTATTAGCCAAAAGGTATAGATAGGAACTCTTAGTCTGGGGCAAGTGATGCACTGTATTCTTGGTGCTTGGGGGGAGCAACAGTGGGGGGGGGCTTCTAGTGTCTTGGCCTTACTGGTGGACCTCCTGATGGCACCTGGTATTTTTGGCCACTGTGTGACAGAGTGTTGGACTGGATGGGCCACTGGCCTGATCCAACATTGGCTTCTCTTATGTTCTTAACCTACTAGTGCCCAGCAGCAGAATCCAGTGCAAAATTACTAGTGCCCAGCAGCAGAAATGTCAGCTCAACAGGACTGATATCAAGCACACTGGGATGCATGATCAAAAAAGCTGGAAAAAAGGCTTTATTCAGGATCAACTATACTGGCAGCTGGTCAGATTCTCTGATCTGTATTCAGCTTAAAAAATACCCCCCAAAATACTGGTAAGGTATTTTTTCCACTCGGATACAGCTGAATGCTCACCCCTAATATTGGCTATCACATACAAAGCCCTTCATAGCCTTGGTCCCTCGTATCGGCATGATCGCCTCTCTCCCTGTGCACTCCCATAACTACTTTGCTAATTGGATCAGGTTGTTCTGCCGGTGCCACCCTGCAAATGGTTGAAATAAAAAATGGCCCTTATATCTGCATTCTCTGTTATCCCCCCCCCCCCCCATGAAATGGCTTGGCTGATAGTGTTAGGAAGGCTCCCACTCTTCCGGTTTTCTGCAAACTATGCAAAACAGAATTATTCAGGATGGTTTCATACACAAGTAATAGGGCTGTGCTGTAATGAAATAGATCAGAAAAATGCTTTGATAAAAGGATAGGGACTGTGGACTGTACTACTGTGTACAGTATGTACAATCTGACGCTGTAACTATGCTCCTACTATGTAAATTCTGCATCATGTAACAAGTCGTGTTTAAATGCTTATACTTTTTAAATCCCTTTTCAGATTTCTGCTTGTGTTCAGATTTCTGCAGACCTACCCTATTGCACTGTTTACTGGATTCTGTTGATCATATTGATTTATACTGTGCAATCCACTTTCAGCCTCAGTAAAGAAGTCTGACTATAAATAACATAAATTTTAAAAACTGGTATATACTTGGCACTATAAGAAGAAGAAGAAGAGAAGAAGAAGAGATTGGATTTATATCCTGGCCTTCACTCACTTGGAGCCTCAGAGCGGCTTACAAACTCCTTTCCCTTCCCCTCCCCACAACAGACACCCTGTGAGGTAGGTGAGGCTGAGAGAGCTCTAAGACAACTGTCCTTGAGAGAACAGCTGGTACAGAGCTATGGCTTGCCCAAGGTCATCCAGCCAGGTGCAAGTGGAGAAGTGGGGACTCAATCCCGATTCTCCCAGATTAGAATCCACGCACCTAACCACTACACCAAACTGACTCTCATTATGAGTATTTAAATGGCCAACATTTAAATAAAGGCATTGAGTTCTCTCTTAAATTCTAAGAACCAAGTTGCATGGACAGCCTGCGAGCTGCTCTGTTGTGGTCTATGGACTACTACAGCCTCAGTCTTCTCTAGCAAGAAGGTCACAAACTGGATAGAGAGCAGCAGCTATTTTATGTGAGCTGTTGCTCAGCAAAGTGCTACATTACTCCACATATCAGGGGTCATTTAGTAGAAAAAGAGGTGCAGGAGCTCATTAGCATAACTAATTAGCATAACTTATTTGCATATGCTACACCACCTGACATCACCAGAAGTATGTCAGAAGGCAAGAAAGGAGAGAGAGAGGGAGGGAGAGAGGGAGGGAGGGAGGAAGGAAGGAAGGAAGGAAGGAAGGAAGGAAGGAAGGAAGGAAGGAAGGAAGGAAGGAAGGAAGGAAGGAAGAGCTGGCAGAGAGGGGACAGCTACTAATCCAAGCCTCAGAAATACCACTATTTTGGGAGGATAGCTTCAGTGGTGGCTGAAGCCTTCAGAAGGCTGGTCGGAGGAACAAGGACCTTTCCAGGGGATGGGGTAATTTTGCTGCAGTCATGACACAAGCAGGCATTCCCCCGTGGGGGAGGGGCTGGCACCAACTCCCGGAGCAGAGCTCCCCCAAGCTCCTGCTCAAAATGACCCCTGTCCGATATCATAACTCCTTTTAGCCCCAACAGAACCACTCCTTCATCAGTTGATGAGAGAGGACCCATAAGGAGGACCCATAAGAAGAAGGGGCGGGATGGGTAGAAGGAGCTCCCATAACCCCCTATCGTCTGCCTAGAGAAGGGAAATTGTCTGCAACCTGCTGCTGTGGTGCAATGGTGTGGCCCACTAAGGGCCATTCCTTCAAGTAACAATGAAGGAATTATTTAATTCATCTGTCCCTCACCTTTCTTCCCAATGGGATCAAAGTGGCATAAGTTATTCTCCTCTTCTCCATTGTATCCTCTCAACAACACCATGAACTAGGTTAGGCTGAGTGAGTGTGACTGGCCCAGGATTACCCAGCGAGCTTCCCAGTGAGTGAGGTTTCAAACCTGGATGTTCCAGATACTAGTCTGAAGCCCTACTCCACACTAGCTCTGTGTATAAGCTATGTTTGTAATTTATGTACGAGAGCTTGTTGCCAGTTTTACACCTATGCTATTGTTGACCTAAATATTCTCAGTCAATAGAGGAGAAGGCATATATTCGTGGCCAGATGATCTACTTTGTCGAGCACAAAATTACTTGCAGTTCTCCCTTCTTTGCACCTGATAAATCAGATGCGTAATTTAAATGACTTGCACTGTATGCAAGACTATGTATGCATGAATTTATCCTGATCCGGGCAGGTTTCAGTTTGGATGTTGTTTGCCAGTGATTAAACAGCAAAAATACCAAAGACATATTGTTTTTAAAAGCAAGGTTTTTCTGGATGTTTTGGGGAAGGGAGAATGGAGAAACAACAATACCGATGCAATAGTTTAAGAATTTATATACATAGGCTTATTAGTATCTGGACATCTCTGTATCCATCAGTGAACACCAAGACCGATTTCACACAAGCCGCTGCTCTGCCCCACTCTTCCCTTTCCCCCCCTTGCAGGCATCAATTTCCCACTATGTGCTGCGTGGCCACATTTTGACCTGCAGCTTCCCCTGATTTTCCCTGCGTCTTCGTGATCCTGATTTTTGAGGATCTAGAAGATGTGGAGGAGATCGGGCAAAGCTTGTGGGAAATCAGTCCAAGTGACGTTGTAATAT
Organism: Lepidodactylus listeri; assembly: GCA_029233225.1. NCBI lineage: Eukaryota > Metazoa > Chordata > Lepidosauria > Squamata > Gekkonidae > Lepidodactylus > Lepidodactylus listeri. Next base: position 77,587,095 of record JARCFY010000001.1, read on the forward strand.
GAGACCAAAATCATTACCTAATTAATAAGTACATTTCATCTCAAAATGTTCTTTTGGTGTGGTTTGTACAACATACTCTTTAATTCTTGGAGGCAGCAGCTGAGATTGGAGCGGCCAGTAGAGGAGAGGAGGCAGCTGCAGTAGCGAAGCACAGTCATCTCTTTTTTTCCCCTTGTAATCAAACACATTACGGCAACTCAGACACAGATGGACCAACCATTGAAGTGATCACAGCTTGCAACAGAACATCCATGGTCCTTGCGGAGACGGAGTCATTGGTCAATAGTACTGCTCTGCTCTCATCTTGTTAGATCTCACAGAAGAGAGAATCTATCCATGGCTCTAGCCAGGTTTTTCACTCAGTCTTGCCCATCACACATAGCTTTTGTCACCACAGCCTTTTTAATGACCAGAAAGCCCCCCCCCCTTTCCATTTTTCATCAGTGGAAAAGTGGGTTGGATCCAACCTGTATCTGTTAGCCACCACACTGTAGCTGGGTCTGGGTTTTTATTATAACAACAGTGCCATCCTAAGCAGTCCTACTCATGTTGTTTCAATGGGACTTACTCCCAGGAAAGTTTTCTCAGGATTACACTGTAATTTGATTTATAGGGAAAAGAAGCCTTGGGCGGATTTTATTTCAAATTTAATGAAAACATGAGGAAGGTTCGTCTGAAAGGGATTAAGTTAACAGCAGCCTCTTCTTCAGCCATCTTCAGGAAATGGTCAAGGCCACATGGGAAATGGATGGATAAAACTTCCTGGAACTATTATGCGATGTGGCCATCAATTCTTCATTTTCTATACAGCTATGTTAATCTCCTCTTGACTATTTCTGCAACCCTCTTATCACCATTCTTCACAAGTCATGACAAGCCACAGTGAATTGTTTTTCTTTTTCTGCTAGATGTTAACTGCCTTGAAAATACATTGTCAGTCCTTATGTAGAAACTCTAAGGGGCATATTAGACTAAGACCGATTTCCCACGAGGCGCTGCTCTGGCATCGTTCTTCCCTTTGCCCCAATTGTGTGCTTGAATTTCCCACTATTTGCCCTGCGCCACATTTTGACCCGCAGCTTCACCTGAATTTCCCCGCAGCTTCAGTGATCCTGTTTTTTGAGGATCACTGAAGCTGCGGGGGAATTCAGGCAAAGCTGCAGGTCAAAATGCAGCATGGGGCAAATAGTGGGAAATTCAAGCACACAATCGGGGCAAAGGGAAGAATGACGCTGGAGCAGAGTCTCATAGGAAATCGGTCTAAGTTTTTAATCTAAGAACGTCTAGTGAATAGAAAAAGTTAAATAGAGAATACCCCCAACAATAGGGGTACGTATGATACCAAAGTGCCAAGCATTTCATCCTTGAGAACACAAAAGCAACCAGTACTACAGGCAGTAATCATAAAAGCCCCTATTGATCACTTTTAGAATAGGCTTTATAAGGTTCTCTGTGATTATTTGAATAATTGTGGGTGGGTGGTTAATCAATGTTTAAGCTTTAGAAGCATGCTTAAATAGAATCTCATAGCATTCCATTAAATGCTGTAATATTTGCAAAGATTTGTCAAGGACAGTTCTGTGTGTAAAATGTGATCAACAACTGAAGCCAAGTGGGGATTCTGCAAAGAAAAAATAATGTCTATGACTAGCATCTAAATAGGCAAAGTCAAGTTGACTTCTGTGAAAAACCAGCACTCATAGGCTCTTGGAGGTAGGAGATGGTGCACAGTGCAACCATCCGTGGGTTTTTGTAGTTTCTGTTATGCTAAACCCTTTACAACACATCCCAATCACTTTGAATAATGGGGCCTCCAACTGGAATCTACACAGATTCCTGACAAATTTACAGTGCAATCATAAAGAGAGTTTTTACAACCTTTAAAATTTACTTGAGTCAATGGGTTTAGAAGGGGGTAACTCTGCTCAGGATTGTGTCAGGCAGCTGCCTGTATTTCTAAGGAAGCCTCCCGTTCTTCTGAAACTTTGTGTGTGAGCTGAAGAGGATCAGCTTTAAGTAGTATAAAAGGGCCAGGAGCTTCCAGCACTCAGGTGATTGTTACAATCTGGTCACCACTTTGTAAGGAACAGGATTCTGGGGTTTCCACTTCTTTCCAGGCCTCTATAGGTAAAGGTAAAGGTTTCCCTTGCTTGAAAGCCAGTTGAATATGACTCTAGGGATGCAGTGCTCATCTCCGTTTCCAAGCCAAAGAGCCAGCACTGTCCGAAGATGTTTCCATGGTCATGTGGCCGGCATGACTAGATGCCAAGGTGCAAGGCCTCTATACTCCTCACTATAACCAGGATACTTTTCTCAATAATCACTGTAAATGTTGATTATTTTTTCCAGCACATCTATTGCCACAGCCTCCAGGGCTAGATCTCTGCACAAGCAAAAGAAACTGCCTCCTGCAGTGTCACACTAATAGGGGCAAAATTTCAAGCAGGTGGAGCTGTTCTTACAGCCATTGTTCTTTCTTCCACTGAGGACTTCCTCTCTGGGTAGTTGTGAAGGATTTCTCTGTGGTGCATCTCCTTTACAGTTTGAAAGGACTCTTACAGGTCTCCCCCCTTTAAAGTATTATATGGTGAGACTAAAGCTGAAATCAAGAGCTTCACAAAAAGCTGTATATCTCAAATGCTACATATGCTACTTGCTGCCATGTCACTTCTGCTTCCATTTTAGGTAGCCTCCGTCTCTACTCCTTTGGTCTATAACCAGCTTACCTGTCTGGTGACACTCATGGTCTTGTCTCAGAGTTGCAAGACTAAAGAGAGATGAGCTGGACTGAAGAATGAGCAGGAGCATACTACTTAACAGAACTGAGTTTCAGTAGCCCACTGCAAAAGCTGTAGTCCTGATACAAATGGAAGGCCCATAGATAAATGACCCAATCAAGTAAATCCAGCTCTGTGGCTCTTTCTAAGTAGTTTGATCCAAATGTTCTTGAACACAATACTCTCACCGTAGTTCTTCCTAATAAAAAGACCTCTGGTGATCTTAGCCTGTACCTACCCCAGCCTGAAAAGCATCCCCATTTCTCCCTTCCAAGCTAGTCCAGAGGCTTGCTTCAGATTCCCACACCAATCCAGAGGCTTCCCCTACTGTTTCCTCTTTCCCTTTCTGAAAGCCCTCATAGGCTGCAGTTACATGCACAGTTTGTGGTGCTATAGTAGCATTACCTGAGCAGAACAAATCCCCCCCTTCAGTTTGTACATCACAGATTCTCTGGTTTGACCTTAGTCCTGTTGGATTTGCACTGGCACACAGAATCATAGCATTGGAAGGGAACTCCAGGATCATCCAGTCCAACCCCCTGCACAATGCAGGAAATTCACAAATACCTCCCCCTCCACAACCCCAGTGACCCCTGTTTCATGCCCAGAGGATCACAAAAAACTTCCAAGATCTCCAGCCAAACTGGCCTGGAGAAAAATGGTTTCCTGACCCTAAAGTGGCACTGGTTCTGCTGGATACATTGTACTGGTTCTGCTGGGCTTTCCACCCACTAGTCAACTGACCTTTATCTACCCCTCTCCCTATTTTCAGTTTCTGCTGCAGAGATTTTGGTTCTGTTCTGCTTGGCTTCTATTGCCCTTGCTTTTTAAGCTAGTTTGTTTCCAATGGAGGATGGGGACACCTTCTTTGGGGGACCATAACATTGGACTCCCTGTTCCAATCTTTTCAAAATTTGGTTGTTCTTCTGAGGAGAGGCACCAGCAGCTATGCTGCAAATTTGATTTCTTTACCTCAAAAATTAGCCCCCCAGATACCTACGAATATATTCCTTACTGAGTATAATGGTCTCCATAAGGTACAATGTAGCCCTGGGGGGGGGGGGGGAATCCCTGAATAATCCCAAATTTGAATACCATGCCATGTAAAGACTTACCCCACCCTGTCTCAGAGCCAGGACAGTCCACTCCCAAAGCCACAGCCATGAGAGCTCCCTAAAATGTACACAAACATGCCTCTCTGAAGCTGATTGGTCTCATGGGTAATAAACAGCTGTTAGACACACACACCACAAGCTGTAAAAACACAACTAATATTTAAATATATTAAAACTAAAAAAACCCCATCAAAATTCTGTCAGAATACAGTTGTCAGGCTCTTTGCACAAAAAACAAACCTACAGATTAACTAGTAGTTTAAAGCTCTCCTCTTTGGTCTGGCAATGCATAACTTTTAAACATAGGCAAAATATAGTTCCTTAATTATCATCTCCATACATACTTTATTCTGGTATTTTGACAGGTCAAGATCCAAGTGAAAGATGGTGGTTCTGTTGCCTAACGACTTCTTGAAGTTATAGGGGCTAAAGGCTAATATAAAAATCTACCACCTGAATCCAGCTCTTCACTTTTTCTCAGAATTGATATACCCAGGTCCAAAAATACCATTTTTTTTGCACACCCGATATCCACTTCTGAAACGCTAACCACTATACCACACTGGCTTTCGAGGTGAGTGGCTACCGTTGAACAGTACTAAGCAGCCAGACTGGGATTAGTCATGCAAATCAGGTGGTATCAAGTCACCTGGTGGTTGTTGCCAGGCCTGGCCCCATGAAGCCTCCCACAAAAGCCAGAATAGCCCTGGAAATGGCCCTGCCCACTCCCCTTGTCTTTTACTGACAGAAACCAAGGCTTAAAGGTTGGCAGTACTGTTATGGTTGCCTAATAATGGACACTGAGGCCATTCATTTCTTTAAGTTACAGGTACTGCTTGTATAATTTTGAGGGGGTTTAATCTCCCCATGTGTGTGTGTGAGGGAGCGGGAGCGGGAGGGAGAGGGAGAAATTTCAGATTTTTCTGGAAACCTGGGGCTTTTTCAGGTTTGTGGAACATGGTTCCAGTATCTGAATTTAAATGTCCACAGATTTGGCTACACTAAGAATTAGACAAACATATTAATGATTATTGTATTATCACACACACCCCATTGTCTCAAGTGATAAAAAGTTACAGGAACAGCACTGCCATGACTTGGTTTCCTTTGGAGTTGTGGAGACTTATAGATTGGCTGTATTTACAATTATGCATGTACAGACAAACAAGCGTTCGTACAAGTCTAATCCCAGAGGCAAAACAGATCTTGCAACCTCAAGGTGCTTCATTCAGTTCATGCAAGTTTCTGCTTGCTGTCTTTTTCTGTCTCTGCCAGAATCCAAACTGCACTTTCTATTCACAGAGGTACACAGAGACCATCACCTCTTGCCAGTCTCCATGGGCACTTGAACAGAACCATTTCCCAACATTTAAGGTCCATCAAGGAGACATCTACAGTCATTAAGGAACATTACCATTTTTTTTGTCATAGGCTGTGGCTCTCCTGAGGCAAGCTGCTTTAGGCTGAGCCCATAGAATAGAATTATTAACGAATTCCAAGATTGTAACCTCATGAATATGCAAGAACCAATTTCACAAATTATTTATTTATTTATTCACTCATTCACATTTTTACCCCACCCTCCCTGCTAGCGGGTTCACTGACTGACTGATCTGAATTTCTGTACAAGTGAAAACGATATTCTCCCTTCATCTCCAGGGAGATCATCCCTAGGTGCTTTTACAGGTCTTGGATAAAGAACATTACAGTGTTCTATAGCTGAATTAGTTTATATTAATCTTTTACTGCATGTTTTCCTAGCGCTTAGGGCTGTGCAATGCACAGAAGATGGCCCCACAGGACTCCTGAACTGAGCTTTCCTGACATCCAGTGGAATGGGGAAGTCCCAGTGAGCCATAAAAGCATGGCTGAGGCTGTCTTTGGGGGTTAGCCAGCAACTTTAGTATCGAGAAGTGTCACTAGGCCCAAAATATATGTTTGCAATTATGTTATATTGGCATAATAAAGAGAAAATAAAATTGTTTTGCATTTCTCTGTGAAAGATAATTATTCTTTGCAGTATTGCCTGGAAGTCCTAAGGTAGATAGGTATAGAAGATCAAAGTAAAGAACTGGGAATAAAGTTTCTCAACAACTGAACTTTTTTTAGTGCGTGCTTCATGTTAAATATTCATGTTAATGAGAAGTTCTTAGTATCAATAATGCTAAGGTAATTATCTGATTACAATAATTTTTCCACTATAATATGAAAATGCATAAAATCTTTTTTCAGTTTTGATTTATTTTCATTTTTTAAAGGATAAAATTGACTTGTTAAAATATGCTAGGAATTGTTCTGATAATAAGCATGCTAACCTGTAGTAGATGAGGGGATAACTCTGTTATGGGGACTGAGGAGATTGCTGTGCTAATTAGCGTTGCCAACCTCCATGTGGGGCCTGGAAATCTGGAATTACAACTGATCGCCAGACTACAGAGATCAGTTCCCCTGGAGAAAATGATTACTTTTGAGGGTAGACTGTGTAACATTACACTCTGCAGAGGTTCCACCCTATCCACTGCTGAGATTCCACCCCTTCCCAAACCCCACTCTCCCCAGGCTCCACCCACAAATCTCTACGAACTTCCCAACACAGAGTTGGCAACTCTAATGTTTTCTTTAATAACATACCAATTGTGCACCTAAGCAGAAGATGGAAGTGTACAGGGTTAGATCCAACCATGCTTTCTGCCTCCAAAAAAAGAAAGGAGTCTCCTTTGACCACCCAAAAAAAGGCTATAGTGAATATCATGGGACCTCCATGTATAAAAGCCATGGGATGGAAGCCATCAGATGGAGAGAGTTGGGTGAGACTGGATTAAAAAATAGCTGGAGTCAACCCATAGTTGACAAACATTCTGTACAAAAATTAAAACTAGAACTAAACATTAAAACTAGTGTTATTATTAAATTATTAGACTTACATTTACCATACAAGTCCAAGGGTCTCACTGTTCTGTATCTATGCATGGCCAAGCTCTTGTACTTGAAAGCAAGGAAGGAGAAACCAGAATCTACAAGTGAAATATCCAAACAAAAGTCACTGGAGTATTTAGGGTCCAGTCTTACACAGATCTTGCCACAGAAAGCAAAAATGGAATTCAGGTTCCTCTAGCGATTTAAAAGGTGGACCCAGACTACCTAGCTGTTATTATATTTGAGTCACATTTAGCATTCTGTTTGTTTTAGGTTACCAGTATTTAACTTTTTACTTCTGTTCAGTTAGTGGAACATAATAGAAATATTCAGAAAATGTATTTCAGTTAATTTTCCCCCTAAAAGTCATACATACACACCAAACAACTAATGAATTATTGTCTCTGCTCATATTTCTGGTTCTAGTTTTCTGGTTCTATTTATTTATTTATTTATTTTTGAGATTTATATCCCGCCCTCCCCGTCATACGGCGGCTCAGGGCGGCTCACAACAAGTATAAAAACAAGTAGTATCATAAAACATTAAAATTTAAAACAATTAACACTATACAAATAGCGTATCTTCAGCTCAGTATATCATAGCAGTATCCAGATGTAAACCTTATGGACGGTCACAGTGGCTGGCGGATAAGATTAAATGATCGAATCAAGTGATCGGGCCAGGGCCAAGATGGAAGTATGGGCGGCCCTTACTTGAACGCCTGGTGGAAGAGCTCCATTTTACAGGCCCTGCAGAATTGTAAAAGATCCCACAGGGCCCTGATGTTATCCGGAAGCTTATTCCACCAGTGCGGGGCCGCCACAGAAAAGGCCTTGGCCCTTGTCACCGCCAGCCGACCCTCTGAAGGACCAGATGGTTTTGGGATCCAGATCGAAGTGCCCACTGGGGAACATATAGGGAGAGGCGGTCCTTCAAGTAGCTAGGTCCCAGGCTATAAAGGGCTTTATAGGTAAGTACTAGCACCTTGAACTTTACCCGGTATGCTATAGGCAGCTAGTGTAGTAGTTTTAGGGCGGGTTGGATGTGCTCCCGCACAGGAAGGCCCATCAACAACCGCGCCGCTGCATTCTGCACCAGCTGCAGCTTCCGGATTTGGCACAAGGGCAGCCCCAAGTAGAGAGCATTGCAGTAGTCCGATCTTGAGGTGACCAAAGCATGGATCACTGTAGCCAGTTCATTATGTTCAAGGAAGGGGACCAACTGCTTGACCAGCTGAAGATGGTAAAAGGCCAATCTCGCAGTGGCTGCTACCTGGGCCTCCATTGTTAACGAGGGGTCCAGGAGCACTCCCAAACTCCTAACCTCTGACGTTGGCACCAACGGCACCCCCTCGAAGGTCGGGAGAGGGATCCCCAACCCTGATCCGCTCCGACTCAAGCATAGGATCTCCATCTTCGTCGGATTCAATTTCAGTCGGCTCTGCCTGAGCCAACCAGCCACAGCCTGCAACGCCAGGTCTAGGTCACCTGGGCCGGAGTCCAACCGGCCGCCCAATAACAGATAGAGCTGGGTGTCATCCGCATATTGGTAACACCCCAGCCCATACCTCTGGGCAATCCGGGCAAGGGGGCGCATATAGATGTTAAACAGCATAGGGGAAAGCACTGCTCCCTGTGGGACACCACAATTCAATGGGTGTCTCTGGGAGAGCTGTTCCCCTACTACCACCCTCTGTCCCCGATCTTGGAGAAACGAGGAGAGCCATTGTAAAGCTAACCCCTGGATCCCAATATCGGCGAGGCGGCGAGACAGTAGCTAATGGTCGACCGTATCAAACACCACCGACAGGTCCAACAACATCAGCACCGCCGAACTGCCTCGATCCAGATGCCTCCGGAGGTCATCCATCAGGGCGACCAATACCGTCTCTGTCCCATGACCTGGCCGAAAGCCGGACTGGAAGGGATCTAACGCAGAGGTGTCATCTAAAAAGCCCTGCAACTGGTCCGCCACCACCTTCTCGATTAACTTGCCCAAATAGGGCAAGTTAGATACCGGCCAATAATTTCCCAATTCGACCGGATCCAATGATGGTTTCTTAAGGAGGGGGTGTACCACAGCCTCCTTTAGGGCACTAGGGAATACCCCTTGTGCAAGGGATGTGTTGATAATTTCCCTAAGTGCCCCTCATACCCTCTCATGACTGGCTCTAATTAGCCATGATGGGTACGGATCGAGACTACAGGTGGTTGGCGGACCAGAGGGAGCAATTTGTCAACCTCTTACAGACAGAGTGGACTGAAATGATCCAGAATATGACCAGAAGACGTGCTTGGACGTGCTTCTAACTCATAGTATATAAGGCTGCCAGTCTCCAGGTGGGTACTGGATATCACCTGAAATTACAGCTCATCTCCAGATGACAAAGATCAGTTCCCCTGGAGGAAATGGCTGCTTTGCAGGATGGATTCTATGGCATTATGCCCTACTGAGATCCCGTCGCTCCCCACACCCCAGCCTCTCCAGGTTCTATCCTCAAATCTCGAGGAATTTCCCAGCCTGGAACTGGCAAGCCTATGTACCAGTCAGGTTTATGGCAGATTGGTAGTGACAGCCTAAACCATTGGTGGGGGCCAACCTTCTTGCATTAGAATTCCATCCGTGCCTGATGGGTGTTTGTTTGCACAATCTTACCATCAGTCATCGCTGGCAACACATACCATGACAAGACTCAAAACAATCTTCACATTTACTTAAAAGTAAGGCATAATGAATCACACAACTCTCTCTTGTCTGCCCTGTATCTGGGTAACTGCCACCAATGAGAGGAAAGTGGGCCTAGCCAGCAATTTAAGACCAAAGAGAGCACTCATCGCAGTGGAAAACTTTCAGATTATTTGCTGGTTAAGTGCTTCTTAGGTGTGGGGGAGGTGTCCTGCTGTGCTCTCTCAGCATGCATGGCAAGGTTTTCATATGAGGGGTCTTTTGGCAGAAACTTCCTCTCCTTCATAATGGTAACTTTTACGCCAGAAACTGAACCCCTCAAAATTTTTGCACAGCACTAAAGGAGAAGAGACTGAGGACAAATGGGAAATGTCAGCAATGCATCATCTTCATTGTGTGTTGTCCAAGAAGGGAATGGCACCAGCAGCATCCATGGATAGCACATCAGCATCATGCCAAGCAGTATCATCACAAGCAGCAAGAGCTGAACTTGTGGAACCATCACCGCAGATGACTGTTTGGGAGTCAATGGAGAGGAAGCAGAAATATAGCACCACGGACCCCAGGGAAGCTTTAATTGCTGAAGCTGTGAGCTGTGGCACAATTTTTTCCCCCATTGGAGTCATGCTGTTGTATTCATTAGCCAAGCATCCAGCATTTCTGAACCTGTCTAACAATGCAATCTCTGGCACTGGAAAGCACCAGGCACACTTATTTCTCTATGCATTTTCTCTGCAGTGGTAAAAACGATAAAAGCATGGCTTCAGAAGGACCTTAAACTCTCTGTTTGCAAAGAGGAGGTATGCCACTTGTGACATTTGTGACTACCAGTTAAACAAAAGATGATCTTTCTAGTCCAGTGCATTGGGTCCAAATAGGCAGAAATGACTCTTTGTTAGTGCCAAGCAGCCCTTGAAGTACACAGATGTAGGAAAAAGGCATACAGCAGCTTATATTAAATCAAAGTTAAACGAGGTATCCCAAAAGTAGGTAGCATAAAAGTTAACAGTATGCACTATTAACAGGCCAAGCATGGTGAAAATAGTTGTGCACATTCTATTTATGGGAACTACTTGACTGTAGTAAGAGTCCTTGGGAAGTCTCTCAAACCAATGGAAAAGGTTTTACAAACGTTGTAAATGCCAGCAGCAAATTCAGATATTCCTGTGCTACACACCACCATTTGCTTAAAATGTAGGCACTGCTAAATTTATGTTTGCACCAGCTCATGACATTTCAGCAAGACAGAATTCCATGTTGTTCATGTCGGAATGCCTGCAGCCCTTAGCATGGAGGTGAGTGAACAAGTGGGCAGTTCTGTGTCAAACAGCTTCTGGACACAGGTACCCACCTTAGGTCCCATTAAAACACAATTTCGCTCAGTGACATGTCTTTGAGGCACGCGTGCATACACACACACACACACACAGAGTTTGGCACACAAACACATCTATATATCTAATTCCCAAGTACCCTCCCCCGTGTGGATACCTAAATCCGCGCCGGGGGGGGCACTTGGGGGATGGGGTGGGGTTTCTACACACGGGGGCACTCCCCCCATGTGCAGAAAAATCCTAAATGTTTAAAAAACTTTTCGGGGGATCTTTAAATCCCCCGAAAAGTTAAAGCGTTCTCCGCGCGTGTGCAGAGAATGCTGTGGCCGCTGTAGGGGAGGGGGTGGGAAGCGGCGTGACGAGGACTCGCCGCCACCGTTTGCGGGGGGGGGAGGGAGGGAAGAGCCTTGGCGGGTGGCAGGTCTCTATGCCTCCGCCGCCATTTTGAAAGCGGGGGGGGAAGCCTCAGTGGACAGCGGGTGTCCCTGCTGCCGCCGCCGCTGTTTTGAAGGCGGGGGGAAGCCTCGGCAGGCAGCAGTCTCCCTGCCGCCACCGCCTTACAGGGGAGGAGCCTCGGCGGGCGGCTGTCTCCCTGCTGCCGCTGTTGTTTTGAAGGCGGGGGGAAGCTGCCTGGAGGGGGGACGGGGTAGAGAGCCGCCGAGGCCCGCCGGGAGTCTCTGGGGGGGGAAGGAATGGTGTGGGGGGGTGGAGGGAGGGAAGGAAGGAATGGCGCAGGGGCAGTGGCAGGAGGGGAGGAATGGTGAGGCCCATTCAGCTCTGCACTGGAGGGGCCTCGCCGGGGCAGGCTGCAGCGCGGGGGGGAAGGGGTGGAGGAAGGAGGAGCAGCTGTCAGCTTCGCCCCCCCTCGTGAATATCGCAGGCCCCCCCCCTGTTTAATACTAATACTGTTGTTCTGATGTTAACAGCAGTATGCTATGCAGGACTGTGTGGCAGGCAGAGGAGGGGAGAATGCCTGCCCGAAGTCCTAGACACATCCCTGTGCTAGGAAAAATGGAAGGGGGAAACTGGTTTAATTTGGTTCCCTTCTGCCAGATCAATGGACAAGTTATGCAGAATGACTACAAATATATAGGAGAAAGCCACCTCTCTGAAATGTCTTGGAGAGGATAACCCAGAAGGGGTATCTCTTTTTGTTGTTGTTCACTGTTTACTCACATCAGCAAACTGACAAGCCATAATTAATTAGGTGATGATGCCATTCCTTGCAATCCCCATTGCAGCTTGGGAGCTGAGGCTCTTGCTGGTGGTTTGTATCTGGAATCCTAAAGCAAAATATCTTTAAGAGTCCTGAGAAGGACAATAATATGCCTTTCCTTTCTTTGTGATTAACTCTTTAGTTGCAACAATAGCTATTTCACTGTAACACCAATAGGGAACATGGGGCTTTCCACTGAGGAAGGACCACTTCTTTAATCTTCTCCCCACATCCCCATCCCCAAGGCCACCCACTTCTCCTCCCCTGCCCCTTATACCAATATGGTTATACTGGGACAGAATTTATGCTGGTAAGATTACAATCAAAACTAGGCCATTATTAACTTCCTGTGCTATGTTTTACACTAATGTGATGTATTTAGGAGCAATCCTATCCTTATTCAGCCAGTGAACTTCAATGATAGGACTGCACAGCTGCTCTGAAAGTTTTCCATAGCAGGAAGAAGAAAGCTGTGGGGTACCATTTCTTTCTTATCCTCCGCTAGAGGGGACAGCGCAATTGATTGTTTCTAACTGCAGTCAAGAGCTTTAAAATAGATTTTACCATTGACAGCCTGGCAGGTTCTGGTCATTAATGTCTCTGGGTGGTTTTCATTTCTCCTGATCTTGTTCCATAGAAAATAATCTAGTTGAGTCGAGACACAGGTATCCATCGCTGTCATGGCAAATGGATCAAAAATGAAGGAGTCCATTTTCCATTTGCTGGTGTACAAGATACCTTTTTCTATTATCTTCACTGGATAACCTTTTTGTTATGAGCAGTTTGTGAACTGAACCCTTCTCATGCAGAGGAATCTAATGTGCAGGAAGAAATAGTTTGACACAGAGTTCTTAATTAAGTGAATAAAAAGTGACCATAGATAGAACTATAGACCCATGGTTTGCATTAGTCAAAGGGAAAAGGTGTGGTTGTGGGGAAACTATTGTCAGGAGAAAAAGTGTATGTAAACTGTATGTGACTTAGATCGAATTGCTCTGTAAAAGGGAGCCTGGGATATTTTTACACCTGAACAGGAGAGCTGTCTATCTCCAGCAGGAATCAAAGCCTCTAATTCTGTCCCTTCCACCATTCATGGGCTTTCTTACTTGCAAGTTAGTGAATACTAAACTTTTGCCTGTCTCATCCCTTCTAAAGTTTGTGGAGAGGGCAAGGCACTGGGCCGTTGCCTCAGTCCCCAAGTCTTTACAGCCCTGCTTTCCTGCCAGTGGATACAAGCAAAACTGTGTGCACTAGGCCCCTGTCTAGCAGCCAAGGTATCCCAGAGAATGAAATAATTCATGCAGTGGAAGCCATGCTTGTAAAGAATCAGAAAGCCCATATATCTGATTTAGTGGAATGATTGATAGAAAGTGGAAGTGGGGTGCATCTGGATTATCTTGATTGGCGGGAACTTCAGAAATTCTTCTGGTTGGATGATGTCCTTGTTACATATGTATCTGCTGAGACACTCCATCCCTTCTCTGACTTGCTGCCTCATGCCAAATAGAAATGAAACCTACATTGTACACAAATTGTAAATATTCAGAATGTGTTCTACATATCAAAATATGTAAGAGTCCAAATGACATAATGTGTAAATTACATGATATATCTTTGCACAAACATATTTTACAAGTATATTACCATGTGTATTCTTTTCACATCTATTTTCACTTGCACCTTAATATCACAGCATCTTCTGCATTCACAGGTATTTTCACATATACAAGAAGAATCCAGTATTTATCCTGTTTTGGTGGCTTTTAAAAAAAATCAGACATATGCAATATAGTTGACAAAACATATATAATACATACTACTCATTGAATGAAAAGTTATTAACCAGAGACACCTCTACTCAGAGCTGCTGCCTGCAATTTCTTAGAAGGAGGACAGGAAAGAAATATGAAACATGGATCCAAGTTTGATCTCAGATATTAGAAATTATCAATCATGTTGATTAAACTGGAGACAACCTACTTTTAAGCTTTTATCCTTTATCTGTAGATAATATAGGCTGATGGAAAATAATACATATTGGACAGCTGAAACTATACTGAAGTAAGACTTACAGGTCTCAATTTTATGACAGTTCTGAAAACGGGGGAAACATGCTGTCATTTGTTTATGAAAAATATAAAGGTATCTTTGGTTTTCATTCATGTTACCTTATAAGAAGAAGAAGAAGAAGAAGAAGAAGAAGAAGAGATTGGTTTTATATCCCGCCCTTCACTCACTTAAGAGTCTCAGAGCGGCTTACAAACTCCTTTCCCCTCCCCTCCCCACAACAGACACCCTGTGAGGTAGGTGGGGCTAAGAGAGCTCTTTCCCAAGCTGTCCTTGAGGGAACAGCTGGTACAGAGCTATGGCTTGCCCAGGGTCATCCAGCCAGGTGCAAGTGGAGGAGTGGGGAATCAAACCCGGTTCTCCCAGATTAGAGTCCGCACACTTAACCACTACACCAGACTGGCTCTCTAATATATAAAGCATAGTCCTGTTGTATATATAAATATATAAAGCATAGTCCTGTTGTAGCTATTCCAGGATCAATAATTTTAGAATATTAATAATTTTAAATAATTTTAAGGCTTTTTGACTAAACTGCTTGAAATAAAATAATGATTATATTTTTGTGCTCACACTTTCTCATACATGCCATATTTTACCAGTCAGATCATGAAAGTTATTTTTAAAGGTTGTTTAACTCAGATATCAATCCAAACATTAATCATAGCAAAAGCATACACAAGATTAGAAATAACATTGGGTACAAGGAATTAATAGATATTTAAACATAAAATATCAAATGGTGACTCCATATCAAAATAATCACACAGAGTAAATATACTCTAAACTCACTTGGAAACCTCATTCCACATTAGAACTGGGAATGGAAACTTTCAGAAGCATATACTGGAGCAATTCAAACACAATTAACAATGATATGTCAATAAACAACTAACAATCACTGAAAAAAACACTGAGGGAGCGTCTTGCCTGTATACTTTAACAGTTTATTGCTTACTGTGTATGAACATCTTACTGATGAAATTCACAATAAAGCGCACACAAAAAATGAAATAATAATATTATTTATTTGAGTAACATAGTGGTTCCCAAAGTTGTTAGTAACACCCACCGGAGAGGTGGTAGGATTACCTGGGTTGGCGCTAAGAGGCAAAGGAGTGGCAAAGGACACTGGAGGTAGGCCCCTTCGACCACATTATTCACAATTAACCAGGCTAGAGTCCAGATGCTGACAAATAGTACTATAAGTTTCTGCCTCTGTATAGTGGAGAAATCTGGTGGAAACTATCAGAGTTTTTAGCAATTATTCCACCAAAGCTCTAGTCAGACCAGTAGACCACATTTTGATAAACAGTTATTACCACATGTGTTTTTATTTCTTTGTCATCTTTCAAGTCCTTAACATAATAGTATTGAGTGTGGTATTTTTTTCATATGTTCTTGGTTATAGAACCTGTAGCTTATGAAGTGTGCTTTTTAGTAATATGTTATTTTTGTTGCCGCCTTCCCAATATTAATCTTTGTAGGTTACATAAGGATTTAAACTTTCCTAATAATTGTTTTCAAAAAGGGAAAACATTTTTTAGGAAAAAAATAGGGAGTACAAGGAAAAATTTGAGTAATTGAGAGAAAATTTAGGGTATAAATAATAAACTCTGGAAATAATAGGAAAATATGGCAAATCAATAAAATACTGGGGAGGGAATTGGGTATATTTTGGCAAAAAAAAAAATAGACAAAACTTTATAAAGAAAATAGAACACATTGTGTTTTTTTCAGAACGGCAGTAATAAAATGAAAAGAAAAAAATGAAAATATTAAAAGAAGGCAATATTTATTCAGATGTCAAATCATAATACAATTTTAATACTCCACATTACTCTCCTTGCCACTGCATCTTCACACTGGGAAAATCTGACCTGTTGCATTTTTGCCTACCATACACCTTTAAAAAAGTGTGTGTCAGAAAGGTAGCAACCTTATGCAGCAGGCCCCTGGTCTTCAGCTATCACCTTACTTGGGGTTCTTTCTTTTTGGAATGTACATATATTCTCAAAATTACTTAATATAACTAGATTACTTGTTTTCATTCAACATCAAACTCTCCTGAGTAACTGAAAACTTTATTTTCTTTTAACTAATGTTAACTGAGGGTGAACTGAAAGTTTGAACCCAGACCTGCCAGTCCTAGGATCTTCCTAAGATATATGAGGACTGTCAGATACTTTGACCTTGAAGGGACTAACTTTCCAAAGTAGGAAGGCTTAACAGCCCACCACCAACATTCAGTCTGTACAAAAGGGTCCCTACAAGGTAGCATATACAGGGACATATAAATATGACCTTGATTAGTTCTGTACAGATGGAATCACTTGTCCTTGATTTACAGAAGGTAAAATACTAGAAGTTGAATCCTACACACTAGTAATAGAGCAGCACTTCTGGAATGAAACTTTTTCCTTCCCCTTTCCAGTGCAGCTCACTGTGCTCCCATCCTGATAATAAGCTCCTGAAGATGCACCTTAGTGGTTGCCAGTAAGCTACTGAAGATGCAAGTTAATGGTTGCTATTACGCTTCGACAGGGCCTATAAAACAGAGCTGTTCCGCCAGGACTTTGGTTGAGGCGGTGGGTGTCCAATCATTCCATCTATCGGCCTCCCCCTGCTAATCTTACATCTTCGATCAGCCCATCCAGTGAAGTCCAACTATCTAGTCTACGGCCTAGCAGCTCCAGCTTTGAGACCACTATACTAAATGCTGTGCCATCTGTTTAATTTTATAGTTCTGTTTTAATCTGTTTTAACTATTGTGTGAATGATTCTTATGCTATGTTTTAACTTCTACTGTGGAATGTTGTAACTTTACTGATGTTATCTGCTCTGAGCCCGCATGTGGGGAGGGTGGAATGTAAGCCAAAATTAGTTAATAAATAAATGGAAGAGTAAGTTGGTGGACATATTGTATGAGCAGAAGTTTCCCATGTATGAGCATAAGGGGACTCAGAAACAAACCTTAGGCATTTTGAAGAGTTCTACCACTAATTACTAGGGATGCACATGAATCGGAAAAATGCAGTTCAGTTCATGGCATGCCCAGTTCATGAGCCATGAACGATCATGAACTTTTAGTTGCCAAATGAACCAGTTTGGTTTGTGAGGTTCATGATGTGGTAGAATGCCCTCTCCAGTGTGTTAGAAACATCAAACTTGCAGAGGATCTTTGACTGACTCTCCTCTACCTGCCCTCCACATTTGGTGAGTATTATTTATTTATTTATTTATTTTATTCGACTTATACCCCGCCCTCCCTGCCAAGGCAAGCTCAGGGTGGCTTCCATAAAATACATATATAAATACAATTAAAATCCATCATAAAAATAACCAAAAACCATAAACATAAACAAAGCATTTATCCTAATGTGCTGGAAAAATATTCAGTAAAGTGTGAGAGCAGAGAATTTCAGATTTAAACAATACTCCATGGTGGCAATAATCATGATGTTCCTGCGTCAGCTCCATTGATCTCCTTATATACATGCAGCACTGGAGGGCTAAAGATGGTAAGACCAGGGCACAGCGACACTCCTTGCTGTACAATGTGGTGTACAATCCTTAATCAAATACCTGGTGGAAGAGCTCTGTCTTGCTGATATTAGATTTACATGGTCCAAGTTATGACCCCCCAAAGAAGATGCCCCCGGGAAAGTGCTTTCTGGGGAAAGGTTCAGAAGTGTATAGAACAGATCCTATGCAAGCTAGAGACATCAAAGTCGCATGGGACCTTCCCTGGATGCTCCTCTACATGCCCTTTAAGTTTTGCCCCCCTATTGCTTTAAAGTTTGGTTAACATTTAGATTGAGCAGATGCAGTCTGTCTGGAAATGTATCCATTTACAAACCTTCATGAACCACTTGAAAGTTCATGGAAAATTCATGCTGGTTGACCTGCCATAAACTAGTTTGTGAACCACGAACCAGCCAAAATTAGTCAACTTTAGTTCCTGAGCCAGTTTATACTCATTCCTACTAATTACCTCAGGGATTCATTTGCATCCCCTTTCTTTCCAGTGTCATTAATTGAAATTTGATGTATGGTTTGAGATATTCTGTCATTAGGGTTATGAAGCAGATATTTCTAAGTGGTAGGTTTGCCAACCCTAAATAGTGTTGGGTGGGCTTAGATACTTTCATGCCTGCAGCAGAAAAGCAGACTAATTCCCTTCCTCTGCTCTGGACTGGAGCTCATTTTACATCACATTGGGTCCTCTGGGAGAAAAACAGTTATAAAATGACAGAAATGCCAATAAAATGGATCTGTTTCTGGAATCTGCTGCCTGAAGTGGCTGTTTTGTGTTGTTTCATAATAATGTAGAACTCACTGAAACACAAACTAAGCTCTTACACAGATCATAGTTTGCAATAGCACGATCATGTCAGAATGTTAATCGTTCTGCATGAGCCACTAAATAAAAGTAATTACCAACTGTTCAATTTATGGAGGCTTTCTGCTTGGATCATCTCACATGTCTCCTATATTGATGATCTTTTAAAAAAAATTATTATTTTCGTTTATATTTTAAGCCAGTAATTCATTGCAGTCTACCTTCTGGTCAGTAGTTACAAGATTGTTTTCAACGGCTTGTGTACTTAATTGAATCCTTTCAACTTAATTTTTTTTAACACAGGAAACTAATTATATTTGGCTTCCATTCACCCCCGGATCTTTCAATTCCCTTGTGGATCATATTGAGGCTTCTGTAAATTGTAATTAAGAACAGGAATAGGGCATGCTATGTTACACATCAATATTGCTATTAAACAGTCACCTTTCATTTAAAAAGGATCACTGTCTCTGTGTAAATAGAATTGGGGGTTATGATCATAGGATGCAATGGCTGATGTGGCAGACTTTTACATTATTTTAGTGTACTGTCCTTTTACAGGCCATATTTGGCAACCAATCAAGTATAATTCTATTGATAACGTCAGACGTCTTCAAGTACCATTTAAAAACTGATTAAGAGCTTTACTGACTTAAGGTTTTTATTAAGCTAATGCTGACAAAATTACTGAAACTCAATTAATGTAACCATTTATTCAATGAAATTTTCATGCATTTCACATTTTTATTATACATAAATATATCGAGCTGAGGGTGCAGGGAGACTCCAGAAACTGGAGTAATGCATGAAATCACTTCCAGTTGTGTACACAGAAGTGACATAATGGTGCTTTGAGGTGCTTTGGGAATTTCTGAAATCTCTGTGGTTTTTACCATAGAGATCTGGGGAAATCCTGTAGAGTTACATGATGCTGTGATGTCACTTCTAGTTATGCAACTGGAAGCAATGTTAAGGTATCACATTACCCTGGTCTTCTCTCCCCCCATTTTGCTTCTGCTGTTGCACTGAGCAGCAGCAGGATCCTGGAGCCCAGAGGTGGGAGGTTGCCTGTGTGTAGTAGGTAACCTGGTCCCCCTAATTTGTAGCATATTCAGGGGTCTGTTGGAGCGGGAGCGCACAGGAGCGCAGCTCCGGGAGTGAGGAGCCCAGGGGGCGGGCACATGACCAAGCCCCACCCCCTCCTCGGCTTCTCCGAGCAGTGCAGAGGCGCAGCACCCCGGGGAAAGCCCTGCTAGGGTCTTTATTGTTTTTAATGTTTTGTTTTAATATTGATAATTTTATCATTGTGCCTTTTATGACTGTGTGCTGCTTTTCCAGAGACTTGCTCAAAGTGGCATATAAATTTTCTAAGTATACCATTTTTTATCTGGGCACGTGGCACATAAGTACTGGAGAAATTTCACCAACCCTTCAGCAGCTTCCACCTCATCAGTTTGGTGTAGTGGTCAGGACTCTAATCCGGGAGAACCAGGTTTGATTCCCCACTCCTCCACATGCAGCTGCTGGTGTGACCTTCGGCCAGTCACAAGTTCTCTCAGAGCTGTTCTCTCATGAGCAGTTCTCAAAAGACCTCTCTCAGCCCCACCTATCTCACAGGGTGTCTTGTTGTGGGGAGGGGAAGAGGAAGGGATGGGTGGTGCGCATGTCCTGGGTATCTCAAGTCTACTTGAAACCTGGTAGTTTCAAGGGAGCAGGAAGAGGATGAGGGTGTGTTCTTTACTCTTATTTTTATTGCACAAAGTATTGGATGGGGAAGGGAATGGAGGAAGAGCAGGTCAGTTTCACTCACCTGTGGAGTGGAGCCTGAGGGGTGGGTGTTGCCTTCTGACACACTTCCGGTATGTTAGGGGGTGTGGCATATGCAAATGAGTTATGCAAATGAGCTCCTGCACCTCTTTTTCTATGAAAGGACCCCTGAGTATATTAAATTTAATCTTGAATGATTGTACCTGTTAATCAGGAGATTAATCAAATAGAGAATAGTTGATTCATCAGCAGGCCATGTTGTACAGTGTCATCCTAAGCAGAGTTACACCCTTCTAAGCCCATGCACTTCAATGGCATTAGAAGGGTATAACTCTTCTTGGCTGGCACTACTAATCAGTGGAGGTGAGACTAACAGTCCAATTCTAAAGACACTTTCCTTGATGAAAGCCTTGCTGAATAGACCTGATTAGCATTCTAAGTAGACCTGCTTAGCATTGCATTGTAAAAGTCACATTTATTTTCTGAAGGCATTTTGAGGCTGCTGTGCTACCAGAAAGTGGAAAAAATAAATGTAGCCTTTCATCATCATAATGAGTGGTATTTTTAAAATTAATTTAATTTTCTGGTTTAAAATGCTATTTATTTTTAATTCATCCATTATTACATTCATTCATTTTAATTTTCCCATTTGTTACGATGGGAAACACATACAGTTGAGGTTTAATATCTTTGTTTTACAGCCAACATAAAATTGCAAGCACTGTCCTCCTCTCTCAACAGATTCTGAATGCTAAATTTCAGATAGGGAAAACGGCTATTGGCTTTATAGCCAATTAAAGTTCTCACAAAGTGGTATTTTCCCCCATTGAACATGTTCTCCTTGAAGTTCTTAGCATCAACAGTAAGGACAACAATTGACTATCTGCTTGTATTCCGAAAAATCAAAGTACCACACAAGACACTAACAGAATTGCAGTAGACGTAACTCAGAATCAGAAGGGGAGTTGTTCCTAGTATCTGCTTGCCAATTCTGTCTCTCAGAGCCTGTGAGAAACAGCCAGGTGCCATCCTCATCAGCAACCTCCTGGCTGCTTTTCCAGGCAGCCTGACAGGCTGAGCATGACCCCTGCCACTCCTTGTCATCTTATGGAGGTTCCTCTTCCTGCAGGAAGCAAGGAATCAGCCAGTCAGCATGTGCCTCCTGTCAAGCTGTCCCAAACCACTGCCAGCAGTTGTTGCAGAAGCTCTTTAAAGGGGCAGGCTTCCAATGTTTCCTCTGTCCTGAGGCAGCCCCCAATTACTTTGGGAGCCTCCTTGTCCCTGCCTGTACAAAAACCTTACACTCTAGTGTAACTGAAACTTTCTCTCATACACAACTAAAAACAATAAATCAGTCACTGTTGCAAAAGGGGCAACAGTACCTCACTCTGCTACTGTCAGCTTGTGGTGGATCCATGTTCACTAACCCCCATTTTGCGACCTAGCTCTACTTTTTTTGCTACTGCCACCACACAGAGAATTTCATAGAAATTTTTATCACACATAACATCTCCATCCTGAGACAAGCATAATATGGAAAGTGTAGAAGTTCTTTAAAAAAAAATCCTACATCTTTATCAATATATTGAAAATTTTCAAAATAAAGTTTTGGGAGTTTCAGCAGCTGTTTAGATTCTCTGTTCTATTCTGACTCCTTGCTGAGTCACTGAAGTGCTCTTCCCCGCTGGATCATCTTTGTTCTGCTTAACAAATAGGCAGGGGTCATTTCAAGCAGGAGCTTGGGGGAGCTCAGCTCCGGGAGTTGGTGCCAGCCCCCCCCCCCCCCCCCCGTGGGGGAATGCCTGCTTGTGTCATGGCTGCAGCAAAATGACCCCGTCCCCTGGAAAGGTCCTTGTTCCTCCGACCAGCCTTCTGAAGGCTTCAGCCACCACTGAAGCTATCCTCCCAAAATAGTGGTATTTCTGAGGCTTGGATTAGTAGCTGTCCCCTCTCTGCCAGCTTTCTTTCTTTCTTTCTTTCTTTCTTTCTTTCTTTCTTTCTTTCTTTCTTTCTTTCTTTCTTTCTTTCTTTCTTTCTTTCTTTCTTTCTTTCTTTCTTTCTTCCTTCCTTCCTTCCTTCCTTCCTTCCTTCCTTCCTTCCTTCCTTCTGACATACTTCCGGTAATGTCAGGTGGTTTAGCCAAATAAGTTATCCTAATGAGTTATGCTAATGAGCTCCTGCACCTCTTTTTCTACAAAATGACCCCTGAAAATAGGAGATCACGTTACCTGCTTTCCTAGAACGCACATATAAATTCATTACAATCCAGAAGGGAAGCTTAAACTTAACAGTAGTTTATTTGGAATGCTGTCAAGCCAATCTATTCCATTTGAAGTATCGAAGTTCTCTTTATTGCAAACCAGATTGTACAGCCTAGAATGCCTTAGAACTAGACCAGGGAGAAAGAATGTGGAGAGGCTAACAGGTGGTGAGAAATATCTGCAGAAGCTGGTGTCCAGAGCATGTGGCAGTTAACTGGATTTGGCTTTCACATCGGACTGAATCGTCTCGACAATGACTAGGAAATTTTGGCAAACACATCTGAGAAATATCTCATACAACCACGGCTATTTTGGGGCAGGAACACACAAGACTGGAATTCTGGCTGGCTTCTGAGTTGTCCATGCCTACAACTTCCCCCCCCCCCAGGTTCCCCAGGCGCCTTGCAAGCCATGGGGCGCCCGGGGAAGCCAAGCTGATCCAGGGAGGGAAGGCAGTTTAAACTGCCTCCCCTCCTTTGGGTTCCCCAGGCACCCCGCAGCTGGGGAAGCCAATCCAGAAACTGCCTTCCTTCCCTCGGGTTCTCCATGCGCCCCACAAGCCACAGGGCACCTGGGGAAGCCAATCCTGGGAGGGAGCTGCGCTGTCAGGGGTGTGGCCTAATATGCTAATGAGTTTCTGCTGTTGGCTTTGGCCTATTATGCTAATGCGTTCCTGATGGGCTTTTTCTACAAAAAAAGCCCTGCGTACAACTTTTGTCTTTATTCAGCAGAATATCACCAGCTCTTCTTCGAAAGGTCTTATCATATCATCAATTGCTATAGAAGACAACAAATACCAGAATATGTCTCAGGATATCAGAATTTTCTCAGTGGAGGGTGGTAAGCAGGGGGGTACTGCAGGGATCAGTACTCGGCCCGATGCTTTTTAACTTGTTTATTAATGATTTGGAGTTGGGAGTAAGCAGTGAAGTGGCTAAACTTGCAGATGACACAAAGTTGTTCAGGGCGGTGAGAACCAGGGAGGATTGTGAGGCACTCCAAAGGGATCTGTCGAGGATGGGTGAGTGGGCATCAACATGGCAAATGGGGTTTAGTGCAAAGTGATGCACATTGAAGCCAAAAATCCTAACTATAAATATACATTGATGGGGTCCAAACTGGCGGAGACTGACCAAGAGAGAGATCTTGGAGTCATAGTAGATAACTCACTGAAAATGTTGAGACAGTGTGCAACTGCAATGAAAAAGGCCAACGCTATGCTGGGGATTATTAGGAAGGGATTGAAAACAAATCAGCCAGTATCATAATACCCCTGTATAAATTGATGGTGCGACCTCATTTGGAGTAC
Organism: Lepidodactylus listeri; assembly: GCA_029233225.1. Lineage (NCBI taxonomy): Eukaryota > Metazoa > Chordata > Lepidosauria > Squamata > Gekkonidae > Lepidodactylus > Lepidodactylus listeri. Next base: position 77,610,885 of record JARCFY010000001.1, read on the forward strand.
TGTGTACAGTTCTGGTCACCACACCAGATATTATAGCATTGGGAAAAGTGCAGAAAAGGGTAACTAGAATGATGAAAGGGTTGGAACACTTTCCCTATGAAGAAAGGTTAAAGCGCTTGGGGCTCTTTAGCTTCGAGAAACAATGGCTGAGGGGTGACATGATCGAGGTTTATAAGATTATGCATGGGATAGAGAAGGAAGAGAAAGAAGTACTTTTCTCCCTTTCTCACAATACAAGAACTTGGGGGCACTCAGTGAAATTGCTGAGCAGTTGGGTTAGAACAGATAAAAGGAAGTTTTCTTCCTTCCACTTCTTCACCCAAAGAGTGATTCACATGTGGAATTCATTGCCACAGGAGGTAGTGGTGGCTACAAGCATGGACGGCTTCAAGAGGGAATTAGATAAACATATGGAGCAGAAATCCACCTGTGGCTATTAGCCACAAGGTATAGATAGGAACTCTCAGTCTGGGACAAGTGATGCACTGTATTCTTGGTGCTTGGGAAGGCAACAGTGGGAGGTCTTCTAGTGTCCTGGCCCCACGGCTGGACCTCCTGATGGCACCTGGTATTTTTGGCCGCTGTGTGACAGAGTGTTGGACTGGATGGGCCATTGGCCTGATCCAACATTGGCATCTCTTAGGTTCTTATGTTAATACTAGATTGTGTGCTTATATTCATTTACTTACTTATATTATCTACAGTCCACCCGTCTCACTGAGACTCAGTGTGAATTACACACCATAAGTTAACATAATCAACAGAATTGGACATCCAGTAAACAGTGCAAAAGGGTTTTGATTGCAGAAATCTGAAAGCAGAACTGAAACAAAGCTGAAACATTTAAACATTACATGTCAAATGATGCAGAAATTGCACAATAGGAGATACATATAGCCACAGACAGTCCACATTCCTTACCCCTTTACCAAATCATCTTTCTGAACCCCATTTCATCACAGTACAGACCTGCACTGGTAGCTCTGTAAAAAAAGCCTTCCTGAACAATTCAGTTTTACATAATTTGCCAAAAGCCAGAAGAGTGGGAGCTTCTTAACCTCAGTCATTCCATAGAATGGGGGCCACAACAGAGAATGTATATGTATGGGTAGCTGTTGAGCTTGCCCATTTAAATGGTGGCACCAGCAGAAGGCCCTGCTCAGATGAGCCAGTCTGTCATGGCAGAGAATAAGGTGGGAGGCAGTCCCGCATAAAGGAGGGACCATGAAGTGCTTTGTATGTGATAGCCAGTACCTTGAGCTGAGCCTGGTAACACAGTGACTGAAGAATGGGAGTAATATGCAAGTTCCACATAGTTACTGATAATCACCAAGCTGCAGACTGATTTTGCACAAGCCACTGCTGCACCCCCACTCTTCCCTGTCCCCCGATTGCATGTGTCAGTTTCCCACTATGAGCTGCACAGCCACATTTTGTCCCGCAGTTTCCCCCCATTTCCCCAGCATCTTCTTGATCCTGTTTTTTAAGGATCTAGAAGACGCGGGGGAAATCGGGTGAAGCTGCAGGTCAAAATGTGGCCACGCAGAAGATAGTGGGAAATTGACACATGCAACTGGGGGAAAGGGAAGAGCGGGGGCAGAGCAGGGGTTTGTGCAAAACCAGTTGCAGTGTTCTGTTACAACTCGAGTTGCCAAGCTGACTTCATATGTAGAGTGCATTACAGTAATAGAGTCTCAGTGTTACTGTGGTGTGGTGTGGATCCAAGTTGTCAAATCAGCCATGTCACAGTAGTCATCCATCTTCTGGGCCAGGCTGGGTTGGAAGAAACTGTTTTTTGTAGCTGCATTAACTTGCTTCTCCTACAGCAGTGCTGGATCCAGTATAACCTCGAGGTTGTTAACTGCCAGCAAGTGTCAGCTGAATTCCATCAAAAGTGGGAAGCACAATGTCCGACAAGATCTCCAGCTTCCCAATTTCAATGAAATTTCAATTAAAATGCAAGCCTTGTTTGGATTTCTGCTAATTTGTAGCTGATGAATATATATAGCTATATACAGTGATTTATTTAGTAGATTAAATGCTAAAAGGTATCCATTGGGTAATAATATAATTACATGATATAATGCTTAGAGTATGACTTAGCACAATACTTTCTTGTTCTTATTTCATTAATGTCTTCATGGATAGAAATTTTCCTAAACTATAATTAGAGAGTATATTATATATATCGCATGAGTTAGAAAAGCCATATCTCATCTAAGTATCCATTACTGTGCATAGAGACTATTATGCTTCTGTATCTACCACTCATCTTAATGCAGTTATATATTAAATAAAATGATCGTCTGTCAGTATTGCAGGCATCTCTGTAAGGCATATACATTTGCCTAATAAAAAAGGCAAATATGTCCATTAGTTCAGTTATGATATTTTTAACCTTTAAAAATTCAAAACGTGCCTTCTTTTTATTCCACCGTGTTAATGCTAAGAGTTTTAAAGTTTGCTTATCTAAGTTTATTGCACTGTCAATTTTACATTAAATTAAGTGGAATTGCCGGGGGGGGAGGGTAATTTTGGTTCTTTGAACCAAGTTTAATACTGGAATTATATGAGGCTGCACAGCTTTGAAAAAAAAATGTGGCCTATAACCCCAAAGTATGACCACAAACAAAATCCATAAACTTCCATGAATTTTAAAGACTGCCTCTTTTAAAAACGAACGCTTCTTTGCCTGCTTACTTTGAACTTGAAGTGAAAATATTGGAGTAGTTTCTTCTCAAGGCCTAGCAACCAAAGAATGTAAAAAACAAGTTGGATTCTGATTTTTATATCACTTTACAAACTTAAATCAGGTTCTTCAGTGTTGGACTCAAAGATATTTGTCTTGAGAAATGAATCCCTTCCCCTGATGTTGCCTCCTGATTCTAGAATTCAGAGGTTTAGTGCCTTTGAATTTGTGTGTTCCCCTCAGTCACCATGGCTAGCAGCCACTGATAGATCCATCCTCAATGAATCTATTCCCTTTTAAAGCTGTTTATTCTTGAGGCCATCATTATATCCTCTGGCATTGAATTCCACATTTTAATCACTCTCTGTGTTACAAAGTTTTTTCCTTTTGTCCATCTTGAACCTACTTTCCATCAGCTTTGTTGGATGCCCTTGAGTTCTAGCAGTTTGGGAAAGGGAGAAAAAATTCTCTTTGTCAACTCTTTCCAGCCCATGCATAATATTATAAACCTCTTATCACGTCCTCCCTTAGTCATCTCTTTTCTAAACTCAAAAGTCCCATACTCTTCAGCCTTTCCTCATAGGGAAGTTTCTCCAACCTTCTAATTATCTTGGTTGCCCTCCTCTGTACTTTTCCCAGCTTTGCAATGTCTTCTTGAGATATAGTGACCAGAACTGTGCACAGTATTCCAAATGAGGCCGCATCATAAACCTATTGATTCATTGATCTCAGTGGGGAATACATTTTAGTATAACTATCCCTTTCTCCAATTGAGATGAAATTATCAGAGACTGTATTCCTCAGCCAAGGAATCCTCCCTTCCAAACAGGAAGATAAGAGAAAGTGTCAATATTCCAAAGGCATTAAAATTCTCAGCTGCAGAACGGGGACATGGTAGGGTTACAAACTCCAGGTGAGCCTCAAAGTTTTCCAGAAATCCCAACTATCTCTAGAAAAAGAATTCATCTATAAAGATGAAGCAAGTAGGTGAAGGCAAGAGATCAGATGCCTTCCTCCTTCCATCCCTATGTTACTACACTCCATTTGTTGTCAGCATCATGCCATGGTTGTTTTCTATAGTATCTAGGAATTTGATTAATCTTCAATTGCTCTGGAAACTTAGAAGCATGTTACCTTTTACCAGGAGGGTACGTCTATTAAAAGAGTACTTCTCTAAGTCCATTGACTTCAATGGATTTAGAAAGGTATAAATCGTCTTAGAATAGCACTTACAGTGCCATTTTCAGAATACTTTCCTGGGAGTAAGCCCCACTGCTTAGAGTTGTTCTCTCATTTTCCTGTGCAATCTAACATTTATCTGAATAATAGTGGTGTGTCAGTTAGAGTTGTCAGGTCCCCTTGTTGTTCCAGGAAGGGGATTTGGGGGGCTCTCTGGGATGTCCCCGATGTAATGACATCACCCGGAAGTGACACTATCATTTGGGGGATGTTGCGTGGGGATGCTCTGGTTTAAGGGCAAACTCTATGGTAAAACTGGCTTAAAATCATAAAGTTTTGCCCTTAAACTAGAGTGTCCCCATGTGATATCCCCAGCACGATGACATCAATTCCAGGTGACATCATCACATTGGGGAAGTCATGTGGGGGCATGGCTGTTTGGGAGTGAGGTTCCCCCACCAACCAGCTGGCTGGCAGCAGGGAAAAGCCCTGAAAACCGGTGGAACCCCCACCCCGACCTGGGGATTGGCAAGCTTAGAGTCAGTTTATATTATAGAAGGCAGTAATGACATACATGTGGCACCAAGGATAGGCATCAAATGTAGTGGATGCCACTGTCATGTTTAAATTGTAGATCTGGTTCAGGAGAATCAGATGTGTGTTGTTATCCATCAGAAGACTACACCATTACTGTCTGTTTGGTATGGGATTGTATGGACGTTACCTAATTTTTAACACAACTAATAAAAACATCAGTTCCTTCTCTGTTTCCACCCAGCTTGCAAAGTAGGCAATATCAATAGGGGAGAACTGAGGAAGGGGAAATACTGCAGTCTTTGCCCAATCCGCCCTGACTGTCTGCCAGCCTGTGAACACAAAACCTATGAGTTAGCCATAGGAAGGAAACTTTTTATGCAAACACAAGACCCATGCTTTTATAGAACCAGGGAGGCCTACCAAACCCTGAGATGGTTTGTAGAAAGTGGAAGTGCTGAGCATAAAAATGTCCATTGAGATTATCCTGTTTTCTGTGAAGACTGACTGATTGCTTGGGTTGTACAACATCCCTAACAGGCCTACAGTAGCTAGCAGGATCACTCTTTCCCTTCGCTACCCCTTCCACCTCCTGCTGCCATGCAAATGAAATAGCCGAGCATTAGAACAGTCAGATTGAATAGTTTCCAACCACTCCTAAATGTTGGAAATAATTCTCTTTGGATCTAGATCATTTACTTTATTTATGAATGGGTGTGAATGTGATCTGATTAGTAAAGTTCCAACTACACACACCTACCAAAAAGGATATAGACTGGGCTCTCAGTCCTTAGATAGAGAGACATATTCCTTCAATATAGCCTGTCTGCTCCATTTATTTTCAGGAACTCAAACTTTCTTTCCCCATTCCTACTTCAATCTTCAGCTAAAATAAAACTGAGAGCACACATAGTAAAGCTACCACTGTCCCCTACCATGCATCAGGCAGAACCCATCACTGGGCAAATGAAAAAGATGTGCAGCTGGATACAGTAGCTTTTGGAGCCCCTGCCATTGATGTGGTGGCTCCTGGACTTCCTGTCAGCTGCTGGGGGCCCTGCCAGCTGGATGTGGTGGCTCTCAGGACAAGGGCAGCCCCAGAAGCCCCAAAACAGGTCAAGATAAGGAGATAAGGGTTTTAAGTATTGAGCAGGAGGCGATGAATTCAAACAAACAGGCTTTTATTCAGTGACATTGTTCAGCTCAAAAGACAGCTCTATGAGAGCAGCACTTTCATTTATACTGTTCCAACACATTACTTTCAACAATGAAACTATATACAAGCAATACTATTGGACCCAAGCAGGGCTCAGTGATAGAGTATCTAGATTGGCTTCAGGACCAATGGGAGTCTTTATTAATCAGCCAATAGGAATTGGAGCTTTAGGATACCAGAGCCCTTTTCAAGCTATTACTGCTTCATATTCTAAACAAACACAACAAAGGGGGAAGACTGAGAGAGATTGTGAGATTTGAAAGAGAGAAAAGAAGGGAGAGAAATGGGGGAAGACTGAAAGAAAAAGGGAATAGGGAAATTTTCTGAGAAGGGGTGGGGGAAGAAAGAGAGGGGGAAGATTGACAGATAGGGGAAGGGGGGAGGAAGAGAAGGAGGAGAAGACTGTTAGAGAAGAGGGGGAAAGGAAGGAAGAAAATGTGGAGGGAAGGGAAGCACTCCTCCCTATAAACTTCTTGTGAGTCTCCACTTGTATACTCTGATAGCCAAATCAGCCAAATCTGAGGATCCTTGAATCCGATGACTGGAGTCATGGATGGACAAAACAGATCATCCTACAACCCTGAAAATCACCCCAGGTTTGCAGAAAAGTCTGAAATCTACATTGCAGTGGGTTTAAAAACCCAAAATGATAAAAGGAGCACCTGCAGCTTTAATAAATGGAAGCCCTCACTGGCTGTTGCTAGGCAATTACAGCATTCTATGCTTGGTGTCTGTCAGTAAAAGGCAGGAGGAGGGGTAGGACTGTTTCTAGGGATGTGAGTCTGGCAGCAACCCCTCGGTGACTTGATACTACCAGACTTGCATGACTCAACTAGGTCTGGCTGCGTTCTACTGTTCAACAGCAGCCACCCTATGAAAGCCAGTGTGGTGTAGTGGCTAGAGCTTCAGAATAGTGTGCAGGAGACCCATGTTTGAATCACCAGTCTACCATGGAAGTTCATGAGGTGAAGTTGTGCTAGGCACCAATACGTTCAGCCTAACCTATCTCACATATTGCTATGAGGATAAAAAGCAGGAGAGGAGAATGGTGTAAGCTACTTTGATCTCCATTATGGAAAAAGGTGAGGTATAAATGAAGTAAATAAATAATTAATATAGCTGTAGACAGGAGGGAGATAAAAGGTAGCTTGGTGATTGGCTGAAAAGGAGAAATTGAAGCAGGAAAAGGGGAGATGATATGGGGGTTGTCAGGAGGAGGGAAAGGGGACATAGTATGTGGAAAGGGGCACAGGGGAAAGTGATGCACCCTCCAGAAGACCTTGAGGGTTTTTTATTCTGCAAGTGTGCCAGGCCTAGCAGCCAGCATCACACAACTGTGCCATAATTTTCCTAAGCAGAGGCTGCTGGGGCAGGGGGAAGCTGAAGACAGAGAGGCAAATAAAGGTAGGTTGGCTGTTGGGTAGGAAAGTGAGAAGGAAGCAGGGAAAGGGGAGAGGCTGCGCGGGCTTTCAGGAAAGGAAAAGGGGAAATAGTGGTGGAAATGAGGAGGTGGAAATGAGACCCCTCCGTGAAAGTTCCTGAAAGTCTGTTTATTGTAATAGAGTCTGGCATAGAGGAACAGAACTGGCTTGAGAATCTAGCATTGTAGCCTCTTGTGTCTTATTTGCACATCAAAAACCCAAGGGACAGTTTTCCTCTCTCCAAACTTAAGTTAAGCATTAAAACAAGGTGCTTTTCACTTATACAGCCCACCAATATTTTTTAAATTATGGCAAAAATGTCATGAAAAGGTTTAAAGCACATTTCAAAATGTATTTGGTCAGGCAGTGAATAAAGTGTCCAGTAGGTGGCTGGCATTCTCCAGCTAAAGCCAACACGTTCCTATAACTAACAAAAGCCTTCGTTTAAGGAAGCTTGCTGTTGTGAGAAGCAGAGAGAGAGAGCAGACGTCCCAAAGATACTGCCTCTGGGATATGTGTGCTTAAAAGAGCGGTTTTTTACTTTTGCTGACAACGGAGCTTATTCTAAGTGCAGGAGCTGAAAATCAGAGCAAAACTGGGAAAGGGCAGCACCTCCTAAAAGTTCTTGCAGAATGTAATCCACTTGTTTCATCCCTGAAATCATCAGCGTGTCAAACTTGATACTGGACTATGGACTCCATCTCTCAATCTGATAGATCATCTCTGCAAAGTGAGGGCGTAATATTCCCAGGCCTAATAAATAGGCAAGGGACCAAAGTTTTGGAACTGGACTAAAACTGAAGCGTTCTTGTGTGAATGGGCAGGGTTTATTTCGTACGAGGCACTTATATCAGACATTCCACTTCTGTTGATCACCTCCAAGGAGGAACAAAATCAATTTAGGAGAATTGATGTGGGAATTTTAAATCAAGCTGTCATTATCCGGTCACACCAACATCTGGCAATGGCTTCTGAGGAATGCATTTTACTAGATGTGGAATTAGATGGCTTCATTCTTTGTAACAGCTCTGCTAATCCACATGCGAATCTCTCCTTCTTGGATGAAGACTTCTTTTACTATAGATTTTTGTATGCAATTCCAACGATTTATGGGATCATCATTTTGATAGGGCTTGTTGGCAACATAACACTGATAAAAATCTTCTGTACAGTGAAGTCCATGAGAAATGTCCCTAACTTGTTCATTTCCAGTTTGGCCATTGGTGACTTGCTTCTCTTGCTCACCTGCGTTCCTGTGGATGCCAGCAGATACCTGTCTCCTGAGTGGCTGTTTGGTCGGGTTGGATGCAAACTGATCCCTTTCATCCAGCTCACTTCAGTGGGGGTGTCAGTCTTCACACTCATGGCTCTGTCTGCAGACAGGTAAGCATCCCTTGAGCTACAGTGTAGTTTTTTATATGATGGAAAGCAGTTGTCTCTAAATACTTAGTGTTCCTCCAGTGCTTCATTGTTCTGACAGATTTACAGAGAAGGATAAAGATACTTCTCTGGGACTGCTTAAAATCAATATCTAAAGCTGTATGTGTGCCATTTGCTATAATTTTCGCCGTCCGTGGGATTTATGTACTTAATTTAACTTTCTAATGTGCTTCATTTTGTAAAAAAAATAAATATCCAGTTAAAATAGCATTTAACAATTAATTTGACTCCTAGAAATTAAAATTAGTCAAGAGAGTCAGAGCTTCATTATTCAGGCACAAAATAGATCCATTTAAATGGCTTGACAATAGGATCTAAAAATATTGACTTAATTCCACTGGAAGCAGTGAGACTTCATTCCAGTCAAAACTGGTGAAAATCTCGTATACTTAACTTCTGCACCCTTTATAAAGAACTGAAGATATAGTTAACATTTCATAAATTTATCATTCTCCTAAATTCTTTCCTTCAAATTTACCTGATGAAAGATTCCAGGTGTCCATGTGATTTATACAAGAAAAATTTTCATTCTGAAAACAGCTGTAAGCTTCAGTACCTGGCTAAAGCTATTTAAAACCATTCTGAATACAAGGTATGAACATAAAATATTAGATTGTACATGTTTTCCTTATTTTGCAAAATCCAGAATCTGTGTATGCCATTTGTACAGAGGGTTTAAACATTTCTCCTGCATATACTTGGTGCCTCTCTAGGAAAAACAAACAAACAAACAAACTACTGAACTTTATGAATGCTGGATTTGCAGAAGCAGCAGTTCTGTAGTTAACAAGCCCCTTGGACAACAGGAAAAGTAATGGATTGGTATGCGATGGAATAGTTAGAAACTATTAGCTGTTAATCATCTCACTAAATTCCATCCTAGAAAAGGAAAGCCCACAATTTTGCATCATTCCTTTATATGTGGCTGATTTCTTTGCCATGAATGCTAATAATATTTGTTCAATAAACACCTGTCATTATAAAACTGGATCCTCTTTTAAAACTTTTTTAAAAATTGTGTCCTTTCTATTATATGTATGTAAGTGCCGTCAAGCTGCAAACAACTTATGGTGACCCCAGCAAGGTGCTTTCAAGGCAAGTCAGAAGCAGAGATGGTCTGTCATTGCCTTCCTCTGCAGAGCTTTCCTCTGTGGTCTCCCATTCAAGTACCAGCGCTTTGTATTAGCATACCATAATGTTCTGTAAACTAGAGTTCATTGTCCAGAACAAATTAGATCAAGAAATGGATAGGTTATTAGCTATGATATATCACATGCTGGTAAAAAAAGTGCTGAGCAGTTTGTGAGCAAGTACCTATACTAAATTGATGGGACATGGCAAAAAAAAAAAAAAAGGCAGCCATAACCAATGCTCCCTCTAAGCTGTGGCGTCTTGTGAGCAAAAATTCTACTTTGTGAGCTGCTGGCATTAAAGTTGTGAGCAAGCAATTTGGCTGCTGCATGAATTAGTTTGCTCTGGAGCCATCCTTCCTGAGCTAAGACAAAAATGTGAGAGCCAGAGGTTAAAAACCTGTGAGCTAGCTCACACTAACTCAACTTAGAGGGAACACCCATAACTAATTCCCAGAAACTGCTGTTTTTGAGCTCCAGCCACGGATGAGTGCCAAGGTTACTTGCAAAAGTCAGATAATCACCAATGCTGCAGTTTCTTGGATGGGGAGCAAAATTGACTCAAAACATACATGGACTCATTTATAACAAAAGAAAGAATCACCATGCCACGGATATGATTCAGTGTCTGCTTAGCTTACCTTTGGCCAAGCTGATGTCTCAGGAAAATTCACAAAGCATGATGGTAATATCTCTTGTGACTGGATTCCAACATCTGTTGTCATAACATGCAGATTGTGCTTGGCTAAAGCTAGAATCACTAGCTGAAAATACTTTCTGCACTTACCATTAAAAAAATATATGTCTAGTCACCAGCATCACATCTTTAGGCAATGAATTCTGTGAACTGATTATGTGCCATCCGAAGAAACACTTGGCCACTCTACAGATTATACAGAATGAAGTGATAGGATGCCAGGCTGCACCAGTTCACACTGCACTTTTGAAGATACGTATAATTCTGCCTGCACGTAACACGACTGTACACCAGGAAGGAGGCGACATAAGGCTATTTCCCCTGACTCACTCTTTCCACACTACTCATATTATAAGCAGCTGTCATTTACAACTTCAGCTTTCTTTTTGGTAAGCCGAGACATCTCAGGATCTGAAGCTTTTCACCATAAGGCAGAGGGATGCTAATATTGATTTGACTGGGAAGACCCAGGATTAAGACCTCCCCATAGGTTTTTTAAGGCTAAAGTGTCCATGGAAGAGGCAAGATTCACATGGCTCTAAGGAAGAATAGAGATTAATCTTCCCTGTGTAACATGAAACTGCATCCACTTCTGAGTGAAACTTGGCCCTATGAGAGAAAACATATAGGAATTTGTACAATACCTTTATGGTTAATAGCTGCCCCAGGGGTTAACTCCCTCCAGAGCTGTACCAGTAACTCAGAGTGCCCACAGTGCTACATATTCTGAGCAGTCCTGAGCCACACCCATGCTGTAGTGTTCAGCCACCACATAACTAGGGCAGTGCTAGTCTATTCTCAAAGAGCATAATTTACGCAGCAGCCAACAGACAAAGTTGGTGCATTTGCAGTGTTTTCTGTTTGTAGCCTGGGTAGCGTCTATAGCAACTGTGCCGTTGCGGTCAGTAGAGGCATTGTGTAAAGGTGGTGGCACTATGATGGACAGGGCTGCCAGAACCAATCAGAGGCCATGTGGCATGGGGGTGGAGTCCAGCGTCCATCTCAGGCAGGGAGCAGAGAGAGGCAGGCCATAGGAGCTGCAGGAGTTGTGCTGGTTTCCAGGAGCACACCCTCCAGTTGCTTAAGGGGTCAACTCCTGTCAGCAGATAGTGGGGAAGGGGTTCAAGCTGTCTGTTGCCGATGCCAGTGATGGAGCAGGAGAGGGGGCCCACTCAGGTGGCCTCAGATGTGGGGGCATGCAGCACTACCCTCAGGTCCCCCAATTCCCTCTTCAGTGGAGTAGAGGTGGTCTTGGACGGGAATGACTTGGGGCGTTGTCATTCCTGTTCCAGAGCAACCAGTGCCCAGAGACTGTCAATCTAAATCTATTCTGCATTCGCCATGTTTTCCATGTGTAGTAGTATAGTTGTGATGTATTGCGATAGAAACCATGTAAGTCATGTATCATTCTTCCATGCCAGTATGTCCAGTGGGCAAAAACCCCAAGCCCCACCCCCCTTCCAAAAACATTGAGTCTGCCTGCTGTATTAGCTTCCACCCCACCACTGACTCCAGGGACCCCCATGGTCCCCTGCTCTCACAGTGTAACCTTGAGAGATCTCTTCCCCCTGGGTGACAGAAGCCCCCCCCCCCTTCCTGGAGCAGACAGTAATGAATCTCATTCGTACACTTAATATATTGGTGACCATTCTCCCCCAAATGGCTTACATCATTCCTTTCTCATTCATTTCATGTTCACAACAACCCTGTGAGGTTGGTAAGGCTAAGGGTGTGCACCTGGCCCAAGGCCACCTAGGTAGCCTCCATGGAGTAAGTGGGGAATGGAATCTGGGTCTCCCAGATCTAGTCTCATGCTCTAACCACCGCACCAAGCTGGCTGAAGCCCTCAGAGAAAAGTGGCAGATGGACTAGGGGGAGGAGGGTAGTGGGGCTGGGAGAGGTTTGGAGGCTGTGTCATGTAGGCTGATTTTACATCTGACTTTCCCGCTGGAATCATTCTAGTTCCAAAAAAACCTGCCCATACCTCTGTGCGGTGTGAAACCATGCTGCCACTGAAATGTCCATATCTACTAATTGCCCTCCTGTGATCAAGCTAGTATTAAACTGCTTTATTCTGCTTTAAACAATTGTGGTTTCTTAGTGCACTTAAACCCCCTGGAGTGAAATTTCACACCACTGTGAAATCAGCACAGGAAAAGACAGCAGTCAAACTACTTTAGAGGGGAGGTGTAAAATCAGCCGTAGTCTAAATCAAACAGACAGAGACACAGTTGTGGCACAACACAGACTTTATTGAACAGCAAGCCATGGTGAGGTGTGAACAGGACTTCCTCTCTGGGACCACGGGGAAGAGGACTAAGGATCCCTTGCATGGCATGCATCTACGGGAGATGGCATTGCAGGTGAAACTTGGAAGGGGACTCCAATATGAGGGCTGGAGCCTCAGACTGAGCAGGGTGCGTGAAGGGGGGAGGCGGGACTTGCCAGAACCACACGTCTTCCTGTTGGATCTTCAGTTACAGGAAAGTAAAACAGAGATAACTCCAGCCATGGTGAGGGGGCACAAGTGCCATGCTGGGCTCAGCCCTGGATGTGGTGGCCTGCAAGGGTCTGCAAATGCAGCCGGGAGGGCATACCACGAAGCCCCTTAGTGACACACAATGGCGCCATCCAAATTACACTCACCTGTCCTGTGTTGAAGTGGTCCCAGATGGCTAGCGACCCATCCACAGCAGCATCTACAGTTGCTGCTTGAGGCTGTGATTCCACAAGGCAATGAGTTAGAGGGTTACAGGGCTAGCTGGTTCACCATGTACCTGCCAGCAGCTGCCAGACCCCACCACCACCACAAACATGCCCTGTCCTCTGCAGAGGGTGGGAAACAGGCATATGACAGAGCAATCACACACACACACACACACACACACACACACACACCCTGAGATCCCCCAGAAAACTTTTCTGGGATCTTTCCCCATGGCATGTCAGGGGCCATGGTGTTGCAAGGCCATAGCTTCTGCCACTCCTGCATGAATCCAATGCTGGGCTTGTGGGCCGGAGGCACTGCCGTGGCGACCGGCCTCAAGCGAAGGGAGGGGGAAGCCAGTTTGTGATCCTTGCCTCTGCTTGCCTGTCAGTGCATGGCTGCCCCTGTGGCTCAAGCTTTCAAAGGTGGGGTACCTGTTAGGGTTCCGAAATGGGAGAGGTCAGCCACAGAGTACAGACTTTGCTCTCCTCATTGGGTGAGTGCCAAGTGCTCACCCTGTAGTGCCAAGTGCCCTGTCTGTGCTTTCCCCAACACCTCACTTCCTGCTCTAAGTCCACAAGGCAGAGAGCTCCGAGACAGAGTTCCATGCTGCTCGCCCGAACGACTGAGTTGTAAGGTGTCCTGGAGGAAGTTTTTGTATGAAGGGGGTTGCACGACTGGGTGCCAGGGAGGGGGTTTGGCCACTCCAAGGAGGGAGGTGATTGGCCAAGCCTTTAGTTGGCACCCTGAGCTCCTCCAAGCCTAATGGGTGAGACTGCAGCGGGGGGGGGGGGGGGGGACAGGACACAACTTGATTTTCAAGTTCAATGGGCGCCTATGGGCGATGTCATGTTTTTTGTTGCTGTAACTTTCTGCCTCTGGCAGGGGGCGTTCCCAAGCTGAAAGGGCTCAGGGAGTTGACTAACTCTGGCCACACACCCCAAACTGCCCACTATCATGCTGGTGCAGGGGCCTATGCCTTAGTGGCACCAACAGGCAGCTGCAAGTGCCGGGGTGGTGCTGGGGCCTGCACCATCATAAGTGGCCCTTACGTGGGTGTATCTTAAACACACAGCAATGCAGAGTTCAGTTGGTTCCCTGGGCTTTTTCGCCCCCCCCCCCCCCCCCCCCCCCGATTGCCCTGCCTGCCTCTGAGAGCCAGTTTGGTGCAGTGGTTAAGTGCGCGGACTCTAATCTGGGAGAACTGGGTTTGATTCCCCACTCCTCCACTTGTACCTGCTGGATGACCTTGGGCAAGCCATAGCTCTGTACCAGCTGTTCCCTCAAGGACAGCTTGGGAAAGAGCTCTCTCAGCCCCACCTACCTCACAGGGTGTCTGTTGTGGGGAGGGGAAGGGAAAAGGAGTTTGTAAGCCGCTCTGAGACTCTTGAGTGAGTGAAGGGCGGGATATAAATCCAATCTCTTCTCTTCTTCTTCTTCTTCTCTAAAAGACCAAAGGACATCCTAATCACAGATTTCTTAGATCATACTGATTATTGTAGGTCGACCTTTTCTATACCTTCACCAACATCATAATCTCTCTTCTGAAGAGTATGAAATTCAGAATCGCAAATTATATTCTAAATGCGAAGGTATAATTTATGTCATATCTAGTTATAGATCATATTTCTGTTATCCAGTCTACTGGCTTTCTGGAAAATATGTTGAATTCAGTGTAAATTATCTTTGCAATTGTGGACGATGAAATCCCTACAGTTTGTGAAACATCCATTAAATATAGCTGCCAACATGCACACCCTTTTTTGCATACTACTTGCTTTTATTATTTTTTTATTTTATGAATTTTATTTTATGAATTTTTATCCCTGCCTTTCTCCAAGGAGCTCAGGGCTTCATATATGGTTCTTCTCTCCTCTGTTTTATCCTCACAACAACCCTGTAAGGTAAGTTAGTCTGAGAGAGAATGACAATCCAGATTCACCCAGTAAGTTTCATAGCAAGTGCTGATCTGAACACGGATCATCCCAGTCCTTGTCAGACACTCCACTCAGGCTTAATCCTGAATGTGGCAGTATGGCACTTGGCAGCAGGGGTGGGGGTGGTCAGTGGTAGGTAGCAGACACATAGAGCAATTTCCACAGCCTTATTCAACACAGTCAGACAAGAAGTCATACATTAATACAGGGAGGAGAGGTGTAACCTTGCTAAAAAAAATTGAAGTGCATGATGAATACTGCCCAAATGGGAAGTGAAGGGGGGGGGGGATGAAAGGAGCAGTGATACCTGTACCTTATTGGAGATGACAGCATCTACAGTGAATTAACTTCCCTTGGACAAGTCTCGAGGAAGTTAAGGCAAGATTAAGGACTATTACAAAGAATGGCACTGAAGTGTACATGCTTTTTATCTTTTTTGGGTTAACATAAGAACATAAGAGAAGCCAGTGTTGGATCAGGCCAGTGGCCCATCCAGTCCAACACTCTGTCACACAGTGGCCAAAAATACCAGGTGCCCTCAGGAGGTCCACAAGTGGGGCCAGGACACTAGAAGCCCTCCCATTGTTGCTTCCCCCCAGCACCAAGAATACAGTGCATCACTTGCCCCAGACCAAGAGTTCCTATCTGTACCTTGTGGCTAATAGCCACTGACAGACCTCTGCTCCATATGTTTATCCAATTTCCTCTTGAAGCCGTCCATGCTTATAGGTGCCACCACCCCCTGTGGCACTGAATTCCACATGTTAATCACTCTTTTGCTCTCCTTGGGTTCCAAATATTAACTGTTTTATGTCGGATCAAAAACAAATCTAGAAAAAAAAGCAAGGGTGAAAGTACAGAGTGTGGGGTGGATACGTTGCCATGGAAGATGAGGGAGTGGAAACTTGACCTTTCCAACCTGGCTGCTGGCTGATCCCAAATCTTTTTATCCTTGATTCAAGTGACCTTTGGGCAAAAAGGGATAAACTTATGACAGAGATGAAAAATATGCATGGGCTTCTTGCTCGTTTCTCTGGAGAGAAATGCTTTACGTTGGGGATGCACATTCATATCTCTATCCCACCACCCAGTAAGTCCAGAGAGAAAGACTAAAGGAAGGATAGTTAGTCCCATTCATTTAGGGGTACAAAAGTAAGTGAAACATAATGGGAATGAATGAACCTCAAGGAAACAAAAATGAAACGATGGGTGGGACAGCAGCCAGCAGTGCAGGAACAGGGTGAGCACCACCATCCCTCCCCACATCCATCCTGCTTGCATTCAGCTCCCAAGTGGGAGTGGCCCTGGATTGCTCTACGGTGTCCTACAGGGCAAAGGAGAGGTATGAGATTCCTTCAGTCAAAGATATTCTGATGGTTACTTCTAAGAAATTTTCAGAAACCTTCTTTCCCATATTTCTGCCAGTGTCTCAGATATGAGGCCAACAATTCACCAGACATAGGGAGAAAATGAATTTCTCCGGCAGGTAGCTAGGGCTAAAATAGGACTCCCTGATAGTTTGGGAAGGGATAAAGGGATACCATCCAGAGCTCCTTGTCCAGGCTATGCAAATGCTGATGTGCATAGCGATCCCACCCCCCTCAAACAAACCAGCAGTGTGTTCCATAAACTCAAGCAATAACAGTTCTCTGTTCAAGAGGGATGGATCAAGGGTGCCTGAAATCAATCAGCTTCACGCCTCTCAAGAGGCGATCAATGCAGCCAGAGGCAACAACACAGACCATCTGTTCAGTAGTGGCCATGAGGTACAGTATCAATATTGTGAAAGCTGTAAAAGTGTCTACAGGTTTGCTTTTTCAAGCATGTACCGATCTGATGACTTCCTGCATTACTGATGATTAATTTTCAGGATGCTACAGGGAGCTTTCTTAGAGTCTCCGTTCCAAAGCTATTGGCCACCAACCCTCCATGCACATGTTGCCTACATTTTCCACCTGTGTTTGCAGCAAATGGGGGACAACACGGTGTGTAGATTATATAGTCCAGTTAGTGAAGTGGGCTTAGTGGGCTTAGCGGGCCCTTCAGCCTGAGCATTTTACATGAAGCTCACCTCAGAAGCAATGGAAACTTTCTGTACCGATGGTCCTTTTAACAGGAAAACACAACAACCCCGAAGTCTTCCAAATGGGCTCAAGGCTGATTACTTCCTCTTTAAAATGGGGACTTCCCCACTAATTTTATAGGAAGTTAACCAAAATTTTAGAGAGTCCTTTCCTGGCAATTGTTTCTGAATTGGTCTCATTGTATTATTTAGTGCCTCGTGTACATGTAGCTAGATATGCATATCTGTGCCATTTGCTTTGCAGAAACGTACATCCTGTGCTGCCTGCTCCTGTGTCAATACAGTACGGGACTTCACAACAATCACAGGTTCAGTTTGCCTTTCTTCATCCCCCCTCCCCTGCCCATTTGCAAGCAGTCTCAGTGCAAACACCTGAAACTTACTGAATTAGTTTCCCAGTGAGATGTTTTAAGCACAACAGGCTCAGAGTTCTGATGAGCAGTGTGTGTGTACTTAACTCCCTTTTGGCATTTGTAGATGTAAACTGAAGGAGTACAGTGGTTGCAATGAACTAGGAAGGATAAATATTTCAGTTAAGAAATAATAATGGCCATGTATTATTCCCTTTGTTTATTTGCAGAGGCTGTTGATCCCAGTCATGAATCAGGGTTTCACTGCAGTAGATTAAAATAAGTACTGAATGGCACTGCAACAACAGTCCTGCCTCCATAAAATATAACACCCATTGCACTGAAGCTTGTTTCCTATTTCTTTGTAGACAGTGAAGAATATGACCTGAGATTTCAATCCGGGGCACAATTTCCGTTGCTAAGGTTCACTGCCAGAACATGCAAGTGACAATATCAGTGCCTTTCTCTTGGGAATTTCTTGGTGCAGAAGATCTCTCTCCCCACCCCCAAATCCTTTAATTGATATTCTACAGGAATTTGCAGAAAACCATGTACAGGGTTTGGGTTAAGATCTGAATCAGACTGATTTGGACCACTTGGGATCATCATGAACCTAAAGTTCTTAGCCTTTTTCTGCAGTAGATTCAAGTTCACTTGCCTTCTCTGCTGCAGTAGTTCTAGCACTGTATTGGATGATGGTAACATGAATTGCTGACAGATCCTTGGGCAGTTACTTATGGATTAACCACAGTATGCACACTGTAGTCTCCCAGCATAACAAGAAGCAGGGACCGAAAGGAATAGTGCACAGGAATCAGCATGTGTATTTGTTTTTTTTTCCTTCCAGAACATTCTGATAAGCTTAGCTGCCGCACTCTGTATCTGTATATGTTGTAAGAGAGGGAACATGACAATTTCTACAAGAAAGCCATTGAAAAGCACATACCCATGTCAATGCTGCCCACAGTGAATGTATAGTGTCATCCTAAGAAGAATTCTACCCTTTTCCCCACTGAAGTCAATGGAGAAGAGTGTAACTCTGCTTAGGATAATGGTAATGTTTAATCGACTTATCCTGCACAGCAGCCCACACATCTGGAATCATATTGTGTGGACAACTGTTCTGTGCAGATGCTACATGTCTATGAACTAAAGCATGACCTAATAATCTTTTAAATAAGAGTGGTACATAGCTATTTTCCTGTCCGCTAGTGGTCTAAAAGAAAAACTCCCAAGTAATGAGGCAAAAGCATTTCTGTAAATTAGAAGGGTTGGTTCTCATAAGCATGAACAAATAACATAAGTAGGCTAGGGAAAACATTAGCATCTTCTTGTTTTTTATGGCCTTCTTTCCAAGGTTGTTTTAAACGTAACGCTTGCTGTTGGCGCATCAACACAGGTAATTTTTTTTGGCAGGCTCAACGAACAGGGAGAATGGGTATGTGAAAGCCCAGCCATTACTTCCTCACTTCCTTGGAAACAAGTAGCATATTATGTAAGGTGTTTTTTAATAAATGTGATCTACCTTAGCATCAATGACAAAAGACAAATAATAAGTTTTAGGAAGAGATTTAAATGAAAGATCGTTCTCCGGCAGCGGCCGAAGGCTTGCGCCAGGGGGCGTGGTTGCCTCTATGAAAGGAGGACATGAAGGAGAGGAGAGGCTGTGCATGCAGCTGGGACAGGAAGGGGGTGGGGGCCAGCGACTCCAAGGCTGCCCCACCCAGCCTCCTTTGTCCAGCTTGCCTCGTGGTCAGCCCACCCGCCCGTCCTGTAAGTAATGTGGGTTTTGACTGGTCACCCGTTGACGGGGGCCAGGTAGGAATTTTTTACCTCTGATCCAATTGGCTGGGAGAAGGGGACTTTTTCCCCTACCCCACATTGTGTACTTTGGATAGGGCTTTGGCTCCAGTTCAGGGCTGGCTTTAGGTTTGTCACTTTATTCGGGCGGATTTTGGTTAATAATGGTTATTCGGTAAGCATCTTCAGCAACCCAGTGGGGTGAGGGGGTCTATTTGGATCATAACTGCTGCCTTATGGCCAGGGATGAGATGAACAGGCTGCCCTTTGGGAGTGCTGGTGATGAATACTCAACACAGACTTGGTGGATCTGGGTGAGGTATCATCATGGCATGCCCCCAAGGCTGGGCTGCCCGGGTGCCAGCCGCCAACAGCGGGCTATGCCCCGGTGGTCAGGTGCATTGCCCGTAATATGGTAAGGGTGGGGTTGTCAACCCCAGGCCTTGACCTTGCTGTTTAAGGATAGCCACTTCCCTTTGTTATGTAAATAAATAAATAAAGTGGCCATATAATCCCAAATTATGTCGTCTGAGTGTTTCTTCTGTCTATGGGGGCAAACAAGAGGAAGAATTCAGCAAGCTCATAGAAGGAGCAGTATAACGCTGATGTCACACTTTTGAATGAAAGCAACCAGAAGATGGTTGCTTTTAGTTAATGCCATCACTGAAGAATGAACTGTGTAGAACTATGGAATTCTCTCTTGACAATTTTGAAGAGGTCATCCAAGTACAAGAATATTATTGTTGTTTATTACCGTGCTGTGTGGTAGAATCCTACATTTCTAATAGATATAACCTGTTGCTCATCATAGATACAAATGAATGGTTATAGTAGATGGTTGGTGAGTTGCTTTAGAAAATAACCTCCATGTTGCCTGGAACAAAGAATTGCTCTATCATACCCACTGTTCCAGAGCTTTCACCTCTTTGTTTAGTGTGGGGGCAGATTCCTTTATTGTAACCAAAGAAGAGTTCCAATGTATCTTACAATGCTTTGCTATTACAAAAATTACCATGTGAGGTAGATTAGTCAATAAATAAATGAGAATGTGTGAATAGTTCCAGTGTTCCAATCTCAGTATGCATGTGAATTATCACATTTTCCTTGCAATCAACTGTGAAGTAAATTACTCTGAAAGCTAGTAATTGGCCCAAGGTCACTGCTGAGTGGGGATTAAGATGTGAATCATCCTCCCCAGCTCTTACCATCTAGTCAGTACATCATGGTCAAGCAGGGCCCCCCAAATGTTTTTAGTAAAGATAATCTGCTTTAGAAAATATGGCTCAGCAGAGGGCCCCAAATGCAGGTTGTTGCTCTTCTTGTACTTCCCCCAGTGCATTCTCAGCAGTGTACTTCTCAGAATACCTGGCGCAATGGGGAGGGGGGGACCTAAGACTGTAAAGGCAAGAGTCTAACATTATCATATTGCACCACTGAACTGCATGCTTGAGACTGTCTTCCCTTGTAAACGTCCACCTGGAAGTGAAATTTGTCTCTGTTATCACCTTTTTAAAAAACAGAGTCACAATCTATAGCCTGTTGGGTATATTCTAGTAAATATCCCTTTCTTTTCTATGAATAAATGGTCATATTCTCTGACTGTCCCATTTGTTTGCACTTAGCTAAAAAAAGAAGAAGCTTTTTAGTGAGCTTGATGTTCGGCCAAAGACAATAGTTACTGATTCAGTGAGAAAATTACATAAATTAAATAAAATGAATATCACCTTTAGGGAATCTGCATTGGAATATTTTAAAAGAGGTGAGCTGGTTCTTAAGCTGAATATTAATTACTGATAACACCAGACTATCAGCTGCCTGAGAAATCCTTTGTACAGACTGTGGAGAACAATTGCTGTATCCATTAGCTTACATAGCTTGGAATAGGACTGGATTCATCATTATACTGAGCAAGGACTTTCTCATATAGGGCTTCTGTTGTGAGGTAATTATTGAACAGTGTGCAGACAGTAGCATATTCTTGTCCATTTCTTTTATGGATGTGTGCCTGGTATAACATCAGTAGAGAAGTATAGTTCATGTGTCAGACAAGTATTATCAGTCCTGACTTCACCTTTGCTGAAATGTCTTCCCATGGAGAAAATATATAGTTACATAATAAATCTTATTTATTTGTAGCCTCTCACAGAGAATTCACAATGCTCACAGGGATATTCCAAGGTCTGCGAGCGCTTTGAGGTCCATAACTCACATTTGTTGTGTGTGAGATGCTTACAAATATAGGTTTTCCAACCATGTAAAATGCTACTGGGAGCTACTGCATATGGCACACTGTCAGGAAAAAATAATACCTATATAGCCATGCATTGGAATGTGGGCTAATGGACCATGACCCAAATAAATTGTAGAGGTAAATCCCATTGATTAGCACTATCAATTCAGCTACTGCTCGAATACATATGTATCAAAGATGTAGGCAGCCATCATACACTTTTAGAGCCGATATTTTAAACATTTGCGCATGAAACAGAGGACAGCATCAAAAAGTGTAGGCTTGTATTCTGATTGTACCAGGAGATACTTATCAGAGATTTAATATGGACCCTTGAAATGGTATGCAGTGTTACTTTTGGATAAACAACTGGAAGAATCCCATCCTCAGAAAGTGCAGCAGAACAAGATAGATGAGCTCTGTAGTTGGTTGAGTGGGTTCCTGCTCTGGGCTGCAGTTCGGGGCCCATGTCCTACAGAATCCCATTCAGCTCAGTGGGGCTTACTTCTGAGCATATACACTTAGGATTGCTCAGCCAGCCCTGGACCTCAGCAGTCTTATACAATGGTGTTAATGCTCCCTCTAAGCTATGGAGTCTTGTGAGCAAAAATTCTACTTTGTGAGCTACTGGCATAAAAGTTGTGAGCGAGCAATTTGGTTACTGCATAAATTAGTTTGCTCTGGAGCCGTCCTTCCTGAGCTAAGACAAAAATGTGCTAAGCTAAGACAAAAAACTGAGCTAGCTAACACTAACTCAGCTTAGAGGGAACACTGGACCATAAAGTAACATCTGACTTATGGCAACCCCTCTAGGGTTTTCAAGGCAAGAGATGAACAAAGGTGGTTTGCCATTGTCAGTCTCTGCACAACACCCTTGGGATTCCTTGGTGGTTCCCCATCCAAATACAGCTAGGGCCAACCCTGCTTAGCCTCCAAGATCTGATGAGATCAGTCTAGTCTAGGCCATCCTGGTCAGAGTGTCTTTTTCAGTACTATAGAGCAATGAATAAACAAGCAGCACAGGATATTTTAGATTACCTTTGTTTGTTACCCATGTAAGTTAAGGGATGCACATATAATGCCTTCCAGAATGCCATAAACTGTTAGGAGCTTTCAAAATGCACTTTGTGGGTATTTGCTTAGCTCTGTTAGGTACTGTAATTAGTTTCCATGACTTGAGATAAAAGAAACCAGTAGAATTTTCTGTGGGTTGTATCCAATGGAACATCTTTGCACTCCTCCCACAGAGTGTGACTTTCTCTCCTCCCACTGTAGTTCAAAATGCTGTTCCTGGGGCCCTTTGCCTCCCTAAATCAGTCTTTAGGGAGGTATTTGGAGATGCAGTGGAATGGGGAACTGAGAAAGTTGCTCTTCATGGGTAGAAATCCTTCCATCCACAGAAATACTCAGTTGGGTCCCAACCTTTGTGTATGTGTTGTGTGTGCATTTTGCATTGCAGGCTAATTACAATTCCTGAAGAAGATGACCCTACTTTGCAAGAATTATGAGTAAGGCAAATTCATAATATGAATCAGTTCTGTTGCCTTGTATGTTAAACTGCTCCCCATAATCTGTAGCATTTGTAGGACAATAAGCATGGAAGGGGTTCTTGGATGTACAAATGGTTGTTTTTCTCTATCTCTAGGGTGTCTGTAGATGGTCCAGTTTCACTCTTGTGGTGATTGATATAGATCCACCAAGCCCTGTATTAAAAGTGAGATTAGTTACTTAAGCATAAACACTGTGCTGTGTTGAAATTTGAAAGGAGGAGAGATCTGGGTTTCACTATTTTATTTTTCATTTTAACTGAAAATGTTTTTAAGTATTATTATAAGCTTCCTTCAACCATGAGGAAAGGCAGGAAATAAGAAGAAGAAGAAGAAGAGGAGGAGGAGGAAGAGAAGGAAGAGGAGATTGGATTTATACCCCACCCTTCACTACCCAAGGGAGTCTCAGAGTGGTTTACAAACTCCTTTCCCTTCCCCGTCCCCACAACAGACACCCTGTGAGGTAGGTGGGGCTGAATGACAGACACTGCTCTTTTTCAAGAACACCTCTGCCAGAACTATGGCTTGCCCAAGGTCATCCAGCAGGTGCAAGTGGAGGAGTGGGGAATCAAACCCAGTCCTTCCAGATTAGAGTCTGTGCACTTAACCACTACTACTACTACTACTACTACTACTACTACTACTAATAATAATAATAATAATGGATTCAAGGATGGAACAGTTGACCACATGATCAGTGCCTGCAGTAAAATTGTTTAAACTGACTATAAAGAATATCCTGATAGAATTGCAGCTATGTTGCACTGGGATCTTTGCAAGAAGTATGGCTTACCATCAGCCTGAAATTCATGGGAGCACAAACCAGATGAGATCATAGAGAATGAGGAAACAAAGATTCTTTGGGACTTCTGACTACAAACAGATAAACTAGGGGTGTGCAATGTTTTTTTACTGGTATTTTTTTTTGGTTTTGGTCTATTAGACCTGAAAAAATTTCAGGAATCCCAAAAAATTCTGGATTCTAGTACTGGTACAGTGGAGAAGGTGATCGTCATGCTGGTTATCACCGGAGCCCTTGGAGCAGTGCCTAGAAGTCTCAAGAAACACCTGGACCTTCTGTGCACTGAAGAAATAACACAAGCTCAGCTCCTGAAGACAGAGCTGCTTGGAAAAGCAAGAAGCCTGTGAACATAGATCTGCAGTTCCCAAGAACATAACATTATTTGCTGGTCAGAGACCTCTCTGTCTTTGACCAACACCTTCTGGCTCCTTACTTTACCCATCCTCATGCACTGCTAGTTATGCACTGCTAGGTATGCTTTACTTTGTTCTGTGAATAAATGAGTTGCTATAGCAACTTCTTGCTCAGGTAACTAGGAACTTGCTTACTTAGTGGGCCAGTACAGATCCCAGATGGGCCTGTCTCAGACTAAGAAAAGTTTAGTCTACAGACTCCACTGATGAACAGAATTCAATGTCTGCCTGCTCCTCAAGGAGCAGAAGCTTCAAATGAGCTGTCAAGGGGAGATGTCCAAAGGCAGTTCACCTTCCCACTCCAGACCTGGGTTAATACCCAGCTCTCTCCTGGCTTGCCTTGTGGCTTCAGTTTTGACAGGGAAAAGATTTACAGTAATCACCTCCTCCTCCTTCCACCACCCCCTACTTCAGGCTGCCTGGAGTAGATAGATGAATGTCCTTCTTGGCTAGCCTCTCAGCTCTTTTGAAGAGCTGCACTATTTCACACAGGCCACGTTGAGATCTCCAGGCTCTCACAGGAGTTCCCTCATCAGGCTATTCTCCCAATGTAGCCTTGAGGCTGTCCTGTGACCTCCTGTAGTTGCTGTTGAGATGCCATGATTCATCCAACAAAATGGTAACAGAGAAGTAAGATTTCTTCTCCATGATCGCTGCCATCTCATGGGCTCTCCAATGGGCTCTCCATATTCTGTCAGATTCTTGAACCAAAAGGACAGATGGGGTATAATTTTAAAATAAATAAAAAATTCTGCCACTATCGCTTTAGATGTCTGCCAGCCCCTTTTAATGCACCCAACTCCACTATGAACGAGGGGGTTGGAGTTCCATTTCTGGGTAGTAGAGAGCACATGGGGGTGAGCCTGTCTATTGTCTAGCAGACCCTGTCATTCCAAGCTCCCACCAATCTTTCAAAATCCCCCAAGACTTCTTGAAATCTCAGAGGCTCTATTAGCCTGCTGGGGAAAATGGAAGAAGGATATTCAAAGTTAAGGAGCAACATGAAAAACCAATAGTTAGCTCTTTCTTGGTGGGTGCCATTACTGTAGGTGAATCAGGCTGTGAAAAAAAGGGCTTGGAGGCTACAGGAAGGTAAATTGTAAGAAAAGGTTTTTAACTTGCCTCTCCTATGATCCCCTTTTGAACCATAAATCAGACCCATCACATCGACTTTCTACATGATAGATCTATATCTGCCACTGTTCTGTTTCGTTTGGCCATCAGAAGGGCTGCTTAGCTATCTTAAGTAGAGAGAGTATGGTGTTCCTTGGGGGAGGGAGAGAATCTCTGGGCTTTCTTAGAATCATAGAATCAGAGTTGGAAGAGACCTACACAATGCAGGAAAGTCACAAATACCTCCCCCTCTTGATTGCTTGCAAGCTGTAGCCACTGGGATTATGTACATGTGGGAGATATTCCAATTTTGAAGCATATGGGGTGGGATTGTGCCTCCCTCTTTCCTCTGCCAGCCCTGCTCTGCCAAATTCTCCCTTGCAGTCTGCGAATTCCCTTCTTGCCTGCTGCTGTCCAAACCTCACCCCTCCATCCAAGCAAATCTGCATCAAGGTTCTTCTGCTACTGCTTGCCTGCCCAAATGACTTACCCTCCTTATGCCACCCACCACATGCCCTTGCCCCTTCCTTGTACTACTGTTCTTCAAGCCAAATGGCTGCAACGTTGTTTGTGTTAGTGTTTGGCATCTTTCCTATCAATTCTTCCATAGACGTTGATGTTAAACATGGGTGCTTTTATAGCCTTAAAAAGGTGGGGACCTTTATTTTATCTGTCTGAAATTTGGTACTGTGGGTGTCTTGGGGGCGGGGCTTGTACAACAATCCAGTTTTGACCAGTTTGGGTGGAAAACCGTGAAGGCCCAGACCCAAGAAACGGGATGGGGGGTATTCTATTGAAACCAATGGGAAATAGAAACAGAATTATGAAAGTGAAACAATAACAAAAGAAACAATAATGAAACAAAACCATACAAAACCACTCAATAATGAAACAGTCCCTTTAAAAATTATTAATGAAAATGAAAGAAATCAACCAAACTCCTATACACACATTTCTTTTTGGCCATAAGCCAATTATTAACAGCAACAACTTCTGATACACTGGATACTGACTGTGGCCATACTCTATACCATCATTATGGCCTACTGGGATGCCATTGTTACCACCGCCAGCACTTTACCAGCACTTTATTTGTATTGTGACTGTCTATGTTTTTGAGTTTTATAGTGTGTATAATGTTTACATCTATGTTTTAATATATTTTAATTTTTTAATGTGAGCCGCCCTGAGTCTGCCTCGGCAGGGAGGGCGGGATACAAATCAAATCAAACAAACAAATAAATAAATAGCTGATGGTTTTCAAAAAAAACAACAACCCAACAACCCATGTGTGTCTGGTCCTGTGAACTGTTCAACATGCTTTTATATAATCCATGTCAAGGCTACCCTGCATCCTGATCCCAAGAAAATAGCTAAATATCTCTGTGAATGCAATTTGCAGATGGTAAAAATATGGAAGAATTTATAAGGGGGTGTTTCTAGTTCTTTAATCAAGGATAATTTACCTGCATTTGGGAGCTAATATCAATGCTTTCTACTTTGAAATGTGCTTGGTAAAAATATTTGGTTGCTATTTATCATTTTTATGTTGGCTTCCTAATTGTCTGTAATGCACACATTTTGTCATTATGTGTTACTATACCAGCACAACCAAGGAAAGTATACAGCTATTAGCTGTCATAGTGTAGCAGGAAGCCGCCCAAGCCGAAGCCGCAGGTTTCCGGCTAGGTCTTGCTTCAATAGAATACATATTCCTTTAATCCCCAGAATAGTTCAGTTCTACATTCTAGCACAGTCACAAAGCAGCAAGTCCACAGCTTCCTCGAGAGGTGGGGCTACCATATTACCAGGTGGGATCTGGGTGAAATGAATAGGAAATTAGTGATTGCCTCATAACCAGGAGGGGTGTGTGTGTGTGTATAAAACTCTGTTGTCAAGTTCAACATTTCATATCTTTTATTGCCTGTGCATGTGCTACTAAGTTCTTGGTGTGGAGTGGGGGAACTTCATGCGGAGACTGGTGTCAGTGAAATCCTCACAGGGCCTGCTTTCAAGTTTTTGTATTGGCTCAACTGAACCTTGGGCATGGTTGTGGAAGACGCAACTGGCTTACATACAATTCCCCAACAACAAACTAGCTGGGGAATTTTTTATGTTTACCCTTTTCATTTTCTTCTTGTATGTGTGTTGTATGAAGGCTTTGACAGCTGTACACAGAGAAGCTTATTCCCTTTCTTTCCCTTCACCCAAGTCTTCACTCGGAGGTGGCAGGGGAATGCAAGCTGGTCTTTCCCTTCTGAGGAAGGTGGTTGGATTAGATAGAACATCAGTGCTGTGGGATCTGGTCCTAGTGGCAAAGGAGAGGTTGCTCACAGCCTGTTTCTTTGAGTGCGGTCCTTGCGTCTTGGGAAGGGAGAGATGCCATGGCTCTAAAGAAGCAGCATATAAATTTTCAAAGTCAACAGCTGTATGGTTGTGTATTGAATGAGAAGGGAGTATATACTGGATAGGGTGACATCATGAGAGTGTTCTGCTATCACTGTGCTTTGGTATTTGCAATATATCATGTTACTGGCAAGTGACTTCATGGATTGTGTAGGGTGGTAGAGTTGATACAGATACTGAAAAGGCAGCTGTTAATGCAGCGTGTTGCCTTTTGTTTCTGTACTATGCTTGTATTTTTGGCTTTGCATCTGGGAATGCATGCCTACATGTGGTGGTTAAGAGCAGTGGACTCTAATCTGGAGAAGTGGGTCTGATTCCCTGCTCCTCCACGTGAAGTCTGCTGGGTGACCTTGGGCGAGTCACAGTGCTCTCAGAACTGCTATTAGCCACAAATTATAGATAGGAACTCTAAGTCTGGGGCAAGTGATGCTCTGTATTCTTGGTGTTTGGGGGGCAATAGTGGGACGGCTTCCTGCCTCCACTGCTGGACCTTCTGAGGGCACCTGGTATTTATGGCCACTGTGCGACAGAGTGTTGGACTGGATGGGCCATTGCCCTGATCCAACATTGGCTTCTCTTATGTTCTTATGTTAACTCTCTCAACCCCACCTAGCTCACAAGGTATCTGTTGTGAGGAGAGGAAGGGAAGGTGACTGTAAGCAGCTTTGAGACTCCTTAGAGTAGAGAACAGCAGGGTATAAGAAACAACTCTTCTTCTTCTACATTAAACTGACTCAGCCATGATGTATCTGGCAATGGCACAGAGAACAATAGGATTGGGCTACACAGCTGGAACCTAAGTAACTTGCTTGGGAGTCTGTCCTACAGAATACAGTTGGATTTACTTCAGAGGAAGCAGGAATAAAACTATTATTTTATAAAAATTTAAACTGGGTTGTATAGTCCAAATGATCTGTTGCCTTTTAATGTTTCCTATCCATGATAAAATAGCCAGTGTAAGATAGTGAGATTAAGGCTTGAAGGCTGGCAATACTGTTGTGATTGCCTGCAATGGCAGCTGAGGGCATTCATTTCTTAAAGATACAGACACTGGTTCTATTATTGGGGTACGGGTTAACCACTCTTTTTAAGATTTCAGATTTTTCTGTAAACCTGAGTCATATTTAAAAGTCTGTAGAAAGATCCATCTTGTCTGTTTATGGCTCCAGTCTCCAGATTTAGGTATCCACAGATTTGGCCATGCTACAAATTAGATATACTGAAGCTAAATAATATACTGGAGTTTCCACCTTGCATACAGTCTTTAAAGTAAACAGATCAAATGTCTGCTTCAAATGGCGTGGTTAAAAGCACTTTGATATACAGGACTGTATTCATGTACTCTAGCTAAGCATCACTTTTGTTAATTCTGGATGTTTGTACCAAAGTGATCTATTGCTCACTCATTGCAAATCAGGGTTGGAAAAATGTTTTCAAGATGGCATAAGCAGGATATCATTTATTCTGTTTTTAACACCCACATTGTTATGTTGTCTTGTAGGGGAGTTTTCATAAAGTGTTTTGTAGAGAATAAAATAATTACATTTTCAAAAATCACTCAGGCTGGGCTTCAGGCTAGCCGCCAGCAGGAGTTTGCTTTCTAGCACTAAACATTAAAATCTGTGTGCCACATTAAAGTGTAAACTGTTGTGCCAAAGTTAAGCACTTGTAAGTCTCACTGATTTCAATGGGAGATAATGAAGCATCTATCCTTTCACTGGGATTATCATGACTGAGAAGAATTTATCTTTGTTTGCATCAAGGCAAATATTATGATCAAATATCCTTCTAGAGGAAAGAAAAATGAATTTATGGTTCAAGAATATCTTCATGATTTATTTAGTTGGGACTATTCCACATAAATGTCTTCTGATACCACAAATTAGTTTTGACATAAATAAGCCATTCAAAAATTTTATAGCAAATACAATTTGTGACATATTTTACTATAAAATAGCAGGTTGCTTAATGAACAGAGCTGATAACATCAGGTGTTTATAGCAGTACTGCCAGGAAATGATCTTGGCTGGAGCTTTTTCATCATTTATTAACAACTGGGAAAATGTCAACAACTCAGCACTGTATCAGATCATACCACACACTGTGAAGACAGGAATTCCAAAACACGGAATGCAAGATGTGCCTTTTTAATGGGGGAAAAAACACTGTGATCAGGGTGTGGAATACTAGAGAGATTTTCTTTAAAAAAGTAATAATCACAGAATAGGGTCACCCAGGGATAGGGCAGATCTTTCTGCAACCCTGGGGGAACCTCTGGGTTTTCATGAAAATCAGAAAACGTTACAAAATGTCTGCAACCCACAATGGACCAGAGATGACTGTGTATGTGCAGACTTCACTGGGGAAGGGGGAACTATAGGTTACATTTTGGGTTACTATGGGAACCCAAAATAGCACCCAACAATGTAATAGGGCAAGTAGAGGGGGAAAGATGATTGGGGAGAGGGGTAAAATAGAAACCATGGGAATGCAAGAGGAGAGAAGGAGAGCTGTTATGGGGAGGAAGACTGGGCAAGTTTTCATCACATCAGTTGCATGCTTCCTCTTTCAGAGGGCATGCATGTTATCCTTGAATGATCCAGCTATTGTGTATGTGGAGAAAGCTGAGAAAAAGAAAGATGACAAAGCACTCAGTCAACTGTTTCGTCTGTCAGTTATGACTCATGAGATAAAGTGCCCCCCACAAGAAATCTAGACTTCTTTTAGCAAATAATGAAAGGAAGGAAGGAGTATGACCAACATTCATGACCAAACTTCTTTTTCATATAAAGAGACGATAATCAAGTGGGTTTTGTTCTAATAAATTTATCCGTATGATTAGTAACAGAATTATTTATCTTGTCCCTAGGTATAAAGCCATAGTGAGACCAATGGACATCCAAGCCTCTCATGCCCTACTGAAGATTTGTTTGAAAGCTGTCATGATCTGGATTTTATCCATGCTGCTGGCCATTCCTGAAGCTGTGTTTTCAGACTTGCGCCCTTTCTATGACAAGGGCACTAATAAAACATTCATTAGTTGTACACCTTACCCACTTACCAATGAGCTGCATCCAAAAATTCAGTCAATGGCTTCCTTTCTGATATTTTACGTCATTCCTCTCTCTGTTATTTCAGTTTACTATTATTTCATTGCTAAAAATCTGATACGGAGTGCTTACAACCTACCAGTGGAAGGAAATGTGCATGTTAGAAAACAGGTATGTCTTACATTTTTAAAAGAATAAATGGTAATTGTCACATTGAGGATGATGACATGATTTGTATGCTGCATTTACAGTCCCATCCTAAGCAGAATTACCCCATTATAAGTCCTGCTTTGTACTGCTAGAAAACCTGGCTAGTTTTCCTAGTGGCATTCTGGACCTGTTTCTAGGAAAAAAATGATTCTAAAGAGAAAAACAGTCTTCCATTATCAAGCTTCATTACAGGTCAATGGAAATGTTTTTAAAGGTTCCAGAAATGTAGAAAAATTGCATTTGAACTGTTTCTCCAGCTGGTTCAAGGCCAATCCCCCAGTCAGTTTGTTTGTTTGTTTTTAAAACAAATTTTATTATTTTTCTGCTTGTTCAAAATTTTACATAATTACTTTCAGAATATTATCATCACTATCCTATTTTCTATATAACTATGTATTCCAGTTACATTTCAAAACCTTTAGGACTTCCCGCCTCACCTATACCATTATATATATAACAACAATTATAAAGATTTAAAAGTATTAACTCTTACAGGTAACATATTTGGTTATAAAACCCCAGTCAGTTTGTTGTCGCTTAGCTAGGGCTTTAAAAATTGGGCTGGCTTTAATGAAATTTTGGAGCTCACAGACAGCTTCTGCATCGGAAGTACTAGTAATTGCACAAATGCATTAAAATGAAAATGTGTGTAGGGGCGGGCATGAACCCTGTCATGAACCTAAATTTGTCATGAAAATCACCTGGTTCATGGTTCGTAAGCTGAGGTTTGTGTGATTGTGTCTGCAACAAAACTCCTGCAAACCTCCATGGTTTTTATGGAGGTTTGTGCACTTCGTGCAGTGGTGTGTGCAGTAGATACACTGGCATTGATCAATTAATCATCAAAGCAATTGGGGGGGTTGGACTTCTGCAGCCCTGGAAACACCAATAGTGGCTTTCAAAGACTGACAGGCAGTGCTGGCTGTCAACAAGAGAGCTCCCATTCTGCTCTATGGGAGCAGAATGGATATATACCCCCAACTCACACACAGTTGTTTTTACTTTGCAGCAGGCAGTTAGGCAGAGAAAGAGAGAGAGTTAGAGGCAGAGAAGAAGGGGAACTGGAAGTCATTCCTCAGTGTGAGGTTGGAGGTGTTTGGTGCCTACTGAGGGCTCTGAGGCACCTGTCCTTCAGCTTGAGCTGAGCAGAGGGGCTCAGCCAGTTGGTTCCTTGGCTGAGGATCCACAATTCCCCTTAGTGGGATTTTTGAACCCTCAATTTCTCTCCCCCCCCCTTGCACTTTGGACCCTAGAATCCTCGGCTTCTGTGCCTCTGGGCATCCCCCCTGCCAGGCTTAACATTATCAGCTGTCCTTGCTGTGCCTACCCCTTGTTTCAATTTTCTAACATTCCACCCCTTCTGGTGCTAGGCCTCCTGTTAGATCCATCCCCTTTGTACTTTGGACTCAGGATCCTCAACTTCCACACCTCTGGGCAACCTCGTGCTGGGTTTAACATCATAAGCTGCCCTTGCTGTGCCTGCCCCTCATCTTGGTTTTCCAACTCCCTCCCTCCTGTACTAGACTTCCTGTTAGATCGCCTCCCTTTTGTACTTTAGACCTTAGGATCCTCAACTTCTGTGCCTCTGCCCCCCCAACTTAACATCATCAGTTACCCTTGCTGTGCCTGCCCCTCATCTTGGATTTCCAGCTTTCCACCCCCTCCTGCTCTAGGCCTCCTGTTGTGTCCCCCATTTTTTGCACTTTGGACCCTAGGATCCTCTAGGAGGAGGTGGGTGGATGACTACCTCCCAGGCCCGAGGAGAAGGATTGCCCATCTGCAGGAACAATGTCTGTAATGAGGAGGTAGGCAGTGCTCACTCCTCCAAGCTAATTCTCTCCAAACTTGGAGTGCAGGTAGAGGGGCATCCCATGGAGGTCCTCTGTGAGTTTGATGCCTCTAGCTTGCCAGGGGGCCATTTAACACTCTCCTGAACTTGTGGCTGTGATTTCCCAGAGAGCACTTTCCTGGGGGCACCTCTGGTGGGCTGTAACTCAGCCCCCCTAAATCCAATCCTCACCAAACATGGAGGGCAGGTAAAGGTGAGTCGATTAGAGACTGTCTGTGAGTTTGGCATCTCTAGCCCACAGGAGGGGGTGTTCTACTGCATCATGAACCTCACAAAATGAACCAGTTTTGTAAATGGGAAGGTTCACGGTTCATGAGATGCCACAAACCATGAACTGGAATGAACCTCCATTTTCCTAGTTCATGCCCATCCCTAAATGTGATTCCACAATTATTTAGCAATGTAATATTTCTGGCCATGACCCTATAAGCAGAACCTTTGGTTTTTGTCAGGATGATGGACACATGCCACAAAAATTAGTGTAGTAGAGAAAATGGCAGCAGACTAATAAAATATTTGTGCTTCAGTTCAATTCCCAAAAGTGGTTTTTTTTAAGTAGCATTATTTCACTTCACAGCTCCTGCTATTTTGGTCTTGCAGGCTTGGTTAGCAATTCGAAATAGGGGGTTGCTGTATAAAAGGCTACGTGCACAAGCCATTTCTCACAAAGCTTTGATTCTACTACCCTGACCTTTGCTTTTTGTAATTGAGGATGAAAGACTTCACAATTAAGTTTGCATTCATTTTCATAATAAGGTGAGAGAAGGCTCTCAACAGTAATTCTTAACCTTTCATTCATTACTGTCCACCACGTGTACAACATGATTGAATGTCCTCCAAGCCACAAATAAAAAAATATGACAAAAATTTTTTCCAGGTAAAGCAACTTTATATAGGTGTATTTATGATATATACGTATACGATACACAAACCTCAGGAATACATTCAGTGAGACCCTTGTGCCTAATGGCTCATACTTTTAGCTTAAGCTATCTCACAGGGTTGTTGTATGGCTAAAAAGAAGGAAAAGAGAACAATGTAAGCTGCTTTGGTCCCCGCTGCGGAGAAATGTGGGGTATAAATGAAGTAGATAAAGAATAAATGGGAGGCAGATTATTTATTTATTTATTTAATTTCTAAGCCGCTCTCCCCACATTTGCAGGCTCAGAGCGGCGTACAAGACCTGGCACACCAGGATTCAATAAGCATAATAAATATTTAAAAGGTAGGTTGGTGAATGGCTGAGAAGTAGATAGTGAAGCAGGGAGAGGAAATGGGAATTGCCAAGAAGAGGGAAAGAGGTTAGGTAATTCCTAGACATTGGGGGAGGAGCCTGGGGAGGTGTGGTTTGAGGAGGGGAAGGACCTCAGGGGGATAAAATGCCATAAACTCCACTCTTCAAAGCAGCCATTTCCTCCAGGGGAACTAGGATTGCTAACGTCCAGGTGGGGGCTGGAGGTCACCCAAAATTACAACTGCTCTCCAGGTGACAGCAATCAGTTCCCCTGGAGAAAACAGCTGCTTTGGAGGGTGGGTTTTATGGCATTATACCCTGCTGAGATTGCTTCCCTCTCCAAACATAGACCTCTCAAGGCTCCACCCCCAAATCTCCAGGGATTTCCCAACCTCGATCTGGCAACCCTACGGGGGAAATTATCTCTATAGTTGGAAGATCTGTTGTGATTTCAGGAAATCTCCAAAAAAAACCCCACCTGGAGGTTGGCAACCATAGAAAGAGAGAAGGAGGCAGGAAAGAGGGGGAACTATGGGGGTTATAAGGAAAGAGAAAGAGGAAATAGTGAGAGAGGGGAAAGTGAGAAGCATCTCGCAAGTCCTTGCAGGTTCCCACTTGTTAATGATCTAAGTTTTACTAAACATTCTTTTCCCTTCAGTCTTTTCCTTCCTCTATATATCTTGCATTTGAATTTATAGGAAGTTAAATCAGACTTCTCACCAGTCAGGAGGAATGGGAGTGAATCTTAACCCTGCCAATTCATGATTACACTTATTAGATTTATACACAAGGCTTATAGGTCTTTTTCAGACATAAATACTATTGACATTTATTGTATTCCCTTCTGGCCTTATACTGCAAATGGCAAAGCAATAGCTTTAGTATTTATTGAAGATAACACTTCTGAAAATGTATTTTGTTTACTTTCACATCAAGTTTCACTTGCAGAGCTTAATTTTCATTTAGTGTTTTGATAAAACTTGCTTCTCAGCAAGTCCAGGTCATCCATCCTTTGCCATGTCAGTTCCTACCTTTCAACTGATTCAATTGAGAGGAACAGAGGATTTAAAGTATCCATGATATATTACATTGGTTGTACAGTTGCTGGTTACCAGCTTGTTTCCTTCAGGGCAGAATGAACCCTTTCCTGAGGAGCTGAGCTATTAATTCATTGACGCTTCTCTCTTCACCCACGTATTGCAAATTGTATCTTGTCAGATAGATTTGGCAATAGACTTTCAGTGCTGAGCTATGGGGAAATGAAGTTAGACATCTGACAGGATTACTGCCTGTACTGGACAGAATTCTTGCATCAGAGGCAGAGTCAGTTGCAGGCTGAGGTCTTAGCTGAGTAGGCTGAATGAAAGGCAAACAGGGAAGCAGAGAGAACAGGCACAGAAGCTGTAAGGACCCAACATCTGGAGCAAGACTAGAAAAGCCGCAGTCTGGGGTTGCCTAGGCCTGACCTGAAAATCTTTATCAAGCTATATAAGGAAGAACCACTTGATTGCCTCACTACTCAAGAAGTAGAAGGCCAGCAAGCAAAGACAACAGCCCAGTCACTCGTTCAGAACAAGAGAGGGGTACAAATTGAAAGAAGTCAAATGCTGCTTGCTAGCTATTAGTGAAAGTAACAAAGCAAAAAGAGAAATTTCGCAGTACGGAGAAAATTAATAAAAGAGCAGAAATCTATGAATATAATAACAAAAAAATTATAAAAATAGTATGTGAACCCTTAACAAATGTTATGAATGAAAAATATTATACTAAATGTATCTGATGTCAAAGTCCTAACAAAATTCTACCTGAAGCAGTACTTCCCAGTGAAACAATAAAGTCCATTGTTGATGGAGCCAAAGTGATCCTGTTAACAGGACACCAGTAAAAATCCTGTTTCCACAGTGTCTTCTTCAGGAACAGGTACCGCAACTGAGCATAATTAATCTACAACAACACAAACACAGGCTACCAGTATACAACAATACAAGTTATAAAATCCATACATCCATTTAGGAAACTCACCCATAATACATTCAATCTTCCTACTTCTTAGTCTGGTCTGTTAAATCAGCTCCCAAATTTTCAAAGAACACTATGTTCTGAGCCAAAATTCACTAGTTTAAAATATTCTCAGTAATTTACCATCATCTAATTGCTAACAGGTGGACAGTAAGAGATGCCTAACACAATGAAAAATGTAAAGGGAACCTCTTGCATGTAACCTCTCCAGCCGCCAGACCAAACAAACACATTCAGACCAAACAAACACATTTGTAACTCTGGTAGTACAGCAGATGTAGCAGAGTCCATTAAAAACATTACAGTAAGCATAATAGATCTTATCTTGAGTTTGAACCAAAAAAAGAATAAAGGTATTCAATTCAAAAATACATACAAGAATTTGTAGCTCTGTTAGTCCAACAAGCGTAGTGCAGTACATCAAAAAACATTACAATAAGCACGATAGATCTTAAGTTTGAACCAAAAAGGGATAAAGGTATTCAATTCAAAAATATACATACAATAATTTGTAGCTCTGCTAGTACAACAGATGTAGCACAGTACATTGAAAACCAATACAAATGGCATGGTAGACCCTGAGTTAAATTTAAATCAAATGGGAAAGTATATTAAACTCAAAAATAACCCTATAAGAAATGTAGCTCTGCTAGTTCTGTGCAGCAGGGCTGACTCAACCCAGTAGGAAAATGGGCAGAGAAGGATGGATTTCCCAAAGCAAATTGGAAACGAAAAGTTATGTGTTACTCTAGTACTTCCATCTCTATGCTTATTCCTTTGCACCTGAAGTCTGTCCCAAACCTCAAAGCCATACCTCAGTGGCGGTAACCAAGTCGGTTAGTGTGGCCTTTGTCACTTCTGTCTCAAGGACTATACATCCAGGGTTTTTTTCTGAGTAATAATGCAGCAGAAAGTTTTTTGGTGCACCATCAACTTAAGTGGACACCCTATACCCATATGTTAATATGGCAAGGGGTCAGTATTAACTTGTTAGACAGTAAAGCACTAGGTTTTCTTTTCACATGGCATGTTTTCTTTTCACATGTATCCACGGTGTGACTTCTGGGCATAGGGGTCAGATATGTGATCTGTTCCAACTGAAGTCCAATATTTTTATATATAGTTGCCCAACAGTAATGACCCTTCCTACTCCCCAAAGGAGTGAAAGGATTGCATGTGTCACAGATACCATATTTTCAGTTGTATATGTGACTGCCCAGCTAACACATGACATTATTTGTGCAATGCCAGGCACAAATACTTTCTGATCCCCACAATGTGAAGCACAGTATCACAGAGGTCAATATCTGAAGGTCACAGGATGCTTTTCAGGTGTGTAAGTTAAAAAATGATGTTTGCTTCAGCTTGAGAGGAAGAACTTTTTCGTGTTATTAAATGATCGAGGAAATCAAAACAAACTGCATTACTAGATAACCATCCCAATCATCTACTGGAATAAAGACCACATGGAGAAATAGGATGCTGTGCATAGAGTCCCACAGGTAAATTCTGGCATTAAACATGTAGGGCTTCATGATTGGTTCAGTTCTTGGCATTAGACTGGAAAACAAATGTATGTCTCCAACAGATGGTCATTGCTGTCAGCTTGGCATCACTGATATCCATCCCAAAGGAATGGGGGAATGAATCTGGACTCCATTTAGGGAGGGGAGAAGTTGGGCCTGGATTCAGGCTGTCATTTCCAAATAGGTAATCAAGGCTGTCAAAGCTGTCAATGCTAACCATCTGCTGGGCAGTAAGGCAGGTGCAACAGGCTGAGTGCAATTACCTGAAGATTGGGGCCATTAAATGAGTGTGTCTGCAGGGATTTTGAAGGGGATCATGGGTTGACACAAGACACATCTGGCCCTTACGGCCCACACAAGCCAGTCTTTTGAGTCCATACTCATCCTCAACTTGTCTACTGCAGAGCAAATGGCAAAAATTTCAAGGCCAGTGTTTGCCATTGCATCTGTAGTTTACGACTCATATGTTTGGCAAGGGGTGGGGAAAGTACTGCATTTCCCCATATTTCTGTTTTGTTCTCTTTTTATACAGATTTTGCATGTAATATGCCAAGCTGGGTAGGCTGAAAACTGAGTGAAATTACAGTAGGATAAACAATTCCTCAGTGGAATCAAACAACAAAAAAAGTATATCCCTGTACCTCTTGTTCACATAATACTTTCTCTGCAATACATCTGTACTATATGATGTGATCATGAACATGGGGTCTTCCTCTCAAGCTACTAATATTGAAACACATCTAATATAATGGTGGCATTAAGAAAAGTCACTCAGAAATGATAGTCCAGATGCAGCCAAGACTGGCTCATCAGCCCGCTGTTTTGTCTGCAGGCAGACTTCAATAGAGGGGGTGATCCCTGATTTTCACACAGCTGCATTAGAGCTGTGTCGACTTTGAATGGGTCCTTCAATATGCATTCCTGTGTATGCTTGGTGGTAGTAAGTGCTGCCAAATTACAGTTGACTTATGTCAACCCCGTAGGGTTTCCAAAGAGGTGGTTTGCCATTGCCTGCTTCTACATTGCAACCCTGGACTTCCTTGGAGGTCTCCCATCCAAGTATTAACCAGGGCTGACCCTGCTTAACTGCCAAGATCTGATGAGATCAAGCTAGCCTGGACCATCCAGGTCAGGGGATACTTAGAAGAACATAGATCTCATTACACTCAGTAGGATATATTTCTCATTAAAAGCATAATAATTTTTTAGTCCAGTGACACCTTCAAGACCAACAAACTTTGTTGGTCTTAAAGGTGCCACTGGACTCGAAATTTGTTCTCCTGCTTCAGACCAACATGGTTGCCTGCTTCAGACCAACATGGATCAGTAAAAGTATGCAGAGACTGAGCCTATAAACTTATTTAGAAGGGGTCAGTTTCAGTTTTCTAGGAAAGCACTGCATTGTTTCACAGGGCGGGAAGCCCAGCTCAAAGTGGTCCCTTGCAGTCTTCTGTCCCGAAAAAAGGGAAAAAAGAACAAGTGTTTGCTTCATCAATTAAATTCAAAACTGCTGATGTGCAATTCTCTTTGTTCTTTTCAGATGGAATCCCGAAAACGTCTTGCCAAGACCGTGCTGGTGTTTGTTTGCATCTTCGCTTTCTGTTGGCTCCCCAATCATATCATCTACTTATATCGGTCATACCACTATTCAGAGGTGGACACTTCCGTTCTGCACTTTATCACCTCTCTCTGTGCTCGAATCCTGGCCTTTGCGAACTCTTGCATAAACCCTTTTGCACTCTACCTGCTCAGCAAAAGTTTTAGGAAACAGTTTAACCATCAGCTGACATGTTGCAAAGCCCGTGTCCTCATTAGGTCCCAGAGCATGGGCAGAAGCACCACACGAATGACGTCTCTCAAGAGCACCAACCAATCCATGGTCACTTTCAGCTTCATCAACGGCAACCACCACTGCCATGAGGGCTACGTATAGCAGGCACACCACACATTGAAAGCTGTCACAGTGTCTGTTTAGCCATTGCTGTCTGCTTTATCCCAGTACGGAACAAATGTACATACAAAGAGAGCTGGATAACAACCAGAGAACCTGCAGCATGTGAGCAAGGTTCAATACAGATCTGAAGGGCTGCCCGCAGCTGTGCATGCTTTTAGAACCTTGTCTTGTAATATGCTGGTTTATAATGTGCTTAAACACCCATCGTCTAGAGGTGGGCACTGAAAGCATTCAGGATGTTTGAAATATATTACCTTGTTCCTTTGGGATGACTGTTTCACAAAACCTTGAGATAGCCTTGGCAAGAGGTGGGGATGCTGCAGTTAGCTGCTTTCCCACAAAGTCCTTAGTGATGTACAAAAGCAGCCATAGGATCCAGTATAAAGTCATATCCTGGATCCTACTCCATTAAACCCCCTCCCTGTGCATTGGTAGGGTGGAACAGCATATGTTGTCTGCATGTATGTCTTGTGAAACACCTGCACGGACTGGAAAGTGCTTGGGGATGAGTCAGTCCAATATGCTCATGCAACATTTAAGTGTGTGTGTTCATACGCACAGAAAATTAACATGACCATTTTCAGAGGATCAGTATGTTCTTTTCTGCCTTTGGTTGAAATTTTTGCATGAAATTTTCATGCAGTCTCCCCCCCCCCCCCCCCGCAATGAACCTGGTTCCTACTGATAGCATGATGTCCACTCCACATTCTTGAGAAAACACCTTGTTGCATTAATGTAAGACAGCAGTCCTATGCCTGCTTCCTATAGAGCATTCCAATGAACTCAGTGGGGGCTCACTTCTGAGAAAACATGCTCTGATTTATCCTGTACATCTATTACATGAACCCATGGGAGGCTTTTTGAATTAAGAAGTTCAAGGCAGATGCTCTTTCAGCTTGTCAGGAATCTCAAAGTTTTTTCAGTACAGTATTAATTCACAATGCTAAAGGTGTTAAGAGACTTGATGTTTACTGGGGCTTGGTGCCCCCCCCCCAATCTGAAATAAGCGTATGTTGTAAACAATCTAAATGTGAAAGTGACACCATTTTAATAAATGTGAGGTTAATGATGTTTACAGTTTAAGTCTGTGCATTTTGCCACATTTTGGAAAACTAAGCACAGCACTTTCTAAATGTTACTAATGTTCATATTATTCCCTTCAGGACATATGTAAATTCATGTCAAAATACACCATGCAGAGCTTTAGATGTTTACGCTTGAGAAACAAATATAAACTGAAACACAAAATTCTTATTGTAGTTTTCAGAGATGTAATGTAATAATAGTGTATGCTGATAGCCATTAAAACCTCAACCTTTATATTCCCAGCACAGTACATAATCAGATTAATCCATTAATTTACCCAAAATGGTATATCATATTAGTGAGTGAACACAATGAGATTAGAAATTCTTTCTTTTCCAATATGCAGTTATTTCCAGGGATGTGACTTCAAGTAAAATACATACGAGACAAATGATGTTAAGCCATTTTGAGTCCATATCAGCAAGAAAGGTGGGATATAAATGAAGTAAATAAACACTAACTAATCAAAACCTGAAATGGTTCTATTTAAAATACAGTTACTATAATTTATATTGAAAAATTGATGATGGTCAGATAGAGGCGGGCAGTGGCCCAGCCAACATGTAAGCAACAGGGATGTTTCCCACTCAACAGAGTTGATTAACACGTGGAATTCACTGCCACAGGAGGTGGTGGTGGCTACAAGCATGGACGGCTTCAATAGGGAATTGGATAAACATATGGAGCAGAGGTCCCTCAGTGGCTATTA
Source organism: Lepidodactylus listeri (assembly GCA_029233225.1). NCBI lineage: Eukaryota > Metazoa > Chordata > Lepidosauria > Squamata > Gekkonidae > Lepidodactylus > Lepidodactylus listeri. The sequence goes on from JARCFY010000001.1 coordinate 77,652,216, forward strand.
GCCCCAGCTCCTGCCAACATAGCAGTTCAAAAGCAAGAAATTGCAAGTAGGTAAATAGGTACCACTTCGGTGGGAAGGTAACAGCATTCCGTGCACCTCAGCGTTTAGTCATACTGGTCACATGACCACAAAAAAGTCTTCGGACAATGCTGGCTCTTCTGATTGGAAATGGAGATGAGCACCGCCCCCAGAGTTGGATTTGACTGGCTTTCAAGCAAGGGAAACCTTTACCTTTATAGATAGGAACTCTCAGTCTGGGGAAGTGATGCACGGTATTCTTGGTGCTGGGGGGGCAACAGTGGGAGGGCTTCTAGTGTCCTGGACCCACTGGTGGACCTCCTGATGGCACCTGGTATTTTTTGGCCACCGTGTGACAGAGTGTTGGACTCGATGGGCCACTGGCCTGCTCCAACATTGGCTTCTCTTATGTTCTTACAAAGTCTCAACACCAAAGAGGATTATGCTTATAGGTCTTCCCAAGTAATTCCAGTCACATTACTCTGACTGATTTGACAAGGTCTTTCAACTGATTCCTTCTGCAGTGGATGCTGTTTGCTTGCTGTTGTAGTCTTACTGGGGCTGAAGCTAGCAGGCACAGAGGCAATCATTCTGGTTGCTCACACAAGGCTGTCAACAGATGGAATGAGAGGAAAACATTCCAGCAGCCTTGGTCATGGGTGGGGGGGATGGATACAGAGCACGGCTAGACATGTGATTTGTTTTCATATGATGTTTACATTTTCTGTGAGCAATAGGGCTGCCAAGTCAGCCCGGGGGGCGGGGGATCCCCCGCTACAGGGGTTCCCGATTCGCCCGCCAGCATTCGGCCAGCGGGGGAAACCCTGCCCCCAAAGTCGTCCAGCCTGGACAACTTCCCCCACGTAATGACGTCACCCAGAAGTGATGCCATCACGTTGGGGGCGTTGCCCTGGCAATGCCCCCAACATGCTGACGTCACTTCTGGTGACATCAGCCGGTGCGCACGCGGAGGACTCCCCCCCGCCGGTAAGTTCAACGGACTTGGCAACCCTAGTGAGCAATATCAGGGCTCAGAGTGAATCTTTGCCTGGAGTCCATGGTTGTTCTGAGCTACCCTGAGCATAAAAGCAGGCAACATTGCCAATTGTGGGAGGAGGGATTAAAAGCCACCTTTGTCCCATTCACAACATCAGTAAAACAGAAAAAGCTGAGGAGCAAATAAATTGTATTCCAAAAATCTACCTGCTTTCTTGGGCTGGCAAAGGCCTTCCTGCATCATACAAGCAAGAACTGTAATTCCCTTTGTTCATTTGTCTGACATTTGGCAGGAAAGGTGTGAGAAATGAGCCCTAAGAACTAATGCCCAGTTGCAGTCATGGGAGTGGGGGTTACAACAGAATACGAATTTCCCATTGAAAGATGTGGAAACAAGAAAGCTCTAAGCAACTAAAAACTAAAATGAACAGTATTAATAATTAATATAAAGAAACTGAATCTGGCTGGTAAAAATGAAAATTAACCAAAATGGAAGGGGGGGGGGGACGTGCACAGTCCTAACAATTACCAGAATCTGACATTTATTCAGTATGGAGTTCAACCAACATACAGTAACTACAAGGTGGTGTTAGGAATCAGGAACATCAAATATCATCTTTGCTGTGAACTCACTTGATGGTTGTAGGTAGACCATTTCCTTTCAGCCTTTGCTGGCTTGGCTATACTTGTGCTAGTCCACTTTACAGGGTTACTATACAGACAATTTGGCACATGTCCTGCTTGGAATAAAGCAGTAGACAATGCATATAGATCAGGGACGAGCTATATGCAGTCAGCTAAGAGCCCTCAAACCCAGGAGTTTTGTTAGTGATAGGAAATCAATTCTTTCAAATCCTGGAGCTGAATTTTTAATATGAAATGGAATTGTTGCAGATACCTAAAATTTGTTCTAACTTAAATTCTGATGAAGTAAATGGCAGGATAAGGTTCTCCAAAACAATCAGCATTGAGGATTTAATGGCTACATCCTTTTTTAAAACTTTCTTTGCTGCAAAAAATAAAAAATGGAATAAAGTGAGCAGAATTGTATTATACCCTTGTACTGTAATGGCAAAATCAAAATGTTGTGGTATCCCGGGCAATTTTTCAACACAGCTTTGCAATGTCTTACCATTCAAAATGGAAGAAGTTTCCCTTTCCCTCCCTACTCCTTAAACTGCCCTCACATACAAAACCAAGGTAGCCATTAACAACATGTGGCAGAAAGATCAACCTGCCGAAAGGAGGCGGATGCTTGGTATAACCCTCATGGAGCTAAGCAGATATGGCCATATGAACAGCCTGGATGGGAGACTGCCTCGGAACCATGTATAAACTGTTCTCACCTCCTCAGAGGAAGAACAGGCTACAAGTGAAATAAGCAACTAATAAATTCTCCTTTCTTCCGAGTATCCATCTGAGTATCCATCGATGTCTAAATCCTAGTATGTAAAGTGGCCAACCAGACAGGGGGAAAAAATGTCCTGTCCCTTTCATGGGTATTTAATATGCAGAAATGGGTAGTCAAAGCTTTTTATGGCATGGAGTTAAATAAAATTGACAATTTCTGCAAACCAAATGGATATTTAAAGGGACAGCTACAGGGACCAGTTTAACAGTTGGAAAACCCTATTCATGTTAGGGTTGCCAGGTCCAGGTTGGAAAATACCTGGAGACTTTGGGGGTGGATCCAGGAGATGGCAGGGTTTGGAGAGGGGAGGGGCCTCAGCAGGGTACCATGCCATTCAGTCCACCCTTCAAAGCAGCTATTTTCTCCAGGGGAGCTGATCTCTATCAGCTGGAGATCAGTTGTAAAAGCGGGAGGTCTCCAGGCCCGACCTGGAGGCTGCAACCCTAATTCATATCCTTATCTTGTGATTTAATTTCCATGGTAGAACACAGTTATCATCTTTCCATGGCACACTGAAGACATCTGACGATGCCTTCCATGTTTGGGCCCAGATGGGCAGAGATCTGATATCCTCCAACATTTCATTAAACAAGGAAAACAAGGAAGAGAATCTGTGTGTGTGTGTGTGGGGGGGGGATCCCTCTATAGATCAGTAGATAATAGTGAGACAGAGAATAAGACCAGGCAGGTTGGGGGGAGGGTGATTTTTTTTGCTGCAACACCACTTAAAAGTTTCCTGCATGTAACAAATTCAAGACCTGTAGTTTGGAAAGCTGGGAATTTCCTGACCATCAAGGGAAGAGCCAGAAGAGTGATCCGAAGAACAGGCACCCTCACTGGGGAAGTGGACAGCACTGTTTTGTTTCATTTTTTATGAATGGCTACAGACACAGTATTTGGAGTAATTATTAATTTAGAAATCGCCCTGGAATCAAGGGATTTGTTTCCAGGCACATGAGGTTAACTGCACTAGAAGCAGCATGCTCTTTTCTATTGAGTATAACCATTCGATGAGACTCGATTTGTAATGTTACTGGGTTCCAGTACAGAGATCAAAAGAACAAGGAGTAGTTAAAACAGTTTTAATCTAAGGACCAAGTCCAACAAGTTTACACAAAGAACTCTCCACTACCTGAACTGGCTACTTGATAGGGTTGCCAAGTCGTAGGGACTCACCGGCGGGGGGGAGTCCTCCTCCAGCCAGGAGTATCTCCTGGTGTGTGCGCTTTGCGCGTGCGCCGGCGACGTCACCGGAAGTGACATCAACGCGTTGGGGGCGTTGCCAGGGCGACGCTCTGGCAATCGCCCCAAAATAGAGTTTTGGGGCGATTGCCAGAGCATCGCCCTGGCAACACCCCCAACGTGCTGACGTCACTTCCGGTGACATCATTACGTCGTCCTCGCTGGATGACTTCGGGGGTGGGGGTTTCCACCGCCGGCCGAATGCTGGCCGGCGGATCGGGAACCCCTTTAGCGGGGGATCCCCCGCCTCCCGGGCTGACTTGGCAGCCCTACTACTTGAGCATGTGACCTTAGGGAAGGTCTTCATTAACACACTAGACTAATATAAGGGAATATCTTGAAATTATAAATTCTATTGTCATTACACAATTCCCCATTCTTGACATGTGATATTAATAATCTGGCTACTTGCATGCTGTTTTCCCAGAAGCTTCCCAAACAAGCTATATGGCAGAGAGGCATTAATTAAAAATGAAGGCAATTATCTCATTTTTGGATTACAGAAATATGAGGCAAGGGATTAGCTGTCATGGCAAAAAAACCCCAAACCACCTGTTCAAAGTTGACAGAGATGTCCTTGCGCCATATATCTTCCACCCCAGCAAACTTCTGTTGAAATTATACAGCTATAGTCAAGCAGTCTCTCGATAGTTTCCTGTTCACAGCTCCTTCATATTTCAGTTTCTATTTTCCTTTCTCTCAGTAGGCACAGAGAAGAACAAGGAGTAGCCAACAGTTAAAAATATGTAATTTGCATTTATCACATATGCATTTGCAAGGAAAAAGGAGGAAACACTATTTGCATCTAAAAGAATACTCCTCTCACCACCACAGTTTCTTTCCTTGGGCAGGAGACTGAAGTTAGTTCCATATTCCCAGTTCCTTATTTATTCCTTATTCGCAATTTATTCATGAATTCAACCAAAACTACTGAGGAGAGTTTGAAAGCTCTGAACCTCAAAATAAGATTTGAACCACCATAAAACATACACCCCCATATTCAGAGGACTCTTCCCTTGAAGGGCATATATGCTGTTTCATGGTCCAAAGCCCCAGTTCTCTTGCTAGCTGCTCCAAAGTGGGGTGCCCCCAGGAATATCACACAGGCAGACACTGGGGCTAGGCTGCACCCCAAAACAATCTTTGGACCAACCCAAATGACACATTCCCACATGCTGCAGACTATCCCCCACAAGACAACATGCAGTGGTGCACTGGTTCTGGCACCACAATTTTCTACTTAGAGCACCTCCAAGAGGCCTGTATTTCCAAGGAGATTTGAATAAGGAACACAAATGACCTCATGCCCCCTGAACCCCAAAATAAGGTTTGAACCACCACACTTCATAAACCCCTATGTTCCGGGAACTCTTCCCTTAAAGGGGACATATGGTGTTTCCTGGTCCAAAGACCAGTTCTCATGCCAGTCCTCCAAAGTGAGGTGCCCCCAGAACAATCACACAGGCAGAGACTGGGGCCAGGCTGCACCCCAAAACAATCTTTGGACCATCCCAAGTGACACACCCCCACACTCCAGAGGCTGTCTCCTGCAAGATGACATACAGTGGTGCCCAATCCAAGCAATGCCCTTCCACCCTCTACACTGTATGAACAGGTGAGTCCTTTTGAAAAAGAATTAATGGAAATTAGTCTGACATTAGGAACCACAACATTCAAAAACCAGTGGTCGGACATTTTAACTTTCCAGCAGTTTAGCTGCTGACCTAAAAGTAGCAGTTCTCTTACACAGGAATTTCAAAGAGAGATTAGAAAGAGAGACTGCTGAATTGCATTTGATAATGAAGCTCAAGACAATGCATCCACCTGGATTGAATCGAGACCTAGGCTTCCTGTCTCACTACCCATGCTGATTTCTCCACGCCTATTACCCATCTGCATATCACACCTAACTCCAGTCATGCCTGCTATTGTTATTCACCTGCTAGTGTCATTTTCCGGCCAATGTCATTCGGCATCTGAAATCACTCCACTTTCCAATAAATAGGACAGATGGACTCCCATTCCAGCTCTATCTGAAGAAGTGAGCAGTGACTCACAAAAGGTCATACCCTGCCACATATTTTGTTAGTCTTTAAGGTGCTACTGGAGTCTTGCTCTTCTACTGCATAGACAGACTAACACAGCTACCCATCTTGATCTTGCTTATGGCTTGTTTTATGGCTTTGGTTTAAATTGTTGTGTTTTAATGATTTTGTTTTATTATCATAGGTGTAAGCTGCCTTGAGCAGGTCTTTGGAGCGGCATCCTGTACATTTTCTAAATAAATTAAAAAATGGCAATACAGAATTACAACGGTTTTATTTAAGTGAAATGTAGATAAATCTAATCAAAGAAGCAGCAGGAAGAGGGAGGCTCAATTTGTTTCCTGTGGTCCATTTTTTCCAATCTAAATCAACCCTGCTGTTAGTGTTACTAGCTATTACTATTACCACTCATGGTGCTAATAACTGTATTTTAATCCCACCTTTCCTCCAAGAAATACAGGGTGATATACAGAGTTCTGTCATTTTATCCTGACATTATTGAGGGCACCTGGTGTTTTTGGCCACTGTGTGACACAGAGTGTTGGACTGGATGGGCCACTTGCCTGATCCAACACTGGCTTCTCTTATGTTCTTATGACAACAACCCTCTGAGCCTGAGAGAGTGATTGGTCCAAAATCATTCAGTGATCTTTTCTGTCTAACAGGAAAACTATGAGAACATCCTGTGAGTAGGTCTTTAGAAAAAAACTGGAATGATTTTGACTGGATAAACAGATAATTTTTTTCGGGGGGGGGGGGGGGAGAAGCAACCTCTTTTCCTTCTCTGGTAAAATTTGAGGTCAACCTCCTCATTATATAAATATAGATATAAAGAGAGCTTTGAGCTAACAAAATGAGCCTGCAACTTAACAGTCAGTGGTCAGTGCCCCAGAGCAATGGTGTTATTATTTTCACCACCAACTCCATGATCTCCAGCTAGTGAATAGGGGTACTACTTAGAACTTGTGAACAGATGCCTCTGTTGCTAGGCCAGGGCTGAGGAGGGGCAATATGGCAGAAAAGAGACACTGTGACACAGAAGGACCTTTAATCAGCACAGACCCAGAACGTGCCAGCCAGTATTGCTTCTAGGGTTGCCAGCCTCCAGGTGGGGCCTGGAGACATACCATTTTTACAACTGATCTCCAGCTGACAGAGATCAGCTCCCCTGGAGAAAATGGCTGCTTTGAAGGGTGGACTCTATGGCATGGTACCATGCTGAGGTCCCTCCCCTCCCCAAACCCCACCTTCTCCTGGATCCACCCCCAAAGTCTCCAGGTATTTTCCAACCTAGATCTGGCAATCCTACTTCCACAGTCATCTGTGCAATCTAAGCACATGGCAGGCAGAGCTGAACACTGATGCAATAAGGGCTTAAAACTGCACAAACTGGAGGAAAAACTTGCTGTACAACAGGGGTCCCCAACCTTTTTGAGCCTGTGAAATTCTGACACAGCGTGGTGAGCACAGCCCTGAAAAAACTGCAGGAAGTAGAGTCAGCCACAAAATGGTTGCTGCAGTTTACCTTCAGTCATGCAGTGAAGATCCTTGCACTGTGGTGGCAGCTACTTTAAAAATCTGTACAATTTCCAATCAGATTTCCAGATTTCTGCTGCTTTTCCAACCAATTTTGGCCCCCCAAAGTGGTAAACAACCCCAAACATTAAAACCAGCTTTAACATATGCACAGGGCCAGACTGTCTGTCCTACAGCCCTGTGAGGTAAGTTGGGCTGCAAGAGAGAATGAACCAAGGTGACCCAATGATCTTCACGGTTCTTCCCTTCTCCATTTTATCCCACCCCCCATTACAACCCTGTGAGATAGTTTAGGCAGAGAGAGAGAGAGAGCCTGTGTGAGAGAAGGAGAGAATTCTTTCAGTGAGCTTCATGGTGTTCCTCTGCCCTTTTTATCCTCCCAACATCCCTGCAAAGTAGGTGAGGCTGAGAGAGAATCCATGGCTGGTCCCAAGTCATTCAACAGGTTTAATTGGTCTTCTCTTCATTTTATTCTCTTCACAACTTTTGAGGTAGGGCAGGCAGAGGGGGGGGGGCTGGCTCCCAGTCTTCAAATGAGCTTCATGGCCCTCTCCTCTCTGTTTTATCCTCACAACATACCAGTGAGGTGCGTTAGGTTGACAGTAAGTTTCACAGTTTCTACTACAATGTCATATCTCCCCATAAAATACACATTCATTATACGTGCTTGGGTTGTCTGAAAAGGTGTAAAAAGTGGTTATAGATAATGGGTCTAAATGAAGTTGTTTGTGAAGATGTATAGCTTGAATGTTGTTGTTCAAGCTGCAGCCGTAGGAACATTTACTCAAGAGCAGCCAATACTGAGATCAGTGGGAAATAACTCTGGGCAAGAATGACAAGACTGTGGAATAATCTCAACTCTCAGTAGGGTTGCCAGGTTTGGGTTGGAAAATACCTGGAGACTTTGGGGGTGGGTGAGAGCGGGGTTTTGGGGAGGGGAGGGGGCCTCAGCATGGCACAGTGCCATAGAGTCCACCCTTCAAAGCAGCCATTTTCTCCAGAGGAGCTGATCTCTGTCAGCTGGAGATCAGTTGTAAAAGCGGGAGATCCCCAGGCCTCACCTGGAGGCTGGCAACCCTAAATCTCAGTCTGTCATGTGCAGCTTTCCATTTTTCTCCCCCTTATTCTTCTCAGAACTAATCATTTGGCTGAAATAACATATGCCTCCAACTATGTTGAGTTAGCCATCCAATTTTCAGCCACCCAACTAGTAGATTGCAAGGGCAACATTCAAGGTGGGGATCTTATATAATCACCAGATCTTATGCTGCTACTTTGTACTTTGACAACATCTATTTACCTTGACCACTGATTATAGTGGTTGGCGGAGTACTTTAGTAATATCAAAAATAAATTACTGATCTGTAAATTTAAAATTTTGTGGTTTTCATTCTTCCTAAAATGCATTTATGTTTGAAAATTGGTGGTTGCCAAAAGGTAGACTCACCTAGTGTGCAAAAAAATCTGGAACTGGCCCTGCATATGTGCGCCTGCACACACACACACACACACACACACACACACACACACACACAACCATTAAAGCAACGATTAAACAAAAACACACAGACGCATTACAGGTACTAAAATAATCAAAAGGCCACGATGGCTTAGTAAAAAATGGCACTTTTAAGCTAGAATGGTCTCCCATTCATTATGTCTTTGCAGCTTCGCACAATTTGTCCTAGAGCTATATCCATGCCAGAACAAATCTTTGGCTCAATTTTCTATCAGCTGTACAGAGGTACTTATCTAACCTATCTGCTGCTCTATGCTTGAGGACTTTTGGTTCTGTTGCACACTGGCTATGCTACTTAGGGATCTACATTCAGATATTTCCAGTCCAAATATACATGCAGATATCCAGAATGGTATTTGCGATTTTTGGAATACCAGTAATCAGGTCCTGAATATTTTGGGAAATATTTGGGAATATCAAGGGCCAGCATTTTAAGGCTCCTAGGCCTGTTGTTGTTCTATTTAACAGGTTTCCTGGGTAACAGAAGGGAGGGGGAAGGAGGCAGCTCTCCCAGACAATGGGATCAGACTTAGGGGGAGCACTAGAACTGTCTGCCCAATCACAGAGATTCTCTCACAGCCCTCTATGGTTCTCTGAGCATGGGTAAAGAGGATAAAAAGCAGGCCAGGCTGCAGCTTGACTCCATTTCAGAGCTAGATTTTTTTGGACTCATAGGTCCAATCTGCATCTAGCACTCACTCTGTTGTTTTACCAAACCCCCAGTGGAACAGAAAAAGATGCAGCTCAAAACCACGTTCAAATACCCTGGGCCAACGCCATACTGACTGCAGAGTCACCCCTGAATGGCCATAAAATGGCCATGGATCTATGCAGACAGTGCCATAAAACTGAGAGATCAAAGGAAGTGAAACCAGCAAGCAGTGTAGAGGCTTCCATAAAACCCGACAATCAAAGTAAGTGAAAGTGGCATGCAATTTTGAAGGAAGAAATTCAAAAAGCCATCTTAACATGAACCATTGTTCAGCAGTCAGTAGGCTACAGAAACCGCAAGGCCATGCACACACACACACGCACATAATTCTCTGCTTTGAGAGCTTGCATAGAAAATACAAACTGCTATTGTTTTGGTTGCAACTGTATTTCAGTATAGTTTAGTCATGAGAAAGGAGGCTGTGAGAATCTTAGCCCTTTCGTTACATTGTTTGAAGAAGACATTCCTATTGTTCTGATTGTAACTGACATGCGCAAGATTGTAACTGAATCTTTTGCTTACAAGAATGATGTGTAATTTACTAAAATGACACTAGTCCCCGTCTCTTCTGTAAACCCCTCCCCTTAGTTTAAAAGACTGAGCCCTGATGAAAACGGGGCTCGGCAATTTTGTTCTGAAGGATTTTTTTTTTCATTCAGGCCGAGCCTGGTACCAATAAATCGGCTTCTTCTGTTCCTGGTGTCTGAGTGTCTCCTTGGTTGGTTTGGATTTTGGGTTTTTGCTACAATGTAGAGGGGCATTTCTGTTCCAACGTGGGTTTGGTAAAAGAGCGGAGTGAATGGTAGATGCAGAATGGGCCCTGGTGTTTGCTGCTGCTGCTGCTGCTCTGATTTGTGCCTTAGATCTCTGCTGCCTGCAGCTGCATGGCTGCAAAAGACCTTCTTTTCTGTGCCTGGACATCTTCAGGACTATTTTGCCCACAGTGGATTTTGTTTTCAAATATAACTTAAAATATTATATTATTTTGTTTTGTTTTGTTGCCTGGGAGGAATTGGGGGGGGGGCTTGTTTTCTTTCTAGTTCTTTTTTTAAATAGTTTTTCTTGGTTTGGTTTTGTGCTGTGTGTAAAAGGCTTTTAAAGGCTTGTGCTGTTTTGGGGGTTTTCTTCTCTCGGCCTGTTTTAGAATTTCTAACTGCTTGACCTTTTATCTGTTTCTAAAAGTTTTTTTGGGGGGGGTATTTTTGAAATTTTTCATAGGGTTTGTGGTTTTGAGAGGGGGATTTTTCAGGTTGGTTTTTCTGGTTTCACACAGATTGTGTTGGGCTTGCAACAATGACTCTTGCTTAAGTTGTTTTGGCTTGGACTCTCTGGCTTGATAATGGTTGTGTTTGGCTTGCCACTGGTTTGAAATTGGTTCTGTTGTCCTTGTTGATTCTTTTTGCATTTGGAGGCTTTGGGACAGTGGTTGGCTTTTAGCATCATTCCCCGAGACAAAGCATGGGATTTTTTTTTGCCTGTGTAAAACAATGGAGACAAGTAGGATAGCTGGGGGCACCTTGTTCAGGGGCTTGTAGAATTGGACCCTTGAGCAATTGTTTGAAATATGGGGGGGAGGGCAGTCTTTAAGGACAGGCAAATCTAGGTTCCCTGCAATTCTGTTGTCATTAGGTTGAAAACAGCCACTTCAGCCTCCCTGGAAGCAGTCCTGCCATAGGGAATAATGAATTTGCAAATTTTCAAAACTCGGGGGGGGGGGGGGGGAGGGAGAGTAAAATCCTAATCCCAGAGCAGCATTGGAGACCTGAATAATTCAGCATACTACTATGGCAACCATTTCCTGAAATTCAACTCCAAAACATGCCATTTTTTTTTCAAACCCACGTTCCTAATACAAGTACTAAACTAGGAGGCTGAAATTGGTTCCTTAACAAGGAAGGTCCCTGTTATGATCATCGTACTGGCCTCTGCCTGGCACTGGACTGGTGTTTAGGTCAGATTCTTTTTGGAGGTTCATGTTACCTTGTAATCCCACCTCTTCATGTTGAGTAGGTCTTCTGGGAGCAGAGGATGCTGCTTACACTGTGCAAATAAGGCCCTGGTTGTTGTGGTATTATTTCTGTCTTTATATGAAGCATGGAACATCAAATGCCTGTAACCGCTTTGCACATTCATAGTGGGTTTGATGCCAACAGAGTGAAGCATTTTTAAGTCCCAATGATGCGGTGTGTGTGTATTTTTCCTCTATTTTTTCATATGCATGTGTGCATGCATGCAAGTGTGTGTGCACCTGGAAGTCATGGCAACCTCTGGTGACTGACTCCTACTGAGGGCCTGGAGGATAATCAGTGTTCCCTCTAAGCTGAGTTAGTGTGAGCTAGCTGACAGTTTTTTAGTCTCTGGCTTACACATTTTTGCCTTAGCTCAGGAAGGATGGCTTCAGAGCAAGCTAATTTATGCAGTAGCCAAATCACTCACTCACAACTTTAATACCAGTAGCTCACAAAGTAGCATTTTTGCTCACAAGACTCCACAGCTTAGAGGGAGCATTGGAGGATATTCAGAGAGGTGGTTGAATAAAGTCTGCCCCTTTCCTCCTGACTGCTGGTATTTCAATAAGGTCTCCCATCCAAGTACTTGCCAGAGTCGACCCTGCTTAGCTTCTGAGATCGGGCTTGCCTGAGCTATTTCACACCAAGGTACAGGGTCAAAAGTAGTCACCTAACAAGACTGAAATGCAGAATGCTTTTACTTTTGCCAGAGAAACCATCATTATATTTTGTCAGGTCATTAGAGCTGATAAAGGCAGTTTAATAATACCCACCATGAAATTTGTAGACCAGAGGGCTCTGTTTGGTTTGGACCCAGCAATAAATAGAAATCTGCCTGCTGCATAATAACTCAAATGGTTGCACAAGGTAATTTATAACTAGCAGATTCATTTTGCCAGGTTGACTGAAGATATTAAATGTAATGAAAGGAGGTGCCCTTTTTCAGTCTTGATTTGGCAAGTGGAAGGCCATTTACCGCTGGCGCCTCTGACATACTGAAAAATGTCTATTTCAAGAGCAAAAAAACCCATCATAGAGAGAGCTGTGAAAAGCTGTCAGTGTAGCTAAGTGGAACGCTCAGTACGTAGTTATCTGTAATACTCCATAAAAAATCTCACACTGCATCAGTGTCTGGATTATTGCAAATCTACACATCGTTTTTGTATTGAATGTGAAACTGATCTACATAATCTTCACTCTGTGTAAGGACATGGCAGAGGTGCAAAAGAGCCATGCAGCCTACACTGCAGGCCAGTGCACCTTCTGTTGCAGGAACAGGGCTTGTGATTGCACTGTCAGGAGTAGGGTCAGTGCTGAATTCAGAACCACAGAATTCCTGATTATATGCATCTAAAAATAATCTCCATTGTGCTAGGTGGTAACCAGTGTTCCCTCTAAGCTGTGCACATCAGCAGCCGCTCATTAACACAGGAAGCCCTGCTTAGCTAGCAGCAGTCTGGAGCCCTGCAGGGTCTTGCACTGTCCATTTTAAGATTACAGCAGTTATCTGCTGCTCAGGGTGTGAACGGCTTTACTCAGTAGGGGGGAAATAAATAGAGGGAACATTGGTGTTAACTACATATCACAGGCACAAAGCATCTCCGATGTTTTCCTGTAAGCCCCCATGTGTTACAAATACTAATGGGATTAGAATGTTGCTGTAAAAACAAAATGGAGTCTCATGGTACTTGATGACTAACACATTTATTAAAGAATAAACTTGCATGGACTAGAGCCCTCTTTGTCAGATGTGTGAGGAGTGAATATTTGCATCATGCAACAGCTTATGCTTTAATAAATCTGTTAGTCTTTAAGGTGACAAAATACTGCGGGAGGGTTGTTTGATTGATTGTTTGTGTAAGCCCCATGCAAATGAATAGGAGCAAGACCAAAAGCATGTCTTTCAATGAAAGTTGCTTACAGGAGAGTGAATCGCCAGAACATCAGGAAAACGCCAGGCGAGTCCAAAAGCTGCAGCTCTGTCCCAGCAGAGGCACTCCAGTTGGAGTTTGTTCAGCAGTCATGGAGTCCAGAGCCTGGACAGGAGCCTTCAACGTATGACTGAAGGCCCTTTGTTCAATGCCCAATGCCCCAGGAGGAGGTCTTTTACATTTACTGAAGAAAGGTTCCTATAGTATGGGGGGGAAATGTGTGGACACTCTATTAGAGCTTCTTGGTTTTTCTCCTATTCTCCTCATGAAAGTTTATACCTTGACTAAAACTTTGTTGGTCTTTAAGGTACCACTGGATTCAAACTTTGTCCTGCTGCTTCAGACCAGCATGGCCACCCACCTGAATCTATTGAAATCTATATACACATAATTTCCAAGTCTTCATAATGCTCTGTCAGGATTCACAGGTGATTTTATGAGGCAGGAAATACAATGCAGTGTGTATTTTAGAAATCCATTTATACCTTAGAAATGCACGTGTATGTAGTTGTTTACAGTTTATACATTTTTTAAAAATCAGTAAATGATTAGACAACCAACTGAGGCTTTGAAGAACAATTTTAAAATCAAAATGAGATCTATTTGTAAATCTGGATTAAAACTAGTAATCACTGTTATAGTCTCAGGGAAATGCAAATAGTGGGTTTTCCCTTTCTTGACAGCCCCAGATGTTAATTTAGAATAGCAACAAAATTAGCATTCAATTTAAATTCCAGAGTTTTTGTTAAAGCAGCTATTCCTTAAAGCATAGCCTGATTTCTTTCTATCAAGGTGTGCAGGATGTTCTCAATGTCTTCTTCAGTCCAAAACACTGATGGTACTTGTAAATATACAAAAAAGAATATAGCTATTAGACAATGCATGCCAATCAAGTGTCATTCTTTCTCAATTTAAATACCACTAACACCCAGGGAAAGATGAAGATATGGAGGCTACCAGGAGGTGGGAAAGAGGAAATAGTGTTCAGGGCTTTATAGGAGAAAGTGAGGTGCCTCTTGCTAGTCCTTGAAGGTTCCCCACCATGCAACTGGGCCCTGAGTTCCCCACTGCACAACTTGGCCATTGTTTTCCTGGGTAGAGGCTGCCGGAGGGAGTGAAAAAAGGGATTGGTAAAGCTGAATATGGGTTCAAATAGATTAACTGATGGGTGGAGATGTGCTAATTTACTATATTCAATATATCTCTTTTGTATGGGAAGCGTTTGAACATTTTATTGGTTCATTCCTTTCATGTTGATGTTGCTCATTAGCAAAGATCACTGTTTTCTTTTTTATTTTATTTATTTAGATTTGGGGACCCAAAGCAGCTTACAACATTGTTCTCTCCTCCTTTATTATATCCTCACAACAACAACAACTTTGTGAGGTAGGTTACTCTGAGAGAGTGCAACTGGCCCATGGTCACCCAGTATGCCTCGATGGCAGAACAGTGATCTGTCTCTGGCTCTCCCACATCCTATGCCGGCACTGCGCTGCACCATGAGGGCTCTCTTTCATGATGGACACTAACAAGTGAACCACTATTAGCTCTCAAAATTGCAAAATATCTTCAATATTTATATATATTTACTTAGGATATTTGAAAGACCTGCTTGAAGCCGCTCACAATTAAAACCATCTAACAATAAAAAAAACAAGCTGTTAAGAAACAAACCATTGGACAAATATAGGCATCATCTATGACATGATTAAAACCAATGGTTTGCAGGGAGGAACCTGAAAAGTAAATCTGTTAAATGCTTAATGAGATAAAATTGTCTTCAGCTGCTTTCTAAAGGCCAGTAAGAGAGAAACAAGCAAACCTCTCTGTGCAAGCAGGAGGCTCTATTAATGGGGTTCAATAACAGTCTTAATGGATATAGATGAGGGGATGTATTTCTTACTATGGGCAATTCTTCCTTGTTCTCTGCTTCTCCATATTCTACAGAAGTATATTCCCTTCCCAGGAAGCTTGTACAGTGTGTGTGTGTGTATGTGCATGCACACGCGCACACACGCGCACTTGCACTTTAAATCCCAGACATGTTGACTGGCTCTTATTTGTTTTTAAGATCTCCATCAGGCATGATTATGGTGTATAATTCAATCTGAATTTTCAAACGGAAAACAAGAGGCCATTGAAGCACTACAAAAAGAGTGAGGAAGAGGGTTACCAATTGGTGAAACAGCTGCTATTTAGTGACAACACAAGGATCATGCTGAGGAAATCTGGAAATCAGAATGAATATAATTAGGAAGCTCCAACTGCAAGAGGACAAAATATTTAAATATTAGCAACATGAGCAAAATGCACCCCGTGATATTACAGAACACTTTTCTTCCTCCAGCTCAGTTTTTACCAGCCTGTGCGCACCGCCACCTTTCGAATTCTGACACAGGACGGTGTGTGCAACTATAAAATGGCTGCCGTGGAAGGCAGAGCCAACCACAAAAATGGCTGCTGCAGGAGGTGGAGGCACACTCATGGAGAAAACTCAAGTGCAGGAGATAAGAGGGGTAATTTTTAAAATGCACTGGGAAAGAGGAGAGACAGAGAATAAGGCAGTAGTGTGGTGGCAGCTGAAGCTGGAACAATGTTATTTTAATCTGCTCAAGCCACTCCTATCTCCAATGATGAATCAGTCAGAAAGCTGGCTGGGTGAGAGCTCCACCCGGCCACAACCGCGTTCTAAAAACAGTTGGGTAGGTACCAGCAAAGGTGTTGGGGACCCCTGGTCTGTTCCCATTCACTACCTATCTTCCAAAAATGCTGGTACCTGACCAGGCCGTCTGCTGTCCCTGGAGTTGGTATATGTTGTTCAGAGGAGAACTTTAGAAGCTAGAAGGTGAACCCCTTCCTCTTAAATCATTCCCATCTCTTTTGAAGGTTCCGCTCCCCTCAGACGCTTAACATCTTGGGGAACAAAGGATCCGTTTCCTGTTTATGCTGCACTGAGCCAGCATTTCTAGACAAGGGAGAACAAAAGGGGGGTGGTAGCCCTCTCTGCTAGCTTCTCTTTTCCCTCTTCTTTACACCAAGGGCACTTCTGTCCCCCCCCCCCCCCCATGATGCACCAAGACAGATTAAAATTATAGAGAGAGAGCATCATCTGCCAAAGGACCCTTCCCCCCCCCCCAAACTGTTTGCATTTTCATGGTCGTTTCTGTCCCTCCAAAGCTGGTTCCCATTCTTCTTGGTTAAGAACTTAAAAAAAAAAAAACATTCTGGCACTGGTTTGCTCTACTCCTCCATGGAAGCTGGCTGGGGGACCTAGGTCCGGTCTCTTGCTCTCAGTAAAACCTACCTAACAAGGTTGTGGTAAGGATAAAATGGAGGAGAGGAGAACAATGTAAACCTTCTTGGTCACCACTGGGATATAAATAAAGTAAGTAAATAAATAAAACATGCAAGGCTCATGCAGAATCAAATATGTGCTGAAGCCTTACTCTTCTTCTTTTATTCCCCCTCCAGTGACTAATAAGATGTTGTCTGTTGAAGAGATATCATATGTAATAATGTGTTCTTCTCCATATACATACATCACTTGTGCCTCCCCTTTTGCTTTTACTCTGTAAGTCTTGTTGGCCTCCAAGGTACTACTGGACTCAAATCTAACTCCCCTTTTGCATGTACACTGTGCTTTCATAAGGAAATAACTGGGTTCAGCTGCTGCTGGTAGACAGAACTAGCCTCTTGGTATGAGGACTGGATGTGGCTGGGTGGGAGATGGGACCACCATGAATAGAGGAGGCTGAAGTTGGTTCCTTATTCGCATTTCCTATATGGAAAACTCTGAACCCAAAAATAAGGTCTGGACTACGACATATTATATACCCCCAGGTTCACAGGACTCTCCCCTTCAAGAAGATATATCCTGTTTTCTGTTCCAAAGCACGGTTCTTGGGCCAGCTGCTCCAAAGCGTGGCGCCCCCAGGACAATCACACAGACAGACACTTGGGCTGGGCCGAACCCCAAAAATAATGTTTGGACCATCCCAAATGACACATCTCCACGCTCTGGGGACTGTCCCCTGTAAGATGACATACAGCACTGCCCGGTCCAAGCTCTGGTTCTGAAGACACAACTCCCTATTCGGAGTGCTTTCCAGAGGCCTGTATTTCAAAAGAGATTTGAACAAGGTACTGGTTGCCTTTTACAACCCAAAACAAGGTTGGACCCCCACACCTCATACACCCCCATCTTCAGCGGACTCTCCCCTTCAAGGGGACATATACTGTGTCCTGGTCCAAAGCGCGGTTCTTGTGCCAGCTGCTCCCAAGCATGGTGCCCCCAGGACAATCACACAGGCAGACACTGGGGCTGGGCTGCACCCCAAAAATAATGTCTGGACCACCCCAAATGACACATCCCCATGCTCTGGGGACTGTCCCCTGCAAGATGACATACAGCACTGCCCGGTCCAAACTCTGGTTCTGAAGAATAAGTAACTAATAAGGATTGAATAAGGAAATGCGAATAAGGAACCAACTTCAGCCTCCTCATCAGGGATGCCAACCTCCAGGTGGGGCCTGGGGATCCCCTGCTTTTACAACTGCTCTCCAGCTGACAGAGATCAGTTCCTCTGGAGAAAATGGCTGCTCTGAAGGGTGGCCTCTATGGCACTGTACCATGCTGAGGCCCCTCCACTCCCCAAACTCTGCCTTCTCCCGGCTCCACCCCCAAAGTCCCCAGGTATTTCCCAACCTGGACTTGGCAACCCTACTCCTCATGAATAGTTGGGATTCATTAGCATCAAAGGCCCATCTTGTAGAATCAGGAGAAAACTCTATGAAGGAGTAGGAAAAGTCCTGATGGAGAGGAGCCCCTCCCTTACACCCAAGTTGCCTGACACTTCCTAATCTCCAAGAGATGTCTTTCTGCTCTCTCTGCCACAGCCAGCTCCCATTTGAGAGCCAGAGATACAAAGGGGGTCAGGAGCCTGAACCAGGTGAAGGAAGAGGGTCAGAGCCTGAACCAGGTGAAGAAGCTTATGCCTGGTGGTCTAGAGCCTTTCAAACTCCAGTTCAGCGGCCCTCAACTTTTTTGAGCCTGTGGGCACCTTTGGAATTCTGACACAGCATGGTGGGCCCAGTCACAAAATGGCTGCCGTAGCAGGCAAAGACAGCCATAAAATGGCTGCTGCAGCTTACCATCAGTCACACAGTAAATCTCTTTGTGGTGTGGCAGCAGCTGCAACATTTTTAAAAATCCACACAAAAGTCAAATTTCCAATAGCCAATCAGAAGCCTTGCTGGGCAAAATCCTTGCCAGGGCCCACCTAGTTTCTAGATACATGGCAGGTGCAAGAAAGTCTCAGTGGGCACCATTGCCCCTCACTAGGGCTGCCAAGTCAGCCCGGGGGGCGGGGGATCCCCCGCTACAGGGGTTCCCGATCCGCCAGCCAGCATTTGGCTGGCGGGGGAAACCCCACCCCCGAGGTCATCCACCCTGGACGACCTCCCTCACGTAATGACGTCAACCAGAAGTGACGCCATCACGTTGGGGGCGTTGCCAGGGCGACGCTCTGGCAACGCCCCCAACGTGCTGATGTCACTTCTGGTGACGTCGTGCGCCAGGGAAGCTCCCGGCCAGCAGAGCTTCCCCCCCCACACCGGTAAGTTTAATACACTTGGCAACCCTACCCCTCACAGGCACAAGCTTGGGGACCCCTGATCTAGCCTAATGTCAAGGTCACCTTGGTATCTGGTCTTAATAATTCAAACAACATTCATGTAAAAGTTCTTGTGTGAGACAAACAAGCGACTTTCATTGTACCCACCTATTGCTTAATAATGATTCCTCTTTCAATTAATTTGGTTAAGAGTATAATTTATTGCTACAGACCTTCCCTGCATCTGGTCATAATACTATAGTGCAGTGGGAGCACCAGGCAATTTATTTATGTTTTAATTACAGCCCTGCAAAGGCTCAAGCCTTTCTGGCTAGGGCAGAGACTCATATGGAAGTGAATCATTCGTTCAAACATCACTCCAATAAGGCTGAGATCATCTTTTCCATTCATAACATATGGCCTGTAGCTCCCTCCCAGCTTTCCAATTCATGAAAACAGGCCTACATTATTTTGACTCATACTTTGTCAATTGGATGTCACAGGATCTTGGGCTTTCTTAACTAGATGTAAGCTGTATGAAATTCTTCCTCATGTTTGATGGATGGTTGCACAAGTAGGGATAGGAGGAGATACTCCTCTGCCTTAACAGCACACACACACACACACGCGCACAGAGAGAGAGAGAGAGAGAGAGAGAGAGAGAGAGAGAGAGAACACTTAGCATAAGCACACAGATATCTTTGTGCTAGATTCTGGCTTCAGTTGAAACGAACAGAACATTAGTATATCATTTTGTGGGGATCCAGGGGCTGACATGTGCCTTATACTCTGGCTCTGAAACCATGGTCTTGGTCAGGCCTTTGGAGCCAACAAGAGACCTCAGATGTGGGGGGTGGGGTGGGGGTCTTCACTTTCCAAGCCTCTTTTCCAGAGCCTGAAAAGAGCCTAGAGCCTTCTCATGACCTGCTGTTTGGCCCCTTATATGGGCCCATGTTTAATCATGTGGAAGCCTAGTAGCCTGCGCAGCTTGACCAGCAACAGCCTCTTAATAGGGCCATTTAGTGATGTGGTGGTCCTGCATTTCATCTAGTCAGGTGGCAGCAACCCAAAAGGAGCTGGGTTGGCCACTGGAGCAGAAATCAACCCAAAGGCCAGAGGCCTGTTTGTCTGGGTGAGCCTGGAGGTGGCACAGGGTCCAGGAGAAGGTCGCATCTTGGACACATGCATTTATTTAGGATGGGTGGTTAGAGCAGAGTTACTGCCACTCTGATTGATAGTTGTGGATTATCTCCATCATGCTGAGATGGGCTTCCTGCACTAAGTCATGTCCAATCCATGATCTGTTGTTCAATGTATAAACAGTTCTGATCACAAAGAACTAATAATTAACAGTTATTTTGAACTCTCTGATACAGTCATGTATCACATCTGTCTTCAAACTTTTTAGCTGCAGAAAGGCTTTTTTGAGATCAAGTTGTCACCTCAGAAACCATTGCATATTTGCCATGGATCACTTATGCACTGTAGAAGATTCCAGGTTGTGATGTAGCTGCTGGATGAAGTCCTCACAGAGGGCTGACCAGGTCTGATAGAATGAGAGCGCATCTCTAGATAATGTGCAATGCCCTTTTGAAGCCATTCCTTTGCAGACCATCATGGTGGGCAAGTCTTTCAGGAAGGCCCATCCACCTCAATCTGGAAGCTCAAGTAAGGTGAAGAAGCCCCAGATCCCCCCAAAACACAATTTGCAAACCACTGGTATATTATAAGTCCTCTATTATATATAGGCATCAGTCTTGGACTCTGTTTTTAATTTTATTTTCCCCCCAGTGTTTTTTTTAAAATTAAATTAATTTTTATTATTTTAACAGAAACAATGATAGATGTACATGTTGCCATAATACAAACAAACTTCCCTGTCACGTAACTACATTAACATCATAAGTATAAAAATTATAACCAATACAACATTTCTTGGACACAACATTAAAAATAACTACCAGGTGTATTGATGCCAGTCTTGGGTCAATTAACATTTGCACAGTAACATTATAGTGATTTTCTGATTTCTTACATTCTTATATTTCCCTTATTTCATTACTCTTGAAATCTATATTAAGTTAAGCATTAACAAAAGACCAATATTTATAGTGAGACCAGCTTTCACAATTCTCTCTATCCTTTGCCATTTTATCCAGAAAAGGAAACCATTTGTCTATAGGGTTGAACAGTTCCCGTTCTGCTTCTCCCCCCTTCGTTATACAAAGAATATTTTTCAAACATAAAATAGTCCCAAACTTTACTGTACTATTGTACCAAGTTAGGGGGAGATTTATCCTTCCAGTGCTGTGCTATTACAGTTTTTGCTGCCATAAGCAATAACATAATCAACTCCCTGTCCATGGTGGGTATGTTTTCAGTTTGCCAGTAATTTAATAAAATTAGTAAGGGATTCATGCTAAGTTTATGCCCTGTTATTTCTTTGATTTCTTGTAATATTTGTTTCCAGAAATCAATTATATATTCACATCCCCACCATGTATGTAAAGAGGTGCCTCTTTTCCCACAAGATTTCCAGCACTGTGCAGAGGTTGTAGATGACATGTGGGCTATTTGTATTGGTGTTAAATACCACCTATATAATACCTTATAATATAATACTATATAATCTGTATATATTTTGATTTGGATATTTTGTTATTGCGTTTCCATATTTCTGTCCACTGATCTTCAGTAAGCTCTGTTAGCAGGTCTTTTGTCCAAGCTTTTTGATAAGGTTGTACCTTCTGAGCCTCTTGGTCTACTAATATGTGATATATTTTGGAGATAAGTCCTCTTTTGACTAGATTACCTGTTAACTTGATTTTTTCCAGTTTGGTGTATTGAAATTCCAAAGTGGATTTGGATTTTACAGAGTCCAATAGATGCTGGATTTGCATATACTCAAACCATGGTGATTTAGTTTTGTACTTTCTCTCTAGTTCTAATTTGGGTATACTCTTACCTTGTTTCACTAGATTATGAAGTCTTATTATCCCTGCTCGTTTCCAGTGACTGTATGATTGAGGTTCTAATGCAGGAGGAAACCAAATTTGCCCTATAAAAGCACTAAGGGGAGACAGTTGGATATTATGGTGAAACATGGGTGAGATTCCTTCCAAGGAGTCTTCAGTAAATATGCAAAGATCATGGGTATGATAAAGCTTTAACAACTAAACATTCGTCCTTGAAAGCACACTGGGGAATAATCAACATATAGATTTTAGGCAAAATACTATGAAAGGGACAGTAAATTATTTTGCGGAGTAATCCTATACTTAACAAGAGGATCTACATTCCTTTCCTGGTAAAGGCTCCAAGACTGAGAACCTTGACACAGTCTGTCAGATCGTGTCTTCTTGATTTCCAAGTCTTGACACAGAACTGCCAGGCAGGAGAATATATTTATGGACTTCCTATGCCTCGGTGTTCCTTTGTGGAGTGAACCAGAATTACAGGGTCAAAGTTTTTTCCAGCTCTTGACCAATCACTGTCAAAGTCTGAGTTAAGGGAGTTTAGCCCACCATATGGGGAACCAGTAATAACCAAACAAGAAGCTTTGACAGCTTAGCCAAATTGTTAAATTATCACTGGGATTCAGTTTCCTTTCCCAGATTAAGTCCATCATATACCTGTCCCCCCTTCCTGGAATGGAATTTTAGGATTTAATCGCCTATTCCCAGTGGATAAGCTTGTGTTATTATAAAAGCATATTTACCCTTTCCTAACTGGCACAATATCAATTTTACACTTGTGTAATAACTGGCAAAATAACTTTGCCGATCAGTTAAGGATCAGTTCTGTAGTCTTGTTGTCACTAAAGCTGTTCAAAGTCTGAACACATATTTTGGTTAGCAATGATAGCAAAATATTATTGACTATGGATAGAAAAGTGAAATTGTGTAGTCTTGTTGTATGAGAGCAAGGCATTGCAATAGTTCATTTATGCAAAGCACAGCTATCGGTTGCAATCATAAACATATTGACAAAAGCATTTGATTTTCTCACAAAATAGTTAATTTAGAGAAAGAATAATTTTAAGGATTAGGTTTTTAGCAGTGCAGTTCTAAGCAGAGTTTCACCCTTCTGTGTCCATTGAAGATAATGGATTTACAAGGGGGAAACTCTGCTAAGGCTTGTCTGTAAATCTTTCAGGGCAGGGAGTTTCTATGTCCAGCTCCCATTATATTTAATTGTGTAATTAATTATAGTGGGAACAGAACACTTGTGTTTGGCAGTTTTATGTATTTCAGCTAAAATCTTTATTTCAAAAGGACAGAGCAATTACTATGTAGAACAAAATGACTCCCTGCCATACAGGAACTAATTTCTGGATATGAGAAAACACACTTGCTGTATCTAGCACTTAGAAATATGAGGAAATTATGGCCAGCAGTGCAAATGAACCCTCTGTCTGGTAAATTGCCTAAACATACAAATCCTTGCTTAATTTATAGCACTATTGCTGGAGCCTTGCTATAGCCATGTGTCCAAAAACACGGACACACAAAAATAGCAGAGTACAGAGAAAAAAAAACAGGTTGCCAGGGACTGAATGGGCACAGAGCCATTTCCGCTGGAAAACAGAATCATAGAATCAGAGTTGGACCTTCGGAAGGGACTTCCAGGGTCGTCTAGACCAGCCCCCTGCACAATACAGGAATTTCACAAATACCTCCCCCCACCCCCAGTGACACCATCTCCATGCCCAGAAGATGGGGAAAAACCTCCAGGATCCCTGGCCAAAGTGGCCTGGGAAAAAATTGCTGCCTGACCCCAAAGTGGCAATCAGCATTTCCTTGGGTGGAGAGAGCCACAAGAACTAAGCACTGATGCAACCCTTCCTGCCCTCACTCTCATGATCTGCCTAAGGGTGTGTTCAAACGGCTCTTTTGAGCTGCACCAGGGACGAGTGTCTGGTGGATTTAAAGTGCATGTCCAGACCTCAACATCTGGGAATTGTGCCGCTTTTGTTAGTTATCCGTCAATCCCTATCGGGGATCCGTACTTAAAAGATAGTGGTTAAAGTCCAGACTAAAGCTGGTCGATGGGCCAGTGCCAGACTTTCCACCATCAGATCATTCCACCAGTGCAATGAGCCCAAAGGGATGGTCTCCAGACCATCCCGAACAGCTGCCATTTAAAAAAACTCTTAGCGATGCACGCATAACTGCTTAAACATGTGACATTCCCAGAGCTCTGCTCAAGCGATCCATACAATGCTATTTTTCTGACAGTCCCCTGAACTTGAATCAACTTTGTTAAGTGAAACGGTACCTCGAGGAAGGTACTGCTGGTTGTGTTTTTACCATTTTAGTATGTGCATGCATGGAAAAACAAGTTTATGGTGAGACGCCTATGCACATGCGCAGACAGGATTTTTTAAAAAGCCAACCGCACAGCTTCTCACGGTGGATGCCTTCTAGACAGTCCATCACGGAAGTCACACATGGTGAAGTGCTTCACGGGTGGGCTGTCTGGTCATGCAACGCTGGACCAAAAAGATCTAGATCAAATTACAGCCGGGCTAATGGCGGGATTAGCTGCCCATCTGAACGCAACCTAAGTTCACAGAATCAGCATTGCTGTCAGATGGCAGCTTCTGTTTAAAAACCTCCAAAGAAGGAGAGATACTGCATCAAAGAGCAGAGTACACAAATAGCTATGTATGCCCCATGGAATTTAGAATGGTGTCACTCATCTCACAGCTCCTCTTTAGAACATGAAGGTCTCTACTTGATCTTACAGAGTACTCCAACATGCTCTGGAATTTCCCATGTGCAGAAAATTCTTTTTGCTAGGTGGCTTATTTGTATCTTTACGCATATTTAATCCATTTGCTTGATCCAGAGCAGTACAGGATCAGGTCCTGCAGCCTAAGGGTGATCACAAAGCCATTAGCTTGCTCCTCACTACCCTGAACTGCAATTTCAAAATGAAACTTTTTATGTAAATAGGAGATGAAATAACAATATACTTATACTGGGAAAACAAACTTTGATACTAGAGTTGCCAGGTCCCCTCATCACTCTGGTGGGAGATTTGTGGGGTGTTCTGGGGTGGGCGGGGCCACCCCCTCCCTTCCCACCTGGCCACCCCCTCCCTTCCCCCCTGCTCAGTTTAAAGGGCTTCAGCTGATCTGCAGGGACCACAAAACAAAAAAAATCTAGCAGGAGGGGAGGGAGAGGTGTGGCCGGGTGGGTGGTTGATCTTGGAGGTGGGGCTTCCCTCACTGGCGAGCTGGCTGGGGTGGATTGAAGCCCCCAGAAGCAGGGGACCCCTGACATGACCTGGGGGCTAGCAACTATATTTGGTACACGGGAAGGTGGCTCCCAGCTGGCACAATTCTCACTCACCCCAGAGAAGGCGGCTTATGGTCACCACAAGCCTGGTACAGGGCCTGGCAGAGCTGTGAGTCTGACTCTTCTTTCCTCCCTCCTTTGTTCACAGCTCTGCCAGTAGGATGGCTAGGGGCGCCTTGTTCATGAGCCTGTAGAACTAGACCCCTTGGTCTCGTTCACTTGAAACATGCTGGGGTGTACAGACAGCACACGTGCTCCTGAAATTTTGGTGGCATTTGGTTGAAAAATAGTCATTTTTCAGCCCCCCTCAAAAAGTCCCCGAAAGAGGGAATAATGGCAGAGCTGTAAGTCTGGCTGGCTCCTTCTCCTTCCCTCCCTCCCTCCTTTGTGGGGGGTGGGGCCCTTTTCAAGGGCGATTCTTTTCTCCAGGTTTGCAGATCAGCAGGGAAGATGGCTGGGGGCCAGGGACCCCCAGAATTGGACCCCTTGGTCCAACTCACTTGGAACCTGGAGAGGGGATCTTTCATGGACAGGCAATTTTGCTGTCATTTGGGTGGAAAAACAGCCACTCCAGCACTCCCCCCCAAGTTCCCCTATAAAGAATAACAGAACCCTGATAATTCTGGAATCCTGGAGAAACTCAAACCCTAAACCCCTAACTGGTAACAGTTCAAATACCATTGAATACTGGTATCTATGCCCTTTCTAAAATCCAGTGAGTAAAGGGAATCTGGACCAATGGTCTCCCTGTCTCTCTCCCCTCCCCTCTCCTTCCCTCCTATTCCTTGGGTTTTTAAGAGGCAAGACAGCTTCCTCCTCTGCCCTATTGCCAGATGCAGTCTGCTGCATGAGCCCCACCACCTTTTTGAAGCATGCACTGGGCCTGTTGTGCTCTCAGGTTCCTGGGGGTGCATTTCTGGACATTGCCTCACCCTTGCTCCCTTCCCCATGGCCTCTGGTTGGGCTGCTAGTCTCATCAGTACCTGCTGGTGTCTCCTCTGGAGCAGGTGAGTGAGGGGCGGGATCACCACCCCCAGACAGCTGGTCATTCTGTCAGCTTAACTTTACTTCACAGGGTTGTTGTGAGGATAAAATGAAGGAGAATGGACAACCATATATGCCACCCTGATCTCCTTGGAAGTAGAAACCTGTGAATACAATAATGAATTCATAAAAATAACTTTTAAATTTTTGTAAAATGCATGAAGAATATTATACAAAATATCTCTGATGTCAGTTCAGTATTGAAAACACCTCCAAGTCTCCACAAATTCCTTATCTGAGTCAGTCTTTTTCAGTGAAGCAATAAGGTCCGATGTTGATGGAGACAAGACGATCCTGTTAACAGGGCACCGGTGATACCCCATTTCCACAGTTCTTCTTCAGGAACAGGAACCACAACTGAACATAATTCATCCATATTGCATTTAATTTTCCTGCTTCCTAGCTTGGTCTGATAAAACAGCTCCAAATTTTTCAAAGGACATCAGACCTTATTGCTTCACTGAGAAGGACTGACGCAGGTTTTTTCATTTTTATAACTTTATTGTAATGAAAGATTAGTTTTCATCTACATTGACAGTCTGTAGACTTTTGAAAGTGGTAACTGGTCGATAAGTAACCAGAGTGTATAATTTATTGGGTGAATCTTCATCTTCGTTGCATTTTCTGGATAAATACACTCCTTATTCCTTTTGCCCAGACTGCCTTGTTCAAGTGGGTATCAATGCGTACATTGGGTGTCCCCAATCTCCTTCATCGCAAATTTACAGATTTCCTTGAGAGCCCATGGAGCCCACTTCTTGAAGCCCATGCCATGGATCCTTTTGTGAATGTTGATAGTATATTCCTGAGGGACCACCTCATTGATGGCCGATCGCCCTTTCTTCTTTTCACCACCTTTCTTTGCAGGGGCCATCTCGCTCAGGATGCGACCAGAAAGGAAGATGCTAGGTATTCTGGGAGAACACTAAAGAAACAGAAGGACCGACTCAAGAAATCTGTTGGGACTTAGAGGTGTTTTCAATATTGAACTGACATCAGAGATACTTTGTGGAATATTCTTCATGCATTTGGTAAAAATTTACAAGTTATTTTTTATAAATTCTTGGTTATTATATTCACAAGTTGCTGGTCTTTTGTTAGTTTTTCCATACCATGAATCTCCACTTTTTGCTTTGGTACTACTTGGAAGTAGGATAAAACTGTACTGAATAAATAAAACAAATAATATCCAACTCTCTTGACAAAACCTGTCACCCTCTCTGTCTAACTGATCTGGAGATCCCACTGTGATTATATGCTGGCGATGCAGTTTTGCTGTCCTGCTCTTGTGGTGGACTCCAGAGACTATTGAAAAAAAATTGCCATTTACTGTCATTCTGAAGACCTAGAAATTAATTATGGTAAATAAATATAAGTCAAGCAGTGAAATACTTGAATAGGGCTGCTCATAGACCAGGCCACAATTCTTGCACACTCAGGAGATTTCCTAGTTATGCAGAGAAACATTAGTTTCAAAATTTATATAAAGTGGCTTGAAAAGGACTGAATGTTCTCCAGGAGGCACAGAACATCGAGAGCAGTTGAGAGTAAATTAAATGGGGGGGGGGGGGGTTCCAGAAAGAAATGAGATAATGGATTGCTCACATCTCTTAACTGCTTATAGAAAATTGGACTGGGTGATTGAGATATGGGGGAAATTGCCAAATCACATGCTTAGGAAGGCATTTCTATTAAGGGAATAAGGAAAAAATTAGGCAGTTGTTTTCATATTGCATTGTTATTGGACATATTATGCATCTTTTATTTCATTGTTCTCTAATTGTGTGATCCAGTTGTATGGATATAGTATACTGTTTTTGGTTCACTGTTATCCAGCTGTTATTCTGCTGTGGCGCCCCTCCTTTCCTGAGTCCATTGGCCACCTCTTGGTCAGCTTGGCGTAGTGGTTTAGTGCACAGACTCTAATCTGGGAGAGCCGGGTTTGATTCCCCACTCCTCCACTTGCACCTGCTGGATGACCTTGGGCAAGCCATAGTTCTGGCACAGCTTGAAAAAGAGCAGTTTCTGTCAGAGCTCTCTCAGCCCCACCTACCTCACAGGGTGTCTGCTGTGGGGAGGGGAAGAGAAAAGAGTTTGTAAGCCGCTCTGAGACTCCTTTGGGTAGTGAAGGGCGGGCTATAAATCCAATCTCTTCTTCTCTTCTTGCTATGTGCTGAAGGCAGGCCTCCCTTGGCCTCAGAATGGGAAGTAAAAGGGATTACTCCACTTTATTCCTTTATTCCCCAGGTGTCATCTTACACAACCAAGAGCTGTGTCTATCCTTCCTTTTCAGCCATTGTCTGGAGCTTGCTTTTAAGGCATTTAAGGCATTCCCTACCACTGGGGAATTAAGAACTATGCCCCTGGAACTATGCTGGCTGAGACCCTGCCAGAGGCGGCTTAAACTGGATGCTGCCCCCTTCACCGGTGCAACTCTGATTGCCACCATTTTATCTGTTATTTTATCTGTAAACTATGTTGTGTTTTTAAAAATTTGTAAACTATTGGGTGCGATCATACGCACCCATTTGCAACACAAGAAGGACAATTCCCCGCCGGCTCAAAGTGGCGTGATCACACAAGCACATCTGGGAAGCGTCCTGTAGCCAGTGTCAAAGTGTCGCAAACCACTTTGAGCCGGTGGGGAATTGACTTATTTACCTACTAGTGAAAAGGCAGTCTCAAATGGTTTGTGATGGCCCAGAACTGACCTTTCCTGGTGTGATCGCGCCAGCGCAAACAAGTGGCATTGGGGAGTGGGCTTTTTGTTTCCCCCCCCCCATCCCGGTATGCGCATCATCAGATGACCCCGAGGATGGAGAGGCAACTCATCGATCCCTTGTAGAAGCAGATAAGCTCACTGAAAACGGCCGGAAAAAAAAACCCAACTCGCCCGCAGCTGTGTGTGATCACGCAGCGGTGGTTCGCCCTCACAGGTCCATGGACCTGTGTGATCCTGCAAAAGCGGCGCAAATTGCACTGGCACAAATTTGTGTCACTTCCCATCCGGCTTATCTCGCTCGTGTGGACGGGGCCTATTGTTTTATAGTATTTTATTTGTTGGAAGACGCCTTGAGCCAGCTTGTCTGGCAAGGTGGGGTAGAAATATAAGTAATAAATAAATAAATAAATTTAGCATCCAAGCCGGGCTGTTTCCCCAATCCCCTCACTGGCCATGCCTAGAAGAGCACAATGGCCTATCCATGGGAAGGGCTTTCTTCTACCCTTTCCTCCACTGTGGCTGGCTTCTCTGGCCCCAGAGTCACTAAGTTGGCCAGTGGCTGGTTGCTGGTTCCACCAGGCACTGCTCCTGCCTTCTCTCCAGGCCCTCTCTTTTTGGGAGGTGACAGGATGTGGGGCCACAGGTAGGAGACTGGCCAGCTGGCTTTCCCACTCACCCCAGGCCCTCTCTGGTTGATCTCTGTCTGCAGCAGTGTCAGCCGTGATCTCTCCACCCTTGGCAGCTGTAGTCATCATGGCAGAGCAGGTGCTATCACTGGAGGAGCAGGGGAAAACTGTTCCTGTGAATCTCAGCCAGGAACAGCTGTTGCGGTGGTGTCCGTGGAGGGGTACCCATTGGGGGAACTTGCAGGGGGTGCTCTAAGTCTGGTGCTATTCCCAGGCATCTGTTTTGTTTTTTCATTGCTTTAATTCTGTAAGCCACCTTGATAAATGAAGTAAACTAATAAGTGATTACTTCTAGGCTCTGTATCTAGCTCCAGTTAACAGCCTGTTAGAAAAAAACAGTGGGAAAGGGCCACCAGCAGACAAGGTAGGGGTTTCTGCCTATAGAAGGACTCTTTGGATATGCAGTTTTTAAAAATCTAAAAGTGATAAATCCATCCCCCTATAATAAAAAAATGACATAATGAGGCCTGAGCATGCTGTAGAAGGCATGAAATAATAAAGGGGATTGAACAGTTAAAAGGGAAGGAAGGAAAACAGAGAGCAATGGGGGAAATCAGCCTGGTCAAGCTCCTAAACTAAAGGCTTATGCTATGGAAGGGGAGATTTGGTTCAAGGGGCAGTTTTCCAGTTCAGTATCTTCCTCCTACCGCACTACTCCCAGTGGATATTTGGGCCTTTATATTCCCATTTTGTGCCCAGAAAGTATCAAAATCCAATGATGCCATATTTTTATACCCTATTATTTAGTATTCTTCGAAACTGGTTGTGTTGGAATTATGTTACGAGTTCTCCCAGAAGGAGCCAAATTGCTTAGAGAAAGATTATGCAGAGCTGCAGAGATTTGTGGTTCCTGGTGCCAAGATCCAGTACTGCTAATTCAGCTGTTGGCCTGTGTTTGCCATGATTCATGCTTATAAATGCCTGCAATGGTAATTCCACTCCTTAGATGGTTGATTTGGTCCCATGTACTCTGGAAGTGCAGCACTGTTCGTTAATTCCCACTGTGTCAGTAAGGTAGTCTAGATTACCATTTTCCCATGCTGCTGTGGTGTCTGAGAGACCTCTAGGCAACCAGATCAAATTGGCATATGTCCAGCCATTGCAAACCTTCCCCAGCACAAACCCTCGCTGTAATATCAGGCAATACGTATTTGTCATCTCTGCCCTTTTCAACCATTGTTTTTATGTATACAAGACACTAGGCATAAATCAGGATATCTTCATGGTGGCAGCCAATGGAAATGAAATGATTTTGTTTTACCACTGAGACTAAACCTTACTGTTGCTATTTGATACACTCCCATGAACTTTAATGCCACCCAGAGCCTTTCTCTGTGGGATGCTTCTGAAACTTCTCATCTGAGTTTCTCCCTGGATTTAGAGTTTCTAGTCTGCTTTCTGGAATGAAAGCAGTACTTGAAGAATCCCCCAGAATTAATGTGCAGATGCACATTAATAAAACACTGCAAAAAAGTAATCCCGTTATGGTCATAGAAATGGCAGTATCAAGATGCTCTTTGTTTGGCATTTCACCAGAGTGCAGGAGCACACTTATGTGTTGATAAAGCATCACAGGGAAAACCTGATGCAACCTTCTCTCTCGCTCTCTCTCATTTTATGTCAAAGTTGCTTTTTACAGTACTTTTCAATACATCCATGTACACTGGTAACAGAAAGGAGAGGGGTGTATAAATGAACTGAGAGAACTGAATGCTGCATCAAACTGTACTTATTTGGTTTCTGGAATTAATCTGGAAATTCTTCTACTAAATCAAAAGTTAGGAAGAGCAGAATACAACAGAAAGGGAAATTCCAGAACAATAAAGGAACAAATGTAAACATATTTAGGTCAATCAAGAACTTGATTGCACACAAAAGATTTCTAACATTTTTAACTATTGAAAAGTATTGGGGTATAATATGGGGGCCATCATTTTTTAAAAAAATAAGAACATAAGAGAAGCTGATGTTGGATCAGGCCAGTGGCCTATCCAGTCCAACACTCTGTCACGCAGTGGCCAAAAACACCAGGTGCCCTCAGAAGGTCCAGCAGTGGGGGCAGGAATCCCTTCCACTGTTGCCCCCCCCCCCATATCAAGCACCAATAATACAGAGCATCACTTGCCCCAGACTGAGAGTTCCTATCTATACTTTGTGGCTAATAGCCACTGATGGACCTCTGCTCCATATGTTTATCTAATTCCCTCTTGAAGCCGTCCATGCTTGTAGCCGCCACTACCTCCTGTGGCAGTGAATTCCACGTGTTAATCATTCTTTGGGTGAAGAAGGATTTCCTTTTATCTGTTCTAACCTGACTGCTCAGCAATTTCATCGAGTGCTTCATCAAGTTCTTGTATTGTGAGAAAGGAAGAAAAGTACTTCTTTCTCTACCTGCTCTATCCCATGCATAATCTTATAAACTTCGATCATGTCACCCCTCAGCCGTCATTTCTCCAAGCTAAAGAGCCCCAAGCGCTTCAACCTTTCTTCATAGGGAAAGTGTTCCAACCCTTTTATCATTCTAGTTGCCCTTTTCTGCACTTTTCCAGTGCTATAACATCTTTTATGAGGTGTGGCGACCAGAACTGTACACAGTACTCCAAATGAAGTTGCACCATCGATTTATACAGGGGCATTATGATACTGGCTGATTTGTTTTCAATTCCCTTCCTGAAAAACCCCAAGCATAGCGTTGGCCTTTTTCATTGCAGTCGCACACTGTCTCGACATTTTCACTGAGTTATCTACTACAACTCCAAGATCTCTCTTTTGGTCAGTCTCCACCAGTTCGGACACCATCAACGTGTATTTACAGTTAGGATTTTTGGCTCCAATGTGCATCACTTTGCACTTGGCCACATTAAACCCCATTTGCCACGTTGATTCCCACTCACCCATCCTCGACAGATCCCTTTGGAGTGCCTCACAATCCTCCCTGGTTCTCACCACCCTGAACAACTTTGTGTCATTTGCAAATTTAGCCACTTCACTGCTTACTCCCAACTCCAAATCATTAATAAACAAAATAAAAAGCATCAGACTAAGTACTGATCCCTGTGGTACCCCACTGCTTACCTCCCTCCACTGAGAAAATTGCCCATTTATACTCACCCTCTGTTTCCTTTTAATTAGCCAGTTTTTGATCCACAAAAGGACTTGTCCTTTTATCCCATGACTATTGAGCTTACTTGGGAGCCTTTGATGAGGAATTTTATCAAAAACTTTTTGGAAGTCAAGGTAAACAACATCTATTAGGTCCCCTTTGTCCACATGTTTGTTCACTCCCTCAAAGAACACTAACAGGTTAGTGAGACAAGATCTTCCCTTACAGAACCCATGCTGAGTCTTCCTCAATAGATTTTGTTCATCAATGTGTCTACTAATTTTTTCCTTGATAACAGTTTCCACCAACTTAACTGGTATCGACAGCAGACTGACTGGCCTGTAATTTCCCGGATCTCCTCTGGAATCCTTTTTAAAGATGGGAGTGACATTTGCTACCATCCAGTCCGCAGGAATGGAGGCAGATTTTAAGGAAAGATTACATATTTTTGTCAGGAGATCCACAAGTTCACATTTGAGTTCTTTCAGAACTCTCGGATGTATGCCATCCGGGCCTGGTGATTTATTTGTTTTTAAGTTGCCTATCAGTCGTAGGACCTCCTCTCTTGTCACCTCAATCTGATTCAGGTCTTTCAACCCCCCTCCTGAAATCACTGGTTCTGAAGTGGGCAAGCACTTCTCATCTTCCACAGTGAAAAAAGAGGCAAAAAATGCATTCAGCTTCTCAACCATTTCCCTATCATCCTTCAGTACACCTTTTACCCCTTGGTCATCCAAGGGCCCCACTGCTTCCCTGGCTGGTTTCCTACTTCTAATGTATTTGAAGAAAGTTTTATTGTTGATCTTTATGTTTTTTGCGATATGCTCCTCATATTCCCTTTTTGCCTGCCTGATCACAGACTTGCATTTTATTTGCCACAGCCTGTGTTCCCTTTTATCAGCCTCACTGAGACTAGCTTTCCATCACTTAAAGGAATCCTTCTTACCTTTTACAGCTTCCATGACTTTGTTTGTTAACCATGCAGGCTTTTTTCTATACCTATTTGTGCCTTTCCTAACCCGTGGTGTATATTTTCTCTGAGCTTTTAGGAATCAAGGTTACAGGTAGGTCAGGCAGTCACAGTTCACTACCCCTCTTGCTTCTTTTAAAATATAG
The DNA here is from genome assembly GCA_029233225.1 of Lepidodactylus listeri. Classification (NCBI taxonomy): domain Eukaryota; kingdom Metazoa; phylum Chordata; class Lepidosauria; order Squamata; family Gekkonidae; genus Lepidodactylus; species Lepidodactylus listeri. Next base: position 77,686,220 of record JARCFY010000001.1, read on the forward strand.
AGAGACACATGACCATTTCATATATACTTCTCTCTTACAAACACCACAGATAGGGTAGGTCAGTCCCCTTCAGTAATCACCCCTCACTCAGACACTGCAGAGAGCTATTGGAATTGGGGACTCAAAACATCACTTCATTCACACACTGCCACCATTTATCCATATATATTCATATACAGGCTGAGATCTTAGACCATAAACAACCAGCTCATAGGGTTAAACAAACAAGATGTTAACTTTTATTTGTGGTTTGAACATAACATTGGAGAAAATCAGATAGAGGTTAAAAAGTTTCTTTTCAGTTGAACTTTTGAATTATTTCCTGTTCAGGCATGTGGGATTCTTCGTTATACGTCGACCCTTTTCTTGTCAGTATTAAGCTACCTCTCTCCCATACCTTCACTAAGCCTGACTCACTCATAACTAAACTAATGGTTTTCAACTGCCCCTCTCAACAACCCACTGGTTGTTCTCAGGGACAGGCAGAAACTAACCTGTCCATCACAATTACATTTGTAGCTCATTCTCCCCTTGTGGTTCAAGGTAGTTTAGAATTCCAAATTAAAACCATATGTAATAAAATAAAATTCAGTTACTCTTCTACGGTCCAAAACCCAAGTTCTACAGTTCAAGCCCTGCCAGATAAAACAACCTTACAGCCCCTTCTAAAAACTTCTGCCTGAATCCCTTTTTCAGGGAATCCATTCCTCAAGAAAGGAGGCACTGCTTTTAAAAGGCCAGGCTCTAGTCGATACCAAATGAGCAACATTAAGCATGGGTGCATCTAGAGGACTGTAAATGGGAGATGCAGACATATTTGTGGGCTTCCTTCCCTTGAGAGGTCTGCTTATCTCACAATGCAATCACAGTGCGCTTGCCTTGAATTAAGCCCCATCAAACATACCTGAGTATATTTAATACTAAGTAGCACACCTACTTAGAATTGTTCTCTGTGGCATTTGGCAGCTTCTAAAGATTACAGGAACATTTTATTACACAACTTTTCTGAAATAGTGGGAAATGCTATTTTGAGGTTTTATTTTTGATGGCTTTATGGATTGCTGGTGCTTTTATTTGTATTTTTAATTAATTTTAGATCTGTTATACATGGGCGATAGGTATCAATCAATGAAACAAACAAAATAAATATGCCTCACTGGCTGTGTAGAACTTGTCACAAATTTACCTGAATTGGGCTTATATCTTTTTCTTTGGATAGCGGAGCAAGCATAAGCAAACAAGATAAAATAGCTTTCATATTATATTCAGTCTCTATTTGCATAAAGGTAAAGGTAAAAGATTCCCTTGCTCAAAAGCCAGTCAAATCTGACTCTAGGGGGCAGTGCTCATCTCTGTTTCCAAGCTGAATAACCAGTGCTGTCCAAAGACTTTTCTGTGGTCATGTGGCCGGCATGACTAAATGCCAAGGCTCACAGAACACTGTTACCTTTACACCAAAGCAGTACCTATTTATCTACTTGCAGTTTCTTGCTTTCGAACTGCTAGGTTGGCAGGAGCTGGGTCCAGAGATGGGAGCTCACTCCGTCACACAGCACTCGGGTCTCAAACTGCCGAGCTACTGAACTTCCAGTATGTGGCTCAGCATCTTAACCTCTGAACCATCGCTGCCCTCTATATTTGCATAGGATGTTGCTAACTCATTATCTACTTTCTAATATTACTTATTGGTCCAAGAATCTCTACATATTGCTTGATCCCCCCAAACAGTCATGTTTTAGCAAAATATCGCTGTGTGAAAAAATGATAGATAAAGGCTGAAGACCTTCTAATAATATAAAAATATAATTGATAGCACAATTGTGATGGGTTCTGGTGATGTTGTAATTAGGATTGACAGCACTGCCTGGTCATGGTGATGGGTTCTGGTGATGTAGTAATTAGATTGACAGCACTGCCTGGGCAAATGCAGGGAGATAAGTGCTGAGTTCTACATCTGGGTAACGAAAACAAGGAACATGCATACTGGATGGGGGATACGCTTCTGGGTAGCAGTGGGTGTGATCAAGATCTTGGGATATGGGTGGACCAAAAGTGAAATATGAGCAGACAGTGTGATGTGGTGACAAAAAAAGGCTAATGCAGTCTTGGGGTGTATCAGCAGAGGCATAACATCCAGATCACAAGATGTCATAATCCCGCTGTACACCACATTGGTCAGGTTGCACCTGGAGTATTGTGTGCAGTTCTGGAGGCCTTGCAGGTGCAGAGGAGAGCGACAAGGATAATCAGGGGCCTGGAGACCATGCCCTAGAAGGAAAGGCTGAGGAACTTGGGAATAGTCAGTCTGGAGAAGAGGAGGTTGAAGGGGGATATGAGAGCTCTCTTGCAGTATTTGAAGGGCTGTCACTTAGAGAAGGGCAGGGAGCTGTTCCAGTTGGCAGCAGAGGAAAGGACTCATAATAATAGGTTTAAATTAAGATCGGGAAGATACCGGCTGGATATGAGGAAAAATCTTTTTATAGTAAGAGTGGTGCAACAGTGGAATCAGCTGCCTAGGGAGGCGGTGAGCTCCCCCTCACTGGCAGTCTTTAAGCAGCGGTTGGACAAACACTTGTCAGGGACACTGTAGGCTGATCCTGCATTGAGCAAGGGGTTGGACTAGATGATTCTATGAATCCAGTTGGTGGAAATGGATGCTCTTTGCAACAGCAGAAGACTCGTGCTGAAGAAAGGCTCAGTTTCTTAGTGGAACAGAACCTTTGGTTCCAGCTTCAGGTTTATAGTACAAGTGGCTTTTATATTCAGCATTGCTTAGAGATATTTGTGGCACCTGTGGCACTTTGTAGCTCAGAATACATTTCTTTGATTCCGATGAGCTTAATTTGGTGCAGTGCAGGAAGGCCCAAGACGGTAGTTTTGTCCACCTGCAATACTGTTGTATTGATCTTTCATAAGTTTAGAAAATGATTCCACTTAACTGTCACTCATTAGCAATGTCATCCTGGGCTTAGGAGGATGTGACTCTATTTCAGATGGCACTGTAACTCATCCAGGGGCAATTGCTGTGTTTCTCTGGCAAACAGGCAAGATTACAGCTCTGTGTTAAATATACTGGAAGACAAATAACTAACTTTTAATAGTCCATTAGTATAAGTTGAGAATAACATTATTTGCATACCCTCTTGAAAAGGAATGGTCTGCCACAGTTCATATTTCAGTAATGTGCAGTCTGCATTATGCATTAATGTAATGCTCTATATGCAGGACTGCCTTTGAAAGTATTCGGAAAGTATTCGGAAATTGAAAGTCCACAAATGGCTACCACATTGTTAATAGGAATAAGCATTTTTTTTTCATTTTCAGTTTATTTTTGTTCCAAGAATTTGTATATTGTCTTCATTTGTGGTGTTATGCACATTCATTTTCTTTATAATGTTCAGTCTGGTTTGCATTTATTTCCACCGGAAACACTTTACCTGAAGTACCTTTATGTATAATAACTCAGAAGAGAATACAATACTACAAAGAGGAGAAATGCAATCATTCCAATTCTACATTATGACAAGAAAATAGTCCTATCAAATTTTACAAAATCTGGATGAGCATTCCAAATAATGAAACTTCATTGCTCCAAAATCATCAGTGGCACTCTGCAAAACAATCAGTTTAAAATTTGCTGGCCATGCTAGCCTATGGTTGTATGCCTCATTGCTGAATCACTCAAGGACTTGTAGAAACGACAGTTCAGCACATTATGAGTAAGATTCAGGATGAGTCAGAAATTCCACACTTTGCAAATAAAGCTCAAATGTAGTTATTTTACGTGGGTTCTTTGTGGGGGTTGTGACAATACACTGTTTGTTTGAAGAAATATTTTGAAGTACCCATAATCTTTGACAGATGAAGTCGTTTTAGTGTCTGATGGTGTAACATCTTGATGTCTGTATGACATCACTTTTCAAAAAATAACTGCACCAACAAATGGCCCCTTTAACTTTTGACTTATTTTGATGTGCTTTTAAGTTTTTACAGTGGATATTATGCTAATTGAGGGGGTGGATCTAATGGCCAGTTAATATGTAACATAAAATTAACATTTTCTCATTTTATTTCCGTTTCTCAGGGGTTCAGACCCTTATCATCTCTAGTTGTGTTTCAAAACTAATCTGTTCTGTACAATGTGCCGTGCACTGTTTTATAATGCAGATAAGGGTTTCACAGAGCAAAAGATTTTTATTCATTTTTAACACAACCTTCTTAGGACAGTGTATGACTAATGACAGTTATATACATATAGTGGCAAAAGAAGAAATGTTTTTAAAACACACATCTCTTGCTGGTGGAAAGTGCCAACAAGTCACAGCTGACTTATAGCAACCCCACGCAGTTTTCAAGGCAAGAAACATTCAGAGACAGTTTGCCATTGCCTACCTCCATGTCACAACCCTGGTATTCCTTGGAGGTCTCCCATCTAAATACTTGCCACAGCCAACCCTGCTTAGCTCCAGAGATCTGACAAGATCAGCCTAGCCTGGACTATCAGGTCAGAGTTACACATCTCTTAGTAAAAAAGAGAAAAGAAAGAAAAGTCCCATCCCCCCTGCCAAACCTACACAGAAGAGATGTTCCAGAGCAGCTTTATATTGCTGATCAATTAAAACTTTTGGTGCCTGCCTGAGAAATAAAGTTTAGTCAAGAAGTTGCCAAGGGCAGGAGGGGTGACAGCACAATGCCCAGTCGACACCAAGAACTGCTCCCAGCTACAACCAATTCTTTGTTCTCTTGAGGGTTTTTTGGGGGGGTCCCAAACCCCACTGGACCTCCTGGAGGGAAGTCTGGATTAAGGGACTTGATTCAGACCCCTCGCTTGAGGCAACAAGCGAGTGGAAGCCTTGGATTGTCCCAGAAGCAGAAAGTGGAGAAGATGTAGTTAGTGAAGCCATAACTGCACCAGATGTGAACAGCCCCAAAGCAAGAGAGTTATTTTGAGCCTCATCCAGAACACCGATGAAGACACGCACTTGTAAGTACCTGTAACAGTAACAGCAATATTGAAGAGTCTGATGAATGCTTTGAATAAGCCCCTTTAAATCTCAAAAACGATACAGAAAGTAGTGATGGAATCCCCCCCCCTTTTCTGTGCAAAGTGGCCAAGAAGAGATAACAGCTACCAAAAGAATGTTGAGATAAGCACTTACTGGGGCAAAGAGAGACTTTAGCTTCTATAAGAGAACCATAAGCTTTTTCTTCTTAAACCGTCTTTAAAAAGAAAGAAAGATTTGCAGAGTGAAACTCCCCAATTTATGACAACCCTTTGCGACATCATGCTTTACTGCTGAGAACAGAATAGATGCGCAGTTTGTTTAGCAAAGCTGTGGAACATTTGGCTTGCGCGAGAAACTGTTGATTACTGAGGGGAGCTTTATTTGGCCAAGGCAGGCAGCCTTAAAGAGATAGCTGTTCATTGTGGAGATGCTGGGCTTTGCTGGACTGAACTGAGATCCTTGTTACTGTGTTGAATTGAGTGATTAGCACCCTCAGGAAAACATGCCAGATGATACAGAGATGGAGAGCTCAGTGGAATCTGATAAATTACAAATGTTTTGGGAGAAGATCCAGGCTGTGATTACTGAAACAGTAAGCTAGGCAGCCAAGGCAGTTAAGGAGACTTTTGAACAGATAGTAGACCAAAAGCCTTTACCATCTGCTTCAATCATTGACAAGAAACCCTAGCACCAAACTGTGCAAGAAGCCAAACAATTCTACAATCAAACTGACCCAACTTACAATGAAAAGGAATTACAGTACTTAATGGTGAAAGGTCAACATTACAAGCAAGAGGAACTAATCAATGGTGAGAATCAAGCCAATCCCAGCAGTGGGAATCATAGTGCTATTAAAGGACTGTCAAACCCTGGAACCCTTAAAAGTACAAAGAGTAAAATACACCAGGGAAAAGTTGAAACAAAGGCTGAGGACAGACTGGCGAGGTGGCCCGGAACAGCCATGGGGCCAAAAGCCCAGTGGGAAAAGCAGCCCAGGGTGCCCCGTTCGCACTGGCTGCGTGGGGCAGAAGTGCACGGCTGCCGGCTTCCTTGCCGAGCCGCGGCTATGCACAGCCGCGGCAGCCAGAACAGCCTGTTCACACTTCTGGTGGTGCATGCGACGCGCCATTGGCACGTCCACACCTGGAGGAAGTGGCAGCAGCGCGCACCCAGACGCTGGAGACCGGTTCCCCGGGGTCTCCGCCTGAAGCACAAGGACCATGCTTCAGGCATGGGTGAGTATGCGCTGGTGGCGTGGGACAGCTGCGGCTGTCTGGACGGCCTCTCTGCCTCTGCTTCTAAAGTGGAGGCACAGCGGGCCACAGCACCAGTCTGTCCTCAGCCAAACCTAAGCACTGAATATAGATGGCAAATCATGAAAGAAAACCTTTTCATGTGCAAGGAGAAAGGGCATAGTTTCAAAATTGTACTAAATAGAAGAAATTACAAAAAGAAGAAGAAGAAAAATTAAGATATAGTAATAAGACTGACTTAGAGACTTTGTTATAAGATTGGTTTGGAGAGATCCCATTTATATGCTTATATATTTACAGAAATTTAGCCTACATTTAAAATATCTATGGGAAGATGAAAACTAGTCTTTTAAATAGCTTAACCAAAAAAGTATGGAATGTATAAGAAAAACACCAGTCTAGAGAATATCCAGAAATGCTTGTTAGAATAAGATTGTCCAAGGCTGATAACTGATAACCATATAGAATGAAAACCTATTGAAGTGTTAAGGTTCAAATTTTCTATAAAAAGTTGTAATGTATTTAATTTGGACCTAAGGATTCCAGCAGTTTAAATAACTTCTATAAAAATCATGAAAAAAATTTTTTATTATGAAGTAGGAGAATGATACATATATTTTGTAAAAGATTAATATAGAATGCTTAGATAAAGAGGCAATCTGTAGAAATCATGTTGCCTTATTAAGTAAAACTCAAAGATAGATGTATAGAAAAATGGCAGTAGAATGTTTAGTTATTGCTTAAATTGTAAATAGATTATGGTAGTAACATAGTGAGATATGTATCTGTAGTATATTTGTATGAGGCAGTTTAAAGGATATAGTGTTACCAGTATTTCTCTCCTATTTGTGTGTATGTCTGTCTTGTTTTGTTTGAAAATATCAAAAATCGTGAATAAAAAAGAAGTTGTCAAGAAAATACACGACAATGCCGAATGCAGGTATTGTACTATGAACTTGTTTGACGTCCAGTTTTCAAAAGGGAAGGAAAGAGAAGAACCATTTATTTTGCTGAAACAACCCATTAGCAGCTACAGTTTAATTTCCAAAGATTAACCTTCCTTCTTCTAGCATCTAGCAGCTCATTTGTTATCAGAGGCAAGCCAGCAGGATTGTAGTACTCCCATCCTGTAGTGGTTAAACCAGCTGCCAATTAGTTTCTGGGACCAATTCAAGGTGTTGGTACTCACTTTTAAAGTCTTTCATGACCTGAGGCCCTGTCGCAGCTCAGAGCGCCCTGCCCCTGAGGAAGTGCTATGGGGGAGAATGGATGGAACTGGGGCACAGCCCTAAAGGAAGGAATGCAGCAGCCCAGTTGCAGAGCTGAGAAGAAAGTCAGGTGAGATGGCAACAGCAAGGGAGGAGGAGGAGAGGAGGAGGAGGAGGAGGAGGAGGAAGAAGAAGAAGAAGAAGAAGAAGAAGAAGAGATTGGATTTATACCCTGCCTGTCACTTGGAGTCTCAGAGCGGCTTACAAACTCCTTTCCCTTCCCCTCCCCACAACAGACACCCTGTGAGGTAGGTGAGGCTGAGAGATCTCTGGGAGAATTGCTCTTTCAAGAACAGTTCTGACAGAACTATGGCTTGCCCAAGGACATCCAGCAGCTGCAAGTGGAGGAGTGGGGAATCAAAGTCGGTTCTCCCAGATTAGAGTCCATGCTTCTAACCACTACACCAAACTGGAGCAGCCAAGGGAATGCCAACCAGGGGAAGGCCAATTTATGGAACAAAGGACTCCTTTTGGGTAGGGTTGTCAAGCTGTGCTGGTGGGAGGGTTGGGGGGCAGCATCTTGGGAGAAAAATTAAAAAGAAAAATAAGACCTCACTACTTACAAGAAGTTCTGATCATAAAGTTCCCGGAGATTCCTAGAGAGCAGAGTATTCACATTTTTTTCAAGTGAATGAAGCCAATATCACTAGGATTTTAAACTATAAATATAGTAATTGGGAGATTGTTTTTTCTCTACAACAAGTAGGACTTAATATGCAATGTCTGCATAAGTCCTTTGTGTAAGTCAAATCATCGGCCATGTTCACTAGTTTAAATAAATGACTATGATGAACCCAAAGCTGCCACATATCCGTAGGAGGCTCCTTAGATAACAAATATTCACAACTGTCTCAAGCACTGGGTGCTACTTTACATAATGTCTGCATAAATTAATCCTGCCAAATGTGTTGGAGTTACTGATTGGACACATTTGAATTGCACACAGGTTGTAGATTGCCCATCTGTCCTTCATGCCTTTTGAGAGTCCTTCACTGATGTGGTTCTGAATTTCTCGAGTAATAACCCTTATAAATTTCAGATCAAACTGTATAGCATTTTTAAATTGGATTATGTTGGTTATGTTCCATTTTTTTGATAAAATAGTTCATTAGGTACCAGTAAATTTGTACCATTTGCAGCTTTATTAAGCCAAAGTGGAAAGCAGGATATCAAAACAAGATGCAGTATGCTGCACAGGAAGATATGGCATAATGAGCTGAAAAGCCACTAATTAATACAATCATTTTAAAAATAAACTCTAGGATATTGGCTCTTATTACCTTAATTATGTGGTTAGCTAGGAAATGCTCATTAGTGTTATTCTCATAGTCATAAACTAGAAAATTAGGGATCTCCATTTTCACAGCTCTCTTCTGTATTGGAAGTCAATTATATTTTCCTCTAAATATACTGCTGCTAAAGAGGTAGTGGCCATTGGGGTCGTGAGTGCAATCACTAAATTTCAGCCTATGGCAGGCCTGATTCATATATGCTTTCTGAAACACTGGTAACTGGTTGAAAATTCAACCGTAGATTTCACTGTTTTTTCACTATACCAGCATGTCCTTTGTTTTTTAATGGTTTGTGCTGGGATGGTAAAAATAGTTATAATTGTGGAGAAGAAGCCATGAGATACAGCATTTGTATGGCATGCAGAAGGTTTCCGTTTTAGTCCCTGGAATTTCCAATAAAAAGGATCTGGTAGTAGGGGATGTGAACAATGTCAACCTGAGAACTGGATAGCCACTTCCAGTCAGAATAGACAATACTGACCAGGGGTCATTTCGAGCAGGAGCTTGGGGGAGCGCAGCTCTAGGAGTTGGTGCCAGCCCACCCCCCCACCCCAGGGGAATGCCTGCTTGTGTCATGGCTGCAGCAAAATGACCCCGTCCCCTGGAAAGGTCCCTGTTCCTCCGACCAGCCTTCTGAGGGCTTCAGCCACCACTGAAGCTATCCTCCCAGAATAGTGGTATTTCTGAGGCTTGGATTAGTAGCTGTCCCCTCTCTGCCAGCTCTCTCTCTCTCTCTCCTTCTGACACATTTCCGCTCACGTCAGGTGGTGTAGCATATGCAAATAAGTTATGCTAATAAGTTATGCTAATGAGCTCCTGTACCTCTTTTTCTACGAAATGACCCCTGATACTGACCTTGATTCACTCATGGTCTGACACAGTATAAGGCAGTTTTGTATGTTCACTCAACCATTCATGTGTTTTTGAACCATTATGACAGGGAGGGGCTATGGCTCAGTGGTAGAGCATCTGCTTGGCATGTAGAAGGTCCCAGGTCAAACCCTAATGCCTTCAGTTTTAAAAGGACCGGGTAGTAGATGATGTGCAAGACCTCTACCTGAGACCCTGGAGAGCTGCTGCCAGTCTGAGTAGACAATACTGACCTCGATGGACCAAAAGTCAGATTCAGTGCAAGGCAGATTCTTATGTTCATATGACTTATACCTTACCACTCAACAAATTTAATGTTATAAGTATATGGCCCAATAGGTCAGGTAGTTGTGGAGCCCCAAGAATTCAGCAACACTTCCCTCCAGCAATCATAGTGGGAGAAGAGGATGCAGTTCTGCCTTTCCATATGTAAATTGATTTTCTACATACCAGCAAATCTTTCAGTTTTTGACTGGCATTTTCTCCATCCTAGTGGTTAATACCAGCAGTCTTTGTATCAGCTTCCATTCAGTAAAACTATTATCATTGAACCATACCCTGATTAGAAAGTCACAAGTGAGGGATCACAAGGATTTTCTGGGGGAGGACATCTCATTTCCCCCTCCCCCACAATTTCCTCTTTCCCTTCCCTGGCAGTCCCCATAGCCTTTCCCTTTTTCCTGCTTCCCTCACTCCTTCTCAGCCAAACTACCTTCATTTGCCCCCAGTATTCAGCTTTCTTTCCCTGCTGAGAGCCTCTAACTTGGAAAATATGGCCAAGTTCCACAGTACCAGCCACTGGCCTTGGCCCACTTGTATGTTGGCTTTTAAGACTGCAGTCCTAAGGGCACTTTCCTGGGAGAAAGCCCCACTGAGAAACATCAGACTTTTGAATGGACTTGCTTAAGCTTGCTACCTATATCCTTCTTCTCTTCTTCTTTAATATCTATCCAGTGTTCATATACAGTTCCACTGTACAGTACCATGCAATGTATAATATAGTACATTTCTTGATGTCCTGGAAGACATCATAGTTCAATGCAGTGATTCCTACCTTTTCAAATGCCGTCATTCTGTGCATAAGGATTATGTCAAAACAGAACCTGTAACTTTAAACACCTGCAAAACACATCTGTGAATCATTATAGTTTATAAATCTGCCAAAGGCTCCAGCATATGACTCTGGACTGTGTTATGTATTTGTAGAGGTTGAGGGAAGGAGCATAGTTTGTAATATTAGCTCACAGAATTATAGAATTATAGATCTGGAAGGACCTGAAGGAATATAATACAGTTTCCCCAGTAGTGAGGCTGCATCTCCCTATCCAGACCTACAGAATTTGTAATTGTTCAGAATTATAATATGTTTCATAGATCCACTGTTTTTGTAGAGGAAGGAAGGAAGGAAGGAAGGAAGGAAGGAAGGAAGGAAGGAAGGAGAGGTTAATTCAGTGCTCCCATCTGGAATTTAAGGGCCCAATATAAAATCAGACCTGTTTCCTCCTCCCGCTCCCCAATATCCAGCAGATTTCCCATGTTCTTGTATACTAGCAGTATTCTGGACTCTTAATGCTGCTTCTAAAAGGTTACAGTGACTATGCCCCATAGTAATTTTAAGGAAATCAATAATATGTGAATATGATTACTGGTTTGTGATTTGGTAAAGGAGGAACTATGGGTTTGTGATAGAGCACCTGTGAGGGATTGTTTTGGCTCTTACGACTTTTTAGATTTCCTTACCCTACCCCCTTTAAACAAATCAGATTTTTGTGCAAACTTGGACATTCCCCCTGTATCGAAAAGAGAAGCAGTGGTAATGTACAGATTTTTTTTAACCCTCACATGGGCCAGACTTTGGCTATTTGATATAAAGGTGTTGTATACATCGATATCCTGTGCATTACATAAAGATATAGCTTCTATAAACATAGCTGACTACAGTCAAGTAAGAAAATGGTTGCTAATCTATACAACTAGCAGGAACCAACAAGGGTTTGCAGGAAACATCTCATTACACCCCCCCCCCAGTTCTTCTTTCCTTTTCCCCATAGCGTCTCCCCTTTTCTTGCTTCCTTCTCTCTCTCCCACTCAACAGCCAACCTACACTTACCTGCTCTTTTGTTTTCAGCTCTCCCCCCCCTCCCCGACAGCTTCTTTCTATGTGTGGTGGTGGCTAGGGTATGTGATCAGCATAACCCGAGCCGGAAAAATTCCCCGATAAATACCTTATCGGTATTTATAAAGTATTTTCTCAGCTGATAACTGAGGGGGCTGGTGATTCAGCAATGCAAAAATGGTCACCCAATCCTCCCCCCCAAAAGAAATATTTGAGATTTTTCAGGGCTGCCAGATAATCGTTATAGGGCATTTAAAGGGCTTGCAGTCCATTTAAATGACTTAGGAGTGAGCTCTCAGGCATTTAAATGTACTGCCATCCCTTTAAATGCCTTTGGAGTTCACTTGCCAGAGTCACACCGCAGCTTGGAGAAGGTATTTAAAGGGACAGCATCCCTTTAAACACCTTTTCCCCCTCCATTGGAGACAATGGAGGATGGGGGCACCTTCTTCTGGGGCTCATAGAATTGGACCCCTTGGTCAAATCTTTTTGAAACTTGGTGTGGGGGGGGGGTTACAAGAGGCACCAGCAGTTATGCTGCAAATTTGGTGCCTCTACCTCAAAAAACAGTCCCCCAGAGCCCCAGATACCCCCAGATTGATTCTCCATTATAGCCCAGGGGGACCATTGGCTATATATATATATATTGGCAATTCTGAATATTTCCTGAATCCTAATACCATACTGATATTGGGATTTGGGAATATCACGTAATACTGACATTTTCCGGATTCAGTATACACAAACCTGAAAAATACTGATTTTTTTGTGCACTCCTAGTGGTGGCCACTGGGCAAGGCCCACTTGCATGGTAGGGAGCCCTCAAGAATGTGGGGGGCACCTCACTTGACCCTCTATTCCCTTCCCTGCAGTATTTCCCGTTCCCCTCTTCCTGGCAACCCTTATATTCTCTCTCCTTTCTCTACTTTATTCTCTCTTTTGCAGGCATTCTCAGCCTGTCTTTTATCACCCTCCCATCTTCAGCTATATTTATTGTTTATTTACTTCATTCATACCTTACCTTTCTCCACAACGGGGACCAAAACAGTTTGCATTATTCTTCTTTCCTCCTTTTTATCCTCACAACAACCCCATGTGATAGGTTAGGCTGAAAGTATGTGACTAACCTAAAATAACCCAGTGAGCTTCCACAAGAAGATGGGGATTCAAACCTGGGTGTCTCAGAGCGCTACACCACACTGGCTTTCATAAGGTGGCTGCTGTTGAACAGTAGCAAGCTGCTAGGCCTAGTTGAGTCATGCAAATCAGGTAGTATCAAATCAGGTAGTATCACTCAGTGGTTGCTTTCCAGTCCTAGGGTTGCCAGCCTCCAGGTGCAACCTGGAGATCTCCCATAATTACAAGTGATCTCCAGACAACAGAGATCTGTCCGCCTGGAGAAAGTGGTTGCTTTGGAGGATGGACTGTATGGCATTACATCTAGTAGAGGCCCCTTTCCTAAACTCTCCCCCAAAATCTTCAGGAATTTCCCAACACAGAGCTGGCAGCCCTTACCAGGTCTGGCTCCAATGTGTACTCCCTCAAAGACCAAAACAGCCCTGGAAAGGATCCTGTCATCTCCCCCTGCCTTTTATTTACAGAAATGAAGGCTTAGAATGCTGTAGTTACCTAGCAATAGTCATTCAGGGAATCCGTTTATTAAAGCTACAAGTGCTTCTTTCACCATTTGGGGTTTTTAACAAATCCCAATGTATTGTTTTTTAAAAACCATATTTTTCAGCAAACCTGGTGTGTTTTTCAGGTTTATAAAAAGATCTGCCTTGGCTGTTCACAGGTTCAATAACTGGATTTAAGTATCGTTATATTTGGCTGACTTCACTATTAGACTATACAAGTGGGGGCCCATGAGATTTATGGGGGGAAGAATTCCATCCTTCCCAGACTTGCTTGCTGAGTCCTGTGTGGCTCCCTGTCACCACTGCAGCTGCCTCCCAGCCCCACACTGCTCGAAGAGTCTTTCACCACCACAGCCAGGCCCTGTGAAGCTCTTGGAGTCTGCCGCTGTGGCTGGGTCCCACTGACCTCATGAATTCTGCAGCTGCTGTAGTGGAACCCAGTGCAGCTCCTGGGGTTTGCTGTCACCGTGGCCAGGGCTGCCGCAGCTCCCAGCCACCACTGCAGCCACCTCCAGGCCCCATGTGTCTCCCAGAGTCCCCTGCTGCTGGGTCTGGGCCCTGTATTGCTCCCCGAGTCTGTCAGTGTAGCCAAGCTCCCCATACCTTATGGCGTCTGCAGCTGCTGAGTCTGGTGCAGCTTCTGGGGTCGACTTCTTGCAAGGCCAGGCCTAGCATGACTCTAGAACTCTGTCTGCATCCGGTGCTGAAGCCAGAAGCTCCTGGCTTTTCTCTTTCTCCCTTCCCCACCCTTAGAGACTGGTGAGGAAAGGCAGTGGCATTTCCTCCTCCCCTGCCAGCAGCACTTCCACCAGTGGCACCACCAGAAACTACTGAGGAGAGGCAGGGCTGGGAGAAGCAGCAGTTCTGCGCAGGTGCTGACATACTTCATTCATTTGGGGGGGGGGGGGTAATAAAACCATCCATTTTTGGTAAGTTTTTAGATTTTTCTGTAAATTGGGGGGGGGGGGTTCCCCCAAGTTTGGAGGAAAATCTCCTTTCTCTTAGTGTGGGCCCAATCCACAAATTTAGATATATATTTAGAAATTTAGAAATAGATATATATATTATTTATAGCATAAAAATCTTTGTTAGATGGAACTAGAAATCACTGAAACGTCTTTTTGCCAGTGGCTCTCTGATTCACTTCACTGGAAGAAGCAGACGCTCACCTGAAGTAAAAAGGCAGCTTGAAGAAAGTAGCTCAGCATATGCATCACAGCAATGGGCCAAACCCTCAGGTGCCGCTGCTGAAGAGATTCCATGGACTCAGAAGGGTTGGTCTAATCCTCTTTTAGGTAAAGGTAAAGGTTTCCTTTGCACGAAAGCCAGTCAAATATGACTCTAGGGATGCGGTGCTCATCTCCGTTTCCAAGCCGAAGAGCCAGCGCTGTCCAAAGACGTTTCCGTGGTCATGGGCTGGCATGAGTAGACACCGAGACACACTGAATGCTGTTTCCCTCCCACCGAAGTGATACCTATTTATCTACTTGCAATTTCTTGCTTTTGAACTGCTAGGTTGGCAGGAGCTGGGGCCAGAGATGGGAGCTCACTCTGTCATGCAGCACTTGGGTCTCGAACTGCTGAACTACCGGTCTGCAGTTCAGCATCTTAACTACTTGAGCCATCTAAACTAGAGCCTATTATCACATCCTGTGGTAATGAGATGCAGAAGTTAAATGTGTGTCATGTGAAGGTGTACTTTCTTTTGCCTACCCTGCACAGCCACAATGGAGATTATACAAATGTGAAATGTATCAATAAAAAGTCTGGTTATCTGGGACGGTTTCCGGTCGGAGGAATGGAGGTCTGACACGCTTTGCAAATGCGCAAGGCGGACAGCAGCTCTTCCTGACAGCTTGGGTGGATTAATCCACCTGACGCAACCTCACACAGGTAGTGTGAGGACCAGCAAGCAACATAATCCAGGTTTGAGCAACCTCGGTGAAGGAAAAGTCTCGGAGGAGACTTTTCCGACACCTTGAGCACTGCAGCCGAAGAGGATTCTTGTGAGTATCTCTAAGGAGCCGAGCTGAGCTGATAAATTCAGCATAAAACCTCCAATTCCCCTGATTCCTTAACAAAGAAGACAAAGTTTAAACATTGGGACCACATCTGAAGCGAAGTAACAACAAAAGGTAACGGAAAAAAAGTTTTTGCCTTACCATTACCGCGTTTTGAAAGACGAAAAGCAGATCGGGTGAAGCAATAGACTGTTGTAGACTGGATGAGTGCAGTTTTGAAGCGCTAAAAAGCTGAATTTGAACTTAAAAAGCCAAAAAAACCAGTTGTTTAACATTCCTGCGGTTAAGAAGAGTCGGGAGGGGGAGCCAAGCATCGCGAGACAAAGAGGAAGAAGGGAACCAAGCATCGCGAGATTAAGATGTGAGGACTGTGACAGGAAGTGACGGCTAGAAGAGCAGACGAGAAGGGAAAAGGAGAAGAACCGGAAGAAGGTAAAGGGGACTCTAAATATTGCCGGACCAGAAAGACCACAACAGGAAGTGACGTGCAGAGAGCAGACAAGTAAACAAAAGGAAGGGACAAAAGGAAACTACGGCAAGCCAGAAGTAAGGTAAAAAGACTATAACCTTTGACATTAACCATAGAGAAGTCGCGCCCGCCATTTTGGATTTATAAAATTTTTAAACTGCAATATCTCAAAGACTATATAACTTAGAAGGCTGAAACCAACATAATTTGACTTGGCAAGATTAGCTTGTTTGAATGCACTAATTTGTGTTCGACTTGGAAAACAAGATAAAATCGATCTTTTTTAAAGAGACAAGACGGACCGCGGACTAAGATCGAGAGCAGCTACATGGTCCTCTCCTACAATGGCAGCAAAAAAAGAAAAAGAACTACTAGCTGTCATGGAAGCAATGGAAAAGAAAATGTTAGACGCTATAGGAGAGGTAAATGTTAAAATG
The DNA here is from genome assembly GCA_029233225.1 of Lepidodactylus listeri. Lineage (NCBI taxonomy): Eukaryota > Metazoa > Chordata > Lepidosauria > Squamata > Gekkonidae > Lepidodactylus > Lepidodactylus listeri. Next base: position 77,702,589 of record JARCFY010000001.1, read on the forward strand.
AATAATATAGCAGCTCAAGCAGACAAAAATTTCATGGACTTAAAAGCAGAATTTCAAAAATTATCCACAAGAACACAAGATATAGAAACTAAAGTAAAAGAACTGGAAGAAAGCACCCAAAAGACAATGAGAGAGAATGAGAGGATGGAAAAGATGATGTATTATAAAGATATGCAAAACCATTTGAGATTTCGAGGGATTGAGGAAAAATTGAGTGAAGACATTTTTACAAGAATGCAAGAAGCAATAGCAGATTTTTTACAAGAACAGGAAGAAGTTGTTAAAGAACACATGGATCTTGTTTATAGAGTTAATTCTACATATGCAAGGGACAAAAACACACCAAGAGATGTGGTTGTCCAATTTACAATGAAAAGAACAAAAGAACAAATCTACAAGAAGTGCTTTACTGATCCTTTTGTAATAGATGGAAAGAAAATTATAGTAATGAAAGAATTGCCCAAAGCAATACTGCAAGAAAGGAAAAAATTCAAGCGTCTGACGGATAAACTGAAGGAGAAAAAAATCAGATTCCGCTGGGAAATACCTCAAGGATTAAGCTTTTATTATGGCAACACCAGAGTAGTGATTAAAAGTACAGAAGAAATGTACGCATTCCTGGGAGAGAATAAAGATGACTTTGGTGATATTTAAGAATATATCAAGATGGATTACAAAATACTTACATGGAATGTAAATGGACTAAATTCACCCCAAAAACGTAGAATGGTAGGTCATTGGCTGGAAAAACAAAAATGTAGTATAATTTGCATACAAGAAGCGCATCTTAAAAAACAAGACCACAAATATTTAATAAGGAAAAAATTGGGAGAAGAATTTTATTCTTTAGCAAGTAATAAAAAGAATGGTGTTGTAACATATGTCAAAAAAGATTTGGAACCTAAAGTAATATTTAAAGACAAAGATGGAAGATATTTAGCTATTGAAATTTTACTACAAGGACTGAAAACTTTGATTGTGAACATTTATGCTCCGAATGGAGCCAAAGAAATTTTTTTTAAAGAACTACAAATGGAATTGGACAATGTAAACTACGATCAAATCATGATGTTAGGGGACTTCAATGGAACTGTAGATAATAAATTAGACAGGCGCTCTAAAAGAAAGGATGAGACATTAGGGAAGCTTCCAAAAAATTTTTTTGAACTGATAAAACAAGAGAAGCTGGAAGATATTTGGAGGAAAGCTAACCCACAAGGAAAAGATTTTACCTTTTATTCTAATAGACATGATTCACATTCAAGAATCGACATGATTTGGATGACTACTAATTTAACCTTTAAGACAAGAAAAGTGGAAATTCTACCCAGAATAATTTCAGATCATAATCCGTGTTTATGGACAGCTGGGCAGGTAAAAAAACAAAAGAGATGGAGAATAAACGAGGACTTACTAGACAATCAAGAAATAATTAAAAAATTACTTGAAGAAACAGACCTATACTTCCAAGTAAACATGCAGAAAGAGGTAAAAATCCAAACCGTATGGGATGCATATAAAGCAGTGATGAGAGGACTATTGATATCGCTAAATGCTAAAGATAATAAAAAGAAAAGAGAGCAATATGAAAATATTCTACAAGCCATTAAAACAAAGGAAGAAGAACTGAGGAATAAACCAGGGAAAAAGAAACTGCAAAAGGAAATCTGGATGCTACAAGACCAAGCAAAAGCTATTCTGAACCAAGAGATGTACTGGAACTTAAAAAAACTCCAACAAAAAGCATTTGAAGGTGCAAACAAACCCGGAAAATACTTAGCATGGCAATTAAAGAAAAAACGTGAAAATAAATTTATCACTAAAGTGATAAGAGATAATATTGAGATAATAGACAATAAAGGAATAAAAAGAGAATTTTTTAAATACTATGCAAAACTTTTAAAGAAGGAAAATAAAGACAGAAGAAAGATTAAAGAATATCTGCAAACATTGAAGTTACCAAAACCAACAGAGGAAATTAAAGAATTATTTAACAATCCAGTATCATTACAAGAGACTAAAAATGCAATAAATGACTCAAAATTAGGAAAAGCACCTGGACCGGATGGATTTACAGCGAAGTTTTATAAAACGTTACAAGAGTCAATTTCACCGGTGTTACTGCTATTGATGAACGATATAGGAGTTACTGGTGAGGTACCAGAAACCTGGAAAGATGCATCCATCTCATTGATTCCGAAAGAAAATCAAGATTTGACTAATGTTAAGAATTATAGACCGATCTCTCTACTAAATAATGATTACAAGATTTTTGCTAAGATCATAGCGGATAGGCTAAAAGAGCACCTTAAAGAGACTATACAAACAGAACAAGCAGGGTTCTTACCTAATCGACAAATAAGGGATAATCTAAGAGTAGTAGTGGATGCTATAGAATACTACGACAAACACCCTGAAAAGGAAGTGGGCTTTTTCTTTTTGGATGCGGAAAAAGCGTTCGATAATTTAAACTGGGATTTTATGTTTGAAGTTTTAGAACATCTTGAGATTGGTGAATATATGCTTAACCTCATTAAAGCAATATATAAAGAGCAGAAATCCTCTTTAATAATTAATACTGAAAAGACAGACGATTTTAAAGTTGAAAAAGGAACAAGACAAGGATGCCCACTTTCGCCGCTGCTTTTTATTTGGATTTTAGAAGTTCTACTGATAAATGTGAAGGAAGACAAAGATATTAAAGGCTTAACAACTAAAGGTTTTTCTTTTAAATATAGGGCCTTTGCAGATGATGTGATGTTTATAGTGGAAGACCCCTTGTCCACACTACCATATTTGTTACAGAGAGTAAAAGAGTTTGGTGACTTAGCAGGATTTTATGTAAATAAGAATAAATCGAAAGTGATGTGCAAAAATATGTCAAATAAGAAACAAAATGAGTTACAAAACCTTATAGAATGTGAGGTGGTGAAAAAGACAAAATATCTAGGTGTAAACCTAACAATGAAAAACATTGATCTTTATAAAAATAATTATGAAAAATTATGGTTGCAAATTATGCAGGATATTAAAAAGTGGAATGTATTAAATTTGTCATTGCTGGGTAGAATTGCGGTGGTCAAGATGAACGTGTTACCACGATTAATGTTTTTGTTTCAAACTATTCCAATTGTAAAAGATGTAAAAACATTCAAATGCTGGCAGAAGGTATTGTCTAAGTTCGTGTGGGGAGGGAAAAAACCAAGAATCAAGATGAAAATAATGTGTGATGCTAAAGAAAGAGGAGGGTTTCAATTACCAAACTTAAGGTTATACCATGATGCAATATGTTTGACCTGGGTAGGGACATGGACTATGTTACAAGATAGAAAGTTATTGTCCCTGGAAGGTCATGATTGTAGATTTGGGTGGCATGCATATTTGTATTATGGTAAAACAAAAATGGACAATATGTTTAAACATCATTATTTGAGAAGAACACTAATGGATACGTGGACAAGATATAAAAACTTTTTTTCAGAAGAGATACCTATGTGGATTGTACCCGCAGAAGTTTTGCATCCAGCATCATGGTACAAAGGACAAGATTGGCTGAAGTATAGAGACTTATTAACAAGACATGGTAAAGACTTCAAATTGAAGGAGCAGCACCAGATGGACTTTGATTATGGTTGGCTAAGATATAGACAAATATATGACATGTATAGAAATGATAAAAAACACGGCTTTAGGGAAAAAAACAATGAAATAGAACAAGTTTGGGAGGAAGGTGGGAAAAAAATGATTTCTAAAATGTATAAAGTTTTGCTAAAATGGTTTAATGCTGATGAAATGGTAAAAGAACAAATGGTAAAATGGGCGATAAATTTTAACAAAGACATTGAAATGGAATCTTGGGAATTTTTATGGAAAAATGCTATGAGTATATCTACGTGTTATAACTTAAAAGAAAATTGTTTTAAAATTATGTATAGATGGTATATGACACCAAAAAAATTGCAAATATTGGTCAGAATATGTCTAACAAGTGTTGGAAATGTAAAAAGAAAGAAGGTTCTTTTTATCATATGTGGTGGACTTGTGATAAAGTAAAGATTTATTGGTCAAAAATACATGCAGAAATGGAAAAAATCTTGAAATGTACATTTAAGAAGTTGCCTGAAATGTTATTGCTTGGACTTAAATTAGAAGAGATAAATGTAAAGAAAAGGATAATCATATGGTATATGATAACAACAGCAAGAATGGTGTATGCACAAAATTGGAAAAATGAAAAAATACCAGAGGTGTGGGAATGGTTGAAAAAACTGTTATATATGGCTGAAATGGATAAATGGACTAGAAAATTGAATGATCTGTACTCAGAGACCTTTTTAGAAGATTGGAAGGATTTGAAAGAATATGTTGAAAAATACTGGGACATGAAAAATTGCATTTATACATGGTTATAATAACATAAAGCAATAGAATTAGAGTATATAAATGTATTAAGGATAATTAGATAATGAAGTTGTTTTTTATTTTAGAATTATATAAGAATATAGAAAGTAAGAATTAGTGTATAAGTATTTTTAAGAAATATGACCGTTACCAGATATGTAAACATAGATATAAGTGTTACTATTTTAGATAGAGTGGAAAATATGTTATGCTTCAGATGTGGTGGGAAACCGCTAATACAAGATAAAAACAAAATTATACAAACAGAACAAAATGTTATATAATATGGAAAAATGGATTTGTATAAGATAAATGTACTATTTTTAATGTTTTGAAAAATAAAAAAAAATTTTACAAAAAAAAAAAAAAAGTCTGGTTATCTGAATATGTCACTTTTTATTGTGGTTCTGTACTCCTGTGTCTGAAAATTATTGAATTGTCCCATTGATTTCAGAAGCTTAATTTTTACATTGTAATGAATGGGGCTTTAAAGTGCCCAGCTTTGCCTGAATCTTGCCAGTTCTGTATAATACTTCCATTATTTGTTACAGATTAAACAATCCAATGAAAGGTACATCATTTGCTTTTGGGTTCTTTTTCTGTGCAGCTTTAACATTCCAATCAAAATATGTCATCTTCTCTTTTGACCTCCCTGTCTGTTCAGTGACAAAAATCTCTGGTTCTCACATCTCGTCCCTACTTTGTAGATGCACAATAAATTCACACAGAGACATATTTAAAATAGTGCAGTATTCACTAATGACTTGAAACATCTGTAGATTTAATACCTACATGTGGAGTGAGATAGTTAAATTCAAAATGCTTATTTCTGAATAAGTAGGGTGCTATGGTATGGCTCCAGGAATAAAATAAGTGAAAATAATAGTACAAAGGGAGTAAGTATCTTCTGTGTTAATCAATCAAATTTTATCTGTATTGTGATTGTCTGGTGCGATACAAGATAATAAAAGGATTAACATGACATGCATCACATAAACATACAGCTTGTATAAACATATAGATGACTATAATCATGTAAAAACATGGTTCACTTATCAGACCGTCACAGCATTCTCTTAAACAAAATCTCGCACTGATTAAGGAATGGAACCAAACCATAGCATCAGCCTTAGAAGGGCTCAGTTCCATGTGCTTGAGAGATGTTTGAACATCTTCCTTCCTTCCTTCCTTCCTTCCTTCCTTCCTTCCTTCCTTCCTTCCTTCCTTTTTTAAAGTTTTCTTGAAAAAAGTAGGATACAAAAGGGAAGGGGGGGGTAGAAAAATATAGCATCAAATTTATCAAATATTATAAATTATTACATATAACAAGTAAAATTAAATGTATTATCAGATGTATTACATATTTCAAATATAGAAGCAGACAATAAAACAGCAATTTCCGAAGCAGCGCAACAACCCATTTTTTGAATATCAGAAGCAGTTTGTGATATGATGCGGGTTCTGCTGTTAAAAGGAACAACAAAAATGTGACTGGGCATGCTCAAGGCATGGAGCACATCTAAATTAGCTCTTTGGATTGTGGCCATGTCCTGTATTGAGTGCAGAGAAGTGCTGTTCTTTCTCTCGTTGCAGCTCATGCTGACTGATTCTTGATGAAGAGCTACCTTTCATTTTCTGCCAAGCATGTACACATAGACTGAAACCCAGATGTGACAGCTTCTATGAATAAAGTGTTCATTTACCAGACAGGTCTGTAATTCACAGTGTTAATCCCACATCAAAATACTGAGACATATTTGAGAAATATAGCTATCACTCACATGCCTTTGGAGGACCTGCTACAAATTCAGATTCATGGCCTGGACTGTTTTTCCTCTGATCTGTGTTCTGCACATTGACATGTACTGGCAATGAATTGTTCCATTATTACAGGAAGAAACCTAAAAGTCTGTTTTCACTGTTTTAAACATGGTCACCTCGTGAGAATTCACAACTAATGGCAAAGAGGAAGTGGCTGATTTCTCAGTTCCATAAATCTTTTCAGCTGACAAATATTTTAAAAATATTCTATTCAGAGTGTTTCTTTTCCACCAGCCATACCTGTACAAACTTATTTTAACAGGCAGATGGTATATATTCAACTGTGGGTATAAAAGGTAGGTAACATAAATTACAACCATATTAAAGGCATTTCTTTTTGCTTCTAGTAAGGAGCTGTCCATAGTAGTGAATAATGTATAAGTGCAGGGCTGTATAATTTAGATCATTGAAGCAAAACACAAAGTTTTAACAGCTGGTTTTGTGATATGCAAATAAAACATCCAATTTAGAATAAAGACTGAAATTTACACACATTTTTTTCACCTGGAAAATACATCATTTAAGAATTTTTCAAGCTATACCTACAAGGTGGATGCAAGAGAATTAGCATAGATCTCATAAATCAGATTACTAAACATGTTAGCTATACAGAGCAGGTGAATAGCGCTACCAAGTTCCATGACCCAAGTTGCTCTAGGGACTGTGAGACTGTAAGGTGGTGCTGGGGGAAAGTTCCTGCTCTAATCAAACATTTTGTGTGTGTTGTCCTGAAAGTGAAGAGAGAGACCTAGAGAAAATCTCTGACCGATTCTGCAAAAGCAGTTGTTCCACCTTCGGTCTCCCGTTTCCCCTGGTTGTACTGCTCAATTTTCCACTATTTGCGTATGGCATTTTGACCTGCACGATTTGCGTATGGCATTTTGACCCCACCACGATTTCCCCCGCATCTTCTTGATCCTTGGGGGAAATCGGGATAGATGCGGGTCAAAATGCCACCACATAGTAAATAGTGGGAAATTGAGCAATACAACTGGGAGAAACAGGAGACTGAGGGCGGAACCACTGCTTTTGCAGAATCGGTCTCTGTCTAAGGGACTGAGGTTCTTGACAAGAATGGTGAAGAGAGTTGTACTTGGAAGATTAAAATATACCTCAATAATTCCTTAATTTGTATGTGTGATCCCTGGCCCAAATAGATACCCCTTTATTAAAAGCTAAACTCTGAACCAGTTTCATTTAAGACTGAAGTGCTCATCTTGGTTAAAAGTAGCTCCCTGGACAGTACCCACTCCTTGCTTTGAACATCATCAAAGCTATCTAGGGAAGTCTCACATCAAAGAAGAGGTATGTCAGCTGGCTGCTTATGTAATTTGCAGAATTAATGCCTCGGACCTTTTCATTACTGTTCTGTGACATTCACCATGTCCTCTGTACCTATATATACTAAACTATTAATTAGTATACCACCTTTCACTAAAGACTCAAGGTGAATTATCAGCCAGCTACTCTTGAAATGTAAGTTTTCAGCAACTCAGATGTAAACGAAGCAGACTGAGCTCTTGGTACTGAAACGAAGGATAAAACATAAAGTGTACCAGAGAGTTACTGTAAAGCTGAGAAGTCTGAGTTACAAATCAGTAACCCTGAGCTTCATCCTAGGTAAGCACCAGTACCTTGAACCGTATCCAGTATGCTATAGGAAGCCAGTGCAGGATTTTTAGGGCGGGTTGGATGTGTTCCCGCATAGGAAGACACAACAACAGCCTCACCGCTGCATTCTGCGCCAGCTGTAGCTTCTGGATTTGGGACAAGGGCAGCCCCATGTTGAGAGCATTACAGTAATACAATCTTGAGGTGACCAATGCGTGGATCACCGTTGCTAGGTCATTGTGTTCAAGGAAGGGAACCAACTGCCTAATCAGCCGTAGGTGGTAAAAAGTTGACTTTGCAGTGTCTGCTACCTGGGCCTCTATCATTAAGGATCATTAAGCCGCCCTGAGCTGTTCCTGGGAGGTCGGGGTATAAAATTGAATAAATAAATAAATAAAATAAATAAAGGAGGTGTCCAGGAGCACTCCCAAGCTCCTAACCAATGGCACCCCGTCAAAGTTTGGGAGAGGGATCCCTAGCCTTGGACCGCTCCGACTCAAGCACAGGACCTCCACCTTCATAGGATTCAATTTCAGTCAGCTCGGTCTAAGCCAACCAGCCTCGGCTTTCAACGCCAGGTCCAGATCTCCTGGACTAGAGTCTGACTGGCTGTCCAACAGCAGATAGCACTGGCTATTGTCAGCATATTGATGACAACCCAGCCCAGTCTCTGGGCCATATGGGTGAGGGGGCGAATGTAGATATTAAACAATATTGGGGAAAGCACTGCACCTTGTGGGTGCCTTCTGAACAGTTGTTCCCCCACTGCCACTCTCTGTCCCTGGTCTTGGAGAAACAAGGAGAGCCACTGTAAGGCCAACCCCCAAATCCTAATATTGGCGAAGTGGTGGACCAGTAGTTGATGGTTGATGGTGTCAAATGCCGCCAACAGATTCAACACTGCCATACTGCCTCAATCCAGATGCCTTCGGAGATCATCTGTGAGGGCAACCAGGACCGTCTCTGCCCCATGGCCTGGTCAGAAGCTGGATGGGAAGGGATCTAATATGGAGGCGTCATCCAAAAAGCTCTGCAGCCAATTTGCCACAGCTTTCTTGATTAATTTACCCAGATAGGATAAGTTGGATACTGGCCGATAGTTGGCTAATTCAGCCGGATCAAGCAATGACTTTTTTTAAAGGGGGTATACTGCTGCCTCCTTTAGGGCACTAGGGAACAGTCCCTCCATGAGAGACTTATTGATAATCTCCCTTAGTACCCCTCGTAATCCATCATGGCCAGCTTTAATTAGCCATGATGGACACGGATCAAGACTACAGGTTGTTGGGTGGAGCATTGAGAGCAGTTTGTCAACCTCCTCTAGAATGAACAGATTGAAATAATCCAGAACTTGACCAGAAGATGCGCGTGGAGCCTTAAGTTTCATTACTGTCTCAACTGTGGCAGGGAGGTCGTGGCGGAGTGACAAGACTTTATCAGCAAAATAGCTCCCAAATGCCTCACAGCCAATATCCAATTCCTTATTGTTTGGTCTGCCCTGTGGCACAGTAGTCAGAGACTGAATTGTTCTAAACAGTTGGGCTGGGTGGGGGCTCGCAGACACAATCGTGGCTGCGTAAAAATCTTTTTTCGCAGCCTTGACCGCCATCTCATAGGATTTCATAAACGTCCTATAAAATGCTCTTGCTGCCTCATCTTGAGTGCAACACCACTGTCTCTCTAGCTGTCTAAGCTCCCGCTTCATCGCCCTCAGCTTCTGTGTATACCATGGAACGAGTCTTGGGTGGAGTCGCAGAGGGTGTCGAGGGGTGATCTCGTCATCCAATGAACTACCAGGGGGCATAGAATCCCACAGGACCATCTGGAATCTCATGGGATCCATTAGGCTTCACGGGCGAACTAAAATATGCTCGCTGCCCAAATGGGGTTGGAGTTGCATGTTCACATGGGCATCTACGTCTCCATTCCCCTCCCTTCCAATTCCATCTGGTCCCACTGCAATACTTTCCCCTCCCCAGGAGCACTAGTATGCCTCGGCTGGTCATCGCCCATTAGTGGCCTTTGCTCATAGGCCTCAGCTGCCACTGGGCTACTAGCCAGCTGTTGTAAGTTCGTCTGTTCCCTGGCTCCTTGTGCTGACCCATTGCATAATAGATACCACTCAGTGCAGTGCCTTATGCCTTACACAATCCACAAAGAACAAGCATATCAGGCTGGTAGATCCAGCTCATAACCAATAGTAGTTGATACAATATATGGCATAAGCTGACTAAGGCTGGCTGGTTTGAGCAGGGGAGGCCATAGATTGGACACCCGCCACCTCAACCAAAGGCCTGGTGGAACAGCTCCATTTTGCAGGCCCTGAGGAATTGTAATAAATCCCGCAGGGCTCTGATCTCATTTGGGAACCTTGTTGACACCAAGCAGGAATGAATCTGGTAATCTGGTCAGTGCCTGGCTGAGAGAACTCCTGGGACTGCCCAATGTTATGACAAAAAGAAGGTAAGATACAACTGGAGGATCTACATGAAGTCTGAATCATCTTTTATGTGTAAGTCTGAATCATCTTTTATGTGTATATAAGGTATCTAATGTAATGTATATAAAGTAGACTTTTATTACGCTTATATATCAGCCACCTGAGGCTGCTCAGTGAACCATGAAGGAAAAGTACAAATAAAAATACTATTTATGTCAAATTGAAAACAGGATTCTATAAATGGGAATAGCAGATCTGCTGCCTATTGTGGGTAGAAGAGTTCCAAGTGAACTAGCTCACTGTACATTTTGCCTGACTCTGGCTGTGGTCACATGTGCCAGTTGGAGCGGAGGGGATGCGAGGCTATTTCCTCCAGAGGAATTTGACACTCAGTTGCGAGATCACACATCCCTTTGTACTGCAGGCTCAGCCCATCACTATGTGATCAGATGCCACCACCTCAGGTGAGTTGGGGTTTTCTTGCCATTTGTTTCCCATGCGCATAAATGATGAATTGCACCTCCATACTGAGGGCTCGTCCAGTGTACAATTATGCACATACTGTGAAGGCGGAAAATGGCACTGAGTCAGGATGGAATGATCAGACCATCCCAATGGTATAAGAGCATGCTTGAGCAATCAGACAGGGGAAAGTCCATCCATGGCCCATCAGAACCAGTTAGAGCCAGACTTTCCCTGGTGTCTTTTAACCCTGCTTCTGTGGTGGAGCAGCAAGGGTTGCCAACAACTGTGGGACATTTCCCAGACGTTGCTGTCAGATCTTGCCCTTTAGATCCATCAGGCATTTGCAGCTATGTCAGATCTAAAGGCACGTATGATTGCAGCCTCTATCTAGTCAGTGCTAAATGCCTACAAGATATGACCCTGTCCCAGAATTAAAACAGAAACTGGTTATTATTGCATAAGAACATTACACGTTTGTTTGTTTGTTTGTTTGACTTTTAGCCTGCCTTTCCCTGCACAGGAAGGCTCAGCGTGGGTAACAACAAGTTAAAAACAATATCATAAATTATTTGTTAAAGATGAATTAACATAGTAACAAATCAAAATTAAAAACAGATGGAAACTTAGGCTGAGCTCTTATATTTGAAGGGGTTGTGCATGGAGGTAAATAAAGAGAATTTTCCTGTTAGTAGGAGTGTTTTGACAAAACAATAATTAAACAAAGAAAATTCAGGGCTCACCAATGGAATATTGCATGATTTTGAACAGAGCAAAATGTTTATTTTATGTCACATAATACTAGCAGCAAACAACATTTTCACAGGCAGAATTAACACAGCTTGACAGGAGACTTCCTAAGGAAGCCTGAGAAAACACTTTCTCTGAGTACTAAAATGATGTTGACATGAAAAATTAGGCCTGGTCAGAACACTTTTACAGGTTATTTTGACATTTGGGAACTGTTTTGGTGGTTGAATCAGGCTAATGACAAATACTTATTCAAAAGTTTCTTGAAAAAGCATGCGTCTGATCGTGGATGGTGATTATGTACTTCATCTCACCTCCTTCTGTCATTTTTATTGGCCGTTTTCTTCTCAACAATAGGGAGAGAAATAAAGATGAAAGGCCAGCTGTCCGTAGCTGTAACTCTGTGCCATGCAGCACATGACTGAGGAGAAAGGAGACTTCAGCTAAAAAATATTTTCTGCTTCTGGCAGCATTCAGGACACCTTGAACAAGATGAGTCCCAGTTTGGGAATTAGGAAATCCAAATTCAAATATACCATCTGCACCCAAAAGGTCTCCTAATCTTCAGCCATCCGTTGTTCAACAGTAATCATACTTGATCCAGTTGCAATGGTATATCATGCTTGGGGGGGGGGGGGGGAGGCATAAATGCAGTTCATATCAAAGTGACAGTGTGTTCATGTAGCCTTCCTCCTGGCTAATGAACCCCATTCCAACTGCAGAAACAATATGTTGCTCTACCTGGAGTTTTCAGAGAGATATTTCTCTCTGCTGCTAAAACAGTGTTCTAGGGCGGCAGGCTAAAGGCAGCCTAGTTGAAGCAGTCAGTCAGTTGAAGAAGTCAGCCACAAGAAGAGGATCAGTATATTTTTTTTAAGCCAGACAGAATCTTATTGGCTCTTATCTTCTGGTGGCTGCAGTACCACCTTCTGGCCACCTGCAATGGTGGCGAAGTTCAGCAGCAAACAAGCCAGTATGTCCTTCCTTTACCAAGTCATGACAGTGGCACAGAGAACGAGCACCTGGACCATCTGTCATCGTCATCTCCTGTTGAAGAACTTGACACCTTTCACTTGGCAGAATGAGTTCACAGCAGGGTCTACAGCCTCTTTCTTAGCTGCTCTGTGATAGTTTATAGCCTTTTTGTCCATTTATTCTTTTTCGTTTACATCATTTATAGTCAGCCTTTCTGACTGAGACATAAGGCAGTTCACACAGCACTTCCATCCACTGAGTGAATTCTTAAAAATCGTAACTATTTTGTGGCAAGTTTCAACAGAATAAGATGAAATACATTCTTTTAAAATACTTTTGAGAATAGTGTAGGAGTGAGGCTGAACTTGAACAAGACTGGGAGAAGGCTGTCAATTCAGCACACAAGCTAGTACATTCTATTCGCATTCTGTCTAAATCAATATTTTACTATTGCCTCCGAGGGATGGACAAATTTTAACTGAAAAGATCAGCCAGGTGGGAAATTGGATTCTGAGTGTTAATCATAGAGAGGAAACCACATATCTCTTCGCTAACATGAGTGCTAAGATACAGTAAGGTAAAGGTAAAGGTTTCCCTTGCTTGAAAGCCAGTCAAATCTGACTCTAGGGGGCAATGCTCGACTCCGTTTTCAAGCCCAAGAGCCAGTACTGGTCATGTGGCCAGCACATGACTAAACGCCGAGGCTCATGGAACGCTGTTCCCTTCCCACCAATGCGCTACCTGTTTATCTACTTGCAGGGGTCCTTTCATAGAAAAAGAGGTGCAGGAGCTCATTTGCATAACTCATTTGCATATGCCACACCCCCTAACATACCGGAAGTGTGTCAGAAGGCAACACCCACCCCTCAGGCTCCACTCCACAGGTGAGTGAAACTGACCTGCTCTTCCTCCATTCCCTTCCCCATCCAATACTTTGTGCAATAAAAATAAGCGTAAAGAACACACCCTCATCCTCTTCCTGCTCCCTTAAAACCACCAGGTTTCAAGTAGACTTGAGATACCCAGGACATGTGCACCACCCATCCCTTCCTCTTCCCCTCCCCACAACAAGACACCCTGTGAGGTAGGTGGGGCTGAGAGAGGTCTTTTGAGAACTGCTCATGAGAGAACAGCTCTGAGAGAACTTGTGACTGGCCGAAGGTCACACCAGCAGCTGCATGTGGAGGAGTGGGGAATCAAACCTGGTTCTCCCAGATTAGAGTCCTGACCACTACACCAAACTGATGGGGTGGAAGCTGCTGAAGGGTTGGTGAAATTTCTCCAGTACTTATGTGCCATGTGCCCAGATAAAAAATGGTATACTTAGAAAATTTATATGCCACCTTGAGCAAGTCTCTGGAAAAGCAGCACACAGTCATAAAAGGAACAATGGTAAAATTATCAATATTAAAACAAAACATTAAAAACAATAAAGACCCTAGCAGGGCTTTCCCCGGGGTGCTGCGCCTCTGCACTGCTCGGGGAAGCCGAGGAGGGGGTGGGGCTTGGTCATGAGCCCGCCCCCTGGGCTCCTCACTCCCGGAGCTGCGCTCCTGTGCGCTCCCGCTCCAACGGACCCCTGTCTACTTGCAATTTCTTGCTTTCGAACTGCTAGGTTGGCAGGAGCTGGGGCCAGAGAAAGGAGCTCACTCCGTCATGCAGCACTCGGGTCTCGAACTGCAGCTCAGCATCTTAAGCTCTGAGCCACCACAGCTCCATAAGATACAGTACAACTGTGCAATTATAAGTGGTGATTATCCAAAAGACTACCAGGAAATATTTCAGTTTTGTAACCTTGGCTTCATATATTTGAGCACTGTTTTAATGTTTTCCCTTTCCTCATGAGACTGCATAACTGGAGATGTTTACTCTGCAAAGTCAGTAACAGCTCACAATCTATATGAAAAAGACAAAAATTGGAGGGGAGAACTATTTTTTTCTAGTTTTCACAGCAGGAACACCACAATAATTTTGTCTGCATACAGCAATGTTATTGTGTATTCCATTTGCATTATATTGGTTCCGTACATCGAACTACCATTAGCAGTTGAAAAATGGCACCCATTTACCACCAGAGACAAAGGCCTAGATCACACAAAGGTTGTATTAATATACCTTTTTTAGTTTCTTTGGGCTTTTTGTCATTTATGCTTTTAGTGGTAAGTTTTCACTGTGGGACTTCTCATTTCTGTTGCTGATGAGAGCAATTTGCTTGTTTCATTTATGCCATTTATACACAACAGATACGTACTTTACACAAAATAGTATTCATTCCAAGGTTATTGCACAGCTGGGTCTTAGTGATGTACTTATGCCAACTATAGACCCCCTGAAATAATTCAGACTAAATTTCTGAGAGCCATACTTACAATCCCCTGCTGTGTTCCTAAAGCAGTTTTGTATCTAGAAGCAGGTTTTACTTTCTCTGGAAGCACATGCATGGATACACAGGATCAATTACTGGCTGCAGTCTGTTTTCTCTCCTGTGGGTCTTGCAACTTTAACACTAACGGACACTTCCCAACTAGCAGGCACTCTCATCATTCCATGAATGCTGGTTCAAAGTAGTGACTTTTTGTGTTTAAGCCACAAGAGGTCAAGCACTGTGGGCAGAAAGGAGTACTGCTCAATACAACCAGCCCACGCAGTCTGTATCACAAACTGTGGTCTAGTTTGGAGATGTACAGGTTTGAATCAGGCCTTTGGATGCTGTTGTTAATACTGTCAGCCATGGACAGTATGACTTCGCAGCTATGTAACTGATATAAAAGGACCTTGATGTACAGCACTGTTAGATCGAACCTATATCTGAGAGGCACAAAATTGGCCTAAAGGTCTTTGTAATTTAAATTTAGAATTAAAATCCTAAAATCACAAACAGGGACAGAGAATTTTTAAAAGATCTCTGAAAAAAGACAGAGCAATAGAAGAATGTTTAGAATCTAAACGGAGTTACTAATCAGGCAGATGCAGCTCAATAAATACCTACAGATTAAAAAATAGAAATTTCCAGAAACTTTTTTTTTTTTTGCATCCAGGATATTCTCTGCCTTTAAGCTTCAGATAACATTTTGTTTCAAGACTAGTCACTATTTGATTAGCAAGACATATAAAGCAACATGAGGAGCCAGCATTATCCCAGCTGGATTTTGTTTTTCTTTGCAGACAAAACACAAGTCCTGTCACCAGTGGATGTAGAATCTCCCTTCAGTTTCCAAAGCAGTTTGCCACACGACATAGACAAGCCTGGAGTCCCCTTGGGCTCCCAGACTTATTTTCGTGGTTCGCTGGATCCTGATCCTTGTTTTGATGGTTAATTTCTATGTCACTGAACCAGTTGGTTAAAGATGACTAATACAGACAGCCCCTGACCCGGAGAGTCACATCAGTTCAAGTAATCCACACAACACCTAATGATTTACATTAGCTAAAGGTTGTAGTTATAAACAGCACACATATAAAAGGAAGTTCCACTTAAATCAGTCTTAACTTACTGCAAATCTGTGTAGGCAAAGCAGGGTATTAGTGTAACATGGGGAACATCAGACTTCAGTGTTTGAAATGAAAGCAACAACAAGAAAAACAGACTGTTTAGTTGAGTCTAAACTGACAAAAGGAATTGGAATGATTTTCCTTCTTACCAGCAAATCTTATCAATCAATAAAAGCCTTTTCATAGAAGGAGTTTGCTTAATTAGGCCAAACAATTCCTTCGCTTATGTGTTTGCTTAAAACAGCATTATCACCTTAGTTCATTATTAAACAGGATATGGACTAATGTGTGCTGAACCACGTAACTACCCAACTTCTCCAGTCCAAACTCCATGTTATATAAAGTTAAGTTTGTGTTTAATAATTTAAATCTATTCAGATTAGTACTGAGTAATGTACACTGTGTGAACTATAGCTTTTCATTGGGCCACCGAGGTACATTTGGCTTGTGGCTCAGTTGTGGGTCTATCACATGTCCTCATGAAGGGACAGTTGTCTGAAGAGGGAAACAGGCTAGGTGACTGTGTTTGCAGATTAAGTTTATGCACGTTCAGTTCTTGCTTGCTTTCACCCTGCTGATATGACTGAGAAAACATTTATCATCCTGAGCTAGGCAACCTCATTCTTCATACTTCCCCATCACCCAAAGCAACACAATGTTATCAACATATATAATCAGAGCTTTCCAAAGAAGAGTCACCCAAGGATTGGCTATGCCAAATATAAATATTAAGAACTCTGTGCCTCTTCCTGGTCAATAGACCAGCATCTTTTGCCTGCAATTAAATGCATTCTATCTGAGCCAAGATAGACTGGGGTTGCTGAAATTAGATCAAGATCTCTGTGGACTCCAACCCAGCAACCATGAAGTCAGTTGCTGGGAGTTGAAGAGCAGCAGTCGAAAATATTGCTTTGTCTATCAGGCAAAGTAAGAAGGTCAGGCTCCTAATATTTACATCAGGCCTAGTGCTGTGGCCAAATGTAGGGTCCCATGATGAATATCCCTGTCTCTTCTCCTGTTGTAGAGGGCTCTGGAACCTAAGCAAAGTCTAGGCTAGGTTGAGGTGTGTGAGCATAAGGCTTTGGTTCAAGCCATGATATAACTGCTGCTTGGGGCGGGGGGTACGGGGGGTACTGTTCAGCGGTGGAGCACTGCTTGCAGAAGGCCCACAGAAGGCCCACAGTTCCATCTCCATAATCTCCAGTTGAAAGGATCCGGTTGCAACTGATATGATCTTTACCTGAGACCCTGGAGAGCCCCTGTCAGTCAAAGCAAATAGTACTGACATAAATAGATCAATGGTCTGAGTCAGAATAAGGTAGCTTCGTATGTTCATTCCTAGGAAGATTGTAGCAACCCACCTATAAAGTCTTTACTAACAGCAAACCGATCTTTTTTTTTTTAACTTTAAGCTTGCTAAAACATTAATATTTAGAATAAAACAGACAAAGTGATTACTGGAACTTCTTTGAGTTAGATGCACAAGACATGACAGAAAAAGAGGGAAAGTTACTTATTGATCTTTACTGTATTTATCTGAATTTTTATTATATGTTACTCACTTTCTGTCGATTTTTATTGTGTTTTAAACTACCTCAAGAGTTTTTAGTTGAAACATTGTCTATAAAGAAGTCTTGAGAAGATGAGATGATGGTGTATTGATGGTGATATACATTTTAGAATCCATAAGGTTCATCTGTTTGCTGATTCCCCACACACCCCCACAGGAAGATGCCAGGCAATGATAGGAGGTTAGCTAAATTTATTTAATTTGTAAGTTTAAGCCACCCCCCCCCCAAAAAAAACCTGGCCTGCTCCCCTTGAGGAAGCTTATGAAGCCTTTCCAGGTCCTATATATGATTGCCCCTTCTAAACCTGGTTACAGGGCTGAATTGCAGTGCTCGTCATTTGCGTGATGAGACAATGGTAGGGAAACCTCATGCATGCATTTCTATCCGTAGAGCTGTCAAATAGGTGGCAAGCAACTTAGTGGTGCCTTTTTTTTCTACTGAAACTTTTGATGTGCCTTTTACCCAGAATTGAGCCAATATAACCATTTTATTTTTTTAAAAAAATTATTATGTATACATAAATGTGGAGGGAAGGCAGTATGGTATACCCTAATCTTGTCAGATCTTGGCTGAAAAGCCGGGCGGGTACTTGGATGGGAGACCACCAAGGAAGACTCTGCAAATGAAGGCAATGGCAAACCACCTCTGCTGCTCAATTTGCCCTGAAACCTCCTTCCTGTGGTTTCCATAAGTTGGTTAGTTAGTTGAGTTGAGTTGATTTCTGTCCCACTCCATTTTCCTGCAAGCGGGACTCAGGGTTGCGACTTGACAGCACATTACATACATTGTCATTGTCACTGGTTCTGATTCATTGCTCTTGTTGATTAAGCATTTATTTCTTTCATGTCATTTATGCTGCTTTTATTCCATTTTTACATACATCATTTTTTGGTTTATACAATATTTATTATTGTTAATACATGTTAGTATGCAGTATGTTCAATAACATAATTGAAATGTGCTTATTTTTGTAGTATTTTCCCATAAAACAAATATTTTCTTGCTTGTTTCACAAGGGAGAAACAAAATCAGAATGGTGACATACAAATTAAGCCATTTGGTCTCAACCATTCATTTACATATGCATTACACACATACATGTAGTAGGCAAACATTTCCCATAGCATCATCATTGCCATACCACAAAAAGGTTCACTTGCTAAATGGCTGCCAGGCATATGTTAAAGCCATAGATGACCTTGGTCACACCACTCAGTATCCCTGATCAGGGTGTAAGGTGAGGGAAGCTAGGAACAGCCCCAAGAGAGGCTGCACTTCAGCTGCCAAAAGGAAAGAAAGGCAGGACTCTGCCCCAAGCCAACAAAAGGGCAGGCAGGGTTGGGCAATGATTATGAGTATTAGCCTACTCAGGAGGAAAGAGCTGCCTTGAGAGTAGGGAACTCCTCAGGAGTAAAGGCCTTCTCAAGTGTAGGCCAAGAGAGCCAGAGGGTGACAGGAAGAAGGGGAATTAAAGACTAGACCTGGAGAAAGGGCAGGGGGAAGACACCTAGACCTAGCTAGCAAGGCTTGGGTTCCTCTTTGGTCTGAAAGAACAAGGCCCTTTTAGGGATAAAGAAGTGGCACTCCTGGCCAAGAAAGAAGTAAATTACACCCAAGGGACCTTGAAGCCTAGCTACTTCAAAGCCCAAACTGTAGTAAGTGCAGTGGCGGAAACTGAGTTCATGATAGGGAGCTGGACTAGCCCCTTAACAGAGGCAGGCAGACGTAGACACGGGCAAGTGGACTTCAGGCTGTAATCTGGCAATTAATCACATGATTTACTTATTGAAGGAAACTATGCAATAAACCAGAACCTTAGCTGTCTGCCTGTTTTTTAGTGAAGCCAGAGAATGATGGAATGCCTGGGTGGAAAAGTGGACCCTGGGGGCTGACACTCTGATAGGAAAAGTTAGCAACCTCAATGGTTAAAAGAAAAAAGCAAAGAGCAAACAATTATCCAGTTCAGAATGAGCAGAATTTAAGCATTTTATGCCTTTCTCTGTAATTCAGGCTTTGTTCATGCAACTTTTTAATGTAGGATAAAACCACTATATTGTTCAGTCTGTTTCTATATTATCTTCTGAAGAAACCATTATTCTTCTTGCCTTTCTTCCTAGCCGTGCTGCATGTTACAAAGCAGGTGGTTTCTCTAAGTGCCTGCAGTCACAAGCCCAGAGCAGTAGGGGGCTCAACTAGGACTGAATTTTGCCACGCAATTTCAGATGTATTTCAGGACTGAGTGATCCTGCATGAAGAGAGTGGCGCAGGAATAATGTCTCTTGGCTACCCAGGTGGTGCTTCTTTACAGAACAGTGTGGTACTGAACTAGGCGCAAGAGCATTGCATGAAACAACTTCAGCTGCGTAAGAGCTCAAGCCTTAATGAGATGTATGTAAATGTCCCAGGATCAGAAATAATTTCCATTCCAGACACAGTGGAGAAGTCTGCAGCCAGTACTCCAGATTTTACGGTCTGGCTCAGACTTTGCCAACAATCAGCAGAAAGCTCCCTTCTCCCACATGAACCTGCCTGCAGGGTCAGACAGTCTGAAGAAGCTCTGCTCTCTTCTAACTCTCCTAGGCTGATTGTCAGCAGAAACAGAGTTTCCCACTGCTAGGGCAACTGGGCCAATGTTCCTGGTTTTGCTGCTGTGCAGCAATGAAGCTGCATTGCCATCACTCTGAAACTCTTATCTAGCTGTAGGCATGCCAGAATACAAAAGATGTGACCACAGTTGCATGTGTCTGCCATAACGGAACCCTCTGCAGTTGTTTACACTTCACAAAGCCACCCAGAGTACAGTCTTTGAGCAAGTTTTTAGTGGTTATCAAGCTGCAATCCTAAGTATGCTTACTTCTAAGGAAGTAATTAATTTAGAGGGACTTCCTTCAAATAAATAAAGTCTGTCTACTCAGCTGTTCAGCCAAGATGTTTTTTCTAGCACTTCATAAGGCTCTGATTAGCTTGTAATTGTGTCCCTTTTGGAAAGTGATCAACCCAGGCTAAAGAATTCCAACTTTAGGCTATTGACCTTGGCTAGCTCTTGGTAACCTGGTACTGACATTGGAAAAGAATGTTAATATAAAACCTATGATGTAAGATAAAAGTACCACTAAGATAAAAGTACCACTCACAGGATAACTTGGCAGAAATACTGAAGACTTAGAGCAAGCCTTATCGAAAAGCCTTATCTAAAAGTCTTTTAATCTTTGCATCCAAACCTATTAAGGGGTTGGTAAAAATGTTTAGTTAACAAACTATATTTCCTAATCTTTTCAGTCATTAGCTTCCTGAATGAAAAAAGAAGAAAGCTGAACAGGAGCATTCACTGCGCTGTAGTTCAGACCTAACTGTATTTAGCTGGAAGCAAGGCTCACTGGCTTCTGTGGGGTTTACTTTTAATCATGCATAGCCTTAGTTTGATTACAAACAATATACCATATGAAAAGCTAGAAGAGTGAGTGGTCTAAAGGAATGAAGAATAGGAAAATATTGTACTTTGGGGTATACTTTTTTTTTTAAAGGTTTAAATAATGCCTTACTGCATACAAAAATAAAGATAAGAGCTCTTTTTTATCTCCCAAAAGTAGTTTTATTGGTTTAGACTCTATTTGATTTGTGACTTATGTCCACAAGGAAACACAGGGGAAAAGAATAGAATGATTTATTTATCTAGCATCCTTCCTTGCTTTATCCCAAGGTCTTAAGGCAAGTACTGAGTATGTCTTTATCTTATTTTATCCCCATAGCAACGTGCAAAGTAGGGTAGGGGGCAGAAGACAAGAAATGGTTGTGACATTCAGACTTGGGGGCTTCAGTAAACCTGGGTTTGTTTATTGCTCACAATCCAGGATTCTCAATCAGGAAGTCTTCAGTCTTGGGAACAAGAGGATGGAGGGGATGAGCACAAGAATCAACCAGAATCTAGCTCATCATGAACATATTGTGGCTCACGTTAAATTTCTAATAATTGAACTGTGTTTTCAGAAAAAGTCACAAACATATCAGCTAATGTATCCTAGTGATTAAGAGGCTGAGTTCTTCCTGGATCAAATTGCAATTCTGCCATTAATTCACTGGAGAGACCTAAAATAAGTCTTCATCTCTGAAATCTCACCATCTGTGCATATGCAATACTACATGAGGAAACTTGATAAAATTCACTTTGAATTCAAGTACATGAGGGGTTTTTTTGGTACAGTTCTTTTCCAAACTATCCACTGAACATTACTATCTTTCTACGGTGAAAACTACATTCTTCAACCAATCTTGATTTTCCAACTTTCAGTCCAGCAGTTAAGTACATGCCCTTACAGATCCAGACTCTGCAGGCTCAGTGCTTACCCAATGCTTAGCCACGATGAGGAACTAAATGTGGCTGAACAATCTGAAGCTGAATCCAGACAAGAGTGAAGTAATTATTGCAAGCAGGTCTGAGTATGGGAAGATTGATCTTTCCAGGCTTTGCTTCCATTGGTTGTAAGAAACCCAGGTAGAAATGGCTTTTCACCACCTCCATGTGGAAGGAAATGCAAAGAAATTACTTGAAAAGAAAGAAGGCATTCTCCAACAGACTGCACAAGGTGTACTTCATGGTGTGGGGGGTCAGGGAGAAGGCATGGCTTTATGGGGAGCAAGTGGTAATTATTGTTCAATATAAAGATATGGCAATGGCATTGCCAATGGTGGTTCACCTCCTGCCAAAGGCTTCAAGGCTAAGCTCACATTACTACACACAGCTGCTTAGATGTGCCACTTTTATTGGGCTTTATTCCAATGCCAAGTAAGTATGCAAAGGACTGCAGCCTTGATGTGTTGAACAGATTCATGTCACTTTTTCTTGCTTCCCCATATGGCTGTATACTGTCCAAGAACAGAGGAATCATTTAAGTTGGTGGAAGTTTCCTTGGGCTGCAAGAAGGTTTTAAATTATGCTGAGCAGAGTGGTAGGATATAGACCACTGATACTGGACAGGGAATAGATCAGCATAACATAGGACTGTCCTGCATAAAACAAGATGAATGACAACAATATCCAGAGACTCAAAGGGAGTAAAGAAATAGACAGGTATTCCCTCCCAACATGCCATTATTACACCTTTTACAACCTCATTCTATAAACCCTTGTAAAACAATAATAAGCATAAGGTAGATTATGGGTTGGATCCAAAATACTCTCAAGGAAGGAGTCTGTTGCTCATGTAACAGATCTTTCCTATATCATCCTTCTTATTGCAGCCTCTGGACCCCCTCCCTTGAAGGCTCTTGGTAATGGTGTGCAGTGCTGTGTGGGAGTCAATAATGGGACAGATAAATCACAGAAATTGTTTTCCCTGCTTTTTGTGGATGGTACCACCCTTCTGCATTCAGAAGAGAAAGCTTGGATTCACTCCTGTGGCTGGAAGCAAAGAGGACTGGATGGGATAAAGAGGCTATGATCAGGCCCGTTGCTACCAATTAGGAGAAGTTAGGTGGCTGCCTATGGGTGGAGACATCAGAAAGCGCAGAACTGACAATGATCAGCATTAGCCATGAAGCCTAGGTAGAAATACTGCAAGGCAGGGCGCTCACCTCCTTGGCAAGCGGCCGGCTCTCATGAGCGCCAGCAGCAGCAGCCTGGCCATCTGTGAGGGAGAAGAGCGCCTGCGAAAGAGCAGGAAAGGATTGGATTCTTCAGCTGCGACCTCTGCCCCACAAGGAGACCCTGGCACTGCCCACAGGGAGGGAGGGCCAGCCGGGACCCTCCCCCTCCCTCCCCCGCCCTTCTTGGCAGGCTCATTGCCAATGGCAGGGAACGGACTGCAACAGAGATGCAGCTCCACCTCCTGGTTCTTTTGGGGGGGCGCTGTTCTGCTGGTGGAGAAAACGAGCCTGCATCCAGGTGGGGCGTGAAGGGGTGGGGGGAGCATGGCTGCTGGGGGCAGGCTCGGTGCTGGAGGGAAGAAGCAGCCAAGCTGCATGAGTCTCTTCCCACTCTTCTTTTCTCCCCCCTGTCTCCTGCCACCCCTCACTGCCACAGGCTGGGGCTCTCTTTCCACACACACGAATATGCACATGCACGTCTCTTTTTCTCCCCTCCCCACAAGGGAGAGAGAAGCCCCTTCTCTGTTTGTCTCCTGCTGGGCCGGGCTCAGTGCTGGAGGGAAGAAGCAGCCAAGCTGCGCGCATTTCTTCCCACTCTTCTTCCCCCCTGATCTCTCGCCAGCCTTCACTACCACAGGCTGGGGCTCTCTTTCTACACGTGCATGTGCATGCACACACACATGTCTCTTTTTCTCCCCCTCCCTTCTTTCCCAAGGCTGCATCAGGAGATTCTCTTCTAGAGCCTCCCTTACCTTTTCCTGGTCCTCCCCACACCCTGCACTGTTTTATAAATGGAGACTCTTCCAGGGAAGGCCTCCTGTCTGCAGCTTCTCTTCTCTCCTTCCAATGCAACCATTTGCCTCAAATATTGCTTTCCCTCTTTTGCACTGCCCCCACCTCGAAAAAACCCTTTGGTGCATGTCTGAGTTCTGTTATTGTGTGTGATTGAGGTTTTTTTAGGGGGGGGGGTCTTTTGTTGCCTCCCTTTAAAAAAAAGATTGCTGTACGTCTCATTTATAATTCCCTTCTTTATTTTACCTTCATATGTTACCTGCAGTTACTTGCGGGGTTTTTTTTTAGCTATTCTAAAAATTTATGCATTCTGTTTGGTTGAAGCGGGGGGGATCTTATGTGTTGGAGTTTGTTCTATGGAGCTATGTTTTTAATCTTAAAATCTGAGGGCCAAATCCTCCGAGTCTTGATGTCTTCCTTCCCCATCTTTTCTGTCTTACCTCCTTTATCTTCCCACACCCTATGTGTGTCTGTGACCTTGACTAACACACCAGTTTACCCTTGCTCTTTCTACTCCAAAGCTGAAGGGAAGGATTAGTTTGTGTGCATGAGAGGTGAGGGGGAATATGCTTGAGGGTGTAAATTCCCCTAGCAGTTGCTGGGCATTGGTGCTTCTTTCACAAAGCCCTGAAGGAAGGAGATCTTTCTGCACTGACTGAGAACATAAGAACATAAGAGAAGCCAATGTTGGATCAGGCCAGTGGCCCATCCAGTCCAACACTCTGTCACACAGTGGCCTAAAACACCAGGTGCCCTCAGGAGGTCCACCAGTGGGGCCAGGACACTAGAAGCCCTCCCAGTGTTGCCCCCCCCAAGCACCAAGAATATAGAGCATCACTTGCTCTGAGAGTTCTGAGACTGAGAGTTCCTATATATCCCTTGTGGCTAATAGCCACTGATGGACCTCTGCTCCATATGTTTATATAATTCCCTCTCGAAGCCGTCCATGCTTGTAGCCGCCGCCACCTCCTGTGGCAGTGAATTCCATGTGTTAATCACTCTTTGGGTGAAGAAGGACTTCCTTTTATCTGTTCTAACCTGACTGCTCAGCAATTTCATCGAGTGCCCACGAGTTCTTATATTGTGAGAAAGGGAGAAAAGTACCTCTTTCTCTACCTGCTCTATCCCATGCATAATCTTATAAACCTCAATCATGTCGCCCCTCAGCCATCATTTCCCCAAGCGCTTCAACCTTTCTTCATAGGCAAAGTGTTCCAACCCTTTTATCATTCTAGTTGCCCTTTTCTGCACTTTTTCCAATACTACAATATCTTTGTTGAGGTGTGGCGACCAGAACTGTACACAGTACTCCAAATGAGGTTGTACCATCCATTTATGCAGGGGCATTATGATACTGGCTGATTTGTTTTCAATTCCCTTCCTAATAATCCCCAGCGTAGCATTGGCCTTTTTAATTGTAGTTGCACGCTGTCTCGACATTTCTTGTAACTCATGCTCGTTAGTGAAGGTAGTAGGAAACTAACTCTCAAATGTGCACTTGAGGAAAGCATTACATTGGATGCTGATTATTAGTAAAAAGGACTTAAGGGATTTTTTGGTGCAGGTGATGGTTAGTGATGCTGGCTGCACTGAGTATGCATACACACATACACTCATCACATGCCATGGTTGATCGTTAACTGGGATGTTCTGTTGGTTGTTAAATTTCTTTCACAAGGTACATATTTTTCTTCAAGATGCCTGTATTGTAAGAACCCTTCCACTGGATTCTGGTTTCTGACAGATGGTAATTTTTGTGCGTTCTTGTCTTTGAATATTGGTTAAGTATGAAAGCTTTTGATAAGCTTCCACTTTTTCTCATGTGTGCTATTCAGGGTGGTTTTGGAATGTGGTGTTCTGGATGAGAACAGCAGCATTCATTGGTTTTGGGAATTGGAAATGCTTTGGGTTTTTCATAGAGGGCCTTAGTTAAGGAGATCAACAATTGTCATGGCAACTTGAGTATGTGACAAGTGTAAACACTGATCCCTGCAGCCATCCAGGACAGCATACCCAGAACTGCAGGCTGACTGGAGAGGTATGAATGTGGCTGCAGTGGCTTCCAGCTCAGCAGTCCCTAAAGTGAAGGGGTTCTGCTTGTCTGCTGCAGAAGAGGTTGTCCTGCTTTGCTGAAGCCACAATTGGAGTGGCTCCATCCACCCACCCCCGAGCAGCACCCCTTGTACCAGTTGCTTGTGGGCCGCATAACAGCCCTGGACTAACACCCCTGTGTTAGAGGGTTTGGAACTGCTCAAGGTGTTCACAGGACTTCTGTTCGTACTCAGAGATGCGACTGAATCAAGTAGAACTTACTGCTGACTCATTCTACATATATCAATCTGCATAGATCAGCATACAATTAGCTTCTTCAGAAGCAAGTCCCCTTGAAGCTGGCAAGGCTTACTTTTGAGCATACTTTACATTTTTAATGTATCTTATTATGTTTACATCTTACTTTTTACCCCTCACAGAATTCAAAGTTGTCTAAGTAGGGTTCCAGGATGTCTCCTATCCAGGCACAGACCACATATTTATTTATTTGCTTCATTTATGCACCATGTTTCTCCACAGAGGGGACCCAGAGCAATAAGACCCATATCTGTATACCAGCAGCAAGGTTGCTGCTTGGTGTGCCTTGGTGTGTTTGAGAGGGAAAATCAGAGATTGTATTACTTGTATTCACAATTAAAAAAAAAGAAATTAGCAATTTCAAATGTTTTGTTTTTCATTCTTCCTAAAATGCATTTATGACTGAACACTGGTGGGCGCATGTGGGGGGGGGGGGGTGCCAGAAGGTAGACTTTCCTAGTGTGCAAAAAAAACCCTGGCACCGGCCCTGGCTGTGATAGAACTTTAGATATCATAGAATTTATTTATTTATTTTGTTCAGTTTCTAGCTAGCCCGCTATTCCTGCACAGCAGTCTCAGAGCGGAGTATAACAAGTATAAACATAGACAATCAATTAGCATAAGTAGAACATAAAAACATAGAAAATCTTTAAAACCTACAACATCAGATACTAACTACCTATAGAGGGCAATCTATGACACAATTAACAAATCCAATCCCAACCTATGTGTGTCGTGGATGGAATAACACATGCACGGGAGCTGGCCACTGTAGATGGAACAGGGCAGGGGAGTCCAGTGTAGATGGTTTACTGTCACCTCAACCATAGGCCTGAGGAACATCTCCATTTTACAGGCCCTGCAGAACTGCATTAAATCCCTCAAGGCCTGGATCTCACTTGGGAGAGTGTTCCACCAGACTTTCAGCAGAGCTGAAAAAGCTTTGGCTCTGGTTGAGGTCAGGTGGACTTCTTTTGGGCCAGGGATCACCTGCAGATCTTGGTCTGAAGACCATAGGGCCCTTCAAGGGACATACTGGGAAAGACAGTCCTGCAGATAAGTTGGTCCCAGTCCACATAAGGCTTTAACTTGATCTGGTATTCAATCGGAAGCCAGTACAGCTGACGCAGCACAGGTTGAATGTGTGCTCTGGATGAAGTTCCTGTAAGGACACATACTGCCGCATTCTGTACCAGCTGAATTTTACGATCAATCTCAAGGGTAACCCTTCATAAAGCGAGTTACAGTAATCCAGTCTGGAGGTGACTAGTACATAGATCACTGTAGCTAGGCCATTGGGAGAAAGGAAGGGAACTAATTGCTTCTCCTGCTGAAGATGGGGAAATGCTGACCTGGCAACCATTGTGACCTGGGCCTGCATAGAAAGCAAGGCATCCAAGATCATACCCAGACTCTTAACCACTGGTGCAGGCATCAGTAACATCCCATCAGGAGTCAGGAGCCAGATCCCCAACCCTATATCCCCAAGGCCCAAGTACAGGACCTCCGTCTTTAAGCAACCAGCTACAGCATTCAGGCCCACAGCAAATCTGGGGTGATATCCAGCTGCCTACCCATCAATAGATATAGCTGGGTGTCATCAGCATACTGGTGACAACCCAGCCCAAAACTTTGGAACAACTGGCCAAGAGGGCACATATAGATGTTAAATAACATCACCACCTGAGGGATGTCGCATACCAGAGCATAATGGGGTGAAAACCCTTTCCCCAAATGTCATCCTCTGTCACCAGCCATGAAGGACTCCCCATGTATCCCCACATTGGCAAGATAGTAGTTCATGATATCGCAATCAACCAAGTCAACTGCTGCTGTTAGATCTTGTAGTAACAGCAGCACTCCTGCCTCGATCCAGGTGTTAGTGAAGATCATCTGTGAGGGCAACCAGGGCCATCTCCATCCCATAGCCAGGGTGGAAGCCAGACTGGAAAGGATCCAGGATAGAGGAATCTTCCAGGAATGCCTGGAACTGTTCAGCAACCACTCCCTCAACTACCTTGCCCAGAAACAGAAGAGTCGAAACCGGGCAGTAGTTGGCTGGACAGCAGAGTCCAGAGATGGCTTCTTTAAGAGCGGTCTCACCACTGCCTCCTTTAAATTCCCTGAAAAAGTCCCCAAACTCAGGGAGAGAATTCATACATCATTGGATACTGTGGTATTGTGATATCATTGTCCCATTGTAATCATTCATCTCCACGGAAATCTACACAGGAACTCCAGAAATAAGATTCAGGTAGGGAGCCGTGTTGGTCTGAAGCAGCAGAACAAAGTTTGAGTCCAGTAGCACCTTTAAGACCAGCAAAGGGCACAATCATACGCACCCATTAGCTGCGCGAGAGGGATGACTCACCGGCAGATCAAAGTGGCGTGATCACACCAGCACATGTGGGAGGCATCCCGCACCTGTCGGCAAGCCCTTGCAAGCCATTTTGATCCACTGGAGAAATGGAGTAAAAAACTACTAGTTAAACTCCAGTATCAAACGGGTTGCTGCGGCCCACAGTCAGACTTTCCCCGTGTGATCACTCCAGTGCAAACTTGTGGCGTCTGGGATAGTCTGATCAGGCTATCCCGACACCATGCCTGTTGTTTTTTTCCCCTTCTCAGTATGCGTATCATCACATACTGCCAGTGGAAGACCCCAGGTTGGAGAGGCGATTCATCGATCCCCTGTTTAAGCGAATAAGCAACAAACAACAACAACAAAAAACCTAACTCGCCCACGGTTGCATCTGATCATGCAGCAGCGAGTTGCACCGGCAGCTTCACAGACCTGTGTGATCGCGCAACTGCAGGTCAAATTGCTCCAGGACAAAATAGCCTCGTTTCCCCTCCGGATTATCTTGCTCGTGTGGCCGGGGCCAAAAGTTTTATTCATGGTATAAGCTATCGTGTGCAAGCACACTTCATCAGATACTGAGTGATGACATATGCTTGCACATGAAATCTTATAGTGTGAATAAAACTTTGTTGGTCTTAAATGTGCCACTGGACTCAAACTTTGTCCAGAAATAAAGACAGTCTACCATAGCAGAATGATGGAACAATTTCTAATGATGCATGGTTGCCCCCATAGAGTGAATGTTTGTTGTTCTTTCACAGTTCACTGACTTCTTAGATCCTGGCTATCTACAACTGCATGGCAGAGGGACTTGTAGCAAATTAATGCTACAATTTTAATACATATTAATAACACCAAAAGATAAGGGGTAGATATATCAGTAATAGATGTTGCAATTAAAAGATTAGGGCTAACAGATCAGTTTGTATCACTACCCAACAGCAAGTGAGGTAGTTCCTATAAAATATTTGGTGATTTGGTATATGTACAATTATGACAGCAACAGATAGACTTTTTCTGTAAAAACTGAGGAATGGTATCTGGCTCGTTTCCAGAATACTGTTCAATTTTATTTTATTCTGCATTTCAGATAATAATACTTATTTTCCATGACAAAATCTTGCAAATCTCAAAGCAGCAACAGCTTTTCAGAAAGAATGTCCCCAAAGATGACAGAGCAAACTGATTAGTTAAAACAAAGGCTACACGTAGAAGGATTAAGAATAAAAGAATAAGTGACAGTATTGAATGTAGTACAGCTAAGAGACAATTGAGGAGATAAAATTGTAACATTGAGGAATAATGTTGAGGGTGCTAGCAAATTATTGCAATAAACAGGTGCACAAACTGAAAGAAATGTGGAAGGGGAGGCAGAAGGGGACATGAACCAAGTAAAAAGAAACACAAGAAAAGGAGCCTCAATTTCATCAGTGTAATATGAAGAAAATCCCTGAGAAAGGGAAAAAAATAAAGCAACACAGAAGAAAACATATTGTAGAAAAAATCATGTTGAGGACAAGAAGTTAAAGACTGGCTCAAAGAGGCAAAATGTATCTTAGCGTAAGGCACACAAAGAAAATAAAACAACACAAATTGATAGTCAAGAATCATATCTGGAGGATCCAGCAATACTGAATCACTTCGGAATGAATATGTCAGTGCTCAGAAAATGAGAACCTGAAAGACAGAAAGTGGGGAATTAAGACAGGAAAGGAATTAACAGTAAAGCAATCAATCCCTCCAGAACTGATGATGATTTTTGTCTAAGCAGGTATTATGGATAATTTATTTTATTTATTTTCTTAAAGTTATATCCCGCTCTTCCCACCAAAAGGCAGGCTCAGAGCGGCTCCCATCATTTTAAAATAGCATATCAACATTAAAATCATACATCCACATTAAAATACTGTCCATACAAAATACAAAATACAAAATTGGTGGCATACTGATTCAACCCACAGGTGGGTCCGAGAAGCATTCCCATACATCTCTGTAGGTAGATGTCAGTGCCACAAATGGGCGGCAGATGGCAATGCCAATAGACGGGCTGGTCAGATGGAGCAGGAGCTGGGCCAGGGCTGAGATGTTTACCTTAGGCGGCCCCTACCCAAAGGCCTGGTGGAAGAGCTCCGTTTTGCAGGCCCTGCGGAACTGCATCAGATCCCGCAGGGCCCTGATGTTCTCCGGGAGCTCATTCCACCAGTACGGGGCCGCCACTGAGAAAGCCCTGGCCCGTGTTGTAACCAGCCGCGCCTCCTTCAATCTGGGGATAGTTAGGCAGTGTTGGGTCCCCGACCGTAGTGCTCGCTGGGGTGCGTATGGGGAGAGGCGGTCCTTCAGGTAGACAGGTCCGAGGCCATATAGGGCTTTATAGGTAAGCACCAGCACCTTGAACCTTATCCGGTATGCTATCGGCAGCCAGTGCAGAGCCTTTAAGGCGGGCTGTATATGCTCCCCCCTCGGGAGGCCCAACAACAGCCGCGCCGCAGCATTCTGCACTAGCTGCAGCTTCCGGATTTGGCACAAGGGCAGCCCCATGTAGAGGGCGTTGCAGTAGTCCAGTCTTGAGGTGACCAATGCATGGATCACTGTCGCCAGTTCATTGCGTTCAAGGAAAGGGACCAGCTGCTTGATCAGCCGCAGATGATAAAAGGCTGACCTCGCAGCTGTTGCAACCTGGGACTCCATCGTTAACGCGGAGTCCAGGCGCACTCCCAAACTCCTGACCTCCGCCGACGGCGCCAAAGGCACCCCCCTGAAGGCCAGAAGAGGGATCCCCAATCCTGAACCGCTATGACTCAGGCATAGGATCTCCGTCTTCGTCGGATTCAACTTCATTCGGCTCTGTCTGAACCATCCAGCCACAGCCGACAGTACCAGATCCAGATCACCCGGGCTGGAGGAGGACTGACCGCCCAATAACAGATAGAGCTGGGTATCATCTGCATAT
Source organism: Lepidodactylus listeri (assembly GCA_029233225.1). Lineage (NCBI taxonomy): Eukaryota > Metazoa > Chordata > Lepidosauria > Squamata > Gekkonidae > Lepidodactylus > Lepidodactylus listeri. The sequence continues at coordinate 77,734,148 of JARCFY010000001.1, forward strand.
TGATGACAACCCAGCCCAAACCTCCGCGCGATCTGGGCAAGGGGGTGCATAAAGATGTTAAATAACATAGGGGAAAGAACTGCTCCCTGCGGAACACCGCAATCCAGCCGGTGTCTTTGGGAGAGTTGATCCCCTACCGCCACCCTTTGTCCCCGATTCTGGATAACTAGACTAATGGTTCTACAAAGACCTGTAGAATATTCTGGTTCCTTTGTGGTTTTGGGAAAGAGTTTTATGAGTACCTTGGACCACCAAAAAGACAAATAAGTAGGGTTTAGATCAAATCAAGCCTTGATTCTACATAAAGGCTAAAATGACTAAACTGAGGCTGCCATATTTGAGTGCATCCTGAGAAGACAAAACTCACTGGAAAAAGACAATAATGCTAGGGAAAGAAGAATACCCAAAATGAGATGGATTGGCTCAATAAAGGAAGCCATGGCCTTCAGTTTGTAAGACCTGGCAAGGCTGTTAATGACAGGACATTTAGGAGGTCATTAATTCATATGGTTGCCATAGGTGACTTGGCAGTATATAACCCACAGAGACTAGTGATTCTACAAAGATGTGTGGAATATTCTGGTTCCTTCACAATCCCTTCTAGTCAATCTGTCTGAGAGCACACACCACACTGCTAAGTGTCATGGTTTGTTGGGTCTCTGTACATTATAAACATAAGCCAATGTCTTTGTTTGTTTCTTCTGTATCAATTCATATCCTTCCTTTCCACTCTTTGACCCTGTAAAAACCTGTGGGGTGATGAACAAGCATAATTAAAAACAATGAAACACACTATTCAAAACAATAGTAATAGGACAAAAAACAGTGTGACAACAGAGCAGCAACATAAAAAGCACCAAAACCCAGTCACTAAACAACCTGATACATACAAAATAGAAATTCAAATTCCAAGAGCCCTCCTGATCAGAACAGTTTTCTGCCATTGATGGAACACTGTCAAAGATGATAAAGACAGTCCTCACTTAGGCTGAGGACAGACTGGCAATCTGGAGTGAGATGAATGCGGAGGAAACTGCTGCAGGGGAAAAACTCCCTGGGGCTGGCCATTCACACCAGCCGGTGTATTGCGCAATGGTGCCGATTCAGACTGCTGCAGAGTGGCCCCACGTGGGCCGGCCTCTGCAGCTCGTGATAGGGCTGTTTTGCCAGAAAACGCCGTGTTCACACTGCCGCCTCTGCTTGCCTCCCGCCTTCTTCCAGTTCACACTGCCTGGAAGCGGGAGGCAAGCGCAAGACGGCCCCTGAACACCGGTTTCTCCCGGTGTCCTGTTAAAGCGGATGGAAAGCGAGTGGGAGATGGGTAAGTGCGAAATGGAGCCAACGGACAGATGCGCATGTCTGAATGCGCTCCCTTCTTCCACTTCCAATGTGGGGCTGTCCCGCTTTACATTGCCAGTCTGTCCTCAGCCTTAGAAGCACATACAAAAGCTATGGTGTCACTGTTGAAAAGCCCTTCCACTCCATGTGGCCATCCACTGTACCGCTGATGGTAGGTACGATGGGATGTCCTCATTGTCCAGGAGAATGCTGGAGAAAGTGGGCTGAAGTATCCTGGATTCAGGCTGGTATAAAAACCAGCACTTTGAATTGGACCTGGAAACTAACAGGCAGTCAGATTAGGTCATATAAAATAGGAGAGAGACATAATTCCTAGTAGTGTGCCTCTACAAGCAACCAAAAAGCTGCTCTTTAGGCCAATAGCTGCTTTCAAAGAATCTAGTCTAATCCAGCACAGGATGCGATGACAGCAGCAAGCCACATCCATCACTCTCTTCCATGGTGCTTTTTCTAGCAGGAACTCCTTTGCATATTAGGTGACACACCCCTAATGTAGCCAATCCTCCAAGAGCTTACAGGGCTCTTCTTACAGGGGTTACTTATTAGGCACTGTTTCCTGTACCCTGATGATTGCCATGCTTTGTGGCCTAATAGGTACTTGAAGAACAAGGATAGAGTTGAGTCCTAAAGGCAACCATACCCCCAATGCAGAGTTGAATTCAGATCAAAATATATTGGCCACATGTATGGAATAGCAAACTGAGTCTTGGGCAAAAGTGCCACTTAAAAAAAAAGCTGTTGAAGGTCAAATCTGAAAAGAAAAAATCCTGCATTTTTTTTAAAAAGCACTTCTTGCCAAAAACCTGAAAAAGTTATGCTGAAGTTTATTGAACATTTACCTTCATCTTGTTAGAAAAGCAGGTTATATTAGTTAAAGTCATAAATTCAGTAGATCTGTGCTGCATAATTCAGTTTACCAATATATGACATTTTGAAAAATTGAAATGTTCAAATCAAGCCCTACTTTTATTGAAAAACCAAACACATTTTCCCTTAGGTATTTCATACACAACCCTCCCCCCCCCCCCCCACTTTAGCTGGATGTTGAAAGTGGACCTATGCATTTTTATTTCCCTTTTTCTCCTAGCCACAGGGAACGCAATATTTCCCCTTCAAAGCAATAATAAAAAAATCATATTTGAATGGTCAGTGAGATGGCAAACAAACCAATAAAAATGAATGATTGTATAAAATGTAAAGAATGTGACAATGGATATCAATGGCCTTCTGCTAGCAATATCTGAAAGACAAATATTGCCAGTTTTAAAAACATTACGGTCAGACACGCGCGCACACACACACACACACACAAACGCTATACAACTATCCATTCAACAGCATCCCATACCTTTTCCTTCTTCTTTTGGCAAGGAATTCATGCTGTATAATGTAATAAATAAAATCAGATACCAACGACACTTTCATATAAGATACTTCAAAGATATCCAGGATTTTTCAGGAAGCAGAAAAAAAATCCTGGATGTATTCGGGATTTTCTGGGAAGATTGGGAGCTAACATTGCAAACTCCCAGGAACTGTTTTTTCTTTTTCCTTTTTGTTTCTGTGTCTAAGGGCTTTTATGGGTTTTCCCGCTGCTCTTGTTAGTTTCAAACTAGTCTTGTCAGTTTCAAGAGGTTTCCCCCCCTTTGCCAGCATTCCTTTTTGTTCCCTTCCCATTTTCCTGCACAGAGCTTGCAAAATCCTCCCCTCTCCTCTGCTTGGATTTGTTGTGACTCTGTGCTTTGAGATCAGTCCTTTTAAGCTTGCAATGTCAGTGGCCCTGGGTTCTGCTGGGCACTCTGTATATTTAACTGGTTGTACAGGGCTTGAAAAAAATACCCCTTCAGTTTGTATTATAAGGATTCTCTGGTTTGACATTAGTCCTCTTTTATTGCATTGCCACAGTGGCACTGGTTCTGCTGGGCATCCAACCACCCCTGGCTTGGATTCACTGTGAAGTTGGCCAATGCTGCCTTTAAGCTATGGAGTCTTGTGAGCAAAAATTCTACTTTGTGAGCTACTGGCATTAAAGTTGTGAGTGAGTGATTTGGCTTCTGCATCAATTAGTTTGCTCTGGAGCCATCCCTCCTGAACTAAGAAAAACATGTGTGAGCCAGGGGCTGAAAAACTCTGAGCTCACACTAACTCAGCTTAGAGGGAACACTGGAGCTGGCATTGCCACAATGGCACTGGGTTCTGCTGGGCACTCTGTGCATTGCACTGGTTCTGCTGGGCTTGCAAAAATGCTCCCCTTCAGTTTCTACTGTGGAGATTCTCTTCGTCCCGATAGATTTGTGCTGCCACAGTGGCATTGGTTCTGCTGGACACATTGCACGGGGTCTGCTGGGCTTGCAAAAAAAACCCATTCAGTTTCTGCTGCAGAGATTATCTGGGACTTTGGTGCTGTTCTGCTGGGCTTCTATTGCCCTTTCTTTTTTGCAGTTTTCCCTTCCTTTGGAAACAATGAAGGATGAAGCACCTTTTTTCAGGGTCCATAGAATTGGACCCCCGGTCCAATCTTTTTGAAACTTGGAGGCTCTTCTGAAAAGAGGCACTAGCAGCTATATTGCAAATTTGGTGCCTCTATCTCAAAAAAATAGCCCCCAGACCCTCAGATCCCCCCAGATATATTCCCCATTGAATATAATGGGCTCCATAGGGTATAATGGAGCTGAAATATTCAGGATTACGAAAATCCTGCATCTGAATACCATAGTGGGATTGGGATGTGAGGATATTAGGAAATACCAATATTTTTTGGGTCCAGTATACCCAAACTCTCAAAAAAAAATGAAGGCATCTTACAAATTAAAATTAAAATCATGCAGAATACAATAAAGCTCAAAACCCTCATTCCCTAAAAATGCCTACACCCTATTAAAAGCCCATTAAAAGCTGCCACCTCAATATAAGCCTAAGCAAATAAACATTTTAGAGACAGTGCCCTCTCAACTCATTGGGAAGCCTATTCCATAGGGTGGGAGCTACAATGGAAAAAGCACAAGCTGTAATCAGTACCAGGATACACCTTGTAGCTTTTCAGATATTCTCTTTTTCCTCTGAGAGAGAGCACTATATTCCTTTAGCCTTGCAAGAGTTTAAACCTCCTATTGTATGCATTCAAATTGTCTTTTTACGGGCTTTTTTGGGAGTGCCTAGGTGTACATGCATACATCTGATTATAAGAAACAGACAACATGCATTCACCTGATAAATGAAACTGGGACCAGTAGCTGGATAAATGTGTGGTTTTCATCACATGGTCAGCTATACATGCATTGAATGTAACATGAGAATTACTCAACACACATATAAAGGAAAAAAATCAAGCATACATTGTGCATGGTTTCTACATGCATTCCTTGTACCTTGTGTACAAGGCTATTGAAACTTTGGTCCATCAAAGTCAGTACTGTCTACTCAGACTGGCAGCAGTTCTCCAGGGTTCTAGGTCTGGGTTTCCAGGTGCCTGGCAATCAGTAGAAGTCCTGGGGTGGGGGGGGGGGGGACATGGGGGCACCACTGGTGATAGTGTGAAAGGGGAAACCTGGAAGTAACATCACACCTCTCTAGGAATCACCAGAAGCTCTGAAATAGAACCATAGATTTCCCAGTGATTCCTAGAACAGATGGACAACACTTCCACATTTCCTCAAGATGTTATGTCTTATTGTCACCAACGTTATTTTTTCCTGCCAGCCACAGAAGCTGCAGTGGGAAACAGGAGTCATTGGCAGGTGTCCCTCCCTCCAGCAGGGAAATTGCAGCACAATCTCGGGTACAAGTCTTTCACATTTACCTGATCCTTTTAACTGGAGATTCTGTCAGTTGAAACTGGGACCTTCTGCTTGTCAAGAAGATGCTCCAGTACTGAACAACAACCATACTATGAAAGCACTGGTTCAGAGCCACAATGGACAGATCTGAAGAACTGGATAATGAAATATAGAGCTGTGTGGCACAAGGAGCTACAGAATACAGAAAAAGTTCTGTTCCATGAGTAGATTTCCATTCCCAGTAGAATTTAGTTCATAGATCTCTAAGCCTGAGCCAGTGGCTTCTTCCAGGTCTGAATACCGTACTCATTTTTGTCATTAAGATGAGGAAACAACCTCAACAGTTTTCAAAGAGCACACAATAATATTCAGAAAGGCTATAGATCTAGAAGTTGCCAGTGGGGAATAATTTTTCATTACTATATGAAGGCTCCAAGGTATGTTGTTTACTCATACGTGTCTGGAATTCCAGTACAGAAGGCCAAAGGCTCAGTACAGTTTGTATTACCTGAATAAACTGTAGTTGTAGATTCATTTCAATAAAGCCCATAGCCAGAAAATTTAAGAATGCGGGCCATGGGGGTGAAAAAATATACTTCTAGAAAGAAAGGGAAGGTTTAGACTTTTTTTTACCAACAAATAAAAGGACTGGAGATAAACAAAATTCTGGGTTTTCTTAAAATGAGGAAACACCAACATTAAGGCCAAGGGTCTGGCTTATCTATGGCTTTGGCACTGGTTTCCATGTATCTTGTTTAGATGCTTCCTATGCAAGTCTATCGAAGCAGCATGGCAGAAGGGGCCCTTTGTGTGAATGCAAATCTTCCTAGCTAGCTTATGGATTAGTGTGATTCCAAGGCTCTGTCTTGGAACATGTGAAGATTAGATCTAATAGGTAGAAATTACAAGGGAGTCGATACCGGCTAAATATCAGGGGAAACTTCCTAACTGTAAGAATGGTTGAGCAGTGGAACAGACTGCCTCGGGAGGTGGTGGATGCTCCTTCATTGGGTGTTTTCAAACAGAGGCTGGACAACCATCTTTCAGGTATGTTGTAGGGCTATCTTTCAGTTATGCTCCTGCAGAGTGCAGATGGTTGGACTAGATGACCTGCTAGATCCATGGGCGTCAACTACAGGGGGGCTCGAGGGCTCGAGCCCCCCCCCGAAATTTCCCGGGGGGGGGCTCAGCCACCCCCGGGAAAATGGAGCGCCCGGTGGCCAGTCAGCCGGCCGTCGCTGCCTCTCCTTCCCCCCCACCCCCGGCCTGCCCTCCTGCCTCCCTAGGGCGGGGGGGAGGCATCTGTGCCACCCCCACACGCCCCGAGCGTGAGGCAGAGCGGGAGCCGGGGGCCCGCAAGGGCGACGCGTCGGCCGCCGGCGCCCGAGGTGAGCAGGGAGATGGAGGGAGGGGGGCGGGGAGCGCGGCGGGCAGGCGGGTGGGCGATCACGGCCCGGGGGAGGGAAGCGGCGGCGGCGGCAGCTTCGCGCGCGCGCACGAGGGAGCCCCCGCCCCCCCGGGGATTTAAAAAGTCTACGCCCCTGGCTAGATCCCTTCCAATTCTAACATTCTATGATTCTATGATTCTATAAGTAACAGAGCAGCCTTAAGCAGCCTTAAACAAATGCCTTTCTTTCACCTCTCAGTAACAACAACCTTATTACCCACCTGGGTATGAATCTTGGGAACCATTCATTATAGAAATCAAGCACTCCCACTGTCTTTATTGCATCATGTGGACAGATGAACAGCATACAATTTGTTTATTTAAGATATTTCTGTGCTGCTGTCCTCCCTGATTAGGGTCCCCAAGGCAGCACATATAAAAACATTAAAACATTTAACAATTGAAAATATTTAAAGTTATAAAATATTCAATAAAAACACGTAGCCAAACAACCCCAGAACCAGGAGAAGGGCCAATAACTGTTTGGGGGTATTCCAAACAAAACAAAAAAGTCAAAAAAATGGGCCATTGCTAATCAGAGTGCCACCTGTAATGTTGTGTTCTTCCTTTGTTTTGTGTTTGTGTATTCTTGAAAACTGAAACAGTTCACTTGTGCCTCTAGTTTATTTGACGAGAAAATTGTCCAGGAGTGTCAACCCCAACCCTGTATTCACTTGCTACAGAAACAATGCTGGCGGGGGACAGCTCAGGCACAGCTGAGGCAGGCAGCCCAGCAAGAGGCTGTAGGGAAGGGTTTGGCCATGCCTGGAGAGGCTATGTTTGGAAAGGCCCCAAGGGGAGCATCAGGGCCTGGTTGGCTCAGGCAGGAGGCTGCATCTAGGAACAGCCCAGAGAAGAAGCCAGCAGCAGCTGGGGCCTCCTGGGGCTGGTGCAGGCAGGCATAGCAGCCTCTTAAAACCTTAGAAGAGGTCAGGACAGGACACAGAAGGGCCCAGCCAGGGAGGCCATTGGCCCAGATTCCCTTCACTCCCCAGGGGCCTGCCCCTGAAGCGAGGGCATTAGAGTTGGGGTCAGCCCACGCCCAGGAATTTCTTTATCAGACCAGCTCAGGGAAAGCTGGAGAGGAAGGGTCGGACCTCTCCCAAGAAGCCATGGGAGAGGTAACTAGGAGCCTGGCAGGAAAAAGAGAGGATCATAGTGAAGGCAAGAAAAACCCCTTCATGCCTTGTTCTGAGGCTCATCCTGAGTTGAGGACCATAAAAGGAAATATTAGAGGATGCTACAGCCCCAGACTCTGTCCCAGCACTGATGGAGCCTGAAAAGAATATGGCATGAATATGGCTTAAATGTGATACCAATTCAAGAAGACTGCAGGTGGAGTTTAAATTGGCTTGCAGACATAAGATTTTTCCTGCTTTTGCATTTAAAGTGCACTTGGCTACTGGTTGAGCTGCAGCTCAGACCATTTATGAAGGGATAAAGAAACCCCCAAAGGCAATATGGGATAGTGAGCTCTTCAGACTGAATTTGAAGACACCTTTGAGGATTACATAATGTCACAAAATATCATATTACCAAACTGAGCCTAAAACTAGAGAGGTTTGTGGCACATACACCCATTAATCTTTGAAAATGAGCGGCATAAATAGCCTTCTAGAAAACTAACATAGACAAACAGACCTGCTCACAACTTTGCTAAATCTGTAATACTAGAGTAATATTCCTGCCTTACAAAAAAAACCCAGACTTTGTTCTCTCTCCCTTTTGGGGAGGTGAGGTTATTTCAATTTTTAAATTGATTTAATGATGTCATTCTCAAACTTCTACTATGAACTAAAACTGGAGAAAGTAGTCTTTCTCTGCAATGGGGACCAAAGCAGCTTACATCATTCTCTTCTCCCCCTTTTGACTTGCACAACAACCCTGTGAGGTAGTTTAGGCTGAAAGTCTGTGACTGGCCCAAAATCACCCATTCAGCAAGATCCTGGGTCTAGCCAGTTTGTTGTAGTGGTTAAGTGTGCAGACTCTAATCTGGGAGAACCAGGTTTGATTCCCCACTCCTCCACTTGAAGCTGCTGGATGACTTTAGGCAAGCCATAGTTCTGACAAGATCTGTCCTTGAAAAGGCAGTTCTTGAAAGAGCTCTCTCAGCCCCACCTACCTTGTCTATTGTGGGGAGGGGAAGGGAAAGGAGTTTGTAAGCTGGTCTGAGACTCCAAGTGAAGGGCAGGGTATAAATCCAATATCTTCTCTTCTTCTCTGAAGCGCTGATTGCTATGTCTAGGGTAGCCAACCTCCAGGTGGAGCCTGAAGATCATTAGGTATCACAACTGAACTCCAGACAACAGATCTCTCCCCCCTGGAGAAAATAAGTGCTTTGGAGGGTAGCCTCTATGGCATTCTGTTCAGCTGAGGCCTCTACCCTAGTCAGGATTGGCTCCCATGTGTTTTCTCCCAAAGGCCAAAATAGGTGTGGAAAGGGCCTTTTAATGACAGGACCAAGCATGGTTGCCTAGCAACAGGCACTGAGGGGAAAGTAGGGTTGCCACCTCTCAGTAGGAAAATACCTGGAGATTTGGGGGCAGATCCCATGGAGGGCAGCCTTGGGGGAGGGCAGAGGGACTCAGCAGGGTATAATGCCATAGGGTCTACCCTCCAAAGCAGCCATTTTCTCCAGGGGAACTGATCTCTGTCATCTGGAATCACCTGGTATCACAACTGAACTCCAGACAACAGATCTCAGATAGGTGGGGAGAGAAAACCCTTTCCACACCTATTTTGGCCTTTGGGAGAAAACTCATTGGGGCTAGTCCTGACTAGGGTTGCCAGCTCCAGGTTGGGAAATTCCAGGAGATTTTTGTAGTGGAGTCTACAAAAGCCAGAATTTAGGGAGGGGAATGCCATAGAGGTCACCCTCCAAAGCAGTTATTTTCTCCAGGGGGAGAGAGAGATCTGTTGTCTGGAGTTCAGTTGTGATACCAGGCAATACCACAGCCAGGAGAGAATATAGGCTGAAGTAAATGCCTATCATTCATACACCACCTTTCAGGAAAAAGGATGCCAAAGTGTTGCTTGTACTCTCTGTTTTGAGGAAGTAAACAAACTGCAATTGGGAGTTAGGCTAGGCTTCCCCCCTCCAACAAAAGGCAGGACTAAACAGGGTGAGACAGCAAGACAGATCTATTATGAGTTTTATGTGAGAGAGCAGTAATGGGGACATATCAGTTTTAGTTAGGGTTGCCCGACCCCCGGTCTGGGCAGGGGTTCCCCTATTTTCAGGGCTTCAATCTGCTGCCAGCCAGCTGGCCAGCAGGGGAAGCCCCACCCCCAAACAGGGAGGTTGCCAGGCGACATCCCTGATGCAATGACATTACGCAGAAGTGACATCATTGTGCCACTGACATCGGGGGTGGATGGGTGACAATCTAGTTTTTTGGACAAACCCTAGTTTTAGTGTCTCTTTAATTTCATGCAAAATCATTAAAGCATGCAACTGTGCCATTTGCCCAGCAGAAATGAAGCTCCTTCTCAGTAACTATTAGCCCTGGTAAAGGGGGGGGGGGGGGAAGGGACATTCTGTGCAATGTGGGCTAAAGGTTATAGCAGACTGTCATGCCTGTGAGGCATGTATCAAATGAGTGATCCTGACCCACCACCCTTCCCATACCCTTCACTATCATGGGGAACAGAAACCTAATGATAGTATGGGAAGATGGAAACTTGCCCAGGAGCTGCTGAGTGCAACTGCAGTGCCACCTGGAAAACAGCCAGAACTGGCCTAGTTGCTTGGAGTCCAAAAGTTGGAGGAAATCCCATTTGGATTAATTATTTTTCCAAGGTTAACAAACAGGGTGCATTTGACTCATATCTTGATTAGATTCCAGTCAAATGTGCACCCCTAATGAATATTGCTTTGACACGCAATTAATTCCAGTCCATTTAATGTTTATACTTTCATGTCAGCAGTCAACATCCTATGCTGATGTGATTTGGTAGTCACATCTATTGATGTTGCTAAAGTGTGTAATAACTACCTGGCTCATGTCACAAACTCAGCCAGCCGGTAATACTCAGCTGCATTGCAGAATGAATGCTATGTCCCCCAAGTGTCTACACCTCACTTTCTTTCTTTCCGATGCTGTCTCTGCAGCAGTGCCAGTATCCCAAGTGCTAGCTTTAGACCATGAGACCCAGCTTCCATGTGCTTGGTGTCCGAAAAACTTCACAAGGGTAGTTAGATTAATTAGATGAGACGGAGCCACAAGATGATTTCAGCTCACGATCAGTTTATTGTTTATTATACCTGGCATTGGTTGTGTCTACCTTGTAGACTGGGTATTCTTTTGGTTTACTTTCTGCCTAACTTGACAGTAGGAATTCCAGTTGAGCTGGCAGTGGTGGTCAATGCTCCCTCGAAGCTATGGAGTCTTGTGAGCAGAAATTCTACTTTGTGGGCTACTGGCATTAAAGTTGTGAGCGAGCAATTTGGCTACTACATAAGTTAGTTTGCTCTGGATCCATCCCTCCAGAGGTAAGACAAAAATGTGTGAGCCAGAGGCTAAATAACTGTGAGCTAGCTCATACTAACTCAGCTTAGAGGGAACACTGGCGGTGGTCTCTGGCCTGGTGCTGAAGCCTCACAGTGATGGTCCTGGGGGAGCTGAGCATTCAGTATTCCTGATGCATTGCTTCTGATTGCCTTCCATGTGGCTTCGGAGGCAACTCTTTCCCTTTCCTTTGTGTTATTTTACCAGCAGAAATCCCCTCCCCAAGCTGTTATCAGTCAGATGACCTTCGGAGGCATCTGGATCTGGGCAGTTTGACGGTGTTGTTGGACCTGTCAGCGGTGTTCAACATGGTCAACCATCAACTACTGATCCACCACCTCTCCAACACTAGGATTCAGGGGTCTGCCTTGCAGTGGCTCTCCTCATTCCTTCAGGGTCAGGGACAAAGGGTAGCCTTTGGGGAACAGCTGTCCCAAAGGCACCCACTAGTCTGTGGACTGCCCCAAGGGGCGATACTTCCTCTGATGTTATTTAACATCTATATGCACCCCCTTGCCCAGATTGCCCAGGGGCATGGGCTGGGATGTCACCAATATGCAGATGACACCCACCTCTATCTGTTGTTGGGAGGCCAGTCTGACTCTAGTCTGGAAGATCTGGATCTGGCATTGCAAGCTGTGACTGGTTGGCTTAGACTGAGCTGACTGAAATTGAATCCAACAAAGATGGAGGTCCTGTGCATGAGTCGGAGCGGTCCAAGGGTAAGGATCCCACTCCTGACCTCTGATGGGGCGCTGTTGGTGCCAGTGCCAGAGGTTAGGAGTTTGGGAGTGCTCTTGGATGCCTTCCTAACAATGAAGGCCCAGTAGCAGCCACTGCAAAGTCAGCCTTTTATCATCTTTGGCTGATCAAACAGTTGGTTCCCTTCCTCAAATACAATGACTTAGCAACAGTGATCCATGAGATGGTCACCTTGAGATTAGATTACTGTAATGCTCTCTACATGGGGCTGCCCTTGTCCCAAGTCCGGAAGCTGCAGCTGGTGCAGAATGCAATGGCCAGGCTGTTATTGGGCCTCCCCATGTGGGAGCACATTCAGCCTGCACTAAAAGCACTGCACTGGCTGCCCATAGCATACCGAATTTGCTTCAAGGTACTGGTTCTCACCTTAAAATCCCTTTATGATCAGGAGCCTACATACCTGAGGGACCACCTTTCCCTGCATGTTCCCCAGAGAGCACTACGGTCAATGTCCCAAAATCATTTGGCCCTTCTGGGCTTCAGAGATGCCAGGCTGGATTTGATGAGGGCCAAGGCCTTCTCAGTGGCAGCTCTGCACTGGTGGAATGAGCTCCAGAAGATATCAGGGTCCTGCAGGACCTTGTACAGTTCTGCAGGGCCTGTAAGACGGAGCTCTTCCACCAGGCCTTTGACTAGTGAGCCGCTCTTAACAAAGTAAGGCCCTGGACCCAATACTTATACTAATACTATCATCAACAGCCTGTGCTCCGCTGATATGACTCAGACTGAGATATTAGCCTACTCATATTACGCTGATGCTACTAATGTCTTGCCATTGCTATATGATCTGCACTAGCCCTTTATCTTTGTTTTATTTGTGTAATAAAATTTTATGTAAGCCTCCCCGAGCCTGTTTCGGCAGGGAGGGTGGGATATAAATTAAATAAATGAATGAATTTGTGGGGGGTGGGTAAAAAATATTTTAATGTCTTTCTCTTTATTGGGGCTAATACTGGGGGGAGACAAAACAATTGCTCCTACTTCCTGTTTAGCTGTGCCCTTACTCAGATTTCCAAGCATTCTGGGGAAATGTCAATTGCTATCTATGCTAACTTTATTTATTTTCATTGCTTCACGAATGTATGGATTCACATCTCAGAAAAATTAAAGGTGGAATAAATGCAGAATATTATTTATATCACAAGCACAAACCTGCTTTAGATGGTATAGCTACTGGGCTATTTGATGGTCTTCCCTCATATAGGGAGAGGATCAGGTTGCTTGGTCTTACCTGGCTGCCAGCAGGGGGATGCAGCCTCTGATCCAGGATCTTCTGGCTATTTTTTGCCCTCAAAACCATAGTTTGCCCAAAAACTAGAGCATCACTCCCGACATTCCTGACATGATGACATCACATCCAGGTGACATCATCACATCTGAGATGTTGCCCAGTAATGTCCCTGTTTGGAGGTGGGGCTTCTCCCACTGGCCAGCTGGCTGGCAGCAAATTGGAGCCCCTCAAAGCGGGGAAACCCCTGCTTGGAACTAGGGGATGTCAACCCTAGGAGAGAATATGAGGGAAATAGTGTGAGGAGGGGAACACATGGCAGAGTGAGGTGACCCCTGCAAGTCCTTGCAGATTCCCCACTGTGTACCTGTGACCAATCTAACTGGCTCCAAGCATCTTGGCCCAGCCTGGTGGCCAACACCATGCAAATGAACCACAGTTTTCCTGGGTAGAGGCTGCTGGTGGAGGGGAGGGGAGGGAAAGCTAAAGACAGGGATGCAGGTAAAGGTAGATTGGTTGGTGGGTGGGAAGGACAGAAGGAAATAATAAGAGGGGAAAGGTTATAGTGCTACAAGGGAATGGAAAGAGGAAATGGTGGGGCACAGAAAAATGAGATGCCACTCGCAAGTCCTTATGGGTCCAGCACTTGTCAATATATTTAACTGTTGACATGAACCCATCTATGGATATTTAAATCTGGTGACTGAGGCCATGGAGAGACAAGGCAGCTCTTTCTATAAACCTGAGACAAGCCCCAGGTTTGCAGAAAAATCTGAAAACTAAAAAATAATAATAATGTATGGGTAAACCCCTCAAATGATGTGCCTTTTTCCTGGAGCACCAGTAATTAAAGATGATAATATACAAGGAAGAAAAATACAGAGCTTGCTGTGGTATGAGTTATTTATCACTATCTAACAGAAGGGTTGCTGAAAGTTGAAATAGACTTCTGTACAACAGAGCTGTTCAACACTTTCTGCAGGCTCCTTTGACTTTGTCACCGTTCTAAAAAAAAAAATCTGTGAGTGGTTATTAAGGTCTAATCATATAATACCAATAGAAGGCAAGCTCCCAGCCCTATTGATTAGATAATTCTAATAACCATTCTGTCAGTGTGCTTGGAAAGAGAATGTTGAAACAGCAGTCTTATGGCATTGCAAACAAGAGGCATTATCTATGGACAGGAACTTTTACTTCTAGCCATACATGTACTGCTATTAATATTCTTTTTTAGATAGCATATTCTCTTAATATTGGGACCTACACTGTGAAAATAGTAAGCTTCAGACCAGTGTTCCCTCTAAGCTGAGTCAGTGTGAGCTAGCTCACATTTTTTTAGCCTCCAGCTCACACGTTTTTGTCTTAGCTTCAGGAAGGATGGCTCCAGAGCAAAATAATTTATGCAGTAGCCAAATCACTCACTCACAACTTTAATGCCAGTAGCTCACAAAGTAGAATTTTTGCTCCTAAGACTCCACAGCTTAGAGGAAGCATTGCTTCAGACTACATTTTACACAAAGTATTTGAGGAAAGCAATTTTATACTGATATCTTCTCCTTCATTGTACCATTTTTTAAGCATCACTTTGTGCTTTCTCCACATGTGCCCACCTTTTAATTGGGAACCGTGACCACGATGTGACATGAGCAGCTATTGGGTCACTTTCTGGCTGTGCAGGCACTATGATAGTTATTTCATTAGTTTCTGCCTTGTGGCTGCTTTCCATCTGCACGGTAGGTGAAATAGACTGTTCCCCAGGGTTAAAGATGATCAGGTCAGGTAATTAAATGATGAGGAGATACAATAAAACTATATAAAATCATGCATACATAAAATAACATGGATAACACAGAGACAGATGGACACCAGACAGTAAGACTTCTTAGAAAAAACTATTTCTTTATTGTCGCTGGCTGTTTCATCATTGTAGCTGACTTTATTTATAGTCACTGATTTGCTTGCTGTTTATTGACCTCCTAGTGCAAACCCAGCAGTGACATCATCACATCAGGACAGTGCTGTGAGAGTCTCCAAAACTCTATGGTTTTACCATAAAACTTATTTACTAGTTTTACTGATTCCCCCCCACCCAATTTTTTTCCTGCCACTGTAGCAAGCAGAGGTGGAGAAATGGAGGCTGCCAGATGGGAGATCTCCCACTGGAATGGGAGAAGCAGCAGTCCTACTTGGACAACTATGTTTGGTGGGATAGTTGTGAAAAAGACATGCAGGGTGCCTTAATTCATATGCAGAGAGACCCTTACCTTAGAGAAAAATTCTTTCTCTGGGAATGGAACTGTAATTATCTCAAATTGCCAGCTTAGAGGAGATGAGTTTCCTTTATGGATACAAATAGGCTGTTTGAATATAGTGAGTGAGGTCGTTAAAAGTTTGAGACATGCACCCTAATTTGATTGAAGAAAAAGTACACATGGGGATTCACTCCCAGTTTCATGATAGATTAAAACTGAACCCTCCCAGCTGGGACAGGAAAGAGTTAAAAGATCTGTCAGTAGTACTCAAGCAAAAGTCCAAGGAACAAAGGGAGCAAATTGACTGGAGTGTGTCTTTACTGGCCTTTATTTTTCAAAGTTCCATTGGACTTGCATCCATTCTAGGGTAGGGATTCAGGGAATGCCAAGGTAATACAAGTGACTGTACAATTTAGTAAGCCTCATATGTTTTATTTTCTTTATAAGTTCTGTAATGCTCTTAAGTTTTGATGTAATTTTCCAGTGCCTTGTGCTGTTGGAATTGAGAACATGTTTTAGAGAATGAAGATATTTTTCTTTTAAAGCACCTCAGACTGCAGTCAAAAATCTCACCTATGCAGCTGACTGCTCATTCCAAACATAAGCCAGAGATTCCTGACTGGGCTATTGACAGCTGACCAGGAGGGATGGTGTGAGTGTGAGGCATCTGGGATGAGCTGATGTGGCCACTTTAATCCCTTTTGGACTTTGTGGCAATGGAAGGTGTAAGCAGGAAGTAGTATTTCCTCTCATGAAGCATTACTTGCCTCCCTCCTGCTGTTGGAGCACAAAATGCTTCTCCTGACCTATAAATCCTTCATGGAGACCGTGCATTGGATCCAAGCCTTTCTGTTGTCATTGTCATTGGTTTCCGTTCACTTCATTCTGTTCTAGGTGTTGTGGTTATTATTCTGGTTCTTTTGTATCTTTTATGCCATTTATACAATTGCAAATGATGCAAAATAGTGTTGGAATGTATATACTTTTTAAAGTACAAAAATTTAGCATTAGCAAAAAGAAACAGGTCCAGAAATGTAGACCCATAGTTTTATGGTCATGAAGGAGAAACAAAATCTAAATAAAAATATACTAAACCAAAATGAAGCCGTTTTGGAAATCAGTCTCATTCCTAATGTTCGGTCATCAGACACATTGGTGAAAATTCCAACTTTCCAAATAGTATATGGTAAAAAAAACCCAGATTTAAAAAAAAAATATTTTAATGTTTTTTATTTGTTGGGTAAAGGAAATAACAATGTGGCTACGTTTTTATTAAGCACTGTTCCTTCCCCCCCACCATGGGCATCAACTACGGGGGGGCTCGAGGGCTCGAGCCCCCCCCTGAAATTTCCCGGGGGGGGCTCAGCCACCCCCGGGAAAATGGAGCGCCCGGAGGCCAGTCAGCCGGCCGTCGCCGCCTCTCCTTCCCCCCCACCCCGGCCTGCCCTCCTGCCTCCCTAGGGCGGGGGGGAGGCATCTGCGCCACCCCTGCACGCCCCGAGCGTGAGGCAGAGCGGGAGCCGGGGGCCTGCAAGGGCGATGCGCCGGCCGCCGGCGCCCGAGGTGAGCGGGGAGATGGAGGGAGGGGGGCGGGGAGCACGGTGGGCAGGCGGGCGGTTGCGGCCCGGGGGAGGGAAGCAGCGGCGGCGGCTCCCTGGGGGGGGAGCGGCGGGGACATGGTCCCAAGCGCGCGCGTGCGCTTTGCGCACGCGCACGAGGGAGCCCCCGCCCCCCCGGGGATTTAAAAAGTCTACGCCCCTGCCCCCCCCACACACCACCTTATTTTCTCAGTAAGCTGTTTCCAAGACTATTCTTCTAAATCTTCTTTTAATGATATATAATCAAACATACTGCCTTTCTATACAAATTAAAAAGTGACCTGTTTTCTTTGTTAGTCTTTAGAGCACATCATGAAATTAACTTTTGTGGTATAGGAATAAATAACATGATTCATTGTTGTTTTTATTAACTGTTTTGTTGACAGGAATATTCTTTTTTGAAGAGAATGAAGAAGAAGGGTGAATCAAGTGAAAGAGAGCTGAATTTGGACAAAAAGAAAAGTAACTGTATGGCTGAAAGCTCCTTTCACATGTAGCTTTTAGTTGTGTGGGCAGATCAGTAATTACTAACACAAAGATATGGGTATATGTAAAGACATGATTATCCCAACACCATGTTTACATAAATATAATTTTGTGACTTGTAAAGAAAGTGTCTGAAGGAACCACATGAGCAAAAAATACGTATTCAGATATGTGAAACAATGGAAGCAGAAGAACTCAAGCTCTTAAAGGTATGTGTCGGGGGGGGGGGGGTCTTAGAGTGTGACCCTATACGTCATTCAGAAATAAATCCCACAAAATTAGGTGGAGCTTTCTCTTAAAATCACCTTAGTAAAACTACCATTAAAATGTTCAAAAAAATTAAAATATTTTAGCTTGGTACTAAAACACTGACAAATTCATAACCAGGCAAAGAATGCACCACAGTCAAGGCACAGCAACCAAAAAGACCCCCCTCCCTCACTGCTTCCTACTTCACTCCCAAAGGCATGGGAACACAAAGGAGGGCCTGTGATGAAGGACTGGATCATTAGTAATTTCCTCAAGACCTCCTGACAAGCTTTATAGCCGTTGACATGGATCCTCCTCACCTAAATCCAACACTCCAGCCACTATGCTACATTGGCTCAGTGGTGCTAGGAAACCCTTTTCAGCACTAATTGACATTTTATCATCTCTCTATATAATAATTCTCTGCATGGTGGTGGCACGCTCCTGAAGATTCCACACGCCACCCCAGCCTTTATTCCCCTGGCCTGTCAATCAGAAGCTGTCCCTATCCACTGGCTGTGAATACTTGCATGCCATTTGCTGGGTCTGCTCCTCTTCCCCGCCCACTCCTTCAGCCTCTGTGCCCTGTAAGAATTCCTGGCAGATGGTTTTTGCTCTTGACGAAGACACTTCTCCAGCTTCCTTCCTGTGTGGGGGATTAACTGTTACCTCACTGGCTGTTGGTAGGTGAAACGAAATGGCAGTTATCTGTGTTTATAAGATGGCTGCTGCCTGTAGTTTGTTTAAAATGTTCCCCCAAAAGGTTCAACTGTTACCTCAGTGGCTGTTAGTAGGTGAAACAAAATGGCAGTTACCTGTGTTTATAAGAGGGGCTTCAGAGCACGGCAGAGACTGCAGGTGGGGAGGGATGGAAAGCTGAACAGCGAGGGGGAAATAAAGGTAGGTTGATGCTTGACTGGAAAGGAGATTGGGTTGCCAACTCCAGGTGGGGAATTCCTGGAGATTTGATGGATGGAGCCTGGAGAGGGTGAGGTTTGAGGAGAGGTGGGCCTCAGACAGGTACAATGCCATAGACTCTGCCCTCCAAACCTGCTATTCCCTCTTGGGAACCACTGCTGCCAATCTTCAGGTGAGGGCAGGAGATCACTCAAAATTACAACTGCTCTTCAGGTAGCACAGATCAGTTCCCCTGGAGAAAATGGTGGTCTCTGTGTCATTATACCCTGCTGAGGTTGCCACAGCAAATTGACACTGAGTGCCCAAGGCCTTGACACTCTCCAAGAGCCTCTTTCTAGAGCCCATTGTATTTATTTCCACAACGGGCCCTATTCCTAGTATCATATAAGAGATTTCTCAGAGTCCTCTAGTGGTAACACAATAAATGGCAGCCCATATATATGACAAATTTGCCAGTTCCAAGCTTCACCAATATTTGAATGTAAACTGGGAATTCAGTTTAGAATTTATAATGTGAAATTCTTTACTTCGGAATGTGAAGGCTTGAGATTCATTTACCTCACAAGCGTTTTGATTTTGGGAGGCATCATATATGAAATAGCATAAATTGTCATTTATCAAATATTACATATTATTTGTGTGTAGGCTATTAGATAAGAAACACCATTGCATGCCAGATATAAAATACAGTTGAATATCATAATTAAACATCAAAGCCATTTGAATATAATTGAACATTTTGAAAAATAAATTTATTTTAGCTCCTTCAGACCCACCTCTGAGTGCAGAGGAAAGTGACGAGGATGATCAGGGGCCTGGAGAACAAGCCCTATGAGGAAAGGCTGAGGGACTTGGGAATGTTCGGTCTGGAGAAGAGGAGGCTGAGGGGGGATGATTGCTTTCTTGAAGTATTTGAAGGGCTGTCACTTAGAGGAGGGCAGGGAGCTGTTCCTGTTGGCAGCAGAGGATAGGACTCACATTAATGGGCTTAAATTAAGGGTGGGAAGGTACCAGCTGGATATTAGGGAAAACTTTTTTACAGTAAGAGTTGTGCAACAGTGTAATCAGCTGCCTCGGGAGGTGGTGAGCCTCCCCCCCCCCCACTAGCAGTCTTTAAGCAGTGTCTGGACAAACATTTGTCAGAGATGCTCTAGGCTAATCCTACATTGAGCAGGAGGCTGGACTAGATGGCCTATATGGCCCCTTCGAGTTCTGTGATTCTTTGACCGGTTGCTGTATCTTAATGGCTTGAGATGCTTTATCTGCTAGCATTTTCTGTCTTTACCAGACGGAGAACATTCAAAATTAAAGCAGCATACAGTCTTCCCTCATAGCCCCGTTAACTGGATATAACTTTATATCCCAATACAGATAAGACTCAATCAGCCATGAGTTTGTTAACTTTGGAAGCAGAAGAAATGTTATGCTTAAGAGCACACCAGAGAGGGGGGGAAATGAGTGTTTAGATGCAGACCTGGGAGAGCAGAGAGGTGAGTTTTCCATTGCTTTCAAGGTGTTTAACTTTTGCCCGCTGGTTGAAGCCTCTGACCTGAGGAAACCAGTTTCTTGGGATTGGGGGGCTCAGCAATGGTAGTAGGAGCAATAGGAACAGAAGCTGTAGTGGTAAGCATCTGAATTGCACTTTTTGAATGTTCAAAGTTCTTCATAAGCATTCCTCCTCTCCAGGGGTCATTTTGTAGAAAAAGAGGCGCAGGAGCTCATTAGCATAACTCATTAACATAATTTATTGCATATGCCACACCCCCTGAGATCGCTGGAAATGTGACAGAAGGCAACACCCACCACTCAGGCTCCACCCCAAAAATCTCCAGGTATTTCCCAATTCAGAGCTGGTGAGCCAGCTTTACACTTTGACTAAAGACACTTTAGGTTTCTTTTGCTCTTGCAGGGAAGCTACCCTACAACAAGCATGAAAATACAGATCAAGTTAGTATGCTTTTGCTTTTTTCCACAGCACATCACCATATGTGCCTGCTCCTGGGCTTGTTACTCCTGGAACGATGCTCCTGTGCGTTCCTGCTCAAAATGACCTCTGCTCCTCTCAGGCATCCTTACGATAACCCTGTATGGCAGATTCATATTACTAGCCCCATGTACAAATGCAGGGAAGGGGTGGGGCTGAGGAGAAAAGATAGCAGCTTGCCTAAGGCTGTTTAATGAGTTTAATAGAGGAGATTTGATTGACCCAATGACATATAGAGCTCACAGCCTTAGTAACAGCACTACACGTGCTCTTGTTTTTTGCTTGTTTACAAATATAGTTAGGCCAGAACAGGTAGTATTAAATAAAGTCAGAGTGCAATTATGACCATAAATATTGAACTGTTTATGTAGTTCTCATGAATATTTTTGTGACAGAGTGAAAAGGCTAATGTCAGCATTATTGTGTTTGCAAGTATCATTTGCTTTGTAAGCACTGCAGTGCTTCATGTCCTTTGTCTCTACATGTCCTTTAATGGAAATCTTTTGGGCATGGAGGTTTAGAGGATGCCTCCAAAAGGTGAGTTTGTATCACAAGAAAAAAGGAAGGGACTAGACGGGGACAAAGAGGAGCTGCTTGAGTTGTCTGCTCTGGAGTAATAACAGGGAGGCAAACCCTTACATTGCTTGAAAACATCTGTATGTCTAGCAAATGAAAAACAGAACTCATGAAGTGCCAAGTGATTTAAAGTGCCTTTTCAGCTCTAATCCATTACCACAAATGGTTTGTGGAATAGGAGATTCCATGAGGTCATACCTTTGGGTGTTGCTGATCCCAGAAGACGTACTCTTTTTCCACCTCCAGCTTCCTTCTCTATCTGTCATTTCCCCCCCCCCCCAAACACACACACACTAAGCAGGCCTTTCCCTTCAAGCATGTGCAGATTCCGAAGGCTGGCACTGCTTTGGCCAACACAGTCATTGTAAGTGGCATGGGGCCCAAAGGCAAGATAGTTCTAGAGGAATTGCCTTCAGCTCAGACTCATCCACATTGGCAGTCAGCCAATGCAAAAACAAGAAAAATTATCCAATATTGTAGAGGTAGTTCTGTAGGCACCTCTTCTGTTTCTTCTGTGCACAGTCCTAGGTCATCCTAACCCTGAATGCTACATTTATGAAAAGTGCCTGGCAGCCGTGTAAATCTGAAAACATTGCAACTGCATTGATAGAAAGGGAACACAGACCTTGTACAGCCTTTCAGCCATCTCATAAAAGTGGCTGCCAGTGATATATATTGCACTCACTAGCTAACTCTTCAAGGAACTGCAGACAATTAAAACAAACACTCTGATTCTGTCTGCTGCAGCTTTACAACTCCTGAGTGATATACCTACCAATTAATTACAGAGTTGACAACAAACCTGCACTTGAGGGGCTTCCACTGTTTTCTTCCGTCATACAACATCGGGATAATTCATAACAGAGTTATGAAGGAATCTGACATAAACCTCTAATAGATGTTGACAAGCACTTTGGACTGTCCTCCTCGGGGGGATAGCTTTGAAAAGGAAACCAGCTACAGAGGCATTTAGATTTGCTGTGTGCGTGTTGATTTGTTTTTAGGTTCTGCGGTACTTTCTCGTCATCAGAGGCCAGGAAAACCTTTGAGCTTCCATTTTATGGTATCACTGAGAGCTTGAGTTTCAAAGCATCGATAGACTTGCTGGTAATGTAGCAACAGTAGATGAGTCTATTGATTTTTATCCCAAATGCGCGTCTCCTCTCTAAGCAAGAAGGAATTTAAACTTGGACATTCAGCAAGGTAACAGAGGATAATAGGTCTGGCTCCAGATGCTTCAGGCAAAGATACAAGAGCCACTGCAATGGACAATCAGAGAAGTATTGATATTTTCATGGTATTTCTCCCACCCCCTTTCATTTAATTCTTTCTGGATGACTTCCAGTGCTATCCTAAGCAGTGTTATACCCTTCTAAGCCTACTGACAGGTTTAGAAGGGTACAACTCTGCTTAGGATTGCATGGGTCATCTTTTACTCTTTCTGTCAGACCAAGCTGTAAAAATAAGCAAATATTGATTTGGATGTGTGCAGGGCTTTTTTTGTTGCATAATAGGCCACACCCAACAGCAGAAACTCATTAGCATATAAGGCCACATCCCTGACAGTGCAGCTCTCTCTCATGATCAGCTTTCCCAGGTGCCCCGTGCCTTGCGGGGCACCTGGGGAACCCGAGGGAAGGAAGGCAGTTTCTGGATTGGCTTCCCCAGGAGGGGAGGCAGTTTAAACTGCTTTCCCTCCCTGAATCGGCTTGGCTTTCCCAGGCACCCTGCAGCTTGGGAGGTGCTTGGGGAACCTGGGGAGGGAGGCTGTAGGCATGGCCAACTCAGAAGCCAGCCAGAACTCTGTTCCTGTGCGTTCCTGCCCAAAAATAGCCCTGGATGTGTGTATCTCCTATGCATCCCTCTACACTGTTAACATTATGATGCAAGGAGTTGATCCATGGAGGAAGTAACATATTAAGGGACAGGATGAGTACATGAGGAAAATAATGTAGGCTGCATTCAGACATCATGACAAACAGAGTTTGTTTGTGATTCACATGAACACAGCTTGTATGTATGCAGACCATGATGACTGAAGGCTTCCTTGCTTGGGAAGCCTAACTCAAGCTCCCATATACTAGGTTGTCTGAATGGACATGCCTGGGCAAACTGGAATTCTAAAACTTGATTTAATTCCAGTTTAGAATCCCAGGAGATGTTCAGGGACTAGCAATTAACATCATGGGTACACTGAAATTTTATTCAAGCCTTCTGTTGGAATGTCTAAATGCATCTAACTGTGTATGTCTGCACTTACACAAATAGCGTCCAGTGAACTCTGGGTTCTTATTAGCTTCTTCTACACAGCCATAATACAGTACAGGAGATTTAAACTTGTTTGAACTGGGTGTGTGTTTTGCTTTTGCTATGACTGATCCCCCAGTACTCAGCAATGACCGTCAACCTGCTACTACACAAAAAATTATTCCCTTAGTGCTTCTTACTGGGTGACTTCAAAATGGTGACTGGATTTTCAGAAAGATCTTTTTGCCAGGCTTGGGTTGGCCAGGAGGTGTCAGGTTCCCTGTCATCTTCCCAGGTGGGAGTTGGGTTCCCTGTACTCGCCACGTCATTGAGCTCTCTATCTCCTCCCTTCCCCATTTGCTCTCAAGCCTCTGTTTTTGTTTCTCTGAAAAGCGCCTGTAACCTTGAGGTGTTTTCCTAATGGCACTGACTCCAGGTGGCTGGTAGTATGGGAATCACCAGGGGAGCTTAGTGGGAGGAGGGGAAAGGCTGCCAAGTCTGAGCTGACTCTGCTCGGCGTCTTTTCGGTGGGAAAGCAACGGCTAGTATTTTTGCGCCTTTTTACAATTATCCTGTTTGGTGCCATGTTCTTATCCTGATGTTTGAAGTTGGTATAATTCACCCTCTGCCCCATAACTGTCATCACTAACACTGAAAGTGCTTACTGAATAGACCACTAAGAAATAAAAGGACTTTATTCAATACAAGGCCTGGCTTATTGGATCTAACTAGGTTCTCACAGGAGGACAACTAGAGCCCCTTTTGCAACCATAGGCTCACTGTGGCAAAAGAGGCAAAAATTGGTTTTGCCCCCAGGGACATTAAAAAAGATGTATGATTTTGTTTGTACAGTATGCATTCTATTGTGCTTCAGGAACCATTAGATTGCAGGTTTCCCATAAAGTTTCCCAGACTAGGTTGCAGGGTTTAGCTTGTGATGTAGAAATTATTTTGTGTGGCTTTGATGTTTCACAGCAGCTCATGCTAGCTGAATTTGTGTTCCATCCTCTCTAGAGCCTGGTATAAATTTAAGAGCAAAATATGGGATTGGTGTTTTAAAATGCAGGTCCCTTACCAACATGTGAATACAAGGGCAACTAATATGGTTCTGTTTCTTGAAACAGCAGAATATGGTACTGTTATATTTGGGAAATCACTGTCAAACAAATAAGGTAAGTCGTAACAGATTGTACATCTAAATATGTGTATTTCAGGAAACCATTCATTGTCAGTCTACAATAAAAACAAAGTTCCTTTTCTCTACCTTGCGAGAAATCCTAAGAAGGTCTTTCCTGAAGAAAATCCCATGTTAGTCTACATACCAAGGAAAATCTCCTTAACATTGTAGCCCAAATCAATGATTCTGTTTGGGGCCTTGAATTGCAGTTTCCAAGATGTGGGTAAACTGTCAACGATTTTGATTTTAAGTTACAGTGACTGCACTACTGAAGGAGAGAAGCAGTCATAAAACTTTGCATAGATCAATGTCAATGACTAAGAATTACCTCCATACAGCAGGCAAGGTTGAGAGAAAATTCTCACAGTCCTTCCTGGTTCCTTCACCATACTGAAATTGACTGGTCTCCAGCAATGCTAAAAATGTTCACACAGAGTTGCCCATTTTTCATTTTAAGAGGAGGAAGGATTGACAGATATCAAGGCTGAATCTAAGCCTGGTTGGAACTTAGTGGAACTTAATAGAATGTGACAGGTTGCAGCTTGGATCCCATTTCCACCAGTGCAAAGGCACATCCTCCAGTGGAGGAAAGAAAGATTTTTACCTGTTCCCCTCTTCTGCTCTAGACCTCCACATCATATCCAGTGCTGTTCCTGGGGGTTTCTCTAAATGCTGAGAACAGGGTTTCTGGATGCAGGGGGGACTATGTTAGGAAGCATCAGGAAGAAAATGCCCAGTCTCTGAATGGAGCTCTGTTTATATAGGATCAGGGCTCGATTTCAGCAGGAACGCACAGGAACGCCGTTCCGGCTGGCGTCCGAGCCTGCCCCACCCCCACCCTGCCCGGCCTGAGCTGTTTACACTTAAAGGGAAAGTTCCTGCAGAGAGCCGGCAGGAAAAAGCTCCACCGAGTGCTTTCCCTTTAAGAGCAAACAGCCAGCAGGAGAAAGCCCCGCCCAGAGATTAAGCACAGGGGCTAGGCTTTCTGCATTTGGGTTGCCAACATCGCGTGGCTTTCCCTGCTCCAGTAAGTGCCTCCCCATCTCTTTTCTTTCTCTTGCTCTATCTCTTGACTGTTGCATGGGGCACTTTGGGGGACATCTGCAGAGAAACAGAGTTGTAACTAAAAATGAGCATGGTCAGCTGCACTTTGGAGATTGCCTGTTTTGTGAAATTTAAAAAAGTGGCCAGAGTTTCTGAAGAAGATGATTGTCCCTCTTCTCCTGCCACTGGACTGACATCTGCCTTTAATGGACCAGCAAAGTTGATGTTCTTAAACCTCCTAATAAGAGAGATTTCCGCTTCTGAGGAGTTCCAACGATTGGTGATCTTGTGATGGTAGTGATACTTTTATGTGGTAAAGACCACCTGTTCACAGGATAATTTTACCAGTGGGACAGACTCTGCATGGTAACCACTCCACTGGTACATAATTGTTTGTAAAAACTATTATAGTGTAATAATTCAGGTGGGTAGCCGTGTTGGTCTGAAGCAGCAGAAGTCCGAAGTTGGAGTCCAAAGTTTCATCCAAAGTATAAGCTTTTGTGTGCATGCACACGTCATCCATCTGAAAAAGTGTGGGTGGCACATAAAATCTTATACCTTAAATAAAATTTTGTACCTTGAATAAAACAGTCCACAAACTACTCCCATCTAGTGCATCCATAAACCTAGAAGAAGAAGAGATTGGATTTATACCCCGCCCTTCACTACCCAAGGGAGTCTCAGAGCATCTTTCAAACTCCTTTCCCTTCCCCTCCCCACAACAGACACCCTGTGAGGTAGGTGGGGCTGAGAGAGCTCTGAGACAACAGCTGGTACAGAGCTATGGCTTGCCCAAGGTCATCCAGCAGGTGCAAGGGGGGAGTGGGGAATCAAACCCGGTTCTCCCAGATTAGAGTCCGCACACTTAACCACTACACCAATCTGGCTCCTAGCGTTGTTCTGCCAGTGAACTAGGGTTGCCAACTCCAGGTTGAGGAAATCCCTGGAGATTTGGGAGTGGAGGGTGGGGTTTAGGGGAAGGAGGGACCTAAGCAAGGCATAATGCCATGGACTCTACTTTCCAAAGCAGCCATTGACCTGATCTCTGTAGTTTGGAGGTCAATTGTAATTCCAGGAGATCTCCAGACCCCACCTGTAGGTTGGCAACCCTAAAAAATCATATTCAGCGTACTAGTTCCACAGGAAGGCAACCTGATTTCCATGGGAACCTAACCCTTAGGAATTGATTCCAATCCAGTGTGGGAATAATTGTTGGACATAAGATATTGGTTCAGGCAAGGTTTTGTATAGATGGGACAGAAAATAATGTTTTTATTGGTTTTGTCAAAAATGTTTTGACAACAAGATAAACAGAATAAGAAGCACAAGGTGGATGTGGCTGGATGACCACACTTCTGGGAACATTGGGTGTGGCCTAATATGTTAATGAGCTGTGCTGTCAGGGTGTGGCCTAATATGCTAATGAGTTCCTGCTGGGCTTTTTCTACAAGAAGAGCCCTGTATAGGATGCAAACCCCTGGGAGGAGTCTTCAGTTAGCATTATACGTCTGTAGAGCAGCCATCTATTTATAATAAGCAGACCATCATGAATAGGGATGGGCGTGAACCAAGAAAATGTGATTTGGTCCGTGGCATGCCCATTTCACGAACCACAAACCATCACAAACTTTTATATGTCAAACAAATGAATTTGGTTTGTGAGGTTTGTGATGTAGTAGAATAGCCCCTTAGCAAGCTAGAGTCACCAAACTCACCAAGCATCTCTGGCTGACTCTTCTCTACCTGACCTCCAAGTCTGGTGAGAATTGGATTTATGGGATCCTTGTTACGGACCCCCAAAAGAAGGTGCCCCCTTGCTTTCTGGGAAAGTAATTTCCCCAGAAAGCACTTTCCTGGGGGCAACTTCTTTGGGGGGCTGTAACTCAGACCCCATACATCCAATCCTCACCAAACTTGGTGGGCAGGTAGGAGAGAGTCAGCCAGTGATTGCCTGTGAGTTTGATGACTCTAGGAAGTCATGTAGACAGGCACAGGTATGTATAGAACAGATCCTGTGCAAGCTAGAGACATCAAAGTCACAGGGGACCTCCCCTGGATGCTCTACATGCCCTCCAAGTTCTGCCCCTTGGTTGCTCTGAAGTTTGGTAAACATTTAGATTGAGCAGATATAGTCTGTCTGGAAATGTATCCGTTTACGAACCACACGAACTTCCATGAACTGCTTGAAAGTTCATAAAAAGCTCGTGCCAGCTGACCTGCCACAAACTTTGCAAACCATGAATTGACCAAAATTCATCATAAACTTAAACATTTGACTTCAGAAGGTAGAATGGCTGCAGTTCCTGTGTAGGTGAGGCCTGGAGACCTCCTAGAATTAAACAGATCTCCAGATTAAAGAGATCAGTTCCCCTGAAGAAAATGGCTTCTTTGGAGGATAGCCTATATGTCATTATACCCTGCTGATTACTGACCCCACACATTTAGCAAGACACACACACCAGAGCTGGTCTATTACACTAATGGGGAGGGTGATCTGAAGGTAGGGGAGTTAAAATCGCTCCATTGTTCTAGATCATTACCAGATAGAGTTTAGACTTACTGCTTTTTCTTTCCTCAACAGGGGTGGTAGACCCATTAAAATGGTCTGCTCCAGGCTCCTGATAGATCGTGGTTTCCTATTGGTGCTTGGGAACTTCCCCATTTCAGCTGCTGCTGATTCTGTTGAGCAAAGAAAAGGGAGGGAATGTCAGCTAGAGTGCTGCTGGCAGAAAACTCAGAGTGAGACTGATCGAACACAGCACAGAGTCTATTCCATGGCAGTGATGATGGTGAAATACAGTATTTCTCCACCACCATTGTGTCTGCACATAATTGTCCGACTGAGCTGTTTCATATGGTTTAGTGGTTTTTACATTATGGCCCCAGGGAATTGGATTCTGATCACATGACAGCCCGCTGTGATGAATTTGCTACTTACTTTTCAGACAAAATCATCCAGATCCACTCTGGGTTAGATGCCAAGAAGGATGCGTATTCAGATGATGTACCTTTGGCACCTGCATGTCCAATTTATATGCATACCTTTCAGCTTGTGGAGCCCAAGGATGTGGGGAAGATTTTTGGAGAAGTGAAACTTACTACCTGTGTTCTCTTGTCCTTCCTGGCTAATAAAAGCTGCCAGAGAGGAACTGGCTGATGGGGTACAGGGAGTGGTAAATGCTTCTTCGAGGGACGGAATTGTGCTGCCCATGCTTAAGGAGGCAGTGATTAGAACTGTTTTGAAAAAAAACCTCTTTAAGCCCTTCTTCCAGCCAGTATCTGAGAGATTAACACATGGAATTCACTGCCAAGAGTGTTTAACACATGGTATTCACTGCCACAGGAGGAGGTGGCCGCTACAAGCATGGACAGCTTCAAGAGGGAATTAGATAAACATATGGAGCAGAAGTCCATCAGTGGCTATTAGCCACAAGGTATAGATAGGAACTCTTAGTCTGGGGCAAGTGATGCACTGTATTCTTGGTGCTGGGGGGGGGGCAACAGCGGGAGGGCTTCTAGTGTCCTGGCCCCACTGGTAGACCTCCTGATGGCACCTGGTGTTTTTGGCCACTGTGTAACAGAGTGTTGGACTGGATGGATCATTGGCCTGATCCAACATTGGCTTCTCTTATGTTCTTATGTTCTCTTATGTTCCATTCTTAGGCAAGGTGCTTGATCAGATTATTGCTTCTCAGCTCCAGAGACTCTTGAAAGAAACTGATTATCTGAATCCATTTAAACCTGGCTTCAGGACAGGGTTTAGAACAGAGACTGCTTTGGTCACCTTGGTTGATGGCCTTTAAAAAGAACTAGGCAGGGAGAGCACCTGGTGTTTTTGGCCACTGTGTGACAGAGTGTTGGACTGGATGGGCCACTGGCCTGATTCAACATTGGCTTCTCTTACTTACTCTTATGTTAGTGATCCCACTAGTTTTGCTGGATCTCTCAGTGGCCTTCAGTACTATTGACCATAATATCCTACTGAGCCACCTCTCAGCCCTGGGACTGGGGGGCACCATGTTATAATGGTTTGTGTCCCATCTGGGAGGGTGGTTTCAGAAGGCGGTGTTGGAAGATTCCTGCTCTGCCCCATGGTTGTTGACCTGAGGGATTCTGCAGAGTTCAGTATTATCCCCCATGCTATTTAATATCTACATGAAGCCACTGGGAGAGGTTGAGTCTTGGGCTGCAGTGTCATCAATATCTGGATGATACCCAGCTCTACCTTTCTTTTTCACCTAATTCCAAGAAGGCTGCTGATGTTCTGAAACAGTGCTAGAAGTCAGTAATGGGCTAGATGAGGGTGAACAACCTGAAACATAATCCTGACAAGAGAGAGGTTCTCTGGGTTAGTAGAAAAACAGATTAGGGACTTCACATCTCTCCTGTCTTGGGTGGAGTTACACTCCCCTTGAAAAGCCAGGTGCACAGCTTGGGAGTTGAGAAGTATTGGAGTCGGGAGTCCATGGAACAGTGAAAGAGCTAGATCTTTATTGCCGGTCTGGATGAAGCATACAACACAGGGCTTTGAGCCCTCCTTTTATGCTGGTCAGGTTATGCTGATAGGCTATTATCAGTCTATTTGCATCTCATAGGTTCCCTGGGAGAAACCTAGGTACATGATTGGTGGCTGGTTTGAATCCACCTGGCCTTTGTTCTACCTGGCTGAAACTCAGGTAGTTTCTTGGCCATGTGCTCTGGCCACATGGCGGTTGCCATTACTGGAGCACATGGCGACTGCATGGTCAATACATAACAGGAGTGCTACTCGACAGAGCAGTTACCTTAGAAAACCAGGTGGCTATGGTGATCCAGAGTGGTTTTGCCCAGCTTCGGCTTGTGCACCAACTGCATCCATTCCTGGGTAAGTCAGACCTCACCATGGTAACTAATGCCTCTTTCTTCCCTGCATTCTTTCTGCATTTATATTCCCTCTCTTTTGTTCACTCACAACTCCTTTCCCCCTCCTCTCTCCATTCTTACCCCCCTTCCTTTCATCCCTCAAATAGCTTTTTACTAAACCAGCAAGGGCACACCCTCTGGGGAAAAATACAATTTGACAAATAAGCTAGTGGGAATAAAAGTTAGGTATGTTATTCCTAGGCCAAACATAAGGTACTAAAAGCTACTGACTTGCAAGCTAAACAGATTTTCTTAAATCGATGTGACTCAGCCTTTTTACAACAGACTTTTGAACAGATTGAAATGTTCATAATGTATGTTTTCTCATCAATGATATGAGCAACAAGATAGAGGTAGTTTACAGAAGAAACTCGGCTTTTGCTAAGCATAATAAAACACCGAGGGAGGTCCGTATGCGTCTTTATAAAAGATCAACAAAGGACAAGATACTGGATAATATAAGATCAACACCGCTTACGATTCAGGGTAACAATATACAAATATTGAGAGACATACCCTGGCGAGTAAGAGAAAAAAGACAGATATACCAAACGCTGGCAGCAGCACTGAGAGTAAATGAAATAGCTTATAGATGGTTACTCCAGGATGGGATTTCATTTTACTATAAGAATACAAGGTATAGTCTGACTTTGTCTTTTAAGTTGGAAGAATTTCTGAGAAAAAATGGAAAGGATTTGGGAGTTCAAGGGGAAGACTACAGTGACTCTGAGGAAGAGGCTCAAGTAGCATTGGAAAATGGGAAGGAAAAACCAAGGTCAGGTAAAAATAAAAAGTCTAGGAAATACATGGCCTCCAGTGTAGTTACGAGATTGCAATTAAGAAAGGAAGGTCAAAAAATAAAAACCATGGTCAGGAAGATAAGTAAAATTTTATCTATTAATGTGAACGGGTTGAATATCCCTCAAAAGAGGGGGAAAAAATGTCACCAAGTTTTGAAGCTGAAGGCGGATATAGTCTGCCTCCAGGAGATGCATATTAGACAGAATGATAAGAGATTATTGGACTGTAAAAAATTGGGTGTAATGTTTGTAGCCGCTGACAAGCAGAAAAAAAAATGTGGGGTAGCCACGTACATAAAGCAGCATTTATTGCCTCAGTTGCTGTATGAAGCAGAAGATGGTCGAATTTTAATAGTGAAGGTACATAGACATTCTAGAGTAATGCTGGTGGTTAATATATACACCCCCAACCAGAGACAAGAAATGTTTTATGATAGACTTTGAAAGCTGATAGCTAAACAAGCATATGATGATGTGTGTATTGTGGGTGACTTCAATGCCGTCATTGATGGTAGAGTAGATAAGAAGACTTCTACTACTAGATTAACTAGAGGTAATGAGGTACCCTTGGCCTTCTTGCAGTTGGCTGAAGAATTTCAGATGATAGACACATGGAGAGTAAAGAACAAAGATAAAAGAGACTTCACTTTTTTCTCACCTAGATACAAGTCTTGGTCGAGACTTGACATGATGTGGACCTCCTTAACAATGGCCGAGGACAGACTGGCAATGTAAAGCGGGGCAGGCACGCTTCGCAGACGGAAGAAAGGAGCACGTTCAGACATGCGCATCTGTCCGTCAGCTCCGTTTCATACTCACCCGTCTCCCAGTTGCTTTCCTTCCACTTTACCAGGACACCGGTTTTACCCGGTGTTCAGGGGCCTTCCTCCGCATGTCTCCCGCTTCCAAACAGTGTGAACTGGAAGAAGCGGGAGGCATCCGGAGGAAGTGTGAACGCGCCGGCAAAAAGTTTTGTGCATATGCGCATCTGCGCGCATGCGCACGTGCGCACATACGGAATACCCATGAAAGAAAAAGGAAAGGAAAGAGGGAGGGGGGAGGGGGGGAGAGAGGGAGAGAGACGGAACCTGGAGTGCAGTGCTCCAGTAGACTACGGAAAGTTAGGCAGAGCCGTGAAAGTGGCCGGGAAGAGGGTAATGTACTCTGCCTGTCTGCCCAGCAGGACGGAATGATTGCGCTACGGCCACGGGAGGAGCTGTTGAGTGGGCTCATGGCCTCAGGGTATAAAAGGACAGAGTGCTATGCAGGGGGGAGTCCAAAATGGCTGTGGCACAAAACTGGAGGCGGCCTGAGATACTAGACCTCCTGGCCATATGGGGGGAGCCAGCAGTCCAGAGTGCCTTGCGGAGGACCCATCGCAACCTGGATATCTATGAGCAGGTGGCGAGGGGCATGACTGAAAGAGGCCACAGCCGCTCTGCCGAGGAGTGCCGCACCAAAGCCAAGGCCATGAGGCTGGAATATAAGAAGACGCTGCAGCACAACAGCACGTCGGGCAACGACCCTGCATGGTGCCCGTACTATGAAGAGCTGCACGCCATCCTACAGGGGAATGCCAGCGTCAAGCCTCGTCGGGTGCGGCACAGCCTTCCACTGGAGACCACCCCCTCAACGAGCACCAGCTCCCAGAGGTCTGCTGAGCAGGTCCCATCTGCTGCTGTGCAGCCTTTCCGTCTGGCCCTCGAGTCGGAGGAAGAGGACGAGGAGGAGGGCAGGGAGCCGGAGGTCCTCATGCCAGGTTGGTGGGGAGGAGGCTTGCCAGCCACAACGTGGGGGCGGGGGGGCCCTGGTGGGTGGCCGGGCCAAGGAAGCAGGCGAGCAGGAGAAATGATGCAGGGCACCCATGGCAAGGGCTGCCACCCGCACCACATGACTGCACATCCAGGCCACAACACCCCACGCTGCAATCCATGTGCATCCCAAGGGGGACAAGAATGTGAGATGGGCCCAATGGGAAAGGCCAGGTGCATGCGTGCGCAGCGCCATGCATCCCACTTGCCACCCCCGCACCACAGGTTGCCATGGGTCTGCTTCTGTCGGTGGCTGCCGCTCCGCGGGGAGGCGTGGGACCCTGCCCCCCATGTGCTCTGGTTGCCAAGTGACAGTGTTGGCAGCCACAGTGTGCAAGTCACCCAGTTTGGTGGGCTGCCCAGAGTCCAACTTCCCTCCCTCTCGTAGAGACCGCTGAATCTGTGCTGGCCCAAGAGCACGTGGACACGGACTCAGATGACAGCACCCAGGTTCCTGAGGATGCCATCCCAGGTAATGGTACTCCCTTCTGGGGGTGTGGAATGTTGTCCTGGCCCCGCCACGGAGCCAGGTGGACACCTATGCCTGTGGAGTGGCACGCACCCGAGGAGGGCCGTCTGCAGGGCCCCATACCCATAGGTGGCCACAGTGCTGCCATGTCGAGGCAGGTGTCGTCTATGGACTGCATCATGCAGGTGGGAGGGGGGAGGGGAAACCCCATCTGCAGCCCCAACACATAGTGGAGGGCAGGGCCTGCCCAGTGTGTCCCAAGTTCTGTAGCTGCAACCCCACACCCTTGTTCCCCACTGTGATGCAGGACCGTCGGGGATGTCGAGGCCTCAGGGTGCTGGCATTGGGCGCCACCGGACGACAGATGCTGCAGGTGGGTGACCACAGTGAAGCTTGGCGGGAGGCGGGGGCTGCAGGCGGAGAGGATCTCCTGCAGGGCGCCGAGGCTGGGTTGTGGCAGGACGGCCACGTGCAATGGGGGCATGGCTCGGTGACCTGACAGCACTAGGGCAGGTGGCCTGTGGGTGTGTGTGTGGGGGGAGATGGCCATGGGAGCAGTGGCGGCTGCCGCCAGTCATGCTGGCTGGGGAGCCCTGTCTCAGGGATGTGGCCC
Organism: Lepidodactylus listeri; assembly: GCA_029233225.1. Lineage (NCBI taxonomy): Eukaryota > Metazoa > Chordata > Lepidosauria > Squamata > Gekkonidae > Lepidodactylus > Lepidodactylus listeri. The sequence goes on from JARCFY010000001.1 coordinate 77,768,354, forward strand.
ATCTTCCGATTCCCTGTGGGGCCTGAGCATGGCGACGCAGAGAGGTGGCTGAGGGGTCCCCAGGCCGCTTGGAAGGTGGGCGGGCCTGCTGGACGGTTGTGTGGCTCCCCACCAGCAGGAGGCAGGCATGCGACTTTCGGTACCCTGTGTCTGCAGGGCCATCGGGGGCAGCCCAGCAGGAGCCGGTACCACATCCCCATGAGGGGGGAGCCCATGGTGAAGGTAGGTGCGGGGCGCCGGCAGCACGTCTGCCGTGGCATCCCTGGGACACAGCTGCCAGCTGCCAGCAGGATGGCTCGTGGGGCCGGATGCACCCAGACAACATCTGCCTGCCTTCGTAAGGTGGAATGGTGACAACACAGGCGGGGAGGTGTGAGGGATACGTGTGGGCCATGGTGCGGGTGTGGGTCCACACGCTGTGTATTCCGACTGCTCCACCCCCTCTGCTCCTGCCACAGATCCGCCCCCAGGACCCGGAATGGGAGACCCATATGGTGCGGCCCAGCAAGCTGCCGTCGTGGCCCGGAGGCAACGTGTGTCTGCCCTGCAGAGGGTGGGCGAGCGCCTCCTGGCCCAGTCCGCCAGACAGCACCAGGACATGATGGAGTTGGCCCGCCGTGAGCAGGAAGAGTATATGGCAGAGCTGCGGAGGTCCCAGGAGGAGGAGAGAGAGAGAGACCGTGTCTCAGACCAGATGTTTCAGGCCGCCCTTGACAGGCTGACGGTCATCGCAGACGAGCTGATAGCCCGATGAGACTCCTTGCAGGAACGTCGGGGCCAGCGTGCCCGCGGAGCTCGTGGCCGGGGAAGAGCAGCACGCCGCCGTGGAGGAGGCCGCCAGTGAGCTGGTTAGGACCCCTCCAGGCCCCTCGAGCCGCTGTTCCCCAGGTGGTGTCCCCAAAGAAAGGACACCAGGCCCATGTTGGAAAAGCAAAACCAAACTTTATTACAACATAGAACGGGTGGGGGTAACTGGGATAATAAAGGCAGTTTTATGAGATGCTGGCTCATGTCTCGTCCGTGGTGGGGCCTCGTGGGCCAGCTACGGGTTGTGGGGGGCCGCACCGGGGTCTGTGGGTGGCTGCCTGGCCGGGACTGTCCGTGCAGGGGACTGGCCGTCACTTTCTGCGGCCTCTGTGGACGTCGTGGGGATGCTCACCCCGAGGTAGGTGAACATCTCCCGGCGCATCCTGCTGAGGGCGTTCTGATGCATGGTGAAGAGAGTCACCATGCGGTCGACTGTGCAGGCGAGGGAGAGAAATACATGATGAGAGGCCCGGGGGCGCCCTCCACCCATGCAGCCAGTGCCATCTGGCCGCTGTCCAGCCACGTCTCCCTGCACCCCAGTGACTGGGTGCAGCACCCTCCCCACAGAGCAGGACCCCCGACTTACAACGGTAGTCCACGTGCCGCTCCAGTGCCGCAACCCGCTCGGCCAGGCCCGCAAGCGTGAGGCCCTCTGCACGTGGTGCAGGTGGCTGGGCCTGTGCAGAAGGCTCCGCAGAAGGTCCCGCCTCATCCCCTGTAGCAGAGAGATGTGGCCTGTTGTCACTGTGGCCCGCCACGCCTGGCCCTGGCCCACACCCACACGAGGACTGCTCACCTTCACTGGCGCCTGTCTGGGACGCGACAGTTGCTTGCTCCTCCGGGCCACTGGTGTCCCCCACAGTGTGTACTGCGGCCGGGATGTCCGCGGAGGGTCCCTCTCCAGCGTCAGAGGCTTCAGGGCTGGTTGTGAGGACCACACATGGTCCCTCTGGCTCCGGTGGTGTGGGCGGCTCTGGGGGAGGGAAGCCAGTTACGGACGTCACAGGCCGGCCATGCCGACGGCATGCCGAGTGCTGGCGTGTGCATAGGTGTCCAGTCCATCAAGGCCCCCCGGATGCCGAGTCACACAGAGGCGTGTGGCAGCCAGGCCCTCAGGCACCATGCAAGGGACACAACACATCCTGTCGTGGGCAAGCCTGGCCCCTGGTGGCTGCACCCGGTCCTTTCGGGAATCTCACCTGCAGAGGGTCCTGCCACAGCCTCCTCCTCCAAGGAGCCGTGAACTGCTGCGGGGGGCGCCCGTCCTCTGTGCCTTGGACGCCGTGGTCGGGTCCCTGTGGGATGGCAGAATGGTCGCTCAGTGGGGGCCACGCAGTGTGCAGCCGCTGCTGGGTTCTGGCAGCCCGGCCCACCAACCGGCGCCACCTGTGGCATCTGACAGCCACCGGCCCCTCCAGGGCCGCCCTGTTGCATCTGTGGCTTGGAGGCTGGCCTGCCGTGGCCCAAAGATACACCTGTGGGTGCCCTGGCCAGGCATCACCCAGGGCGTGCGGCAGGGAGCCCTGGTGTCCTGGGCACCCCGCGCACCCCTGCACCCCAGGGGTACACCCATTGCTCCCCTCCCCATGGCTGGCAACGGCAGGGGTTCTTCTGCCAACGTCTACCATGCTCTAGGTGGACAGCACACTTCCCCCTGCCAGCCCACCCCCCCTGCCAGCCCACCCCCTGCCAGCCCTCCCCCCTGCCAGCCCTCCCCCCTGCCAGCCCACCCCCTGCCAGCCCTCCCCCCTGCCAGCCCACCCCCTGCCAGCCCTCCCCCCTGCCAGCCCACCCCCCTGCCAGCCCTCCCCCCTGCCAGCCCACCCCCCTGCCAGCCCTCCCCCTGCCAGCCCTCCCCCCTGCCAGCCCACCCCCTGCATGCACCCCCATACTCACCAGGCACACGCCGATGCTGCCAAGCGGGGCAGCCACCCTGCTCCCACAGGGCGCGAAGGAGGTCGAACCGGGGAGGCCTGTGGGACACTGGGGGGGATCCCCTCCCAGTCTTCAATGGCCTCAAAAAAGGCAGCCTTGTCCTGTTTGAATTTTGAACGGCACTGGGCTGCCGTCCTTGGGTACCCTGCATGGGCCAGGTCCCTGGCCACCTTCTCGAAAAGACCCCAGGTCTCCAGGGGTGTGCTGCGCATCACCCTGGCCCTGGCTTCCCTGCTGAGCAGGCGCCTGAGCATGAGCTCGACCTCCTCGTCCAGCCAGTACATGCCTAAACTTTCGGCTGCCATGCTGGCTGGACGCGGAGTAGCGCAGGAGCCGGTTTGCGCATGTGCGAAAGGCTCCGGGGGCCACATCGGGCTCCAAGGACCCCTGCAGGCGTCCACCGCAGAGGCCAGCCCAGGACGCCTGCAGTCCTCTCAGTCCTGAAGCCCTGCCCTAAAACTACAGTGGCCAGGAGCAGAGCAGAGCTCTGCAGTCCAAAGTGAAAACTTCATGGCATGCTGCTGTCGCCGCGCGGGAGCCATGTGGACTTACGAAAATGCGCATGCGCGCGCGACAGCTTGCTGTCAGGGACTACAGAACATGGGGGAGGGCGGATGTCACAGACGGCAGGGGACGGGGAGGCAGGGGTGAACTCTTAGCTGGGTAGAAGGATGATGGGGGCAGGGGGGCAGTCATGAGGAATGCCTGCTCTGGGAGACTGAAAGCTGGATGGCTGGGGGAATCCCAGAGACACATCTCCCTGGGATGCTACTATGGCCTGTCCACATAGGCTGCCAACCCCCCCTCCCTGTGTGCATGTCAGGAGTTCCTGGGCTCCCAGGACAGCATGTCATCCCTTCCAGGAATCGCTGGGTGCAGGCAGAACCCTGGACGAGCCGAGGGATGTGCTGGAGATGGACTGCATTCTCTGAGCTGGGAAACAGGGGAAGAGAGATACCAAGTGTTTGTTGCTCATAACATGTAGCTGTGTCTCTTTCCCCCTCCCTCGCAGGGGAGTCTGAGAAACGGCTCCTCCAAGGCCACTGCCAGGCTGCAGCCAGAGCAGGGGAGGGAAACGCATTCCAAGGGTGGGAGGCAGCAGAGCTCTCTCCTCCCCGACAGATCCCAGCTCTCGCCCGGGAGACGAGCATCTCGCCTCTGACACAGACAGAGGGGGCAGATGCGTCCAGGACCCCCTTGGCTGCCGCTACTGCCTGTCATCTCATGTCACTGTTGTCTGGAAGTCCCCACGTGTGTCTCCACCTTCCATGTCACTGCTTCACTTGCGGAGGAACACAGATCACTGTCTGTGTGTGGCCATGTGTGCTCCTGTGCAAACAGCGCCCCCAGCATGAGCCACCCCCACCCCAGCTGCAGTGCCCACCACTGAGAACGAAAAGTGCCCTCTGGCCCTCTAATGGGCCACCAGCCCCTTGGCAGACTCATCCTCCCCCACGTGCCTCCCGGGTGCCTGGAACCCCAGCCCACGCCCTCCAGGGCCCCACCCCACCTTCACAGTACCAGCCCGTGCTGGAAGGGATTGTGACACAGCCGTGGCATGCGTGTGAACGGATTTTATTGGGCCCCCATCAACACCACAGACAGCACTGATCCACATGGGATACCACACGACTGTTCCTGCATGGGCTGGCAACTGCGCCATCACCACCACGGGCCAACACCCTTCTTGTGCCACATCAGCAGGCAGGCTGCCTGAGGAGCCAGGCAGTGATGGCCTCCCGCAGCGCATTGCCCTCCTGCTGGTTCCTCTCCTCGGCCTGGCGTGATGGTGCTGGTGCTGCGGGCACGTGGACTGGCGGCTCGTCCCCCGGACGCTGGATGATGGCATGGCCGCGCTCTTCACAAATATTGTGCAGTATGACGCATGAGGCGACCACTGGCCCGAAGTTGGCCTCCTGGACATCTAGCCGTAGCCCTAGCCGCCGCCACCGTGCCTTGAGGCACCCGAAGGCGCACTCCACGACGCTCCTGGTGCGACTATGTGCTCGATTGAAGACGGCCTGTCGCCGGCTCAGGGCGCCCTTGTACGGTGTCAGGAGCCAGCTTCTGCTCGGGTAGGCGGCGTCAGCGAGCACGAGCGGAGGCACCTGTATGCCCTCAATGGTGATGGTTGGGTGGCCTGGGACGAAGACTCCGGCATCCATGGCCCGGCAGAGGTGCGACTGGCGGAACACGTGAGTGTCATGGTCCTGGCCACTGTTGCCCACGGAGATGTCCGTGAACCGGCCCAGGTGGTCCACGGTGCCCTGGAGGATGATGGAGCAGAAGTTCTTCCGGTTGATGAAGTCCGCCGCCTAGTGTGGTGGCGGCCGCACTGGGATGTGGCACCCATCCACTGCACCCACACAGTGTGGGAGCCCCAACTCTGCAAACCCATCCATGACCTGTTGAACAAGGACACATTGCTTTAGACCCTCTGGTGTGCGGCAGGAAAGTCGCTATCCCGTCCCTACTGGCCGGCCCATGGAAGCGGGCCCATAGCCCCGAAGGGCACATGTGACCCACCCTGGCCACACCACTGGGACTGTGCACCCTGCAGGCACCGGCTTGGCCACTCACCCATCCAGGGGGACCAAGACATACGGTCCGGGACAGCAGCTCCACATCCATGGCCCCACACACCTCTGCCACGATGCCCACGACGGTGGACTTCCCCACTCCAAACTGGTGGCTGACCTCACGGTAGAAGTTGGTTCCGGACAGCCACCAGAGGGTTATGACCACACGCTCTTCTGCTGGGATGGCCCGCCGTAAGTGGGTGTCTGCATGCGTCACACGTCCACGGACACAGTCCACCAGCCAGTGGAACGTCCCCCTAGTGACCCGAAAGTTCTGCAGCCACTGTTCATCTTCCCAAACCCGACACACAAAGGTCTCCCACCAAGTGGTGGGCCACGGATACACCCACCAATGACAGCCACCACCCTCATCAGCCAGCCGGAAAAACCTTTTCATCAGCACACCCTGCGAGGCCACATAGCGCCTCAGCAGGACTCTCCTCCTGGCCCTGTATCGATGGCGGAGTTGCCGTCTCTGCAGCACAAAATGCCTGCGTCTCCACTTCCGCAAGTGCATGACACGCATGTAGAGACGGAGACTAAACATCAGGGCCACCAGCAGCTCTGACTCCTCTGGATCCATGGCCAAGCCTCACTCCTGCAATGTGGGTACAGGATGCTGCCTTGTCATTGTCTGCGGTGCTCGTGGTTTCCTCGTAGCAGCTGTCCAGCCCATTGCCTATATGCGGCCGGTGCGCACATGCGCACATGCGCATACTAGCAGCGCGACGAAGCCGCGGAAGCCGCGCGGGCTGGCTACGCGGCAGTGTGAACCCTCCGTGGTAGTCTGAATGCTCCGTTTCGCCGCTGATCCGCATTGCTCTGGCCAGTGTGAATGGCCAGCTCCGTGGGTTTTTCCCCCCGCTCCAGTTCCCTCCGCTTTGCCTCCGCTTTAGATTGCCAGTCTGTCCTCGGCCAATGTTAGTAGAAGTAGAAATTTTATCAGCTACATTTGCTGATCACAATCCGGTGATGTTAAGCTTACGTGATACGCCAAAGTGCTTTAAGAACAGAATTTTTTTTAAAATGAGCCTATTACGATGATGAAAATAACAGAAACCATTAAAAAGATTAAGAAGAAGTCGTCTCCGGGTCCCAATGGGATTCCATCTGAGTTCTACCAGGTTTTTGAGGACCAAATTTCTCTGCCTTTTAAAATTACATTACAGAATATATAAGAGGGAAAACTACCTACCTCTTGGAAAGAGGCATTAATTACTTTGATCCCGAAACAAGACACCAATTTAGCAGATATTAAGAATTACAGACCTATTTCCCTCCTGAATGCTGATTATAAAATCTACACCACAATTTTAGCGAATAGATTTTAAAAAGTCTTGTCACAAACGATTCACCAGGACCAGGCGGGGTTTCTACCCTGCAGACAACTGAAGCACAACATATGGATAATTTTAGACATACTAGAATATTATGAAGTTTATTCTGATAAACAACTGGCACTTTGTTTTGTCGATGCAGAGAAAGCATTTGATAAACTCAATTGGGACTTTATACTGGAGCAATTAAAACATTGGAACTGTGGAGATCGATTTTTTGGGATGATAAAAACAATTTATGAGAAACAGGAGGCAAAGGTAGTATTTAATGGGGACTCTACCTCGAATTTCCCAATTCAAAAGGGTATAAGGCAGGGTTGCCCCCTTTCCCCCCTTTTATTTATTTTTACTTTAGAGACGCTATTTGACATTATTAGAGAAGAAGAAACTGTTAGGGGGTTGAAAATTAAGGGCAAAATCTTTAAGCTTTTAGTGTTCGCTGATGCTTTAGTTTTTATTCTGGAAGAACCAATTAAGTCAATGGATAGCCTTCTGGGTGCTTTAAAGAACTTTGGTCAGGTAGTGGGCTTTAAAGTTAATGAAAGGAAAACTAAAATTATTACTAGAAACTGCACTAAGGAAATTGAAAATCAACTACAAGAAATGATGAATTTTGAAATATCTAAAAAGGTAAAATATCTGGGGATTACCCTTTCAAGTAGATGCAGTACATTGTATAATGATAATTATCAGAGAATACTGAAGGAAATTCAAAAAGATGTAGAGATTTGGGGAAAGCTGCAATTATCTTTTTTGGGACAGACTGCATTAACTAAAATGAGTATCTTACCGTGTTTAATCCTTTTTTTTTCAAACTCTACCAATTCTAAAAAATCAGACCTTCTTTCGGAATTTGGATAAAATCATTGCAAACTTTATATGGCGGACTAGACGACCTAGAATTAAATTTAAATACCTCCAAGATAATACTGACCGTGGTGGCTTTGGGTTACCAGATTGGTATCTTTATTATAAAGCTTCAGGATTGACATGGTTAAAAGACTGGGCCAAACTAAATAATGAGAGAGTATTGAAACTGAAAGGACATGATCTGCCTACGGGATGGCATGCAACCTTTTGGTATGAGCAAAAAGGTAAATGTTTTAGTCAACATGCTCTCAGAGGTCCACTGTTTAAAATCTGGAAGGAGGTAAAAATAAGTTTTATTGTAAAATACTGAGATGGGTGTCCCCTCTTGAAGCATTTGTGAAATCTACACTTTTAACGAAGGAGAAAAACATTAGTTATGAAGAGCTATTGGATGATAAATTAGAAATGAAAAAGTTTGAGAGTTTGAAAGATCAAGGCATTATATTAACATGGTGGGAAACAATTCCGCTTCACTCTAGATACAAAATGGACATGAAGGAAGGTTTTTACAAAGAATTAACAGATCTAGATAAAGTGTGGTTGATTTCTGAGGAAAAAGTGATAAAAAAAAGTATACAAATGTTTCTTGGAATATAAAATGCAAGACGAATGGATTAAGCCAACTATGGTGATATGGGCGCACGAGATAGGCTATAACATCAATCTTGATACTTGGTCTAAAATCTGGAAAAGAAATATTAAGATTACCAGGGCGAGTTCATACATGGAGAATATTTATAAAATGTTCTGCATGTGGCATCTTTCCCCTGATAAATTAGCAAAATTTTCTAAGACAATTTCTGTGAACTGCTGGAAATGTAAACAGAATACTGGTTCATACTTCCATATGTGGTGGGTTTGTCATAAAGCAACTAAGTACTGGAAGATCATTCAGTCAACACTCCAAGAAATAACCCGACTCAGAATACCATTGAAACCTGATTTATTTTTACTTAACATAATTCCTGATATTTACAAACAGCCTGATAGAAATATGATTTTACATGGTATCACAGCAGCTAGATTACTCTTTGCTAAGCACTGGGAAACAGATAAAATTCTGGAAAGAGGAGAATTTATAACAAAACTGTTAGAGGTTGCTGAAATGGACAATTTGACTTCTATACTGAAAAACCAACACAAAGGAGTGTTCAGGTCGACCTGGGACAAATTTTATAAATGGTATGGTATAACTTTAGATGTATAACACAATATTTGGCATTAAGGACTGAGTGCTTCTGTGATTGACTCCCTGTATTGTTTGTGGGAAATGATTTTTTGGTTTTGTTGTAATTGTAAAACTGAAAAAAAAAAGTATGTTTTCTGTGCCAGATTTCCCATTGATGGGAAAAAATGTTAGATTTTATAAAAAATGGTATAATGCAGGTTAGAAAGCCCAAAGCCAAGCCTCAGCATACTCCAAAGATGCCAATAAAAAGCCTGTTGTAGTGACCAGAGAGTTGGGAGACTGGGATCTTTTGCATATTGCTTCCCCACGACGACAACAAAAGTCCAGGAATTTCCCAACCCACTGCTAGCAACCCTAGTTACACACTTCTTTGTGAGAGACCACACAGATAACCATACTAAAGCATCTTCAGACAAGATTAGAGCAAAATTGAAGAAAGCCTGGAAAGTAGGTGACTGAAGACAGAAGCTGTGTGGGCCTCCAAATAGAGTTTCCTCATGAGAGCTAAGGCAGAACAAAGTATCTGTAAGGACACAACCCATCTCAGGGGCCCTCTGCAGCTCCTATTGGTTTAAATTACACTTCAAATAATGCCATTATCTATCCTCTTTTTTTTTTTTAATCACATATTAAGTAACAATTAAAATACAAAATAATCAAAAAATAGAACAAAAAATAATAGTCTTCTGTGTCAAATCTTACAGGATTATCAAGTCAAAAATCTATAATTAGTGAAGCATAAAAAATAACCAAGTAACAAATATACAAAATACAAAAGGTAAACAGTCAAACCATGTTTCAAATTCAAATATGAATTATCATTTAAAAAATCATATCCTGATACACAAAGTTGCTAGGTAATATGATGTTAAAAAAAAAAAAGCTTAATACGGGGAGCCCCATCTCTGTAAATAAAGAATTATGTGAAATTCAAGATTTTATTTGGGATCAGTTTATAATGGGGAAAATAATACATGACTTGACTTAAAGAAGGTAGAGAAGTCAGAGGATTAGTTAAGAATAAAATAATATTATCTGCATACAAGTACAGCCTTGGTATGTTCCACATGTAAGTAAAAATTTCTCTGAAAATATCCCAAATATTAGTGCAAACTTCTACAGTAGACAATATCCTACATTATCAACATACATGGAATAAAATGATATAATTACCTACTGACAAATTTTGGCAAGTTTGATAAGGTTCCTTTTTTGTTTTCTGGGTATTTTCATATTACCAAGTCTAGATCATTCAAGGAGGCAGTTAACATTTTTTTAGATTTGAGTGAGAATAAGAAGGATGATAACTGTAAGTATTGAAACCAAGGAATAGCTTTACTTAATTTCTCCTCCAGTTGTTTCTTTTCTAGGATCACTCCATTATTCAGAACATCAACAATCCAGAAAACACCAGCTGTGATCCAATTTTAGAATGTTAAAGTAAGTATGCCTGGTTTGAACCAGGATTGATATAGAAACGTAGATGACCAACAGTATTCAGGAAGAAGTTTTCTCCTAATTCCATCCCAAATTTAAAGTGTATTATTTAACAGTTCATTATTTTTGCAGCTCTGAGGTCTATCTTTAGGTTTCATCCAAACAGCTGCCCAAAGAGGAACAGCTTGAGCATAGTGTGATTCAATTTGTATCCAGGCCTCATCAGAGTCTGGTTGCATTATTTTAATTGCCTGTTCTAGATTTGCTGCCTTATAATAATTTGACAGGTTAGGGAGATTAATACCATCTAAAGCAGTTGGTCTATATAAAACACAACTCCTGAACCTTGGTCTTTTATAATTCCAAATAAAATTGTTTAATTCTTTTTGCCATTTCTGAAGATCAATTTGAAGTGTGTGTGTGTGTGAATATATCAAAAAAGAAATAAAAAATTAGGCATTATAAAGTTCTTTATTATGTGAAATCAATCAGGCCATGAAAAGGATTTATAATGCCATGAGTATAATTGTGACCTAATTTCTGAGGTTTTCCTGAAGTTAAATTTACTATCTTTCAGGTTTAGTGGAATATACACCCCTAGATATTTAAAATAATCTTCAATTCATTTGTAAGAGTAATGTACCTTAATCTTTTATTCCAGATCTGATGTCAAAAAAATAGGGTATAATAATGATTTTGAGGAGCTAATAATAAGTCCAGAAATGTAACTAAAGTCATGCAGGACGTGGCTTAAAGAAGGTAGAGAAGACAGAGGATTAGTTAAGAATAAAATAATATCATCTGCATACATAGAGACTTTGTGCACTCTACTGTCAATTACCAGGCCTGTGATGGAAGTCGTTCTTTGTATTGCTTCCGCAAGTGGCTCAGTTGTCAAGGCGAAAAGAAGAGGTGACAAGGGACAGCCTTGGCGTGTCCCACATGTAAGTAAAAATTTATCTGAAAATATTCCATTTGCTCTCATTTTAGCTGAGGGTAAATGATATATTGCATCGATCGCTTTTTGGAATCTTATGCCAAAGTTCATCTCAAGTAAAAGTTGTTTCAAATAGGGAATTTCTAAAGAATCAAAGACTTTATGAATGTGTAAGGACAAAAGGACACTTTCAATAGTATTAGCTCTTCCATACATTATCACATTCAAGACTCTACAGATACTGTCAGTCAACTGGCGATTAGGCAAAAAGCCATTTTGGTCTATTGAGATGTAATTGCATATTATAGATTTTAATCGATTGGTCAGCATCAAAGTAAATATTTTAGCATCTTGGTTGAGAAGCACAATAGGCCTGAAGGAACTAGGCTGTGTCTAATCTTTATCAAGTTTAGGGATCATAACTAACGTAGCTTCAGACCAAGATTTTGGCATTTGGCCACTTTCTAAAACTTTATTACAAGTGATGGTTAAAGGGCCTACTAAAGAAAGCTTAAACGTTTTGTAAAACTCAGCCGGTAGGCCATCATTACCAGATGTTTTGTTTGTTTTTAGAAGCTTAATCGTGCCCATTACCTCTTGTAAGGTAAATTCTTTATCTAAGAGTGCCTGATGTTCCATAGTCAACTTATTCATTAAATTCCCTAATTTGTAAAAAAAATATTTGAGGGAACAGGTGTCTTATGGTTTGAGGTATATAAGGTCTCAAAGTAATTTGCTAATATTTTGACAATATCTATTGAAGAGGTAGATAGATGTTTTATTCATGGTCATTGACCAACTCATAAAATGTATTGAAGAGGTATGTTTATGTCCCTTATGGTCAGTTAATTGTATTAACCCTTTGACATTCCGTTGCTTCTTGGTACGCCACACAAGCAGTTTCAAGGTCTTTTCAGATTTCAGCCAGTATTTCTGATGTAAGTAAATTAACTGTCTCTGCATTTTAGTGGTTTCAAGTACCTCAAAAGCTTTCCTCTCAGCAGAAATCTGTTTATAAAAATTTTTGGAACATGTCTTTTGATGCACTTTTCCCAAATGATATATTTTGTTAGTATGTTCTGCGATCAATTTTATCCTTTTTCAGATGGGAAGGGATGGAAATTACACTTCAGAGGATGCCACTATCTATCCTCAATGTCACATGTAACTTGGCTGTTATTAAGGGCCCCAGTTACCAGTTTAGGGTTGCCAGGTCTGGGTTGGAAAATACCTGGAGACTCTGGGGGTGGAGCCAAGAGAGGGAGGGGTTTGGCTCACACATTTTTGTCTTAGCTCAGGAAGGATGGCTCCAGAGCAAACTAATTTATGCAGTAGCCAAATAGCTTGCTCACACAACTTTAATGCCAGTAGCTCACAAAGTAGAATTTAAGATTCCATAGCTTAGAGGGAGCATTGGCTACCAACCTTCCGGTCTGCAGCTCATCATCTTTACCTCTGAGCCACCACATACCAAAGCATTATATTTCCTATCTAACACACTTTTTAAAATCTGATCTCTTTCCACCCTGTAACATCATAAATTATAGCTGACATTTCTAAACCTCAGTGTCCATTGCTAACTTGGCTTCAGGGGGGAAAGGCTAATACTGGGCATGATCCAGTAGGAATTTCTGTCATGGGCTGGGTGCAGGCAGGGCCAGAGAGAGCAAAAGTCCAAGTCCAGTCAAAGGTCAGAATCAAGAGGTAGCAAGCAGGAGCCAAAAGAACAGAGTCTGAAGTACAACTCAAGAGCATAGTTGTTGGAAGCCGGAGTCAAGGAGCCAAGAGTTCAAAGCACAAATCAGGAATCAGGAGCACAAGCAAGGGAGGTGCACAGAGTCATCCCACTGACTAGTTGCTGGCATGAGGAACCAGTGTCAGGAGGGGAAGCTAAATACCCCTCAGGTGCCGGGGTTAATTAGTGCTCAGCGTGTGCATCCCAGCTTCTGTTAGAACTCAGGGCTGAGGGACCGCCTGCTGTGCAGGTGTGCCTCCCTCCACTGGGACACTAAGTCTTACCTGAGCTGGTTCCGCAAATGCACCGTCAGAGGAGGCGAGTCAAGGGGGCTGCCTGTCAGGCATTGTTCCTCCACTGCTGTTGCTGGGACAGGTGGTAGGGATATGCTGTCAAGCTCCGAGGTTTCATCAAAGTCAGGTGTGGACTCTGCTGAAGCCAGGAGCGCAGGCTCAGCTGGACCCAGGCCACATCTTCAGCAGGACTCATGACAATTTCTCCCATGTGGGTTCCAAAGAATGGGAGCTGCAAGAGTAATTTACATATCAAATAACCTTTGTTCTCATTTGTGTTAACAACACAAATTAATTTCAGCATATACAACTGCATGTTCATCATTTGATATCCCGCCGCTTGAAGACTTAACACTGTGTGACTCACAGCAGCTGTGCTTTGGGAAAAACTCTATCTTTTAAAAGGCCTCATTTCTGGAGGAGCTCTTGGTACTTAAAATGCCATCAGCAATCTCTTTTTCCTCCATTGTTTTTTTATGATCACATTAAGCAATCTTCTAGGTACACGAGTTTTGCAAGTCTGTGTTTGTATTGTGTTGTGGTGATAAGCCATTTATTAGAGCCCCAGAGTCTTGTGTCTGGAACAAATTAGATCTTTTGCATGTAAAATGTTAAAGCTGAAACTAAGGAACTGCCGTCAAACAACTTCTGGTTCAGATTGATGGCTACAGAAGCTAGTATTGTGCCCCACGTGCTGTTAAAATAATACAGGAATGCCATAATGATAGATAATAGTGGGGTGGTTTATGGTTTTTTCCCCACGGTGTTTCTGGCTTCTGTGACATTTTCATTAATATTATTCCTTGTGAGTTGACATAAGAGGACTCTTCACCTGCCCAAAGACCAATAACATCCCTTGCATCCTGCCTGGATTCACACAAGAACATTCCACGAGACATGCACTTCGAGTTCTGTGTCTGGAACCCAGTTCCTGGACACAGTGATCTGATTCAGATCGGGATTGCAGTGCATGGGGGAGGGGGCTAAAGCCTCTCCCTCACACACACCGTGTTCTCAACATAAAAAGGCCCTTGGGGAGTTGCAAATTGCCTCACGGGGGAAATGTCCATGCACTGATGGCTATGCGTAGGCTTCCCCAAAGGAGCAAATAATGACTCCCCCAGGGCAATTTCAGTTCAGGAAATGGTGCAAGGACTAGAAGGTTCAAACTTTCCTGTATGTTCCTTGGAACTGAATTACAAGCACAGAATTTGTGGTGCATGATCAAAAGTCCTTTTTCTGGACCAAGGGAGGATACGAGGAAATGCAATGTATAGTTAGGGCCAAAGACCTGAAAACAATTATCTGTGTAAATACAGGGGATAGGGATATTAAGTAAATAAGGATACTAAGCCTGCTTGCGGGGGGGGGGGATATAAATCCAAATAAATAAATAGATGACACAGGGGGCAGGGAAAAACATAAGGTTAAATCTGGAAACCTTGCCGAGGGAGGGGTGGTGCTGTGCCTTGGTGGATCATCCAAGGGAAGGTATTAGACTACAGTAAATGTTCACAGGGCCAGCCTCCACCCAAGTGATGAAGAACTTTCATTTTTTTTAAAAAAGTAAGTCTATACCCCTTTTCATTGCAGAGTTTATAGGGAAATGCATTGCACATACTTTTCCACCTCCACAACTAAAAGGGATAGAGACTTACTTTTTTTAAAAAAATGAAAGCTGGGAACTAGTAAACTGTAGCAGCTGACTGTGATGACATTCTAGTGATCCAGCCCTCACTGGATCATGGAGGGAGAGTAGTGGCTGCAGGGGGAGAGTAGTGGCTGCAGGGGACTGATATACTCACTGGATCATGGAGGGGACTCACTGGATCATGGAGGGAGAGTAGTGGCTGCAGGGGACTGAGATAAGAAAAGTACTGGGAGAACTACTGTATTGGTGCTCCATTTCCTTTGTACTAACAGCAGCAACAAGAGCTACATAGGGAACTGTCTCCTTGTGGAAGCAGCCTTTGAGGGAGCCAGCAGGGTATTGAGTAGGATCTGGGAGACACAGGTTCAAATCCCCACTCTGCCATGAAAGTTTATTGAGTGACAGTCACCTTAATCTACCTCACAGGGATGTTGTGAAGATAAAATGGAGGGAAGGATAATGATATAAGCTGCTTTGGGAGAAAGGCAGAACATAAATGAAATAAATAAGAAAAAAATAAAATAAAATGTGTCTAGGAATCTAATCACAGATTCCTAATGCCATATCCTACTTGGCCTGAATGACATTTGCTCAGTTACTGGTGGCAGCCTAGGAGGTGTTTCAACTGGCTGCTTCATTACAAGTGTAAATAAAAAGATCCAAATGGGGATTAGCTCTACTGAAAGGGACTAACCTATTGATTTGGCTGCAATAAAATGTGCTAGGCAATGTGATCATCTGAGATATCATTTGCTGTTCAGGATATTAGAAACATGACCCATGAAAGATTGTCTAGATTACCTTTGAAACTACCTCAAGTCTCAGTCATACTAGCCAACTAATGAGTCTTTTGTGTCCTACAGGGGGAAGCTGACAATTTAGATGAGTTTTCTGACTTACCAATACAATATATTTCAAAAGTTTTCTCCCCTACACCTTTCATTCAGCAGTAAATCACACGTCTCAGGACCACAAAGATAGTTGCTGATTTTGTCCTATACAAACACTCCTTAAGATCCTGCTAAAAACTAGAAGACAAACTTTTATGTCCCTGAATATCTGTAGCACTGAGATAGAAATGATGCAGGAAATGAAATTTTAAAAATTGAGTTGATATGGCCAAATAAAGATGAAAATCAGCACAAATCTTATTCGCAGATATAAAAAAATAGCTTTTGAGACTGAAATGATGCATGAAATGAAAAAATACAAACATATGACATGGACCAATAAAAATGAAAATTGATGCATATCTTATTTGAAAATATTCAGCCTCAAAATGCACAGTACTTCTGCTTCTCAAAGTTATAAGAACAATATGCTTAGCTCTCCTAACATGATTTCCAGAATATCTCTGTATTGTCACCTATGCTTTCAACTAGAAATTGAAGGAATATAAAAAGGGGTGGGAAGACAGAATAGCCTACGCGTTTTCTGATTCTGGCAACAAACCCCAGCAAGTAAAGGCAGAGCTGCCCACTTTCTTAGCAGTAATGTCCATTCCGATGATAACCAAAGAAATTCAAAACCCAGATCAAAAAATAACACTATTTAATATCATTGTTAAAACAAACTAAAAACTGAAAAATTAGCAAAAGACACTGAAAAATCAATAAAAGCTAGTAACATTAGGAACCATTCAGATGTGCTTGTTTTGTAACAGCCAAATCAATGCAGTCATTTCTGACTGTTTTTAAAGAGGCATCTTATTAGTGGGTGGACTGAAGACAAATGACATTTTTTTTTAAAAAAAATTGTGAGGTATCTATGCCAGTGAGGTATCTATGACTTCCCATTCCACCACCTTTTCTGTTGACACAGGATTTTAGCAGAACTTCAGGAAACTGCCAAACCTGTTCTGCCAGTCATCCCCAGTCTCTCTCATGCAACACTGAAATTATGCCAGTCCCCCTTCACCAGATTTTACTGACCCTGAATGGGATTTGACTACTAGACTAAGGCTTCAATCTTAAGGACACTGTCCTGGGAATAAGCACCACTGAATAACGTGGGACCTGCTCAGGACTGCTTCTGAATCATTTATTTATTGTTTCGTTTATTGTTTATTGTTTTATACCCTGCCTATCTCTCCAGTGGGGCACCAAAGCCACTTTACATAACTTCTCCTCTTCCATTTAATCCTCACAACAACCCTGTGAGATAGGTTAAGCCAAGAGTGTGCGACTTGCCCAAGGTCAACTAGTGAGCTCTCATGGAAGAGTAAGGTTTCTAACTTGGGTCCCCCAGATCCAAGCCTGACTCTCACCGCTCTTAACACTGTACTGGCTCTATACACACAGGATTAATATTTCAAAATGTTTTGCAATAAGAAATCAGAGATCTTTAACTGCTTACATGACATCTCACACACATTAGCCAACTAATATATACATATATTATATATCCCTGTAATAACCCAACCAAGATACATTTTGTACTCTCTGTAGCTCAGCATGTCTAATTAGGATTTATAGTTCCTTTGTTCTATCCAACCAAAAAACAAACAAACAGAAAGGACTTTGTGTTTTTTTCAGAGGCTGGTCCAGACAGAAATGGCAAGCTGAAAATATCTTTGGGTTATACAGTGAGATAAAGAAACTGCCAATGGAAGTGAGCATTGCTAAAAAAAAAAAATCCCAAGAAACTGACCCTGTGGCCAGATTGCTCTGCCATTACCTGCCTCACCTTTTTGGCTTAGACCGTAGACGGCTGTTTTGGAGAAAGCAGTCCTGGGCAATCTGCAGTCCTCATAGCAGCATCATATGAAATTATGCCAAACCTCCCCCCCCCCCCCATTCCATCTTTTACTAACCATGAATGGGACTTGCTTACTAGACTAACCCATTTATACATTTAATATTAACCCATTTATACATTTAATATTAGAGGTTCTTCAGCCCACTTCAGCTAACATGCATACCTTGTAGGTTGGGGGTGGTTTGATAAGGTGAGCCTCCTATTCTGTAAAAGTGCATTTTGCTCTTAATTTCATTAACACACAAAAGAAATAGATGCTGTGATAGAACACATATGAAACTGCCTTATACTGAATCAAACCTTCAGTCCATCAATCTCAGTATTGTCTACTCAGACTGCCAGTGGCTCTCTAGGGTCTCAGGTAAAAGTCTTTTACATCACCTACTGCCTGGTCCTTTTAACTGGAGTTGCCAGGGATTGAACCTAACACCTTCTACATGCAAAGCAGAAGTTCCTCCACTGAGCCACAGTCCCTCCCTAAATGTTTTGCAGCAGATTTAGACATTCAGAATTTCTGCAGTAAATACAATTTTAATAGTAGCCTTCACAGTTCTGCTGCCGTTATGCATATACATCAGGATAAATGCCTTAAATGTACAAAAGTGACTTCTACCCAGAACTTGGTGGGTTCTGAGAACACTGCAATTCTGGCACTTGGATATTGCACTCTTGACCACAGAGCATTTCTCTAACTCCAAGCATAGAGAACAAAGTTTGAGTCCAGTGGCACCTTTAAGATCAACAATGTTTAATTCTGGGTATAAGCTTTCATGTGTATGAATCCTAAATCCAAGCGTAGAGAGGATGGTAGACAAACTACTTATTTAAAATGCTGTCACACTTTCCTTTGTTATTTAATTACCAGGTCTATGGTTTAGATAAATATGTGCTGTTACTAATATATTTTCCAAAGAAATGAATTGCCTTACTGAGGTTTTTATTCAAATGGAAATGCGAGCTTGTTCATTTTCAAGTGAAAATAGGTTTTAAAAGAAAAATTGATTCAATTAACAGAAGAAATTGTTTCAGGTGGGTAGCCGCGTTGGTCTGAAGCAGCAGAACAAAGTTTGAGTCCAGTGGCACCTTTAAGACCAACAAAGTTGTATTCAAAGTATAAGCTTTCGTGTGCACGCACATTTCTTCAGATACATTGAAATGGAAGGCAACAGTCCATACATACAGGTAGAAGGGGAGCAGTAAATTAACATACAGTTTTATTTATTTATTTGTTTGTTTGTTATATTTGTATCCCACCCTCCCCACGAGCAGGCTCAGGGCAGCTTACATTTCTTGGCAACATGTACCAAGTACATATAAACATTTTAAACCATTTAAAATAATCAAAACAGTTTACAGTTAAAATGCTCACAATATTAAAACAAGCTGGCATACCGTATAATACAGCATCCAAAGTTCCCAACTCAGCTGTCTCCCAGCATCTCAGATGATATGACTCCATCTCAACAACGACCAGCCCTACGCCACCCGATGTTAGTAGTGGCTGATGATGGTAGTGGTGGGCAGCTCCTAGTTGAAAGCCTAGTGGGAGAGCTCCATCTTGCAGGCCCTGCAGAACTGCACAAGATGTTTAACATATTCAAGGATCTAACAGGAATATCAAGTTTCGTTTATATGGTTACCATTTGTTTGGGTTTAATTCCAGGGAGAAACATAGTGAAGACAATAAATATGTCCGAATTGGAGGTTATAATATACATATTCCTGCCGTTCCGTTTTCTAAGTGATAGAAAATTGAAAAGTGGAGACCTTGATGTAGAAAGCAACTTATGTTCTATTGGCCTAGTATCCAAAAAACCTGATGGGATTGTGCACTATAGTAAATGAAACGTTATATAGTCTGGAAGCCTACATTTTATTTTCTAAATGGAGAATTTATTTTCTCCTCTAACACATTGTTCCTCTGTATACTGAGTCTAAGTTCCAACTATGCTTGTAAAGTTTGGGGAGAGATCAGAAGCTATTTGCAGTAGGTCCAATTTACTTTAATTAGGTGAAAGAGGGGTGGTGCGTATGGTTCAGTGGTGGAACACCTCCAGTTTAAAGGATCAGGTAGCAGGTGATGTGAAGGAGCTCTCAGTCATCCATGATAGACCGATGATCTGACTAGATATAAGGCAGCTTCATGTGTTCAGTTTATTTAAATGACATTTATTTCAAGCTGATTGTATCCTAAAGGAGCTTAAAATTAAAACCTATCATATGTATTTAACATTGGTTGCTGAGATGCACAGTTTGGTGGTTGTTCTTGTTTTTAAACCAGACAATTCCATTTGTTGGAAGACTTGGCAGAATACTGAGAAAGCCCTCTTGGTGCCTATTCCTCACCGTCACTGCTTCTGTGGCACCAGCTGATGATGTCACTGGGCTCCCCCACCTGAGATGCAGCTGCAGCCAGTCCTGGGTTTGACTGTTCATCGCTGCTGCAGCCATTACAGCCCCTCCATGCTCGGGGAGTGTCAACCCTTCCAAATGGGTCATGCAAGCTCCCTGAGACTTCAACAGGGTCTGGAAGCATTGTGTGTGACTGGGCTTGCCCCACAGAAGTCCAGGCTCAGCACCAGGAGCTCCACTGAGCAGGGATCCATAGCCAGCATTGGACACCTTACCTTTCTGTCATACAAACATCTCAGCACATTTTTAGTTATTCAGCAGGGCATTTAACACTAATTATTTTTGAGGGGATAGCTTATAAAAGTTGAAATTCTGACCTCGAGAGGTGAGCAGAAGGGAGCACAGGGTCTGGCAAAGAAAGTGTAAATAATTAGGCACGCTAAAAGAGAATTTTAGGACTGGATTGCTAAAGTATCAAGACAAACTAAGCATTTCTATAAATATATGCTGAACAGAAAACTGGCCAGAGGTGGTTAGGCCTTTGGATGACAAAGGAATAAAATGACTGCTAAAGGAGGATGGGGAGATGGCAGAGAAGTTAAATTAACTCAACTCCATTTAAAAGCACCAAGGTGGCCCAGCTCAGATCAGGAGGGGGGGAGGAGGTGCAGGAGTCCCTTCCCTACACACACACACACACACACACACACACAATATCATCCCAATCAAAATTGGGTCCCAGCAGTGCTTTGAAATAAGAGTTCCCACTGGGAAATCACAACTGCAATACTGTGAACTTGTGGATGTTGTAACATGTAGTTCGGCCCTAAGGCTGTGTTGTGCTCTGTCCAGGATTCAGAAAGGAAGTACTGCCATCAGTGCACTGTTCTAGCTCAACCGTTGGGTTAGATACAACCAGACCGGCACTTCACCTCGTCTGCACCACCTTAGCCCAGGCCTTCTGCTGCTGTCGTTCCTGCAGAGTGGGAGATGGTCTTGGGGGTGGGGCTACTGTCCCGAGTGAGTCCTGCATGGCAGAGGCTTGGTGGCTATCTCAGGGGCCAGTAGCAAAGATTCCTTTGGAGACTCTGGAAGGGTAGCCCCTGGTACTGATGGTATATTGTCAGAGGGCAGTTTTGTAGTGTCGGGCCCTTGCCAGAGTCAGTTTCTTCTCCTGCAGTCTATTCTCCATCTTTAGGTATATAACTATTGAGTAAATTATGAGCTACTAAGCTGGAATAAAGTGTTCATACTTAGAGGGCATTACTGCCAGTTCTCAATCATTAACAACTTCCTATAAATGAAAACAACTAAAGAATGAGGGCTAATATTAGGTATGACATACCTTTATAAAAGTTTCAGATATTTTTGCTACATAACGGTTGTGCACATTCTTACGGCAGGAGAGGCCTAGAAGGGTAGTCAGCTTTGCTATGTCTCTTTCCCAACCATAGTGTGAATTTTGGCAAGCCCACTGAAGCTTAAAATGTTTATATCCATCTTCTAGCCTTGCCTAGAGCTGCTTGAGGATCTGGGATAGGCCAGCAGGAATAGTGTCAAAAACAGAGGACAAAATTGAGCTGCAAGTAACTGGCCACTTGTGTTTCTAGAAGACCAGAGAGCTGGTGAGGAAGATAATGCTCACAAGAAAGCTATTTCTAATTGAAAGCGCTGCCACACTGGTGACACCAGAAATTGCAAATTGGGTCCCTTTCCAATTACATGCTGTATGAGTTCTCTCACAGATATGATTAACAGCAAAACTGTCACTTCATAATTAGAAGACATTCTGCTTTCGAATTAAATGGTCTACAGCTCAACAATATTTCAAAAGCCAATTTGTCTAGGGCCATTTAGGTTTTCAAACCATCCCAAACACCTTTCAGCATAGTAAATATACTTGAAGGGCAGCTTGCTTTCATCGGCATTTAACCAAGCAATTAGGACAGGCTGCTCGCACAATAAAACTTATCTCAATTTAACAGCCATAGGCATTAAATATTCTCCCCCCTGTCACTTAAGAGTAACTTGAAAATATTTGTATCCTTTGTACTTTTTGCTACAGTTTTATTCATTGGCAACCAGATGACAGCAGGCCTATATGAGCCTGAGTTATTCCAACAGTGATCTCATTGACATCTAGGGCTGCCAAGTCCCCCGGTAGAGCGGGGGAAACACCGATTTTTAAAGCTTTCCCCCGCTTTTCCAAGATTGGCCACCGGGGGGACAAAATGGCTGCCAGCAGGGGAACCTCGGAGCCTGCCCTGGCCAGCCTCTTGAACTTCTTAAAAGGGAAATTTCCCCTTTAAGAGCTGAGCCAGCAAGAGAGCCCCGCCCAGAGATTAAGGCGGGACTAAGCTCTTTCTACTGCGTGCAAGGTTGCTGCTGAGTAAACTGCTTGGGTAAGCTGGGGTCTGCGAGCTCTTTTCCTTCTCTGTCTCTCCCCCTCCCCCTCTTTCTTTTTTCTGTCTGTCTGTCCACTGTGGTTTTGTCAAAGGAATAAACTGTCACTTCCAAAGAGGTAAACATCACAAGGAGTCGGAGAGGTTGCCTGTAGAAGGTCTGGGAGTGGGATTGTTTAAAATGTCTTGTTGTGGCTGTTTGGGTCCCCCCAATCCTCATTTCCCTTCTGCAAATAAAAGTTGGGATTCCTCATTTTTATGCCAATTTTCTGTTTCTTTCAACCGTGTCCCCCCCTCTGGCAGTAAAAATCTGCATTTTTAAAAGCATTTGTACATCAAGTAACTGGTATTTTAAATTAGGGATGGATCCAACTAGCTTTTCTGCTGGCGAAAAGGGGAGGACAAAGGTCCTCTTTAGCCACCAAAAAGCCTACGCTGGGGGGGGGGGAGTAGTTATGGGACTTACATGGACAACAGCTGGGTGAAACAAGGGCCAGAAATAAAGCCTGGGAATTGGGCAAGAGTAAGTGAAAAAGCTGGCTGTCTGTCTCTCTCTCTCTCTCTGTCCCCATCCAGCAGAGGTCTATCAGTGGCTATTATGAGCCACAAGGTCTAAATGGAACCCTTTGTCTGGGGCAGTGATGCTCTGCATTCTTGGTGCTTGGGGGGCAACAGTGGGAGGGCTTCTGGAGTTCTGGCCCCGCTGCTGGACCTCCTGAGGGCACCTGGTATTTTTGGCCACTGTTGTGACACAGAGTGTTGTACTGGATGGGCTGTACTGGATGGGCCGATCCACTGTGGCTTCTCTCCTGTTCTTATGATATGAAAATCATATTTAGCACTTGTGTAGCACTTAGGGCTTCATATTCTGCCGAGATGAGGAAGGATTCAGTAGGGCCATTGCTCAGTGATAGAGCATCTGCTTGACATGCAGGAGGTATCAGCCTCTTCAGCTAAAAAAGGATCAGGTAATAGGTGACATTAAAGATCTCAGCCTGAGACCCTGGAGAGCCACTACCAGTCTGAGTAGTCAATACTGACCTTGATGGACCAATGGCCTGATTCAGTATTAGGAAACTTCATGAGTTCATGTGTCAGCATGTGGAAGCAACATCACAGGATGTGACATCACAAAATGATGTCACTTCCTTTCTCCTGGCTCCACCCCCAAAGTCTCCTGGCTCCACCCCCAAAGTCCCCAGATATTTCCCAAGTTGGACATGGCAGCCCTATTGACATCAGCCAACGTTGCTTTCTGTTTCCATTCCAGTCAACTTTACAGCGCACATCCACTTCCCTTAAAACTCCTCAAAAGACAACCAGATCATTTATAATGTACATTATAAAGGTATGGAATGATAGGTAGAGACAGCGAAAGTTGCCAAACTCAGTATTCCTAGCAGGAGAGTTATAAGATTATCATTACACTCTCGGAGAGAGAAAATGTAGACAAGTCATCTTGCCGGGATGCCATGATATGAATGTTAAGAATATAATAAAGAACTGCCATGCTGACTCAGATCTAAAAGTTCATTTATTCCAGGGTTGTTTCCAGTATAGCTGCTAATGATAATAAAGAAACCTGGCAAAAACCAGCGGTAGGGGAGGGGGAGGAATGGTGGACTGGAAGGAAAACACATAGGAAATCTCTGGGCAAAGGTTCCATTGACATTGTGAATGGCTTTGCATTTACAGCAGGATGGAGATGGAAAGGGGAATCCTCAGCTTGCAGAAGCAACCTAGGACTCCATTTTTAGCACTGATTATCTTTCAAGCAGGGCATGATGACAGCAGTCCCCCCTGTTGCTACTCTTTTTCATCTGGCATTCAGATTTGTGTAGTTTCATATAAAGCATTCTCCTTAAGAGAATCATCTTTCTCCTTAGCCTAAAGTAAGCTTGCCATACCCCCCGGGGGGGCAGGGGTTTACCGACTTTTAGGGCCTCTGATCCGCTGGCCCAGATACAGCCAGTGGGGGAACCCCGCCCCTAGAGTCCTGGGATCGTGCCAATGTGCCCAGCACAATGTCACCTGGGCACATCACTGGGAGGATGCTCTAGTACTCAGCCAAAAAACTCTATGGTACCATAGTGTTTCTGGCTGAATGCTAGCGCACACACACACCCTGGTGACGTGCCTAGCATGATGATGTTCCAGGTGATGTCATTGCAGAATGCCAGAAGATCCTGAGGAGGAGCCAGGAGTCCCCCGCCGGCAGAAGGTAGGGACCTGGCAACCCTAGCCTGAAGACAGCTAAGGGAAGCCATCTCCCCATTAGTTAGAAATCAGGAATTTCCTGTCCACAAGCCCCACAACTTTACATAAGTTTCTGAACCACTTGTTATCATTTGGATAAACTTCTGTGATGCACAGGCAAAGGTCCTCCCCCTTTATTATTAACAAAATTTATATTAAACCTTTCTGTCCTTGCAAGGGCTGCCAAGGTAGCTAACATGTTAAAACATACAAGATAAAATTTACATTATAAAACCATTAAAATCACACACCCTTCCCACACATACATCGTTAAAACTGTTCTAAAAGAGTTTTAAAAACAGAGTTAAAATACATACAAAACATAAAAACATTGGTTAGGACGGAGGGATTATTGAGGGAATGCCAAATGAAACAAAAAGTCTTTATCAACTGGCAGAAGACGCCAACAAAGGGGGACAAGATGAATATCCCTGAGGAGAGACCTCCAGAGCTTTGGTGCCATGACCAAGAAGACTCTCTTGGGTTGTCACCCACTTGATGTCAGAAGGCAGAAGCACCAAAGTGGGGCCTCCAGAGAGTACTGTAATGGTGGGGCAGAAGGCTGCAGAATATCTTGAGCAAGAAACAATCTACTCCAGAATTCTGTTTCCAAGAATGCCCAGCCAGATGCTTGCCTGAAATCCACAGCAACTGGTATATAAAGAAACATCAGCCCTGACCCAGGAGTCCCTGTTTAGCATTCATGGCTAACAGCCATTAGACCTACCTTTCATAAATTGCTCCAATAGGCTAGACTGCCTCAAATAATATTCATTCTGTAAAAGATTCTGGGTCAGATTCCACGTTGTTTTCCCTACTTAACCCACAACTAGACAGGAGCAGGGCCTCCTTTTAATCTTGGAAGGACTCACTGGTCTAAGGTGACAGGGTAGTTTTTAAAATCATCAGGTTTACCTAGGGATGCCAGGTCTGGGTTGGAAAATACCTGGAGACTTTGGGGTGGATCCGGGAGAGGGCATGGTTTGGGGAGAAAAGGGGCCTCAGCATGGTACAATGCCATAGAGTCCACCCTTCAAAGCAGCCATTTTCTCCAGGGGAGCTGATCTCTGTCAGCTGGAGATCAGTCGTAAAAGCGGGAGATCCCCAGGCCCCACCTGGAGGCTGGCAACCCTAGGTTTACCATACCCTTTTCAATGGCTGTAGGAATCTTTCTCTCTTTTAGAAAAACAAAGACTGGCATCTGATCAGCATTTCTGGAGAGCAGGTCATTAAAAGTAAAAAAAAAAGGTCGTTAGAATAAAATATAACTTATGGCTTATATTGGGTCACTGCTGTTTGACATGCATCCACCTCTCCTTGACTCTCCATCCACCCATTTATGTGTGAAGATGAACACTTGACCTCCAGTGAAAGATCATGGTTTGATGCCTGAAGTGCCATGGCAGGAAAAATTAGAAACAAACAAATAAGCAATTGCAAGGTTTTTTTACTTGTTTTCTATTTTAAAAATTATTTATTGTATCTTTGTATTGTTTATATTGGTGTATTTTATATGCTGTTAGCCACCCTAAGTCCTGTTCAGGGGAAAGGGGTGGGATATAAATTTTATAAATACATTTGGTGTAGTGGTTTGGAGCGCGGACTCTAATTTGGGATGCCCCACTCCTCCATATGCAGCTGCTGGTGTGACCTTGGGTCAGTTAGAAGTTGTTCAGAGCTGTTCTCTCAGGAACAGTGCTTGATAGGGCTCTCTCAGCCACACCTACCTCACAGGCAATGCTCCCTCTAAGCTGTGGAGTCTTTTGAACAAAAATTCTACTTTGTGAGTTATTGGCATTAAAGCTGTGAGCAAGCAATTTGGCTACTGCATAAATTAGTTTGCTCTGGAGCCATCCTTCCTGAGCTAAGACAAAAATGTGTGAGCCGGAGGCTAAAAAACTGTGAGCTACCTCACAATAACTCAGCTTAGAGGGAACATTGCTCACAGGGTATTTGTTGTGGGGAGAGGAAGGGAAAAGAGATTGTAAACCACTCTGCGACTCCTTTGGGTAGTGAAGGGTGGGGTATAAATCCAATCTCTTTGTCTCTTCTAAATAAATAAAGCACTTCTAACCAGTCCCAGCTCAGTAGTAAAATTGCTCATTTGTTTTTAACCAGGGGTCATTTTGTAGAAAAAGAGGTGCAGAAGCTCATAAGCATAACTCATTCACATAGCTTATTTGCATATGCTAAACCACCTGACATCACTGGAAGTATGTCAGAAGGCAAGGAAGGAAGGAAGGAAGGAAGGAAGGAAGGAAGGAAGGAAGGAAGGAAGGAAGGAAGGAAGGAAGAAAGAAAGAAAGAAAGAAAGAAAGAAAGAAGGGGGACAGCTACTAATCCAAGCCTCAGAAATACCACTATTCTGGGAGGATAGCTTCAGTGGTGGCTGAAGCCTTCAGAAGGCTGGTCAGAGGAACAAGGACCTTTCCAGGGGATGGTGTCATTTTGCTGCAGCCATGACACAAGCAGGCATTCCCCCATGGGGGGGGGGCTGGCACCAACTCCTGGAGTTGAGCTCCCCCAAGCTCCTGCTCAAAATGACCCCTGTTTTTATCTCTAATCCACACTTCTATAGGATGAGGCAACTTCACAGTGAAATCGTAAGCAGAGTTGCATCCTTCTAAATACATTGAAGCCAACAGACTTGGAAGGGTGTAACTCGGTTTAGGATTACATAGAAAGCCAATCAGCATTAGCCAAAATTTATGATTTTACTTCCAATTGTTCTTATGGGAATCCTCACAGCATTTTATTAGGAAATATGTTTGATGGTTTCAATAACACAATGTCTGGTCTGTGGTTCCTAAATTTTTCTGACAACTCGTACAATTGTCAGGCATTTCACTACAGAAGATCCAACTTGTCTGATGTGTTAGACATTGCAAACAAACAAGCAAAATCTGAAATACTTCTTTCTTTGAAAACATTTGCATAATGTGTAGGGACATGTATGGCAACCTAATTATGTTATATCTAGAAGAGTAATAAGGGTAGTCACATTCAAATTGATGCCATCGATAAGGTTTAGATGAGTGATTAATGTATGCAGCTGGCTTAAAGAACCATTGGTTTTGTTCTTGTTCTTAACCTTACATTTACCGCCTTTAGATCTATCCCAAAGCCTATCCAGCAGAAAATTAAAGTCTCCCCCACTATAAAAGCGCCTGAACCAAAGTTTACCAATTTGATTAAAACATCCGCTAGAAATTTTTCTTGCCTCTGGTTTGGTGCATAAAGGGAGGCTAATGTATATAGTTGACTGTTCAGTTACCCTCTTAAGAATAAAAATCTACCAGACTCATCAGCCAGCAAATTGTCAAGTTGAAATCTTACATTCTTGGAAAAAAGGATTGCGGTTCCTCTGGCTCGATTGGAGCCTTTTGCTAAAAATTGTGTCGGAAAACATGTGGAGGACAAAACTTTAGTGCCTGTTTCGATATGCGTTTCCTGGAGAAAAGCTATGTCAACCTTTTGTTGACGTAAAGTAGTGGAAATATGCTTAGCCTTAACCTTACTTTTCAAGCCTCTACAATTTAACGTTTGAACTTTAATACAAGGATTAACCATATCCAGAAAATATCAATGCTGAAAATAAAAATGTATCCATTATATTGCAAAGAACCCCATCCAATATACGTCCACCATAATCCAAAAAAGAAAAAATCCTTCTTTCAGGTAACACCAACAATGACTGGAATAATAGCTCGTTCAAACATGGCTTACCTCTAGAAATAACCCTCTTAAATACATACAAAAAGACTAACATGAAAACCATACGTCCTGCTGAAATGGCCCTATTTAGCAACAAAGGAGCCAAAAATGTCACTATATTTATACAGAGCCATACAAACCCTCCCCCCCCCTTTCTACCCTCCCTCCCCCCTCCGCCAAAACCCCTAAAGGAAACTTATCAAAAAACTTAGTCCAACAAATTAACCAGAGCCGAATCGAATGGCACTACAAACCCATCCCCTACATACACACACACACACACACACCCCGAAGAGGAGAACAAGTCCCCATAGAGCCAATGTGGCTCTTCCCTTGGGAGAGACAAGAAAAGTATAAACAAGAAAAACTAAAACTACCTCCATGGGGCAAAACCTGGTCGGAACTGCCAATTCCCCCCTTCCTCCCCTCTGCATAATATAGCTTAGTCTATAAAAGAGATTGGAATAAATTTCACCAAAAAAAAGAACTCAATAGCTGAAGCAAATGCGGTTAGTCCTCAGATCTGTAGTCACAACGCACCGGGATCTTGCTCCATTTCGTTGGGGACATTTGAATGTCCCTTTTGCATTTCTTCTGAGTTGCTTCAGAGTATGCCGGTTCCAGGTCCAGTCCTACTGCTTTTAATAGGAGAGCTCCGGTTTCCAGGTCATCAGTTTGATGGCTTGCACCTTGATGTTGAATCATGAGGTAACCTGCTGGGGACCATCTATAATGGAGACCAGCCTCAGTTAGGCACTGAGTTATGGGTTTTAGAGTCTGCTGAATTTGTAAAGCTTCCGGAGACACATCTGGGAAGACATTGATGTCCCCATTGTTAAATTTTAGTCCTCCAATCGCTCTGGCCTGCTGTATGATGCGCATCTTCGTTCGAAAATTCAGGAACTCAGCTAAAATATCCCGTGGACCTCTACGCTGTTCTGCTGATATCAGGCCCAGTCTGAAGGTTCGTGTCACCATTGGCGCAATCCCTTCCTCTAACTGGAGGATTGCTGCAAGCCAATTAGATATAAAAATAGATACCTCCATATTGCCTTCCGCCTGCTCTGGAAATCCACAGAATTTCAGGTACTTTTGTATTCCAGCATTAGAATTTTTTCCTTGGCCCACATCTCATTATTTTTCTTATGTCTTCCTGGTTGGCAATGGAAGCTTCCAGAGCCATTTCCACTGATTGAGAGATTTTTGTCAACGCCAGTTGCATTCCCTCCATCTGTTCTGTCAAAGGCTTAATCATTTCTCCAATGTTATCTAAAATTTCCTTTTTAAAAGAGATCAAAATCTCCTTCAAGTCCTGTTTTGTTAGCATCTCACCTACAGGGTCTGCAATGCTCTCATTGCCCGCCTGTTGGCCAGCAAGGCACTTTTAGTGCTCTTATGGATTTTGAAATTCATAAGCTTGAACTTGGGTTGCTAATATTGGAAGGGCCATGTGCATTCTCCATTATAGGGGAAAGCTCCAGCCCATGCCAGGAGGCTGACACCCTAGAGAGTTCACCTGAGACAAAGACTCCTTCTGCCAAGAGGTTTCTTTCTGTCACACCACGCTGGTCAACCCCTGCCCCCTCCAACATACCTAAATGAATTATACTAACATGGTTACCTAGCAACTGATGGTCGGGCCATCACCCAGTCGGCCAGAGCCATTAACTAACAATAGAAATGGCCAGGTGAGTCATCGGACCTGGCCCAGGTGTATAGTTCCTGTTTAATTTCAGTTTATGCAATACTGTCCACTCCCTGGCCCTCCTCCTTTTGTTCACCTTTAATCTATGACAAGGTCAGAAAGGGACGGACCGCCTAGTAGGTGTGTTAGAGCGACATGGTCTGCGCAGCCAGCCCCCAAGACCACCTAATAAAAGACCCTGCACAGAGGCATTCGGTCTCTTGAGCCATCGTCCCCTATCTGCTTTACTACCCCTTATGTCCAGCTTGCTATACCCATACCCTCGCCTCCATCTTTGAATCTCTGTATCCTGGAACAGAGAGAACCACGTGGTCTTGCAGGTTCGAGCCACGTGTCCATATTTTTCTATATTTTCCTTCCCCATCCACTTCGTCCTTCAGTCGGACAACTCATCTCTAGGAAGGTAACGTATTGCTTCCCCCTCATTGAAATCCTGCTCATGCAAACGTGCTACTTTCTAGCTTTATTCCTTAGGCCTGTGTGATTGTGTGTGTGATTACGTTTTTGGTGTGATTGAACAACATTGCCCAGTAAACTGCATTGAACTGGCTATCTGCCACACGTGCCTCTTTCCTTGAGAACTCCCGGGAGGGATGGGACCCTGGTATAGTTGGCAAGAACCCGTGTATTTCGCCAATTGCTAAACGTAAATCAAAGCAATTCGGCTAACACGCCATCATGGACCTGCGTTGCAGGCCTAGGCAAGGTGCATCTTCAATGGGCTCTGGTGGGAAAAAGCGTTCCAAAGAAGCAGACGACTGCAACGCAGGTTTGGCTTTGTTCCTGCCTGCCTTACCCATATTTTGTAGACTTCCAATCTCCACTAGATTTACAAGTCAAGGGGAGGAATGGGGAAGGGAGTCGGAGAACAATCAGAAGGCGTCCACCATGTTTCATGCCAATGCCACACCCCGCAATCTAATTATTAGGATGGTAGACATAAGAAGATATAGAATACACCCTGCTCTTTCTCACTCCATCATTCCATGAAGTGTTAGTTGGAGCCCTCTGCACTTGGGTAGATTGCACATAGATTCCCTTTAAAACACTGTCCAATGAAAATAAGAAAAGCAAATAAAGAAAGATGGCACTTTCAGAGAATCTTGAGCTAGAATTTCCCCCTTGATGGACTAGTGATTTTTAAAAAACATGAAGG
Organism: Lepidodactylus listeri; assembly: GCA_029233225.1. Classification (NCBI taxonomy): domain Eukaryota; kingdom Metazoa; phylum Chordata; class Lepidosauria; order Squamata; family Gekkonidae; genus Lepidodactylus; species Lepidodactylus listeri. Next base: position 77,799,466 of record JARCFY010000001.1, read on the forward strand.
AGCATTCAAATCTGCATTCCCCTATCTGCATGCTGAAGTGGCACAATCCGTTAAGAAGCCTGCCATACAAGTTTGCATTAATTGGCTCAAACTAACTAAATTTTGGGGTGGTGTTGTTATTGTTTTGTTTTTGTTTTCTAGCTTTACCCAGTTAAGTTTAAACTCTAGCTGATTTTGGCATCTTCCACTAGTCAAACCTGAGAATATCCAAAGGCAGTGAGTGCCAGACTGTGTTCCAGGGACTCTGGGGATCCATATAAGGGGACTGACAATGAAAAAAGTCAGTAATGTTGTATAAAATTTCCCCAAGGATATCATTACTGATCTTTCCATGCAGTGAACAGCTGTGGTTGAGCAATTGGTGTATTCTAGGCTAAATTATCAAATCCCATGTTGAGACCTGAACCACTGAACCCTAGAATATTGTCCAGAGATAGCACTGGACGAAGAGCAGCCCTTCCACTCATACCACTAAAACTGCCCCCACACCCATGATAGCACCGTGGCCTGCCCCAGCTTCCTGGTAGCAAGGAATGAGGGAAGCTAGGGTTGCCAGGTCTCACCTCTGCTGTAGTGGGTGGCTACTGGCTGGGAATTTTCTGCCGTTTGTGCAAAGCGTGCACATTACAATGACATCACCAGTAGGGACGTCATCATGCTAGAGCCATTGTGCGGTGTTAACCATAGAGTTCCCCCTGAATGCTAGAGCATTGCTGTGTGATGCCCCCAGTGTGATGACATCACCACTGGTGACATCATTGCATCTGCAGCATCCCTGCAGGATACTGCTGTTTGGGGTGGGGCTTCCCTGCTGGCCAGCTGGCAGGTGATGGATTGGGGCCCCTGGAACCATGGGATACCCTGGTCCCATGGGGGGATGGCACTCTAAGGAAAGCCCATTGGGAATTGCCCATCCCGACACACCTGGAGCCCCAGCTGCTTCAGGAGCAGCCTGCTTGAGCTTCCTCAGTGGTGCCCAGCTTGCAGCAAGTGCCACAGCCACTAGGAACAGAGAAGATGCCCCTGGAGCTGCAGAGGATCCAGGTGGCTCAGCTGAGAGCCAGGGTGAGTTGGATGGCCATCAGCCCCTTACCTTCAGGCCTTCATCCAGGTGGCTATGCAAGAGAAGCAGGAGGTTCGAGTGGCTGGAGGCCCAACCAGGGAACTGAGCTTGTCAGGAGCAGCTGGAGGGCAGGGACACTACAAGCCTGAGTGAGCTCAGAGGCCCAGTAATCCTCTCCAATTGGCCACCCTATCAGGCCAAGGGGGAGAGGCCAGAGGTGGAGAAAGGCAGGAGGGGCAATTGCAGGAAATGGAGATAGATAGTGTCCTACACTGGGGTTTGATCCAGGTGCCAGCAGGGGTGGGATCTGAGCCAGGAGTAGGTGACAGCTGGGAAAGGGTGGAGGCAAAGAGGCTTAAAAGGGAGGCTCCTGATGATGGAGGAACAAGCTCAGTTTGAGGCTGTGAGAGCTGTTGCTTGGGGAAAAGAGGAATAAGGTGGTCTGTGGCCTAGGGAGGTCTCACCCTGTGGCATAGCAAGACAACTGAGAGGCAGTCAGAAGAGGCAGGGCCAGAGGACTTCCACAGATATCTGCCAGGTCCACCATTATGCACAGAGGTTCTATTTCAGATCCATTGTGATTTCTAGGCAGAAGTATAAAGGTAAAAAGTGTTTCTGGTGCACAATTGCTTGAAAACATCAACCCTGAAGCTTCTTGCAGCCAGAGTCCAAGGAGGTGGACTCTTAGCCATGGTAACCATTTTCATCTTCAGGGCTTGACTCAGGAACATATGAAGTGGTTTTTTAAAGAAGTAACTCTAAACACATACAGGCTGCCATGCCACTAAATTACTGGAATCATAAACCCAAAACCGTAAGATATGCATTTTAAGCAGCTACCTCCCTTTTAAGAAATTAATCTCACTAGATTCAAACTGTCACAGAAGCCAAGGCCTCAGGCATGGTGGAGATGAGAACAGGTACATTCTACCAGGACCTGGAATGCCCATTTCCATGAAATAGCGTAATTATGCTATTTACAAATTTATTTATTTATTTAATTTTTAAGCTGCTCTCCCCGCATTTGCAGGCTCATTAAGTGAATTTTATTTTCCTTTCAGAGATAGGACTGTGGGATGGAGGGTAATATAAATTTGTGCCAGTCCCAGGAAACTGAACTCTGCACAGCTCAAAATCTTTTCAGAATAATTTTAGCCCTTCAGTTGGGGTTAGATATTAGCTAGTGCTCCTCAAGGCTAAGTTCCAAAACCCATAATTTGAGCCTCAGAACCTGTTTTCAATGTACAGGCTCAAACATGGAATGTTGGCACTGATAACAAAGAAGAGAACCAGGAAAGGCTCTCTGACCATGTTCAGAGGCCTTTCGCCCCAACAACTGCAGGCTGCTTTCAGATTAGGGCAAAGTACCTACCTGGATAGGTAGATATGTCTTCCAAATGGTCTGGAGCTCCGGAACAGCTGTATTCAAAAAGTAGAAATTGTTAACCTTAATCATAGACATTTTTAAAGTAATAAATCCTGGTGTTTTTCCCCTTGAAGAGGTCACAAATTCTCTTGTTGAGAAAGATATACACATAATGCTTAGAGAGAGAGAGAAAGAGAGAGAGAGAGAGAGAGGGAGGGAGAGAGAGACCAGTCCCCTTTTTTAAAGGCCAAGCAAGGTTCACTTCCCCTGATGGAAATTTATAGTCAACTTTCAGTGAAAGTCATTGTACCCCATAGCTTGTAATGTATGTTTCCACTGTAGTTTAATCAATCTCTGCTGCCTCATAAGGGCAATATAAAGTCTGGAAGCAACATTTTACAGTGGATAACAAAGATATAGTCTTGTTGGAATAAACCTGCATGATACAATAAGGAAATTATATTTTATGAGTATCTGACAATGATTACTTATCAGGCTGGTTGGGCAGAAAACAATTCTCATCAAACATCCATATTACAGCTATCAATAGATTTATAACTATACTTGATACAGTTTGTGCCCAGGTAGAAACACCATCAAACTCGTCTGCTAATAAGATAAAGGCAAACACCATGTACACATTCATAAAGGCGGCATAAACTTCTGTTTTATGTTCAAGAGACAAAGGAATGTGAAGGTTCATTTGAACACAGAGGAAAATGGGACCCTTAAAACTTCAAAAAGCACTGTGCATTCCTTTTTTTCCACTTAAGCTGCCATCTGTGGTTAAGATTAAGTTAATAGAAGTGTTCACATTTTCCCAGAACATCTCTTGATTGAACATTTTAATGGGATTTTACATCTCTGCTTCGTGCCTGCCTCAAGCCTTCTGAGAGTCATCCTTATATAAATGTGAATAAAAGCTAAATGTATTTTCTCAGGGACAGGTAAACAGAAAGATGAAGCAAAGCTTTATAATTTCTTAATGTAAGGGTTGAAATTGAAAATACCCAAGGCATGCTTTCCACTTGAAGCCTCTTTACCAGGGTTGCCAAGCTGAGCCTGGCAATTGGTGGGAGGGTTGGGGGCAGGGGTAAAACCATAGTGTTTCTGTTGATTCCTAGAGCTACCACCGTCACATCTGGGTCTTACCGGGGAGTGATGTCATTGTACTTGCAGCACAAATGAGTTTTCTTTATTTCCCCCCTGTCACCACTTGGAGAGGTGGCAGCAGGGCTCATTTCATAGCAGGAGCTCCTTTGCATATCAGGCCACACCCCCTAATGTAGCCAATCCTCCAAGAGCTTACAGAGCTCTTCTTACAGGGGCTACTGTAAGCTCTTGGAGGATTGGCTAAATCATGGGTGTGTGGCCTAATATGCAAAGGAGCTCCTGCTACGAAATGAGCCCTGGGTGGTAGACAATAAGAGCTCAGAGTGGGGGTTTCCTACCTCAACAAGGGGCTTGGTAGCTCTAGGCCTTACTCTACCATGGGCCAGCTAGTCAGGGGTCCCAGATAACTGACATATAGAAAACGTGAACTCACACTTCAATAAGGTGTATTTATCATAGGATTGTATGAAAAGGTAAACTTCTCCCTAAATATACAGTACTTTAGGTAATAGAATGTGCATGAAGCATTTTACAGACATGACCAGCCTGGCACAAGCTCTGTTCAATTAAGTATTCTGCCCTGCATTTCTCCTCAGTGGGGCTCAAAGGGGCTTACAAAGAAAGACAAAAATATAATTTAGACAAATAAAGAAAAAATATACAATACAACTGAGCTCCAGCTGTCCAGGCCTTACCTGCTTCAGTGGAGATATCTGGTCTCCAGCTCCTACCCTGACCATTAGCTCTCTTCTGCTAGCCTGTGACCATTAAGAATTTCTGCCCAACTTGCCAGGTGTAGAATGGGACAGCCACAATGCAACACAGCATCTGCCCCAATGCAGACCATGGTGGCACTTTGAGCTGAAATGTGGTGATTGATGCTCCTCGCAGTACAATTACAGCTGCTTACCTAAACAGCCATTCTTTTGCAAATGTAAAAATACATGTATTTTCCCTGGGCTTATTGGAGAAGGAATTCCATTACAATGTTCAGTTAGTAGAAAACATGAGTGTAGAATTGATGAGCTTCCCAGGAGAAACATTTCAGCCCTCTTAGGGAGCCCTCTGTCCCAGGCAAATTAGTAGAAACTGTAATTAAATATAGAATTATCAGGCCCACAGAGGGACAAAGCCTTTGGGGGGGTGGGTAGCATGGCTTCTGCAAAGTGAAGTCCTGCCTAGCCAACCTTTTGCAATTCTCTGAGAAAATGAACAAATATGTAGATTATGGTGACCCAGAGTAGTCACTGCTGGATTCATTGCCCCCACCCAGGGCACCTGTTGTGTCAGGACCCCATGTGGCAATAAGAATTAGAAACAGCTTCCCAAAAGTGGTCAATATTGCATACTATGTACATTTCTGGTCACCTTATCTCAAAAAGGACATTGCAGAACTCCCTGTCTGTGCAAGGAGAATCCTTTTGTGTGGGAGAGCAGACGCATGCACCAAGATAAACAGAAATCAAGTACCAAGCATAGAGAGTGCAGCAGTTACCCTATAGCTCAGTGAAAAAAAGAGCACTGCTACAAGAAACAGAAAGATGGGTTGATTGCTCCCATAGATAAGTTTCAATTAGGGATGGGCATGAACTGGTTCATGAGCCAAAATTGGCCTGGTTTGGAACCCCCGAACGGATGTTTGGGGAAGGTGACTTTCCTGAACATTTACCAGATTCATGTCTGGTTTGGTTTACTGTTCGGGCCAGTTAAACACCTGAGCAGCGTGGGTCCGCAGCTGACCTGTTAGGTTCAAATGGCTGTGAGCCATTTCACTGGTTGGTTTCACTTCCCCCACTTCCAAGGCGGGAGGGGGGAGCAAAATGGACGGGTGAAACAGCTGCCAGCCATTTCAGCCTAACAGCTGACTGATGCACCCACCCTGCTGTTAGGCTGAAATGAGTGCCAGTCATTTCAGCCTAACAAAAACCAAAGGAGAAATCACAGAAGCTAAAATAGACAAAATATAAACCGTGACCTGAAAATGCACCATGTGTTATGTTGATATATTCTTTAGTGATTTAATAAATTATAAGAACCATCGAGAGTGAATTCTTTCAGGTTTACAAAAAGTCACAGCATAGAAGCTTTTTGAATTTGTCCTCAAGAGCATTTCCTGAGAGCATTTACTCCTTTTAAATACTGGATGAGATTTAACTTTTAAGAACTTCTTGTGCTTTGTGGCTATCACATCGTGGATAGAGTTTTCTTCTGACTTTGAAAAAGGACTTACCCGAAAACAGGCTCCAGCTGGCCTCCTGTTAATCTGTGGCAGCCATTCAACTGCTTCTGCAGTCTCGGTTTGGCTGTGCGCCAGAATACAACAGTGGTCTATCCACCTATGATTGCTTTTGGATCAAGAGACTGTCTGAATGTCTTTAGCACAGCAGCTCAGCTCCTTCTTGTGACTTACTAGCAAGCTGTTCTTTCACAGTCCTGTATATGCTATGACTTTTTGTAAACTTTATGAAAGAATTCACTCTAGATTGTTCTTATCCTTTATTGAATCATGAAAGAATAGATAAACATAACCCACAGCACGTTTTCAAGTCACGGTTTATATTTAGTCATTTAAACCTAACAGCAGGGCAGGTCTGTCTGTCAGCTGTTAGGTTTCAATGGCTGCAAGCCATTAAACCCATCAGTTTCACTTCCCCCCACTTCAAAGTGAGATAGACAGGTTAAATGGCTGTTGGCCATTTAATCCTTCCCAGGGGATTCCAACTGGCCAGTTCAGTTTGGAGCATTTTTGCCGTGGTTAGGTTTGGGGGTTGGTTTGGGGACTGCCCCAAACCCTGAACCAAACATCCAGAATTTTTAGATTTGTGTCCATCCCTAGTTTCAGTATGTTTCTCCCTCTTATCCTGAAATTATCACTCAATTTGCAATGGGGAGGAGGAATGCGTTTTGAGCTTTGGTGGTGCTTTTGTAACTGTACTGTAGGCATTAATCAAACTAGGCAGCCAAGATGGTTGCTGCTATTGCTACTCACTCTGAAGTGGATTATTTATATGTCTTACTTGGTCTAAATGAAACTCTTACAGCTGCTGAAATTGAGGTGAGCATTTTTGTAAATGGGACTGTAATTCATAGAGTAATACTATAGCCTGGCTCCAGCTGAATACTAGTAATCAAACTGTTATTATGAAAGCCAGCTCCATAATGTGCAGCCCAAAGACAGGGCTAAGCATGCATCATCATGTCAATATGACTTCTACAGAAGCAAACTCATAAGGATGGTTGGAAAGCAAACACCTTGAGCCTGGTGACTATTAGGAGAAAACTTTCCTCTTTAACAATAAACTAACCAATCCTTTTAACAACTAGCCAAACTAATCAATTAAAGAATCCAGCATTCCATCTAAGGCCACAACTAATATTGCAAAAGGAATTTTAAAAGTCTGTCAGGAGATTTTTTTTTAAAAGCTTATTTTTTTGTGATGCACTGCCTTTCCTTAGAGTCACACTATTGTTCCAAATAGCAGTGTGAGAACGTGCATGCATTAAAAACAAAAAAACAGTGTGAGCCAATTTAGACAGAGATGGAAGACATGAACAGATATCATAGTTTAAGACTTGGATTCCTCCCCTCTGTGCTTAGCTGTATGAGGTACACTTGTCATTTTGCATCCCCAGTATTTTTGTCCAAAGCCCTTAACCCAAATGAACCCCTGAGCCACTTTTCTTCTCAGGACAGTTACAACTACCCTGGTCCTGAGAAGAAAAATGCTTCCTACTTTCTTTTTAGCCTGCGTGCTTTGTTGTTTCTACAAAGAGATCGCTTTTCCTGCAAAATATTCTTTACCATAACCAAAAAAATTAATTATACACTCTTAAGTGCACATTCCTTGTAGTGTAAACTGAATGCTCCCTTCCTGGAACTTATTATATACCAATCTAGGTAGGGTTGCCAAGTCCCCCTGGGGGGCGGGGATTCCCCCACTAATTAGGTCCCCAATCTGCCAGCCGGGATTCGGCCGGTGGAGGCAACTCCAGCGCTGAAATGCCCAATCCCAAGAAGATGTGAGTGGGGCTAAGGGCTGCGGGAGGCACCTGGCACGCAAAGCTTGGAGGAGTTTGTCCCAGGACACTTGCCGTAGTGGAGGCGTGCTGAAGTGGACGAGGTGTGCTGTTGCCGGGGAGATAGAGGCCGGAGTGGCTCCATGTGGCCACCGTAGAGCGCCCGCACAAGAGGCCTACAGTTGCCATGGAGTCGGCAGGCTTTTTGGGGAGCTGAGGTGAGAGGCGTGGAGAGGAGGAGGCACCATGGAGGATGAGCTTTACCTGGAGAACATCGACGAGTTCGTCAAAGACCAGAACCAAGTCATGAGTGGACCGGCAAAGAAAGGAGGGAGGGAGGGATCATGGCACTGCTGGGCCGCAGGGGTGGGGGAGGATTCCAGGGGGTGGGGGAGGATTCCAGAGAGGCAGCTGCAAGAGCTTCTCTGCCCTAGTGCAGAGTGCTCGGGGTGGTCTCGTCCAGGAGGCTCAGGAATAAGGAAGAGAAAGGAAAAGGGGGGGGAAGCTGATGTTCTGACAGAGGCTAAGCCAGGCAGCGTGACGCGTGGTTGGTTAGGAGAGGGACGAATACTAGAGCGTTGCCCTGCAACATGCCCAGCATGATGACATCATTCCGGGAGACATCATCATGCCCCGCGCACGCAAAGACCCCAGACCGGGAGCGGGACTCCCCCACTGGCAATTGTAAGTCACTTGGCAACCCTAAGTCTGGGTGTTGTGATTGGTTGCAGAGTCAGTCAGAATACTATCCTTTTTATGGCTGTGGGGAGAAGAGGGAGACAGTGGAGCAGTTGTTTTGGGGCTCTCTACTGGCTTTGATGGAACTGTTTACCTTACATGACCTCTTTTGCTGGCATAATATTCGTGTTTGCCCTGAAAGGCAGGCATAGGGTTAAGTCTCTCCCCCACATCCTTAATGCCACCCATGCTTTGCTCTTGGAGTGATAAGCATATAAGAAGAGCCATGCTGGATCAGACCAGTGGCCTATCTAGTCCAGCATACTGTTAAACACAGCAGCCAACCTGTTGCCCTGGAGGGGCCAACAAACAGCCCATTGAGGGCAAGGCCTTCCTGATGCTACAGTCCCAACACTGGTGTTCCTAGCTCTGATAGATCTCTGTCAACATCATTATATGCTGGTATGAATTTTATGCAATTACAATCACTATACTAGGACAGAATTGATACTCCTCAAATTGACATAATTTGAAAATTTGCAAGGAGTAGGCTACTAGGAATTCTATGTTCCTGCTACAAACTGAGTGTAGCATTGCACAGTGAAATACAGGAACAGACACTTTCTATTTACCTAAGGGTAAAACTAATTCATACTGGGCCATATGCCATAAAATACAACGTTTTATATTAGGTTCCCAACACAATAGGCTTTACTGCAAAAAGCTTTAGTGCAAATTGTTGCCATTAAGCTTCCCCTCCTTTTGTCCATGGGAAAATTTATTTTCCTGCTCCATCTATATATATAAAAGAAAGTCCCCTCACCATAAAATCAACACCCAGGCCAAACCGCTGGACCTAGAAGCACCAAATTTGGAGAGAGCGCTCCTACCATGGTGTAGATGCTCACTAAGAAGGGATTTTTAGAAATTCGACCCCTAGGTGGGTCAAAAGGGGGAAAATGTGCTCCCCCATTGATTCCTATGTGGCTGCTTCCTTGCACCCCCCACTCTCTGATTGGTCAGCTGCAGAACTCAGCATTCTGAGGTAAAAAAAAACATTTACAAGAGACTGCAGAGAGCTAATGGCAGTTTTTTTATCCTCTAATGCAACTAAGAAACTGGTGTCAGAACACAGTCAAATTATTGAAGTTCCCATTACAATAGCAGAACTCACAGAGGCCATAAAACAATTAAAATCAAATAAAGCCCCTGGTAGAGACGGCCTCCCCTCCGAATTCTATAAACAATTTGCCCAATAATTAAGTTCTCACTTGTTAATAACTTGTAACTCCGTCCTTCAAACTGCCTGAATCATGGCAGCAAGCCAAAATTATTGTGATCCCTAAAAAAGGTAGAGACAGTTCAATCTTTTCGCCCAATTTCATTATTAAACAATGATTACAAAATCTTCACAACTGTTCTCACTTCTAGACTCAACAAATTTATAGGACATTATATACATTCCAACCAATCTGGTTTCATCCCTAACCGCGAAATAACAGATAGTATCAGAAAAACCATTGATATAATTTCTTATTCAAAAACTAATTTGAAGGATATTGGCCTCCTAGCCTTAGAATAGAAAAGGCCTTCGACAAAGTCGAACCAAGATTTCTACACACAGTCATCAAAGAAACGGGCTTTGGCACAACATTCCAGAGAATCATACAATCTCTTTACTTGGCTTTGCAGGCACAAATTTCAATGAATAACACAAACTCAATGACATTATCTCTCACATGTGGCACCAGACAGGGATATCCTTTGTCACCCCTGCTTTTCGCCATTGCCATTGAACCACTTGCAAACAAAATCAGATCCTCACCAAAAATTTCAGGGTTAACGCTTCAACAAACAGACTTTAAGATAAGCCTGTTTGCTGACGATTTTGTCCTGTATTTATCCAATCTAGAATCTTCTTTATGGCACCTGGAACCCTTAATCTCTGAATTTGCTATGGTCTCAGGCCTTGCAGTAAACCAATCAAAAACCACTTTTTACCCAATTAACCTTTCGGATCAGACTAAACTTTTTATTAAACGTACTTACCAGTACCAATGGATACAATCCCACTGGTCCTATTTGGGTATAAAAATCCCTCTTAACCTTACAGATCTTTTTTGAATGAACTATGCAGATATGGTTGAAAGAACTAAATTTTTATTAGAGCAATGGCACAAAGAGAAAATATCTTGGCTGGAATGAGTCCAAGCTCTCAAAACTTTTGTTTTCCCCAGATTTTTATTCCTTTCTCATGTTCTACCCATCCCTGTTCCAAAGTCCTTTTTTAAACATTGGCAACTCCTTTGGTCATGGTTTATTTGGGGATATAAAAAATCGTGTATCTAGTTTTCGACTTTGAGACGCTCGTCGCAATTTGGAGGAGTGTCTTTACCGGATCTAAAACTCTATTATGAGGCTTCAATCCTATCCAACATAATCAAAATATTGAAAACTGATCCTCAACCAGACTGGGTTCTCATAGAAGAAAAATTCTTGGATTTTAACCAATATCATCCCCTACTCTGGGAAACTAAAATTAAGCCCTGTTATACTCACTTCTCCCACCCATTTGTGCAGCGTTATTTAAAACATGGAGAGTCCTGCGCCCTATTTGGGCACCGGGTACCTCTTTAGCAGCATCCTATCTGCGGCAATCCTGGTTTACTCCGGCACTATCCCCAGCATCCTTCCAGAAATGGAACAACCTCAAGTTATTAATGTTGTTTAATTTAACTCGAAAACAACAATTATTAGATAAACCTAGCTTAGACACATTGGCCTCTGTTACCTTACCATGGTTAGAATACTTCCAATTGTGCCACCTTTTTAACACCCAGCCACTGAAACAGTCACTCCAAAGACCTTGTACTGAGATTGAAAAACGAATAATTTCTTCATGAGTATGCAGTAAAGGTCTAATTTCAAAAATTTATAAAATCCTTATTGATCCCAATCCTGAAGTTTTACCCTCCTATGCACATTCTTGGTCCAAAGATTTAGGAGATAACCTCCCTAATCTATTTTGAAAAACAGTGTTGTCCTCTTACGTTTTTAAATCAAAGTCATTAAATATCCAACAACTTAATTTCAAAATACTCACAAGATGGTATCTAACACCTTTAAGATTACATAAAATTAACAACCAACTCTCACCCCTATGCTGGAGAGAATGTGGAGACATTGGAACCTATTTACATAACTGGTGGGAATGTCTGATAGTCCATACCTTCTGGTGAAAAGTTCTCTACCAGATACAATTCTTAACAGGTTACATTATCCCAGAAAGACCAGAATTCATATTATTGAACTACTGGAAAGATGTGCACATTCCCCGGCATAGCATAGACCTGATCACCATTTTGCTTTCAGCGACGAAATCTATTATTGCTCCGAACTGGAAAAATGCATCTCACTTATCGGTCAACCTTTGGTATTCTAGGATTTGGGATAACTGTTTAATGGATAAGATTTCAGATCGACTTACAAACCAAGATCCGACATCTGACAAGTTAGCTTTCTATGGTAGATGGCACCCCATTCTAAACAACCTTGGCTACGTAATAGAAAAAACCACAACGGACCAGAAATCTCAATATTATTCTTTTATTCAAAAGCATTGGTCTTTATGTTAAAGAACTAGGAACCAATTGAATGTGTTCAATTTATGCATTTGCTCTCATTAATGGTCATGAGTTAAGTTTTTTTATCCTGTTATTGTTGAATGTTTAGGTTATTGTTTGTGATGGTTCTTGTTGAAATGTATGTTCACAAATTTAATTGTTGTTGTTCTGCTGCTCGACACTTTGTATCTACAATGTAAAAATAAAAAATATTAATAAAAAAAGAATTTATACAACAAATGTTATATTTCAAACCACATCATCAGTATTATAACTGGATTTACGGAACTTAAATAGCGAAGCACGGGTATCAGGCTAGTATTTAATATCAGGAAAAGGGATGGAATCTAGAAAAGTCTGAAAGGTACCCGATGTGCAGATTAGAGGTTCTGATGCCTGCAGACACTAGATCCAAAATGGTCTAAACCAAAACAGCCTTTTCCATACAGAAAACAACAAACCTGACAAAAAAACATGAGAACTCTTATTTTTGTAGAAAAAAAATAATTTTCACATTGTACAGTGACCTGTAAAATTCTGTGCTAGGCAATTCAAAGGATTGAGTTCATTCTATTTGGTTTCTGTTATCAAGGTAATTGAAAACCATGGGTGCTTCCAAAATTCTCCACATCCAGATTTCTTTCCAAGTTCTGGACCTGTATTTGCATAGTAAAACCAATGCCTAAGAAACCCTCCTGTTTTATTTTCAAATTTAATACATGCACAGTTTATAACACCTTTCTTCTCCCCACAAAAAAACATTACTTACGTGCACAACCAAAGTGGTAGATCATGGTATCCAGGTTCTTTTGTGCAAGGCTTTACCAGATGCAAGACTTTACTCAAGCACAAACTTGGGTAAAAAACCACCACCACCCAAAAAAATCTTGGCATGATGATATGTATGATTGTATTAAGACTCCTGTACCTCAGCATTTTATCAGTCCACAGGACTACATCAGTAATAGAGATGTACCCAAATAGGAATAATAATGGGAAGTACCAAAACAACCTGTGAGAAATGAAAAGTGAAAAATATGGGATCTAATATGATAAAATGAGATCTAATTTCAGTATTTGTTTTAGAAATTCTCTGAGTTAACTGGAACTCAGAAGTAAAATATAGGGCATCATGAACTAATAGAACAAAGGATCCGAATGGGAAAATCTCAGACAAAGCTTGATTTCTAACCACAAGGATTTTTGTGAATCCAGGCTCCCTTTAAATCACCCCCTCCACTCCACTTTGCCTCAAATATCACTATGTGTGATCAACTTGGGGTTACAAGACTGAGCCTCGGGGAGGGGGGCATTTTTCATAAACCCTTTCTTCTCCTGCTTAATTTGCCCTTCCTCTCACCAGCCCAACGTGCTGCAGCCTCCACCCTGCTCACAAAACGACCCTTTAAAGGGTCGTTTTATGAGTGGAGCATGCAGCCCATGACTGCCCCTCTCCCTCTTTCCTGCTAGATTTAAAGGGCCCTCCAGATGGTCAGTGGGCCACGTGCTCCCCACCAATTAGCTAAAGACCTTTAACTCTGACAGGAGGGGAGGGAGAGGGGTGGCCAGGCAGGTGGTCACTCTTGGAGATGGGACTTGGGGTGGGGCTTGAGGCATCCCTGCCCACACCTGGAACACACACACCCCAATCCTCCTGCTAGAGTGACAAGGGGACCTGGCAATCCTAATTACATGAAGTGACTTCAGCTGCTAAAGCTTGTTGCTATGCTGCAGCAAAAGTCAGATTCTGTTCAGAGAGGAGGCACCACTGGATGGCCTCATCCTTAACTCCACAGATGAGCTGATCTCATAACAAGCCTTCCAGAAAATCCCCAAGTTCACAATGTTCCACAAAATGACAGAGCTCTGCATGTATTCTTCTATATTTTCACTGGCTCGCTGATCATGCTTTAAAAAAGAGAACCTCTGTAGAATAACTGATGGTGTTGGGCAAAAATGTGACTTCAGTAGAGCTATCAGTTCATCATAAGTTTTTGTACTTGGTGCAGCAGGTGCTGACAGAGAACGAACAATAGCAAAAGCTTTTGTTCCACAGGCAGTCAATAAAATTGGATACTTTTGTTCTGCCCCTTGATTTTATTAGTTTGTAGATGGTAAGTCCTTCTGCATAACAGTCCCAAGAGCCAGGTTGACTTACATCAAATTCCTCTATATGGCCCAATGCAGCCATTTCTATAGTTAGTCAGCCCTAATGTGGAAGGCAAGGAACACGCTATTCTGATCTCAACTTATTTCCGCAGGTTCCTGGGTGTTTTAATAGCAGGGGGATCCCATGCTCATCACCACATTTTGTGTAGTGGAGCAGTTCTGTTTGGCTGAAGGCCTCTTTATTAACAATAATTGTAGGGCAGGTAACTTGGCTATTGGAATAAGTAATAACAATACTTAACTAAGCTATTTCTAGAGCTCCAAGCCAGGGTTGTCCTGGATTTGTTCTGCAGATTCTTAGTAGGCCCTGCACTCCTGCAGGCTGATAGCAGGGAGACTGAGAAAAGAAGCACTGAGTCCCTCCTATTCTCCTGCTAGCTCTGAGGCCTACTGGGATAGCCTCTTAAAGAGGCAGTACACATCATGTACAATTCATTGTTTTGTTTTCAGTTAGGTCTTGTTTTGCTTTAGAACAGGGCCATTGCAATATAGCCACGTTTGATTGTCTAGATGGTGACATCACTGCTCCCATGTAAACAAAGAAACAATATTCAAGGCGCCAACAGATGAACTTGTGAGGTCAATCAGTGAACATTTGGAGCCCACCAATGTTTTTTTTCCATTCAACATACTGTACTTTATCTCAATATTTATAAAATTTATACACTGCACTTCTACTTTAAAATCACGCACTCTAACTCACAACAATATCAATAATTTTAAACAATAAATGTATTTAAAAGACTAAAACAACTACAACCAATACAGCAGCAACAACAAAAAACTAAGTCAATTACAGACCAGCAAGAACAACAAAAACAGTACAGCACAGGTTAGAGTAGTGAGCAGGGGTTGCACTGAGAAAAATTTCATTACACTTTTGGCTTCGGGAGGCAAAAAATTACCATGATGGTTTCATTTTTTGGGTAGGGCACTACTGGTTCAGGTTTAAAAGCTGTGCCATGCTTTTGTGTTGGATCATTTTCTGCACACGTGCACTGCAGACACAGTTCTGTTCCATGCAGAGCCAATTCAAGGGTCTCCGGTGCAGCAGCCCTGGCACATAATGCCACCAAACTTGCACAGAATGCAGTCCTTCCTCTCCAGTGTGGTGTAGTGATTAAGAGCAGCAGACTCTACTCTGGAGAACCGGGTTTGATTCCCCACTCCTCCACATGAAGCCAGCTGGGTGACCTTGGGTCAGAGCTCTCACAGCCCCACCTACCTCCCAGGGTGCCTGTTGTGGGGAGAGGAAGGAAAGGTGATTGTAAGCTACTCTGAGACTCCTTCGGGTAGTGAAAAGCAGGGGAATAATCATAAAGAGAGACCCCCTTCAATTCAACAGAATATTTTTCTAAACAATACTCTAGATATTTGGGATTCCAAAAGACAAATTATAGCACCTGACATATCTATCTTCTTTTCTAGACCAAAACTGGTTCCTGCCGAGCAAGGACTTGCACACATTTAGGATTTGGAGAAATAAAAATCAAACACACTTGATGTATATTACTAAAAATGGTACTATATTTGCAAAATTAACTATCAAAAACAGCTTAACTCCACAATCCCTTGGTTTCAGTACTTACAGCTTCAAAACTTGACTCATAATCATGATGTTAAAAAGGGAATTGGGAGACCCCTTACTGACTTCGAAAACCTCATAAAATTGAACTCGGGAGGCTACAAGGGTTCACTTTCTAAACTATATAAGATACTTATGTCACCTGTCAAGATAAAAAAAATATACCAATCAAAAAGCATGGCATATAGATTGTGGAAAACATTTCACACCACAACAATGGAGTAGTATATGGCAATCCTTTGCACTTCAATCTAATGTGATAAACATCAAAATTCTGTTATTTAAGTTAATGACCCGCTGGTATCTCTTCCCCCTCAGACTTCACCATATCAAGCCACGTAATTTGTCTCTGTGTTGGAAAGAATGCAGGGAACTTAGGAGTTACCTACACTGTTGGTGGAGCTGTCCTGTGATCCCTTCCTTTTGGGATAGATTATTGACTTAGATTTAATTAATCACTGGGTATGACAATGCCTAAATGCCCAGAATCACTACTTTTGAATACATGAGCAAATTGGGATATCCCAATAATTTGTAAGAATCTTATATCAATATTACTATTAGTGGCTAAATCCCTAATAGTTTTAAACAGGAAAAACAAATCTCAACCAACATTGCAATGTAATCAGAAACTATGGAATTATCTTATAATGGATAAATTATCAGGAAAAAAAATCCACCTTATGCAAATTTGTCACTTGCACTCTACTTTCGTGGAGAAATTATCACCTTTTCTGGATGACATTTTAAAAAATAATTTGCAAGAAGAATCTATCCCAGACTGCTATAATTTTATAATGTTGTTTTAAAATTGTCTCCTTTCTTATAACTCTTATCTCCACCTCAAAGTCAGTACTATTTTTATTTTTGTTAGATATTGTACCATAAGCATTTTCTTCTGTTTATATACGCCAATGTAAATAAGCATATATATCACCTAGTCTAGTTAACATTACTGCTTGTGCCTTGTATTGTTGTTTTAGATGAACATGTTATATTGTTGATAAAACTATATTTGAAATTTTAAAATAGAACGTTTTTTAAAACCAGGGTATAAAAACCAACTCTTCTTTTTCATCCTCTGCAGGCCCCTCCCTCTGAAATGCTACTGGAAATTTGCTTTTTAGAATAGGCGGTTTTAATTTGGCTTCCTTTTAGGTTTTAACAACCTTCCTTGCTCCCCCCCCCCACACCTTCCTATAGCTCCCATTTCAAGCCATATGTGTGATGGGGATATAATCATAATCAATCACAGTGTTCATGGGAGCACTAATTGATTACATGTTTTCCATCTCATTCTGGATTACATTATTATGCCTGTGGCACTTGACATTTAATTCACCATCCTGGAGTCCTGAAATAATCAAAGTGTGGAGCTATATATTTTGAGGCCCCTGATTACAAAAAAGAGATAATAAAATTAATGTGATATTTTATGTAAAGGGCAAGTGCAACTTTATAGGAAGCCAGACATTCGAAATATCTTTTCTTTCATTTCTTAAAATGAGTCTGGTCTAAGTAGATTATGATCCTGATGGCATCCAGGCTCTGGAATGGAGAGGAATATTTACCTGAAGGCATATCAATGACTGAACATGGTACAAAGATAGGAGTTGTTATTTATTTATTTATTTATTTATTTATTATTTTGAATTTATATCCCGCCTGCCCAGCAGATGCTGGCTCCAGGCGGCTAACAACAATATTAAAACACATCCATACGTAATTTAAGTTAAGGTTAAAATTAAATAGAAATTAAGACCATCAGCAGTAAAATTAACACACAAAGAGTGGCAATACAATATCCCACATAGCAGCGTAGCCTATAGGTCCCAGGCCCGGGCAATGGTCTCCAGCATTGATTTCCCAGGCTAGAAATTAACCCACCAGGTTCCCAGGGGCCACTTCCCCCAGTGGTGGCTCCTAATTAAAAGCCTGGCGGAAGAGCTCTGCTTTAGAGGCTCTGCAGAACTGTAAAAGGTCCCGCAGGGCCCTGATGTTCTCCAGGAGCTCATTCCACCAGTGAGGAGCTGCCACTGAGAAAGCCCTGGACCTGGTGGTCACCAGTCTAGCCTCTCTAGGGCCAAGGAGGGTCAGGCGATGTTGCATGCCTTACCGCAGTGCTCTCTGGGGTATGTATGGGGAAAGGCGGTCCCTTAGGTAGGCTGGCCCCTGACCATGTGCTTTAAAGGTTAAAACCAGCACCTTGAACTGGATCTGGTACACTATAGGCAGCCAGTGCAGTGCCCTCAGCACAGGCTGGATGTGGTCTCGGACCGAAAGGCCCATCAGCAGCCTGGCCACAGTATTCTGCACTAGCTGCAGCCTCCAGAGCTGAGGCAAGGGCAGCCCCATGTAGAGAGTGTTGCAGTAGTCCAATCTCGAGGTGACCATTGCATGGATCACTGTCGCCAGGTTCCCTTCAAAGAAGGGAACCAACTGCCTTATCAGCCGTAGATGGTAAAAGGCTGCCTTGGCAGTGGCTGCTACCTGGGCCTCCATGGATAAGGAAGCATCTAGGAGCACTTCCAAACTCCGGACCCTCAGTGCCCCCCTGAAGGCCAGCAATGGGATCCCCACCCCGGCCCGCTCCAACTCAGGCACAGAACCTCCGTCTTTATTGGATTTAGCCAACAGATCTAACAACACCAGCACCGCTGTACCACCACAATCCAGATGCCGATGGAGGTCATCTGTGAGGGCGACCAGTGCCGTTTCCATCCTGTGACCCAGCTGGAAGCCAGACTGGAATGGGTCCAGCATGGAAGTGTCATCCAGAAAGCTCTGCAACTGAATCGCTGCCGCCCTCTCCAAGATCTTGCCCAAATAGGGCAAGTTGGACACCGGCCAATAGTTGGCTGATTTGGCCGGGTCCAGAGATGGTTTTTTCAACAGAGGGAGGACCATTGCTTCCTTGAGTGCCCCCTGGAACAGTCTCTCAGTGAAGGACTTGTTAACAATATCCCAAAGGGCACCTTGCAACCCCTCGCGGCCAGCTTTTATAAGCCATGAAGGACACGGATCAAGGCTGCAGGAGGTTGGGCGTACAGTCAAGAGCAATCTGTCGACTTCCTCCAGACTGAGTGGACCGAAGCCATCCAGAATGGAACTAGAAGATGTGCATGGAGCCTCAAGTTCACTAACTGTCTCAACCGTGGCTGGGAGATTGTGGTGGAACAGCAAGATTTTATCTGCAAAATAGCTCGCAAATCCTCGCAGCCAGTATCCAATTCCCTATTGTTTAGCCTGCCCTGTGGCAGCTCCGTTAAAGATCTAATTGTTCTAAATAATTGTGCCGGGTGTGAGCTTGCAGACGCAATCGTGGCTGTGTAGAATTCTCTCTTCACGGCCTTGACTGCCACCTCATAGGATCTCATAAACGTCCTATAAGATGCTCTTGATGCTTCATCGTGAGCGTGCCGCCACCGTCTCTCTAATCATCTGAGTCCCTTTTTCATCTGCTGCAGCTTCCCAGTATACCAGGGAGCCTGCTTAGAGCAACGGTGCAGAAGGTGTCGGGGGGCGATCTCGTCACTTCCTGCTTTTTATCTCCAGTCCAGTGTACACTTTCTTCTCTGTCTGGACCCAATAGCATAGGCTTTCTTCTGTTTCTTTCTCTCTGCACCCAGAAGCTCTCTGTTCTCTTATAAGTTCAAACCCCTCTTTTTTTTCTCCACATGCCATTCTCCTTTCCCCCTCTGTGCAATGACATTCCTTCTTTGTGTTCAAAACTTTGTTGTGTGAGTGTTAGGGTTGCCAGCCTCCAGGTGGGGCCTGGAGATCCCCCGCTTTACAACTGGTCCGCAGCTGACAGAGATCAGTTCCCCTGGAGAAAATGGCTGCTTTGAAGGGTGGCCTCTATAGCATTGTACCATGCTGAGGACCCTCCCTTCCCCAAACCCTTCCCTCTCCTGGATCCACCCCCAAAGTCTCCAAGTACTTTCCAACCCAGACCTGGCAACCCTAGTTTGTGTGTGTGTGAGGAGAGAGAGAGAGAGAGTTTTGTTGGGCTCATTATGCCAGGGCTGTCCTGGTTGCAACTGGGTTTGCCTCCCCTATTTCACTGTATTCATGCCCTCATAATCCAGCTTTTCTCAGTAGGAAAGCAATGTGAACTGTTTAGATGAAGAATAACAAGCCAGTGAGGTGGATTAGGCTGAGTGTGTGTGTTCAGACCAAGTTCACCCAGTGCATTTCCTTTCTAGACTGGGAATTTGGAACCTAGACTTCTTAGATAGTAGGCTGATATACACTGCTGTCTCTTTATTCTTGCACTGCCACATAGGAGTTGTAGCTGTTCTCTGGGGAAGACTATAGTTCTGTAGACAAACACATAGCCCTCAGCCTGTGTCATGGTGCCTTCACATGTTCTTGACCAGCACATGAAGCAACTTATGTACAAAAGCTCACAATGCCCAACCATTTCATGTTTTCCTCTGGGCCTTAGGCTCAAAGCATTGACCATGAGATTTCTGTAGTGGATGTCAATAAATCAAAAGTAGGTTTGCAACTTACAGATACCTGAACTACACCTGAACACCGTACTTAAGATTACTACAGAACATTGTCTCCTGATGTTGATGCAATAATTCAAAGCAAGAGGTGTCAGTTATCAGAGACTGTTAAATAACATAATGCATGAGTGCTAATGTTTTAAGCATGTTTTATTTTAAGTCTTTAAAAAATCTTTGTGTTTGTGTCCTTTATAAAGCTTATATCTCTGCTACCTGGCATTACATTTTATGACACACATGGCCCAGCCCAACAAAGTCTCATTTATGTCAGATCCAGCCCTCATAATAAATGAGTTCAACACCCCTGCAGCAGATGATGCAAATTACTCTGAAGGGAAACTGGAGATGCAGAACAAATCACTGAAGTCAAATCAGAAAGTTGTGGATCGAAAGCCCAGTAAATCAAAAGTAAGCAGAGAGTGCATAATGGGCCTTAGTGAAGAAAAGAAATGATGAAAAGGGAAGAAGAAGAGAAGCTGTGATGTGACAGTCTGTGCTTGAGGGCCCACGAATATCTGCTGCAATCCTGGTGGAGGACACGGGATCATAGAGCTGATCTCAGGGCCCTGATCTGTAGTTCTGAAAGCTCCTTGTCTATCAGTAATGCAGGATCCAGGCAGCTAGGCCACTCATGGTTGAGTCTGATCCAACTGAGGAGACAGAGTAAGGTGTCTTTAGCCATCTAAGAAGCCGTCTGCCTTTCCTCTTGCCTTTCCAACTGGACCCCTGCCCGAGTTCCCTATAATACTAGAGAAGCTGAATTTGATTTCAGATCTGCAGAGTATATGAAGGGTGTCCCCTCTCATCCTCCTATAAATAACAGTAATATAATTAACCATTCTAAACAAATATCCTAAGTCTACCAAGTAATTATTTGATGTTGCTATTGGTATTATTGCTGTATACTTGTTTTACATTAGCTGTGTATCATTGCCTGAATCAACTGCACCACTGAGGTGACAGGGTGAAATGATTCAGCTGGGAAGTGAACCCAGAGAAGCCACAGCTGCCATTAATTGTCCTGGTGGCACCTGGGCACAACATGCTGTCAGAGATCTTCAGATTAGTCTCTTCTCAAACCCCAGATTCGTGGTTACACAAAACAAATGAAGCTGAGCTTTGAGTACTCGAGGTTTCTTCTTGGGTCTCTTCTGGGTCATGCTGCACTTGCAGCACTGATGTTTGTGAAAGAAAGTAGTTTTAACTCTTAGGCAGCAACTGATTGATCCACGACAGACATCAGCTTATTTCCTGAAGGCGAAGACTCTGAAAGAGTATACATGTTTCTTCTCATCTTACCCTGATGTTGCTTTCTGAATTAGCTGCATTAACCATAACCAGAATTCAACAGTCCAGCTGTGTGTAGTTTCACAGTGAAAGAGGCTTCTAATATTTTGTAATGTAGCATCTATTTTATATAGGCACAATTTTTAACCTAGTATTCAATGATACTGATTTCTTACTGTTCTATAATTTTATTTTACTTCCCCATGCATGTGTACAGTACCCCAATATTCTGCTTGGCAGGAAGCAGATCAGTGGGCCCTCATGCTCACTAATATACAGAACAGAGCTACAGTCATGTTGCTTCTCTCTATGGGAATGATAAAGGTAGAAGAAAATTAAATTTCCATGATATACTTTTTATCAACCTGGCAACTTGGTATCAAGTGGAACTACATTAGAAGGTCATCATTATTTACAACTCTATAAATCTCACCAGCTTCATCTTCCCTTTAAAAACCTTACCCCACCAAAACCATTGAAATGCACTCTGTGGTGGAATGGTTCTGCTCTGACCTGCGGGCCCTGTTCCACTCTGCTCTCCAAGGTTTTCCCAACACAGAGAGGGGCTTTTCTCTCTCTCTCTTCACCTGCTGCCACCACCTGACCTTTGCAGGAATTGCCCACTGGAAGGGTCAGGACTCCCAGTTTCCCTTCCAAGTTCTGAGGCGTTGCCTCTGTGTCTCCCGCTACCCAGAGTCTAGTTACCATAGGGACAGCTTGCTGCCTTGTGCACCAGCAAGGGAGTAGCCACTTGTCAACTGATTGCCCTCCCCTTCCTCCTGGTGCTCCTTTCAAAATAGCATGTCCAAGATGGTGGAAGTCTATGTGGTACAGAGAATCACTACCAGCATCAGAAGTTAAAAAGAATTTATTTAAAAGAAAATGTTTACAAGCATACTCTTAGCACAGACTGAGCAAGGGATTCAAAAGAAATGGATAAAATGCAATTCCTCTGACCCTCCCTCTATACATGCCCTGTCAGATGTTAAATATAAGACAGGCTTCTTAGCTTAGAAATTTACAGATTTTTACATGACTTCCATTACCTTCAAGGTGTGCAGACCAGCACATGGCAATGGCCGCCTCCTCCAGATCTCAGTTAAGAGCTCTGTCTGCTTTGATGGAAACAGCACTAAAGAGCCCTTCTTCCTTGCTCCCAGGACATTTATCATCTCTCTTTTCCCCACTCACTGACCAGGTCAGGCTGGGTCAGAGTTGTTTTTTCTAAAGTCTTCAGAAGTTTCTTCCTGAAGTCCCTGCTGGGGGGGGGGGGGAGCTTGAGCATGCCATTGTCTCTTGCTAGACCCATTAGCATTTCTAAAAAGGTGGCTGAGGTAGGGCAGAAAGCAATTGAACTGACCTCCCCCCTCCTGCCTGTCCTCTGCCCAGAGAGAAAAACCTTTTAAACAGAAAGTGAAGGTTTTGCTTAGTTCAAACCTCCAAAGAGAAAAGAGGTATTTCTTCACACATTCTGTTCTTAAAATTAAACTATGTACCTGCAAACTATAATTATAAGACACTTTATAGCAGTTTGACTGCTTGTTAGCATATAACCTGAGCATGGCAACTTGCCTTTAAAAACAAATAAACAGGATTCATCCCAGTCTTATTTCTAAGGCAAGATTTTCCCATGGGGCAGGATACTGCATTATAAATAGGTTTTATTTGTGGGTATCTCTGAAGTACCTGCTTGTGACATTTTGTACTGTTCTGTAGGATATTATGAATTTCTTTTTATAGAGAATCCACCAAAAGACAATTGGAATCAGACTATTGAAACATTTCAGTGCATTCATTATTTGGCTGTAGACAGACAGACAGCTAGATAGATAGACAGACAGATCTTTCTTTTATGAACTATGCTTTCAGGGGAAGATCTAGAGTTTCACATATATTATACTCATATGTAGACGATTGCTCACTCCTTAATCCTTAATATTGGCATAAATCACAACTTCCTAGGATTTCTATAACAAATAGTGCAGCTGCTTTTTGGCCAGATCTATAGATCACAGGGTAAACTTTGACCACTTACACACCCTGAAAATCTTCAATTGGGATACACTGGGGCCGAGGACAGACTGGCAATCTAAAGCGGGGCAGGCACGCTGCGGAGATGGAAGAAAGGAGCACGTTCAGACATGCACATCTGTCTGTCGGCTCCGTTTCATACTTACCCGTCTTCCAGTCGCTTTCCTTCCGCTTTAGCAGGACACCGGGTAAAACCGGTGTTCAGGGGCCGTCCTCTGCATGCCTCCCGCTTCCAAACAGTGTGAACTGGAGGAAGCGGGAGGCATCCGGAGGCGGCAGTGTGAACGTGCCGCACAAAGTTATGCGCATGCGAAACACATCAAAGGAAAACAAAAAAAAAGCACAGCGGCGCGTGCGAGCTGCGCGCGCCGGCTCCGTGGCAGTCTGAACGCTCCGTATCGCCGCTGATCCGCATTGCTCTGGCCAGTGTGAACGGCCAGCTCCATGGGGTTTTTCCCCCGCACCAGTTTCCTCTGCTTTGCCTCCGCTTTAGATTGCCAGTCTGTCCTCGGCCTGGGTGCCTCCAACAGGAGTCTCTAGCTCAGAGAATACATCTTGTTGAACATCCCAAAAAACAAGTTGCTGTAGGTCAAATCTACATCTGACTTTCCCACTGGAATCATTCTAGTTTCAAAAAACTCCATCTATACCTGTTTCTAGTTTCAAACCATACTTGTTCTAGTTTAAAAATTACTGTTTACATTCGTTAATTGCCCTCCTGTGTTCAAGCTAGCATTTTACTGCTTTAAACTGATCCTGTTGCTTTGTACTCTTCAGACCCAGGGAGTGAAATTTGAAACCAGCATGAAATGAGTGTAGGAAAAGACAGCAGTCAGACTACTTCAGAGGGGAGGTGTAAATTGGGCTGTAGTCTAAACGACTTCTCCACTATAGTCCCAGGATTCTTCTATAGTAATGGCAGAGCTGCTAACATTATTCATATGACCAAATAGTGCCCTGGGGAAACCATGATCACAGCAGCATTCCAGATGCTGGACAGGCAGGAATATTCCCTATTATCAGCACCAGCAGGTGTCTCAGAATGAGGGACTAACCTTGTAGACACTCCAGAAGTTACAGCTGGTACAGAATGTTCCAGCCAGAATATTGATTGGAGTGTGCTGTAGGGGCCCTATTGCTCCAGTCTTGTTCTATCTTCAGTGGTTCCCCATTGCTTCTGGGCCCAATTCAAGGTTCTGGTATTGATGTTTAACACCCTAAATGGCTTGGGACCAACAGACGTGAAGGACTGCCTGCTCCTGTATGAACCTACCCACTCCAGTCGTCTTCCGAGGTCCTGCTTTGTGTGCCCCCTGCCATCGGAGGCTAGGTGGGTGGCAACACAAGAAAGAGTCTTCTTGGTTATGGCGGCAAAATTTTGGAACAACTTTCCAATGAGATCAATCTGTCTTCCTCTATGATTATCTTCTGCCAGCTGCTAAAAACTGTTTGGTTTGGTTTTCCCTCATTGTCTTATTAGCCCTTCTCTCTGTTTGCATGGTTTTATGTCTTTATGTATTTCTATGTTTTATTAATTGTTTTAAATATGATTGATAGATAGACAGACAGACAGACAGACAGATGTATGTATGTATTTTAAATGCTTTCAATGCTTGAAGTGTTTCAGTATTTTAATGCTTTGGGTCCCTGAATTGGGTGGAAAGACAGCATAGAAATGCTTTAAATAAAATAAAGGAGCATCACATATATCCTGAGGGCGCGATCATACGCACCCATTTGCGACACAAGAAGGACGATTCCCCGCCGGCTCAAAGTGGCGTGATCACACAAGCACATCTGGGAAGCATCCTGCAACCGGTGTCAAAGTGTCGCAAACCACTTTGAGCCAGTGGGGAATCGACTTATTTAGCTACCAGTGAAAAGGCAGTCTCAAATGGTTTGCAACAGCCCAGAACTGACCTTTCCTGGTGTGATCGCGCCAGCGCAAACAAGTGGCATTGGGGAGCGGGCTTTTTGGGGGGGTTTCCCCCTCCCATCCCAGTATGCGCATCATCGAATGATCCCAAGGGTGGGCATGCAAGTCATCGATCCCTTGTAGAAGCAGATAAGCGCACTGAAAACGGCCGGTGAAAAAAAACCCAACTCGCCCGTGGCTGTGTGTGATCACACAGTGGCGGTTCGCCCTCACAGGTCCATGGACCTGTGTGATCCTGCAAAAGTGGCACAAATTGCACCGGCACAAATTTGAGTCACTTCCCATCTGGCTTATCTTGCTCGTGTGGACAGGGCCTAAGTGTTTCTTCTGTTACCAGGTTGCAAGTGGTACATATGCCACCCCAGTACACAGGTAGTACATATATCACCCCATTAAATATACTACTACCATGTTAAAAAATGCCCCATTAAAAGGCATAAGAGGAAGAAGGCATCCACAGAGTTTAGCTTGGCTTTAAGCTATTTTAATTTTTAGCTATTCCAACCAAAGTTGCTAGTTCAATATTAGAAGTTTACTAGCTCTTAGGGTGCGATCACACGGGCATTTAAACCCGGGTTCTCCCGCGCTGCTCTTTCAAGCGCGATAGGTACTTGTTTTTCCTGGTGGTTGGAAAAGCGGGCTCAAGTGCGGGGGGGGGGTGGCTTCGAGATGGGAGACAGATGCGGCCCGTCTAGTCAGCCCCTTTAATTGCGATGGGGAACAGCCGCGAGGCCCGCAATAAACGTCCGTGTGATCGCACCCAAAGTCTCCTTTTCCAGTTGTCTTTCTGTCTTACCTTTGCTGCTCCTGGTAGCCCAGCCAAATATCTTATTAGCTTGATAGCTTCAACCCCAAGCTTGCAGGTAGATCCTCTTAGACCTTTGCTTGTCAATCATTTCAGTCAGGTTTGTGTATTTAGAATATTTATATCTACACTCTCACCATAGTAGTTACTGAGGTAACTTCTAGTCTATATGGCAAAACAATGGAATAATCAATTAAATACAAGGAAAGATAGTTTAATAACAAAGTAGCAATAAAAACAATTTAAGTTCAGGCCCATGACTAGAGAGAAAACACCATGCTGGGGATGGAGCAGCTGCCAGAAAAGCAGGAAGTCCATTGTATTTCACAGTTGCAGAACTTATCTCTATTTTTTAAATAGATTGGCTGGCTGTATATTATACCTGGAAGATTTATCAGTGACTTACATTAGGACAGAGATGTTCTGGTTGCATATAAGAGTGGGTGCTTCATTGCATCCTAAAATCAGATACTAGTAAGTTGAGACTCATCTTCTTCATCTGAGTACACAGTTACCTTCTTTAGAATCCCCCTGCCCCCACCAAGGACCCCTAGAGGTACGTTGTTCTTGGCTCAGGCTAATGGGAAAGGGGGAGGGTAAGGGAAATTGTGCTTATGCATAACTTTATAAAACCTGCCTCACATGTTATATATGATGGGGGAGAGAAACATGAACTTGGTTTTCCCTCTCAGATGAGGCTTCCCGCTTTTATAATTAAATGGACCAAGCCACTGATATGATAAAATGTGTTTCCATTTACGCCACCTTAGGATTAAATAGGAGAAATGTCTTATAAAAAACTTCTGCTGTTTCTTATTATTTAGGTAATAACAGCCTTTCCATAACAGCCTTTCCATCCACAAGCAACCAAGGCTGTAAACAATAAAAAACAATAAAACCACAGTATTATAATACAATAACAGAATGCTAGAACAATTACATCCCATGCAACAGTCAAATAATACCCACAGAATCAATAAAACAATAGCCTACAAATGCTAGAGATTTAATTTTTGGAGGCCTTCCAGAATGTCTGTTGTCAGCTCCAGAAAATATATAAAGATGGGGTGAGTCTGACAGGTGTGATTGTTACAATGTTGTAAACATTTAAAAAGTTCAAAATGCTTTTTCATGACATAGAAAGATTGCTGTTCACCTCCTCTAGTAAATCTGTGGTGAGGACACAGTTTTCAGTAGTCCTTGGAAACACTGTGTTACATTTATCAGCATATTTGGTTATATTCCAAATGTAAGCCATAGAGGGCATTTACCTTGATTTTTCATTTACTGTTGATGCTATTGAAATCAGTAGATTTTTATTAGTTGTCCTAGTTAGCGGTGTGCAGGAGGGGGATTGGCTTTTTTTCAGCTTTGGGTATAATAAAGCCAAAAAAATGGTATTCCTGAATATACCCAAATACCAATACCAGTACTGTATTGGTATCTGAAAATATTCGGTATTCCTGAATATATTCGGCTCCATTATATCCTATGGGGCCATTGTAGTCAATGGCAAAAATCTTAGGAGTATTCAGTGGGCTGGGTAGGAGGGGGTTTGAGGTAGAGGAACCAAATTTGTACTGTAGCTGCTGGAGCCTCTCCCCAAAATAAACCCCAAGTTTGGAAAAGGATTGGACCAGGGGGTCTAATTCTAGCAGCATCCAAAGAGGGTGTCCCCAATCCTCCATTTTTTCCTATGGAAGGGGGGAAAGGCAGGCAGATAAAACCAACAGCCCAGCATTGTCTCCCAGAGAATCTGTCTGCAATAGAAACACTGGGGTGTAGTGTAGTGTGAGGGGGCGGGTTTGCAAGGCCAGCAGCAAAACCAGTGCAGTGTGCCCACCAGAACCACTGTAGCAGTGCCAAAACCCACCAGGACTAAGATCAAATCTGAGAATCTCTGAAGTATAAACTGAGGGGACATGTTTGCAAGGCCAGCAGCAGAACCAAGTGCAATGTTCTAGTGCTAGCAGCCAGTGCCAACCAATGCTCCCTCCAAGCTGTGGAGTCTTGTGAGCAAAAATTCTACTTTGTGAGCTACTGGCATTGAAGTTGTGAGTGAGTGATTTGGCTGATGTCTAAATTAGTTTGCTCTGGAGCCATCCTTCCTGAGTTAAGACAAAAATGTGTGAGCCGGAGGCTAAAAAACTGTGAGCTAGCTCACACTGACTCAGCTTAGAGGGAACACTGGTGCCAACCGGCCTAGCAACAGAACCCAGTACCTGGTGCAAACTAAAATAACTGAGAAGTACATCTGAGAATGGATGCATTGGAAGAAGCAAGTGGATTGAACTCAAAATTAGATAGATACCTGTGGTACTGTCCAGAACCACACAGCCATCATTCTGTTATGCTGTCTTGCTTACACCATTAATGGCACTTTCTTCATTCACTCTTTTTAAAAGAGTGGAAGGTAATTACAACTATTTTATTTTATTGCTCAGGAAATCTAACATTGCCAGTAGAACCTTAGAGGGTATAAACTGAAGGACTTGCACACGAGACAAGTGAGTTTGAAGGAGAAAAACTCAAGTCTGCCCCTGGCAGTGAGCAGTTTATTTTTAAACATACACAGACTTACACGCCACGCCCTTAGGTTGCTGCGTCAGCGTTCAGTAGACAATCAACATGGAATCAACATGAGATGATGAAACAACTGTCTCAAGAGCCACTGTTTGCAGAAGGGCTTATTAGCCAGCCAGCTTCAGGAGGACAATGCTCATTGTGTAGCAGGGAGGGGGGAGAAGCATGGATTTTGACCTGGCTAGCATCCCAGTCTCAGATCTTCCCTACAATAAACTTTCGAGAATCAACACCGCCTTTGTCAGATACCTTTGTCAGGGGGTTTTGATTCTCAAAAACTTATACCCCCAAAATTGTGTTGGTCTCTAAGGTGCTACTGGCCTCGAATCTCGCTGTTCTACTGCAGACCAACATGGCTACCCTCTGAAACTATTGCCAGCAGAGTTGATCAACAGTATCTATAATTCGTTCCAAAGACAAAGGATTTATTATATATTGAACCAGAATTAAAAAATAAGACAGGTCCTACATGAAGTGGAACCATGAAATAAGGACTGGCTTGCAGACCAAGAGGATATGGACACAAGCATTTCACTCTGGCTGGGTAACTGAAGAGCAGCAACTTGACCTATAGCAGGGGTGGGCAAATTGCGGCCCGCGGGCCACATGCGGCCCTCCACAGAGTTTTTTGCGGCCCGCCAAAACAGTCGGCCATGTGGTTTCAGTCAGGCCTCCGATGGGCCCAGAGCGCAGAGAAAATTGTAGAAAAGTGTGATAGGGTACATTTGTCTTATTAAACTGATTCTAAAATTAAATGTGCTTACAGCTATAGATAATATGAAATTAGCACAATAAATAAATTGAATAAAACTACCACTATTTTATTTAATTTATATTTATTGATTTTTATGATACAATTTATACCTTTTCTGAAATACAAAGTTAACTAATGAATGCGATCATTTTAAAAGGTGCAGCCCTCCACTAACCTCCGCTCCCACAAAGTGGCCCCTGAGCCAAAACAATTGCCCACCCCTGACCTATAGGAAGAACAACTGTTCAACCTCCCATGGAAGTAGACACAAATCGTGTAGGCTGACAGTGTTGCCTGTCTGGAAACATAACACACTTGCTTTGCACACTCATCTGGAATATCTAGAAGAGAGTCACCCATGCCTCATTGCTGAATGCTCTCTCCATCTGTCTGACATCAGCTTGGTCTGGGCACTCCTCTGCTCTACCAGATGCTCAAGCATGGTGTAGGTGGAGTTCTAGTGAGTGCAGATGTTGCTGATCAGGCAGTGCTATGGCTAGATAAAATCAAAAAGCATAGGAAAACTTAAAAAATAATTTAAATAATAGTTTAAAATAAAGTGCAAACCAGTCCTGGCACAAATTAAGAAGAGGGTCTTCACAGGCAGGGAGGCGGCAGCAGCCAGCATAATAAATCCAAGGCACAGACAGATCAGAGCAGCCAGAGGCACACCAGCAACACTCCAAAAAACTCACATTGAAATAAAATCAAGCTTCAGCTGGGCATGCTTTTTATCCTCTTTTTCTATGATCAGAAAGCTGTGGACTCTCAGAGAATTGTCATGATTGGGAAGACAGTTAGAAGTCCCCCCCAACACGTGATCCCATTTGCTTGGGAGAGACTCCTCCCTCCCCCCACCTTCCCATTGCCCAGTAAACTTGTTAAAGTGGGATGTCAGTCCTGGGATCCTTAAAAAGCAGGCCCCAGATATGTTTGAATATTCCCAAATATTTCCAGAAATATTCAGGACCCCAGATACTGAAAATTCCAGATATCCTGTGGATACCTGATTATACTCAGATTGACAAGGTATTTTTCAGATATGTATTCAGACCAGATATATCCAAGCACACATCCCTGCTCCCAGGCCTACTCTTTGTCACCTTCCCCAAACTGGACTCTTCTGACTACTTTTCTCTTCAGCAGTCACGATCAGACGGCTCTTTAGATCTGACCCAAGCACGAGTGCCTGGTGGATTTAAAGGACTCATTCAGACAGCGACATCTGGGAAATGGGCTGCTGCCATGATCAGCACGTCAATCTCCGCCAGGGAACCGTATTAAAAAGGTGAAAGTCCGGTCTAAAGCTTGCTGATGGGCCAATGGCAGACTTTCACCCATCTGGTCATTCCAGTGAGCAATCAGCTTGTGGGGATGGTCTGACTCCAGACCATTCCGAATGGCCACCAATTAAAAAAATTATTAGTGGTATGCACATAAATGCGTAAACATGCAATGGCCACAGAGCTCCACTCGAACGTTCCAGACAATTACATGTTTCTGAAGGGCCCATGAAACTTATGAAATGGTACCTAGAGGAAGGTACCACTGGCAGTGCTTTTAACATTCAAGTCCGCACATGCGTGGAAAAACAAGTAGATGGTGAGGCACATATGCGCATGCACAGATTTTTTAAAAAAACAAAAACAAACCCAACTGTGCAGTTCCTAAGCTGCCAGTGCAGAAACGGCCTTGGTATAGACTTGGTGAGTGAACAAGCTGTTATCAGCTATGACTGTCTGTGCCTAACTGAAATCTAGAGGCGTAAGAAGATTCCAATCTACTTTTCTTTCAATCAGTTACCTACTTTGTCAACCTCCTTCTTTTGCATAAAACAAAAGCAAAGATAGGACTGGATAGGACCCTAGGCTGCAATGATTCCAGTAAACTTTTTGCATAACATCCCCAACAAACTCTTACGTGTGTAAGAAATTTAACAACGGCCCCAGCTTTTTCCTATCTGTGATTAGCAGAGGATTGCTTTGTACCCCAGGTATGGCTTTCCTATCTGCACCTACCCAGAACTGTTGCTTCACAAGTTGTGGAATGTTAATTTGAAAAAAAAAACACCTACTGCAACTGGCTTCAGGCATCTTCTTCCCTGAACTTGTTCTGAATTTGTTTGGTAGGAAGTGGGAAAAGAAAATGGCTGCTTGCTACTCCAGTATTTCAGCAGAGCTAGAACAGTACACTGTTTAAAATTGCCAGTACACTTGAGTGTAAACACTGTATTGAGTTTCTGCCAGCTGCATAGCCACTAATGGTCAACCCTGGTGATCATCCAAGGCACAAATCCTTTGGAGCAGATGGAAGGCAGAAAGAAATAGATTATTCTTCAGGAGGGAAGAAAGTTCTGATACATGGCTTTGGGCTTTGCCTTCTTTTTAATTTTCTCTAGATTACAAATTAGCAAGTATTGATTTTTTTATGTGTTTGTCTTTCTCAAAAAAAAATCTTTATAGCTGGACATTGAGGAGGTGTTCTGTGTGTACACATTATATATAGCCACAGTTTTGCAAACAATATAAATAGAATTTTAAGAAGACTGAGCTGGTAGGATTAAGGCAAATAGTGATTAGCTTTCCCCAAAAGATTCCCGGGTGCATGTACTGGGTGCAAAACAGCCAAAACTTGGGGGGGGGGGGGGGGTGCTAAGCAGTTTCTTAACTCTCTCCTATTAAAACTGATGGGACATAAAAGTTCTTAATTTTAACTGGGACATACTTTTGTCAGCATTTGGCTTAGAGATGGGGCAATTTCCGAGAAATAGTCTTGTAGATTCTTGGGGCTTCTTCAATCTTTACCTGGGTGTACATAAATAAGATCAGTAATAGTAGATAAAGGTAGCTGTATGCATACCCAGCTAGTACTACTGTATATACAGTTGCAGGTCCTACATTAAGGATTGAATGACTCCTACCTTTTATAACAGGAGAAAAGGAGAGGGACAATTAAAACTAACTCTGTTGACTGGTATATTTCTATGATTTGTCCAAATTAATCTTCAGTTTAAACTCAAACTAGCTGTCAAGCAGGGGCGTAGACTTTGTAGATCACCGGGGGGGCGGGGGCTCTCTCGTGCGCACGGGACCATGTCCCCTCCGCTCCTCCCCCGCCCCAGGGAGGCAGACCCACGCTCGGGGTGCAGTCGCGGTGGCGGCAGCCAGCTGGCCGGCTGACTGCCGTGCGCAGGAGCATGTCCCCGCCGCCTCTCTCCCCCCCCACCCCAGGGAGGCAGACCCACGCTTGGGGCGCAGTCGTGGCGGCAGCCAGCTGGCCGGCTGACTGCCGCGCGTGGGAGCATGTCCCCGCCGCCTCTCTCCCCCCCCCGGCCCCAGGGAGGCAGGAGGGCAGGCCGGGGGTGGGGGGGAAGGAGAGGCGGCGACGGCCAGCTGGCCACCTGCAGGCACTCCCTTTTGCCAGGGGGGGCTGAGCTCCCCCTGGGAAATTTCGGGGGAGGCTCGAGCCTTCGAGCCCCCCCATAGTTGACGCCCACGCTGTCAAGCAAGGAGGAAAAAGACTGCAGAACAAGTCTGCAAGTTCTCAAGTCCTTCTCAATAAAATCAGTGAAGTCCTTCTTACCTACCCCACTCAGCTGTGGACGGAAGCTGTGACTCAGGGGTAGAACACAGGCAGAACCCCCATCTCTCCCAAAATAAATCTATAACATCTCCGGTTCAAAAATGTCAGGTAGGAGGTGTTGCTATTCAATATGGAATATGTGATATCATGTATAAAGTTCATATACACAAATGATAATACATGTACAATAGTGCTGATGATTGCAGAAGTTGTTAACGAATTTCTTCAGAATGGTCCTATATACTTCATTTGAACGAAGATCAAAGTATCAGTGTTGTCTTCTATCATTTATTTTCTATAGTATCAAAATGTATTATTTCCTAGAATAGTTTCCCATGTGGGTCATGTAGGTAACTTCAAGGTAGTTTCAAGTGGGCAAGTTTGCTGGGAATGCAAAAAAAGAGGAAGGTCTTGGCTGCATACCCTGCTAGCAAGCCTTCTAAAGCATCTGATTGGCAATTGTATAAAACAACGTGCTAGACCAGGGGTGTTCAACTCATTTGTTATGAAGGCCAGATTTGACATAAATGATACCTTATCAGGCCTGGTCATGTGTGTCATAAAATGTAATGCCAGGTAAAGGAGATATACATTTTATAAAGGACACAAATGAACACAATTAATTTTTTTTTCAAACTTAAAATGAAACATGCTTAAAACATTAGCACTCTTGCAATATTTTGTTTATTTAACTGACACCTGATAACTGATAACTGACACCTCTTGCTCTGAATTATTGCATCAAAATCTGGAGACAATGTGCTATAGCAATCTTGAGTATGTTGTTCAGGTGTGTATCTGTAAGTTGCAAACCTACTTTTGATCTGCTGACATTCCTTAAAGAAATCTCATGGTCAATGCTCTGAGCCTAAGACCCAAGGGAAAACATGAAATGGCTGGGCATCGTGAGCTTTTGTACATAAGTTGCTTCATGTACTGGTCAAGAACATGGGAAGGCACCATGACACGGACTGAGGGCTTTGTGTTTGTCTACAAAACTATAGCCTTCCCAGAAAAATAACTGCAACTCCAATGAGGCAGTGCAAAAATAGAGACACAACCTTGTATAGTGGTCAGTATCAGCCTGTTATCTAGGAAGTCTAGGTTAAGAACATAAGAACATAAGAGAAGTCAATGTTGGATCAGGCCAATGGCCCATCCAGTCCTACACTCTGTCACACAGTGGCCAAAAATACCAGGTGCCACCAGGAGGTCCAGCAGTGGGACCAGGTTCAGAATCCCCAGTCTACAAAGGAAATGTGCTGTGTGAATTTGGTCTGGACACACACACTCAGCCTAATCCACCACACTGTCTTGTTGTTATTCCTCATCTAAATAGTTCACATTGCTTTCCTACCGAGAAAGACTGGATCATGTGGGCATGAATACAGTGAGAAAGAGGAGTGAATCCCAGTTGCACCCAGGAGAGTCCTAGCATAACGAGCCCAACAACAACACACACACACCCTGGCTGAGGACAGAATGGCATTTTGGCCCAATATAGGTCCACTTTTCAAGCAGATTAAGAGAACTCATTCAGACAGCCACAGCTGCCCAGCGTTGACGTGCCACACTCACCTGGTCCTGAAGCGCTTTCATTGCACTTCAAAAAGGTACCTGATGAAACCGGTGTCAATCCGTCTTGGTATCCTGCTTCCTGGCAGTGTGGATGCAAATAAGCTGCACATCAAGTGGCGCCGGTAATGCGAAACCACTGATCCAGCTGCTGCACCCATGTGCCTATGCGCAGAATAGCAAAACAGATTAAAGCTACATGGCACCACGGCGGCACCACCAGGGGCCGCCCCACAGTGTGAACACTCCATTCCACCTCCTCCCTGGTATGGTACCACATCAGTCTACGCAGTGCAAATGGAAAGCCCCGCAACAACAGCCCGGGTCTTTTTGCCCCACTTCCCTTGCACTTCATTTTGCCAGTCTGTCCTTGGCCTCTCTGTGTGTAGAAAGGCAAAAAGCTTATACCTTGAATAAAACTTTGTTGGTCTTAAAGGTGCTTTGTATCTCTCCTGTGTGATTCAGGGAACTGGGCAAACTAAGCTCTCGCTCTTTCTCTCCCTCCCCATGAGATGAAGAGGGGAAGGAGCCTCAGCCAATGGAGGGAAGAGTGGCTTGGCTCAGTAGCTCTGCTGTGCGATTGAGAGAGCCTGGCAAAGCAAGCTCTCACTCTTTCCCTCCCTCCCTCCCCAAGGGAGGAGGGGGGAGAAGCCTCAGCCAATAGAGGGAAGAAAGGCTTTGCTCTGTAGCTCATGAGTGATTTAGAGAGCCTGGCAAAGCAAGCTGTGATGCTGAAGGAAGCAGATGAGAGCCAGTTGCTTGCAGGCCAGATATGAGCCCTGTGGGGGCTGGCTCTGGCCCACAGGCTGCCTGTTTGACATCCTTGTGCTAGACTCACTTGGGGGGGGGTATTATTTATTTATTTATTTATTACTTCACATTTTTACCCCGCCCTCACCGCAAGCGGGCTCAGGGCGGCTTACAATGCAGCACACAGTGCCAGATCAGAATACAACAGTTTAAAACATTTTAAAACATAGTACTAACAGTACAATACAATACTATACAAAACCTATTTGCAATATAAATTGCACAAGTGCTCACAAAGATGTTAATCCTGGACATTCAGTAATGGTACTATTCATGCCAGCATTAGGGTCAAATTCCGGCTCCCTACCCGGCCCGGGCTTCTTTCAGGGCCAGCCCTCATCGCTGATTTATTTCCTACAAGCTTTCACATGGCTTCTCAGAAGCAGCAAGCATGGCTACGAAATGGTTTCTATATTTCACTGAAAGGACAAAGAATGGAGATTGAACAAAGCTTCCCAGAAAACATATTGTTACCACACCCTGCAACAATATAGTCAAGCTTATAGCCTGCTAGCATCTCACTGAGGAAGCCAACAAGATCAGACCTTTACACCATGCCCTGAGAAAATTGTTTTTCACCCTTCAGTCTTTTAAAGTTTTATAACATCCAGCTTGAGAAAGAGTCCTGGTGGGCTCGAAAGCTTGTGCAGTGTTTTGAGCTACTTTGGTTGATTCAATAAAAGATATAGCATGGATTTTGCTCTTATTTTTCACAAAATTTCCACCTTGCTTTCTGGTGTATCTGATCTTTTAAAAATCATAGCTGTGTTTATTGCTTTCAGGTTTTGGCAAGGAGTGTGTTCCTCTTCAAAACTAGTGCACGAATTCCTAATATATAGCATGTAATATGGCTTAATTTCAACATGACAAGTGTTAGAACTCAGCTGTTTCATTTGAAAACTACGCAGAGAGAATGTATGAGCAGGGGTCCTTTCGTAGAAAAAGAGGTGCAGGAGCTCATCAGCATAACTCATTAGCATAACTCATTAGCATATGCCACATCCCCTGACATCACCAGAAGTGTGTCAGAAAGGGAATGTCAGTTTCAGCCCCATTATATCCTATGGGCCATTGAAATCAATGGCAAAAACTCATAGGGTAAGGGGGTTTGAGGGAGAGGCTCCAAACTTGCAGGGTTGCTGCTGGGGCCTCTCCTCGAAATACCCACTAAGTTTCAAGAAGCTTGGACCCCGGGGTCCAATTCTATGGGCCCCCAAACAGATTGTCCCATCCCCTCCATTGTTCTCTATGGTGGGAAAAATGTTAATCTGATTCAGCCCGTGGCTGCCCTACTGGCCAGTCCTGAGCTGGCGGAGCTTTGCTCCACCTCGCTCCAGCCCCAACGGACCCCTGTGTATGAGGTTTCTCATGAAGAGCCCATAATATTCTGTGTATATTTAAAAGTTTCTTCTTCATTAGCACTATACATATTAGGTGTGTATGTGTTTTAAAAATTGCTGTCTTGCCAGCTTCAAAAGTCCTCATACACCATTGGTTATATGTTTATCCCGCAGGGAAATAACTATTTTTAAAGTTACCATGGTAGCTTTTTCAAACTGAAATCATAAACAATTTATACCACATCCTTACCATGAAGCAACATGAAATATATTTCAATAGTGGATTTCAGAAATAGTAGTATTTTACGTACTCCAGTTCTATAATTGTGTATGCGTGTTAATATTAGGTTCAGTCCATAAATTGGGAAGGACATAATTTTGGCTTTTTGCACTTTATATAAAAATATATAAAGTTGGCACCGTTTCATTTAGATTTCCTTATCCCTTGTCTCAACAGTTATCAGTCTCACCCTCTGCTCAATTCTAGTTTAGCAACAGTAACCATAGACATCCCTTTTACTCTCAGCTCCCCTCAATTTCCTCTCAGATTCAATCTATTCCTTATATATTTGCAGATAGTGTAATATTCCCATTTGAGGCTGATTCATAAACTGGTTTGCTAGTCTGTATCAGATATAGCCCTTCTACACTGCAGTGACAGATGGCTTCTGCAATCAATTATCTGTATTCTTGTTCAAGGGACATCCATAGGCTTGCTAAAATTGCTCTAAGCTCCAGCAGGTGTTAAAATGGGGGTTGGGAAGCAATACCACTTCTGGATGTACCCAGAAGTAAA
This sequence comes from Lepidodactylus listeri, assembly GCA_029233225.1. Lineage (NCBI taxonomy): Eukaryota > Metazoa > Chordata > Lepidosauria > Squamata > Gekkonidae > Lepidodactylus > Lepidodactylus listeri. The sequence continues at coordinate 77,837,093 of JARCFY010000001.1, forward strand.
GTCACAGTGCTCTAGAAATTTCCCAAATCTCTATGGTTTTTACCACACAGATTGGGAAATTCCTAGAACACCATGATGCCACTTCCAGTTGTATCCACCACATCAGGCATAACATCACCCCACCCCCATTTTTGGTTCCACTGTAATGTAGAGGCCAGCTGACACCTATGACTTGTATCAAATGGCTGCCATGGTGATATATTCCCTCAGCAGCAGCAACATTCTGAAGAATATTTGTAGAGAACAATAATACCCATTTTCACGGTATAGTTTCTTGATATGTTCAAGAAATCATGAAATACCATCGCAAGTTGAACACATAAAGTTGCCTTCTACTAGGGTGTTATATACCTTACGTTGTATGTGTGTCAGGGCTCTTTTTCTAGCAGGAACTCCTTTGCATATTAGGTGACATACCCCTAATGTAGCCAGTCCTCCAAGAGCTTACGGAGCTCTTCTTACAGGGTGTGTCGCCTAATATGCAAAGGAGCTCCTGCTAGAAAAAGAGCCCTGATGGGCATACATTGAAATGCTCATGTATACAGGTTTATGTGCCTATGGAAACATATTTGCATCCTGATTTTATGTCCTGGGATCCATATCTTGGGAATCCAAAGGTTTTACCACAAATACTCATACATGCTTAACTCATATACAGCTGTGAAAATGACTCGGTGTGTATACATATAGTCTATACGTATACAATGAACACAAACTGAACTTGAAGACAATGAATGAAAAGGGCTACAGTGTCCATTGGCCCAGTACTCCAGCTGTTAGAAATTGTCTCTCACAGGGAGAGGTTTCCTGGCTTCATATACCATACATGCAAAATGTATGCTCAGCCATTAAGCTACGTACCCTTCTTCAATGGCTTGAGATAATTTAACACTCCTCAAGTGGTATTCAGCCTTTCCAATTACACTGAAGAGTGGTAGTCACACAAGATATCACTTTTATGTCAAGAAAAGCATTTCCCTTGAAACTATTTCTTCCCAGAACCTGACAAGGGAAAGGAATGTGCTGTATTTCCATTGCTCGCAGAGGCAACTAGGGCAAAACACATCACATGCATTATTTATATAACCACATGGTATTGGAGTTGTTGGAGACAGATGACAGCTATAAACCAAAGACATCTGCGGATGCCTGTTTAACTTGACAGGTTCATTAAATCTGTAAGCCTGTACAACACAACAGATAAATAAAAAGTAATAGAATTCTGAAACATTAGTCAGAAGATTAAGCAACACTATAAAAACAGAATATTATTCTAGTGAGATTTATAAATAGTAATAGATTATCTGGAATCTCTAGACAAATGATACAATGAAGAATAAGAGTGGTATAAAAATATCTAATTTTAGTTTATATTATAAGTATGCTAAACTAGTTGTTTACATTCTAATGATGTTCCACCATGCAATTTAGAACATAATGATTTAAAAGTCTTCTTGAGTCTCCTTCTTTGGATCATAAGTTAGTATAGATCTAAAACTGTCAATAATGACTCAGTATTTGAATCTTCTTTATTGGCCATGCTGGGGTGGGGTGGGGGGCTTAGCTTGGACACTATACTGTCATTCTATGTACTTGTCAATGATTTGTTAGGAACCATCCATAAAATATTTCACTGGGACTATGGAGAGAGAAGAGAGAGCAACACTGTGACAAAGGAAGGAATGGCATTTATTAAAACAAGACAAAATATGATGTTGTAATAGCCCTTTAAAATCTGGTTGATTTCATGAATGGTCCATAAAGATAAATATTTGGGGATATTTCTTAGTCAAAATATTTACTTTACAAAATTTATTGACATTTTTAAAATTAGTAATTTTAAAAAATTATGAAACACTGTGTAATAATATGGAAGAAACAATAAGTTCATCATTTTAATTAAGGTATTTTATATTAGAAAATGTTTGGAAACATTAAACTGACAATTAATGTAGTTCTTAAAAACTTTTTAGTCAGAAGAACTGGGTTTTGTCTGATACTATTATGATGTGTTTTTGAGAAAAGAAAATATACTTGAATTAAAAAAAATATGTAGATGTTATAAAATGCCAGTAAATGCATATAAGACAAGATATTTGCTGGAAACACAATAGCTTCTATGCAGGAGTGTTTGGGGGGTTTTGAGGGGGGAGTTATATATGTGTAGTGATGAATTTTGGAAAGAGCTAACTATGTACATAAGTGCTGACTGTTGGCTGAGTGATTGATGCAATAGTGCATTGAAACCTTTATTCAGGAATTATTATACTTGAAAGTGAAGAGTAGAGATAAAGGCAGGTTTCTACCTACATCACTAACTGAGAGAGAGAGAGAGAGAGAGAGAGAGAGAGAGAGATGGCGAATTGTGGAGCTTCCCAGAATCAGCAGGATATTGCCCTAAGAATACAAACCTGGAGACAGACAAGGAATGCTGCTTATCAGGAAAAAAGCTGCTGACCTCACTATCCTACCTAACTGGCCTTTCCTCTTGCTGCCCCCTGCAGGCTGTTCTTTTTTGTATACCAGATGTTGCTTAGTCCAACACTGTCAAGTCACAACCAATTTATGGTGACCCCAGAAAGGGGCTTTAAAGGCCAGTGAGAAACAGAGGTGGAGTACCATTGCCTTCCTCTGCAGAGTCTTTCTTGGTGGTTCTCATCCACGTACCAACCATGCTTAGCTTCTGAGATCTGACAAGATCAGGCTATACCACACTACCTTCCCTCCCAAGAGCTAAACTAATACTAAACATATATACCTTAACAAAACTTGTATTTATTATTGTTATAAGTAATAAAGCTCAAACCCCCTATAGACAAAAGACAAGTCCCTGTCCCAAGAAGCTTACAGTATATATACTGACAAAGAGTCAGGGAGAAAAGAAGATAATAGATTAAGAGAATGCAGATGCAAGAAAGGGTGACTGTGGATAAATGCAGCTACATATAATTGGGCTTTATTTTGACTATTATGAGGACTGAGGAGTTAAACTAAACATGTCAAAGAAAGTGGGGAGTTACCTGGTATTTGAAGGAGGAAACAGAGGTAGTGCCACATAAGTATTCTTAGAGGAAGTTACATACACAGGGGACATCACTGGATTGACTTATATAGTAGGAAACTTCCACATAGTAGAAAGAGCAGGCACACGATATGGAAACAAAAAGATGAGGCTATGTAGGATAGTAATAAGGGCAATTTTTTACTGGGGGAGAATGGGAGCCAGAGTAGGGATCTGAGGGAGGAAACTGACACTCTGAATGAAAGAGCAGTGAATTATTTCAGCAGCAGAAGCAAGAGGACTAAAGCAGGGGTGTAAATATGGGGAGCAGGCATGACAGGTTTTAAAAAGCTGATATTACAGAGAGATTGGGATATAAGGAGTTAAATCTGCCCTGGAGTGGAGAGCTGTGTGTGACTGGCTGTTCTTCATGCTCTCTGATTAGCCAGGATCAGCTGAGAGCAAGTTTAATATCAGCTGTTCTGGAGGGGAAAGGGTCTTTCGTCTTTGAGTCTGGAGTGAGCAAGCCAAAAAGACAGCTTCTGACAAAGGAAGGGATAACTGGAGTCTGTGCTCTGACAGGGTTAGTCAGAAAGGTTCTTCTACAAATAGAAGAAAAGAGATTCCTTAGCCTTTACAGTATTAGAACTATCTGAGGGAGAATTGTATTTCTGAGTCCAGAAAGCTAAATATCTGCGTGTGTGTGTGTGCGCACACACACACATATATATACTGCTTTACACAGACAACAGTTACTGGAAGAGAGATTTGGCTAGAGGGAATGGGTTGCTAAGCAGTAACTCCCAGTCAAGCCAAATAGTAAAGGGTTATTGCTTCTTGGAAAAAGGAAGAATAATCCTTACCAATAAAAAGGAGTTGTGGTCTGAGGAGTACCCAGGTCTGTGGTAAAGGGAAATAAGCTTTAGATACCTCGAGTTAGTGAAAAGCTGTAATTTTCTATTTTTTTAATAATTAATATTTTGAGTATATATTACCTATATTCATGAACACAATTCATTTCTTGATATTATACTCATTTTCAACATTATAAAAAAACAGTGAGGTTACTATTTGTCTATCAGAATGAAACTTAATCCCATTTATTTCCTCCTCTTTTCCTTATCCCTTATCTTACCCGCTTACAAAATCACCATACAACTTTCCCCAGCAATTGTTACAGACCTTAGTGCATTCCTTTGATCTTCAGTTCATTCATACACCAAGTGTTTACTTCTATCTTCTTCTGTTCCGGAAAAGAAAAGTTGAACGGGGCTGCCTTCAATAATGGGTGCTGAAGAGAGGACCTCTACAGCAGAAGATAAACCCCCTCCCTATTTTCTGAGGTCTTAGGGGGAGCACACCCTTCACCTCCTTGCTGTGCCCTATGACTAACCCTTAACCTTCCATAGTGTTCTTACTTAATAATAATTATCACCTAAAACATCCCCTAATTCTACTTATACTTATTTTTAATTGCTCTCAATATGAACTATATATCAATGCCAGAACATACTATCCCCTTTCAGACTCCTCCTTCCATTAGTTTAGTAACAGCATTCAGTAACTTCTTACCAGTTGTCTCATTATAAGCAGTGAAGGTTTTGTTATGTAAATTGACCAGCAGGTGGCCCAATGGGAGCCATCTGTATTGGATTCCTTGATCCCTCAGTGCCTTCACTGTTTCATGTATCCTTTGTCTCGCGATAAGTACCTCTGGTGGAACGTCAACCTCTGGTGGAACGAACAAAACAACAATAACACGTATCTTCAAGGCACAGACCCTGTTTTTCCCTTACTATTTAAAAAAGTTTATTTCTCATCTGTACCTCCTTGAATTCCATGACAATATCTGGGGAGACACCCTCAGGGGCCCTTTTTGAAATGTTTATCCGGAAAGCAGAGATGATGATCTCTTTGGAAATCTCTGCCTCTCCTGCTGAGAAAAGATTCTGCTGGAGCCATTTATTTAAAGCTGTAGGAAGATTTTCCATCATACGAAAGTTTGCTGAAACATCACGAAGTTTGGCCTTTCTTTCTCTTGATTTGGTGTCTTGAAGTATAATTTTGTTCTTGGCCCACTTCTCAAACTCCTTTAACTCCAACAAATTTTCTGCAGCTTTCCTCACAGTCTGGTATGCTATTTCAGCCTTCTTCTCTGTCGATTTTAACGTTGTGGTCAGTTCATCCAGTTTCTTGTTTATTGGGTCAATTGATTGTTTAAGTGACCAAATTCATTTCTTAATTGCCCAACATCTCCACTCAGAGTTTTTATCTCATTTTTAATTTTGTCCTTTATCTCTGTCAGTGCGTGCATAATCATCATCTGGTAGCTTTGGTCAGAGTTGCTTTCTCCTGCTGTCATTTCCTCTAGCAGAGAGATCTCTTGGTCTTACTCTTCAGAGTCAATATTAACTTTCCTTGGGGGTCTGAGGTGGGATTTTGGTTCCCTTCTTTCCTCTGGTCTTTCCCATACCTGGCACTGACGTTTCTTTCAAAATTGCCTTTGTTTTTTGAGAGCAAACCATTGTTCTTCTAAGGGAATAGCAGGAGCGCAAGAGGGATGCAGCCAGCCGGAAGCTCAGCCACTACGCCTCCCCAAAAGCTATAATTTTCTAAGGAGAGAAATCTAAAAACCCTAAGAAAGAGCTGTTCTCCAAGGAACACGATTAAGATCTTGTGTTATTGCTGAAGTATACTAAGAAAAGTACCTTTCACTAAAAATAACTAGAAATCTCTGAAAATAAGCTACAATAACACTCTTTTGTATGTGGTAATATTTCAGTTCTGAACATAGGAAAAAGTTTTACCTCAGAGTTTCTAATTCTTGACTTCTCCGATATATATGTATATATATTTCCCTGATGATGGTTACTCTGCCCCAAGTGCAATTTAAAAAGGGTTTAAAAACAAGACAGCTCCTGCATTCCCCTGAGGTTTCTCTGCTGAGTCATAAGCTTAAATAAATATCTGTACTCCTATGCTCAACTTGTGAATCACTGAAACAGACAATGTATTGGAAGTTCTGGTGATTTTTGATATCCTGGGACTTGAAGTTTTAGAGAAAAATAAACTGTGGAGATGGGGATATTTGTGTCTTTAGTCATGTGTGTTGGGGGAGGTTAGCAGAGGCCCAGTTGTCCCAGTGGCAAAAGTTAGATTGATTTTGTTGTCCTGAGATCCACATTAGAGAAGAAGAAATTGAGGATATGGGAATATTTCTGTCTTTAGCCTTTTTTTTTGTCTATGTGCATCTGTACTTGGGGGGGGGGGGGATAAAGCTGGTTCTCCAAATATGGAAAGTGACATTATTCTGCTGTCCTTGATCCTACTTCAACCAAACAAATGCTCCCATATTTTCAGACAAGGGTATCCAAGAAGCCATGGTTCACTTTAGACTAGGGGTGTCAAACTCATTTGTTATGAGGGCAAAATCTGACATAAATGAGACCTTGTTGGGCCGGGTCATGTGTGTCATAAAATGTAATGCCAGGTAGCAGAGATATAAACTTTACAAAGGACACAGCCAGTTCTTTACCAGACACTCTCAATCACACAGGAGAGGATTGCCTGTCTATCTCTCCTGTGTGACTGAGAGAAACTGGCAAAGCAAGCTGTGATGTGGCAGCAGCAAGAGAACTGGAAAAGGAAGTAGGAAACAGCCAGGGCCTTGGGGGGCAGATTGGGGTCCTCTGAGGGCCTGATCTGGCCCACGGGCCACATGTTTAACACCCCTGCTCTAGACTGTGACATCCATTTGGAAAGCCATACTGACTACTTAGTATGTGAGTGGTGGGGACGGGGTGAGTGGTGGGGACTTAGTATGTGAGTGGTGGGGATGGGGGACTAATAACTCCAATTCCCACTTAGCTATGAAGCACTGTATAGGACCTTGGGACAGTTATACATTCTCGACATAACCTAACTCACAGGGCAGTTGTGAGGAAAAGAGAGCGGGGGAAAGAAAGAGAGGGGAATAAGTATTTATTTTAATTGTCTCAGTGAAGAAGTTCATCACATCTTTCCTCTACTTTTATAGAGACTTCTTTCTTTGATTGAAATTCAGACTTTTATGAGACAAAAAAATTATATGTTTAAAACCATATGATTAATTATGGATGGCTTATGGTTTCTGGAAATATAAATAATTTCATACTGAAATAATTTAACATAGTTTACTAAATATGGGCCTGAACTGGGTTCAGCCCTGTAACTTCACCCCTGCCCCAAGAAAATGAGAAGTCTGTACCCCTGGACTAAAATGAGAATGAAGGAAAGGCAGAGAGAAATGCACTGTTGCCAAGGTGGGAGAGAATTAGAGTGCAAATGACAGTTTTAGCTGGAGGGGCGGATTATTGTTATAGTATAGTGGAAGAAGCAATGTGATTCATTGATAGATGGAAAATCGGTAACAAATGTGAGCATGAAATCAAGATAGCAACGCATCATATCTACTTCACAGAGTGAATAGTGATGTCAAATTGTACTTTTGAGACATAAAGGATGCAGATAATGAACAGGGTTGAGAACCAATTTGCTTTTTACTGTCATACTTGAATTGGCATCCAAGCAGAAATCTAAAGAAGTTCCAAATGAAGAGTGGATTAGGAGAGTGTGTGGAACAATTTTAGTAAAATTGAGACATCTAATTAAATTCCAAAATAAGGAATAAATAGAAAGTAGAAATACATTTTTTGAAGAAAATGGCTGTATTACTCTTTTAATATCTTCAGAGAAAATTCAATAGAAGATCTAAGAAATGGTAGGGTTGCACAGTTTGTATGTTCTTCTTCGTAGCTGTCTTATTTCTTAAAAGCAAAAAAAAGCAAAAGCAAAAATATTGCTTGCAAGCAAAAATTGAAAATAAAAATATATTTTAAAACCTCATTGACATCCAAAACAATCACGCTAAATCCGCCCAATTAGCTTCTTCACCAAGCAGATATTTGAACCTGTGTCCTCTGCAGACAAACCAAGTACTTTAGGTAGAACACAACTCCATGTCATGTTCCCCTTCTCCCTCGCCAAGTGCAGCCATAGAACATGCGATATTATTATGACACGTGGAGCAAAGGTGGGCAAATTCACAATATAATGCTGATGGTGTACAGAAGAGGGTGTGTGAGATGGGACTGTCATTGCCGCAACAGCCCATTGCTTTATGTCACATCCAGGTTCATCCATAACATACTGGCCTACAAATATGTTTGTAAAATTCCTCCTGACAGTATAGAATCTGTCATGATAGGCATTTTAATAAAACACTAAAAACTTCATGCACAATTCCCAAAGCTGGCTAGTGTTAAGCCCCATGATGGCTGCAGAGAGCTTTCCCCAGGTTTAGCAGAAGGAAGAGAACAGCCAAACAAGCCAGTGGACCGTGCATGGCCTGGTACCCATACTGTAGAGAGAGACTGGCTAGCTGTGGTGGTGACTGTCAGGGAGAAGGCATTGCCTTAAGAGCTGAGGGAGGCATGGGGGGCAGCAGGCAGGAAATGGGCTGGAAGGCAGGGGAGATGCTAAGGAGGGCTCTAAAGATGGTGGTCAGACAGAGACAAAACTTCCAAGAGAGGCTGATGTGGAATCAGGCAAAGGAGAATGTAAAAAAAATACATATACTATTGTAGAAAGGTAAAATATACATTTCCACAATAAATGAATTAAAAATTAGCAAAAAAGTTAAAAAGAGAGGAAGAAGAAATCATGAATTAAAATAATGTATCAAAGAATAAAACAAGTAAATAAATTGGATGAAAGCATGAATTTATAATGAATAACATCTGGAGATTAGTGCAAAAGCAGTTCTAGTGAAGGACTGAAAAATAACTTATGGGAAACAACCAAGGCAGAAGTTGACTCTGAGGAAAAGAGGAAGAAACAAAGTTAAAAGGAATGGGAGCAAAGAGGTCTGAAGTATGAGAAGTATAGAATAGAACAAGGTAGCAAGAGAATCAAAACTCTGTAGGACTAAAGATGAAGGAAGCTGCCACAGAAGAGATGCTAAAAACCAGTAAGGGACTAAAGAATCTTGATGTGATACAGCCAGGGGCGGGGGTCTGTTTCACCAGACCGTCTGCTCAATGGAAAGACAACATTTTATTTTTTTCTGTTATATATTTTCCTACTTGGACACCTTCTTTGAAATCTCCCAGAATGAAAAACAAGAAAATATGGGGGGTGGGGTTTCCTGAAGACCTTAGACAAATCAAGCTGAAACCCTGGGTTTTTTCTCTGCTTCCTTGTTGCTCCCCCTCCCTTTTTCCTTCAACCTTCCCCCTCTCATTTATCACCTTTCTCCCCTGCTTTACTAAATTTTAATAGAAAAAATCCTGTTCTGTTGGTGATATATTGATGTTTGTGACTTAATTATTAGAAGACAAGGTACCTTTCTAATTCTATTTCATTCAGAACATTCATTACTTGCTACATTTACCTTTTTAAAATAAGAACTGTGGATAATATGATTTTTTATTTTAAGGGACACACTTTAGCTGAATTATTTAAATAGTATTAACTTTGATTGTTGTGCATTTGGATATATGCATAGAAAACAGTATGTGGAAATAATATATGGAAAGTGTGTGCAATATTTTTAAAAAGAGAAGAGCGGAACATGTCAAAGAGAAAAAGAAAAAAGGAGTATAGATGAAATAGATTAGGGCCAGAGAATTGAAGAAACTGTGGAAAAATTATTGCGAACATTGGTGCACCAAATGCAACAATTTGAAGAACTCAAAACACCATTAAAGATTCAGAGAAAAGAACCTTAAAGAATATTCAGAGAATATTCAGAGAATATTCAAGAGTCTGAGGAAAGAACATTCAAAAAGTGTGTCGAAAAATTCGAAAAATCAAAGAAAAGCAAAAATATAATGGCACACATTTAGAAAGGCAGGATCTTCAGCTCAAGAGGACAGAACAAAGAACTGAAATCTGGAAACTCTATGCAGTTCTTCTAATAACCAGCGTTTTAGAGGAATTACAGAGGACTTTGGTAGGCCAAATTTGGAAACAAGCCTTCATGGTTTACTTCAGAATTATCTGAAGGTAGAATAAGACTTTCCTGACATTGACCAGATTTTTAGAGTGAGTTCAAGATTTGCATTTGAGAATAAGCTACCTCGAGATATACTGGTTCGATTCACCTACAAAAAAAGAGAGATGCAATATTAAAGAACCAAAGGGAATCATCACTCAAGGTTGCTGTGAAGAAAATGGTTCCCTACTGTTCTACCTACTCGATTATTTCAGCCACCACCTTCAAGCGGCCCTGTCCAAAGGGGGGACCCCGGCTGCATAAGCCCACAGGACTAATTCTCCGGGTCTTTCAAAAGAATCCGGTTGCAATTAAGGGGCTGGGGAAGTTCAGGGTGCAGTACCGGGACTTCAATGGGCTCCTGGACCTTTTGGTGGTGACAAGAGACCTGGTCAGCCTACTGGGACTCTCGTGGTTCAAACTCCTAGGACTGGAAATGTGAGGGGTGAACCAAATTGGATCAGCGGACTTTGAATTGGTCTGCGCCGAGTTCCCCGCCATTTTCGACGGTACCTTGGGCTCCTACCGGGGGCCACCCATCTCCCTGGACTTAGACGCTAACGTCTGCACCATCTGCGTGGCAGTGCGATGGCCCCCACTCGCAATCCAGTCCAAGGTGGAAGCGGAGTTAGATAAGCTCGTGGCACAAGGTTTGCTGAAGCCAGTCTCCCATGCGAGGTGGGAAACCCTGATCATCACTCCCATGAAGGCGAATGGAGAAATCCGCATCTGTGCAGACTATAAGTGCACCTTGTATTTGGCCCTCCAAGACCACGCATACCCGGTGCCCATGGTCAGCTATGTCTTGGCCTCCCTCACGGGAGCCAAGGTTTTTGGAAAGCTGGATCTGGCTCAGGCCTACCAGCAACTCCCCATGGACGACGCCATGGTGGAGGTGCAGACAATAGTCACCCACAAGGGGGCATTTAAAGTGAAGTGGCTCCAGTTCGGAGTGAGCGTCACCCCCGGGTTGTTCCAGCAGCTAATGGACTCTGTTCTTAAAGGCCTTCCAGGAGTAAAGCTGTTTTTCGACGATGTCCTGATTGCAGCTCTGGACATCACCACCTTCAAGACCCGACTACGAGCCATGCTGCAGCATTTCCAGGACAGTGGCCTAAAGGTGTGCAAGGATAAATGCATCCTAGGTGTGCCATCAGTGACCTTCCTGGGCTTCATTGTAGATGCCCAGGGTATCCACCCAACCAAGGAAAGGTATCGGCCATCATGGAGGTGACGTCACCCACCTTGAAGGCAGAGCTGCAAGCGTTCTTGGGCCTCCTCAGTTTTTATCACACCTTCCTCCCCCACAAGGCAGCAATTGCAGAACCGCTGCATCGGCTACTGGACAAGGGGGCAAAATGGGAGTGGGGATCGCGACACGCAGCGGCGTTCCAGGCCATCAAGGACTTGCTGGTGTCCAACGCGGTCCTGGCCCACTTCAACAAAGCACTCCCGGTGGTCCTGGTGTGTGATGCATCTCCCTACAGCATGGGAGAAGTCGTTGGCCATCAACTTCCCGATGGGCAGGAGGTGCTGGTGGCATACTATTCCAGGACCCTGTCGGTGGCGGAAAGAAATTATGCCCGAATAAACAAGGAGGCACTGGCCATAGTCATGGGAGTGAAAAAATTCCACGACTACCTGTACAGTAGGTCGTTCACTGTGGCCACGGACCACAAGCCGCTCCTGGGTCTCCTTGCTCTGCACCACCAAACCCCACATATGCTGTCCCCACGGGTGCTGCAGTGGTCTAGTTTTCTTTCAGGTTACTGGTACTCCTTGGTACATCACCCGGGGAAAGCTATGGGACATGCCGATGCCCTCAGCCGCCTCCCGTTGCCATCCTGCGACCCGGACCCAGCTCCAGTGTTCCATGTGGCTCTCGTTGAGGATCTCCCAGACTGGCCTGCCCAGATACAGGATGTGGCCCATCACATGGCTCGGGATTGAGTCTTCTCATGGGTCTCAGACTGGATGGGGAGGGGTTGGCCCGATCACCTGGGCCCCAATTTTGCCACTTACACTGCAAGGCGGAACGAACTGTCAACCCACAAGGGGTGCCTACTATGGGGGACCAGGGTAGTTATCCTGGGGCCACTCCGTGCCAAAGTACTGGTGGCCCTACATGAGTTCCATCCCAGAATTGTCCAGATGAAGGCCCTGGCATGCAGCTATGTGTGGTGGCCAGGCATGGAAAAAGAGATCGAGGACCTGGTCAATCAATGTGGCAAATGTCAAGAGTCGCACCCAGAACCTCCTCACACCTCCATTCGGCCCTGGGAGCTGACCAACAAGCCCTGGTTGTGACTCCACCTGGACTTTGCAGGGCCAGTCCAGGGCCAGTTATTTTTTCTCGTTGTTGACAGCTACAGCAAGTGGCTGGAGGTAGTCCCAGTGCGGGCTACCTCAACCAAAGCAGCCATTCGAGCTCTGTGGCATATCTTCGCCACCCACTGGCTGCCCAACACCGTTGTGACAGACAACGGGATGGCATTTGCCTCCAGGGGGTTCCAGCACTTTGTGGATTCCCTCTGCATTCAGCACATTTGCTCGGCACCCTTCCATCCTGCGACCAACGGCCAGGCGGAGTGAATGGTGAGAATTACTAAGGATGCTCTCAAATGCATGGAGCAAGGAGACTGGGAGTTCCAGCTGACGAAGTTCCTGTTTAGCCAGAGGAACACTCCACACACCGGCATGGGATGCCAGCCAGCAGAGCTGCTGATGGGCCGGCACCTCAGCTCCATGCTGAACTGGCTCCACCCCGACCGCACTGTCAACAACCACACAAAGTCCAAGCTCCAGCAAGCTCCCCGTGGATTCTCCCCTGAGGACCCAGTCTACAAGCGGAGCTATGCCAGAGGTCCTGCCTGGGTCCCCGAAAGGATCGTTCATCCCACAGGTCCTCTGTCCTTTGAGGTCCTCACTGAAGATGGCGTGGTGCGGCGGCGCCACATCGACCAGCTGCAACAGCACCTACTGATCAGTGCACCCCAAGTTCCTGTGACTCCGGCACCTGAGGAACCGGACCAGCAACCACTCCAGGAACCCTGCCCCGAGACGGAATCCATGGACCGCCTGCCTCCCGATGAGCCAAGAGAGACAGCAACACCTGAACAATAGCCAGACCTGCCCCGAGACTCACCAGAGCAGACGCCAGCTGCCCCATTCCCAGGACCCAGTGATGCCCTGCGCCCTGCAACTCCCCAACTCTCAGGACGCGAGCGTCGCCAGCCGGACTACTTAAAAGACTATGTGTGCCGGGGTTGTCTGAACAATGGGGGGAGGGGTGTTGTGTGTTGATGCTGTGGTTGCCATGTGCTCCCACAATGGCACCGCCACATGGACATTTGCACGTGGTCCGAACCTACCTGAGCTTCGGCCAGGTAGGACAATAGACGGTCGGGTCCTGAACATCCACCAATACTGTGCCTAGGTTCCCCCCAGGGGACCTATGAACTGCAACCGTGAACTTAAGGTCCTATCCAGACATTTGGGCAAGGTCGGGGGATTATCTCCGACTGGCATAAAAGTGGGCGCGAAGTCCAGGGTTTTCATGTACCATCGGAACCCACAATAAACTACTATGCTGTTTTCACCGTTACTGGCCTCCCGACTCCAGTACTTTCCACCTAGAAACCTTGATCATTTTAAAAATCTTTGGTTTGGGCCTCAAATGTGGCCTAGTATGAGTTCCCAGAGACAGAAAGAGACACTATTAAGTAAAGCAAGCTGACCTTGTTATTTTTAGATAACACGCAACTGTGCAGAGTTGAGCACCTAGCACCAACTTCCAATTAACACATTCCAACCAACTGAGGTCTATGGGTTTCACCTGTGGGAAAGGGGCTGAGACAATCTGCAGTAAGTTTTGATTCATTTCATCCTGGTCAAGTCACCCTGTAATTTGCCCAGCAATAGGGAGTTACATCATCTTTAAGGGTTTCTATTGGTCTTTAAGGCTTGGGATCATGTTGGATCCCTACTCATTAAAAGTTACATTTTCAACTTAGTGTGTGCTTGATGGTGACTGTGTGCTACTACACCATGCAGTTGCTGTTATGCTCCTGGCAGCCATTTTGATTGCTCACTCAAGAGGGCCAAACAGCTTGCTGGTCCTGGCTGACTCTGGAGATAGAGTTGCTTTGATGCTGAGAGCCTTCAGCCTGAGATGGAATAACATCTGTTATCCTGGAACTTAGTTAGCATTGGACCTTAGTTATCATTTTAATTCTTAGATTTCTTTTTTTCCCTCATAGTTGTGTTCTTTTAAAATATTCTTGCACCTTGATAAAAATAATTATATTTTATTTACATGTGGTTTTTGCCTTCAGCTGACCTCAGTGTAATTCCAGTGTTTTAGACCCATTGACACCTGAGGGGGTTAATGCATAAGTCTGTAAACAGAAAATTCAGTGTATAAAGGCAAAAATCAGCCATAAAGTTTTCAGTGGCATGGAGAGAAGCATTATCAGCGAATTGCTTCAACTGAAATGGTTGTTGAAGTCATGGAAGCACGGACCCCTAAAATGCCAGCAATTCTATATAGCCAAACAGGAGGCACCTTTAGCTATGTTCTTCAAGTCTGAGTCACACATAACAATATTATAATACTATAAATGCATTAATCTACAGAATCTTCCCTTAAAATAAAGAATTGGTACTTGGTATCTTGAGGCTTTAGGACAAAAGGTAAATGGTAAAGGTTTCTCTTGCTCGAAAGCCAGTTGAATACGACTCTAGGGATGCGGTGCTCATCTCCGTTTCCAAGCTGAAGAGCCAGTGCTGTCCAAAGATGTTTCTGTGGTCATGTGACCAGCATGACTAGATGCCAAGGCACACAGAACGCTGTTACCTTCCCACTGAAGTGGTACCTATTTATCTACTTGCAATTCCTTGCTTTCGAACGGCTAGGTTGGCAGGAGTTTTGGACAAAAATGCATTTTTTAAAAGTCAACTTATGGAAAATTTGTTCTCTAAAGCTTATCTTTTCTATACTAACACTAAACCAATAGGTTCCTTCCAGGGCTCCGTTGGGGCCGGGGCGTGCCGGAGCGCCGCTCCGGGAGAGAGGAGGGCGGGGGGCGGGGACTTAACAAAGCCCCGCCCCCCGCTCACTCCTCCCGGCAGTGGCAGGCTGCCGCTGGCCCTGCAAAAAGCCTCTCCCCTCCCCCTTCACCCTTCTGGGGCCGCGGCAAGTGCCACCGGCCCCGGGACAGCCGCCCCTTCCCTCCCCGCCTCCCCCCGCACTCAAGCCTCCGAGGCCGCGGCGAGCGCCGCGGGCCCCGGGGCAGCCGCCCCCTTCCCTCCCCGCCTCCCCCCGCACTCAAGCCTCTGAGGCCACGGCGAGCGCCGTGGGCCCCAGGGCAGCCGCCCCCTTCCCTCCCCGCCTCCCCCCGCACTCAAGCCTCCGAGGCTGCGGCAAGCGCCGCCGGCCCCGGGACAGCCGCCCCCTTCCCTCCCCGTCCTCCCCCCCCGCACTCAAATCTCCGGGGCCGCGGCAAGCGCCACCGGCCCCGGTACCAGCCTCCTCCTTCCCTCCCCGCCCTAAAACTCCCGGGCCGCGGAAAGCGCCGCTGCCCTGGGAGAAGCCTCCTCCTTCCCTCCCTCCCCCACTCACTGCTCCTGGGCCCCAGGGGGGCGCAAGGGAGGGAGAAGCCGGGCCCCAGAGGCCTGAAGCCCCTGGGGCCCAAGCAAGAGGGGGGAGGAAGGAAAACGCTGGCCCCAGTGGGGGGGAGAAGCGCCCCCCTTCCTTTCTTCCTTCTCTCTCTCTCTCTCTCTCTCCACACCTACCTACCTACCTTCCTGTTCCTTCCTTTCCCCCTTCCTTCCTTCTCTCTCTCTCTCCCCCACCTACCTACCTTCCTGTTCCTTCCTTTCCCCCTTCCTTCCTTCCTTCCTTCCTTCCTTCCTTCCTTCCTTCCTTCCTTCCTTCCTTCCTTCCTTCCTTCCTTCTCTCTCTCTCTCTCTCACCCACCTACCTACCTGTTCCTTCCTTCCTTCCTTCTCTCTCTCTCTCCCCCACCTACCTACCTACCTGTTCCTTCCTTCCTTCTCTCTCCCCCCACCTACCTACCTACCTTACTGTTCCTTTCTTTCTTCCTTCCTTCCCCCCTTCCTCCCTCCTTCCTTCCTTTCTTCTCTCTCTCTCCCCCACCTACCTACCTTCCTTCCTGTTCCTTTCCTCCCTTCCCCCTCCCTCCCTCCCTCCCTTCTTGCCTTCTGACACACTGCCGATGACGTCAGGGATGTGTGGCCTTTTGACACTTCTGGTGACGTCAGGGGGTGTGGCATATGCAAATAAGTTATGCTAATGAGCTCCTGCACCTCTTTTTTTACGAAAGGACCCCTGGTTCCTTCTATTATACAAAACATTTAACTTGAAAGACAGATTATTGAAATTCTTCTGCTATTCATTTCTTTATAACACAGTTTTAGAGGTATGGGTTAGAAATGTTACAGGTATGGGTTAGAAATTTATCTAATATGTACTTTTAGATTTTTTTAGGTTTCTGTATGCCACATGTTCCTAATGTGTTTTAATAATCAAAATATCAATCTCAAATAAATGATAAAAAGTATTAAATAATAGTCTTAAAATCTACAGTGATCGTTGGATAGCCAGCTCTGGACTGGGAGGTTCCTGTAGGTTTGGGGGTGGAGCCTGAGGAAGGCAGAGTTTGGGGAGGAGAGAAACCTCACTGGGGTAGAATGCCACACAGAGTTCACCCTCCAAAGGAGCAATTTTCTCAGTTGCCTGGAGATCATTTCTAATTCTGGGAGATCCCTAGGCTCTACCTGGAAGTTGTAGGGCTGCCAAGTCCCCCGCTAGGGCGGGGGAAACACTGATTTTTAGTCCTTCCCTCCCGCTTTTCCAAAGTTGGCCACCGGGGGGACAAAATGGCTGCCTTAAAAGGGAAATGTCTGCAGAGAGCCTGCCCTGCAGTAAAAAGCCTCGCCAGACATTTCCCCTTTAAGAAGTCAGCAAGAGAGCTTCTTCCACAGCAAGAGAGGTCCGCCCAGAGATTAAGGAGGGACTGAAGGAGCTGCTTTTGCATGTGGCTGGCAAGGTGAGTTTCTCTTCCAGCTCTTTTCATTCTCTCTCCCTCTTTCTTTTTTCTGTCTGTCTGTCTGTCTGTCTCTCTCTCTGTCCCCATCCAGCAGAGGTCTATCAGTAGCTATTATAGCCACAAGGTCTAAATGGAAGTAAGTGCCTCTGCCAGTTTTTTTCCCTTCTCTCTCTCCCTTTCTTTTTTCTGTCTGTCTGTCTCTCTCTCTGTCCCCATCCAGCAGCGGTCTATCAGTGGCTATTATTAGCCACAAGGTCTAAATGGAACCCTTTGTCTGGGGCAGTGAGGCTCTGAATTCTTGGTGCTTGGGGGGCAACAGTGGGAGGGCTTCTGGAGTTCTGGCCCCGCTGCTGGACCTCCTGAGGGCACCTGGTATTTTTGGCCACTGTTGTGACACAGAGTGTTGTACTGGATGGGCTGTACTGGATGGGCCGATCCACTGTGGCTTCTCTCCTGTTCTTATGATATGAAAATCATATTTAGCACTTGTGTAGCACTTAGGGCTTCATATTCTGCCAAGATGAGGAAGGATTCAGTAGGGCCGTTGCTCAGTGATAGAGCATCTGCTTGACATGCAGGAGGTATCAGCCTCTTCAGCTAAAAAAGGATCAGGTAATAGGTGACATTAAAGATCTCAGCCTGAGACCCTGGAGAGCCACTACCAGTCTGAGTAGTCAATACTGACCTTGATGGACCAATGGCCTGATTCAGTATTAGGAAACTTCATGAGTTCATGTGTCAGCATGTGGAAGCAACATCACAGGATGTGACATCACAAAATGATGTCACTTCCTTTCTCCTGGCTCCACCCCCAAAGTCTCCTGGCTCCACCCCCAAAGTCCCCAGATATTTCCCAAGTTGGACTTGGCAGCCCTAGGAAGTTGGCAACCCTAAGAGCTCTACACTCAGCTTAACGGCAGCCAGTACCAAATACAGAAAGTCTTAAGGGAAAATTACAAGTCACAAGTAAATGGATATAACAAAGCCCTGATAATTCTTCTGCAGAGTGAAAAGCAATTTGGGGACAAAGAGTGAAGGGGGGGGGGGGGTGTGACCAGATTTGTATTTATGACAATACTCACATGCTTGGTTCTCTGGAGGAAATGATCAGTTTGGAGACCATTTAGAATGCAAGAACAGACAGTGGAGGAAAGGTTACATACCCTCCACTCCCTGTTCAAATGGCTCCCTGGAAATTGCTGTTCATTTTTCTTTTCTTTTTCCTTTTTTTTAAAGAAAACTATTAGGGTGGTCATTATGCACATGTATGTATAACACACGGATTACCCCTTGCACTGTTTATGAACCATGCACAAAATACACTCATTTTTGCTTCTACACGTCATCTCCCAAAAGCTTATGATTTCAACAGTTCCCTGCTGAAAATGATGCCCTTCAGCAGAGAGACTCTGAACTATTTAACTAGCTAATTAAATAAGACTTGAAGCAAGGAAGGCTTTTCTGCCCCAAGGACTGTTCTGTGAGCTCAACCAAGGAGGTCATGACTTTGATTCTCATTTGGTTTAACTTTGTTTTCCATGAAGCTCTTGGCTTTTCCTATCCATGAAGACAGCAAGAAGCTAGAGAACAGTGTGCTACCTTTACAAATGTTATACAAATGTAAATCTGTCAGGATAGCCATAAAAACATGCAGTGGATTAAACTCAGAGACGGCTGTGTGTGCTGCCATGTGGTTTGTCCTCCTGGTGTCTGCCATGCTTATGTTGGCAGGAAATGACCCAGCAACATAATATGAGAGGGAAGAAAGGAGATCTATTATACTGCTAGCATCCCAGAGGGCAAAATGCATCTTTGTGGACCCACCTCAGTGGGAGCCACTGTCCCCCAATGTCAGGGATGGTGCCACCAGGTGCAACACTGTACTTGTTCTCATAGGAATGAATAGCAGGCAGGCAGGAGGGAAAAGTAAAGGTATACATTTAGGGACATAGGGCAAGGATTCCTATATTAAGCCTTGACTCTCCCAACAGTCCTACTAATTTCACCCTGTTTACTTGTCTCATCATGAGCACAACAGAGAACTGTCCCGGCATGCCATTGCTTAGTCCACATCCAATATTTTGGCTGGAAAATTCCAGTAAGCACAATCCCCCACACTGACACATACTGAACTGGCATACTATTGGAGATGTTTATTCTTTCCTTGTTTCTCTTTGCCCCCTACTCCCCAACTGCTATGCTCTTGATGTTGCCATTCGCTTTCTGTCTCCATACATTCTCACTTATCCACTCTTGCATGCATACTGCCACACTTGCCCATCTCTGCCTGCTCATGGGGAGAAGATTGCTTAGAAGTCTCCTCAGAAGAGAAGCTTTTCACTATGTCCAAGGCTATGTGCACTCCAGAAGTTCCCAGGGAAGACCTCATGGCTTCTCTCCAGCAACAGGAAGTTCCCTTAGAACCAGCATGCCAGGAAACCCTGAGTGGGCCTGTCAGTTTCATGTGCCTCCAGAGTCTCTCCTGGGACTGGAGAAGGCAGAATGACAGAGTCAGTTCCTAGGGCTGCCAGGTCTGGTTTAGAAAATACTTGGAGACTTTGTGGGTGGGTCCAGGAGAGGGCAGGGTTAGGGGAGGGAAAAGGCCTCAGCATGGTACAATGTAGGGTTGCCAGCCTCCAGGTGGGGACTGGGGATCTCCCACTTTTATAACTGATCTCCAGCTGACAGAGATCAGCTCCCCTGGAGAAAATGGCTGCTTTGAAGGGTGGACTCTATGACATTGTACCATGCTGATGCCCCTCCCCTCCCCAAACCCCACCTTCTCCTGGCTCCACCCCCAAAGTCTCCAGGTATTTTCCAACCTGGACTTGGCAACCCTAGTACAATGCCATAGAGTTCACCCTTCAAAGCAGCCATTTTTTCCAGGGGAGCTGATCTATGTCAGCTGGAGAACAGTTATAAAAGTGGGAGATCCTTGGGCCCCACCAGGAGGCTGGCAACCCTACCAGTTCCCATGGCATTGGGCACCAAACAATCCAAAGAGACTAAGTCTCATCATAGTCCAACAGGTTCTTGCAGCCACAAACAAGGATGAAACAAATAGAAATGTGTACTAAAGACATTTCAGTTTGTGGACAGACTCTGCCCCCACTTATCAGACAGATGGGCAGGTCTCAAAACAAGTTGGTTTTCTTTCCAGCTTGAAAAGAGGAAAAGGATCAGATCCACCACCTGACTATATGAGGGAGGGAAGTGGATGGCTTAGGATTTTTGTGAAAAGGTAAAAGAGGGGAGGTACCTAGCTAGAGAATGGGTGTGTTTGGAGTTCATCTTGGTCTGACAAGAGAAGTGGGACTTCATTGGGTGGCTCAGACCTCCTAAATTAGATCAATCTGCACATTTTCTTTGGGGAGGAAATGCTAATGCTGAAATTTGCTTTCATTAGCAAATACTAAGATGGCTGGTTCCTTTGTGGCTAAAGGCACACTGATTAATTATTGAGAGCCTATGATTAACAACTTGATGGACAGATACTGGACATGGCAAGGCTTCTCCCAGAAACAGCACAGGATGATGTTTTTTTGTTGCAGGCCACCCTGAGCCTGCTTGTGGGTTAGGGTGGGATCATCATCATCTATTCCAGTTAGTGTGATTTAGTTAGGTATGATCCAACTCACTCTGCTGACTCTCCACCTTTTGTCTTGAAAATGACCAGGCATTGTCTGCTGGCCTGCTATGACATGGAGAGAGGAAGTGGTTCAGGCATCGATGTTATGAAGTACATAAGAACATAAGAGAAGTCAATGTTGGATCAGGCCAGTGGCCCATCCAGTCCAACACTCTGTCACACAGTGGCCAAAAACACCAGGTGCCTTCAGGAGGTCCAGGAGTGGGGGCAGGAAGCCCTCCCACTGTTGCCCCCCCAAAAAAAGGAGTAGTATAAGAGGGGTACATTCCATATCACAAGGTCCGCCCACACCCCTCCCTCTCCCACCTGCCACCCCATCCCCCACTCCACTTCCCCACCTGCCACCCCTCCCCCACTCAAGAGGTAGGTATGTGACCCCTCTATGAACTTGTTCCAGCATTCCACAGCCAACAGGAGAGCCACTGTTGCTTTTCAAATGTGCCAATGGGGTGAGAGGGTCTGCTCTGTAAATGAGGGATGGGGACTCTGCATAAACATGCAGTGTGTGCTTTCTTTTGTTGCTGGACCTTTTGCGACACAGAGAACACCCCTGTAAACTCTCCCAGAATGTAGGAAGCACCAGTGGTGCTGAGACTCAAAATAATCAAAAGGCAATATGAGATTCAGGATGCAAAAGATTCTGTATCTCCCCCACACACACCGGTGTAAAGCAACTTTTTACTACACCAGATAGAGAAGAGCAGGACAGAGTGCAGGAGCCTGAGCCTGGCAAAAGGAGCCATCCTAACAATGCAGGCAATAGGGAGATGGGGCCTACGCCTGCAAGAAGGGCGATGATGCTAAAAGAGGTATGCATATTGTTTTTATACATTTTTGTGTATGTGCAGGGCACGGAGTAGATGCCAAAAAACTAACATAGCTATTTCCCACTTTTTCAGTACCCACCAAATAAGGGCGCAGAAGACAAGCAGGAGTGTGGCTGTCTCGGGCCGTGGTCACACAGCAAGTTTCTCGCGATTTATTCCCACGATAAATTTGATCCAGGAATATTTTTCGGGTTGGGATGACCACACATCCCACCCTAAACTGCCTGCATTGTGGGATGAGGCTCCTGGCACCATCCAGATAGCCGCAAGATTTTTTTAAATTGCTTTGTCCATGCGCACATGAGCACAGCTGAATCACTGCCCCCACTTGGCCACACACACAAACAAAACATCAAAGGCAGGAGTTGCAAAGAGGTAGCAGGGCAGAAGGTTGTCCTCATGCCTCGGTTGTCCTCTTCCCCCTACTCGCCTCTAATACAAACACTGGAGACATAATGCCTCCTTCCCAGAGGCTCTGTCACATTTGTTGTCAGCCTCCACTTTCAAAGGGGAGGGGAGAAGCCCAGGCACACACACACACACACACACATAAATGCAGGCAGGCGCTTCCTCTCAGTTCTCACTTCTCTCTCACTCTCAGAGATTAGAGAGAAGGGAGAGCAAACTGCGAGGAGGGGACAGACAAAGCCAAGAAGCGCGGGCATACCTTGCAAACAATAGGCGAATCGGAAAGGGGGGGGGGATGTGCACTTGAATGTTTAAATGGAGAACTGAATTATTATTCATGCACTTAAAAGCGGAAGCTGGGAAAAAAACCCTCACGGTGCCAAAGATGGTCAGATGACCCTAATCACAATCATTGCAAGAGATGGCAGTCCACATTGGCAAAATCGCGGATTCAAAGCGCAAGTACCAGGAAAGTACTTGATTTTCTCAGTGCAGGAAAACACAGAAGAGAACCGGGAGGATTGCGCGAGTAAACCCGCTTCGGGGTGGGAGGCGGATTGGCCTGTCTAATCAGCTAATTTAAATGTGAGAGGGAACAGCAGTGAATCCCGATCAAAACAACCGTGTGACCACACCCTCAGAATTCATCAAAGCTAAAGTGCTTATCCACATAGCGTTGATCAATTTTTATGAACTGGGGATTCTTGAATCAGATTATGTGGATCCCAAAAAACACCAGTCTGAAATGAATTCTGTTGTTAAAAACTGCTGTGCAGGTAGCTTCAAATTACTGTTTCAAAGATAAGCTGTTTATGCTTGTCCAGGGTGTGTGATTGGTGCAGGAGGCCAGCAGTCACATGAGTGCCTGACATGGTCTGAGGAGTTCTATAATCAAATTCTGAAACATATGTTCAAAACTGTGGATGGAGTCCATATTGTATGTTATTATGGCGATTGTGGGTTCCATTCATTGTTTTGGTATGAATAAGAACCCTGTTGCCAACATGGCCAAATATGTAGATACCATCAGCTATTCTGGCAGCCCCTGGAACATATTAAGTACTCTGCTACAGGGATATGACAAGAGAATACTGGATCTGGCTAAGGTTGTTATTAAAGATTGTGATTACAAGTATTTTCATATTCACTATAACATGTGTAAATACAGAATTTAAAATTTCAGTTATTGTAAAATGTTCCTTTGACAGGCTGTGTAAACAGGTAAAGGACTGTGAAGGGTTAATTCCTCACAGAGCCAGAGAGCCTTGAGGGACAGGCTGCTCCAAGGAATTTGATTGGCAAGAATGATGTTCTAAACTAATCTGAGTCCCCATTAGGGAAAAAAGTGAGGTGTAAATAAATAGGAAGAGACATAAGGAAAGAGTTCCCTTGAGATAAGGTAGGCCTAGACTATACAGGGATTCATAGCTAGAAACCTGTGGATATTACCCTTTCTGTTTCATTTTGTTTTCATATGTTGTCACTGTTCACTCATTTTCATTCCTGGTGTTCCTTGTAAGAAAAAAAATGAAGGTGATGGATGGACTGCAACAATCCTAGAAAACATTAATGTAATGATAAATCTGTAGGAAGCCTCTGCCTATATGAAACCATGTTTGTTTTTTGATGGATTACATCATCTATATAAGTGTTATCTCTGACATTCTCTGTATTTTATAACAAGACAAGTGGGGACCTACAAGAAACTTGCAGGAGTGGCTTTCCCATTCCCTTCACCTCTGCTTCTTCCCCTCTCCCCCTACTTCCCTTACAATTTTTCTCCTTCCTGTCACCCCCTTTCTTTCTCTCTCTCTCTCCCCTCCATGCCTCTCACTTCCTTTCTGGCCCCACCCCATCACTCTTTCTGCTTGTCACTCTCCCAGCCTCCCACCTACTTCCTCCCATCCACAGCAGCAGTGGCAGCAGCCACTCTCCAGCAATCACAATGGATTGCCCAAATACAGAGATCAGTTCCTCTTAGGGTTGCCAGCTCCATGTTGGGAAATTCCTGGAGATTTGGGGATGGAACCTTGGGAGGATGAGGCTTGAGCCTGGATGTGACTTCAGCAGGGTGTAATAACATAAACTCCCCACCTCAATCCCCACCATCTCCAGGCTCCACCCCTTAAATATCCAGGAATTTCCCGACATGGAGTTGGCATCCCTATCTCCTTCACAACAGCCATCCTACCTTTATCTGCCCCCTGCCTTCAGCTTTTTGTCTCCTTTCCCCCTGCAGCTTCTACTGAGGAAAATTATGGTCTTTCTTCACAGTGGGGACTAAAGCAATTTACATGATTCTCTCCTCATCCACACAATAACCATAAAATAGGTTAGGATGAAAGTATGTGACTGGACCAAAATCACCCAGTGAGCTTCCACAGCAAGATGGGGATCTAAACCTGGATCTCGCAAACCCTACTCTGAAGCTCTGACCATTATCCTACACTGACTTTCATAGGGTGGCTGCTGTTTAACAGTAGCAAGCAACCAGGCCTAGCTGAATCATGAAAGTCAGGTGGTTTCGAGTTAGGGTTGCCAAGTCCTCCGGGGGGGGGGGGGAACCCCGCTCAATTGGTCTGTTCCCCGCCGGCCCAGATTGGGCTGCCGGGGGGAACCCCACCCCCAAATTGCCAGGCTGCAGAGACATGCCCAGTGCGATGACATCACCCAGAGGTGACATCGCGTCGGGCACGTTTTTTTGGGGGGGACGCTCTATAATTCAAGGGAAAACTCTATGGTTTCCCCTCAAATTACAGAGGTCCCACCCCAATATGCCCAACACGATGATGTCACTTCCAGGCCAGCAAGAACTCCCCCCCACTAAACAAAAGGTAAGACTTGGCAACCCTATTTCAAGTCACCCAGAGGGTGCTGTTAGGTTTAGGTTTTCCAGCACCCAGGTGAGATCTGGAGATCCCCCAGAATTACAACTGAACTCCAGACAACAGAGATCTGTCCCCCTGGAGAACATGGGTGGACTCTGTGGCATTATATCCATCTGAGGCCTCTCCCTTCCCCAAATTCTGCACTCCTCAGACTTCACCACAGATTCTCCAGGAATTTCCCAACCTAGAGTGGGCAATCCTAGTTCCAGGCATGGGTTCAAAATAGGCCTGGAAAGTGTTCTGCCCCCTCCCCCTGCCTTTTTAACCCCCCCCTCCCGCTCTTTAGCCCATCATACTGCAGGAGGAATCCTCCCCAATCCCAGATCCAGACCTGCTTTTTGCTTCCTCCTCTCTCTTTCTGTCTCTTTGGCTATCAGCCAGTCTACCTCTCACTAGCGATGTGTCAGGGCCTGGAGTAGATCCTCATGGTGGCCATTTCAAAAAGTATTGGGGGGGATTCAACCCTCCCTGAGGTTTTTAAAAAACTTTTTGGACTTTTCTGCAGACCCACGGAGTTTCCTGAGTTGGTAGAAAAACCTGTTGGCGGAGAGTGTTCTCCCATCTGTGGAAATAAGTATCCGTACGCAGAGGGGACTGTTGAGAATTAGATATATAGATTATTTTCAATGTGACTGATACCTAGCAGAAATAGACAGGATGTACAGGCTGCAAATAAAAACCTGAACTCCTCTCAATATAATTAATCAGGACTGGACTATTCATATGCACTTGGCACAGTGTATTGGAGCAATAGCTGCTGTAAATGGAAATCGATTAAATCAGTGCTAGAATTTTCAGATTAACCAACACATGTGACAAGCTCTTTGCAGAGATTCATGAATCACTGTATTATTCCATCTAGTCTTTAAACATCATTTATTTAAATGTAAAACATAGCTTTAAATTGATGAAGGTCTAAAGCTACTGAAGCTTCTGGAATATAGATTAACAAAATAATCACTGGTTGTTTGACCATGCAATCCTAAACAAAGTGCATCCTTTTAAGTTCATTAAAGTCAGTGGGTTTAGAATGGTCTTATTCTGTTTAGAAACCATAGCGATGGAGCTCAGGAATTTGTGAACTTCACTCTTTTGCCTCAGCAGATATGCAACTGAGTACCTTGAGAAATCATCTAAAAAGATTAAAAAATACTTATTTCCACCATTTGATGCTACACGTACTGGTCCAAGGACATCACTAGTACATTTCTCAGTTCTGGGTGGAAATGAGGGTCTAACTCCTTTTGCTCTTATACATTTGCCAGACAATCTTCAGATCTCTCAGCTATACTACAGACATTGTCATACAATAATTAATTCTAGGTGGGACTTGCTCTTTCAAGTTCTTTTTAGAAATGTAACTTGAGCCATTTGGTGATTCAAATTCAATAAGTTGTTTTGAGCATTCCTCCCACAATTCTTTTGAAAGTTTTTATGTCTGTCTTGGCTCTGACTCTACACACTCACAAATGCAGAAAAATCTTTCCCCAAAATCCAAAGCATAACATTTGCCTTCTGTTCATCAGTTAGATTAAAGCCACAGATAGCTAGATTTTTCAAACACCTGCATCAGTTCAGATATGTATATATTTCACAATTTTCCTATGTAGCCTGTTTTGCAGTTTTCTTATCCATACTTCTTGTGATTTAATACTGGTAAACCCAAAAGTCTCTTCTAGACTCTTAAGCATTTCTTTTGCTGTCTGGGAAGTTTCAAACATAAAAGTTTCAAATATAAAAGTCTCACTGCCATCTAATGATCCCGTAATAATGTTCTTGGCATTTTTTTTACTATCCAAGAGTCCAAATCCTCGCCTTTGTCTGTTGGTTTTTCTTCCTCTGAGATTCCAGCAGCAACTTTTTCTTCAATGAGTATATGAAATCTTTTAAGCCAGCTTCTATAGTTCTCAGCAGTAAGTTTAGGGATCTTCAAATATCTGCTTGATTCAGCCATCCTTATCACAGCAACGCAGAGAAGAACAATGGAGAATTTTTGAAGATCAAAAAGCAAGGTGCCCTGCTAATGAAAGACTTCAAGTCCTTTTTCAACATTAAGTTTAATCAAAGCTTCTGATAGACTCTGGGCACATAACCTATTGGGTTATATGTAAAAATATCAATTGCCTTGGAAGCACAGAAGCTTTACACAGTATTCTGGTTAAGGGGGAAATGTTGTTCCAACAAATTACAAAGATGATCTGACTCCAACAGTAACAAGAGATAGAATTTTTACTTAAAAGATAGAAGCATATCTGATATGACATATTCATGTATGTACATTTAACTAATTGTGAACAGCTTAACTTCAAAAAGGTTAACTTGCTACAACTCCAAGCCCAGATAAGAGAGAGAAGAGAGGTTCTATATAAGATGAAACAGAAGGCAATCAACAACCAAAGAAGCTCAACATCTAAGCAATGAGAGGGTTGAGGCCAACTGCCAACTGTACCTGAGAGAATTCTATTAACCCTTCCACATTCTCTTGCATGCAGGAGTCTTGAGCCAAATAATGGTCAAAATATACAATACCTATTACACAACTTGGGTCATGGGTGCCCAGCCTGCCTTGCAGTCACACATATGATTGGGGAACTCACCTTCAAAGCTTTCCATTATTCCATTCAGCTTGGGAACACTAAAGGGGAGGGGCTTCAGGCTTCCTTCACATGCCATTTTCGCCAGCAGCAATGGCTGGGGAGGGGGGTTGTTTGCCCTTTCCTTGGGAATCTACATGTCCATCCCAGAACACAAGGAGCCCAAGGAATGGGCAAACAGGCCCCCACAGCAATTTCCACGAGGGAAGCATGAACCCTCTCCTTCTGCCTCACAGCACTCATGATCCGATAAGGTGAGTTCCCCCCAGCCTTGGACTAACCATTAAGCAAAATAAGCACATGCTTAGGGCACCAAAGAAAGGGGGGCACCACAGAGTTTTCCCCCAAGCTATCATGCCCTTAACTTTTTCACTGCCACACTCAACTTGAGTCAAATTTTATGTAATTGTCCTTTTCTGCTGTGTTCAACTTTAATCTGCATTGGGATTTTTTTTTAAAGTTTTCTTTGGCATGGTGAAAACTTACTGAGTCTTAATGTCTTGTCAGTTAAGCAATGGAAGGGCCAAGGGGCATCACTGTTGGGCTGTGCTTAAGGCATCAGTTGGCCTTAATCCAACCTTGGTTTCCCCAATCATACATATGACCACAAATTGTGTTGGGTATCCATGATCAGACTCATGCCACACTTATCATGTATTTTGGTCATAAGGGGGCAGAAGATGACATGGCCAACTAGGAAACCTGCTGAGCCAGCTCCAGAGCAGATAGCTCACCCTTAAGAAGAATGAATGAACCATGGGGCAGGATGCAGTTGCGCAATGTGGTGAGACGTTCCAAGGGAACACTAATGGTTATAGGCGTGACAGAGAATACTGCAGAGTCAAGGTTCTTCATTTTTAACTTTTTGTTATATTTTTACAATAAAATATATATATTTCAGAATAATCAAAACATTGTGAGCATTGAAAGAGAGTAGCACCACTGCTTGTCAGAACAATGTGTGTGCCTGTATTCATACACACTTAATAGGAGACGCCTATGTCATAATAAAGTTATATTGGACCTAAATCAGTATGACTGCTTATGGAATAACATGAATAAAAATGAGTAGGGATTTTCACATCAAAACAAAATGATAGATGTCAGCCTTGCTGCCATTTGCATAATGGTTTTGCTTCACTGATGCAAAGTAAAAATTTGGTCCAAAAACAATGATAAACTACATGAGATTATTGGTTATTGAGTGGTGATATTTTATTAATTATGAAAATCTCTCAGATATTGTCAAGCCAGTTTGTGACGTGGGTAGGCATTTTCCCCATCTTTTCCTACATTTTTTCATCATGCTTTTTCCATCTTGAGGGCACTAAAAATTGTTCATTGTTAGTAACATTTAAATTGGTTCTCTTTGTTAGCTGGGAGATGCTGTCTGGGTATCCCAGTGTGAGGCTCTCCACTCTCCAGCTCCATCAGTCAGCCTTCAGCTGTCCTGCTGGATCCTATCAGAGGGTCTCCCAAGCCCTCAGAATGTGGAGAAAAGGAGGTTGCTTCACCTGATTCCTTCTCTGTCCCAGGATGACAGTATCTCTCAAGTCCAGAGCTGCACCCTTCTTTCCTCCTCAGCCTCTTATGTTAGCCGTTTTCAAAGAGCCTGTCTAACCCACCCTTCACCACCACCCACTAATCCCCACCTCCCTAGCCACACCTGGTGTTTCCCTGGGGAGTGGTGGTGATTGCTCTCTCCTCCTTCTTCCTCCAGTAAGGCTGCCAGCATTCCCTCACCCTCCAGCCACCCCTAAATTGGCTGTGCCCTGAGGCTGGCTGGGATAGGCCATAAGTCCTCTGGGCCTGCCCCTGCTTTCCACAGGCCAACCCCTCCCCAGGCCTCAGTGCCAGGGCTGCTTCTGGGCCTGGATGACTCTTCCCAGCCCTGCCCTGGTAGGGTTGCCAAGTCTGGGTTGGGAAATACCTGGAGACTTTGGGGGTGGAGCCAGGAGAGGGTGGGGTTAGGGGAGGGGAGGGGCCTCAGTATAGCATAATGCCATAGCGTCCACCCTTCAAAACAGCCATTTTCTCCAGGGGAGCTGATCTCTGTCAGCTGGAGATCAGTTATAAAAGCAGGAGATCCCCAGACCCCACCTGGGGGCTGGCAACCCTATGCCCTGGCCTCCATTGTGGCTGCTGGTGCTGAAGGCTAGATGGAGCTGCCCTGAGGCGGGTCTCCAGCCAGAGCCAGATGCAGAGGCAGCCTGCCCAGTGGGGACAGCTCGGAGTCCAGTGCCATCCCCAGACATCCAGCAACACTGCAGTGACCAAGCCTATGTCCTTCATAATTTTCTTAATATGATCCAGACTTTTACCCCAAACCTCTACATTTTAGGACAACATGACTGTGATTCCGCCTTTCCACAGCCTTTGCACCAATGGTGGGAAGAACACAGTACAGTATATTGGGGGGGACATCATATAGACAGAGATGGAGAAGTCCAAATTGTCCCAAATAGCCCTTGAGATTTTCCTTTTGGTATCTTCATCCCATTTTTCAGTAAGATGTGTTTTTCCCCATACAACTTATCCTATAGCTTTATTTAGCATGGAAGTCACTTTTTTTTTGAGGACTTTAAAATATAAGATTTTTGAAGACTTTAAAATATAAGATTTTTTCAAAATACATCAACTTTTTAAAAGGAAGAATATAACAAGTATAACATAAATGGAGGCAAAGATAAAGCAGCCAATCCACTCTCCTGCATCAGATCTCTAGATAAGAGATCTCAAAGCCCTCTCAGTATCTTTATGCTGACTTTATTTTCCTGTTATCTCTTTGCCTTCTGCCACTTATGGTTGCCAGCCTCCAGGTGGGGCCTGGATATCTCTCACTTTTACAACCAATCTTCAGCTGACAGAGATCAGATCCCCTTGAGAAAATGGCTGCTCTGAAGGGTAAACTCTATGGCATTGTACCATGCAGAGGCCCCTCAGCTCCCCAAACCCCACCCTCTCCTGGATCCACCCCCAAAGTTCAGGTATTTTCCAACCCAGACCTAGCAACCCTTCTGCCACTTGATCCAGGCTCTGGTGGGTATCATCCAAAACACAGAAAGATGGTTATTCAAGCAGCCATCTCTTAACTTTAGATTCGCTATATGAGATATATCAACCATCCTGTGCTATTAAGCAGCAACCCTTAAAAGGCATGAAGCTGTAACCAATATACTTAATGTAAACTATTCCAACTGAGTGAACACATGTACCTGTTTGTACAGCAAAGATGCCTTGTCTTTCATTTGTGGGTTGTCGCCACTGCCACTACAGGAACAGCTGTCCTCATCCACTCTCTAAACTTCCTCTCCAGTTGACTATTCAGTGGCTTAGCTTTTTACTGAGGGCTATTCTTTTAATAAGACCAAAAAAACCAGAAGCTCATTTTCTATGGGTGGAAAATTTCAGATAAAAACAAAGAAATAGGCACCTGGAGTTTACTATCTTCTCAGGTTGACTCATATGACAGCGAGAATCTTCAAGTAAATTTTGAAATATAACTCCTGGCTGCACAGGGTAAATCATACAACCTTTTAACAGCACATTCAAAGAAGATTTACTCAGCTGTCAGTCACTTTTCCGGATGGCGAGAAATATTCCAAGGAGGATTTCAGCCTTAGTGTGATCAGATAGCAGAATCTCACTGGCTGCCCAGTTAGTGGGAGAGAGAATTGCTTTTATTGGGACCCAGAAGAGGATAAATTATGGGGAGGGGTGTTTCCTTCCAAGTCTGGGATTCAGGAAAATCATTTATGGATGAGATACCAGGCTGTGAGGATCTGAGAATGGTTATCAACCCTATTGGAATCATTACTCTGGAGTTATTTCTCCACTTCTTCTTTAATAGTGTCTGCCACTATGCTTGTTCTCCTTACTACCCCAGGTTCATTGCTAGGTGCAAGCTCCACCTGAGAGGAGTAAAATATGTAGGGGTAATTGTCTTCAGAAGGAGAGAACAGGGCCTTTATTTCTCCTATGTGCAGGACAAGAGTCTTCCATGTTTCTTATGCTTTGTATGATGTTTGCAAACCAGGACACTTTGGCACACTAACAGTGCCATCCTAAGCAAAGTTATACCTTTTAAAGTGTATGAAAAATAATAGGCTTAAGAGTATAAGTGGTTAAAATGAAACAGAATTCTCTATGATAGTTCTTAAACAAACCCATTAAGAATTGTCACAAAGAATTCTGTTTCAAATTTTCTAGAGATTTTATACTCATGGATACAGAAGGAAAGGAAGGCCAGAGCTGTTTCTAAAGAAAATAATGCTGGGTTTCTAGGTAAGCACTAAACTTGATAAATATTCTGAGCTAACTTCCAGCTCCTGTCCAAGTAGGTAGCCAGAGAAAAATAGCTTGATTCTCAGCTGCTTACAGATCTCCCATTCCTCCTTGGCACTTCTGAGTGATTTCAGGATGGGGGGTGGGTGGGTTAGGGTTTGACTGATCAAAATGGTGGTGACCTTTTCCTGCTTCGTAGCATCAGATTTAATAACAACACTTTCCCTTAGAGTAGTGAGTAATTGAGAATTGCTCTTTGGGGTGGTGAGCAAAGTCTTGTCCATTTGGGAAATATATGCAAGGTACTGACTTAGTGGGTTTTAATTTGGGCAATCAGTTATCAATGGATGGTGCCTATCTGTCCCTATTATATAAAAGCCAGGTGGGGTGGCAACATTCATATGCTGTCATTGGCTATAAAATGCTCTCCCTTAGCCATTGGCCTATCAGTCACCACTCAAGAGTACTCGCATGCCATTGGCTGGGTACTGAGTCTGCTCCTCTTCCCCACCCACTCCCCTTTCAGCCATTGTTTTCTGTCAGAAGTACTGTGTCTCATGATGAAGACACTTCTCCTGTGGGGAACAAAGTTTTCCCTCAGTGGCTGTTGTGAGGAACTCATAGGGTTGCCAGCTCCAGGTAAGGAAGCCAGAGTTTGGGGAGGGGAGAGGAAAGGCATCAGCTGAATAGAATGCCATACAGGCCACCAGCCAAAGCACTCAAACTTTTCCCTCAGTGGCCGTTGGTAAGCAACCAAGCTTTGTTCTGTCAGTAAAAGGACAAAGAAAACCCTTTCTATGCCTTTGTGAGGAACTTATTGGGGCCAGTCCATTGCCAGCTCCAGATTGGGAAATTCCTGCTGAGTCTTTCCACACACACCCAGTGTGACGTGGCAGTCAGGGCTTCAGAGCACGGTAGAGGCTGCAGGTGTGGGGGGAAGATGGAAAGCTGAACAGTGAGGGGAAAATAGTCAGCTGATGCTTGGCTGGAAAGGAGATAGGGTTGCCAACTCCAGGTGGGGAATTCCTGGAGATTTGAGGGATGGATCCTGGCAAGGGTGAGGTTTGAGGAGGGGTGGGGCCTCAGACAGATACAATGCCATAGACTCTGCCCTCCAAACCAGCCATTCCCTTTGGGGAATCACTGTTGCCAGTCTCCAGGTGAGGGCTGGAGATCACTCAGAATTACAACTGCTCTCCAGATGGCATTGATCAGTTCCCCTGGAGAAAATGATGAACTCTGTGTCCTTATACCCTGCTGAGGTTGCCACAGCAAATTGACGCTGAGTTCCGAAGTCCTTGGCACTCTCCCAGAGCCTCTTTCTAGAGTCCATTGTATTTATTTCCACAACGGGCCTTATTCCTAGTCACTAATAAAGGGATCTATTAAATGTACTTGTAGGAGGGAACTGACTGAGAAATACATTCTACCTGATAGGATATGTGAATTTGATGGAGTTGGGGGCCTCTTCCTCACAAATAAGATGGCAATAGTTTTTTAAGGAGTTTTTTTCCTCCACTGTAGTACTTCACAGATGAAACAATCAATCATCTGTTAGAGATATACAGCATCCAGTCATGTCAGTGAAGCTTTTCTTGTTTTCCTTACTGAAATAGTGAGAACTTGTAAACAGTAGTAGCATTTAATGGATTTTTCCACAACCTATTGACCATCTTTTTCATTGTCTGCTCATCGAAAAGCTCCTTCCAATTCATATTAAATAGTAGTGCACCTCATTCCATCAGGAGGAACTATTGTAATAAAATTCCACAGTTTAATCAACAATCCCACAATGCAAGTGAACAATGCCAAAACTTCTACATAATTACATGAAGAAGGCCAGGAAGAGGCTGGCCTACAGAGCAGAATAATGACCATCAGAGTAAAAATACAATAAGCATTTTTCTTTGCTAATGTGTTGTCATTACTTTTTCATAAACTTTGTATGTCCCTTTTTCTGTCATATGCCTGAAACATTCAAATGTTATTTCCTAGGATTCAAATGAAATCCTTCAGGGCAAAACTGAGGCAGATTCAAATCCAGGCACTTACTTATTTTAGCTGTCTGACAAGATTTCAACAGATGATTGATTTTTCTGCATATAAATACTAAACTGCATCATTGCAGAGTTTCAGCTTCTCAGGTCCAGTTTTGATAGTACAGGCATTTCTTTAACACATACACACAAGTATTAGTTGGCTGAATACTGAGACAATGTATGCTTAAAAACCGGCTGACACTTGTGACCAAGGGCTCAGTCCAACCAGGCTAACTGGATGGAAGAAGATCCTTGGTCAGGATCTCTCACATTTCTTTTTTAAAAAAACTTTTTATATGGAAGTTTTACAGAACATAACATAGCATATCAATAACAGAATAAAGTTGAACATAACTAAACAATAAACAGGAGCTGTGACAGAGTACAACATGATTAATTTTTTTAAAAAAACTAATACAGTGCTATAACAGTAAATTTTTCTGGTATCAACCATTTTGTCGTTTTATCTCTCTTGATAAAGTCCAAAAATGGGAACCATCTTTCTAAGAAAGTGGATTGGTACACTGTAATCTCAGCTGTTAAAATGTGGTCAGACATTTCTTTTAAGGTTAAAAGCAGTTGGGGGCCACTTGGATGGAAGCTGCATGCTTTCTTTCCAATTTAAATTGATCCCTTGAAGGAGCTGTTTGCCTATATTTCCCTCCCCCACTCCTGTAACAGCAGCTGTGGAGAAGGATTTCTGTCAGGGAAATTTTTAAAGGCAAAATTGTTAAATAAACTCCCAACAATACAGCCCCTTTTCAAACAAGGTCTCTGCTAGAGCATTTTCATATAAAAGAAAGTATCAGGAGATTTACAATACCAAGTTAAGGAGAGTTAAAAGGTAAAGGTTTCTGTTATGTTTTGTTTGTTATGATGCATTGCATTGTCAGGGTTCTGGTAGTTCTATCCCCTCAGTCTTATTGGCTACCTAATAAAGACTCCTTATTGGTCCTGAAGCCAATCCAGGGAACCAATCACAGAGCCCTGCTTAGGTCCAATGAGACTGCATGTAAATAGTTACAATATATATAGTTAGCTGTTGAAACCCTATAAGTTGAGTGCCCCTCTTGCTAGAGCCATCCCAGAGCTGAATGATGTCTGAAATAAAAGCTTGCATTTGATTTATCATCTCCTGACTTCAATACTTAAAAGTGTTCCTTGCTCAAAAGCTTGGAAATACAACTCTAGGGGGTGGTACTCATCTCTGTTTCCAAGCCAAAGAGCCAGCGCTGCCCAAAGACGTTTCTGTGGTCATGCAGCTGGCATGACCAAATGCCGAGGTGCATGGAATGCTGTTGACTTCCCAACGAAGCAGTACCTATTCATCTACTTGCAGTTTCTTGCTTTTGAACTGCTAGGTTGGCAGGAGATGGGGCCAGAGACGGGAGCTCACTCCGTCATGTAGCACTCGGGTCTCGAACTGCTGAACTACAGACCTTCCGGTCTGCAGCTCAGTGTCTTCACCTCTGAGCCAGTTGAAGCAGTTGAAGCAAATGAAATGGTGTAACTCGATTTAGGATTGCATCATCAGAACTCCCACATAATATGATGTGGGCCCTGAGGAAATACACAAAAAAAACCCTGCAATCATCACACACATAATATATATTTAATTTTAGACCCTGACAAATCAGTATGAAATCTTAGAGCATGCATAATACAATTTATAGACCAAAATTTGGGAATTTTGACAGGTGTTACATACTTGCTGACCACCACTACTCCCAGATTAACAAACAACTTACCTTGAACCATATTTGCTATCATGCTGTCCATTCAGTTCAGAGCGCTTTGCACTGTACTTTAGTTTTCCCAATCTTAAATTATTTGGTGTCATCAGTGAATGTATACCCTTCACTGTTTGCCCCCCACAATTTCAAATTATTTATAAACAAGTTAAATTACACTATACAGGTTACTGAATGACCCCTAATGCAGGTCATAATACAGGTTACTGAATGACCCCACTGTTTTCTTCCATCCAATCTGAGAACTTTCCTGTTACCCTGTCCCTGTGCTTCCTGTTCTTTACCCAATTTCTCATCCACAAAAAGATCTGACCTCTAAGCCCATGACTGCTATGTTTTCTGAGGAACCTAAAACAAGGAACTTTATCAAAAGTCCAAGTACATAATATCTTCAGGATTTTCCTTAGAGATGGGCACAAACCACATTTTTGCAGTTCGGTTCAGTTCATGGTTCATGACTAAACCATCTAAACCAAACATCTCCTTGCCGCTCAGCTGGTTGGTTTAAATGGCTGAGGCATTTCATACCCTGTTTTCTGTTCTTCGTAAAGAGCAGAAAGCAGGGGTTTGAATAGTTTTTTTTTGCTCTTCATGAACTGGCACAAACTTCATCAAAATTGTGGCAACTCTTCAGTTCATGAACATGGCTTTGCGAACTACAGACCAGCCAAAATTTGTGATGAACTTTAGTTCATCAGCCAGTTCATGCCCATCCCTAATCATCCTTATCCATGCTTGTTTTAAAAAACACTGGTGAGGCAAGACTTCCCTCTGCAAATGCCTTGCTGATCTTTCTTCAGTAGGGGTTCTTCTTTTATATGCCTAACAGTCCTTGTCTTTTTACCTGAAAAAGACTTCAGGCTAACTCACCTGTAATTTCTTTTTTCCTCTTCAATCCTTTAAAAAAAGTAAACATTATCTTTGCTGCTTGCCAGTCCTCAGAAAGAAGGCAGATGTTACCAGAAAGTTGGATTTTTAGTGGGAGATCAGCAATTTCATATCTGAGTTCTGTAAGAACCACTGAATGTTCCAGACACAGTGACTTGTTACTTCTTAATTTATCAGTTAGCCATAAAAAAATTGTCACTTCTATTTGACTCACTTCTTCAGAAATAGCAGTTCAGGTACAGGTATCAAGTTCCATGAATTTGGACCTTGTCTAGGCATGCAGTAAAATAGGTGGGAATGATATAGCTGGGTTCTGAAGCACATTAATAGAATCACATTTTAATGCTCTTCTGTATAAACAGCTCCCCATGTGTACAGTAATCTAACGCATTAAGAGAAAACGTTAGAATATCTGTTTTCTTGATGTGCTAATTATTACTTACAGGGAACTGTTTAAATTGGGGAGTTTTTAAAAAGTGAGTTTCCTCCCTGCTTTAAGTGGTTCCGTTCAGAATTCTACCACTTCACTCTACCACTTCATGGTTGCTACATAGGCCACTTATTTTGAGATGCAGTGATCAAACAAATCACAATGGCCTCATATAAAGCAGGAAGACTCCAAAATTATATGTTATAGAGCT
This sequence comes from Lepidodactylus listeri, assembly GCA_029233225.1. Classification (NCBI taxonomy): domain Eukaryota; kingdom Metazoa; phylum Chordata; class Lepidosauria; order Squamata; family Gekkonidae; genus Lepidodactylus; species Lepidodactylus listeri. The sequence continues at coordinate 77,874,166 of JARCFY010000001.1, forward strand.
ATTTAATAGAAAAATCTCAATTCTTGATGCATTTCACAATTTCCATCATGGATATTTGTTCAACAGACACCCCCATATCCCTTCTGGTCAGATATTTTCAGGAGCAGTTTCTCTTATAGAACTCTATATATAGGTCTTGGTTCACATACATAGCACCTCTGCAAAGGTATAGGGCAGTGGCAAGGCACCCTTATGTTCTTTTCAGAACTTCGTCTTCACCCAAAGAGTGATTAACACATGGAATTCACTGCCACAGGAGGTGGTGGTGGCAACTACAAGCATAGACAGCTTGAAGAGGGAATTGGATAAACATATGGAGCTGAGGTCCATCAGTGGTTATTAGCCACAAGGTATGGATAGGAACTCTTGGTCTGGGACAAGTGATGCTCTGTATTCTTGGTGCTTGGGGGGGGGCAACAGTGGGAGGACTTCTAGCGTCCTAGCCTCACTGCTGGACCTCCTGATGGCACCTGGTATTTTTGGCCACTATGTGACAGAGTGTTGAACTGGATGGGCCATTGGCCTGATCCAACATTGGCTTCTCTTACGTTCTTGTGTTCTTTGGCCAGTGCATTTGTTGACTTACTGTAATTCAGTGATATGTTATGCCCAACTGCCAACAATGGAAATGTAGGCGAGTCCTCTTCCCATACTTCTTGTGCAATAAGCAAAGGGGCAAACTGTACTGCTATACAACCATGGAGACATGCATGAGTTCTGCCTGTTCCAGGTGCTTATATACAACACCAGGGGAAAATGCACCATTTCCCCCTTTCCAGTTCGTTTGTGTTTCTATGGAACATGCAAAGAGCATTTACCAGTAGCACAAAAGATGCACAGCATATATTCTTCGCTGTTCTGCGTATGTATGGTGATTTATTAATAAAACATGTCCAGGGCTTCATGGGCAATACTGCTCCCTCTTCAAATTAATGTATTGGAACAGGAAGTGAGACCTCATTAGCAGTGACTCATGTTCCCAAGACAAAAAACACAAATAGCATGGTGGTACAGTTTTTAAAAATCTTCACTTAGTGATTTCACTGTTACATTATTATGTGGACTTCATGCACATTTAATTTTCTGTCCCCTTGGAATTCAATTTAAAGTTGAGCCTTTGTGCACCATTTTAGAAAATTGGTGTCCATATTCATGTCCAGTGGAGAGATAATTTTGAAGATTTGCTTGAGCTAATTTATGTTTTACATAAAGAGGCAAACTATATTAAAACCAGGAGCAGTAAATCAAAGTGTAAGTAACATTAATGTTGTCTAATGCATAAACAGGAGTCCTCTTCAGTTTCTCATTATGTATCATAATCTCACAAGTGCATAGCTCTTCTTTAATTAGTAAAGAAATGTTCCTTAGGCTTTGTTAGAGCCCTGGTCATTTTTAACCTCAAGATTAAATTCACGGTGGATAATAATATTCTAAAACAAATATCAATGCTCAGCTTTGTATATTAAAGTATATTAAAATGTATATTAAAATGAATATTAAAATGAATTCTGTAATTCAGGGGTGGGCAATTGTTTTGGCTCAGGGGCCACTTTGTGGGAGCGGAGGTTAGTGGAGGGCTGCACCTTTTAAAATGATAGCATTCATTAGTTAACTTTGCATTTCAGAAAAGGTATAAATTGTATCATAAAAATCAATAAATATAAATTAAATTAAATAGTGGTAGTTTTATTCGATTTATCTATTGTGCTAATTTCATATCATCTATAGCTGCAAGCACAATTAATTTTAGAATCACTGTAATGAGACAAATGTTCCCTATCATACCACGTGGCCAACTGTCTTGGTGGGCCGCAAAAAACTCTGTGGCGGGCCGCATGTGGCCCCCGGGCCGCAATTTGCCCACCCCTGCTGTAATTAAATAGGAGCCAGTTTGATGTAGTGTTTAAGTGCAATGACTTTAATCTGGGAGAACCGGGTTTGTTTCCCCACTCCTCCACTTGCACCTGCTGGATGACCTTGGGCAAGCCATAGCTCTGTACCAGCTGTTCTCTCAAGGACAGTTGTCTCTGAGCTCTCTCAGCCCCACCCACCTCACAGGGTGTCTGTTGTGGGGAGGGGAAGGAAAAGGAGTTTGTAAGCCGCTCTGAGACTCCAAGTGAGTGAAGGGTGGGATATAAATCCAATCTCCTCTTCTTCTTCTAAACTGTAAAGGCTTGACTTGACTTTAGCAGGGGGATGGAGACATGGGCACCAAGGCTATGGCTTTGTTAGACTTTTGGAGAAAAGAAGTCCTCCATGGGGATGGGGGAGTAGCTGCTGAGAAAGCTTCCCACCATGTAGTCACAGTTCTAATGTGCCACACTGATATTATCGTGGACAGATCCCCAGGGCTGGTGCCAGGCTTTTTTGCACCCTAGACAAGGCTAACTACTTGTGCCCCCCCCCCAGGCAGGGGGGAGGCAAGGCTGAAGGGGCTGGGATCTGAGAGATCCCAGCCCCTGCAGCCTTGTCCTTGACTTCCGTGGGCTGAGGAGGGGGGGGGAGGCAAGGCTGCAGCCTTGCCCTTGGCTCCCGTGGGCTCATGTGCCTCAGCGCTGCTGACTTGGGCGGGTGACGAGAGGCAGGTGGGGCGCTTCGCTGCTGATCCCCACTGCACCAGCCAAATGCACCCCTCAAGTTGCAGAGGTACTGCCACCACCACGCCAACCGCCTCCTGCTGCCCGACTCCTGCAGCAAGAACCAGGACGCAGGCAGCAGCAGTGGTGGAGGGGCGCTGCTCTACCTGCTGCTGGGCCCGGAGGATGTGGATGGCACTTCTTCTGGCAAGGGAGGGGCAGGGAGGGGAAGGGGCAGCAGGGTGTACTCATACAATGGTGCCCCTTGGCAGTTGCCTAACCCTGCCTTATAAAAGAACCAGCCCTGCAGATCCCACACCATTCAAATATATGAATTAGAGATATGCACACACAAAAAAACCCAAATGCATTTGTATTGGGTTCATTTTCTTCTTTAAAAATGCTTTTTGTTTCATTTAATATTACATATGTTTTCTTTATTCTATCTTTATTTGTTTCAATGCAAGGCAAATTTCTGGCTTTTGTTTTCCACTCAGCTGGGATGAAATGTTCAGGAACTGTGCTCTTTAGGGTCCAAATATCAAGCAGATAGTACAAACAATCCCATTTCAGAAGCAACTAAAAGCAAAACACATGTCTAGCTAGGCAGACAGAACCAGCCTTTGGAAATGCATGATACACATTCCCTCATGCATTCAATCACAGAGTAGCTACAGATAATATCAAAGCAACCTATAAGCACATGTTCTTTCAGTGAGGAAGTTCTTGACATGATCTGGGAAATTAGTGCCCTGGCTTAAGCCAAAAGCCCTTCTTAGACCACAATGATAGGTGAAAAATTGAGCACAGAAACATATCAGAACAATCCTTTTTAGCTGTGAGATCAACATACTCTGCCAGTTGAACAATGTCCCCATAATTTAACTATTTGCTGATGACCGCTTCCCTTTCTCCTCCCACTGCCCTCAATCTGTGAAAGGACATCAGCAAGGATTAATTACTATTTCTGATTATGTGACAGCTGAAGCAATATGAGCATGTAGCAACAGAAAATCATTACCTGTCATCCTGCTTTGCAAAGGCACAGGAGCTCCACTGGTACAAGGAAGTCAATAATCCCATTCATCTGACTTGGTTTCAGAACTCATTTCATTACTCGTACTCAATGAAAATTCTGAGTTCTTGACGGATATGTGTGTGTATTATTGGACCCTGGCAGAGAGGGATGCTTCCCACCCTGTTGGTCACCTCACCTATCTTCAGACAGGGATTCTCAGTAGCTGAGATTCCAAGGAATTGCAAATCCTTTTACCATTTAGGTAGGGATGGGACTCAAACCCTGCCTCTTGTTCCCTATTGCAGGGTTTCTCCCCACTGGACACCAGACAGGTCACAATATTGCTTCCTGGGAGACTGCGAACTGTATCTTCCATTCTTGCTTGCTCAAATGGCTCCCCCTCTTTTTTTTGTGCCAGAAACCAGCTTTGTTCCCTCATATACACATTGTTCCCATAATAGAACTTGAAGCCTTCACCTGGGAGGAAGAAGGTATAGTAAAGGAGGAGCTGTGTCCTCTTCCAGGCAACAAAGTTATGTCTTGGGTGTAGGCAGGGGGTAGAGAGTGGATTAAGTAACAACATCAAGGTTTCCTGCCAGGCTGCCATCAACATTTGCTGACTGAAGATCTCCAGGCATTGGCAATCTGGGGGCCTAGTCAGGAATGAAGACATATTTGGAGTGTGGCGATTATGCTTCTACAGACTCTCTGGGAATGACAATCATCCCTGCTATGTAGCTTTCATTTCTGCTGTTATTACTGTCCTATGGGAAAGCAAAGAATATCAGCTAGCTACACCTTAGTTCTGATTTATCAGCCATCTTACACTGTATCACTCAATTAGTCATCTAACTGAAATAGTTCTAGGTGAGTCAGACTAGACTAAAGAAGTTACGCTGACTTGGATCTAGTGTTGCAGGAACAGAAAGGAAAATATATGTGTTGTGTGTGTGCTTCCAGCTTATGACATCCCTACGTATTAATGACCTCCAAAATATCCTATCACTGACAGCCCTGTTCAGGTCTTGCAAACCAAAGGCTGTGGCTTCCTTTATTGAGTCAATACATCTCATGGTACGACTTCCTCTATTCCTACTGCTTTCAACAAGGAAAATCTACCTAGTGCAATTCTGTTGTGCAAGCAGCAGTTCAACGGTGGCAGCAACGCATAGCACTTTAATATTATTCTTAATGAAACAGACATGTGAACAAGAGTGATGGAATGCTACACAGATAATCCACATGGTTTCATTTAGCTTGTTTTTGATATTGCCTCTGAAGAAATACCTTGTGTTGTGTCTTGGGCACAAAGAATAAATATAATGAAAACAATTGCTTTTCATATAGTACAAGCAGAGGAATAATTATAGCGCTTCCATTTGGGCAAGGACTGTTGTGGACGTGGAAATCTTTCAAGGAATCCAACCTACTGTTATTGTACTGTAAGAGGCACATTAGAAGGCACCCAGCAGAAGGGGGCTCCTACTGGGAGATGGTGGGGGAGATCTGAGGAGAAAGAAACCCACAAAATTGCATTTAGTAGTAAATACAGTACGACTATCATGAAAGACATTTCGTCATATGATCCAGTGTGAACACTCAGGGAATGGAGGAGGATAAAGAGATTACCAAAGTCCATCTTCCCCAGCATGCCAAGTATCCAGTAAGTAATCACTCACCAGAGGTAGGGGGGAAAGGTGGGGATGGAGAGAAGAAAATTTCTAGGAACAGTGCCTTTGAACAGAAATCTGCAGAAAGATTTGAGGACGGAGGTGTGTGATACCTTACAATTTAAAAAATAATTAATCCATTTTCTAGCAGCTGCGAAAATATAATAGCTGAATGCTGAAAAGTCCTAAAAGTCTTTCTACTGACAAATATAATAACAAAAACTGGTAACCATGCTACTTTGCCACTGCAATAGATGCCAAAGATTGTGTGGCGCCAAAAAAAAACATAAGCGTTCATCCTACGGAGGATTAGTTAAATGAAATGTTCTATATTGTGAATATACCCAAGTAGAGTAATTGTATCAGGGCAAGCAAAAGCAGCTAATCTTTTTTTAAAAGTTAAAAATAAACATTCTGTGAACACTCTTTCTCAATTGAGATCTGGATATTTATTGAGAAATTTATATTTCACCTTTCTATTCTAGGAATACTCAAGGAAGCTTAACAAAGCAGAAAACACATCAGATTAAAACATCAAACCAGTAAAAAAATGACATGTTATAATAAAATTTAAAATAATATAAATACAACTGTAAAAAATAAACAGCTGTATGAATATGTGACTTTCATATCCTTTCTGCCACCATTTTCCAACAATGGTTTTTTTCCCCATTTTCCAACATCTACTGGTCATTCCCAGCCCAAAGGAAGTCTGCTTAGCCTTGACCAGGGCCAGGGCTTTTTCTGCCCTGGCCCCAGCGTGGTGGAACATGCTCCCATCTGAGATCAGGGCCCTATGAGACCTATTACAGATTCATGGGGCCTGCAAAATGGAACTGTTCCACCAGGCCTTCAGTTGAGGTGGCAAGCACACAACTATTTTTCTCCCTTGCTGTAGCTTGCCAACTGTACACTGCCCACATGAAGAGGATCTTTACTGTTCTTTGGTCTATGGCCTAGTTGCTTCCAGCTATTTAGGACTGTTGGAAACTATGGATTTAGTGTAGTTCCTCCCTTTTTAACTGTTTTAATTATTTATTTGCAGCTGCTGGTGTGACCTTGGGTCAGTCATAAGTTCTTTCAGAGCTGTTCTGTCAAGGGCAGTTCTCAAGAGAGCTCTCTCAGCTCCACCTACCTCACAGGGAGTCTTTTGTGGGGAGGGGAAGGGAAAGGGATTGTAAACTGCTCTGAGACTCCTTCAGGTAGTGAAGGGTGGGATATAAATCCAATCTCCTCCTCCTCCTCCTCCTCTTCTTGTTATGCTTGATTTTCATAGTTTTATAACTTTACTGTTGTGAACTGCACTGAGCCCACTTGTGGGGAGGGCAGGAGATTGGATTGGATTGGATTGGATGGATAGATAGACAGACAGACAGATAGACAGAGATCAACAGACAGACAGACAAAATTTCCAATAATGAAAGGAGAGACCATTTTTGCTGGTTCCCCTTCCTCCTGCAGACCCCCTTCCCCAATTCTACCCTCATGCTGCTCCTGGGGGTCTTCTGTTCCCCAGGAGCAGCATTTGGAAGAGCATTTTAGGCTACAGCAGGAGGGAGAGGAGAAACTGAAATCCCTTCTGTCAGCAGAAATGACTACTGACTGAAATCCCTTCTATCAGCAGAAATGACTACTGGACCCAACCTAATATATTAGTGGAAGAAGACGAGACAATTTTTCTCTCCAGACTGAATCATAGCATGAAGTATCTCACCCAAGATATGCCTTTTCATATTTGTTTCTGTAAGCAATGGTGGAAAGTATTGGAGTCGGGAGGCCAGTAATAGTGAAATCAGCATAGTGCAGGGGTGGCCAACCTGTGGCTCAGGAGCCACATGCGGCTCTTTCACACATATTGTGCGGCTCCTGGCAGGGCGGCTGGGGAAGCAAAGGAGAGGCATGCTTTTTCTCTCTTCCTCCCTTCCTTCCTTCCTTCCTTCCTTCCTCCCTTCCTCCCTTCCTCCCTTCCTCCCTTCCTTCCTTCCTTCCTTCCTTCCTTCCTCCCTTCCTCCCTTCCTCCCTTCCTTCCTCCCTTCCTCCCTTCCTTCCTTCCTTCCTTCCTCCCTCCCTCCCTCCCTCCCTCCCTCCCATCTATTTGCTTTCCTAGTTTCTCTCTCTCTCTTTCTTATAACCGGTTTTCCTCGTTTGTTTTTATTTTTGGCAGTCCCATTTAACGTTAATAGAAAGCAAATCTGCATATTTTTAAAAATAAAAACGTGTGTGTGATATTTGTTCCTGTCTTGCGGCTCTCAGACATCTCTATGTGGCTCTTACGTTTATTCTATGTGGCTCTTACGTTAAGCCAGGTTGGCCACCCCTGGCATAGTGGTTTATTGCGGGGTAAGATGGAACATGAGAAACCCTGGGCTCAGAGCCCTCTTTTATGCCGGTCAGAGGTAATCCCCTGACCTCGCCCCAATGTCCTGATAGGACCTTAAGATAGTGGTTACAGTTCATAGGTCCCCTGGGGGAAACCTAGGCTCATGATTGGCGGTTGTTTAGGATCCGACCGGCTATTGTTCTACCTGGCCGAAGCTCAGGTAGATTCTGGCCATGTGCGATGACCACGTGGCGGTCGCCATTATGAGAGTCCCTGGTGACCACGGTCTTGATACACAACAAATGGGTTAAATAGAAGGTGGTGGTAGGCTTGTCATTTCCCCGCTCAAGGTGGGGGGGGGGGGGTTGCCCACTTTAGGGCCCCCTGATCTGCCAGCCCAGATCCAGCCGATGGAGGGAACCCTGCCCCCAAAGTGCTGGGATCGTGCCAACATGCCCGGCATGATGATGTCACCCAGAAGTGTGAAGAAAAAAACCTCTATGGTACTCTATAGCCACATACACAGAACAGCCAGGAACGGAAGCTCCATCCTCCCACACCGGCAGAAGGTAGGGACCTGGAAACCCTAGGTGGTGGTTATGCATAATTTTTCCCTGAAAACAATTTTGCATCTTATGTGAGGAATTACTAGGAATCTTCTGTGCTAATCAAGAAGGGCTTCTAGAAAAAACACTTCATATTTGATTGTTCCTGCCTGTTCTTTTGCACGTACACTTTTTTAATATAAGGAAAATTCCTTAAGTTTTTGAATGGGAAAAGATTCTCTGCTATAGTAAAATGTCCAGCATTACTTTAGCAGAACTCCTGAGTAAACTGGCTGAAGATTGCTGTGGCTGGTACCAGTGTTCCCTCTAAACTGAGTTAGTGTGAGCTAGCTCACAGTTTTTTAGCCTCTGCCTCACACATTTTTGTCTTAGCTCAGGAAGGATGGCTCCAGAACAAACTAATTTATGCAGTAGCCAAATCGCTCGCTCACAATTTTAATGCCAGTAGGTCACAAAGTAGAATTTTTGCTCACAAGACTCCCCACAGCTTCGAGGGAGCCTTGGCTGGTAGTCCCTTTCTGATCCAGAACCATCAGAATTCCACATATTCTGTAATCAAAGAAATTAACAAAATTTAGACTACATTATTTAGCCTTATGAAGGCATCAGAGAAAAGAAAACTCTCTCTTTCACCTAAAACTCCAGTTAGAAACTCTGACCTCTCACATACAACAGCTTCCTATGTCATCTGGGCTGAAGATAATTTATTCTGGCAACCTCTGCAAACAATCAGTAATGCCCGGCCATACTTGCCAGTTGCAAGCTGGAATTTTATCATCGGGTGAGTTGTTTGTATGTATCTGAGCAGATTTGGATGTATCCAGTTTGTACTACAGTTGTTTCTCATACAACTACAGTGGTTTTTCACAGCAGCCACCATCTTCTACTTATTTGCCGCTGCCACCATCTTCAGTTTACAAAAGGCACATCATTAAAGGAAAAGAACTTGGTTTGAGATTTTTGAATTGAGACCTCCTGCTTAGGTCAGGAGTGTCCAGTGTGGTGCTTGTGGGTGCAGTGGTGCTCACTGACACATTTCCTGGTGCTTGCCAAGTATTTTTTAGAAAATGGACAAGGTGAGGTAGGGCTCTTGCTCAACAAGGCTTCTGACTGGCCACTGGAGATTTGTTTGGCTGTGTAGATTTTTTTTAAAATGTTGCATCGGAAGGAGCCACCATCACAGCACAACGATCTTCACTGTGTGACTGAAGGTCAGCTGCAACAGTAATTCCATTACTCTCTCTGCCTCCTGCAGCAGTCATTTCATGATAGCCATTCTATGGCTGTGCCCACCGTGCTGCATCAGAATTTCAAATGTGCCCACAGGCTCAAAAAGTTTGGGGGGTCCCTGGCTTAGGCATTTCCTTGTGCCTTTAGTGCCTCCCCAGAAAGCTAGCTGATTTTATGGTCAGTCCTTGTAATCACTCCTCAAAGAGATGCTGTTGACTGTTCAGAGAAGGAAAAAGCAGGCATTCTAGCTGAGGTTGGTCATTTAAAGGATGCATCCGACAGCACAGGTGTAAAGAGAGAACCAATAATTCTGTGCTTCACACAGGCCTGGGACCTGCTTACCTGAAGGACCATCTCTCTCCATATGCCCCCCAGCGAGCACTACGGTCTGGAACCCTAAATCGGCTGGTCCTCCCTGGATTGAAAGAGGCACAGCTGGCAACAACACGGGCCAGGGCTTTCTCAGTAGCGGCCCTGCACTGGTGGAATGAGCTCCCAGAGAACATCAGGGCCCTGCGGGATTTGATGCAGTTCCGCAGGGCCTGTAAAACGGAGCTCTTCCACCAGGCTTTCAAGTAGGGGCCGCCTAAGGTAGACATCTTAGCCCTGGCCCGGTTCTATCTGCCAGTTTTGTCTGCTGGTAATTACATCTACCAACCTGTTATACAGGAAATACATATGACCCACCTGCTGGGACCCACCTGTGAGTAGATTTGAAATGCCGCCAGTGGAGGATATATAGAGTATGGGAAGTTTTAATTTTGACTGTTATTTTAAATGAATTGTATTTTAACCTTTGTTGTAAGCCGCTCTGAGTCTGCCTTTGGGTGGAGAGAGCAGGATATAAGTTTAATAAATAAATAAAATAAATAAATAAATAAAATACTAGTCAGTCAATTTAAGTAGCCAGCCATGATCACATGTGCCTGTATTTAAATCACCAGTCATCTCAGACTGGGAAAAAGCATCTGCAGGCTACAGCCACTTAGCCCAGCAGCACACAAATCTACTGCCCAGGAGCAAAGCTGCTCAATATGATGAATTTCATCAGGGAACATGGAGGCCACCATGCCTTACGGGAGGTTAAGCAAGGTCATTTTGCCTGGCAACCATGCACATGTTGAAGGGTTGCCTAATCATGTTCACAGAATCATAACTCTAAAATCAAAGTTGTCCAAAGCTAATAAATATAAATTAAATACAGATAATATATTCTTGCCAATCACACTGCTCTGACAGCGTCCACATGTCCAGTTCCTCTGGAATGAAGGCCTTAAGCAAAGGGCTGATATGGAAGGCTGGGAAATAGTGGAGCATTTCTGCAGTATTCTGCAGATACTGGTCTCTTTCCCAGACTTTTCAGTATCTGTGAGCTCTGTGTTATCCATTATATGTAAGGTGAGCTGCCATTCTTGATATTCTGTTGGCAATCTACAGTATACACCTGTTTCTGATGAATTGCTTCTTGATACACAAGCTACATTTTAGGCCAAAGAGCTCTCAAGCGGGGATATTGGCAATACTGTTCCACTGGCAATACAGCCATCAAGGAGGCTGTATGTGGCATAAGGACCCCTCAGTTTCATTGCTTAGTTGTTAATAAAAGAGAAGCCAAGGCTCTCAAGTCTGTAGGTGAACTAAAAATGTATATTCGGATATCAACAAGTGAAATAACTAATAAAACTTTCAGTAGTGTCATTATTACACTGAATCTGAATCAGAAAAAGTAGCCTTTAGATCTGTCCATTATTTTGGGACAGCTGTCTGACTGAGAATTCATGAGGGTCAGAGGGATTAGGACAGACAGGAAAGAACAAGTCAGTAAATAATGTACCAGACATACATTTTCTACTCAGCAGAGTTTGCATATATCTTGCCACAAAAGAAAACTTTACTGATCAGCCCATCTAACTCGTTTATACCAGTCATATTGCTAACTTATTGGCTTATATAAACTCTATATAAGCAAAAGTTCTAGGGTTGGCAGGCTTGCTGCTCATGGTGTGGGGTGGATTGCATCCAGGAACTGATGGCACTCTAGGAACCCCCAAATCCCCCCCATCTCTGTGGTATAGATCACAGAGATCGAGGGGGGGATTTCTAGAAGGTTGCCCATCACTTCTGAGTTCAGATGCTATTCTCTCTCCTGCACTTTCTCCTGCTACAACAAAGCATCACTAAGCAACTGAGGGAGATTCTGCACTCGTCTTTCCCCCCGCAGTTTTACCTCAGCCACGTCAGAATGGAAATATCCCTCTGCACCGCATGCCGCTCTCACTCTTCTTGTGCATTGGTTTACTTGGGACCCTCTGCATTGTTTTATGGCCATTCAGGGCTGACTCCACAGTCACCATGGTGTTGCCCCGGGTTATCTGGATGTGGTTTGGTGCCGGACCTTTTGCTCTCTCCACTACCAATTCGCAGTGAACAATCACCAATCTCTGTCCATTCTCCCCACCCCTATTTCCATTCTGTTTTCTTTCCCTCCTTCTCCAAAGACAAAAGAGGATGTGTCCTCCCATTCAGGCAAACTTTAAAAAAATCCAGAGAGAGCATAAGAAGGAATCAGTAACTATAAAGGACTAGGGGATTCCCTGATCCCAAGTGTGTCTATGTGGGCTTGGATTCTCCCCCCCCCCCCTTTCTTTTTGCAGAATCACAGAGGGAGGAAAGGAGGGAGGGAAGTATTGAGTCTGCCTTTCTCTTTATCTCATACAAAGCAACGAGTTAGCTCAGTGAGTTAAGGATTGTGCTCATTATACAAATGTTGCGAGTGCAAGCCCTGTGTTGAGCAGGTACATTCTGCAAAAAAAAAGTATTTTATTTTTTTTTAGTACAGGGATGAGTTTGATGATGTTTTAACTCAGAGCTGAATTTATTGTTAAACTTTGATTACTGGTGAAAAAATTTACTGAACTGCAAGTTGTGTTTTGTGTGCATTGTTAGGGCATCAGCATGACCTCCTCCTTTCCTTTTCTCTTAAAGGCACAGTATCCTATTCTCTGTGTTCTCATGCCCCATCAGACGAAAATACCAGCAACGTTCAACTAGGATCATCTTCAGCTCTCCCTTCCCTCATTAATAGTTTTATTGATTTTTTTATTGATTGCCTCCAAGCTGGCTGGCCCGGTACTTGTCACCAACCCCCTGCCACCTCCCAAAGCCACAGATGGGTTGGGGGGAGGATCCTGCTGAGATCTCCTGTGCAGCCAGGGGACTGTGTGCTGATGGCACCCCGGTAACTGAAGCATGGGGCAGCGTTTTTCTCCTGTTTCTCCTTCTTCTTCCTTGTGGCCTCAGCTTTCTGGTGGCAGCCTCCCCAACATGGAACTTTTCCAACTGGTCTCTTGTTGAATCCATATTAATTAGGCAAAAAATGTGGATTTTGCTTATAAAATGCAGATTCCATACAGAATACACAAATAAATAAACCAGGGGCAGGGAAACAGTGCAGAGGGAATGCATGCGACTGTGAAGTCAACCCTTACGGTTTGACTCCTTGGATTCTCCAGAGCAAGCTGTCAGTGCAGCAAGGGCCCAAGTGGATTAGCAGGCAAATGCCCTCTGGGGGTAGGCAGATGGCAGCCTAAGCAATTCCTGTTTGCTCAAGTTACTCTGTTCACTGGTGCTGCCAGTAAAGAGGAAACACAAATGTTTTGCTTCCAGCTTTGGTCCACAGGTAGCAGTGCAAACTGTGAAGAGGAGAGAATTAAGTTGCTTTCACACGCCCCATCCTCATGCCGCATCCTCCTGCCTCCTCACTTGCTCACCCTTTTTCCTCTGTCATTCTTGCACTTTTAAAAGAAGTTTTCAAAGGGGAGGTTTCAGGGGTGGAGCCTGTGAAGGGTGGGGTTTGGGGAGGCAAGGGACCTCTGCAGGTTACAATGCCATAATATCTACCCTCCAAAGCAGCCGCAGGGAACCGGATCTCTAATGCCTGGAGATCACTTGTGATAGTGGGAGATCCCCTGGAGGCTAGCAACTCTACCTGGAATATATCTTCCCCTTTGCAACTGAGCTGTTTTATAAAGCTACAGCACAGTTCAAGTGAGAAAACAACCCCAAAAAATAGCCCAAAAGAAGAGGGAGATATGTAGAGCTTTCCACCACCATTTTGGAATTAAAATCCCCATATGGAGGTAGCCTTTGAGGTAAATGCTACACTAGCCCCCACCTTGGATATCAGGCTGCATCTTTCAATAATCAATACATGCGCTACGATTAATACCATTAATAAATCCCACTGAGTTCAATGGGGCTTCTTCCCTCTTTGGTAGTTCTACTCTTTCTGTCTGACCAGACAGAAAGTCTCCATTGGAAGTGCAGAATCAACTGTGTGGAATGTACCTTGTAGGGTACCACAGGGTTCTGTTCTCTCACTTTAATAATATATATGAGGCCACTGAATGAGATCGTCCAGAGCTTTTGGGTTGGGTGTCATCAATATGCAGATGACACCTAGCTCTAGAGAGCCAGTTTGGTGTAGTGGTTAGGAGCACAGACTGTAATCTGGGAAAACCAGGTTTTATTCCCCCAGTCCTCCACATGCAGCTGCTGGTATGAACTTGGGTCAGTCATAAGTTCTTTCAGAGCTGTCCTGTCAAGGGCAGTTCTCAAGAGAGCTTTCTCAGCCCCACCTACCTCACAAGGTGTCTGTTGTGGGGAGGGGAATGGAAAGAGACTGTAAGCCACTCTGAGACTCCTTCAGCACCAAAAATACAGTGCATAACTTACCCCAGACTGAGAATTCCTATCTATACTTTGTGGCTAAAAGCCACTGATGGACCTCTGCTCCATATGTTTATCTAATTTCCTCTTGAAGCCGTCCATGCTTGTAGCTGCCTCCGTCTCCTGTGGCAGTGAATTCCATGTGTTAATCACTCTTTGGGTGAAGAAGTACTTCCTTTTATCTGTTCTAATCCAACTGCTCAGCACTTTCATAGAGTGCCCACGAATTCTTGTATTGTAAGAAAGGCAGAAAAGTACTTCTTTCTCTACCTGCTCTATCCCACGCATCATCTTATAATCCTTGATCATGTCACCCCTCAGTTGTCATTTCTCCAAGCTAAAGAGCCCCAAGCGCTTCAACCTTTCTTCATAGGGAAAGTGTTCCAACCCTTTTATCATTCTAGTTGCCCTCTTCTGCAGTTTTTCCAATGCTATAATATCTTTTTTGCGGTGTGGCGACCAGAACAGGGGAGGGATTTGAGGGCTTGCTATTTTATCCTTGATTTTAGCTGAGAGTGTTTTATTATTGTAAGCTACCTTGAACCAAGAGGAAAGGTGGGATATAAATGTTTTGATAGGAGAGAGAGCGAGAGCTTATAGTTGCAGCCTTCTTGTGGCAGAAGCACATTAAAATTTTATACACGCACACAAAAAACTTTTTGGAGCACCATTTGATAGTCATAATAGTCTTCCAAGTTTTTAGACTTTTTTGAAAAGTAAGTTCAGTTCAACAGCATAACTCTGGGACCTGTTTCTGTGTGCAACAAATTATACCCTTCTTCATCTTATTTGATGTCAGTGCTTGTTATTTCAGACATCTTCTGTCTGAATTGAACAGCCTTATAGATGGAGAGAGTCAACCACAAAATAAATAGTTCTAGTAGTACTTTATACAGTCAAGTGGTTTATCAATAGAATACTCTAGGAGTACTTTGTACAGAGATAACAGAACAACATAGAAATACAAGTCAGCTGGGTTATGTACAAACCCTTTTCTGCTTCATTGTTATGAACTTCATCCAGTTAATAATCAGCAGGGTATGTATCACAAATTAATTAAAGACATACTGCTGTTCTTTGTCGGGGCACGAGGAGAGGAGAGACTATGCTTTCAAGCTGAATTCATGAAGTATTACTTATACCCTGTAATTAATTGATCCTCTGACAAACTAGGCATTCATATTTTGTACTTTCTCACCTGAAGAATAAAAATACATCAAAGGGATTCATTTTGGACAAAGGCTTTGTTGGAACAAAAAAAAAGAGACTACAAATAGGTGTGATTAAAGAACATAAAGGAGTCAGCACTGGGGTAGATCATTTCTTGTTGGCAAGAAGCAGAGTTTCTATATGAGAAGCAGAATCAGCTAGTTGGAACTTATCTGTAGAGGATCCATATTCTCCCCTGTTAGGGTTGCCAGGTCCCCCCTGGCCACCAGCAGGGGATGGGGGGGGGGGGTAGGGTTACCAGATCCAGGTTGGGAAACTCCTGGAAATTTGAGGATGGAGCCTAGGGTGGACAAGGACCTCAGTAGGGTACAATGCCATAGAGTATACCCTCCAAAATATCCATTTTCTCCAGGGGAACTGATGCTGTCACCAGTAAGCAAATGGCACACAATTGTATAATGTTACAATGGGAGACCACCCAGCTCAATACAATGAAAATAAGAAACAAAGACTGAGAGTAAGACACTACAATAAACTCATTTATACCTTAACAATGCTTATTACACCATTCATTAATAGGATACCACATACAAGTAAGTACAGGTAAGTTCCTTATACTATACTTAATAACTATTTCTAATTATACACTTAATAACTAATCTTATTTATTCCAGGAGCCAAGCCTCGGAGAACCAAGTCCGAAGAAAGTTGCCAGAATTGCCAACGAATACTCCGGTTTAATTTTCTTCGTTTCATTTTAAGAAACTTCTTCACAAGCATATAGTCCTGTCTATTTAGTCCTTCTTATTTTAAGTCCTTCACAGAAAAATCAATATTAACACCAATATTTTCCTACTCACTGGAATACTAGAAAGCACACATAATAAGCGTAACTCAATACTCCATCATTCATAAGCAGCTGTGCAGGTCCCAGACCAGTGTCTTGAGGCTGTAGTCAAGCGAATGAGGGTGAACAAACTGAAACTTAATCCAGACAAGACAAAGGAGATGCTGATTGGGAAGGCAGAGTACTCAGTTGGGGGTTGATCTACCAGCCTTAGATAGGGTTAAGCTTTCTCTGGTAGATCAAGTCAAGAGCCTGAAGGTGCTTCTTGATGATAGATAAGGCAGCCTTGATGATAGATAAGCAGATCAGTGCTGGTGCTAGGAACTTCCTTTCAAGTATGTCTTGTTTATCAGAAAGCCTCTTATTTAGGCTTGGTTGACCTAGCCTGCTGATCTGCACTATTGTAGCTCCAGACTGGTGTTAACAGAGCTGCCTCTGAAAATGCCTCGGAACCTTCAATTGTTGCAGAATGAGGAAGTGAGACTCCTTTCTGGGGCCAGCCTCCTGAAAGCTATAACACCAGTGCTGTATCAAACACACTGGCTGCCTATCTGCCTCCAGTTCCAATTCAAAGTGCTGGTTATCACCTTTAAATCCCTTTATAGCCTGGAACACTCCTATATCTCAAACCTCATCTCTCGAGTTCTGGTTCCGGCTAGCTCGAGAGCAGACGTGTGTGGGACTGCTCTGCTCACGTCTGCTTAAACTTTGTTTTTCTTTTAGGCTTTGATAAACTGCCTCACCCACCTCTTGTAGGGAGACAGGTGGTAAGGGGCTTAGAAACACCAGGAGAGGGGAAAGGCAATCCCCTAAACCGTAGTGTGCCCCGAAACAGGGAATAGCAAAGGGCGTCGACGGAGGACTCGCTGCGAAGAGCAAGCCGTGAATTCTAGGAGTCTAGCGGAGATTGGAAGAAGAAATCACCCTAAAAGCTAAGTATAAGAAACTTTCTGGTCAAAAATAAGGTTTAAAATTGTTTGGGATTTGGGGAAGGGAAAGGCGTCTCAGTGAATCTAACTTAGAACGCCCGAGAGGTCCAGTAACTGATTTTCCCCCTAGAACAGGCGGCTAATTTAATAGTCAAACCGGAGGGGGAGGTTGATAAAAAGAGTAGGCAAAACAAACGAAAGAAACTGCTTGCCAAGGATTAAGATACTGCAGAAGTTTCTTTTCTTTTTTCCAGCAGTTGTGGGAAGAAATAAAAGGAGAAGATACCTTTAAGAGGTGCGGTACGTGGCGGAGAGTTTCTGGAGCAGCTGAGTCATCGGCGCAGCTGAGGCAGCGTGGGGTCGATTCGCAGAATTGCTGACGTGGAAAAGAGGCGCCGGCGGAGTGACGGAGGGAGAGCTGTGAGCAGCTTGGGTCACGTAGGAGGGAGGTCCTAGGAGCGGCGAAAGATGGAGACGGAGGCGCAGACAGAGTGACGTGTAAAGACAGCGCCGGCGGAGAATGTGTCGGAGATACGCAAACAACATAACAACGTAAACAACGCAAAGAACAGCACCAAAAGTATGGAGTCGACGTAAGACAAGTAAAGGGAAAGGAACTTACGTAAGGGGATGATCTGAACTAATAAACAAATAAAGAACTTTTGAAAAAACTCTAGGGACTTAAAGGACCTTTGCAAAGTAACTTATAAACAAAAAGAGATAATTTTGAGAGACAGTGGGAAATACTTTTAGAGTGCTAGGGAAAACTGTTGTTGTTACCTCTGACGTTATAAGAGAGCCTAGTTATTATTGTACTTGTATGTACTTGCTGTAGCTGCTGTGTTTATAGAATTAACATATAAAGATTTCAGGGTGGTGAAGGACTAATATAATTAATCAAAGTAAAATAGTTGTTAAATTATATTAATTAGGGCTCATTAAAAATAATTATATAAACAAATCAATTAATAAACAGATTTCCTAATAGAGAACAATACACCCTAAACTCTATAAACTCCATATTTTTGGTATTAATTAACTTCCAAATTAATTTCACTAGGAATTAAAAAAATTATTTAGAGAAATATTCAAAATTAATTAATAAGTAATCCAATTAATTACCTAACTAACTAATTTAGTAAAAGAGGCAGTTAGAAATAATTTTGCTTCCCTCCTGATCAAAATATAATATTGGATTAAAATTAATTAAACTAATTAATTACTAATCTAAAATTTAATTTAAGAAACTTAACTGTATGGCATCGGGGGAGGAAGCGGCAACAGGAAGTCTTCCATCCCATCACCGAATATAGTTAAAAGCATGAGTCAACTAAAACCAACACCTTCTAGCCTTCCACAGATGTCAACAAAAGACCTAAAGGCTATGATCGAAGATTCAGTTTCAGCGGTTATCAAACAGACGATCGAGAATACGCTGCCTGTGCTAATAAAGAAGGAAATGGAGCCAATTCAACTTCTACAAGCCCAGATGGAAGAAATATCTAGACAAGTACAAGCGGAAACAGAAGAATTTAGACAACAAATAAACAAGAAATACAAAGAATTGCCTCCAATCAACAAATAATTGTAACCAATCAAAAGAAAACAAGTAGAAGAGTTACCGAAGTAGAACTAGAAGTCCAAGAACTAAAATCCAAAAACGAAAGAATGGAAGAGACACTGATTAATTTTGAACTGGACAAAGCTGCACTAATTATACGTTTGCAAAATATACCAGAGAAAATTGGAACAAACCTAAAAGAAGAAATTGTGGAAAGCTTATCCGACCAACTAGCAGTAACATCCAAAGATGAACTTTCAACAGAGATAGAAGCTGTTTATAGGAGAAATTCGTCATATGCCAGGAAATACAACGTCCCCCGTGAAGTTCACATCAAATTCTTCAAAAGAGAGATGAAGGAGAAAATATTGAGAGCTGCGAACGAAAATAGAGTTCAGATGCAGGGGGAAGAAATCAGATTCCTTAAGGAAGTTCCCTGGAGTGTCCGAGAGCATCGCTTCAAATATCAGGATCTAACAGAGTTACTGAGGAACAAAAATATAACGTATAAATGGCTATATCCAGAAGGCATCTTCTTTGAATTTCAAGGTAGAAGACATAAAATTAACTCAATCTTCAAAATAGAAAACTTTCTAGATACTTATGGAGAGGACCTAGGATGGCAAAGAGATGAAGAAGAAGAGGAAGAAGAAAGGAATGAAGAAAAAGAAAGTGAGGCAGAGGATAAGGTAGAACAAGAAAGGAAGAAAAAAGAAGAGAGAAAAAAAGGGGGGGAAAGGACTGAAATCAAAGCATCGCAAATGTTGACTCGCTTCCAATATAAAAATAAGGCAGAGGAAGGAAAAAGAGGAGATGGCTCACAACAAGAATCTTAAAATTGTTTCAATCAATGTAAATGGGATGAATAGTCCACAAAAAAGGAGGAAAATCTTTCATCAAGCTGCAAAATTATATGCTGATATTGTCTGTATGCAGGAAACCCATATTAGAAAAAAAGATGTAAAATATTTAAGAGTTAAAAAACTAGGGGAACTCTTTGTAGCATCAGACGGGGAAAAAAAGAAAAAAGGAGTAGTAATCTATGCTAAAGAACAACTAAACCCACAATTATACTATGCCTCTGAAGATGGTAGAATTATAGCGATTAAAATTATAAGACAAGGTAAAGAAACATTAGTAATCAATATTTACGCACCAAACCAAAATCAAGATGCCTTCTTTACGGAGCTACATAAGATTATGAGCAGACAGCATTTTGACAACATATGTATAATGGGTGACTATAACGCAGTTTTTGACATAAAAGTAGACAGAAGCCACTATAGGAAAAATAAGAGCAGGGGTTTGACTTTAACCAAAAAATTTCTTGAAATTGCAGAGGAGTTTAACTTAGTTGACATATGGAGATTGAGAAACCCAAATAAAAAAGACTTCACTTATTACTCATCAAGACACCAGACATGGTCTAGGATTGATATGACATGGATCTCAGTCCCATTAGTAAAGGAAACAACTGATGCAGAAATTTTACCGGCCACTTTTGCAGACCATAACCCAATCCTAATTTCGTTAAAAGAAATTAAAAAGAAAAGCAGATGGTCACTCAACCCTAGCTTGCTAAATGACCCAAAACTAGTTGAAAAAATTAAAATTGAAACAAAGGAATTTTTTAAAATAAATACCCAACAGGAAACATCTATGAGAATAATTTGGGATACTTATAAGGCTTTTTTAAGAGGAATCTTAATTAGTTATCAGGCATGGAAATGGAAGCAGAGTAAGTCCGAGTATGAATATCTCTGTAATAAAATTAAATTGGAAGAAGAAACTTCAAAAAAGGCTAAAAATCAGGAAAAAAGCAGAGCAAAAATAAAATTTTTACAGCATAAGTTAAATTTAATGTTGTCCCAAGAAATAGCAAAAAAAATTGAATTTACAAAACAATATCTATTTGAAAATGCTAATAAGCCAACTAGATGGCTAGCCTATAAATTAAAAAAAGAAAAAGAAAAAAGAACAATTCTGGCCTTAAAAAATGATAAGGGAGAGGAAAAATACTTATTACATGATTTAAAAGAAATTGTGGAAAAATATTATAAAAAGCTTTATAATCAAGACGCTGAAAACAGTATTCAAATAGAAAAATATTTATTAGAGAAAAAAGGAATTCAGTTTTCAAAACTACAACAGCAAATAATGAACCAAAGCATTTCAATGCAAGAAATAGTAGATGCTATTAAAAACCAAAAATGTAAAAAAGCTCCAGGCCCAGATGGCCTGCCGAATGAGTTGTATAAAATTCTTGAGAATCAGATTAGTTCCCCATTTAAAACATTGATTGAAGAAGTTGGTAAAACAGGAGAGGTACCCGACACATGGAAGCAGGCGGTCATAACTCTAATCCCTAAGGCAGAGGGAGACAAAACACTGATTAATAACTATAGACCAATTTCGCTTCTAAATTCAGATTACAAAATTTTTGCAAATATTTTGGCAACAAGATTTAAGAGGGTCCTTTCAGAATATATACACCAAGATCAAGTTGGTTTTTTACCAAAAAGACAATTGAAAAACAATACAAGAATCCTTATTGACGCTATTGAATACTATGAAAACCATCCAGAAAAACAAGCAGCATTTATATTTCTTGACGCAGAAAAGGCATTTGATAATCTGTCATGGTCTTTTCTACTACGTAAATTGGAAAGCAGTAACTCAGGTGTATTTTTCCATAATTTGATAAAGGCAGTTTATAAAAATCAAAAGGCTAAAATTATAATTAACGGAGATCTAACCCAAGATATAATGATACAAAAAGGCACGAGACAGGGATGTCCATTATCACCCTTGCTATTCATTTTTGCTTTGGAATCCTTAAATGATCAAATAAGAGAAAATAAACAAATTACAGGGCTAAAAATTAGATCATTTGAATTTAAGGTAAGAGCTTATGCCGATGACCTTTTATTTATCCTGGAGAATCCTTTAAAGTCAGCACCCCCTCTAATAAAAAATATCATAGAATATGGAAATGTAGCAGGCCTAAAAATCAACTATAGAAAAACCAAAATCCTTGTAAAAAATGGCCCAGAAGACATAATCAATAAAATTCAAGAAACTGCCAAAATAGATGTAGTTTAAAAAGTGAAATATCTAGGTATTTGGTTCACAAGTAGTAATAATGCCCTTTTAGAAAATAACTATATGGTCTTTCTAAAGGAAATCCAAAAAGATTTAGATAAATGGAAAAATATGCAGTTATCACTAATGGGTAGAATAGCAACCATTAAAATGAATATCTTGCCGAGATTTCTCTTTCTAGCTCAGAACATCCCAATCCTAAAAAAGGAAAAATTCTTTAAAGAGCTTGATAAGATAACCAGGTTCTTTATATGGTACCCTAAAAAAGCAAGGATAAAATTAAAAATCTTACAGGATAGGAAGGAGAGAGGAGGATTTGATTTGCCAAATTGGAGACTGTACTATCGTGCCGCTGCCATGTTATGGATTAAAGATTGGGTACAATTAGAAAACACAAGAGAATTAGCATTAGAAGGTCACGATTTATTCATGGGATGGCACGCGTATCTATGGTATAAGAAGGAAAAAATACACTCCAACTTCCAACATCACATAATAAGAGGTGCTTTAATAAGAGTCTGGCAGGAAATTAAAACCATATTCTACCCCAAAACACCTAAATGGATTTCACCCTTAGAAGCGTTCGTCAAACCAACCCTAATTACAGAATATAATAAATTAGATTATAGGACGCTGTTAGATAAATATGATAAATTGCAATTGAGAGATAGTATGAACCTATCCTGGTGGGAAAAACATCAACTGGTGTCCATCTATGAAACAGATAAGAAAATTGGTTTTATGGAAACTAATACAGAGATGGATAAAGCATGGTTGAATACAAGGGAAAAAAATATTAGAAAATTATATAAAGTGTTGTTAACTGATGACATGCTGGAGGAAACTATTAAAAAATGTATGATAGATTGGATGATAGACTTTGACTACACATTAGAAATAGAAAGTTGGGAAGAAATATGGAAAACATTAAAATTTTCTCCTGCAGTAGCTCACAAAGAAAATTTATATAAAATGTTTCATAGATGGCACTGGTCACCTGATAAGATTTCTAGATGTTACCCCAATTGTTCTAATGTATGTTGGAAATGTAAAAAAAATGTTGGCACATTTTATCATATGTGGTGGTGTTGTAGGAAGGTTCAAAAAATTTGGAAAAAAATACAAAAACTTATATTGGAAATAATAAAATTGAAAGTACCGTTAGCACCAGAAATATTCTTACTAAATATGATCCCGGAAAATATAATTAAGGAAGAAGCAAAATTACTGATACATATACTCACTGCAGCAAGATTAAGTTGGGCTAAAGTATGGAAAAATGAAACATCCCCAAATATTGAAACAATTATAGACAGATTGTTGGACACCGCAGAATTAGATAAGGTTGGCCACATAATTAAACAAAAGGATAGTACACTCCATTTAAGAGTATGGGAAAAATTCTATGAATGGTTAGAATGAATGTAATGACTCCAACTTGATTGGTAAGAAAAATTCTAAAGATATCCAGAACCTTGTATAGGTAGATTTATGAGTTAAATGAAGCTAATTTTTGTTGTTTAATTTAAAAGCAAATAATATTGACTTGAAGAAACATTTATTAATATTGTGTTGTTTGGATGGATATGTCTAGAAATCATTATGTTTACTGTTGAATAATGTTATACTTATACAAATAAAAAAATTTTTCCAAAAAAACCCCCCTCATCTCTCAAGGTACTCTCATGTGCCAGCTGAATTTTTCAAACAGCTTTCTCCTGGTAGTACCCCCCCCCCAACCCAAGAATGGTCCATTTGGCAACACAGGCATTTCCCATGGTATGTCCATTCCCCTGGAATGGCCTACCAAAGTAGGTGCAGCAGTTGTCTTCACTTGCCACATTCAGGGAGGCATGAGAAACAGGCAGCAGGGTGAGGTTCCTGTGAGTTTGGTCGGTGCAGCTTGCAGGGGGTCCATTCTATATACTTTTGAACCTGCACCTGACATTTTCCCCAATGACAAGCTTCACCCACTGCAATTAAAAAGGCCAGTGCTATTAGGAAGGGAACTGAAAACAAATCAGCCAGTATCATAATGCCCCTATATAAACTGATGGTGCGACCTCATTTGGAGTACTGTATACAGTTCTGGTTGCCACGACTCAAAAAAGATATTATAGCATTGGAAAACATGCAGAAAAGGGCAACTAGAATGATTAAAAGGGTTGGAACACTTTCCCTATGAAGAAAGGTTGAAGCGCTTGGGGCTCTTTAGCTTGGAGAAATGACGGCTGAGGGGTGACATGATCGAGGTTTATAAGATTATGTGTGGTGTTAGCCTTGCAGCTTACAGTTCGATAGAGCAGGTAGAGAAAGAAGTACTTTTCTCCCTTTCTCACAATACAAGAACTTGTGGGCACTCCATGAAATTGCTGAGCAGTCGGGTTAGAACGGATGAAAGGAAGTACTTCACCCAAAGAGTGATTAACACATGGAATTTACTGCCACAGGAGGTGGTGGCAGCTACAAGCATGGACAGCTTCAAGAGGGAATTAGATAAACATATGGAGCAGAGGTCCATCAGTGGCTATTAGCCACAAGGTATAGATAGGAACTCTCAGTCTAGGGCAAGTGATATTCTTGGTGCTTGGGGGGGGGGGGCAACAGTGGAAGGGCGTCTAATGTCCTAGCCTCACTGCTGGACCTCCTGATGGCACCTGGTATTTTTGGCCACTGTGTGACAGAGTGTTGGACTGGATGAGCCATTGGCCTGATCCAACATGGGTTTCTCTTATGTTCTTATGTTCTCCCACAGAGTCAGAATTTTCCCTTAATTTTTCTCTTCCTTTCTGAGCAGCCTTTTTTATTTGGTTTCTTCTTCTCTGAAGATCTATGGCTGTCCCACCCTGTCACAGTATGATATTTTGCTGCTGGCTCAGCCCAGGAACCTGAGGAAAGGGAAAATATCACCCAGAGGCACCTGCATTTAAAACTACAGCGTCTTATCTAACTTCTATTAGCTGGCTGGGGCAGCACACCACCTGTTTAACTTAAACTACTGAAATGGCACACAAGAGACTTTTTAAAGTTCAAAAATAACAAAATACTTTATTTAACATGGGGGGGGGGGGGAGCTGCAGTTACAGAAGTCTATGGAGTGGCTCAGGAACAAGCCACCAAGCTCATAGGGGAACTTCACTTGGGCAGATTCCCCCACTAGCCAGGCAGGGAATCCCTCCAGCTCCTCTACAGTCTCTCCAAGCTAGGGGCAGATTACATATCGGGGTCCCAGTTACAGACCCCCCCCCATACCAAAAAAGGTCTCCCCAATCTGTCCAAAGATACATTTGCAGCCAACAGGCAGAAGGATGGGGAAGTACACAGGGCAGCAGATGGATGGAGAAAAGGAGGCAGGAAGAGCTTTAGGTTTCACTAAGAAGCATTTGTAAGCAGATCAGGTCAGCTGGATCAGTAAGACCAGATGAGATCAGTAGGAAACAATGGGCTAATTAAAGTATCTGTACCAAATCTCATATAGGGAAGGCTTATTAAACGGCTTTTCTAAGTGTATAGGAGATGCTACATAAAAGTTGTCCTAACAAAAATGTAGGTTAGCTCTAATGGGACTACAGCTGAGATTAATTCAGTTCACAATGTTCAAAGCCTGTAGGCAATGCACATTTTCTACAAATTGTTCCAATAAACTGAATTTACACCTTTCTTCGTGAAATTATATCTCAGGTATGCCATACTTCTATTTCTTGCAGAAAGGCCAAACAGCTAAAGTGTAACTCAACTGACATCTGTCCTGAGTTTACAGACTGCAGTTACCTTGGGCCAAGTAAGGACACTATGTGTAAACAAGTAATATAGGAAAGAGGACGTTGGCAGTACAAGCAGCTGGGAGGGGGCAATAAGCTCCTGTTTTAGGATTAGATAAACTGTAACTTGTAGTGCAAAGAAGCAGACTGGTGCACACAGAGAAAACAGGCAGGAAGTAACTGTGATAGACACTGAGGGCTTTTTCCCACTCATATTGTGCCGGCGTTCTGCCTCCGTTTGTCCCGGCGCTGGGTGTCAATTTCACACCCTTTGCTGCGGCGCGCGTGTTAATACAGGGCTTCGCGTCATTTTCTCCGCACCTTCAGTAAACCTTTTTTTTTAGGTTTACCGAAGGTGCGGAGAAAATGGCGCGAAGCCCCGTATTAACACGCGCGCCGCAGCAAAGGGTGTGAAATTGACACCCAGCGCCGGGACAAACGGAGGCAGAACGCTGGCACAATGTGAGTGGGAAAAAGCCCTGTATTAGAGCTGGGTCATACAACCATTCAGGCACATGAAAGTGGTGATCTCTTTAAAAGACTACACACAGGAAGTTAGTTGTGTGGCCCACTTCCACCAGATTCATTGCTGGCCCACTTCCACCATACATGTTCCTGCCAGACAAATAGTCACTTAAATTGGAGAGTAACTTGTTAGGCCAAAGGAAGTTTTCAAAGTTTGCTGACTAGTGTGATAATATGCAGGTCAAATGATGGCTCTTGTACATGATAACAGGTCAAGACCATTGGCGCTGGTCATTATGGGATGAAGACAGATAACATTCCCAAACAGTTTTTGACTACTGTGCATGTAATGGTCCTATCAAGCGGCGCTTCACCTGTGCCTCGGTATCTCATTCAAAGTAGCCCATTCTTTACTCAGCCAGACCAAACAAAACCCCCGTTTGTAACAAATAAAGTAATAAAGAATAAAAGAAAATGGGTCAGCATGAAATCATGATCACAACAAACAAGGCAGAAACTACATGAATTCTAACTTCTAATGCTGTAAAGCTGCTCCTGAATTTACCCATTGACAATGTATGCCACTAACTGCTCAAAGGGCACCCCCCCTTTCATCTGTAGCCCCCCACTCCCATGACCCTGCTTGTGGCTCTGCCCACTCTAGTTTTAGAAACATCATCACTTCAAATATTAAACTTTACTTTAAATAATTTCTGCTATAATCTATTTTAAGGGAGGGGGGTCCCCCACCAGGGTTCTGCTCTTGCAACCCAGTTATCTGGATTCAGAATACACTGTTTAATAGAAGTCTCACAGCCACCTGACAAGGCATCTGGGACTGTCTGAATATGTTCAACACAGATGTTCAAGTTATGCCATTTAAAGTCCCTGACAAACTCAGTACAAACAAAGGGACTGCAAAGGAAGGACCAAGCTTTAAGAGTGGTCAGAAAAAAATGGGAACACAGGGCCACATCAGCTGTGTATCAAATAGGGGTGATATTGCTCCAGGTTTGTAGGTCTCTGTCCCTTTCTTTGCTTCAGATCTTAGCAGATAAACAGCTTGCTCTGCTCAGTCCAAGTACTGGCGTGATTTTGCATTAGGCAAGTGAGCAAGCTCCCTATGTCTTTCTTCCAGCAAACTGCTCTCCATTATTCACTTTACATTATGAATGCAAGCCCCATAAAAGTAAGAAATTTGCTCCAACTAGCAGCAAATTAAATACATTTCCGATTAAAAAGACCAACTTAACATGATGGGAATGATTAAATGGCAAGCTACTAAGGATCATTTAAATAAAGTTCAAACCCCTGCATGCCCATTCAGCACAAAAGTCAGGATTAATAGCTGAAGAATGTCATTATCAGCATTTGGTCCTTAATCTTCAGGCCCTGAAGTGCAATTGCCCCTCAGAGAAGTGACTGTATAAAGTGACATTTGGCACTGCTTTATTAAATGCAGATCAGGTTTGTTTATTTTACTATTCAAAATATTTTTCTAAATGTCATCTGCATAAGCTTCTACAGTGACCTAAAATCCAAGAGCTCTCATTTTTCATGCCTCATTACCATAAACCATAGGGTTATCATTGACACCCAGTTAAACAAGCCTTGGTGTCTTAGTTGTTTGAGTTTGGACTGATTAATCAACTAAGTCTACATAAACTGCTGTTAGCCGCCTTGTGCCAACCCTGCTGGTTAGGCGGGATATAAATTTAAATGAATAAATAAGTAAGTAAATTGTATGTGCATTAAAACCAATGTTCTGAATAAATAACATAATACCTACATGATGAATACATGCATCAGAGCAGGCACCATCTGTATAAACATATGAAGCTGTCTTAGAGTCAGAGCATTGGCCCATCTATGCCAACCAGCAGTGGATCCTCAGCATCACAGGCACACATGGAAGTTTTCCATCACTTGCTACCTGGGATCCTTCAAGAAGTCACCAAGCCTGAACCTTGACTTTCGATTTTCGGCAAGCAGAGCATCGTTTCTGCTACTGAACAATGGCCTTCTTCCTAAAGCCGGATAACATAATCATTACTGAAATGGTAATGCCTATTCAAAGATGGTAGCAAATGCTAATTTTTGTTACAGATTTAAAAACCAGGCCAGATTAATAAGGACTATACCTTTTAAATCATCAAAATATTTCAGTTAATCTGACAGACTAAATACTGCAACTCTACAATGGTTATCCTGTTACCTCTATGTGAGTTCACCTGCACATTCTGCACTTTGAGTGTACTTCCAGTAAGGCTCATCAACTCTGGTGAGTAAAGCCTTCTGAAAGTATCACCCTGGAAATGGGCTGGATCGACAGCTGCCCATACATGAGCTTTCTCTGTTGAGGCTCCCACTTGTGGAATGGTTTGCCTGAGGAGGTAAGGAAAGTTCCCATACTTCTGTCATTCTGCAGACCATCTAAAACAGAATGGTTAAGGAAGGCATTTCTATATAGAGAATGAAGCTGTAGTACAGTCGAACAGATGGCATTTTAATAAAGGGGACAGGACTATTGTCTGTTCCACTGTTTACTGTATGCATTGTTTTGCTCTTAGTGCATTATTTTTTACATTTGTAATTCCATTTTTGCACTATTATGACATATTATGTATGATTTGGGGGAGGCATTGTTTGTAATTTTTGTGATCCTAGTCTTGCTGGCTGTCTCATGCTATTTCATTGCATTATCTTGAGTTTCAGTAAGAAAGGCAGGCTATAAATAAATAAAATAAAATAAAAACAAATAAAAGCTGGAAATGCTGAATAAACAAGACGTGAGCGGCTTTACAAGGAGAGGCCATATTTTCCACTTCTCTTAAGCAAAATTGCTTGGCTGAATCCTATTTCCAGGTTGGATTACAACAACTAGGGCAGAAATAATTTCGTGCTTGAACATGTAGCCTGTCGAAAATGTTAAAATCCTTTTACTGAACTGATACGAAAGGCAACAATGGCCAAAAGTCATTAAAGGCCATCACACCTATTCTATATGCTTTGTGGAAGAGAGAGGTAAAATCACTGGATTCATGTTCCTCCATCAAGTCAATCTCATGTTTCTGGCACTAAGTTAAGCTATGTACAGAAAGGCTGCTACTGTTATGGAGGAGAGGGTGACATCTCTCCCCCCCCCCCCCCCCCCCCGCTTTGTTGGCCAAGAGAATATGGGGGACAGGATTACATTTTTGTGATAAAATAAGAACTAGGCTTTTGTTTCTAGCAATCTGTTACTAAATAACATTTTAAAAAGAAAGTCCCCTTAGTTTAAGGAAAATATTTACAAATAGTGCAGTAATAATCATAGTAGCGGGAATCAAACTATGCTATATTTCTTACCTGAATAATGAAATGTGTTTAATTGTGCTGAAGTTTTAAATAAAGACTTTGTTTGAGAACCATGTGTGTGTTTTTAAGTACCATAACATATAATCTTCTACAGAGTTATTCTATTCTAAGTCTACTGATTTTAATGAGTTTGAAGTAATTCTGCATACAAAAGGGTTGCCAGTCTCCAGGTGATAAAGCAAATAACAGAACCAACACAGTCAAGGAACAGGAAAAATATATCAACAATAGTATAACAAAATAGAAATTTATACGCTAAATAAAGAATGAACAAACCATATGTCTGATGGTAATTTCTATAACAGTAAGAAGGACATCATAATCATATAAGCATACAATCACAATTGTGTTTAAATCTAGTGCTATATCTATAACAGAGGAGCTCTCAGTCTATAATCTTATCGTTGATAAGCTTGGAGACTTTGCTCAGCCATTAGGTTGCAACTACGTGAAGACAATTCTCACTGCAAAAAACATCTAGGGTTGCCAGTTGCCATGTCATGGTGGGAACTCTCCCAGAATTACAACAGGAGATCAGTTCCCCTGGAGAAAATGGCTGCTTTGAAGAGTGGACTCTCTGGCATTATATCACGCTGAGATCCCTCTCCTCCCCAAGTCTCAGAGGGGCTTACAAACTCCTTTCCCTTATCCTCCCCACAACAGACACCCTGTGAGGTAGGTGGGGCTGAGAAAGCTCTGACAGAAACTGCTCTTTTTCAAGAACAGCTGTGCCAGAACTATGGCTTGCCCAAGGTCATCCAGCAGGTGCAAGTGGAGGAGTGGGGAATCAAACCCAGTACTCCCAGATTAGAGTCCATGCACTTAACCGCTGCACCAAACTAGCTCTCCCAGGTTTGCAGTCTGAAATATCTGCTTGTGTTCCAGGATCATGGTTTCTTAGGTATGTTTCATTTACTTCTGTTTGCAGTTTACAGCCACTTTTGCATCTGCAGTTGACAAACTCAATCTTCACTGGAAAATATGGCACATAGACATGAAGGTCATAGTTAGGTCATTACGATCACCTTTTTCCAGTAAGTTTTAAATATTTTAAGGGGGGTTTATAGATGTGGAGGAAGGAGAGAAATAGCTATAACTCCCACAAGCAGGGCCAGTGCTACCGTTAGGCCAAGTTAGGCGACTGCCTAGGGCGCAGACCTCAGAGGAGTGCAGCAATGGACAATCAGCACCCCTCCAACCTGCCACAGGCTCTCTCACTCACCAGCCCCAGCTCTCCCATGCTTTTTCTCCTCCAGAAAGTCACGGCAACTGCAGCAGCAGCAGCAGCAGCTCCCTTCAGTTTTGCCTCGCACCCTGCCTTCCCAAACCCGCACATTTAAAAAAAAAATTAGCAGGGTCAAGTTTTGTGCTTTTAGTTTTCCCTAGAATTCATCTGTTTTTGATAATTGGTTAGCAGTGGGGGGTGGGGCGCAAGTAGTTAGCCTTGTCTAGGGCACAAAAAAGCCTGGCACTGGCCCTGCCCACAAGGCCAAGAGAGAATGTAAATACGCAGTGATCTAGACCTAGAGATTTCATAACAATTAATGGACACTAAGGTTTTCCTGTCATAATAAGGCTCCCAGAGACACCAAAGAAGTCTCATCACAAAATGTCAAAATGCTCCCTCTTAACAATGTGCCTTTTGTTGGAGGCAGTGACAGTGCTAGATAAGGGGGTAGCAGCTGTGAGAAAGCAGCATGGAATCAGAATGCAAAAGCAGGACATGAAGCATACCAGCTAACTAACCATCCTTGCTTTCGGTTCTTCAAGATTTATTTCTTGAACGTGTAAATAAATAAGCAACTAATTTTAGATTAAAAAATCATGTAAGGTTCCTAGTATACCCTAGCCTGCTAGTTGGCCTTCGTTTAAAATCAGCTTTGAGCATAAATTTAGCTGTTGCCTAAAATGGTGGCAATCTTGTGATCTAGAAGAACAATGTGGTTTGTGAAAGCCTTCAAATCTTCTATCCCCTGTAAAGACAGTCTTGAGCAAACCATTAACTCTGGCCCTCCCAGTTCTTCTGGTTTCAGCGAGCTCTATGGCGGGTGCACTCTCCCACAGCTCTGGGAGGTGCAACCCAGACTCGGCGGTTCAAACGGGTGCCAAAACTAGTTTTGGACCCCTAGGGACCCTTGTAGGGGGCCCCTTTGCCTCTGTAGGTTCGGCCGCCGCAGAAACCTCCGGGCACACTTGAGCGCACACCAGACGGCTGCAGGAGTCACCTTGCATCAAGAAAAGAATTACTTACTGGAACACCTGACAAAAATGTAAGTGGAATGATTTCCCTGAAGATTCTTTGATGTGAGCATAAAGCTCAAAATGAAGGGAGGTTTAAACTTTAAATCCCCCCCCCACCTTCTTTTAAAGAAACAGTGCTGCAGAGAGTTTGCATGTTGGTGGAGTGGCTGAAGCTCTAATGGGACTAATCTAACTTGTATAACTGAAAAGAAAGACTTTTGACTAACTTTTGAGAACTTCTTGTGAATGTAAACAAAAAACAATGACTGGACAGGGCAAAAAGATGGCAGGGAAACCAAAACCTTCTCCTAAAGCTCCATCTACACTTCCAGCTACAAAGTCTAAGTCCAGTACAGACCTGACTGCAGCTTTGGCAATAGCTTTGCACCTTCTGATGGATCAGCTGGATGCTGTAAATTCTAAGCTGGATACCTTGCAGCGACAAGTTGCAGATGCAAGCAAGAGGTCTGATCAGACAGCTAAAGTATTGTCAGAAGTTAAAACCAAAGTGGAAAAGACTGATTTAAGACTGAACATGATGGGAAAAGAAAGGATTTCTGACAAAGACAACCTTTTGAAACTTCAGATGGAGAGATCATCTTTCTTTTTGAGATTCCAGGGCATCTCTGAACAAAAGGGTGAAAACCTTAAAAAGATCCTGTGTGATTGTCAAGCGGATCAACTACAAAGCAATCTGGATATGGCCTACAGGACCTATCCTGAATTTGTAAAGAAGAAAAATCTGCCTGGAGAAGTTATGGTGAGATTCTCCAAAAAATCAACTAGAGATGTGGTGCTCAAGGCCACAAACAGAAATGCCCTGAAGATCCAAGAGGAGGACATTAAAGTGTTAAAGGACATTCCATTTGAAATCAGGAAGAAGAGGAAACCCTACAAAATTTTAACTATGTTCTACAGAGGGTATCATGTATCGGTGGCTTACCCCTGAAGGCATGGTATTTAACTACAATGACAAGAAGCAAAAAATTGATTCAGTGGCAAAGGCAAAGAAATTTTTGGACTATTGCAAAGACGGAAAAGATAAAGCCCCCTCAGAGGACTCTTTAGCTTTACAAGAGAGCATTTATGGCCTGGAAAGCTTGGACACATCTGGAAGTAAAAGCTCAGAAGAAGAAGGGTCAGATTCAGCTTTGGGAGCTGCAGCACCAAAACCCCAGAGAGAAAAGAAGAAAAAGAGAAAATACAAAGAAAAATAAGCTGTTTTTGTTGAAAGTCATATATGTTTATGTATCCCATTTTGAATTTTAGCCATCCATGTATCTTTTAAGCTTTTTTGATAGAATTATTAGCATTTTGAAGCCTGTATTTCATTAACATTTTCTTGAACAGTTTGAAGCAAGAATTTTATAGTAGCGATTAATTTTGACTTCTGTATACCTTAGGGTAGAGTAGTATTTTAGTTTTTTAGGTACTATAGTGATGTTAGTTGGTTGTAGCTATAGAAAATCAATTAAATTTTTTTAAAAAAACAAAACCCTGGCCCTCCCATCTGCCATATGGTACTTGCTTTATATCATAGGAAAGTATAAGTTATCATAAGCACATTTTTGTGCAGTTTAGGCAGCAAAACTGTATATTCATGGCTGAGATGACAAAGTAACTTAAATTGTCTTGGAACCAAAATAACATAGTATAATGCCAGACCTTTCACAGTTCTGGGAAGTGGGAAAGAGTTTTTAAAAATCATTTCATATAGAGAAAAGCACTTGAAACCTTTTTTAAAAATGTCTTAAAGCAGACAGATAAAAGGATAACTGTTTCAAAAAATGTAAAGCTGGCATAATGCTTGCAGGAAAGAATGATCAGATTCAGATTTGGGGGGAAGGAACTGAGGGAGCAAGAAAGCAGATCTCCTAAGGAACACCAAAAGAAGTGAAAAGGGACAGGTTTAACCATTCCTAGCTCAACTTTGTCTGAAACGTATATTTTCTAACTGGAAGACCTTGCCCCATGTTCCAAATATGTGGGGTTTGTTTGTGGTTAATACACAGTAGTAAAGGAAAATCACTGCTCACTCTGTCTAGAATAGAGGCTCTGTAGCTAAAGAAAGTTCTGTTGCTGAATCCTAATTGATCCCTGGTCATTAAGACAAGAGAGAGAGAGGGAGAGGGAGGGAGGGAGGGAGGTCTGGGCTTGCAAATTTAACTGATAGTGATAGGGGTCCCATACTATTCTGTCTCTACCTCACCAGTTTCACCTTCACTCCATTCTTGTCACTTGAGCTAATAAGTTGTAACAACACACATTGAGATTATAAGATAGCAACTGGCAATGCTCCCTCTAAGATGTGGAGTCTTGTGAGCAAAAATTCTACTTTGTGAGCTTCTTGCATTAAAGTTGTGAGCAAGCGATTTGGCTACTGCATAAATTAGTTTGCTCTGGAGCCATCCTTCCTGAGCTAAGACAAAAATTTGTCAGCTGAAGGCTAAAAAACTGCAAGCTAGCTTAGAGGGAACACTTGCAAGTGGCATCATCATGAGCAATGTAATGTGACACACCCATTTCCAAGAAACTGAGCCTGTTTTTGCAGGCCGTACAGGGAAAGTTAATAGAAATGTCAATCAATACAGCTGGATCCAGCTTCATCTGAGGACCCCCTCCCTCCAGCTTCCAACAGACGCTGACAAGGGCACCAGAGGGAAACAGTCAGCTCCAGCTCAGATAAGACACCCTCCCCAAGGAGCATTCGGTGTTTAACTTGTAATTTCTTTTTCATTCCTGTGAGCTATTTTGAAATTCAGTTTTGCCTAAACTAAAGTGTATTACATTCACTTCTTTGTTAATCTGAGTTGGTTTTTATTTCTATATACTATTGTATCCTGGGACACTCAGACCCTCAGAGATAATGGAGGCAAAGAGAAGAACATAAGAGAAGTCAATGTTGGATCAGGCCAATGGCACATCTAGTCCAACACTCTGTCACACAGTGGCCAAAAACACCAGGTGCCATCAGGAGGTCCAGCAGCAGGACATTAGTAGCTCTCCCACTGTCCCCCCCCCCCCCAAGCACCAAGAATACAGAGCACCACTTGCCCCAGACCAAGAGTTCCTATCTAAACCTTGTGGCTAATAGCCACTGATGGACCTCTGCTCCATATCTATATAAAAATAGTGAAGTGCCCCCCCACATGCAAATATCTAAATCCCTGGGGGGGCACTTGGGGGCAGGGAGATTTCTCTACACATGGGGGGCATCCCCCATGTGCAGAAAAATGCCAAAAGTTAAAAATGGGGGGTTATTTAAATCCCCCAAAAGTAAAAAAGTGTTCCCTGCGTATGCACAGGGAACAAACTTACCTTGGCGGTGGCAGGCCAAGCAACCGGGTGGGCGGGCGGCCAACAGTGAGCTGGCAGGTGGGTGGGTAGCCAACGGCGGTGGCCAGCAAAAGCACAGAGGGGGGAGGGGGAGAAACCTGGGGGGAGGAGAAGCAGTGGGCCCAGTGAGCGCCGTCAAGGTCCACTGAAGCATGGAGGGGGGAGGGGGAGGATCGGCGGGCTCAGCGAGCACCACCGAGGCCAGCTGGAGCATGGAAAGAGAGAAGCATGGGGGAGGAGAAGCAGTGGGCTCAGTGAGCACTGCCGAGGCCCACCGGAGCATGAAGGGGGGAGGGGGAGAAGCAGCAGGCCTGGCAAGAGCCACCGAGGCCTGCCAGAGCCCAGAGAGAGGGGGGAAATGGTGGGCCTCCACCCTTTTGTACTGAATTGGTAGACCTGGGCTCCGGAGGTCCGATGGAGCCCAGGTCTACTAAGAGAGTGGAAAGGGGCTAATAGACCTGGCCTCTGGAGACCAGGTCTATTAGCCCCTGTCAGCCACTTAGGCCGCCGTGGAGAAGAGTGGGGGGGCGGGAGAAGTGGCGCGGAGAAGAGAAGAGCAGGGGGGCAGAGAAGTAGCAGCCCGAGTGCCTGACAGCTTCTCCTTCACCCCCACAATTATCACGGGTCCCTCCCTTGTGCTTATCTTTTTTTAAAAAAAACAAATTTTTATTATTTTTCCAGTTACAAAACTTTACATAGTTACTTTTGAAATATTGTCATCACTATCCGTTTTTCTATATACCTATGTATTCCGCTTACAATTCAAAAACTTTGGGACTTCCCGCCTCACCAATACCATTATATATATCATAGCAATTATAAAGATTTAAAATTATTAGCTCTTACAGGTAACAAATTTGGTTATAATAAAAAAAAAGAAAGGTAATTTTTAAGCATTTAGACGTAATATCTAGATATCTGTAATATGTACTCTAGTTTCTGTTCTTGTCATTTTAATCGTTCAGTATATTTATCTTGAGAATAATTGTTTCGTCTTTTAAACATCAAAAATCAATAATTAGACAATGTAAAAATATTATTTTTCATATCCCAATGTTGTTCTAGATATTCTTTCAGGTCTTTCCATTCTTCTAGAAATCTTTCTGAGTCTTGATTATTCAGTTTTCTTGTCCATTTGTCCATTTCTACCATAAATAGCAGTTTTCTCAACCATTCCCATATGTCTGGGTTTTTTTCACATTTCCAGTTCTGAGCATAGATCATTCTCGCTGTAGTCACCATATACCATATTAAAGTTCTTTTAGTTACATTAACTTCCTCTAGCTTAAGACCAAGCAATAACATTTCAAGCAGTTTTTTAAAAGTACATTTCAATTTTTTTTTTCATTTCAGCATGAATCATACACCAAAAGACTTTAGCTTTATCACAAGCTTTATCACA
Organism: Lepidodactylus listeri; assembly: GCA_029233225.1. Lineage (NCBI taxonomy): Eukaryota > Metazoa > Chordata > Lepidosauria > Squamata > Gekkonidae > Lepidodactylus > Lepidodactylus listeri. The sequence goes on from JARCFY010000001.1 coordinate 77,910,445, forward strand.
AGCTTTATCACATATGTGGTGACATATGGTAGAAAGAACCTCTTTTTGTTTACATTTCCAACACTTATTAGACAGTCGTTGATCAATATTTGCTATTTTTTTCGGAGTCATATACCATCTATACAACATTTTAAAACAATTTTCTTTTAGATTATAACAAGTAGAAATACTCATAGCATTTTCCGCAAATATTCCCAAGATGACATAGTTATCTTTGTTCATATTAATTGCCCATTTTATCATTTGTTCTTTTACAAGTTCATCTGCATTATACCATTTCAGCAAAATTTTATACATTTTTGAAATCAGTTTTTTTCCACCTTCCTCCCATACCTGTTCAATCTCATTAATTTTCTTTCTGAAACCCCCACATTTTTTATCTGTCTTAAATAGATCATAAATCTGTCTATACCTCAGCCAACCGTAATTAGAATCCATCTGATTCTCTTCTTTCAATACAAAATCATTATTTTCAATTTTTAGCAGGTCTCTATACTTCAACCAATCTTGTCCTTTAAAACTCAAAAAAGGTTTTATTACTTCTGCTGGTACAATCCACAGAGGCTTTTCTGCTGGAAAAAAAACTCTTGTATCTAAACCATGTATCTATTAAAGTTCTCCTCACATAGTGATGCTTAAACATATTATCCATCTTCGTTTTATTATAGTACAGGTATGCATGCTAACCAAATCGACAATCATGCCCTTCAAGTGCAAGTAGTTTTCTGTCTTTTAAAGAGATCCATGGTTCTAGCCAAGTCAAGCAGACCGCATCATGATATAGCTTTAAATTTGGCAGTTGGAAACCTCCTCTTTCCTTTGCATCACACATTATTTTCATTTTTATTCTTGGTTTTTTCCCCTCCCTTGTGTTTATCTAATTCCCTCTTGAAGCTCTCCATGCTTGTAGCCGCTGCCACCTCCTGTGGCAGTGAATTCCATGTGTCTTTGGGTGAAGAAGTACTTTCTTTTATCTGTTCTAACCTGACTGCTCAGCAGTTTCATTAAGTGTCCACAAGCTTTTGTATTGTACTCTTAAACAGCCATTGGACACCACAGAAGTCATTCCCACCCCCCCCCCAATTTCTCCCATCAGGTTGCCAGTCATAACTGGCAGCCCTAGGATCTATACAGTATATGGCTCAAGCCTTTTACTTCTCCCTCCCCCCCGAATGTTGTTGTGATGCTCTTTTCCACTCACACAAAGTGGCTACCACCCTCAACCACCTCTCTCTCTCATGTTCAGGGTTATCAGTAGATCAGGATACCACAAGCTACCCTTCTTCTCTCTTGTAGAATATATAGAGAACCATGACCATTTCACACCTCAGATCTTCTCACTCACTCCCAGAGACATCCACAGACAGGGTAGCCCTCCCCCTCTAATAATACCATTATTATACCATCCTGGCTCTGTCTTCTACCCTATTTGCTACCCAACCCAATTTAGTATCACCTGCAAATTTAATAAGCATTCCCTCTATCCCTCCATCCAAATAATTTATAAAGATGTTGAACAAAACAGGTCCCAAACAAACCATGAGCCACCACAAACCACAAATTCCCCAGTTTGTGCCCATTCCTAGTCACCATAAGTCAAAAGTGACTTGACAGCACTTAATTTGCGCGCGCACACACACACACACGTATCCCTGAATGCTAGTGTCACATATTTTTTGTAGAAAAAGCCCAGCATGAACTTATTAGCATAACAGGCCACACCCAGCAGCAGAATATCATTAGCATGTTAGGCCACACCCCTGAACACTAAGGTCCCGCCCAGGATCGGCTTCCCCAGGTGCCCCGTGGCTTGCAGGGCACATGGGGAACCCAAGGGAAGGAAGGCAGTTTTTGGATCAGCTTCCCCAGGCGCTCCGCAAGAACATGAGGAGGGGAGACAGTTTAAACTGCCAACCCTCCCTGGATCAGCTTGACTTCCCCAAGGGCCCCGTGGCTTGTGAGGTGCCTGGGGAACCTGAGGGGGGGAGGCTGTAGGTGTGGCCAACTCTGAAGCCAGCCAGAACTCCGTTCCTGTGCGTTCCTGGCCAAATATAGCCCTGATGTTGTGTAACCATACAAATGGGTAACTGGGGATGGTCAAATAGGTTGTGTACATACAAAAAAAATTGGCCCCAGCTTAAAATAAATTGAAATTGCTAGCCTTAAATCTGTTGAATTCTGTGCTGGATAGTGAGACAGCCAGGCAGACATAACTTGTAGAGATGCCAGTTATTTAGAATGTATGATCACAGTCCTTCTGAGTCTCAACAATTAATGTCTTCTAATGCACACACATTTTTGACAGTAAATTGTTGATTGGCCAACTGTATTTGTAGAAAGAAGCTCTAAAGGTAAAAGGATACAATGTGTAAACCCCTGACTAATTCACTGTCCTGAAACACTGAGCACTCTTTGGAAAGATGTTCCACTAATGTGTCAGTTTTACCTAAGGCTACTGAAAAAGCAATTGTTTATTTTATGGAATTTAAAAAATGGTGGAAGGGGGAATTGCTCATAAAGGCACTGTAGAGTGTGACAGAGTAGATACTTAGGGGGGAAAAACATTTTGGATCACAATAAATCCAAAGTGTCCCTCACAATCCTTAACAAAAGTTACTTGCAAAAGATTTTAGTCTCTGCCTGTTTTATTTATGTTTTGCATTTATTTATACCCCGCCTTTCTCAAGGGGGATCTAAAGTGGCTTACATTGTTCTCCTCTCCTCCATTTTATCTCACAATAACCCTGTGAGGTAGGACAGGCTAAGAATGTGTGACTGGCCAAAGATCACCTAGTAAGCTTCCAAAGCAAATGGAGATCTGGGAGACCCAGGTTCAAGTGGCACTCTAACCACCAGGGGTCATTTCGTAAAAAAAAAAGGGGCAGGAGCTCATTAGCACAACTCATTAGCATAACTTATTTGCATATGCCACACACCCTGACATCACTGGAAGTGTGTCAGAAGGCAACACCCACTGCTCAGGCTCTACCCAAAAAATCTCCAGGTATTTCCCAATTCAGAGCTGATGAGCCAGCTTTACACTTTGACTAAAGACACTTTAGGTTTCCTTTGCTCTTGCAGGGAAGCTACCCTACAACAAGAATGAAAATACAGATCAAGTTAGTATGCTTTTCCTTTTTTCCACAGCGCATCACCATATGTGCCCGCTCCTGGGCTTGTTACTCCTGGAACGGCGTTCCTGCATGTTCATGCTCGAAATGACCCCTGCTACTGGGCTCTAAAATGTCTACCAATCAAATTTTAAAAAGCCATCAGCCACTGCAATGATACTTTAAATAAATTAACTTGTATCAGTCCAGGCCTGTTTCTGAGACTCCCAGTGGATAAAGACACATTAATATATAAAGCCAAGCATATGTTTTGGAAGCCTACGGGCATAGTTTTCATTTTTTAAAATAATATCTTATTTTCATTCATGTACAGTGCCTGCCACCAGCACAGCATATTTAATTTGAACAGATGTGAGACATTTTGGAGACAATTCTTGTATAAAAAGTAGAATAAAAACATAAAAAACCAATTAAATTCTAATGCATTTTGCAGTTTTATTCATAAATTGTGTACATAGAAGGAAGTAATCCTATTTAAACATCCCTTAAAGATATTGTCAAAATAGTTTTTAAAAATATGGAATCATGGAAGAGAATGCAATATAGATACATGTTTCAGCCAAGTTTAGTACAAGAACTATTGTATGAAGAATAGAATATGACCAAAAAATGACCATGATATGATAGGTGCTTCATTAAATATCTGGTCTGATCAGTCTTACACCCAGGACTGTGCCTGGCTTCTCATCAGTCTCAAGGAATTATGTTGGCTTCTTAAAGGCACCAGCAGACATCCTCCTCCTCAGCATCACCTCCAAACCCAGGACCAGATCTCCTTGACACCCACTGGTGGTTTATACTCCCCAGAATAACTTTTCCTCTTGTCTTGTATTTGTACCTGCTTCCTGCCTCTTTTTTCTATTCTGCCCTTAGTTCAGGGCTATTTTTGGGCTGGAATGCCCCGGAAAGGCATTCTGGCTGGCTTCCAAGCCCACCCCACCTTGCCCCACCCCTCCCTCGCCCCTGCCCAGGTGCCTGGAGGAAGGGCTGTGGAAGGGGCGCCTTTTCCAAGGGAGCCCAGCATGGCTGCCCCACACTGGGCCAATGACGCAGGCCCGGGAATAGGCCACTGCAACCACCCCACTGCCGGAGGATGCAGTCGCATCCCCAAGGACCAAGCCTCCAGTGCTGCCGCCAGAATCCGACCTCCGACGCAACTCCTACACCTTGTCGCCACTGCGGACCCAACTCAGGCCCTGCTGCCACCTCCAGATCCCAGCGTCTTGGAGGGTGGGCTGGGGAGCCCCAGGGCAGCCAGGCAAACATGGCTGCTCCCCTTCCCGATCTTCTCCAGGCACCCTGCAGCAGCCTGCCCTGTGCCTGGAGAAGTTTGGGAAGGGAAGCAGGCATGTTTAGAATGCCTTTCTTCCCCTCCCCCAACATCAGGGAGAGAAAGAAAGGCATTTAAACATGGCTCCCACCTACTTCCCTGGGCTTCTCTGCAAAAGCGGAGCAGTTTAGGGAGGGAATGGGGCACATTTGCCTGGCTGCCCCAGGTCTCCCCAGCCTGTGTGCCTTGATGGGCTGGCTAGGGAAACCCAGGGCAGCCAGGCAAACATGCCTGCTTCCCTTCCTGATCTTCTCCAGGCACCCCACAGCCACCTGCCCTGTGCCTGGAGAAGATCAGGAAGGGAAGCAGGCATGTTTAGAATGCCTTTCTTCCCCCACCCCAGCACTGGGGAGAGAGAGAAAGCCTGACCAGAAGAAGATGATGATCACACCTCGTCTCTCTGAGCTAACAATTGAAACTTGCCAGGGGCCAAATTTCCCCACGGGTGCCAAATGGCACCATTTCAGATTTTCTGCAGTGAAAGCTTGACACGTTTTGCACTAGAAATTACAAATGTGAAACTTGCTCGAGTTTAGATTGAAACTGCCAGTAAGAACTGTGATGGTGCTGACTTTATAACATATAAGTGCTTCACCATACAGACTGAGCAGTTCCATTTTGCACTCTTAGAGAATCATGGACAATTTTTTTAACCAGAAATCCAGATTGTCTAATCTCGACAGAGGCCGCTATTGTTTGTACATTTATGGAAAAGTAAATTCCATTGAACATACTGAGATTTTTTATTTTTGCTAATAAACATGCATAAAATTGACTTGCATATATAGGAATCCAATTGCAATTATAAGATGTATCTCAGAATTAAATCCTGCTGAAATTATTGGTATCATCTGAGCAAACAAGGTCAATGAACTGTGCTTTAAGGGGTGTGGCCTAATACACTAATGAGTTTCTGCTGTTGGGTGTGGCCTGTTATGCTAATGAGTTCCTGCTGGGCTTTTTCTAAAAAAAACCCTGCCTGAGTTAATCATGGAATATATACCAGCTTGTCTCAACACAGTTCTTTCTCCTCCTCCCTTTTCTTCTGTCTAGAGAATTAAAGCTGGTCATGAGACATACTGCTGTAGCAGCTGGTACATGATGGGTGTGATAGAAGACTAGAACAATGGCCCAGCAGAAGACAGGTGGTAGGGTGGGCCCCACTTCAACACTGCTGTTATCAGGACTTCATTATCAGGACTTCATTCAATACTCGACCCTTCATTTCAAATATAGGCAGGGGTCCGTTGGAGCGGGAGGGCACAAGAGCGCAGCTCCGAGAGTGAGAAGCCCAGGGGGTGGACACATGACCAAGCCCCGCCCCCTCCTCAGCTTCCCCAAGCAGTGCAGAGGCGCAGCGCCCTGGGGAAAGCCCTGCTAGGGTCTTTATTGATTTTAATGTTTTGTTTTAATATTGATAATTTTATCATTGTTCCTTTTATGACTGTGTGCTGCTTTTCCAGAGACTTGCTCAAGGTGGCATATAAATTTTCTAAGTATACCATTTTTTATCTGGGCACATGGCACATAAGTACTGGAGAAATTTCACCAACCCTTCAGCAGCTTCCACCCCATCAGTTTGGTGTAGTGGTCAGGAGTTGGACTCTAATCTGGGAGAACCGGGTTTGATTCCCCACTCCTCCACATGTAGCTGCTGGTGTGACCTTGGGCCAGTCACAAGTTCTCTCAGAGCTGTTCTCTCATGAGCAGTTCTCAAAAGACCTCTCTCAGCCCCACCTACCTCACAGGGTGTCTTGTTGTGGGGATGACGGTGTGCGAAGGGGTGAGTGTAATACGCAGCAGCGTAAGGTAACGAAGAGAACAACAGCTTGGTTGGTGCATAAATATATACAGTGTTTATTTTACAAATAAATAGTCCACAAAGAAATAGCTCAGACTGGCAAAGTGCTCCACTTGGCAATTGGTTCAAAAGAGAAGGTAACAATGCTGTACAATCATTCAATATATACATGGATCAGCCAATCAGACCATACTGCTGAGTCATTGCTGGCTGATGCAACTTTGCCCCACATGATCCCAATCATGTGACCCAGCACCTGTCAGTCAGATCTTTCTCATCTATACACTTTCCACACAGCTGTCATCTTGCATGTTACATTACTGTATACCAACAGGGGAGGGGAAGGGAAAGGGATGGGTGGTGCACATGTCCTTGGTATCTCAAGTCTACTTGAAACCTGGTGGTTTCAAGGGAGCAGGAAGAGAATGAGGGTGTGTTCTTTACACTTATTTTTATTGCACAAAGTATTGGATGGGGAAGAGAATGGAGGAAGAGCAGGTCAGTTTCACTCACCTGTGGAGTGGAGCCTGAGGGGTGGGTGTTGCCTTCTGACACACTTCCGGCATGTTAGGGGGTGTGGCATATGCAAATGAGTTATGCTAATGAGCTCCTGCACCTCTTTTTCTACAAAATGACCCCTGAATATAGGCAATATTACTTTAAGTTGAGATCTACAAATGTTTGTATTTACTAACTACCAAATCAGGATCAGTTTTGTCTAACATAGGGTATCATGCAAGCTAATTATTTGAACAGAAATGCCTATGAATGGGGAAAGACAATTGAAACTGGGGTATGGAGATACACATCAGTTCACTGACTAGAGGTGTACTTATAATTGTACTTGGGCTATGGTCACGCGCCCCTTTAAATCTGGGATCCCTCCTGGATTTAAAGGGACTGGGTTTTTTTAGTTCGGGTTGAGATGTATACACATCCCAACCCCAGCAGTGCCAGCAGCGGCAGATGAAGGAGGCGGCAGCAGCGGGCAAGTCAGGCAGCAGTGAAAACTTACCAGGCAGCGGAGGAGGAGGAGGTGGTGGTGGAAGAGGCGTGTGGTGGAGGAGGCGGGTAGTGGTGGGCATTGGCGTTGGTGGAAGAGGTGTGCGGCGGCAGCAGAGGAGGCGGCAGCTGGCGGTGGCAACGGAGGAGGCACTGGCTGGCAGCGGAGGCTGGGGGAGGCACCCTTCCCCGAGCCCCGCCGGCCGCCTAATAAGTTTGGTTCCCCCCCTTTTGCCCTTCGGCGCTTGAGTGCCCAAGCACCCAAGTGCAAAAAGGGGAAAGAAAACTGGGGGGGCATCTGGACAGCCCTCTTTCGCAATGATTGAGAGAGAGGGCTGTCCAGATAGGCTCAATTGCGGGTTCCTCATGCGACCACCAGGAAAACACTTGATTTTCCCGGGGTCGAAAAATGTGGGAGGAACCCGCAATTGAGCCCGCTTTGGCTCGGGCAGGGCTCTTTTTGAAGAAAAAACCCAGCAGGAACTCATTAGCATATTAGGCCACACCCCTGACAGCACAGCTCATTAACATATTAGGCCTCACTCGATGTTACCAGAAGTGTGGTCATCCAGCCACATCCACCTTTTGCTTTTTATTCTGTTTACCTTGTTGTCAAAACAGTTTTGACAAAACCAATAAAAACATTATTTTCTGTCCCATCTATACAAAATCTTGCCTGAACCAATATCTTATGTCCAACAATTATTCCCACACTGGATTGGAATCAATTCCTAAAGATTAGGTTCCCATGGAAATCAGCTTGCCTTCCTGCAGAACTAGTATGCTGAATATGATTTTTTAGGGTTGCCAACCTACAGGCGGGGTCTGGAGATCTCCTGGAATTACAACTGAGCTCCAAACTACAGAGATCAGGTCAATGGCTGCTTTGGAAAGTGGAGTCCATGGCATTATGCCTTGCTTAGGTCCCTCCTTTCCCTAAACCCCACCCTCCATTCTCAAATCTCCAGGGATTTCCTCAACCTGGAGTTGGCAACCCTAGTTCACTGGCAGAACAACGCTAGGAGCCAGTTTGGTGTAGTGGTTAAGTGCGTGGACTCTAATCTGGGAGAACTGGGTTTGATTCCGCACTCCCCCCCTTGCACGTGCTGGATGACCTTGGGCAAGCCATAGCTCTGTACCAGCTGTTGTCTCAGAGCTCTCTCAGCCCCCACCTACCTCACAGGGTGTCTGTTGTGGGGAGGGGAAGGGAAAGGAGTTTGTAAAAAGCTCTGAGACTCCCTTGGGTAGTGAAGGGCGAGGTATAAATCCAATCTCTCCTTCTTCTAGGTTTGTGGATGCACTGGACAGGAGTAGTTTGTGGACTATTTTATTCAAGGTACAAAATTTTATTCAAGGTATAAGATTTCATGTGCCACCCACACTTCTTCAGATGGAAGAAGTGTGCATGCACACAAAAGCTTATACCCTGGATGAAACTTTGGACTCCAACTTTGTTCTGCTGCTTCAGACCAACACGGCTACCCACCTGAATTATTACACTATAATACTTTTTACAAGCAATTATGTACCAGTGGAGTGGTTACCATGCAGAGTCTGTCCCACAGGTAAAATGATCCTGTGAACAGGTGGTCTTTACCACATAAAAGTATCACTACCATCACAAGATCACCAATCGTTGGAAGTCAACTCCTCAGAAGCAGAAATCTCTCTTATTAGGAGGTTTAAGAACATCAACTTTGCTGGCACATTAAAGGCAGATGTCAGCCCAGTGGCAGGAGAAGAGGGACAATCATCTTCATCAGAAACTCTGCCCATTTTTTAAATTTCACAAAACAGGCAATCTCCAAAGTGCTGCTGACCATGCTCATTTTTAGTTACATCTCTGTTTCTCTGCAGATGTCCCCCAAAGTCCCCCATGCAACAGTCAAGTGTTCTGCCAACACACACAACAATGAAGCTACTTTTTCAGATGTTTTCTCTTGCATGACAGTCAGCACCAAACCACTTTAATACAGACTTTAGACACACATATATTTGCAAGCCATTCCCAACAAGACACAACAATGAACTCAGGCTTCAAATGTACTTTTCTTAAGCAGAAGATGCCATGAGAGAATGAAAGAGATGCTCAAAAGTTAAAGATATTGTCAAAAGCAGCATTTCCTGGGGTCTCTGCTTTTTTACATCCCCCCCTTTCAATATTTTTTTTATAAAAATGAGAGAGAGAGAGAGAGAGAGAGAGAGAGAGAGAGAGAGAGAGAGAGAGAGAAAGAAAGAAAGAAAGAAAGAAAGAAAGAAAGAAAGAAAGAAAGAAAGAAAGAAAGAAAGAAAGAAAGAAATGTTGGGGAGAAAGAGAAAAAGAAGGAAGGAAGGAGATAGATAGATGATAGATAGATAGATAGATAGATAGATAGATAGATAGATAGATAGATAGAGGAGAGAGAGAAAGGAAGGAAGGTGGAAGAGAGAGAGAAAGAGAGAGAGAAAGGAAGGAAGGAAGGAAGGTGGGGAGAGAGAAAGAAAGAAAGAAAGACAGAAAGATATAGAGAGAGAGAGAGATAAGAGAGAGAAAGGAAGGAAGGGATGTGGAGGAGAGAGAGAGAGAAAGGAAGGGGGAGGGAGATAGAGAAAGAGAAAGAACGAAAGAAAGGTGGGGAGAGAGAGAGAGAGAGAGAAAGACAGACAGAAAGAAAGAAAGACAGAAAGAAAGGTGGGGGGGAAGAGAGAGAGAAGGAAAAGAGATGGAGGAGGCACCTACTGGAGCAGGGAGAGCGATGCGATGTCGGCAAGCCAAATGCAGAGCCAGACCTTTCAGTGCAAAGAGCCTAGCCCCGTGCTTAATCTCTGGGCGGGGCTTTCTCCTGCTGGCTCTCTGTACTTAAAGGGAAAGCGCTGGGTGGGGCTTTTTCCTGCCGGCTCTCTGCAGGAACTTTTCCTTTAAGTGTAAACAGCTCAGGACCAGCAGGGAGGGGGCGGAGCAGGCTCGGATGCCAGCTGGAACGGCGTTTTGGTGCGTTCCTGCTGAAAAAGAGCCCTGGGCACGGGACTAGCCACGGCCAGTATGATCGGTCCCTTTAAATGCGAGAGGAAACAGCACTTCCTCCCACATTAAAGGGCCATGTTGCCACGTCCTTAGTTGCTGATAATAAGACTGTTGGTTGATACGAAGTTGTTCTGGTTACACATTTTGTATTTCTGATAGCGAGCCGAAATGCTGGTAGATTCACTGTATGCATTTGTAATTTACAGGCATATGTTTTGTGAAAAATACAATAAAATAAAAAAAGAGATCTACAAATGTTGAGTCTTAAATGTACCAGGGAGGGAACCCTGCATACTGAAGAAAATATGAAACACAAACTCAAATGACAACAATTTCATTTGTAAACTCAGTCTCATGGTCCTGTTTTTACTTTTTCACACAGTGGGAACATTACTGACTGTTTTGTGTTGCTATGGGAATGACTAACATATTAAATTTTATACTATGATGTTCCCAAATGAAAAAGATATTATTTAGATGGTGTCAGAGGTGTCTGTGTTATATCCTTTCATGAAAAGAATATTCTGAAATTTAGGCTGGAAAAAATTATGGTGTGACACAGAGAGGTGGAGAATAAGATTTACACTGCTGAATTAAAGAGACATTTATATGTATAACAGCTCTTTTGTATTAATTCACTTTATTAGATTTTAACAATACAGTGAGCTTCAGAAAATCTGGAATAGGTATCATTGTCCAGCAAGTCAAGAGTTCATTATTATGAAAAGGACGAAGTGGGAGTAAAGCAAAAGAACTGCATGTTGTTTGAAAAACTAAAAGCGAGTAGGAAGTTAGCAGGATGTTCAGCTGTAACTATTTAAAAAGTTTACACACAGGCAAGCTCGATCTTGTCTGATCTCGGAACCTAAGCAGGGCCAATCCTGGCAAGTATTTGGATCGGAGACCTCCAGAGAATACCAGGGCCAGGAGGCCAGAGGCAGGCTATCAAGCCACCTCTCTGAATGTCCTCCATGCCCCAGTAGGAGTTGCCAGAAATCACCATGACTTCCAGGCACGGGCACACACACACACACACACAAATGAAAAAAAATACCAAAAAAAGGTTTACACATTAAAGGTTTTAAAAAGCATGCTTTCTCATATAGCATGACCAAACTGGGTATGTTCAAGTCCCCTTTCTGCCGTGAAGTTTTGTCAAATGAGCCTATGCTATTCATCCCAGAGTCTAAGCTGCCTTACAGGCTTGCTGTGGGAATAATATAGGGAAGGAGACCAATAAACACTTCACCCCAAGCCCGTTGCTGGAAGGGTGAGATAAAAATATTCTAAGTAATTTATTTATTTATTTATTTGCTTAGACTTTTATCCCACCCTCCCGGCCAAGGTTGGCTCATGGCGGCTTACAACAAATAAAATTCTAAAATTCATGTATAATAAATACAACATTAAAATACGATGTTAAAACCAGATATAATGAAAAAATGCTAGTCTTATGTGTCAGGACCGTTGGTACTGCTGGTATTGTATTAGGTGTTGTAAAGGGCGGGAACCGGCACGGGCAGTTATTAGGGATCCAGCGGCTCAGAGCTCTTTGCCATGCCGACGCCCTAAGCCACCTCCTGTTGCCCGTCCTGTGACCCGGACACGGCACTCACTTTCCATGTCGCCCTCATCAAGGACCTCCCAGACCGGCCTGTCCAGGTATCAGATGTGGCCTGCCACACATCATGGGACCGAGTCCTCTCCCGGGTCTCGGACTGGATGGGGAGGGGGTGGCCCGACCATCCAGGCCCTGATTTTGCTGCCTACACAGCAAGGCAACACAAACTGTCCACTCACAAGGGGTGCTTGCTATGGAGTACGAGGGTAGTTACCCGGGGCCGCTCCGCTCCAAAGTCCTGGCAGCCCTCCATGAGTCCCATCCTGGAATTGTCCGGATGAAGGCCTTGGTGACCAGCTATGTGTGGTGGCTGGGTATGGACAAGGAGATCGAGGACCAAGTACATCGGTGCAGTAAATGCCAAAAGTCGCACCCCGATCCTCCTCACGCCCCCGTCCGGCCCTGGGAGTCAACCAACAAGCCCTGGTCTCGACTCCACCTGGACTTTGCAGGGCCGGTTCAGGGCCAGTTGTTTTTTATCATTGTAGACAGTTACAGGAAGTGGCTGGAGATAGTCCCGGTGCGGGCTATCTCAACTGAAGCGTCTGTCCGAGCTTTATATTTGCCACCTGTGGATTGCCAGATGCACTTGTGATGAACAACAGAACAGCCTTCATGTTGTGTGTCAAGACCACAGTCGCCAGGGACTCTCGTAATGGCGACCACCACGTGGTCATCACATGTGGCCAGAATCTACCTGAGCTTCAGCCAGGTAGAACAATAGCCAGTCGGATCCTAAACAACTGCCAATCACGAGCCTAGTTTTCCCCAGGGGACCTATGAGCTGTAACCACTACCTTAAGGTCCCATCAGGACATCGGGGCGAGGTCGGGGGATTATCTCTGACTGGCATAAAAGAGGGCTCTGAGCCTGGGGTTTCTCATGTTCCATCTTGACCCGCAATAAACCAGTATGCTGATTTCACTATTACCGGCCTACTGACTCCAGTACTTTCCAGTGGCAACGAGGATGGGATCCCGATGACCAACTCATCAGCCAAACCGAGCAGTGGAGCACTGAGCACCGATCTGCCGGCACCAGGCTTCGTTGAGCCCCAGCACCCCAAAGGACGGCCGCTGGCCCCCAAGGACCTTGCTCACTGTGCCACTCCTGCTCCGGTAATTATGGCTGCCACTGCGGGACAAATCCCTCCCTTTGACACTTCCAAACCGAGACCTGGGATGCCTGGTCCAGGCAACTCGGGTTTCTCCTGACTATGCATGGGGTTACTGAGGCCGAGATGAAGTGGGCCTGGCTCCTGGGCCACTGTGGCATCGAAACCATGTGCCTAGCCCAGAGCCTCATCTCACCCTGAGACCTGCTGGACGTCACCTACGATGACCTGATCAAGTAGCTTGGGGACCACTTCATGCCGAAGCTGTCCATGCTGGCACTTTGAGTCCAGTTCCTCGAGAGGACCCAACAATCGGTTGAGAGTGCCGCTGCGTTCCTCGTCAACCTCTGCTGAATGGCAGTCAGATGTGAGTACCAGCATGTGGAGGACCATTTACCGGGCAGTTTTGTGGTGGGGGTGCGAGAAGCCAAGCTCCGGCGGTGGCTGATCATGCTCACAGAGCCTACCCTCGAGAAGGCGTTGCAGACTGCGGTTGCGTTTGAGACATCTTGACCCGCAATAAACTACCATGCTGATTTCACTGTTACCAGCCTCCTGACTCCAGTACTTTTCATGCACCTTTGCGCCTGCTTGGGGGGAGGGGCATTTTTATACTGAAAACACTTTGGAAGCTGCCTAACTGCATCCATGTCCCCAGAAAGCACACTTCTGCATTGGTGGATGTTTGTGCCATTGCTCTGGGGTGGGACTCAGCGGCATGTGTAAGTTGCCCTTACGCCAGCATAATTTTGAGTTCCACCAGAGTAATTCTGAGTTAGACCAGAATACAGGTCAGTTGGGTCCATATTCTGCTCCCCCCCTCTCAGGATTACTCTGTTAATTACTTTTTGAGTAAAGAAGTATTTTCTTTGGTCTGTCCCCATTGGGGAGAAAAGCAAACAAGGCAAACAGCAGCAGATTCTTTTGTCTGCTGGGTGAAAATTATAGTTTCATGGAGAAACCCAGTGAGATTTTTTAACTGTTGGAAAATGATTATAGAAGAAACACTCTGGAAATCCTTGCTCATGTAGACAAAGCATATTATATAAGAAAAACATAGCTAGCAGGAACATCTGGACTGAGAATCTGCAGAAAATTACAGGACAATAGATCTGTTCTTTGTGTTTTCTTGATTTGGTCCTCTGAACATGAATGCAATTGTATTTTTAACTTCCCATGCTAAAGGTGAACCAAATATTAAACATTGAGGGAATATACAAGAAGTGCAACAATGAAAGAATGCCTTTCATTCTGGAAGGCAATGTGTAATGTGATGACATGAAGTTGTTCAGGGTGGTGAGAACCAGGGAGGATTGTGAGGCACTCCAATGGGATCTGTCAATGATGAGCGAGTGGGCATCAGCGTGGCAAATGGGATTTAATGTGGTCAAGTGCAAAGTGATGCACATTGGAGCCAAAAATCCTAACTATAAATACACATTGATGGGTCCGAATTGGCAGAGACTGACCAAGAGAGAGATCTTGGAGTCGTAGTAGATAACTCAATGAAAATGTCGAGACAATGTGCGACTAAAATGAAAAAGGCCAATGCTATGCTAGGGGTTATTAGGAAGGGAATTGAAAACCAATCAGCCAGTATCATAATGCCCCTGTATAAATTGATGGTGCAACCTCATTTGGAGTACTGTGTACAGTTCTGGTCACCACATCTCAAAAAAGATATTATAGCATTGGAAAAAGTGCAGAGGAGGGCAACTAGAATGATAAAAGGGTTGGAAAACTTTCCCTATGAAGAAAGGTTGAAGCGCTTGGGGCTCTTTAGCTTGGAAAAACAATGGCTGAGGGGTGACATGATCGAGGTTTATAAGATTATGCATGGGATAGAGCAGGTAGAGAAAGAAAGAAGTCCTTTTCTCCCTTTCTCACAATACAAGAACTCGTGGGCACTCCGTGAAATTGCTGAGCAGTCAGGTTAGAACAGATAAAAGGAAGTCCTTCTTCACCCAAAGAGTGATTAACACGTGGAATTTACTGCCACAGGAGGTGGTGGCGGCTACAAGCATGGACGGCTTCAAGAGGGAATTAGATAAACATATGGAATAGAAGTCCATCAGTGGCTATTAGCTACAAAGTATAGATAGGAACTCTCACTCTGGGGCAATGTGATGCTCTGTATTCTTGGTGGGTTTTTTTTTGGGGGGGGCAACAGTGGGAGGGCTTCCTGACCCCACTGCTGGACCTTCTGAGGGCACCTGGTGTTTTTGGCCACTGTGTGACACAGAGTGTTGGACTGGATGGGCCACTGGCTTGATCCAACATTGGTTTCTCTTATGTTCTTATGTTCTTAATTATTGTACAATGCCAATACACTTTAATACCATGCATATATGCCAAGTGGTGAAGGCACTCCAAGGCTAGCTACGTCTGGTGGATTCCAACAGTTGCGCTAACATAGCTACAACCACAAGAACTTCAAGGAGGAAGTGAACAGATCAGCTTCATCTTAAAAGGGGGCAGGAAGTAATAGTTGGGTTCCAAGGGTGGTTCCAACTAGGCCTTATGTGCTTGCCAGTTAAGTAGTAAGAGTTCAGTGGTTCTAGACTAGAGGTGTGTGTTGAGAAAAAAATCATTATGAATCTGGATCCAGGCTTTGGGAGGGGGATTCTTCTGTGATTGCTTGTTTTGGAGTAGGACATTACCATTTCAGGATTCAAATCTGTGTCGTTTTTAGAGTTTGGGACCATTATTTCCAGTGGGGAAGAGATATGAGGGTCTCTGGGGCAACTGTTTATAAAGATAACGCCGCCAAATGTGCATACAACAGTCCTTCCTATTTTCAATTCAGGAAAACACTATACCAATCTGAACCAGACATTTCCAAGAATATTTTCAGCTCAGCAATTTCATTATAGACACCCCTATTCTAGACCCTTCCTGACACAGTCAATATGGACTAACTGTTTCAGCGAGGGCAGGAAATGAATATGAGCTTGTAGGAGAGACAGTGAGGATTTAACATGAGGGATGTGTTCCCTTAAAATAATGAAGAAGGCTCTTGATCACAGATAGTACAACAACAGATCCAACTCCAAACGGAAGTGCTTTTCACCCTAGCTCTTGCATGCAACAACAGACAATCCAGAGGCGTAAGAGCAATTCATTAGGAGAAAAGGAGAAGCTCCTCTCAGCCTTTTCTGGACACCTTAACATTGTTCTTGAACCTCAGATGAGTAAGGCCCTGCAGTCAACTCAGTGTTCTTCTTGAGGATCACTTCTCAGGTGCTGGCTTGAGTTTTAACATCCTCAGCTCCTGCTGCATTCCTGTAGGAGGCAAGTCCAAGAGTCTAATCTGCTTTGTGGTGCACAGTCACAGCAAGGGGATGGAGCACAACCCCACTCTTTTCCCAGCAGGCTGTGATTAATTCTTCAAACAGCACACTGTTTGCAAATGGGAAAACAATTCCCCATCTGTGAAAACAGCCTATATTATTCAACAGTAGCACTGAATTAGCTTAAATCCCATTATGTTTTTAAGGGTTGAATAAGATCTAAAAAGAGATTATTTCTCGTGCCTTTGGGTGTTTTAAAAATATATAAACATATTGAGCTCAATAAAAATATGTAAAGTCAAACCCCTGCTGTTAAACCATCTACAATGATCTTCTAATGGAACAGATAATTAGTAAATGTAATGTTAAAATGTGTATTTATAACCCCCCATCGCATTTAGTTGCTTCATTAAAAAGGGTGACTGTTGACTTTTGAGGACTAAAAGTCTTGTACTAATGTATGTTTTAAGAACGACAGAGCAATTAAAATATATACCTTATTTTAACGTAGTGTTTAGATGCAATGTTAGGCAATGCTCCTCCACTGTTTATTTCATCAGTACAAAACTCCTGTTACATTGCAGTTCATATCAGGCTATGTATGGAAGTCCAGCTATAAGGTGATTAAGTCTTTAATGCTGATATTGCATATAAAAATCATTACCTTTCTTCGTTTTATTGAGCCTTGCTGTGCAGGGGAGGGAGGGCTAGAAATCAAATCAAATAAATAAATAAGCGGAGGTAAAATCGGGGCTTTAGTGCACTATAGTCCTCCAGGCTGGACTGCTGTAACTCTCTTTATGCAGGGCTACTCTTGAAACTGACCCGGAAATTGCAGCTGGTCCAGAATGCAGTGGCCCATGCCCTTATAGCGACACCATTAAGAGCCCATACACAACCAGTGCTCACCCAGCTGCACTGCCTGCCAGTTGAATTCCAGATTAAGTTCAAAGTTTTGGTTTTGACCTTCAAAGCCCTATGCAGTCTGGGACCAACATATCTTTGGGACTGTCTCTTCTGGTATGTCCCTCAAAGAGCCTTGCGCTCTATGGATCAACATATTCTGGTGATCCCCAACCCAAAATATATCCACTTAGCCTCAACCAGAGCCAGAGCCTTTTCAGCTCTGGAACCAGCCTGGTGGAACATGCTCCCAAGTGAGATCTGGGCCCTGCAGGATTTAATACTGTTCCACAGGCCCTGTGAGATGGAGATCTTTTACCAGGCCTATGGTTGAGGCAGTGAAAGTTCATCTGGATTGGCCTCCCCCTGCTCTATCATGCTTTGTCATGCTCTGTCATGCCTTGTTATGTATAATATACTGAGTTCAGAGATGTGTTGTGGTGAAATCAAAGCTCATGGTTTATTTACAGCAGGCAAACACGAACGAACTGGCAGGACCAGGGGTCTGCTTATATACATGTACAAACCCCACCCCTGGTCACACCCGATTTCCCTGATAGGATTATTTACAATGCAACTAAGCCCATAGGTCCCCTTGAGGATCCTGTGGAGCCGACTGGCCTGATTTACGATCCAAATGGGCTATTGTTTGCCCATGTGAAGCTCCAGTCGTTTCCCCGACCATGTGTGTGATCACCGACCGCGAGTCGGTCACCCTTCGTACATAACATTATGTTCAATCTTGTTTTGTCTCTTTGCCCACCCCCTTGCCTCAGTATTAGTTAACATCTACTGTTGCATACATGTAGAGCCTGTGGGAGTGGCAGGGTTGCCAAGTATTCTCACCCTTCCCGGTGGGGGAGTCTCGGCCCCAGTCTGGAGTTTTGGGGGCAATTGCTAGAGCATCGCGCCGGCAATGTGCCCAGTGTGATGATGTCACTTCCGGGTGATGTCATCACGCTGGGGCATTCGTCCTGATCAGATGACTTCAGGGATGGGGTTCCCCCCGCTGGCCAAATTCAGACTGGCGGATTGGGAACCCCTGTAGCAGGGGATTCCCTGCCCCCCCCCCGGTGCAACTTGGCAGCCCTAGAGAGTGGATATATTAATTTGTAATATTGACCAATGTTCCCTCCAAGCTGTGGAGCCTTGTGAGCAACGATTCTACTTTGTGAGCTGCCGGCATTGAAGTTGTGAGCAAGCAATTTGGCTACTGCACAAATCAGTTTGCTCTGGAGCCATCCTTCCTGAGCGAAGACAGAAATCTGTGAGCCGGAGGCTAAAGAATTGTGAGCTAGCTCACACTAACTCAGCTTAGAGGGAACCCTGATATTGACTGCCATCTTATTGTCTAATGGTCAGTTGATGTATATATAGTATTTTAGAGATTATTTTATATTTAAGTTAATTGTTGCTGTTTATATTTTTGTTCCTTTATTACTGTAACCCACCCTAAGCCTTGCTGTGCAGGGGGGGGTGGGGCTAGAAATCAAATTAAATAAATAAATTAGAAATATGACATTTGTATAGTAATAAACTGAATAATAATTGAAACAGACACCACCTATAAATTGCAAAAATGTTACCCAGCCTCCAGATGGAACACAAATAGAAATGAAACACAAAGATGGCTTTAATTGTTTACATTTAAAAAAATAACCCTAGAACCATAGAAAGGGTTGTTGACTGGATTAACAGCTTGCCCTGTGGAACGTGTTGAGACTGTGTGGACTGGCAGATAGTTAGACTTGAATCTCAAAAGTCTTGCATTCAACATTGTACTCATAACATGAGATTTGGGTAGCCTTGGACAAATAAGCCTTTGCCACACCCTGAGGTTCCATCCATAAAAATAGCACTAATAGTGCTGAACATCTCCAGGTTATCATAAGGGCAAAAACAAAAGATCATTAAGTGCTTTGCAAATATATAGAACAAGTTGGGGCCTGTGAGACTTATGGAGGGAATCCCACCCTCTGCCCCTTTTGCCAGGCCCAGAAAAGATCCTGGACTTTTCCAGGGCTGAGCCTTGCTAGACACCCCTACCACCAGCTCTACAGAAGGAAGGTAAGTACTAGGGGTGGGCATGAACTGGCTCATGAACTAAAGTTCATCATGAATTTTGCCCAGTTTGCAGTTCATGAAGTGATGTTCACAAACTGAAGACCCACCACAAATTTCCAAGAATTTTGATTCAGTTTGTGGCAGTTTATGAAGAGCAGAAAACGGGGGTTTAAATGGCTCTGGGCCATTTAACCCCCTGCATTCTGCTCTTGACAAAAAAAACAGCTCAGCTCAGCAGTTTGGTTTAAATGGCTTGGAACCATTTAAACCACTGCTTTCTGCTCCCTGCAAAAAGCTGCGGGGGGCAGAAAATAGGGATTTAAATTGCTCCAAGCCATTTCACCCCCAGCTTTCCACTTGCCGTGGCTTTTGGCCTCCCAGCAATTTCACCCCCTGCTTTTTCTTCAGTGCCAAAAGCCATAGCGAGCAGAAAGCTGGGGGTGTCATGAATTGGAACCTTTTAAACCCGTTTTCTGCTCCCTGCTGCTTTTTGTGGGGAGCAGATAGCAGGGGGGTATACTTTAAATGGCTCACGAACCAATACAGACCAGTTCAATTGGTGAATTGTCCTATCAGTTTGTGGTTCGGTTTGTAATTCAGCCATAAACCATGAACCAAAGTGCAAAAATACATGTTATGCCCATCTGTAGTAAGTACAGGGCTATTTTTGGGCAGGAATACACAGGAACGAAGTTCCGGCTGGCTTCCAAGTTGGCCATGCCTACAGCCTCCCCCCCCCCCCAGGTTCCCCAGGTGCCTCGCAAGCCGAGGGGCACATGGGGATGCCAAGCCAATCCAGGGAGGGAAGGAAGTTTAAAATGCCTCCCCTCCTGGGAAAGCCGATCTGGAAACTGCCTTCCTTCCCTTGGGTCCCCCATGCGCCCCACAAGCCGCGGGGCACCTGGGAAAGCTGATCCGGGAGGGAGCTGCACTGTCAGGGGTGTGACCTATTATGCTAATGAGTTCCTGCTGGACTTTTTCTACAAACCCCCCCCCCCCCCCGAATAAGTACATTGTATTTCTGTGTGCAGACAACACTCTTTTACTGGGGAGGGATTTAACCTCCCAATTTTTTAAAAAAAATCAGATTTTCTGCAAACCTTAAGGGCCCCCCAAATTTGCAGAAGCATTTTTTCTCAGTGTGGGCCTAATTCACTGATTTAGATATCCTCAGATTGGCCCACACTAGGCTATTAGAATATAAGAATATAAGATTAGATAGAAGTTAGTTCCTGGAATATAAGGTTGGTTCCACTTCAGAACAAGACCATGCAATTCAGAACCTCTTAATCTAGGAAGAAATACATTTGCTTAGTATGCTGCTGAAGAAAGAAAGTATATGGGATAGGGCTAAGCAAACAGGGATTTTCCTGGCTATCATTGGGTTCTGCGGGACAAAGGGGTTTTTTTCTGCCATCAAGTCACAGCTCACTTATGGGCACCACCACAGGGTTTTCTGTGCAAGAGATGTTTAGAGGTGGTTTGCCATTGCCAGCCCCTGCATAATGACAGTGGTATGCCTTAGTGGTCCAAATCCTGACGAGAGGTGACCCTGCTTAACTTCCAAGATCTGACAAGATCAGACTATCCTGCGACAAAGTTAGCCGGGTGTAAGCTGGCACACAGCTGAGTCGGTGAAAAACCTGCTTCTCATTCCAAACATTAGGTCCACCCAGGGCAAGAAACAGGTTCAAACTCTATCACAGACTGTCCTCTGAATGATGCTTTTATACCCTCAGAAAAGTAGCTGCTGTGATTAGGTGTAAACTGACTGAATGGTCATGATGATTATTATTTCAAAAGCATTAACATAATTTTAAAAATACACATCTGTAAAGCATTTGCTAGATTTATTTTTTAAAGATGGAGAAGACCATTGCCGCAGATACTTTCAGTCACTCTTTAAGAGTCTGCAGTAATTTGAATTAGATGTTCTAATCCAGGGGTGGGCAAATTGCGGCCCGCGGGCCACATGCAGCCCGCCAAGAAATGAAGATTAACAAGAGTAAATATAGATAGACTTCGACAGACATTAACTTGCAGGCTGTGATGAGAATCTCAACAAGCAATCTCACTCCTGATTTCAAAAAAATTGTAGAAAAGTGTGATAGGGTACATTTGTCTCATTAAACTGATTCTGAAATTAAATGTGCTTGTAGCTATAGATGATATGAAATTAGCACAATAAATAAATTGAATAAAACTACCACTATTTTATTTAATTTACATTTATTGATTTTTATGATACAATTTATACCTTTTCTGAAATGCAAAGTTAACTAATGAATGCAATCATTTTAAAAGGTGCGGCCC
Organism: Lepidodactylus listeri; assembly: GCA_029233225.1. NCBI lineage: Eukaryota > Metazoa > Chordata > Lepidosauria > Squamata > Gekkonidae > Lepidodactylus > Lepidodactylus listeri. The sequence goes on from JARCFY010000001.1 coordinate 77,932,018, forward strand.
TCTGCTAACCTCCGCTCCCACAAAGTCTAATTACAAACAGTGCGGGAAAAGAGGGTGATGTGGTAGTCAGGGCTTCAGAACCCGGTAGAGGCTGCGGGGGGGGGGGGGAGATGGAAAGTTGAACAGTGAGGGGAAAATAAAGGTAGGTTGATGCTTGGCTGGAAAGGAGAATGGGTTGCCAACTCCAGTTGGGAAATTCCTGGAGATTTGAGGGATGGAGCCTGGAGAGGGTAAGGTTTGAGGAGGGATGGGGCCTCAGACAGATAGAATGCCATGCACTCTGCCCTCCAAACCAGCTATTCCCTCTTGGGGAACCACTGTTGCCAATCTCCAGGTGCAGGCTGGAGATCACTCAGAATTACAACTGCTCTTCAGGAAGCAGAGATCAGTTGCCCTGGAGAAAATGGTGGACTCTGTGTCATTATACCCTGCTGAGTGCCCAAGGCCTTGGCCCAGAGCCTCTTTCTAGAGCCCATTGTATTTATTTCCACAATGGGCCTTATTCCTAGTACACCAATAAATATAAGAACAATAATAAAAACAACAATAGAAAAAAACAATGTCACACATTCAAACAGGTGGGACAACACTTCACAAGAAATGTCTACTATAACAACCAAAAATAGCAAAGGAAAAAACCTAAGAAAAATCTCAGGTAAACCTGGAAGAACACACACAGTGCAGTACTAAAAGCATTTTCCTGGAAGTAAGCTTTCTTTAATAGAGTATGATTCTAAGTAGGCCTGCTTAGGATTGTTCTCATTGTATGTTCAAATGCTCTGCAGAAAAAGAATAACCTTCACCAACCTCCTAAAGCCCAATATTGAGCAGAATGATGAAACCCTCTGAAGAATTTCTGTAACATAGGAGGTACCTACAGTTGCTAACTCCAGGCTGGGAAATTCCTGAAGATTTGGGGGTGGAGCCTGGGGAGGGCAGGAATGGGGAAGGAAGGGACATCAGGAGGGTATAATGCCATAGAGTCCATCTTCCAAAGCAGCCATTTCCCCCCAGGTAAACTGATCTCTGTAGTTTGGAGATGTTGTAATTCTGGAATTGCCCCCGCCGCGCGGCGTTTGCACGCCGCCACAAGGAAGCCGCCTGCAGTGTCCAGACTGCAGGTGGCTTCTGCCGCCAGCGTGTGAACACCGTGCGGCTCCCCTGGCTGGCGTGCGTTCACACCCACCGGAAGCGAGTGGAATGCGCGCACAGCAGCCGGGATACCACTTTTAAGTGGTGCCCAGCTGCTGCAGGAGGAGCATGGCGCCGGACGCATTGCATCTGGCCCGCCTCCTCCAGGCAGATGTGGCAGTCTGGACTGCCGCTCTGCCTCCGCTTTTAAAGCGGAGGCAGAGCGGGCCAGTCTGTCCTCAGCCTTTGAAGTTAGCACTGCTTAAGAACTGCAAAAGGATACTATTGAAGAGCCTGGCTTTCCTTTAGTATCTCTTTAACTGTGTGGAAGGAGGATATTAAGGGAGAACTGAAGTGAAAAAAATGGTAATATTAGGACTGATGTTTGAAACTTCAATTAAGATGAACCATGTATTATGGCCATATGGTAGCTAAAGTTTGGGCAAACATGCATAATGGTCTGGATAACGAGATTTGGGACAAGCCTCGTAGAGAAAAAGTTGGGAGGGAATATGGAAAAGAATTATATTTACATCCCTATCTTTTGGCATTTTCAGGTTCTTCACACATCCTTTTTATTTTAAGTCATGAGACTGAAGAAGAGAGCTTAGATGCACCCAAGTAATAAAGTGTACATATAAATCCTAAGCAGGTTTACTCAAAACAAAGTCCCACTGTTCAGGGGTCTTTACTGCCAGGCACGAATACATAGGATTTCAGAAACCTCATTTAATATCCCTGTGGTAGTTATATATTTTAAAGTTCTCTGTGAGAGTAAACTATTGCATTTCACAGAGTGCTGGACTTCTATTTACCTTTAGTATAATCACTAAGCTGGATATTGTTTCAGCAGAAGGAACATATCAGTGTCTCCTTATCTCAAAATCTCAAATATAATTCCACATTTAGTTTATTGCTGTTCTTCAGGTTGAAAAGAACTTGAACAGAAAAGCAATTTCCACAAATGTGCATGATTGAAAACAGGTATAAAATGTGTAACTGTTCTCAGAAAATTCTGGGTGCTCTGAATGAACATGGCACCAAAACACCAAAATACAAACACAATTTGTTCAAGGGTTGGGTTTTTTTTGTTACAAGTAACAGCTACAAGGTTAGCTGTGAACCTTTCAGAAACTAGCACAGAAAAATCAATGTGTTCTAATTCTTAACATGGCCCATTCTGTGAATACTTAAATCTGGAAATTGGGGGCATAAACAGACAAGACAGATCTTTCGATCTGAGAAAAGCCTTGGGTTTGCATAAAAATCTGAAATCTAAAAACAAACAAAAACGTTGGGGGGTTAACTTCCAGCAAAATAACAGAAGTGGTTCCTGTAATTTTACAAATTATTGCCCTCACTGGCAACCACAACAGTACTGTCAAACTTCAAGCCTTGGCTTCTGCCATTAAAAGGTAGTAGAAGGGGGCAGGGCCCTTTTAGCCTTCAAAAACTCATCAAAGTGAGGTTTAGCAACAACTATCAAGCAACTTGATGCCATATTACTTGCATGACTCACCCATGCCCAGCTGCTTGCTACTGTTCAACAGCGGACACCCCACAAAATCCAGTGTTGTATAGTGGTTAGAGTTTCAAACTAAGATCTGGGAGATACAGGTTTGAATCTCCATTCTGCTGTGGTGCTCACTGAATGACCTTGGGCCAATCATGCACATTCAGCATAAGCTACCTTATAGGGTTGCTGTGAGGATAAAATGGAGGAGAGAATACTGATGGAAGCTACTTTGGGTAACTACTAGAGAGAAAGACAGGGTATAGATGGGGGGCAGATAAAAGGTAGGTTTTTGGTGGGTGGGAACATGAGAAGGAGGCAGGGAAAGGTGAGGATATGGGGGATGTCAGAAGGAAAAGAGAAATTAGTGCGGAGAAGGGATACTAGTGTGGAGAATGCTAGGCTCCCGCCCAGCCTTGCAACTGGAACCACATAGAGGTGAAGGTGCTAGGGACAGGGAAGGAGGAAAAGCTGAAGATGGGGGCAGATAAAGGTAGGTTGGCTGGTGGTGGGGAAGAAGAGAAGAAAACAGGAAAAGGGGAGAGATGATGGGGGTTTCCAGGAAAGGGAAAGAAGAAATAGTGGGAGAGAGAAAAATGAGATGCCTCCTGCCAGTCCTTGTGGGTCCCTCCCATGTCTTTTCTATAAAGCAACATAACCTAAAGGGTGCTCCCATTTCAGAAAACCAGTAATGCAAATTCACCTTTGTTTCCCTTTCATTTACTACTGACCTGTTCATTGCATGCAAAAATTATTTAAATTTTGGATTCCCTTCCAGACTACTGAACTTAGCTATGACTCCAAGCAACCTTTCCTAATATCCCATGCAAATATTTGAATTCATTCATAATTTATAGCTAAATCTTCACACATTTATTGCACTGCATCCCCAAAAGCATCAGAAAACCATAAATTTTGTCTAAGCCCATTGTAACAATGCAGGGAACAAATTAAGCACAGAGGAGAATAAAGCTCTCATTCATGAAGTTTAAATTTTATGAGCTGCCTTTATTGCTCTTCCAGATATGCATATTATCTCTTGTAGCATCTGAATGGAACCCATCAAAATACTGTCTTTTGGAATCACATATTTTGAAAGAAAAATCACCCAAGAGATGATCATATAAGAAATGAAAGAGGTTTTGTTGTTTTCAGGCAATTATCCCAGTGGTGTTCGGAAAAACATTTGAGAATTTGCAAGGCTGCAATAAAAGTTATTTACCGACTTCATATATTCTGAGTCATTTGAAGTCAAGGGAACACATTCAGATAGCAGTCCAAATGTTAACCACCTGAAATAATTATTCAAAATGCTAAACTACTCCAAGAAGACTCACTGGTCTGGCTCTCTCCTTCCAGTTACAGAACATGGCCCACAAGAGAATAGCAGGGCACAATATCCACGGTCCCACTGGCTTTAGGGTCATGGACATGATGGTCCTTTTGCCACCCCAGTACGCTAAACTATGAAATGGGTGGAGAGTGACACTCTACTGCTGCAAAATAAACGCCAAGAGGATTGGTACTATGGGTATGCCACGAATCTTCTATGTCAATTTGTATGAAGGTCCTTCCTGTAACCAAGAATGAGCACTTAGCTAAAAGTAAAGACTTCCTCAGCCCAGCTTCAGAAACAGCATGCTTTTTGAAGAATCCTGGTAGCAATTTGCAGAGTTAATGTTGCTGAAATGATTGGAACCACTGTTCTACTGTTCTTATGTTTGATTTAGTGCTCACTGTTCTTCATTTGTAGTGCTTTTTATTGTTGCTGCTTTTAATATGCTTTTTTATCTTCTGTGTTAAAGTCATGTGACAAATTATTGCTCAGTCTCTAATTTGCCCTTTCTGGGGACAAGGTTTGAGAGCGCAGTTGCAGAACCAGTCCAGCTCTTTCTCAATAACTCATCTACTCTAGATCCCTTTAAGTCTGGTAGTTTTAGTGGATGATCTCTGCCTGAATGCAGACAAAGACTGTGCCTCTTGGCTACTTCCACATTAGTGTGGTTTTCTGTCAGGCTCAGGTTGCTGTGTGTTAAAGTGCCCTTCCAACACAAATGGCAGAAGGTAATTCACTTTCAGTGATATCTGTTTCACACCTGACGCACATCCCCCACCCCGCTATGTTCTCTTATGACTTTCAGGATTCTCCATGCACCGTTTTTTCTTTATTCTGAGGAGCATGGGTAACACTGCATAGGAATAGAACAGGGGTGGCCAAACTGTGGCTCGGGAGCCACATGCAGCTCTTTCATACATATTGTGTGGCTCCCAGGAGGCTCCCCATCTATTTGCTCTCTCTCTCTCTCTCTCTTTCTGTCTCTCTTCCTTCATCCCTCCCCCTCCCTCCCCCATCTATTTGCTTTCTTTGTTTCTCTCTTTCTTTCCACCTCTCTCTCTCTCTTAGACACATAAATATTATTAGCACACAAATAACTATCATTGGACAAATAAATATCATTATCAATATCTGTTTTTCCCCCCTTTTGTTTTTATTTTTGGCAATTTCATTTAATGTCAATAAAAAGCAAATTTGCATATTTTTCAATAAAAACGTGTGTGTAATATTTATTCATGTCTTGTGGCTCTCAAACATCTGACATTTATTCTGTGTGGCTCTTACATTAAGCAAGTTTGGCCACACCTGGACTAGAATAATACTACAAGCTTTAAAAAACCCCTCTGTGTATTCACATAGGCACCATGGACAATCCCCCTACCCCATGTTTAAAAGGAATGCAGTCATGTGGGCAATTCTCTTCTGCTAGCGAATTCCTGCATTTGCTATTGCTGCAAGGGACTGACCCCTTGCAGTCATCATCAATGAAAAAAGTAATTGACTAGACAGCACTTCGTAGAAACTGTGCAATTGTGTTTTTTGAGTACCTTTTTCTTTCTTTCTTTTAAAAAATGAAGGTTTTGGTAGTAGCAAAAGAACTGCCTCCTCTCTGGCAGTGATAGAACACATTAATGACCTACCATTTTATTGTGTGGTTGCACATCCTGCAGCATCTGTCCCTCCCCCACAGGGCAAATCATAAAGGATGGGGGAAGACATACCCACAGATTTCACAGACACTTGCACCTTGCTGTAGAGTGTCAGGAAAGTGGTGCTGTATTGTTGTACTACTGAAACTGCGATACAACATAGCTCTGACCTGAGTCCTTTCAAAATAATTTTTTAAAACCGTTTTATTGGTATCAACAATGCCAGGTAATAACCTTCCTGAAGAAGTCAGGAGGGCTCCCACACACTTCTATCATTCCTCAGAATGTACAAAACAGAAATGTTCAAAGTGCTCAAGCATCCCGCACCCTCATGGATGGTGAATTAATCATTATTTCATTTAAATCATTTATACGCCTGCCTTTTCCCCAGATAACTTCAACCTCAGGCAGGTAACAACAATAAAAGCATACAAATACGCAATAACATAAGCAACGAAATTAAACCACCATAAGGGAAAAAACCTTTCAAAATTCAGCATCCATGAAGCCATTGTATCGAGAAGTCAAACGATCTTCTTAAGAGTTATATTTTACGAGCTCTTCTACAACATTGAAGTGGCTACAGAAAAGAACTGTGATGGGCAATGATAGAATGTACCTTGCAGGGGTTAGAACAACTAAAAGATATTGCTGAGTTGACTGCAGTTGCTATGTGGGCTCAAATCAGGAGAGGCAATCTTCAGATGTACGGGTCCCAGGTGGTAAAGGGCTTTAAAGTTATGCACCAACACAATGCAATGATTGCAAAATAGGTATAACAAGTGGGAACCCACAAGGACTTGTGGGAGGCATCTCATTTCCCCTCCTCCACTATTTCCTCTTTCCCGAAAGCCCTATAGCCGCTCCCCTTTTCCTGCTTCCTTCTCTTCTTCTACAGTTGCCAACCTCCAGGTGGGATGTGATAGTGTGTCTGCCAGCCGACTTGACAGACCCCCGGTTATAAATCCATTTTAATGATTTTTTTTCAAGAATCATGCTAGATTCAACATTTCACATATACATATGAATATCCACAAAGTATATTCAGATACAGCAATCCTCAGTGATTCCTTCATAAATATAATAACATGATAACATAAACATACAATTAACTGCACTGATATCACTGTTACAAAATTCAATATATAGCATACTAGGAATAAGGCCTGTTGTGGAAATAAATACAATGGGCTCTAGAAAGAGGCTCTGAGAGAGTGCCCCGACCTTGGGCATTCAGTGTCAATTTGCTGTGGTGACCTCAGCAGGGTATAATGACACCGTCCACCATTTTTTCCAGGGGAAGATCTCTGCTATCTGAAGAGCAGTTGTAATTCAGCATGATATCCATTCCTCCCCTGGAGATTGGCAACAATGGTTTCCCATGAGGGAATGGGTGGTTTGAAGGGTGGAGTCGATGGCACTGAACCTGTCTGAGGTCCCACCCCTGCTGAAACCTCGCCCTCTCCAGGGTCCACCCCTCAAATCTCCAGGAGTGTCCCCACCTGGAGTTGGCAACCCTACCTCCCAGCCAACCATCAATGTATTGTTATCTGCCCCCTGGCTTCAGCTTTCTATCTCCTCCCTCTCCCCCCTAAAGAGCAGTTGTAATTCTGAGTGCTCTCCAGCACCCACCTGGAGATTGGCAACAATGGTTCCCCATGAGGGACTCGCTGGCTTGGAGGGTGGAGTCTGTGGCATTGTACCTGTCTGCGGTCCCACTCCTCCTCAAACCTCTCTGTCTCCAGGCTCCACCCCTCAAGTATCCAGGAATTTTCCACCTGGAGGTGGCAACCCTGTCTCCTTCCCAGCCAATCATGAACCTCAGTCCAAGTTTCAATTCCCCCCCCCACAGCCTCCATCGTGCTCTGAAGCCGACTGCTATGTCACATTGGCTGTCATAAAGAGTCCATCTCAGCAGGGTATAAGGAAGTAGAATCCACCATTTTCTCCAGGGGAACTGATCTTTGCCATCTGGAGAGCACTTGTAATTCTAAGTGATTTCCAGCCCTTGCCTGGAGATTGGCAACCATACTTCCCCTGGAGGAAAAGTAGTCTTTCTCTGCAATGGGGACCGAAGCAGCTGACATCATTCCTCTCTCCCCCTTTTTGACTTGCACAACAACCCTGTGAGGTAGGTTAGGCTTAAAGTCTGTGACTGGCCCGAAATCACCCACTCAGCAAGAACCTGGATCTAGCAGATCCTGCTCTGAAGCACTGACTGCTACGCCTTCAGGTGAAGCCTGAAGATCGCCAGGTATTACAACTGAACTCCAGACAACAGATCTTCCTCCCTCCCTTGGAGAAAATGACTCCTTTGGAGGGTGGCCTCTATGGCATTCTGTTCAGCTGGCCCCAATGAGTTTTCTCCCAAAGGCCAACATAGGTGTGGAAAGGGGCTTTCAGAGAAGCAAGCTTGGTTGCCTAGCAACGGGCACTGAGGGGAAAGTTGCCGGCTCTGATGATGGAATAGGGTTCCCAAACTCCAGGTGGGGCCTGGGGATCTCCCACTTTTACAATGGATCTCCAGCTGACAGAGATCAGCTCCCCTGGAGAAAATGGCTGCTTTGGAGGGTGGACTCTGTGGCATTGTACCATGCTGAGGCCCCTCCCCTCCCCAAACCCCACCCTCTCCTGGATCCACTCCCAAAGTCTCCAGGGATTTTCCAACCCAGACCTGGCAACCCTATGATGAAAATACCTGAAAATTTGGGGGGTGGATCCTGTGGAGGGCAGCATTTGGGGGGGGGGATGGAAGGACTCAGCAAGCTATAATGCCGTAAGGTCTACCCTCCAAAGCAGCCATTTTCTCCAGGGGAACTGATCTCTATCATCTGGAGATCAATTGTAACAGTGGGAGATCTCCAGGTCCCACCTGGAGATTGGCAACCCTAGGAGGAAATTCAGCCACACAGCAGGGGGTTAAAGGGAATGGTTTGATGGTTGCTGGCCCACCTCATTAGCCAGCCAGCCATGGTGGAACTAAGCAGGAGAAAGAGCCTGAGGAATTTCACACAGCCAATATGTTCCGTTTCAGGAACTCTTCAGTAATGGTTTCTGTCAGGCATTTTACACAGAACCGTATTAGTACCGGTTCCCTAACAGAACATATTGGCCCTTTCACACAGAAACGTGCCTCTCCCGTTGGGGAAGCATTCCTGAGCTGGTTTACCTTGAAACCTCCTCCCAAGCGTTCTTCAGTTCTTTGTACCGGTCCTGAAGCGCTACATGGTGCTGTGTAAAATGCCCTCTGTTTCTGATAGTTTATTCTGACAGTTTATTCTGGGCACGCTAGCAGTGTACGGGGGAGGGGGTTATGCTGATAGTCCATTGTCTTTTCACTGACAGAAGCAGGCCACTGAGGGGACAGTTAGACCCACCTGGCAGTGGGTGGAGGAGAAGAGTGGACCCAGCACCCAGTCGGTTCTTCCCCTTCACTGGCTCCCTCCAGACTGAGGCCGAGATGCTGGTTGGTGGCTCTGTGGGCGGGACTGAGGCAAAGCAGGGAGAGAATGCAGCCAGTGGCCAGGGACCCCCTTTTGAGTGGCAGTCCGTCCAGCCAACTGATTTTGGTGCCCCATGGAATCTTGCCCCATGGAATCTTGAAAATGGCTTTATATAATAGGAAAGATTACAATAAGGGTCATAAAAATACTCTTACCCAGTGGAAAATCAATCATTTCTTGGGATCTCCCTTCAAAAGTCTGGAGCATGACTCCACTATACCATTTTCATTAGAGGGAAAGGTTTTCAAACAAGAAGATTCAGCTAGTGAAATAAATATTCTGCATTCTCAAAAACAGGTGATTTCATTAATTTAATTCCAATTTGTCAAACTACCATATTCTCTAGAGAAAACAAGCCAAATCATTTTGAGAATTTAGACCCAAGGGTTCTAATGTTCCAAATCTAAAAATAAAATGTGCTTCAAGCTGTAATAATGATTTCTTCCCAGCAAGTCCAATCTCCTGCCCTCCTTCTCCTTCCCTTAGCAGGGAGAACCTCTGAGACAATTTGCTCGGGGGTGGTGAAACCGGTAGTTGCAGCACTCTTCTTCTCTGATACTGTACAGGTTTTCCAACTTCTTCAGTGAGGCTGGGGTCAAAGCTGGTTTGGCTCAAATGGCCATGGCTATATCTTGCATCCCCTGCAGCATGGAAAGTATCACAGGCCCCGAGTCAGGGTTGCATAACTCTTTTATTATAGGATCTGATAGCTGAGGTTCCAAAGCATGGTATTCTAATCCTAGGGCTTCTGCCATTCAGACAAACTGTTCAGAATACATCTTCAAGTCTTCCATGTGTGATGGTGCCAACAGGTCACTTACTATGTCATCATGGGGAGGGCATGGATGTGCCTTCTGATCCTGCTTCCACAATCTGGTAAAGAGCATCTTCAGAATCCGATTCATGATGGGAGGTCCCCTCTCTGGACTGGTACTATGTCAGGTGATCCCCCTTAGACTCGGTAGAGGACTTTGGAGTTGCCAGGGGTACAGACCTTGAGAGGGTGCCCAGGGCCCCATTGACGCAGCATCATAAATGGGAATGGAACCCATGGATTCTGCTGAGACAGCCATTATTCTGAGACAAAGAGTCGATGGCAGCACCGCAAAGACCTTGTCTTCTGACTAAGCTGGGGACTCAGCATGATGGCGACAGTGTCTTTGGATGCAAGGACAGGTTGACTTCAATTCCTGACAGTGAGTCCTGGCACTGAGGGGACCTTGATCTGAAAAATGTCGGTGTCAAAGTTTGACTCCGAGGGGAGTCAGCTTGTTGGTGTCGAGGCAGGGTATCTTGTCGACTCCAAGAGGATGGTGACACTCGACCTCATGGGGATGTGGACAATTGGCTCTGAGGCAAGACTGATCGGTGTCGACATAACAGCAACTGAGTTGGACTGTGACAGGAGGGTTCAGCCCTTTTCTTAGCCTTATTCAGAGGCGGTTCTTTAGCCCATCTGATGACAGAAGGTTGGGTTTGCATTTCCAGTACTGAGGGTGCTGGTGCTAAAGTCTCTGAGTGGGTCTTCACTCCCTTGTCTGTCTGGGTCCACTTTTCCCTGTGGGGGTCTGGGGCAGCCAGGGCTTTCCCCCATAGTGCTGCCTTAAGCCTTGCAGCCCTGCCTCTTGGGCTTGAAGGGTAAGTCGGCAACATGCTGAGCAAATAGCTGTAATGTGGCCTTCTCCTAAACATAGGAGTTATCATCATTTTGGACCATTTGGATCATTTTGGACCATTTTCGCTCCACAATCTTTACATTTTTTGAAAAAAGCTATCCTACCAAACTTGTAGGCTAGAATTTCAGATTTCTTCATGGAAAAACCTTGCTGAACTTCACTTTTGAGGCCCCACGAAGCAGCTTCATAAAGCATGTCCTCTCCGCATGATGGCAAAAAGAGAACTGAAGGAGGAGTGCTCGCCCCACCTCTGTCACCTGACCCTTTAGGGTGGGAAAAGGATCTCTTCAGACAGAAGAGAGAGGGAGCACTCCTAGAGCCTAGAAACTTCTTTTAAAAGCTTAGAAGCTCTTCTCTATAGCTGGCCTTCAATCATGCAGTTTGAGTGCATGATTACTTAAGAGGTTAAAGTCTATGGCATTATACACCTCTGAGGTACCTCCCCTCCTCAGACCTCACTATCCCCAGGCTCCACCCCCAAATCTCCAGGTATTTCTTAACCTGGAGTAGGTGATCCTATCTCCTTCCAACCGAAAAACCAACCTATCTTTATCTGCCTCTCTATCTTAAGCTTTCCCCCTCCCTCCCACAGCCTCTACCTAGGAAAACTGTGGGCCAGTTGTGTGATACCAGAATTCCCTGCCTCATCCTCTCCTTCTCAGCCATTCACCAACCCACCTTTTACATGCCTTCCATCTCCAGCTATATTATTTATTTACTTCATTTATACGTTTCTCCACTGTGGGGGCAAAACCAGCTTACATTATTCTCCCCTCCTCTTTATCTGTATAACAACCTTGTAAAGTATGTGACTAGTCCAAAATCACCCAAAGGTTACACAGCAACAGAGGGATTTGAACTTGGGTCTCCCAGAACCTACTCTGAAGCTCTTAACACTATCTCACATGGGCTTTCATAGGGTGGCTATTGCTGAGCAGTAGCAAGCAGTCAGACCTAGTTCAGTCATGCGTCAAGTGATATCAAGTCAACCAGTGGTTGCTGCCAGGCCTAGGGTTACCAGCCTCTAGGTGGGACCATGAGATCTCTCAGAATTGCAACTGAATTCCAGATGACAGCAATCTGTCTCCCCCCCCCCCCCCCCCGGAGAAAATAACTATTTCAGAGGGTGGACTTTATGGCATTATAACCTGATGAGGCCCCTCCTCTCCCCAAATCTTGCCCTCCTCAGACTCCACCACAAAATGTCCAGGAATTTCCCAGCCTGGTGCCAACAACCCTAGTCAGGCCTGGCTCCAAGAAGTCCTCCATCAAAGACCTGGAAAAGGGCCGATCCCCTTCTTCCTTTTACTGACAGAACCACGCCTTGGGTACTACGGTTGCCTAGCAACAGCCATTGAGGGTAGGGTTGCCAAGTCTGGGTTGGAAAACACCTGGAGACTTTGGGGGTGAAGCCAGGAGAGGGCGGGGTTTGGGGAGGGGCCTCAGCATAGTATAATGCCATAGAGTTTACCCTTCAAAGCAGCCAATTTCTCCAGGGGAGCTGATCCCTGTCAGCTGGGGATCAGTTGTAAAAGCAGGAGATCCCCAGGCCCCACCTGGGGGCTGGCAACTCTAATTGAGGGAATCCATTGCTTAAAGCACCCCAGTGCTTCTTTTTAAAATATTTCACATCTTTCTGCAAACCTGAGGCTGTTTTCAGGTTTGTAGACAAATCTGTCCTGCCCCTTCACAGCTCTGGGCACCTGATTTAAGTATCCAAAGATATGGCTGACTTGGCTATTACAATATAAACGGAGACTGGCGATACTCACAGGGGGGAATCCCTCCCCCCCACCACTGCCAATTCTGCATACCTTACAGCTCAGTGAGGGAGTGGAAGACTCACAAGGAGGGAATCCCATATCCCCTCCCCATTGCTGAGGCTGGCAAGACTCTAGGCCCCAACATCTACCACTTAGCCTGCAGCAGCTTCCAGCGTCCTTCACTGCTGTGCCCAGACCCACAGTGGTGGCTGGTGTCTTTCTATACTTCTGCTTGGGACTGCAACAGCTGCCATTGACCACTGCTGCTGCATCTGGGCCTGGAACAGCAGCCAGCATCCTTCTCTGCTGTGGCTGGGCCTGGAGTGGTTGCTGGTATCTTCTGCTGCCCCAGCCAGGCTGCAGTAGCTGCCAGCGTCCTCTGCCATCATGGCTAGGCCCAGCTGCCAGTGTCCCCTTCCTCCATCGCCGGGCCCAATGTGGCTGCCAGCATCCTCCTCTACCACTGCTGGGCCTGGCATGGTTGCCTGCATCTGCTGCCAGGCCTGGCTGGAGCAGCTCCGTTGTGATCAGGTGAGAGCATTGTCTTGGGGGAGGGGGATTTAAACCCCATTATATATTCTAATGTTGATTTCAGATTTTTTCACAAACCTGGGGAGCCACTGAAATTTGCTGAAAAAACTGTTTAGCGTCTGTGTGGCCCCAATCATTAATAGTATATAGATATGGTTCGTGCATCCTGCTCCTGAAAACCAATGGGTTTTTGTGCCAACTGGAATTTCCAAATACTCTTCCAGGCAAGCCTCACATGCAGCACATTACATTAGTTCTCACCAGGTCTTTTTTTGTAGAAAAAGCCCAGCAGGAACTTATTAGCATAATAGGCCATACCCAACAGCAGAAACTCATTAGCATAATAGGCCACACTCCTCACAGCGCAGCTCCCTCCCAGGATCAGCTTCCCCAGGCACCCCATGCCTTGCAGGGAGCATGGGGAACCCGAGGGAAGGAAAGCAGTTTCTGGATTGGCTTCCCCAGGCACCCCACAGCTTGTGAGGTGCCTGGGGAACCAAAGGGGGGGGGAGGCTGTAGGCGTGGCGAACTCAGAAGCCAGCCAGAACTCCGTTCCTGTGCGTTCCTGCCCCAAAATAGCCCTGGTTCTCACATGTAGAGTAAGACTCCCTCTATCACAGATGCCTTGTTGATCAGCATCACTCCGCCTTGTCAGGATTCAGTTTCAATTTCTCCCACATAGCCACTTGACCACAGCTACAGGAGAAATCTATTTGTCTTCCAAATACACTCATTGTGGTTCTACAATATCCTGTAGCTCACAGTTCATTCCTCTGGAAATTATATTTGTCTCAGCAGAAGAGAAAGGTCCTGAACAGAAGTCTGAGCTATTATTCCTTGTCTGTGGTAATACTTCCATCTGATCTTCTAATAGAATACAAGGTCATTCTTCATTCAATATTTTAATAAAAATCAATTTTAAACTTACAGAAAGACTCACGAAAATTCTAACATGCTACAGAAATCATGACCAAGGTTCAATAGATTTGATTATCTTGCAAAATAATCTCTCACAGAATTCTCATCCCATTATACAGGCTGATCAAAAATAAACATATATAGTTAATTTTTCTAGATATCTGCTCACGTCTCAGATAGGTCTAGGAATTAGAAAACCAGTGACTAATAAAGGATCATATACTTGCAAAGTAAAAGTTAATCACGTAAAAACCCCACACATATGGACTACTGTTTGCAAGTCTCTCTGACATTATTTATAGGAAATTACAGCACAGTCTGATAATCTTATGCCATAAAGAGCCTCTTCTCCTTAAAAGAGTGCAATAATATGTGTACCACAAGCTGTCTAGATGCTGAAACATATCTTCACTAGTTTCAAAGCATTAGCAGTGCAAAATGAATCTTTTGTTTTTGACTAGATGAATGCTGCCACACTGTGGCAGAGACGATAAATAAAATACAATCTTGCCTATAGTTAATATGTGCATTAGTACTACTAAAATGAATGTAAGTAGAAATTTGCTTTAGCCATGTTACAACATTCTCAAGTCTGTCCCGGTGAGGTACACATGGATTTACATGGCATAAAAGCAAGGAATTATTTGAATGTCAAACCCATGTTCACAACTGCTCCTTAACTTAACAACTGCACAGTGTATACAAACACTAAGATTTGAGACTTAAATAAAACTGGACAGTTTACAATCTTCTGTTTTATCATTTATTAAGCTGTCATTGTATTCTAACAGTGACATTTGTTCAACAATACCGTCACAGGACAAAAAGCAAATGTGTACAATGGTGCAGGTCAAGATGAAAATGTATGTGTATCATCTTCCCATACTTAAGCATTTTTGCCTGATGGTCAGTCACTGAAAAAAAATGAAGAAATGAACCTAAGATCAGGTTTGATCAAATAGACTGATCATGTTTTCCCAGATTTTTTAAAAGCAATATGCTTTTCAGGCTGACATTCTATAAGTGATTAAGAATTTTTTCAAAATATCCCCACCTCTTCCTGCTATCCAAAGCTAGTACAGATTCAACCCCAATCAAGATAGAATGGTCCTTTACACAATTTTAAAGAGATATAATGTTTAAATGGAGCTGATTTTTTATTTGGGGCAGCAGAAGTATTGTCTGGAACACGGGGTCTTCACAGGAAAGCTGTTGTGGTAGTTTTCTTTGATGATTTTAAGACATAACAGCCTTTCTTCCTTTGGAATGACCTTTTCTTCCACTTGAAGTTTTTATCTTGTGAAAAAAGTGGGGAAAAGAATTAGTACTGTGTATTCATCTTTTCTGTGTATGTAATTAGCATTTCTATAGCTGGCCTGTTATTTGACATCTGAATCCTTTGTCCTTGAAGTAAGCAGAAGAAAAATGTTTTCACCTACACTTTGCACAAGCCCTCTGCCAGTTCCACCATTAGCACATCACTCAACACTGAATGCACTGTTTACCTTGATTCTTTAAGTTGTTTGGACAGGAGATTGATGTGATGAAATAAAAGGACCTCTACTTTGAAGTCATTAGCCTTGTATACCTCAGGTCAGTTTGAGGGGAAAACTAGGCAGTAGGCAAACATTCGATGTTGGATTAGCAACACACAACACTATTACAATTTTCTCTTGTTTACTGAGGCACACATCTGAAACCCTATGCAAATGTGAAGGGTACATTTATAAAGCTGAATTAAGAAAATTAAGGGCAACCGAAGGAAAAAACAAGGTGCATTTCTAAAAAGACTATACTGATCTAGTTCCATCGATTCACATAGCACTTGCATACATACCAGGAAATCTCCTGTAAAACATCATTTAAAAATAAAATATGGAACAAGAGGATAGAATTAAGTTAAATTGACTGACTGTACCCGATCAAGAGGAAAAATGATGTAGACTAGCATGCACCTCATTTCTGGAGATTTACAGATGAGCAAGGCACAAACCTCACTTGAACATGTTTCTATATACCAAGAAATCAAGCAAAAACTGGTAGCAACAGACACAAGAGGCAAGCAGACAGATCAGGGGTGGTGGGATTCCCATAATACTGCCCCTACCCAAGGAACAACCAATGTCTTCCTCATCTTGTTGCCTAACAGTTAACAGAAAAGCTGCTGGGGCATGGCCTGTATCAGAGGAAGGGTTTGCCTGGGTGGGGCTTGCATTACTGTTGGCTCTTATTTAGGCAGGCTTGTCCTCTGAACCACCAAGACAGTGGTATGAGAAATATCACTTCAGGAAGAGAACTGTGGTCAAGTGTTCGTTAACAAGTTAAAAGCTGGGGAGAGACAACAAAGCTTCAAAGCAAGAATCTCCTGACTTTGTCTATTCTCTACTACAGAGGTGGCCAACCTTGCTTAATGTAAGAGCCACATAGAATAAACGTAAGAGCCACATGGAGATGTCTGAGAGCCGCAAGACAGGAACAAATATCACACACACGTTTTTATTTTTAAAAATATGCAAATTTGCTTTTTATTAACGTTAAATGGGACTGCCAAAAATAAAAACAAACGAGGAAAACCGGTTATAAGAAAGAGAGAGAGAGAAACTAGGAAAGCAAATAGATGGGAGGGAGGAGGGAGGGAGGGAAGGAAGGAAGGAAGGAAGGAAGGAAGGAAGGAAGGAAGGAAGGAAGGAAGGAAGGAAGGAAGGAAGGAAGGAAGGAAGGGAGAAAGAGAGAAAAAGCATGCCTCCCCTTTGCTTCCCCAGCCGCCCTGCCAGGAGCCGCACAATATGTGTGAAAGAGCCGCATGTGGCTCCCGAGCCACAGGTTGGCCACCCCTGCTCTACTGGTTTGTATTTATAGCAGTATCCTACAGGATAAGGAACCTCTTTGGAAACACATTCATAATGCCAAAATTATCCCATTTACCTGCATCCATCATGTTCTTGTTGCTTTGCAAAATTTTCAGTTTGTTTCTGATTCAGGAAGTTCTTTTTCTGGAAAACTATCATCACTGAGATCACTGTAGCTGTCACTGAACAGAAAGATATAAGTGGACTATGTGAAAAATTAAAAACTCATGTTTTCATCTTAAATTCCATAGCTCTTAATACTATCAGCAATATGTTAAGAGTTTTCAAGTCCTGTTAGTGTTAATGGAATAATTCAGCAGGTGTTTCACTTATTGAAATAAATGAAACTTGGAACTGTTTAATGTTAGTTTGATTTGCCCCAACAGTGTTTAGCACAGTGGTGATCTCATCCTGTGAGAGCTCTCTTCCTACTGATAGCAATTTAGCTGTTTCTAGGAGATGAGAATCTGTGATCAATCACCATGTGATAAAACTTTCAAAAGCCCATCATATTGCAGGAGTCATATGTTTACCTGAGTTCAGATTTAACCTTCCCAATGGTAAGACCAGTTCCACAATAGAACCTGTAACCTAGGGAGTGAAAATGGGATTTTGCTGACTGGAAGTCTTCATGCAGAGACTGGATAGCCATCTGTCAGCTCAAGTTTAGGATTTTCTACATTGAGCAGAGGGTTTGGGTTAGATGGTCTAGAACTCTAACCAGGAATCCTAAATTAGGAAAAGATGAGGGTTTCTTTCAAATTCCATGTCAGTATAAAGCACTGTTCCTAAAATGAGTCTGAATGTACTTGGCCGTAAACAGGCATTCTTTTGAGTAAAATTGCCTCAGTTCTGTGTCATGGCAATGAACTCTACTTGGTTAGGGTGCTGCAGAGGTTGGAAGTCTAGAGTGTTAATAATAATAATAAGAGGAATGTCATGAAAAACAGGGCAATTGTAAAGGTTTTGACTGATTTCAGCTATTGTGGCACATGGGTAGAACTTGAGTACAATCAAGTGGCATCTTTGGGAAGGAAGGATGGAAAGCAACAAGAAAAGCCTGTGAAGAGCAAGCAGAATGGGCAAAATTACAGCGAGGAAGATGCTGGATTTGGGCAAGGGCAGCAGTGAGAAACTGGGTGACTTGACAAACAAGAATGTCTAGATACAGCTTGAAAAACAAAAACAAAACGAGTTTTGTGACTCCATAAAGTTTCCGTTCTTAGTGCTAGAACCTAACATGGTTGCCTCACCAGACTTTATGAGTGAAAAAAATTATTAGGAGGAGGGAGACAAAAACATAGTGAGCACTCCTATCTCTCCACTTGGGCCTCATACTTGCATATCTGTCATTCCAACTCTGCATAGTTTTCCTCCTTGTTATGCCACCTCCTGTCTGGTCAAATCATTCCACCATTGAAACTGGGATAGCAATCTTCCTTAGAATTAGACAGCTTTTGGCTGTCTTTGGTAACTGAAATTATATGAAAGGCAACTAAGTACAGGGTGATGGGTGTGTGTGTGTGTGTGTGTGTGTGTGTGTGTGTGCAGAGGATTGGGCAGCCAGGTCTCACTGATAGGACTTCAGGGAAAGGAAAGGATTTGCCAAAGCCCTCTTTTCAAAATGGCAGGCATTTCCCAAATAATTAATATAATAACACGAATAACAACATGGATTAAATGTTCATATTTATATGTGTATTACTGTGGTTATACTTACTTCTTTCTGAATGCACCAGGGAAAGCATGGAATAAAATTTGATATTTTGGATCAGGCTTACGTATTACATGAATAATGAATAATGTATGCAAAGACAGTATAACCATGCATCTTTTAAAAAATTATTGCTACAATAGCAAATATATGCTGACCATTGCAGAAAAGGCTAGCAGTGTCCCTAATTTAGTAACAGCGTACTCTTGGAATAGGCATACATTTCCTCTCACGTTATCCTCAAATGCTGCATAAAGACGCTACACAGACCAAATGAATAACTGGGGTTTGGAAACTGCTCATATTAAATGCTGCACAGAAATCCCATCTGAAATGTGCCGGCTACAAACATAATTAAATACCAGATAAACGCTGTGCATATATAAACATTCTAAGGAAGTAATTTTCATTTACACCTTAGATGCTTTGTGCTGCACTGGCAACCTTTAAATCACCACGACAGGCAAATTATGAATGAATTTGCTCTGGAGCATTCTGCTTTAAGCACCACAGCAGACTACATGACCACTGGAAAACTGGACTTCAGTCTAAATTGTTATGCTGTATTTGTGTCCTTACAACTTCTTGTTTCTTTGTTCGCCACCTTGAGTCCATGGAGATAAAGTGAGATACAAATATTTTGAATAAATAAATGCTTATATCCAGGGATCATCTTGCAGAAAAAGAGGTGCAGAAGCTCATTAGCATAACTCATTAGCATATGCCACACACCCTGACATCACCGGAAGTTGTCAGAAGGCAACACTCACTGCTCAGGCTCCAGCCCCAAAATCTCCAGGTATTTCCCAACTTAGAGCTGGCAAGCCTACCTGGAGAAAAACTGCTTCAAAAGCACAAAGTAAAATGAAGAGCAAGTAACAGCAAAATGAAGTGCATGAACATGTACAGAGCACACATTTCTTGCCAAAGTTCTTTCTGGGCTGCACGCAGGGCAAAAGGAAATTTTAAAGTGTCTCTGCTACTGGACTCTTACTTTTTCTACTGCTATTACAAACCACAACATTCATAAACCAGTGGGGGAACATTTTAACCTTTCAGGACATTCAGCTGCTGACCTAAGATTAGCAGTTCTCTTACATAGGCATTTCAAAGGAAGATTAGAGAGACTGCTGAATTGACACTGATAATAAAGCTCAAGACGATGCAAACTCCTGGACTGAACTGAGACCTAGGTTGCTTCTCTTGTTAACAATGCCTGCTATTGTCATTTGGCATCTGAAATAACTTCACTCTCCAAGCTATAAGGAGAGATGGACTCACATTCCAGCTGTATATGAAGAAGTGAGCCACTGCTCATGCCCTGCCACATGAAAGCTCATGCCCTGCCACAAATTTTGTTAGTCTTTTCTTTAAAGTGCTGCTGGACTCTTGCTCTCTTTCACTAATAACAAATGCAAGCTGTACCTAAGCCCCCCCCCCCCCGCAATCAGTTAGAAATGCAAAAGGGAATCCATCTCTCAGCATGCTCTCTTTAGCACCCCTCCCCCCAAGAAGTCTGTAGGCAAAAACAGCTGGGAAGAAAACATTGCTGGCACTGACTCTTACCCCCTCTCTCTAACATGCTTTCTTTAGGCCCCCCTGCCAGCATGCTTACGCTCTGCAGGAAGGTCTGGCGCTTCAAGGGCTGTGCCAAGGCAGGCTCCTCACCTGCCACTGCTGCCCCCATGGGCGCAGCAATGTCCAGCTTCAGTCACGGCGGCTTCTTCCTCTTCAAACTGCTGGTGCTGTCCTGGCGCACCTCAGACATCCTCCCACCGCCCAGGGCTGAAGCAGAGGTGCCCGCTGCCCAGTCCCCCCATGCCTCCCAGGCTCATGCCTTCCCTCTGCCACACACACACTCCTCCTCCACCAGCCCTGAGCCACGGCGCTGTTGCTCCCCAGCAACTGGTGAAGCCAAGCGAAGCACCTAGCCGGCCTCTGTCCCTCCGCGGCTGCCAGCCAGCCTGCCCAGTTGAGTGCCGAGGCACCCTGACCCTCTGGCTCCCCACTGGCTGCCTGGCTGACTCACCCAAGGCGGGCCAGGAAAAGCGAGGGAAGGGGGTGCAGAGGCCTTTCTCTGGGCCCTGCACGTAGACCAGGAAAAGCGGGTATGTGTGTGGAGGCCTTTCTCTGGGCCCAACATGTAGGCGCAGGCCGGGAAAGGTGAGTGGTGTGTGTGGTGGCCTTTCCCCATGCCCCGCACATAAGTGTGGGCCAGGAAAGGTGAGGGGGGGCCCCTGTGCAACTTACCTTGCTTCTTCCAGCTCCTTGTGGCCCGACTGAGGGCTGCTCAGAGCAGGGGACCAGGCTTGCTACATGTGCCCACCCCCTGGGCTCCTTACTGCTGGAGCGTTGCTCCAGAGCGCTCTGGCAAGAAATGACCCCTGCTTATATCTCATCTTATCTCCACAGCTTCAAGGTAGCTAACAATGCAACAAGTTGAAAGGACACTAAAACAGAATAACAACCCATCAACAAAATAAAACCACACACAAGCTAAAAGCTTTCTAGAATGAAACTATTTTACATGCCATCACAGCTGCTTTGGAATCTCAGATTATGAAATATAAAGCTGGATGTCCTTCATATATTGATGACAACCCATTTCAAAGCAACTGATGGACTCAGTCAAAGCTTTAATATCAAGATTAAAGAGCATGAAGGATAAAATCATGTCCCACCTAGCTGATCCTGCTACTCCCATGGAGATTTTGTTTCCTGCCAACAAGGAAAGAATTAAGACAGCAGATGGCTGTTCCTTTTATGACTGTAGCTGATTAATCAAAATATGATGATCAACTATTTTGAAATATCTTTCACGTCCTATGTCCAACATTAACATCAAAGGAAGCCACTGCCACTTAGCTCTCTGGTTTGAATGCATCTGCTAAGATTGTACAAATCAGCCTAATGATAAGGGAGATAAAGATTGATGGTTTGATTAACATTTAGAGCTGAAAAATTAAGGCTGCACTCCTAAGTACACTTAACCTGAGAGTAAGCTTGTGAAATACAGTGGTACTTGCTTCTAAAAAAACATGCATAGCTTTCATACCTTTCATTTCATACCTTTCTTTTTTTTAATTTTGGACAGGAGACTAAGGCTGACCCTCCATTATATTATGAGATGCTCTTGGCATGAATCACTTAGGCAAAGGTTTATTTACCCCATTATACCTCTGCATAATGGAATTTCAGATCTGGACATGACTGTTTTTTTGCTCTCTGATAATGACACATATATTACCAGCAGAATGGCTTTGTTTGCATTGGCGGCAAAAAAGATAAGACTAAGTCTTGGATTTGCAGCAAGTTACTGAAGGGCCTATCCCATTTTGGTTTATAATGTCTGTTGTATTTTGTTTTATCTGTTTTGTTTTGTTTTGTTTTGTTATGGCCAATGGCCAAGACAATAAACTTGACTGAAGGACTAAGGCATGACCCTGAACAAAGGCTGAAGTGAGAGCCAAACTATACATGCTGCTGGATTTCTGTGTTTGGAACTCCTACCATAAAAAACTGCTGGAGAGGGGACGTAGATTGGGGCTGCAATGCTAGGCAATTGGAGGTATTAATCTCCCTTCCCCCCTGTTTCCCTGAACAAAAATTACCTGAGCTGCTTTAAGACTCCTTAGGGAAAAACAGAGACACAGTTCCTGCCAGGGATAACAGCCAAAGTGGCTATTTTTTGTTAGGGAAATGATATAAAGAATTCCCTTGTCCAGTATAGTGACTCTTGACTGGATCAGGCCTCCTACAATTGTTTTAGGGTCAGATTACATGCAAGAAGTTCCTGTCACGGAACTCCAGCATTCTGTGTGGTCTGGCCCTAAATCATCCTACCCTGACTTCATCTTAGCTTCAGGAATAAAATATATCTAGAAACACAAATAATTCCACATACACACACACATACACACACACCCTTTGTCTGAGGGGTAAAAACTTGAATATAGTGAAAAATAAATAATAAATAATTCTATGAGGTATGAAACTATTTGCAAGAGCTCATGCAGGCAGAATCTGGCTGTCCTAAAGACAACTGACTGTATTAGTTCTCCATTCAGCACAGTTAAAACATGACTGAACCGTGTATTTAAATCTATTATCATAAAAATGGAAAACAGCAGACAGAAACAATGGCTATCAATGATAAAATCAGCAATAGAATCATAGAATCATAGAGTTGGAAGGGATCTCCAGGGTTATCTAGTCCAACCCCCTGCACAATACAAGAAATTCACAAGTACTTCCCCCTCCATACCCACAGTGACCGCTGATCCATGCCTAGAAGAGGACAAAAATCCTCCAGGATCCCTGGCCAAACTGGCCCAGAGCAAAATTGCTTCCTGACCCCAAAGTCGTGATCAGCATTTCCTTGGGCGAGTAAGAAAGGGCCACAAGAACTAAGCCCTGCTGCAACCCTTCCTGCCCTCCCTCTCATGATCTGCCTAAGTTCACAGAGCTGTCAGATGGCCATCTAGCCTCTGTTTAAAACCCCCCAAAAAAGGAGAGCCCACTACCTCCCGAGGAAGCCTGTTCCACTGAGGAACTGCTCTGTCAGGAAGTTCTTTCTAATGTTTAGCTGAAAACTCTTCTGATTTAATTTCAACCCACTGGTTCTGGTCCGACCTTCTGGGGCAACAGAAAACAACTCTGCACCATCCTCTATATGACAGCCCTTCAAGTACTTGAAGATGGTTATCATATCACCTCTCAGTGGTCTCCTCTCCAGGCTACAAAATAAAATAAGCTTCTGGAAACAAAAACACCAAATCACCTCCAGAATAAGTTTCTAAAAAATGACCAACAGACTATACAGCAGGGAATTTTATGGTCTGGGGACCACTGTCTTGAGTACCCACCAATCTCATCTCTGTTAATGTCCACAAACCCAGGAGAATACTAGTAGCTGATCTAAAAGGCAGACTCTCAAGTACCTTGGTCCTAAGCTTTATAAGGCCTTTGGGTTCAAAATTCGCACACTGAGTTAGCCCCAGACACAAACTGGCAGTCAGGAGTAACAGAACCCTTGCTCCTGAACCAACTGGCCTTTTGGTGTAGTGGTTAAGTGTGTGGACTCTAATCTGGGAGAACTGGGTTTGATTCCCCACTCCTCCACTTGCACCTGCTGGATGACCTTGGGCAAGCCGTAGTTCTGGCACAAGGGTTTACAAATTAATAATAATATAACTTTTTAAGATATAGCTCTAAAATATTGTGTTAACACTATAGGTATGTTGTTAAAAAACTAAAATTGCCCCATTTAAGAACACTTATACATAATGGCTTGGATGCAGTGCTTTCGTTGTATGAGTGGAAGGTAGCTCATCACTTGGAAAGAAGAGGCACTTATTCCTTGCCCCATCTGCAGCCCCAGTTCTGGAGGCATAGCTGGGTTGTAGATGCAATCTGATGCAGAGTTACCACAGTCTAAACAGACTTAAGTCAGTGAATTTACTGGAGTAACTGCAAAGGACTACATAAGTTTGAAGCCCAGCTCCAACAAGACTGAAACCAGGTTTTATTTATAACACTGAATCATGATGCCTTTTTTTGTATATGGCCAATGGATTTTTTCCCCCCTTAACCTTTAAATTATTTGCCTTGGTTGAGCAAAGCCGTATTTCAACTCCCCAGATGACCTTTTTAAATTCAACATGATTCACTATTTTTCCAATGTATGCTAAAACAGCAAATACTTTTAAAAGTCCCTTCTACTTTTAGGAACTGTTTATCAGTTATGAAAGATATTATGAAGCAACATTCAAACCAATAACAAGGTTACCTTGGAGACAGTTTACATCCACGTTGCAAATATGCATTGAGTGATCCTGTTGCGGCAAGCAAGAGGCCAAGGTAGGGAGGTGAGGGCTTCATGGGTCTTGAAGAAAACTCTGGATGGAACTGGACACCAATGAAATACGGGTGATCTGAAGACATATCACACACACAAAAATTGAAGACAACAGTTCCTTCCCCCCCCCCCCCAGTGAAGCCACTTTTAAAGCAGTGAATATTCAACACAACAATTTTCAGGACCAACATTCCAAAATATTTAGTTTCTGTTAGTTAAAACTAACTGTGGCCTGAAAGATTTGCTTTCCACAATTCTGTCCTTTAATGTCTTAGAACAATTAAGCCTGGTGGGGTGGTGGATTCTAATCTGGAGAATCGGGTTTGATTCCCCACTCCTTCACATGAAGCCAGCTGGGTGACCTTGGGTCAGTCACAGTTCTCTCAGAGCCCTCTCAGCCCTACCTACCTCACAGGGTTCCTGTTGTGAGCAGAGGAAGGGACAGTCATTATAAGCTACACTGAGACTCCTTCAGGTAGTGAAAAACGGTATAAAAACCAACTACTACTCTTCTTCCTCTTCCTCTTCTATGTTTTATGTCAATTTGGTTAATGAAAGATATTCCATACATTTTGTTCTTGTTTTTGAAGTTTGATTCTGCCATTGGAAAATTTAATCTGGATCCAACCAATTATCTTGTAATCACTGTAACAACTCTGCAAGGCAGATCAATATTACTATCTCCATACTGTGGACTGGGAGCTGAGAAGAGTGGGTTGCTTGTTCTTGCAGCCAAACAGTAACACTTTGGTCAAATCCCATCTCTTCTCCACTTCCTGCAACCCATCCCCAGTACTTTGGAAAAAGGAATAATTCATTTGAAAGATACAAACTCAGAAGGC
Source organism: Lepidodactylus listeri (assembly GCA_029233225.1). NCBI lineage: Eukaryota > Metazoa > Chordata > Lepidosauria > Squamata > Gekkonidae > Lepidodactylus > Lepidodactylus listeri. The sequence goes on from JARCFY010000001.1 coordinate 77,957,300, forward strand.
AAAATTGTCTAGAAAATTCTCCTGGAGAAACCAAATGAGAGTTATCCATGGGCCTGATGGAACATGTCCTTTCTTGATTCTTTCTCTGCCATCCATGCCCCCACTTTCCCACCCAATAGTATTTTCGTCTTAGTTAAGTTCTTTCTCCTTTGAGTCTGGAAGAGGTTATTGCACTAGAATAAGCTTCATTACAGTTTGGTGTAGTGGTTAAATGTGCAAACTCTAATCTGGGAGAACCGGGTTTGATTCCCCACTCCTCCACTTGCACCTGCTGGATGACCTTGGGCAAGCCATAGGTCTGTCAGAGCTGTTCTTGAAAGAGCTCTCTCAGCCCCACATACCTCACAGGGTGTCTGTTGTGGGGAGGGGAAGGGAAAGGAGATTCTAAACCGCTCTGAGTGAAGGGCGGGGTATAAATCCAATCTCCTCCTCCTCTTTCTATTGCCCCTTTCAACACATATTTCAGAGCTGAGAGGCACTTGTCACAAGGAAGCAAGCTCCCCCATCCAGCATGTCTCAACTTGCTATTAGCCAAATGCTTTTTAAAAAATATCTGCTCACAAGCTTTATTCTCCCTTGGAATTCCTATGCTTATCTTTCTTTTTGACTGCTTTCTGCTCTTGGCAAAAAGTCTTGCCTTGTCACACAAAATCATCTCTAGAAATTCAGAAGACATCGCAATTGTTCTGCTATTTAATTCACAGCAGCATACAGTTTAAAAAACATGGCCAATTTCATCATGATTTGTGCATGAATATTTCGAAGCCAAACTTATGAAATCCTTTTTTTCTAGATATTAGCATGTATAACAGAAGTAATCTAGCAGAAAAGAAATTAATTCAGTGATAGATTCCCCATAAGTATGACACATTACGCATTTATACTAGAGCAGCATAAACATAACAGAAATAGTTTTTTGGGCTAATGGGGAAACAAATTTAATTACTATGCTTTAAGTTTTCATAAATAAGTGAATTTATATGTTTATTCCTAAAGAAATCCATGCTAAAAGTCTCTGTAATTTTCTATTATTTACTTAAATGTACCTCAAAAAGATGTGCAACCTTGAATTTCACTTATTAACTTATACAAACATTAACAATATACACAACACAGATTTTAAAATTTGTGGTTAACAGTCTGTAAAAATGAAAATCTAAACTCACTCTTGTTTAGTTGTGACACATTTGCAGTACAATCCTAAACAGGGTTTAAGTCAATGGTCTTGGAAAGGCGTAGCTCTGTTTAGGATCATACACACAGCATTCAAATTATGTAACATTTAAACTATTTTTTTATTTATGTCATTTATACGCTGCTTTTCTCCCCAATGGGAACCAAAAATGGCCTACATTGTTCTCTGCTCTATTTTATCCATATAACAGTCCTGTGGGGTTGGGGTTAGGCTGTGATTATAAAATATTTCCAACGTCACCTAGCAAGCTTTGATGGCACAGTGGGGTTTCAAACTTGAGTCTTTGTGCCAGATGCTAATCCAACATTCTAACTAATACATACCACTGTTGAAAATAGGTTGTATATGTCATTAGTATTATTTAAATATATGGATTGTCTTACATTAAAATCGTTATACTGGACTTTCTGAATGAACAAAGCCTTGTCTTTAAAAGCTTTTCAGTCATTTCAAAAGAGAAAATATTTCACAGTAGTTTTTTTCAATGCTCTCCAACTGGGGGAAAACTGGGAGGAAAAAACCTTGAAATGCCCATCCCCAAATTTCCAGATTTCTTCATATTTATTTATTTATTTAATTTGATTTATATCCCTCCCTCCCTGGCAGGCAGGTTCAGGGTGGCTGATTAGTTAGAGAAAGTTGGAGAATCCAATACATATCTCATACAAAACTAAGGCATTCATAACTCTTGAATTCCATAAATATGTCAAACATTGTCACTGTATATGCTAGGTAAGTAATAAATGATGCAGTTTATGTTGTTAGACCAGTAATATTATTTTAGGTTTGATAGGATAGTAAGTATTGCATATATTTCCATTTTTCCCAACTTTTTTCCTTATAGCTTCAAATTTTCTGAAACTTATAGCTCTGCTCGGGACTACTTGACAAATCTAGTTCAAGTTCTATGTACAATATTTTATATATTACACCATTCTAATCTACCTGCAACCAAAATGCCTTTGAAGTGTAGACTTCAGCAAGCGCTTTTACATTCCCTTTCAATACTCTGTACCTTAGACTAAAATATACCCTGGGATATAATCTTTGCTCCTTAAACTAAAAAGTACTTTCTACCCATAGACAAAAAAAGTGCATGTATACCAGCATTTGGCTAGCTGTAGTTTAAAACAGAATAGCTATAACTCATGTAAGGCTTTTCTTGACAATGTGATCCAAAAGCAATGGGGTCAGATTTCATATAGACTCAAATCTATTTGATTTGATTTGCTTCTTGGGCACAGAAGGGGAATGAGAATAGCTAAAATCCTGAGGTGTTTGTATCCTACATTTGTCGAATTTGTTACTGTGTAATGAACATTCCATCTTCCGAAAGCCAAATTACTTACCATCCAGTTCAACAATCTCCATTCTCTTCCCTTCAGTGTCATGGCCAACAAACTTCAAACCTTTTTCTTCAAATAAATTAATCAGCTCAGGGTTAACCTTGAAAAGTTAAAAGCAAAACAGAGAAGATAAAATATTACTTATTTCTAAGACTTATATCCTACTTTTCCACCAGTTAAGTTTTCAAAGTAGCTTAGAACATCTGGACAACAGCATCTTCCACATTTTATAGTACACAAATTGCTTCAACAACCACTTATAGTACACGTACATTGCTTCAGTAAGGCTTGAATGAGCATTGTGATATTGGTATATGGCCATTCATGTGTTCACTTGTACCAGCAATGTGTGCACCCTCACTGAGATGACCAATAGTGCAATCCAAAGAACACTTTCTTGGGAGTAAACCCCACTGAATATACGTTAGTAGGATTCTAATTAGATGTGCTTAGGAGGATTATACGGGAAGCTACTGTTTAATTCAGGGGTCCCTAACCTTTTTTGAGCCTGTGGGCACCTTTGGAATTATGACTCAGGGTGGTAGTACAAACACAAAATGGCTGTTGCAAGAGATGGAACTAGGGTTGCCAGCCCCCAGATCTGGGCATGGATTCCCCCACTTCTGGGGGCTTCAAGGCCCATCCCAAAGAGTGTCCACCCACCCAGCCACCCCTCTCCTGCCTGATTTAAAGGTCTTCAGTTGATTGGTGGGGACCATGTGACCAGCTGGAAGGCCCTTAAAATCTAGCAGGAGGGGGGAGGGTCAGCCACAGGGAAATCAGCCCCACAAGCCACAGCCCCCACCCTTCTCGCAAAAAGACCCTTTAAAGAGGTTTTTTTTGAGCTGAGCATGCAGCCCACGACTGCCCCTCTCCCTCCCTCCTGTTAGATTTAAAGGGGTTTCCAGCTGGTTGGCAGGCAATGTGGTCCCTACTGATCAGCTGAAGTCCTTTGAATCGGGCAGGAGGGGAGGGAGAGGAGTGGCTGGGCAGTTGGTTGTTCTTGAGGGTGGGGCTTGGCAGTGTCCCTGCCCACCCTCGGAGCACCCCCCAAATCCCCCCACCAGAGCAACAAGAGGACCTGGCAACCCTAGGTGCAGCCAACCACAAAATGGCTGTCACAGGAGGCAAGGTCAACCACAAAATGCCAGGGAGTGAGGCTATACATAACTCTAACTGTATATTTTCAATATTTTAGGCAGAAGCTCTGTCTCCCTAGATCCAAAAGAGAGCCATAAGTCAGTCTCCCTAGATCCAAAAGAGAGCCATAAAATCACAAGTTTCCTTGTAGTTAGGTTTGGAGTTTTCCTTGTATGGTATGACAGGTCACAATACAGTACTGGGATGTATCCTAAAGTGCCTTTCTGCTTGTGCAAAGAGAGATCTGTGGTTTCATCACTGTGCCTCTGATCTGATCTAACCCACCACCTATAAATAAGGTAAGAAGCTTATAGTATTTCACAAGACTGGTGTGTTTAGACTTACTATGCAAGATGTTATATGGATTCTGCAGAAATATAGCCAAAAGAAGAAAGGATACACTATTGCCATATCACTTTATAGTATAAAACTGCCTTCTAATCTTGTGACACACTAAATACCATTAATAAGGCTATCAACTGAAATTACTAGAAGTACTCCCTTAGCTTAATTTAAAATGTCTGATAAGAATAAAATATGCTTATGTTTACTTGCCTCATAGCGATGTCTGTGTCGTTCTTCTACAAAAACTTCATCACCATAGAGTTTCCCTAAAAACAGTATTTTTAGTTTTTAAATTTTATTTCCATTAAGTCAAAATTTCTATGTGACAATCTTTTAGTTACCAGTGAATTTTTAAGAGCTATATTAGAAACGCAAAGAGATATAAGCTGGAAATCAACATGGTAGGCCATTTTTTCCACGTCCTAGTTCTAAAATAAAGGCTCAGAAAGATAATCAGAATCTTAAAGAGAATTTTTAGGGGAGGGGAGGTTCAAGAGAGTTTCAAGTCTATACATACACAGACCATATTGTATGCTTCAGAAGATCATAAAAGATGTATCTATACAGCTGTTGGTGGGGTGGACAGGCTGGATTGGAGGTCAGGTGGGGAACCAGCAGAAGTAGACAATGGCTGTGAATGAGTATGTGTAGAAGGGAGATTGACGCTTGGTTACAACTTGGTTGCCCTGGGGGGTGACCTGTGTGAAGAGAAGGACAGGGGAAGTGAGACCCTGTTAATTCTCTTGGACCTCCCAGTGTCTTTCATGGTATCCTTCTGGACCACTTCTTTTGAGGTTGGGACTGGAAAACACCATTTGCAGTGGTTTTAGTCCTACCTCTAAGGAAGGTTTCAGATTGTGCTGCTGGGGGACTGCTGCTTGGCCCTTTGCTTAAAGGGCAGGCTTAAAGGGTCAATCTTGTCCTTCACACTTTTCAACATCTATGTGAAGCTGATGGAAAAGGACAGCTGGAGATATGAGCTAAGGATCTATCTATCTCGCACATCCAGCAGATCACAGGGAGGCTATGAAAACAGCTAACGGGGCCTGGAGGCAGTTTTGGGATGAACGAGGGCTAACAAACTGAAACTTAACCCTGGCTGAAGACAGACTTAAAGTAAGGCGGGGGAATTTCCCCCATGGCGCGGCATTTGCACGCCGCCGAAAGGAAGCCGCCTGCAGCATTCAGACTGCAGGCGGCTTCCTACGGCGGCGTGCGGACACTGCGCGGCTCCCCCTCCTGGCGCGCGTTCACACCCGCTCCGGCGGGTGGAACGCGCGCCACAGCAGCCGGAGCACCACTATAAAGTGGTGCTCGGCTGCTGCAGGAGGAGCGCGGCGCCGGACGCAATGTGTCCGGGCCGCCTCCTCGGGGCAGATGCGGCCGTCTGAACGGCCACTCTGCCTCCGTTTTTGAAGAGGAGGCAGAGCAGCTGAGACTGCCAGTCTGTCCTCAGCCCCTGACAAACCAGAGGTGCTACTGGTAGGGGGAAAGTCCAACCCAGGATCTGGATGGACTTGCACTTCCCCTAAAGGAGCAGGTTCATAGCTTGGGGGTGCTACAGGCACCTTTCACCAGCTTTGGCTGGTGAGCCAGTTGCAGCCATTCTTGAGCAGGAAAGATCTTGCCACTATGCTGCATGCCCTGGTAACATCTAAATTAGATTACTGCAATGCCCTGTACAGGGGGCTGCTTTTGAAGACTGTCCAGAAGCTACAATTGATACATAATGCTGCGGCTAGAACACTGACTGAGATGGTCATAGAGGCCATATCACTCCAGTTTTTTTGCATCTACACTGGTTCCCAGTTTGCTTCTGGGCGCAATTCAAGATGTTGACTTTTAAAACTCTATTTGACTTGGGGCCAACATACCTGAAGGATTGCCTGCTCCTAGATGAATCTACCCAACCTATCAAATCACTTTGGTCAGCTTTCGGTGCCCTGCCATCTGAGGTTAGGTGGGTGGTAATGCAAGAGTCTTCTCAGCCTTAGCAGCAAAACTTTGGAACTCCCATCGCAGGGAAATTCTTCCATCTCCCTCTATGATAGTCTTCTGCCAGTGGGTGAAACCTTTTTTGTTTTGTTTGGCTTTCCCTCACTAAGTCTTATTATTAGCCCTTCTCTGACTTTTAAGACCCTGTATCAGGGGTGGGCAATTGTTTTGGCTTGGGGGCCACTTTGTGGGAGCGAAGGTTAGCGGAGGGCCGTACCTTTTAAAATGATTGCATTCATTAGTTAACTTTGCATTTCAGAAAAGGTATAAATTGTATCATAAAAATCAATAAATATAAATAAAATAATGGTAGTTTTATTCAATTTATTTATTGTGCTAATTTCATATCATCTATAGCTGCAAGCACATTTAATTTCAAAATCAGTTTAATGAGACAAATGTACCCTATCACACTTTTCTACAATTTTTTGGAAATCAGGAGTGAGATTGCTTGTTGAGATTCTCATCACAGCCTGCAAGTTAATGTCTGTCAAAGAGCATCTATATTTACTCTTGTTGATCTTCATGAAACTGTCTTGGTGGGCCGCAAAAAAACTCTGTGGCAGGCTGCATGTGGCCCGTGGGCTGCAATCTGCCCACCCCTGCCCTATATGGCTTGGAGGTCAGCATACCCAAAGGATCACCTACTCGCATATGAACCTATCTGACCACTCCAGTTGCTTTAAAGGTGCTGCTTCAGATACTCCCCCCATCTTAGTTTAGATGGGTGGCAATCCAAGAAAGGACCTTCTTGGTCTTGGCATTAAAACTTTGGAACTCCCTCTCTAGGAAAGTCTATCATTGCCTTCTGCCAGTGGGTAAATATCCTTTTGTTTGGGATTCCCTCACTAACTATTCTTAGTTTTCTTACCTGTTCATTTCTATGTGTCCATATGTTTTATTTGTTTTAAATATTTTGTATACAATTGTACTTTAAATGCTTTTTAATGTTTTAAATATTTAATGTTTGCCACTTTGGGGACCCTGAACTGTGTAGAAAAGTGGCACAGAAATGTTTTAAATAAATAAGTAAATACACAAAACACCACAAAATATGGATTTTGGAGTCACAGCCAATATGGCACTCTGCTTGGAGTGCTGGACTGGGACTGGGGAGACCTGGGTTCCAATTCCCACTTGCCTTGAAATTTACTGGGTGACCTTGGGCCAGTCATTCTCTTAGCCTGAACAGTATTGTGGTGAGGCTAAAACTGGGGCATAAGCTGTATACTCCACTGAACTCCATGGAGAAAGCCTAGGACAACAATTCACAAAATAAATCAACAATAATTTGGGGTGGGAGCACCCTACCATTCTTCTTTGGATTAAAGAGGGCAACAAAAGGCAAACAGTTGGCTGTCCTATCAGCGTGAGAAAATGGGAAGTACTGCCTGGAAAAATAACCATGTCATATTACTAGCCACATTGTTTTTCTGCAGTGCAAATATTATCAAAGCAGTGTGTGAGGTGACCACATGAAGCAGAGACCACACTGTTTGAGTAATATAAGAACTGTTCCAATTGCTAACACAAAACCAACATTTTCCTCCAAAGTGGTGACAAAAGTGATGACACAAAACCAGTATTATATTTGTTGCTTTATAAAATCTTTTTAATACATAAATATGCATCCCACAGTGACTGGAGCATTGCTTGACAGGAGGCTGCTGTGTGTGAAGCAGTACGAAAAAACCACACTACATCTCCATTGTCATAATGAGTAACTGTGTCCAGCTGCAGTATAAATAGGGAAAGCACTATCCAGCCAGCTCCCTTTTGTAAATATGTTCACAGATGGAACAGGGTTTTTTTGTGTTAAGAAACCCTACAGGAATACTCAGTGGTTATTTCCATTTATTTATTGAAAAGATAAGTTTCAAGACATGCCATGCAATCTGCAGAAAGTGGTATATACAAATACTGAATAAAAGCTATTTCAGTGAAAGAAAGCACATCAAATTTTCTGTCATTCAGACATGCACAAAAATTGACTTCCACTGTTTCAAAGAACCATAGAAAAACAAACTCATTGGGTTAGAAGGAACACCATGCTGCCCTCCCCTTACTTGTTCAGTCAATTAGTCTAGAAATCAAAAGAGGGTTAAGTCCAGCTTGTTATATTATTCTTTCTTTCTTTTGTAGCTCTGAGCATTTCCATTTCTGGCTGGAAACTGAGAATTGGAGAAGGGTAAGAAGTCTTTTGCATATTGTCAGTTCCCGCCCCATCCTCATTTTTGGATGCTGTGTATAACCCAGGACACTGGGAAGTTCATATGGGCACAGTATACAAAAAATGAAAAACATAACACCAGTACTAGAAATCCCATCTTAAATCTATTTTGTGCTCTTCTTCCCTCAACTAGAGCCACTGTCTGCTAAAGCATGACGTGGGAAGCTTCTGTTCAGCTACAGGATGTTAGCTGAGATACTCTTGCAACAGTGGCCCAAAATGTTTCTCTTGGCTCTGTGTAAGGCCTCCTCAAAATGGCCACCTCCTGCAGATGAAAGCTAGGTAATGAACAGTCACATATTGAGGATTTTTAAAAAGCCCCTTCAGATTGAGAGGAAGCCTCACTGAAATTAATCCATAAACCTAATTTTTTTTTAAGGAAAATGGCCATCACAAAGGAAAGACTGTCTCCTTCAGTATGCCCCTGTGTGCCAACTATAGTTGTCAGGCAGCTATCTGTTGGCTAACCCACCACTTGTGGTGGCCTGTCTGGCATTGACCACAGCCCAGGCCTTTCCCACTGTGGAATGGTACCCCTGGGGTGGGGGCTTTCTTGGAGATCTTCAGGAAGCACTGAAAAGCCTGCCTGTTTGCTAGGGTTTTGAGGGGGGAGGGGGTTGAATGGCAGGCATCTTTTAAGGATAGGGTTGCCAACTGTGGGTTCAGAAATACCTGGAGATTTGAGGGAGAAGCCTGGACTGAGTGGGCTTTAAGGAGGGGAGGGACCTCGGTAGGTATAATGTCATGCCGTTCACCTTCCAAAGCAGCCATTTTCTCCAGGAGCCAGTTTGGTGAAGTGGTTAAGTGCATGGACTCTAATCTGGGAGAAACAGGTTTGATCCCCCACTCCTCCACTTGCCCCTGGCTGGATGACCTTGGGCAAGCCATAGCTCTGTACCAGCTGTTCTCTTAAGGACAGTTATCACAGAGCTCCCTCAGCCCCATCTACCTCATATGGTGTCTGTTATGGGGAGGGGAAGGGAAAGGAGTTTGTAAGCCACTCTGAGACTCCAAGTGAGTGAAGGATGGGATATAAATCCAATCTCTTCTTCTTCAGGAGAAGTGCAATAAATGGTTTAAATAAGTAAATCATTAATAAGTATGCAATTTATGTATTCTGGATCAGCTGTAATTCCAAGAGATCTCCAGCCCCCAACCTGGAGGTTGGGAACCCTATTTCTCCCGCGTGGAGACTTTGTTGCCAGTGTGAATGGCTATGCATTTGTGGTGGTGGTGACAGGAAATTGAGAATCCTTGCTGCACAGATGCTGCCAGGAACTGTCCTTGGAATGGCTGTACCATTTACAAACTTCCTTGCAGTTTGTGAAGCTGCATCCTTGTAAATTATAAAACCAGAAGTGGATTTATGCTAACTATCTATGGCTGAGGGGCCATGGCTCAGATAAGGTTGCCTGCGCTCCTGCTGTAACCGTGGGGGGGGGGGGGTGAGGTGGGGGAATGTTACAGAGGCTTTGATGTTTTACCCCCTTTTCTCCCACAGATCACTTGACTGAGTGTGGGCAAATCAGGATGGGGGTCAAGAAAATATTAAGCCTATGCTCAGGGACAGAGGATTTGCTTTACATCATAGAATCTCTAGTTCAGTCCCTGACATCTTCAGTTAAAAGAATCATGTAATAGCTGTTGTGAAGGACCTCTTCATGTGTTTGTGAGTGTGGGGATAACCCACACAGCACAGCAATAGATGGAGACTTCTAAAAAAAAGGATATTTTATGAAGTTCTGTTTACTATTTACATGATGCAGAAGCCAATACATAAACTAGACATAACATGTAACATGATTGCCACAGGGACTGGCAGCCAGATGGCAGCTGTGAATTCCCTGTAGGAATTCAATTTTGTAGTACCACTGGGGTCCAATTCTGCTGGGAGCCACTATTTGTTTCACTGGGGACCGGGAATTTATATGATGTCGCAGAAGAGCGACTCATGGAATTCTGTAAAAACAGTGGTGTTCATTGTGAAAACAGGCTCCAGGCAACCAAACAGACAATTGTACACATGGACATCACCAGATGGCCAATATAGAAATCAGATAGATTAAATAAGTGGAAGCAGAAGATGGAGATGATGTATTCTCTCTGCTAAAACAAGTCCAGGAGCTGACTGTGGTACAGACCATGAATTGTTCAATCAATCCATCTCACGTTGGGTCTTCCTCTTTTCCTGCTGCCTTCAACTATTCCTGGCATTACTGTCTTTTCCAGTGACTCTTCCCATAATGTGACCAAAAGTATGATAGCCTCAGTTTAGTCATTTAGCTTCTAGAGAGAGTTCAGGCTTGACTTGATCTAGAATCTACTTATTTGTCTTTTTTAGAGTCCATGGTATCTGTAAAACTCTCTCCCAACACCACACATTTCAAATGAATCAACTTCTTCCCCTATCAGCTTTCTTCACTGTCCAATTGAACTCAAAAGTTCGACTCTTCCACTTTTCCAGTGTTCTGCGCTAAAATAATCAAATCAGATTGGGCTAAAAGCAAAAGGTTATGTCTAGAAAACACCCCAGGTAAAACTATAAAAGCTTTAAGTATGTTGGGAATTAACTGTGTAACCTGCAAGGAGGATACAGCATAATAAATAGTATAAATAGAATAGTATAAATAGAACATATTTCAATTTAGTGGCCTTTCACAAATTAACAAAATCCTGGCATCGTTGTTATAAAAACAAACACAGTCATTCAACAAACACTGTAACATCAAAAAACTGTTTGGAGCCATCTGGACCACTAAATAACCAGTTAGAAAGATTGTACAATATATGTCTGTGAGTAGTACTAATTCCTTTGTACAAGCAGCTTTGAACTGCGGGGAAGGTTGACATAAGAACATCAATCCCACCAGAGATTCATGATACTACTAAAGAACCCACAGGTTCACTAAAGTAAAAGTTACCTGCAACAATGAGCATGCTTGCAACCATTTCCCTTGAAATAAATGATCATTAATCTGTATTTCTTCTGTTCATATGGAAAGTAATAAAATAAATGAAAATACAAGTCATTTTCATGACATGCTTCTAAGTCTTTTGTCTCTCTTGGTCCTTAGCCACCCCTGAGAACCATCGTTGTGTAGTGGTTAGAGTGTCAGACTAGGCTCTGGGAGACCCAGGTTCAGATCCCTACTCTGTCATGGAAGCTGGCTGGGTGATCTTGGACCAATCACATGTGCTCATCCTAACCTACCTCACAGGAGTTTTGGGAGGATAAAGTTGAGAAGGGGAGAATGTTCTGAGCCCTCTAAGTACTCACTGGAGGAAAAGTGAGGTATAAAGAAAATAAATAAATAAAAATAGGCAATCACTTGCCACTTAGGGCTAGATCCAGTGTTTCTGTTCTAGTGGAGGACATTTCTACTGACACAAGGAGTGTTCCACCAGGGCAAATGGACTTACACTGGTGGTAAGCACTTCTTTCACATGGAATGGCCCTAGTGTCAAAGGATCTAAAGAATGCAGGACAGAAATCTTAGCTCCTTTTCTTAAAGTGGAATGCTACATTATGGTTAAAAGTAATAAAGGCTGGAAAGAGATATGCAGGGGAGAATTGTTGAGATGGAGTAATTACCCCTTCACCTACCCACTGATTTTCTTCTACAATTCCTGGCTGAAAGTTTTTCCTCACACCAGGCTTACTTCTCTTACAGGATCCCGGTTAAGGAAAATGGGGCTATGAAGGTGAGATTGCAAGGGATTACTGGTAAATAAGGGACATACATCCTTTCCAGCCAGTTGATACTCCCCTACAAATGCCATCATCACCTCCCTCTCTATTATGGGGCCAACGTGAGCTTGGAACTCCAGCTCTGCAATATAAAATGTGGGTTCATCTTTGCATCACTCCAGAAAGGGATGGCTATTTCTTAAAACAGTTTATTTTTTATGTATTTTACTTATGCATACTAGAGACCATGTATTAATCTTTTAAATCCTCCTGATGAAGAGTCAGTTCTGAGTTCAAATATGGTGGGTTTTATTTACTAATCAAAACATAGCTTTTCACAGTCTTCTTTGGATTTGTCTTATACTGTGCTCATTTTGGAGACCTTCCCTCTTTCCAGATTATGCTTTCCAGCAGTGCCTTCAAACACAAGTACAATTTTGCAAGACATGATTGTAATGATGAATGTAGAGAAGATACTGAATTAAACAGTAAATCACACTTTAAGCCATATGTATAGTGTACATTTGGTGCAGAGGGTATGCTTTATCATAATGGTAAATAAATCTGCCAGGAGGCTTACAACTTACTTAAGACTGAGTCCTCAGCTTTAAAAATAGTTTTCCTTTTCCCCAATCTCATTGTTCCTCCCATATCTCCAGGATTGTGTTCAGGCATGTCAATGACCTTAACAAAGAAAAATATTTACCTTTGTTTGCATTATTTATATGCTGAACAAAAAAAGATGCATGATCACAAACACATACACACATATAACCCATGTTTCTAGTACAGTAACACTGTATTTAATAAGAACAGGTTCCACCCCATAGTATGATGTGATCACTGTTGTAATCCATGTCTGTTGAGGGTCATGGAGGAACTTATATAACATTGACTACTGATAGCACTGAGTGTGATTTTCTTCAAAGTGAAGATGCAATGCCAAAATATTTTATCTATGTAGATATTTTGAGAGAAATATTTTCTAGAAATCGCATGATCTAGCAAAGGTTACGGATTTTTAAGGTCCCACTTTATTTTACCAGGACAGATAAGCATGTAAATGTGAAAACAAAAGAATACCACTCTGTGAGAGGTGGCCAGACATGACTGATTTAATACATGGAGGACCTTTAATTACTCAGCACTATTTCAACTGAGCTTGAATTCCACTTCAATATCTACAGCTGTATTACTTCAAGCATCTGGGTGGTTTTTACTAGACTGCATTGTAGAGAACACAAAAATTAAAAGATAGTTCTCGACTGAGCTTTTAATTCACTGAGACGCGAGACCCCATACTGATCTCTCTTCAAGATGTGTATTCACCTGTATATTGTTTTGCTGTAATTTTCTGCTGGATGATTGATCACTTTCTCTTCTTTTTCTGTCTACTACGGAACTCTTTTATGAACATATGTAATAACAGGTATGCAAGAATCTTTTCAAATATTCACAAAGTGTATGTTCTAGCCAAAGTCAAATGCTTTCATCTATCAGTAAAACTGGCATAGGGCCAACACAGCAAAAAAGAAAGCATTATTCTTATCAAGGGTAGACTAACTGTCTTGCAAAGAAACATCCCATTGGGCCACTGTCCTGCATGGCTGGCGGAAGCTGCTGTAGCCAGCAGCAATGTGTGAAGAGGCAATGTGAGTGTCATCACTGTGCAGACAGGAGGAGGAAGGTAAGAGGCAGCCACTGCACTCTTGTCTGGACTGCCCTCTTCATGATGAGGAATCAGCAGCGGGCACTGCCTTTTCCTTCTCACAAGTAGGGCAGTCAAAATGTGAGCATAGCAGCTGCTGCCCCTTCCTCCTCACTTCTTTAGGAGGTTTCAGCAGCAGCTGGTGAGGCAGTGTCAACTACTGCTTTTACATCATGGTGAAGATGAAATTGTCACGATGAGGAGTCCAGGTAACTGTCACCTCTTCACCTCAGCCATCGTAGCCTGGGAAGAGTACAGAACCTGCCTAAAAGTTATTCCTCAAGTTGGCTCCAGGTTGGTTTTGATTTCTTACACCTGTGAGATATGCAAGGACAAAATGTTGCCACAAACAGAGCTGCAGAAAAAAATACCCTGATTCGTGCTTGGTTTGGAAGTTCCAAGGGTCTGACATCTGTCCCAAGTAATTAAAAGCTACTATGCATAGGTAATGCTTTGAAAGCAAGAAGAGAGTGGTAAATTGAAGATATATTTCTCTTCATTGGGATAGAAAAAATTAATGCATAAAAGTAAACATGACAAATGTATATTCTATGAAGACTGAAGAAAAGTCACATTCTACAGACAACCTTACATGGGCCACCTGTAAGCTCCCTAACAAGTCTTATAAAGCTGAAGGGTACATTTGATCCATTGTCAAAGAGAACTTGACGATTGGGGACCTGCAATACTTGGGGGGGGGGGAATCCCTCACCCCATCGCTGCTGATTCCCTAATTATAGCTCGGGGGGGGGGCAGGAGACTCATGGGGGGAGGGACTCCCTTCCCTCCCATTGTCATATAGCTCCAGGCACCACTACCTGCTGTTAAGCCCTGTGTATTCTGCAGCCTGGCTTGAGCAGCTGCCAGTGTGCTCCTCTGCTACAGCTGAGCTCAGAGCAGCAGCCGGCATTCTCTGCTGTTGCAGCCAGCTGGAGCAGCAGCCAATATATTCCTCCACTGCTGCCGGGCCTGGAATGGCAGCCAGCATCCTCCACCACTGCAGCTGGACCAAATCAGTAGCTGGTATATTCTGCTGCTGCTGCCAGGCCCGGAGAGGCAGCTGGCGTCCTCTGCAGCTAGGAGACCTTGGGTCAGTCACAGTTTTCGCAGAGCAGTTCTCTCAAGAGCAGTTCTCTCACAGCTCTCTCAGCTCCACCTACCTCACAGGGTGTCTGCTGTGGGGAGAGGAAGGGAAGGAGATTGTAACCTGCTCTGAGACTCTAGGGCAGGGTATAAATCCAACTCCTACTCCTCCTACTCCCTCTGAAACATATAAATAATTTTCTATGTTTCCTGAATTCCTGTGTCCTTTTTAAATAAAAAAGGAGTGCCCTTCTCACATTTAAAGTGTGTAGTGTTTGTTCCAACAGTGAGGATGGGGAAGGGAAGAACACTGGGAAGTTGATGTCCTGGTTAAGGTGAAATTGTGACACCACCTTGGGGAGAAATTCTGTGGAGCCTGCTTGCAGGGTAGGGCGGGATACAAATCTAATAAACAAACAAACGGAGTCTGAGCACTACCTTGCTGGGATGAAACTTGATAAAGGGAAGATCACAGTGAAGTGCATGCAGTCCCCCCACCCTTCAGGCAGAAGTGAATGCTACCAAGTGACTCTGGGTGGGAAAGGGATCTTTCCAGACAAAGGAGAGGGGGAGCACTCCTAGAGCCTAGAAACATCTTTAGAAAGCTTGGAAGCCCTTCTCCATGGCTGGCCTGCGATCATGCAGTCCCATGTGGGACTGCACAGAAGATACGCCAGTGTTCCCTCTAAGCTGAGTTAGTGTGAGCTAGCTCACAATTTTTTAGCCTCCAGCTCACACATTTTTGTCTTAGCTTCAGGAAGGATGGCTCCAGAGCAAACAAATTTATGCAGCAGCCAAATTGCTCACACACAACTTTAATGCCAGTAATTCACAAAGTAGAATTTTGGCTCACAAGACTCCACTGCTTAGAGGGAACATTGGCTACGACAATGAACTAAAATTTCAATTGTCTCCTATTTTTATTTCTTCGAATCAGACACCATATATATTCACTACTTTCTATTCTTTCCAATAATGCCCCTGTTAAAAGTTTTGTTTTAAAAAGCTGTTCCGGCACATATTGCTTAAAGAACTGCATATGTGTTCCTTTATGGCTTTTTACATCATACTGGTGCAGCTGTAGATATTTCTCTTAAAAATATATATTGTTGCAGATACTACAAATCTGAAGAATTGGGCTCAGCTAAGGCTGTCTACAGGCTCCATAAAATTACTTATTGTAGTATGTGGGGCTCTCAGCACAGCAGGAATTGCATAGAAGCACCAACTATATTTGCTTTCTGACTTGCATATCTGTGCTTGAAGAAGAGCCAGCACAATCATGTAAACTGTGGTTTCAATATGTACAGGGTTCATGTGGAGGTCCTGGTTCTTACAACTGGTAACATACTACCATTCAATGCATAACTCATTAGTGGCTCCAGTCACTCCTGCTGGAGAACACATACAGTTTATTGACTACTTGAATGGAGCCTCCTGATATACTGAGTGACAGGCTGAATACATTCCATCTTTTACTTCATAAAGTAAAAGAAGAGTACCACTGTTAAGCCTCAGTTACATAGATCCCCTCACTATACCAAATAGCATAGGCTTGGTCCCCATAAGAATGGCCCTGTTATGCAGGGTTTTACAAACCCAGGAGAACCTCCAGGGGTGCATAAAAATATGACTGGAAAAAAACCTGAGGCGATCTACCTCCAAGGTTAATAGTCTCTGTGTATGCACTGATATTGCAAAATGCCAAGCGCAGCACTTCAGGTATCATTTTGGGTTTCCTCAGCAACCAAAATGTTATACTGATACTGCAGGAAGGAGGCAGCAACAACAGTGAGGAGGGGGGAAACAAGGAGGGAGCCTGAGCTGGAAGAAAGGAACAGTATTTTGTATCCCTCATGATTCCTTGCAAGTCCCCCACTGGTTATACGTAGTATTCCTAATGTCATTATTGCATTGCTTAACATACCAAATCTTAATGGTTTATTACATTGAGGGCAGTTTGCTGGTGGAGCAGAAAACTCTACGACTTAGCTGTTTGAGACTGTTTCTTTTACCCCACCTGCTGGAGGTGGATCTCTGCCAAAGTGCCTGAATTTGCTGGAGCCTTCCTCCCACCAGAATCATTCTGGTGTCAGTCTTGTTGCTTGGCATTCTTACTGATTCCAGCAGACTGTCCAGCAGATCTAGACTGGCAAATGGATTAATAGTGTTGTCTTAACTTGTTTTAGGAATTTTTTCTACAGTCTCCTCTGAACTTAGGAAGAGTTCCATTGGAACAAAAGGGTTGAGTTCCACGGCCTTTGGAGTATTCGTCATCTCATTTATAGATGAAAGGCATATCCTTTTTCTTGTCCTTTGTTTCTAGGAGGGTGTTGTCTAGGCTGTCCCCGAACAACTTGCCTCCAAAAAATGGCCATGTGGCCACATTTGATTTAAGAGTGCATACACTGTCTAGGACTTAAACCCGAGGTGACTACACACCACCACACTGGAGGCCAAAGCCCTTGCTGAGCATTTCATTGAGTCCAGGCTGGCATTAGACATGAAGGTAGCTGCTCTCTCCAGCCTATTAATGTAGGCTAGCACCTTCTTGTTCAAGTCCAGAAACTCTCTTAGTGACTTTTGGAACCACACGATCAAAGCTCTGGCCATAAGATAATTTTCAGCCTCCAGTTCCCTGTGCCAACTGATCTCCAATATGAGGTAAATGGGCCATTTTCATTTCTCCTTTCCTCCTCCTCCTCCAATGATACATGCAAAATTATTCCTGTTGTCTTCTTCCTCAAGTATCCCATATATCGCAAGTATATCCCAAATTTCAGATTAATAAACCCTGACTTCAAACCAGCTATAGTCAGAGGCAACTCAAAAAGGTGATTTTATACAGATCCCCAATCAAAAAAGACACGTGCAGTCAGTTTAACAGGGGATCCAGGTAAGCATTCTGACAAGTATGTGTACTGAAAACATGAACAGGAAACATCTTAAGCATGTGGATTTCTTCTGCCAGTCAACCATCTTTACAGCTATACCACACTACTATGTTTTCTCAGGGGAAATACGACTTTTCACAAGCATTCTATCAAAAACTTTTTACAAATGTCTTATTATTTACATAATGTACACAAATTCTTAGTGCCTGCAGCATCATATTTCTGTTCTACTTTTCTCCAATCAAAACAGTTTATGTCGGATTCCCCATTGTTTCTCATCCAGGCACTGACCACAACCAGAATGGCTTAGCTTCAGCAAGGTTGGTCATAATTTTTCAGTTATCATTAAGCTGATTTTCACATATTTCTAGTGAATTATCTGCAACGATTGTATAGTCATAGGCTTATAGTTGCCTAACAATAAATATTACAGCTAAATAGCACGTTATAGCAAACAGTGCTTTAAAAATTTCACAAGCCCCAACGTTTGATTATTCCACATTTTAAACATACTAATCCAATATTAACTACATCCAAAACTTCCGACCAGTGTGAAGGGTACATAGCTTTTTATCTCCCAAAGGAGATTTAGACTTTTTCCATTCCGGAAGGATGCCAAAATAACAAGCCTTCCTTGTGTTAAGTCAGCCAATTTATTCATTCATCATTTTACTTCTGAAAGACTATATCTGAGGGAAGGATATCTTCAGAATCCCCTAATATTAGGATTTAATTTTATGGTGAATTCACCAGACTTTTTTTTGTCACAAAGACTTTTAAAAACATCCTTGCAGTCTGATTTCATGTGAAAGTTGGTTACAGTACAGCTGGTTAAAGAACAACTTTCAAGTGCTTTGTTAAAAATGATAATTGGCTGGCTGTATTTTCCTCATAAGGAACAAAAGGTTGTTTCAAGTTATAAGATGTTGGGAGCCATTTAGAACTGACCAAAGTTGTTCAATCATGTACCCTATGATTTCATAGTTTTCACGGCAAGGAAGAAATCAGAAATTAGAATACTATTAATGTAATTTATTGCTTAGGTTTTTTCTGCTTGTTGTGTCACTTTCATGTCAACTTGCTAGAAATTTAGACAGTTACGTATTCTAAAACCTGCCAAGTAGAAATATGCTACAGTGAAAGGCTACAGACTAAAAATGAAATATGAATATTTTATGAAAATCAACCAGCAGATAACTAGTGCTGCTGTGACAATTAGATGGTTCATTCTAGGATAAATTTGCTCAGAATGCATATAACTCATTAATTTTTTTCAGGCATAGAATAGCATTAATGTGGTGAAAGTCACTGATGTCTAAAGCCTACTGTGTTCACCTATAACTGTACTTGCTTACCTATTTGTTAATAGGTTATCCAAGTCTTGAAATGCAACAGCATCTTCACAAGCACAAATCTGACCTTTTTTAAGATTATGCAATAAGAATGTTCTCCTTAGTTTCATACATCCTTATTACTAAATGACCTGTTTTGAAGAAAGGAAACTTAAGTGCTTAACTCACTGTATTCATTCCTGAAATCTTGATGTTGTATTACAGCACTGCTATAAGATGGTGATATCATGCCATCTGTCAAAAAGTCCTGATAGCTTTGTTTTCAGGCTTTACTGAATTCTTGTAAGCTATAGAGTCGGATTCGACTGGCTTTCAAACAAGGGAAACCTTTACCCATTTGTGTCTGGTGAGGCGTTGTAAAGTTATTGCTCTGAGCCTAAACATTTTTTATGGAATAGCTGAAAGTTCAGTCAATGTAAGCTTTGAAATTAAAAAGGATTTTGTTTAATTACAATAAGGGTTTTTTTTTTAATGAAGATTCTAAATACTTAGGATGATCTAACGTTTCACCAACATTCCCAAATGTATGTTGCAAACAAACAAAAGCAAACTGTACATGATCAAAATAATTAGGATCATAAAATGTAATACTGTGGCAGGGGAGGAATTAAGTGGTCAATGAAAGAGAGGAATATACAAGTGGGGGACCTGCAAAGATGTGCGAAGTGGCATCTAATTTTCCCCTTCCCCCACTATTTCCTCTTTCCCTTTCCTGAAAGCCACCACAGCCTCTCACTTTTTCCTGCTTCCTTCTCTTTGTCTCACCTACCAGCCAACCTGCCTTTATCTCCCCCAATCTTCAGCATTCCTTTTTTTCACTCCCCCGACAGCCTTTACCTGGGAAAACTATGGCCCACTAGTGCAGAGCCGGCCACTAGGCCGGGCTGAGTTGTATAGTGGGGAACCCACAAGGGCTTGTAGGAGCCACCTCATTTTCTCCTGTATCCTCTACACCACTCTATTTCCTCTTTCCCTCCTCCTGGCAACTCCCCATATTCTTGCCTTTCCCTGCTTTCTTATCCTTTCCTCCCCCGCAACCAACCTATCATTCTTCTCCCATTGTCAGCTATATTTATTATTTCCTTCATACCCTGTCTTTCTTTAAAATGAGGACCGAAAGCAGCTCACATCATTCTCCTGTCCTTCATTTCATCCTCACATACTCACAGTAAGTTAGTCAAAGAGGGTGTGACTGGCTCAGGGACATGCAGTGAGCTGCCATGACAGTGCGGATTCGATCCTGGGTCTCCCAGATCCTACTCTGAACCTCCAACCACTACACCTCACTGATTTTCATGTCTTGAACAGGTGAGTAATTCCAGTTGTGTGGTATCAAGTTGCCTGCTAATTGCTGCCAGCCCTGGCCCCAAAGAGCTCTCCCTCAAAGGTCAAAACAACCCTAGAACAGCATTCTCCCCATCTTTTACGGACCGAAACCAAGGCTGAAAGGCTATCAATACTGTTGTGGTTGCCTAGCAACCCCCACAATGCCTGCAATGCCCACTGCAGAAGGCATTTGTTTCTTAAAGTTACAGGTGTTGCTTATATTATTTGTGAGGGGTTAACCCTCCATTATTTATTTATGTTTCAGATTTTTTTGCAAATCTAGGGCTTTCTCAGGTTTGTGGAAAGATTTGCCTTGTCTGTTCATGAGAATCAGATATATTGACTGAAAACAAAAAACAGAGGAAAGGAAGAGGAATACACAAAACAAATATGTGAAAAAAAGGAAGAGACACCATTAAAGAGAGAGAATAAAGATCTGCAGGGATAGGGGGAATAACATGTTAAATGGAAGTGGGGATTCATAAAAGCAACATTACCCCCCCCCCCCAAAAAAAAAAAGATAATGAAAAGGGAATCATTACTCTCAGGACAAGGACCACCCTGCAACTTCTGTCGTTATCATATACCAAATCAATGTTCTTGTACTTATGTTTACATCCTCTAACTTAAGACCAAGCAACAACATTTCGGGCAATTTTTTAAACTTACATTTTAAAATTTTCTCCATTTCAGCATGTATCATACACCAAAAACTTTTTGCTTTATCACAAGTCCACCACATATGATATAATGATCCTTCTTTTGCTTACATTTCCAACAGAGAAATGTAAGGGAGCCAGTTTGGTGTAGTGGTTAAGTGCGTGGACTCTAATCTGGGAGAACCGGGTTTGATTCCCCACTCCTCCACTTGCACCTGGCATGATGACCTGGGGCAAGCCATAGCTCTGGACCAGCTGTTCCCTCAAGGACAGCTTGGGAAAGAGCTCTCTCAGCCCCACATACCTCACAGGGTGTCTGTTGTGGGGAGGGGAAGGGAAAAGGAGTTTGTAAGCCGCTCTGAGACTCCCTTGGGGAGTGGAGGGTGGGATATAAATCCAATCTCTTCTTCTCTTCTTCTTCTTCTTCAACACTTATTGGACATATTTTGACCAATATTTGCAATTTTTTTCGGAGTCATATACCATCTATACATCATTTTAAAACAATTTTCTTTAAGATTATTACATATAGAAATACTCATAGCATTTTCCCACAAAAATTCCCAAGACGACATTGCACCCTGCAACTTCTCATAGCTTTCTTTGTTTCAAAACAGATCTAAATGCTAAAAAAGACAGAGATGCCATTACTCTGTTTGTTCTTTATGTAACATTTAGCGTAATACAAAATATGTGACAGTCTCCCATTGTGAGTTTCCTTCCTCCTGTTGCTGACAATAAAAGTACCAGGTGGAGACAGGAAAACTGGGAACACCATGATATCACTCATTGTGTTATTGTAGATGTCAACAGAGAGACACAAGATCAAGATAAAGCCCGGTGGCAGTTCTGTGTTTCCTCTAATCCTTCCCTCTTCCCTTAGTGACTGATCTCTCCCCATGGAGCTACTCAGGCTTCTGGTTGAGCTCCATAATAAGGTTAAATCTTTTGCCTCCAGCTAAACGATACCAAAAGAAAAAAATCTGTACAATCAGGACTATTTGGGGGCAGGAACGCACAGGAATGGAGTTCCGGCTGGCTTCTGAGCTGGCCACTCCTACAGCTTCCCCCCCCCAGGTTGGCCACTCCTACAGCTTCCCCCCCCCTGGTTGGCCACACCTACAGCTCCCCCCCAGGTTTCCCAGGCACCCCACAAGCTGCGGGGCACCTGGGGAAGCCAAGCCGATCCAGGGAGGGAAGGCAGTTTAAACTGCCTCTCCACCTCAGGTTCCCCAGGCGCCCTGCAGCTGCGGGGTGCCTGGGGAAGCCGATCCAGAAACTGCCTTCCTTCCCTTGGGTTCCCAAGGTGCGCCACAAGCTGCAGTGCACCTGGGAAAGCTGATCCTGGGAGGGAGCTGCGCTGTCAGGAGTGTGGCCTAATATGCTAATGAGTTTCTGCAATTGGGTGTGGCCTATTATGCTAATGAGTTCCTGCTGGGCTTTTTCTACAAAAAAAAGCCCTGTGTACAATAAATGCACTTTCATCTACAAGCAAATAGTCACACATGGCTAGCTCACCAGGTTCTGCAGCCGGAATCCATCAACACTTTCTGTACCCAGTTCTAGAATTTTATTAGGGCCAGGGATTGGTTTCAGAACCATAGCTTCAACCCTGGGACCAGGTCCAGCAGGAACCATCGGACATCTTGATACACAGCTTACATGACTCACCTAGGTTCTGCTGCTTGTTAATGTTCAACAGCAGCCACCCCCCAAAAGCCAACGTAGTGTAGTGGTTAGAGTTTCATACTAGGACCTCACATTCCCATTCTAACCTGGAAACTCACTGAGTGAGCTTGGGCCAATGACACATTCTCAGCCTAACTGATTTCACAGGTTTGCTGTGAGGATAAAATGGAAGAGAGAAGAATGATATAGCAGCCTTCAGGTCTACATTGTGAAGAAAGGCGGGATACAAATGAAGTAAATAAATATGGGAGGCAGATAAAATGTAATGGGTGGTTGTGAAGAAAAAAGATATCAGGGAAAGGTAAGAATATAGGAGTTACTAGGAGTTGAAAAAGAATACAATTGAAACAAGTGAGAAAAATCAAGGATGTTTCCATTGTGTCAAATCACCTTTTCATTTAAAGGCAGAAGTAATACTATTTTTATAGATGAGAGATTATGGTGAGCAGCATGTTCATCATGGGCCTTAGATCATAGAGCCAAAACAAAATTGTAATGCCCCCGTATAAATCGATGGTGCAGCCTCATTTGGAATACTGTGTATAGTTCTGATCACCGTACACAGGAAAATCTTGTTTTTATAAAACTAATTTACTGGCTTAATTTAACTTAATTTACCGGCTGCCCTCAGGTTAAATATGTTACTCCTCAGAACACAAGCAATCTGTATGCTAATTTGTATCCCGTATATAATCCCAAAAATCTGGCAATGGGAGATGTCCTAGTTAACCTTTGTAAACTGAAGTTTCCTCCCTTGACAAAATGGAAACATATGTACATTCAACATCCTTAGTTTTATTGACTACTATCCAGGCAACAGTAGGGGCCGTGGTGGCTCAGAGGTTAAGACGCTGGACTGCAGACCAGAAGGTCGGTAGCTCGGCAGTTCAAGACCTAGTGCCGCATGATAGAGTGAGCTCCCATCTCTGGCCCCAGCTCTTGCCAACCTGGCAGTTCGAAAGCAAGAACTTGCAAGTAGATAAATAGGTATCACTTTGATGGGAAGGTAACAGCATTCCGTGCGCCTCAGGGTTTAGTCATGATGACCATGGAAAACTCTTCGAGCAAGGCTGGCTCTTCGGCTTGAAAACAGAGATGAGCACCGCATCCCTAGGGTCGGATTCAACTAGCTTTCAAGCAAGGGAAACCTTTACCTTTACTATTCTGACAACGAAGGAGATAAGTAGCACCTATGATTATCCAACATCAAAGAGGTGCTGTTGTCAACAGACCTCCATTTTGTCCTTCTCTCCTTTCTCCCTCCATCTTGCATGAGACGAGCATCTCTTCTCTTTTACATAAGCCAATAAACAAGTTTTGGTCCATTATTACACCAAAAATAGAGTTGCTATCAAAGTATGCAGGACTGTGACTAATTTTATCACACTTACTGCAGACAATAGTCAAACCTCACCCCATCTATGGTTATTGGATTATTGATCAAGGTTTCCTGGTGACTAATCAGGTAAATAATCCTGCCGTATTAGCATTCTGTCAAAGAACTGTATGCATATCTGCATTCCTCACAAATTGGTCTGACTGTCAGAGTAATATAATTAAGATTATTCAGACATCATGTCACTGACTACACCCAAACACCCTCTTCCCACCTGGAGACAACTGAACTCCAGGTGACAGGGATCTGCCAAGCCTGGGCCCAATGAGTTCTATCTCAAGGGCCAAAATAGACCTGGAAATAAGGTTGCCAGGTCCTTAGTATTCTGGCAGGAGGGTTATCTTCTTCTTCCTGGACTTTTCCCGGAAGTGACATCATCACGCAGGGCACGCTGCAGGGGATGCCCTAGCGTTTGAGAAAAAAACTCTATGGTAACCATAAAGTTTTTCTCAAATGATAGAGCATCCCCTCACAATGGGCTCCGCGCAATGACGTCACCTCCAGGGAGATGCCTGCCCCCATCAGGGAGATGGCAACCCTACCTGGAAAGGGCCTTGCCCTCTCCCCCTGCCTTTTTACTCATAGAAACTACAGCATGGAATACTGTGGTTGCCTAGCAACACCCATTGAGGAAATCCATTTTTTTAAATCTACAGGTGCTCCTTTTATCATTTTCAAAAAAATTTAAGCTGCCCAGTGTGTGTGTTTTTGTTTTTTTTTAGATTTCACCTTTTTCTGCAAATCTAGGGCCCTTTTCAAGTTTATAGAGAGACCTTTCTTGCCTGTTCACAGTTCCAGTCACGGGATTTAAGTATCCAAAAATTTCTCAACTTCACTATTAGAATATAAAATTTAGTTGCAAATATCTCAATGTGTAGAGAATTGGGATCAAACACAGCACAATATGCAGAAGATTTACTACAAGCGCCAACAAAGTAATATATTTTCAGAAATCTTATTTATCAGCAAGTTTAAGGAAATGAAAGGTAAATATAGAGAACACTATTTCTTTAAGGCCAGTAATAATTTCAGAATGAGATATCTTCAAAGCTCTCAGCTAGCTATTAAGTTGCCTGTATTCAGTGCATGCAACACCCAATGCATGCAGCACACGCACACACCCTGTGGGAAATGTGGGGGTGTTCAGATGTACAGCAGATAAACAAGCAGTAATAGGCAGTACTTGTCAGCATAGTGACACATCCGTGCTGAGCAGACCTCAGTACAAAGCAGTGGTGTTCATTGTAAAGATCAGACTGGGTAATTCACAAATGTAAAACATTAACACAGCACAGCCAATCCAGAAACTTACACCTTGTGTGTGTAAAGCGCCATCAAATGGCAGCTGACTTATGGTGACCCTGTAGATTTTTCAAGGCAAGACTTGAACTGAGGTGGTTTGCCATTGCCTGCCTCTGCATACCAACCCAGACTTCCTTGGTGGTCTCCCATCCAAGTATTAACCAGGGCCCACCCTGCTTAGCTTTTGAGATCTGATGAGATCAGGCTAGCCTAGGCCATCCAAGGTCAGGGTAATTAATACCTTACTTTCATTTATTTAAAAAATGTTATACTGATCTTCCACAAGTCAAAGCAATAAAATACAATATAAAATTATTAAAACCTTCAATAACACACCAAAATTCAAAATGCAAACACCAGCAGCAGATTTCTGAGAACTGAAGGTATCAAGAGATACTTGCATTTTTTTCAGATTTAAATTTTATTTTGAGAAAATTAGAGTACAAAGTTGCATAAAAATGCATTTAACAGAAATACTAAACAACAGAAGGAGCAACATCATTAAAACAGAAACGTCTGAATCATTCAAAGATAGAGACAAAAATTTGTAAGCCAAGCCAAACAAAGAAATAAGGTAGTATTCATTACAACACATAAAGCCTCAGCCCTGACCTGGGCTGCCCAGGCTAGACCAATCTTGTCAGATCTCAGAAGCTAAGCAGGATCGGCCCTAGTTAGTATTTGAATACGAAACCACAGGGTTGGAAGGCAGAGACAGGCAATGGCTACCTCGTCTGAACATCTCTTGCCCAGGAAGTCAGCATAAATCAGCTTGGCTGGATAGCAGATAAATAAAGACTCAATTCATTCAAAACTGTTTATGTGCAAATCCAACTGCAGAAGAAGATCCAGTCAAATACCTTAATCCAGGGGTCCTCAAACTACGGCCCGCGGGCCACATGCGGCCCGCGGAGGGCATTTTTCTGGCCCCCTGGGTGGGCCGCTGCCTGTCCTCCAATTCCCAGCAGCACACAAAGCAGTGGAAAAATTGCAGCCAACTCCTCCCGGGCCACATGACAAAGCCCCGCCCCCCTGCTTCCAGTCAGCCAGGAGGAGGCAAAAGGAAGACTGGAAGAGGGTAAGTGTGGGGTGGCAGGCGTTCCGGCTGGCCCCAAGTCTCCTAGCCAACTGAGAGGCCTCTCAGCCAGCTAGGAGACCTGCGCCAGTCCCAAGAGGGGTCTTTTTCGAGGCTTTTTGTGCTGCTGGGAATTGGAGGGGGGGGGGAGAGAGAGAGAGAGAGAGAGAGAGAGAGAGAGATAGGTTTCTCTTTCCCATCATGGTGCCTGCAGTAGTGAAGTTTCAGGGAGAAGCAGATGGGGGCTTGCTGCCTTAAAAAGTTTGTGAGGATGCCGAGTTCTTTGTTTCTTCGGAGAGGGAAAGAAAACAGCCCCGTCAAGGGTGCCTTTTTGCGCACCTCCCCTCCCCCCCCCCCCGTGTGTCTTCCCTACCCGCAAAATAACATCTAAAATCTCCAACCAGAGCTAGACTAACTGATGCACACTTGCATCACTTGTTACGACTAGCAGTGACAAATATGGAACCGGACATTGACCATCTCATTAGCCAAAAGCAGGCCCATAGTTCCCATTGAAATATTGGTAAGTTTGTTGATTTAACTTTACTTGTTCTTCATTTTAAATATTGTATTTGTTCCCATTTTGTTTTTTTACTTCAAAATAAGATATGTGCAGTGTGCATAGGAATTTGTTCATAGTTTTTTTTTAAAAAACTATAGTCCGGCCCTCCAACAGTCTGAGGGACAGTGAACTGGCCCCGTTTAAAAAGTTTGAGGACCCCTGCCTTAATCCCTATAGCCACAAACACATTCCAGAGATTACCAAAATACATAATCGGCTCTGTAAACCTTTTCCTATAAAAACCATGCTAAGTACAACATTATGGTATCATAGAAATTTGGATTACAAAGAGAAATGGGGGGGGGAATGGCAAAACACCATATTGCACTTGATAAAAAAAATTATATAAATGTGACAATGCTTGGACAGCTGTTAAAAAATTAATAGGAAGGAGGAGGAGAATTGGTTTTATACTGCATTCTCACTACCCGAAGGAGTCTCAGAGTGGATTACAATCACCTTCCCTTCCTCTCCCCACAACAGACACCCTGTGAGTTAGGTGGGGCTGAGAGAGTTCTGAGAGAACTGTAACTGACCCAAGGTCACCCAACTGGTTTGATGTGGAGAAGTAGGGAATCAAACTTGGTTCTCCAGATTAGCATCTGCTGCTCTTAATCACTACACCAAACTGGCTCTCTTGAAAACAAGCAAAGGAAAAAATATTTCGTCATCAGGGTGGAGTGAAAGCTGGCAAAATCTATAAAGTGTGTCCCAACCCAGAGTTTCTCAGTTACACCTGTACTGCCTCTGGGTTAGAGCATTAGGTAAAGTATGTTTTATATATATAATGTCTTTTTAAATGTCTCATATGAATATACTATTTTAGAGTGAATTGCATTATGATGTATATAAAGTATTTTTTATTTCTCCTATCACAATTGCTTTAGAAATAAATAGTTTTCCTATTCAAGAAAATAATGCACCTTCATAAACATTGGGAAGTTTATATATAATAAGGTCAATGAGTCTGCAATTATTTTTGTGCGGGCAAAATTAAAAATCTCTTTGTAAAAGAAATGACTTTACCATAAATTGTCATATATATATTACTCCTACTGTTTTCCAAATGCATGTAGCACACTTTTTTGTCTGCTCTCAAATTCAATCTATTTTCCCCTTACAAACCTCAAAAATGTTAACTTTGGGTTTTATTTTTCCAGCTTTTCTTCAGAAGCATTTTAATATGGCCAATTTGAATAGTGAAGAACTTTTAAAACTTTTTACTCAGTATGCTATAAAAGAGGGTAGTACTCAACTGCTCACCATGACAGGACTTAACAACTTGCTTCAGAATCATTTCTCAAACCTTATGGTAAGTCTTTCCAAAATTATATCAAATATATAGCCAGTTTATTTATTATATCTCGCCTTTCTCCCCAGTGGGGGCCCACAACAGATTACCTCATTCACCTCTCTTATTTTTTAATCCTCTGAATAACCCAGTGAAGCTGAGAGTCAAGGTCACCCAGCAAACTTCCATGGCAGAATGGAGATCTGAACCTACATTTTCCAGATCATAGTCCAATACTTTAACCACCATGTTGGCTCTACATGGTATAGTGTAAATCAATGGTCCCCAACATGGAGCCTGACAACAACTTTCCTAGTACCCTCCAAATGTTTTTAGAAAGTGGGAGGGGCCATGTGGAACTTTTGCACAGCAAGGCTTCTGACTGGCCAATGGAGATCTGATTGGCTATGCAGATTTTTTTAAATGTTGCTTTGGCAGCAGCTGCCACCACAACATAAGGATTGTCACTGTGTGACAGCAGCAGCCATTTTATGGCTGGCTCCACCTCCCATGGCAGCCACTTTGTGGCTGCACCCATCATGCTGTGTCAGAATTCCAAAGGTGCCCACAGGCTCAGAAAGGCTGGGGACCCCTGGTGTAAATAGTCTTCAAGTATCTCATTTGTCCATTTTTTCCTCACCTCTTATACTGTTAATAAACTTTTCAAGATTTTCCTCTGGAAAACCAGTATCTATTAAAACTGGGCAGTCTCTAAACATATTTAGAGAGGACTTTTTAAAAAACTTCAGGAAATAGAGCCAAGGAAGCTGAATTGGAATAATATACAATTAAGAAAACAGATGTCTTATTTTAGACATTTTTGAACTTTTTTTAAGAGAATGGAAGGAAGAGTGACACTGAACTGTAGAATACACTAGGGATCAGTGTTCCCTCTAAGATGAGTTAGTGTGAGCTTGCTCACAGTTTTTAGCCTCCGACTCACACATTTTTGTCTTAGCTCAGGAAACACGGCTCCAAAGCAAACTAATTGATGCAGCTGCCGAATCACTCACTCACAACTTTAATGCCAGTAGCTCACGAAGTAGAATTTTTGCTCCCAAGACTCCAAATCTTAGAGGGAACATTGCTAGGGATGAGGGATTCTCACTCCCAACTGTACCGCCACACAAATTGTTTTTAGTATTTATGCTGTGTTTTATGCTTATATTTATACTGCTGTTTTTAATCTGTTGAAATTTTATGTAAGCCTTCCTGAGCCTGCCTCGGCGGGGAGGGCAGGGTACAAATCCAATCCAATAAATAAACAAATAAAACTGTTGGAAAATGTCTCAACAATAACAGTGAACTAGGAGTGTGCAAAAAATAAAAGTCTGTTCCAGTTTGTCATTTTAAAAAACTGACTCAGATTATTTCATATCAGAATTAAACAATTATTAGGAACCCAGGGCAAGGATCTGCCTAAGGCCAAGGAGGAAAAGCAAAGCCCCCTGTCAATATCCCCCCATCTAGCATAGTACAGTATCATATGGTATTGTGCGTAGAATAGCCAGGAGATCCTAAGATTGTCTGGCAGCCAGGAGTTCTAGCTCTGTTAGTGTCATGCATCACTAGGTGGAGAGATAGACTTGTTTTTAAGGCAAAAGCCATTTCAGAGCTGGTTTGCCATTGCCTGCCTGGTATTTCTTGGAGGTCACCCTTCCAAATACTGGCCAAGGCCAACCCTGCTTAGTTTCCGATATCTGATGCGACTGGGCTAACCTGGGCTATCCAGGTCATGGCACAGTGTAGTGATTAAAGTACTGGGATGTGGGAGACCTGGGTTCAAATCCTTGCTAGGGCTGCCAAGTCCACCTGGGGGGCAGGGGATCCCCTGCTACAGGGGTCCCCAATCCGTTGGCCCAGATTCGGCCAGCGGGGGGAACCCCACCTCTGAAGTCGTCCGGTCAGGACGTCTGCCCCAGCGTGATGACATCACCCAGAAGTGACATCATCACGTTGGGGATGTTGCCGGGGCGACGCTTTAGCAATTGCCCCAAAAACACTATGGTACCATAGCATTTTGGGGTGATTGCCAGAGGGTCACCCTGGCAACATGTCCAACCTGATGATGTCACTTCCGGTGACATCATCGCAGCACACGTGCTTTGCGCGCGCGCCTGGGAACTCCCAGGACGAAGAGGACTACCCCCCCCGTCAGTAGAAGGTAAGTACTTGGCAACCCTAATCCTTGCTCAGCAATGAAGCTCACTGGTGACCTTAGCCAATCACTCCCTCTTGGCCTACCTTACAGGGCTGTTGTAAACATAACATCAGGGAAGGGAAATCACATACACTGCTCTGAGGTCCCTGAAGGAAGGGCAGGACAAAAATCTAGTGTACAGATAATATGCAGGGCATGTGGGTTCTAACTAGTACCACAGACCTATTTTAAGGAGGAGGGAGAAAGAAGTCACAGCCTCTCTGACTACCCCTTCAGCCTCTTTTTACATCCTTCCACAGATGCAAGCATAGCCTTTTCCTTCCTGGCTTGGCATACATGCAGCCCAAGATAAAGGAATTGCTTATGTGAACAAGGCCTATTCCTATGCAGAATCCCAAAGTTAGGGAGACATCACAATAATTTGCACACTGCACAAACATTGTGCACAGGAATGACAAACAGGACAATCCTGCTTGGTGGGAAATAAGACTATTTGTTCTGGATGGGCAACATTCCTATCATACAAATATCTGCCAAGTTCCACTTGCCTTCCTGCCACTTCAAAAAATAAAACCAGACAAAAAGGCACCTGAATAACTGCCTGGAAATATTATTTTTCACATTCAGAGTATTTACTATATTCCTGAAGGGGACCTATTTTGGGTTAAATCTGACTAGAGAAAAATATATCAACTATATACAGGTTTAAGACAATGTACTCCAGGGCCGTCTTACAGAATCTGTAAAACAAAGCCCATAATAATTTTTGCAAAGATTCCAATGACAGGGAAACATCCAAAAGCTCAAGAGGGTTCAACAAATACATGGACTAGTAAGGGGAACAGAATCTGTTATGGCAGTCACTAAGGATCCAAGCTAGAAAGAGTAAACATGGCTGTACCAAACTGGTACTCGCAATTTTTCCTTAACTTCTGTTGACAACAGAGTAGGAATTCTAGGGCACTTCTCAATATGTAATCCAATCATTTCTGTGGAATGTTATAAAAAGGTACATTTACTATACACAATTAAGCATGGAGCAAACATTTTAAAAGTAAAGTTAGTGCTATTTTCTGTTATTTTTATAATTTATGCAACTGTAAATATTTTCTTAATAGGGCGAATATGTTTACAGGCTAATTTTTAAATAGTCTGCATATGCTTATTATTTTGTTTTCATTAAACTGGAATAATAGGAATTCAATGCAAGGGGAGGAAATCACAGCTTAAAGTGTAAAATAATCTCAGTCTTTAGGGTCAGTGATTGTCAGACTCCTGGATAAATCAGTTCCCAACAACATTCACTCTGGAGAATAAGTTTATTGAGACATTAATAGGATCCAGACTGGACACAGGCTGTGTTAGAACTGATGCAAAAGGTGTGGAAGCAATAAATATACAGGGTTCAAGTGAGGCTCTAAGAGGTCCAGGACCAATCACCCTATGGAATTCCACCCGCCAAAAAAAATCGCCATCCCCCCCCTTTACCATGCCATCCCCCCAATATGTAAAGCAAAGGCGAGCAGTGAAAGCTGAGATCCAAAGACTCTAAGGTTCTCAGAGGTGATAAGATGCCTTCTATTTCAAAGCACTCTAGCAAAACGGAAGTATTTGGGTTTAACACTCTCCCCCTTCTCCCCCCACTCCCAGTTACTATGGCAAAACGAGCCATAAAATTCATAGCGAGTTTGACAATAATAACTAGTGGCTAGAGTTTGTGGACTGGCCACCAGACAGAGTCAGTTTCAAAACCTAACTTAGCAGTTTTCCACGTAGTTACATGTTTGTGTGATTTCTGCGTTGCTGCTGCAGCTGCCAATACAGTGTAGCTACAGCAACACTTACACATGGCAGGTTTCCTCACAGTTTCCCTGCCCCAGATCCCTGGCAGTGTCTATCCCCTACATGACTTTTTCATTTTTTTAAAAATCAGCAGGAATATTATGTGTGTCAATTTTTTTGAATTCCCAGCTTTTTTTTTACAGTAAGCCTCTATCCCCTATCATTGTGAAGATATGCCTTTCCCCTTACATATATCTTCATAAAGAAAATGGCTGAGGGCTTACTCTTTAAAAATAAAAGCTGAGAATCCAGAAAACCTGATACACAGTTTGTTACAACAGTGTTCAACTGTCATTTTAAAAGAGCCCTCCTGATGGCAGGGTATAGGAATTTACCTTGCCGCTGTATGGGAGATGAGGAGGAGGTGCTGTCCTATGATTGGTGTTGCACCAACACTGACATCACTTCCAGTATGAACCCAGAAGTGACATCATTGCATCAAGACAATGCTCTAGGTTTCACCTGAAATCTGAACTTTCCCACCCAGAAGGCAGCCAGCCATGCTGGAAATTTAAGAAATTGCTTTAATGAATACTGACTAATTAGAGACCTGTCATGTTTCATGGACAGAGAAAGAAGAAGAATGGGGAACTGAAGTTCCTTTATTAACCCTGTTCTCCTAACTTCCATCACTGAAGCCACAGGCAGATTAAGTGCCATGGAGGGTTTGCTTTTCGAACCTGATTCTGCTCTTGTTCTCCAAACCAAATACATTCTGCAGGCTCTTAAAGGCAGTTAAATAATGCTTTTTACCCTTCCAGCCCAGAAGGTGCACTCATTGTGGGGCTGAAGAAAAGGACAATGGGTTGGATCCAGCCATATTTTTCATTCAGCCTCCCCTAATTCCCCTCTTTACTGCAACCCCCATTCCACATAACTTTTGTCTATGTAGGTTCCAGGATCCTCACCATAGGTCTTTGCTGGTCAAAGGGGATCCTCTCCTCTCTTTTCCACCAGTGGGAAAGCTGGTTAGAACCAATCTAAGTCTTCACATTATGAAAAAATTGTTTGTTGTATATGTAGCCAAACAAAATCACTATCTATTTGATGAACTACATCCCCAGAGATCCAAAAGTACTCCACTTTATATACAAAATGCGACTATGATTGATCAAGAACTATTTATATTCCAGTGGCATAATGTAGCCTAAATATTTTTCTTTGAATGAATGTCTATTCTGAAAATGCCTACATAATTTCTTGTTTTCTATTCCCCCCTCCCCCAGGGTTCATTCACTCTCAGTGATGTAGCCAAATATGTGCAGATAGATAAAGACGGGAAAATGAGCTTTGATGTTTTCAAGGCACTGATAAGCAAGATAAGTGGATTATCAGCTTGGAGTGGATTAACAAATCTGGTCTCCTAAACATCCTATGAAGAAGAAGAACACAGAGGAGGAAAAAACCTTTTGAGACCTGAACCAGCAGTACTATGAACATTAAGTATGTCGTTGCACAAAAACCCACTGTTTTTCAAACTAAATTTAGTAATTGCAAAAATATAGAAACCATTTAATAAAATTCTACTGTGGTTTAAAAGCATGTTTATTTGATGATCAGTAAAACCCTAGTAGTGATTTCCCCCAGTAACTTCAAAGGAGTGGGTATAAAATGCTACAGAAGGTTTATCCTAGGGTGGCAATTCCACCTGCTACCTGCAGTTACAAGTGACGCAACCATGGATCCTGAGAATCTTGTGGTTGGTTGAGAGTTTCTGTGGCGAAGAGTGTGAATCGGAAAGTTCTTACTCCAAACCTAACATTAGACACAAACTACCTGGGAATTTAAATCTTAAGAAACGCATGTCCTGAGGATATGTCCTTTTGAGTTTCTTGTATGAGTTACGGCCTCAGAGCCACTTCACTTCAAGAAGGAAACAGCAAAATGCCACACAGACTCCAGCAATTGTATGGAACTATGAACCTTGCCCAGGCCTGGTACAAGTAGTGGAAGTCCCATTTTCTGCCTTTTTTGTTAATAAAGAAGTATTTTCTTCTTTAGTTACTTCAGGCTTCAGTTGAAGCCCATAACCCAACTCCAACAGTGGACCTCAGAAACCCTGCACTGGAGAATACATACCAGGTCTGGATTTTAAGAACAGCTGCTCACAGCCCCAGCATGAAACTGAAATGAACTTCCTAGATTGGGATCCCAGCCTTTTTTGAGCCTGTGGGCACCCTTGGAATTCTGACACAGGATGGTGGGAGTAAATAAAAAATGGCTGCCTCAGGAGGCAGAGCCCCCCCCTCCCCACACACACACAGAGGAAGCCCAAATGCAGGGGACAAGAAGAGTTATTTTTAAAAAATACACAGGGGAAAAGGAGTGTGAGAGAGAATAAAACCAACACTGTGTTGGCAGCTGCTGCCAAGACAATATTATTTTAATCTGCATATCCATTCAGACCTTCAATGGCCAGCAGAAGCCCTGCTGGGCAGAAATCCCATCTGGCCCCACCCACTTTCTGAAAACACTTGGTGGACACCAGGGCTGAGGACAGACTGGCAGTCTGGCCCGTTCTGCCTCCGCTTTAAAAGCAGAGGCAGAGCGGGTGTCCAGACTGCCGCATCTGCCCCGTGGAGGCGCCCCGGACTTACCTCGTCCGGCGGCGTGCTCCTCCCGCAGCAGCCGGGCACCACTTCCAAGTGGTGTCCCAGCAGCTGCGCGTGCGTTCCACCTGCTTCCAGCGGGTGTGAACGCGCGTGGGCAGGCGGAGCCTTGCGGCGTTCTGCTGCCGCCGCCGGAAGCCGCCCGCAATGTGGACGCTGTGGGCGGCTTCCTTGCGGCGGCGGCTAAACGCCGCGCTGTGGGGCAGTTCCCCCCCGCCTTGTTCTGCCGTGCTCCTGTAGCACGGCAGAACAGTAGTCTGTCCTCAGCCCAGGAAAGGTATCAGCAGGAACCATGGTGTCCAGGGGAACCACAATGCCCTAGAAGAATGACTACCTGCAAAAGGGCAATTATGCTACAGTGCCGTTTACTATCCCTAAGTTCAGATTGGGCTCCAGATTTTAAAGCTAAATTACTGAATACTACATCTATTACTAACAAATATCACATTTTAATGTTGTGTCAAATAGCCCTTTTTGTCAGTCCTGAATTTACTGCCCATAAATTTCATTCACCAAGTTACAACTTTACATGAGAGCAAATTTTTCTTTCCAACCAGTCTCTCTATGCTGCTCATAATTTCATAAACCTATATATATACCCCTTCTAGTCACCTCTTTGAAAAAGAATAAAAACATTACTACTTTAATTTTTTCCTTGTGATGAATGTTGTCCAACCCCTTGATTATTTTTGTTTTTATTTAATGTACCTGTTCCATTTCAAAGACATCCTTTCGGAAGTATGGCAACCAGAACTGCCTTCCATTTTATAAATGTGAATACAAGATGTGGTGACCAAAAACAATGTATTATAAATTCATTATTTCCAATTCTACAGCATACTGATATTTTCTATGAGTTTTCATGGTTCCAAGATGAGACCAATTCAGACCCTGTCCGTATGTGAAACACAATGCGTGTTGCCTGGCACTGAAAAATCTTCTGTGGTCCAATGTGAGGTTTAATAGCATTAATTCCAATACCCTACTGTTGACCTTCCTTCATCGTGGAACTATCTGTTCCTCTTTGCCAGAGCCTTGCTTTAACCAGTTATTGATCCATAGTAAGATTTGTACCTCATCACATGACTGCTTTTAGAAGGCTTTAATGAGGGACTTTGTCAAAAGCTTATTAAAAAGTCCCAGCACATACATTTCTGCAACATTTGTGTGGTCTCTCTGGCTGCGGTCACACACACTAAATAATCCACTCTCAATCCACTTTCAGTGCACTTTCAAACTGGATTTGCCAGTTCACACAGTAAAAATCCAGTTTCAAAGTGCATTGAAAGTGCGCTGAAAGTGGATTATTTAGTGTGTGTGACTGCAGCCTCTGTATAGCATATGAAATGATAACAATATTCATTACTGTATATCTGATTATATGATCACATCAAAATACGCACTGTTATTCTTTGTCATTCTTCCTATTCCTATACCAGATTTTTTAAAAACAGCTTTGATTAAAATCAGTTATTTCCAAGGGAAGGCTGACATTATTTGACTCTCAAAAGCTTACACCCCAAAACTCTTGTTGATCTCTAAAGTGCTACAGGACTTGAATCTAGCTTCTATTCTGTAGTCTCTTAACTCTACAATTATAATTTACTAAATACAATGGTATAATCAAGAGCAAGTTTCAAAACAGGTGTCTAAAAAGTGGAAACCACTGCATAAATCCAGGAGGGCAAGAATACTGGTAAAGGCCTTCATAGGTTGTAACAAACTCAGGGTATTGAAAGTAATGGGGAAAATGCCACCTGCTGACAAAAGTATATTTTTGGCACACCCTTTGAATTAATCAAAACATTGTCATTGGATAGCAATCTAAAAACTGAAATATAGTTTAAGCCACAAGAAGTTTTTAAATAACTTTTATTTCATCAGCAAGTGTTGCAAAGCACTTAACCAGCTGTAATACTAACATATGTAATAGAGATACTGATCCTTTAATTACTGCCATTCTGTTTGTAGCTAACAGTGTAATCCTCTGCAGAATTAGTTCAGTCTAAACCCACAGACTTGCACTGAAAGAGGCCCAAACTCCAATTCTCAGGGAGAGAACTCCAGAAAATCTTTCAGTTCAGGCAAAACCTCTTGGTATGTTCACTCATTCTCTAGTAGCAATGAGAACACAATAACTAATTGCTCAAACCATATATTTAGCTGATTCAAACTAGCACCTTTGTACACCATTCCACCAAATCCAAGTTCAGCCTTCATCTGATCTTGGAGGGAAATGCTGATATTGGATTTTACCATCCAAGGTAGGGATGGAAATTACATCCACTTGTCTTCATCTCATTGGACAAGGTTCTCTTACCTTTCCCACCAGAAGCTTCTCCAGTGCCAGGAACAATTATGGAAATTTATAAATGGTTAAGCACCAATAGAGTCTTTTCTTGCTCACCTCTTTGTAGAAGAATCATAACTATGCACTAGGATACCTGTCATGTTTAGTGCGTAGGCAGAAGCTTAGTCTAAAGGGCAGTGTCAGACTAGGCTCTAGGAGACCCAGGTTCAAATTCCCACTCTGCCACAGAACCTTGCTGGGTAACCTTGGGCAAGTCACTGAATCTCACCCTATCTCACCTCACAGCTTTGTGGTTAGGATAAAATGGAGGAGGTTATATGCTGCCCTGAGTTCCTTGGAGGAAAGGTAGGTTTAAAATATACTAAGTAATCTGAAAAAAGCAACATTTTTTCCCTTTTGCAACTGTTTCCACTTATACCTTTTTCCATTTAACCAGCCAGCGGTGGTGGGATTGTTTGGAACAGAAAGGGTTCCAAACAACCCCACCACTGCCGGCCAGATGACTGGGTGTTGGAGGGAACAGCATGTCTAGTGTCCTTTCTGTTTCAAACCCAGCCCTCCCATCACCTGGCCAATGAGGAAGAAGGCTTATTACAGTAGTGACCATGGGGGAAAGGAGAATGAAAGCTGGGGAAAGGAGAATGAAAGTCTTTATGAGTCCCCGGCTTGTAAACTCTAAAACTGGACTGAACTTTGTGTCAAGTAATTGCTGACCCTGCATGAGCCTATGTAGCTCTGGTATTACACCACTGGACACAAGTCAGAGATAGTGAAAAGCAACTTTCTCATAGCAATGAGAAAGTGCACAAGAATTACAGATGCTACCCTCCAGGTTAGCCCTGGAGATCTTCAGACAACAGAGATCAGTTCCCCTGGAGAAAATGGATGCTTTGGAGGGTGGATTGTACACAGGGCTTTTTTTGTAGAAAAAGCCCAGCAGGAACTCATTAGCATAATAGGCCACACCCAATAGCAGAAATTCATTAGCATATTAGGCCACACCCCCATGTTTCCAGAAGTGTGGTCATCCAGCCATACCCACCTTTTGCTTCTTCTTCTGTTTACCTTGTTTGTTGTTAAAACCCAGGGCTTTTCTTGTAGCAGGAACTTCTTTGCATGTTAGGCCACACACCCCTAATGTAGCCAATTCTAATAAGTTTCTGCTGTTAGGTGTGGCCTATTATGCTAATGAGTTCCTGCTGGGCGTGACCAACTTGGGAGCCAGCCGGAACTCCGTTCCTGTGCGTTACCTCCCAAAAATAGCCCTGATTGTACATCATTAGACCCCACTGAGGTTCCTGTCCTACTTAGGCTCCAACCCCAAATCTCCAGGGGTTTCTGAAGGGGTCCTGGTGACCCTAACAAGAATTTATTTACTTAAATTCTCTCTTTCTGCTCACATACAATGCATTTTCCTGTTATACACTTGAAGTGGTTTCCAGATATACAGATTATACTATGAACAAAAACAAAACAAAAAAGACACTATTAAAACCAAAAACAGATTCAGACAAAGAATCTCCCTATGAGTAATGCAACCCCATGCATATTTATCCACATCTAGTAATCAAAGGTAGTAAATGCTGTGCGACAACTTGTGGTATATCCCAAAGAAGTTACCATCCTTTAAAGCATCCTAAAAGGCCGTGGTGGCTCAGAGGTTAAGACGCAGTTTGGCAGTTCGAGACCAGAGTGCTGCATGATGGAGTGAGCTCCCATCTCTGGCCCCAGCTCCTGCCAACCTAGCAGTTCGAAAGCAAGAAATTGCAAGTAGATAAATAGGTACCACTTCGGTGGGAGGGTAACAGCATTCTGTGTGCCTCAGTATTTAGTCATGCCGGCCACTGAAGGACCACTGAAAAGTCTTTGGACAACACTGGCTCTTCGGCTTGGAAACAGAGATAAGCACCACCCCCTAGAGTCAGATTCGACTGGCTTTTGAGCAAGGGAAACCTTTACCTTTACTAAAGCATCCTAAACCCAGGGCTTATTTGAATATCTGTAAAAGGGGGATTTAGTACTTACAACAGGATTCTTAGTGTTTGGGTCAAATTCTGTTGAATTTGCATCTGTAAAATAAAAATGATGGTGTTAATATTTTAGTCATACTAGCAATGTAGTTTAATCATTTTGTATTCATCACAGGGATCCGCCAATTCACAAGTTTTTAAAAAGGAATTATACTCTTTTTTGAGTTTTGCTACCATAACATTAATATATTCCTACAATGAATAAGTAAGAATTGTGCTGTCAAAAATTTAAATTCTTGGGGTTGGCACAATTACCCAAGACCCCTGAGTATACAAAGGAGTGGGGTACGTGCCATTAATTGATGTCTGAAATCAGACAAACTGAAATCAGACAAACTAAAGGTAGCCCTTCAGAAAATATTTTATTTATTTGTTCATTCATTTATTCATTTTATTTCATTTACACCTCGCCCTACCCCGCAAACGGGCCCAGGGCAGCTCACAACATATACTAAAAACAATAAATAGTAATTCATAAAAACA
This sequence comes from Lepidodactylus listeri, assembly GCA_029233225.1. NCBI lineage: Eukaryota > Metazoa > Chordata > Lepidosauria > Squamata > Gekkonidae > Lepidodactylus > Lepidodactylus listeri. Next base: position 77,997,012 of record JARCFY010000001.1, read on the forward strand.
TCGCAAACACATCAATTAAAATCCCAGATGGCAGTATAACAGACTACAGTGACTGCTGCACTAATGTTGGGGGGACGGGGACATTTCTCTCAAAGCCAGAATCAGCTGGTGCCAGTTGGTATCGGGAGTGCCCTAGGCGGATGGTGCAAATGAAGCAGACAGGTGAGCAGGGAAGGCTGGTGTCACAATATGAGTTTTATCACCCAGATTCAGAGGCATATTTTAAAATTACTATTCCTTCCAAATTCTTCCTTGCTTTAGGAATAGCTAATGCGCTGAACAGACAAAATAAACAGGAAATTACTACCTACAAACTTGAAGAAATGACAATGTGCATCAATAAATGAAAACAATCCTATATTAATTTCTGTACACCTGTATCTCTTTGATCTGGACAAATGTAAAAAGCGAACTAGTAGCATTAACTGTTGGTAACTGGAGATACAGAAAACACATCCGACTGATATCACTGATTCCAAAACTGATGCTGTCCAAACTAGTGTTTCTGGCTTGGGAAATACCCGGCAATTTGGGAGCGGAGCCTGGGGAAAGATCTCGGGGGGGGGGTATAATGCCATAGAGTCCACCCTCCAAAGCAGCCATTTTTTCCAGGGGAACTGATATCTGCAGTCTAGTGATCAGTTGTAATTCCAGGGGATCTCCAGACCCCACTTGGAGGCTGGCAACCCTAGCCTAAACACCTTGGACTTCAGATATCAGTATGTCATCTTGGGTTTTGTTTCAGTTTGTTTGGTGATACATATACCACCAGTGCAATGAAGAAATAATCTAGGTGGGATGTAGGGTTTTCCTAAAAATTACCAAGAACTTGCTCTCCAAGTCTATCTCCAGGTGTGATGTGCCATCTCTTGCAGACTCATCTGCCACAGATTATCCATCTCCTGGCATGCTAGCAGTGACATAGAACAAACTGCTGTGCTGCTTCCTACCAGTGATTATCCACTGAGTTTCTGCCATCCCCCATTCTTCCTGGCCACCATTTTAAGACACAGCATTGTCTTAATCATCACAGCAACTTTATCAGAGAGACTAAAAAAGCAATCAGTGTTGGATGCCTGCAGAGAAGTTCTTGGAGATGAAGCAGTAAATGAGATAGCTAACATCTCACTCTCAAACGATACAGCTTTGCATTGCACTGAAAAGATATCTTGTGATATGGAAGCTCAATTTATTCCCAACTGTAAAAGTCAAACTGTCATTTCTTCAAGTTTGTAGGTAGTAATTTACTGTTTATTTTGTCTGTGCAACACATTCTCTATTCCTAAAGCAAGGAAGAATTTGGGAGGAATAGTAATTTTAAAATATGCCTCTGAATCTGGGTCCACACTTCAAATTGATGAATCTACAGATATTTCAAATACAATTTAGCAAGATTTGCTCAATATATCACTGAGGAGAAAGTACTTGAGGATGTGTTCATGGCTCAAAATATATCTAAACAAACAATAAGTGCAGAGAAATTTCAAAGTTTGATGAATACTTTTCAAGGAACCACCTGGATTGGAAGACTATTGTTGGTCTTTATGCTGTTGGTGCTGCCTCAGTGAAAAGCATGTCCCAAAGAACTGCTGCAAAATTCTGCAAATTTGCAAACACTGACTTGCAAGTTACATACTGTAGATTCCATGACATGCCAGCAAACAAACAGATGATTCTTAAACTCTCTGATTGCATAAAAATTGTGAGTCTTATTAAAGCCAATACACTGAACAGCCCACTCTTCAAATTATTTAGTGAGGAGATGGGTACTGAGCTCACAAGACTGTTGCTGTGTAACAAAGTGAGATGGCTATTGCCTTGAAGGTGCTATCCAGAGTCCTTGAGCTGAGAGAGAAAATTAAGTATTACTTGGTTAGCAGGGTTGTTCAGTACCAGTGGCTTGGATCAAGTGATGCACAAGTAGAAACATAAACGGATAGTGCAGTTTTCTTTGTGCAAGATCTTGTGCACCACTTAGTGCCTTCCTCCCTGTATATAATATAATGCCCAGAAACTGTTTGCACAAGATCTTGAGCAAACAGAAATACAAGTGAGGACACTGTAATTTTGACTCGGTGTCCATCTATCTAGGACTGCTCATACAGCTATCACCTTAAGCAGAGTAATTTTGACTCAATGTAAGGAGCTACTATGGTCTTTTTCTTGTATCTCTGCTTGCACAAGAGTTCCAGTGAAAGTGGAAATTTTGTGCTGTATTCAATCTACTGAAAGAATATCAAAACTAGCATACATGGCAGACGTATCTGAGCTCCTAAATAAACTGAATTGGTAGATACAAAGTCCATTAACATCATCCTTCCACCTTGCAACTAAGATAGAAGCTTTCAAAAATAAGTTACTTGTTTTGAAGAAAAAGGTTGATGAGGGAATATTTGATATGTCTTGCTGCTTTTTATTTGTGTTTTAAAGCCTTAGTCTTAGCAATTATTAGGTCCTTAAAACTTACCATAAATGATAAACATAACAGAATGTCTGTACGCATATAAATGTCCTTCTTGGAAAAAGTGAGACTGTTACTATCATGGTCAGACTTGGGTTCTTTGATAGAATGATTTGCGGGACTTAAGATACAAAAGGTTGAAAAAAAACCCATTGTTTTAATCAACAATTTCATAGTAGGCAGTTAAATGTACCTGGCCAGTTCAGGCAATTCCTTGCAAACTCCACTACTGCCAGCTGCATCCCCAAACAAACTCCTATAAGAAAAAAAGAATAATGATGAATGGGAACAACTTTACAATTTTTTCCCAGTCTTTTTACAACAGCATATGCAGTGCTTTGTGGACCAGCAAGTGAAAAGTGGGATATAAATTTAGAAAGCATTTCTTGGCCAAGTCCATCACTGTTACTGGAATTCAGAAGAATCAAAAGGGGCAGAAAGTACTTGTAACTTAGATCAAGGTGATAAAGCAGCCCAGCCTTCCCTTCTACCCTTAAAGACATGTTTCCTGTGCTTGCTAAAGGTGGGGAGTCTCCACTGGCAGACTCAGGCATATTCCTTCCTTCCTTTCCTCTCTAGGAGCAGCAGGAGGAGTGCTTTGGGGGCTGCCCATCCCCCACTGCCCGGGCTCCCCTCCATCCTTTCCCCTTTTGGAACACCAGTGGGCAGCTGCCCAGACTCATCTTGTCCAGCACAGCTGCCACGAGAGCCTCAGCAGCAGCCATGAGCCAGACAACCTCCCTGTCTTCTCCAACTGCAGTGTCTGGACTGTGATGGCATGGGAGTCAGGAATTTTTTTGGAGGGGGGGGGGGTTGCTCCTGATGCAATAGGGGATGCTGCCTGCTGCACCCACACACTGGCTATGGCCCTGATGATGAGAGAGGTGAGGAAGTCCCACTCTGCTTTCCATCAGCACAGATTTTCTGCAGAATCCAAGCCACTGAGTGTGCCCTCATGCTTTATAAATGTAGAATAAATCCATGATCTATGAGAATTATAGTAAAAAAGTAAAGGAGCCTATGCAAGGTTGCACTCAGTCTACTGCTGCTGTAAACATCTTACCAAGGAAAGGCTTCTTCTTTTTTCTTGCCCATGAAATAGCTTGAAGTTTTCCCTCTGTTCCCCTGTGTCCAAAACCTCCAGGGACTAAAATACAACTGAAACAATGTAGAATATAAGGCAAAAAGAAGATGGAATGACACTTTGGATACTCTAAAGTGATACTCTACAGGTTTAACTGGTTGTTTTTTTGAAAATAAAATACTTCTTTTTTATTAATCACAAAGCAGAAAGATTAAGCAGAGGTAGTCCAAGGGATTTAAAAATTCACAGGCACGTTAATGCAATAAATAATATATTATTTGTAATACACAGGGGTCCTTTCGTAAAAAAACAGGTGCAGGAGCTCATTAGCATAACTCATTTGCATATGCCACACCCCCTGACGTCACCGGAAGTGTCAAAAGGCCACACATCCCTGATGTCATGGGCAGTGTGTCAGAAGGCAAGGAGGGAGGGAGGGAGGGAGGGGGAAGGAGGGAAAGGAACAGGAAGGAAGGTAGGTAGGTAGGTGGGGGAGAGAGAAGAAAAAAAGAAAGAAAGAAAAAGAAAGAAAGGAAGGGAGGGGGGAAGCAAGAAAGGGGGGAAGGAAGAAAGAAAGGAACAGTAAGATAGGTAGGTAGTTGGGGGGAGAGAGAGAGAAGAAAGGAAGGAAGGAAGGAAGGAGGGAGGAAGGGAGAGGGGAAGGAAGGGGAAAAGGAAGGTTGGTAGGTAGGTGGGGGGAGAGAGAAGAAAGAAAGAAAGAAAGAAAGAAAGAAAGAAAGAAAGAAAGAAAGAAAGAAAGAAAGAAAGAAAGAAAGAAAGAAAGAAAGGGAGGGGGGAAGGAAGAAAGGAAGGAAGGAGGGAGGAAGAAAGGGGGAAGGAAGAAAGAAAGAAAGGAACAGTAAGGTAGGTAGGTAGTTGGGGGGAGAGAGAGAGAGAGAAGAAAGGAAGGAAGGAAGGGAGAGAGAGAGGAAGGAAGGGAGAGAGGAAGGAAGCGACAGGAAGGTAGGTAGGTAGTTGGGGGGAGAGAAAGAGAAGAAAGGAAGGAAGGAAGGAAGGGGAGAGGGAGGGAGGAAGGGAGAGGGAAAGGAAGGGGGAAAGGAAGGAACAGGTAGGTATGTAGGTAGGTGGAGGGAGGGAGGGAGGGAGGGGCGCTTCTCCCCCCACTAGGGCTGGCGTTTCCCTCCCCCCCTTGCTTGGGCCTGAGTGGCCTTAAGCCACTCAGGCCCGGCTTCTCCCTCCCCGGGAATGGTGGCCCCGGGGCCGGCGACTGGGGGAGGGAGGGGGCTCTCGGGCGGGGCCGGCGGCCAGCCGCCGCCCCGGACGAGAGAACTGGGCGAGGGAGGGGACTTGGGGCCGGCAGCCAGCCGCCGGCCCGGGGGGAGAGAACTGGGCGAGGGAGGGCGAGGGAGGGGACTCGGGACCGGCGGCCAGCCGCCAGCCCGGGGGAGAGAACTGGGCGAGGGAGGGCGAGGGAGGGGACTCGGGACCGGCGGCCAGCCGCCGGCCCGGGGAGAGAACTGGGCGAGGGAGGGCGAGGGAGGGGACTCGGGGCCGGCGGCCAGCCGCCAGCCCGGGGGAGAAAACTGGGCGAGGGAGGGCGAGGGAGGGGACTCGGGGCCGGCGGCCAGCCGCCAGCCCGGGGGAGAAAACAGGGCGAGGGAGGGGACTCGGGACCGGCGGCCAGCCGCCGGCCCGGGGAGAGAACTGGGCGAGGGAGGGCGAGGGAGGGGACTCGGGACCGGCGGCCAGCCGCCGGCCCGGGGAGAGAACTGGGCGAGGGAGGGCGAGGGAGGGGACTCGGGGCCGGCGGCCAGCCGCCAGCCCGGGGGAGAAAACAGGGCGAGGGAGGGGACTCGGGACCGGCGGCCAGCCGCCGGCCCGGGGAGAGAACTGGGCGAGGGAGGGCGAGGGAGGGGACTCGGGACCGGCGGCCAGCCGCCGGCCCGGGGAGAGAACTGGGCGAGGGAGGGCGAGGGAGGGGACTCGGGGCCGGCGGCCAGCCGCCAGCCCGGGGGAGAGAACTGGGCGAGGGAGGGCGAGGGAGGGGACTCGGGACCGGCGGCCAGCCGCCAGCCCGGGGGAGAGAACTGGGCGAGGGAGGGCGAGGGAGGGGACTCGGGACCGGCGGCCAGCCGCCGGCCCGGGGAGAGAACTGGGCGAGGGAGGGCGAGGGAGGGGACTCGGGGCCGGCGGCCAGCCGCCGCCCCGGAGGAGAGAACTGGGCGAGGGAGGGGACTTGGGGCCCGGGCCGGCGGCCAGCCGCCGCCCCGGGGAAGACGACTGTGCGAAGACGACCTCTGAAGACGACTGCTGCTGCTGCTGCTGCTGCTGGGCGCGCTCGTCGCCGCCGCCGCCGCCGTTGTTGTTACCGCCGCCCCCAAGGCCGTGCTGGCCTCCGCCCCGCTCGCCCCTGCTGGCTGAGACGGAGGTGGCTGCGAGGGAGGCGCCGCCGCCGAGGAGGAAGAGTACGAGGCCGACCCGGCGCCGCCGCCGCCCGCCCCCGTTGAGCCCCGGGGAAGACGACTGGTCGAGGGAGGGGGCTCTCAGGCGGGGCTGTGTTCTCAGACGGGGCCGGCGACTGGGGGAGGGAGGGGTTGAACGGGGGGAGGCTTTCTGGCGGGGGGCGGGGCCCGCTCCCTCTCTCCCGGAGCGGCGCTCCGGCCCGCTCCGGCCCCAACGGAGCCCTGGTAATACAAAACATTTAAAAATGGTTCTAGAAGGAGAAGGATACATACTTGCATACAGGATTCTAAGACCTGAGAGTTGGTGCAGTGTAGTGACTAACAGTACAATCCTAAATGGAGTTACATCCTTCTAAGTCCAATGTCTGCTCAGGATTGCATGATAAGGTTCAAACTAGACATCACATTGTTTTAACAAGTTGAGTTTGGGTTTCCCTGACCTAACTCGCATTCCCTACAGCCAGATGCCAGCTATGGGAAACTAATTGCTCAAGCTCTTCAGGGGCCCTATTCAGATGAGTACTGCAGCTTGGAGAAGAAAGATCTTCAGCTCCCCCACCCAGTGTTTTCCCTACACAAAATGGCTGGGGGGCATTATTTGCCAAGGGGCTGCATGTGCACTGAATACTAAACATATAATAACACCCCCAGGCCATTTTGGGTTGGAAAGACAGCCCACAAAAACCCTCCTGCCTTCGTACCACAGTTCCAATGTGGATCAGGCCCCTGCAGCACTTGGTAACTTAGATCCTTGCACACATGTCTTAGGATAACTGAGAGTTCGTGGTTAAACATACAATCTACTTTGGCTTGAGGTACTTGGGTACAAATCACAACATCTCCACTCCAACTCTTCTTCCATGAATTTAATAGGTGGTTTTAGATAAACTATTGTCTCTTAGTTCCCCCAGAGTGCTTACTAAACTGGAAATGAGTGATGGGAAGCTTGGCCTCCTGATTTATCACATTTATAATCTTAAAAAAATTATATCAACTGAAATCGAAAGGAATTAACTACGCAGTTTTAAGAATTGCTGGATCAAACCAAGATCTATCTAGTCTAATATCCTTCGTCCAACAGCAGCCAGCCAAATGCCTTAGGAAGCTCCCCAACTGGCCACTGAAATAATGTTTACACTGTCAAGTCTCCAGCACCTGAGAGCTACAGTTCTTCTCTACCCAGCATTTCCTTTCAGCCACTAGCTATTGATTTAACTATTTCCTAAAAAATTCTCTAATGCATCAAATCTAATAGCTTTTATTACATCTTGAGGCAATGAATTACATAAATTAACCATTATGTGAAGAAGCATCTATTGTGATGGGGAAATGCAGGATGTCTTGATCAATACTCTGAGAGGTCCTGGTCTCAAAGAAAACACTCTAGTCTGGGAACCAAGCGATAAAATCCTTGGGTTTCAGGCTGAAAGGAAATGGTTCCCTTTATGAAGCCAAATAAGTAGGATAGCAATAACCATTTGCCCACCTGCCAGGAAGAATCAAGACAGATCGATTTGGGGATAACCTGAGTTAGAACCATAGAAACTCAGGACACGCTTTTGATTATGGCTAGGTACAGGGAATGGTGGGAAGCATGGAGACTCAACTTCCATTTCAGGCAGGGGTCATTTTGTAGAAAAAGAGGTGCAGGAGCATCATCAGCATTAATCATCAGCATTAATTATTTGCATATGCCACACCCCAACATCTCCAGAAGTGTGTCAGAAGGCAACACCCACTGCTCAGGCTCCACCCCAAAAATCTTCAGGTATTTCTGGTTCAGACCAATTGTCTATAGCCCAGCTTCCTGTTTCGAACAGTAGCTAGTCAGATGCCACAGGGAAGCATGAAAACAGGGCCATCAGATGGCCTCACCTGCTGACCACTCCTCAGCAGCTGTCAATCAATGGAATGCTACTCATGAATTGGCTATTGTAATGACAGACCTACCCTCTATAAATCTGTCCAACCCCCATTCAAATCTATCTAAACCAGCAGCCATCACTGCACCTTGTGGCACTGAGTTCCATGAGTCAGCTATCCATCACAAGAGAAAGCTCTCTGCTCATACCACCATCATGCTTAAATAAGAACATAAGAGGAGCCATGTTGGATCAGGCCAATGGCCCATCCAGTCCAACACTCTGAGTCACATAGTGCCCAAAACCCAGGTGCCATCAGGAGGTCCACCAGGAGGGCCACAACTCTAGAAGCCCTCCCACTGCTTCCCCCCAAGCACAAAGAATTCAGAGCATCACTGCCTCAGACATAAGAATATAAGAGAAGCCATGCTGGATCAGGCCAATGGCCCATCCAGTCCAACACCCTGTTTCACACAGTGGCCAAAATCCAGGTGTAATCAGCAGGTTCACCAGAAGGGCCAAAACTCTAGAAGCCTTCCCACTTGGAAGGGCAGATAAGTCTGCAAGGGTTGTATGTGGGGGGAATTTTAGCTGAGTTCTGTTGGATGGTATTGTTTTGCAGTGTTTCAGTATGAACCAGTGACTTTTTTGGAGAACGGCAGATCTGCTGGAGGAATAACTTCCTCAAACTGGCTCTATTCTTATGCTGAAATCCGAACTTTCCTGAGACTAAATTGCATGAAAAGCGAAGTTATTTCTGAGTAGACCTACGTTGGATTATATATATATATCCATGTATCATAATTCCCCCCAGGATCCCTTTATCTTCTTTTTGGCTGAGCAGCCCTTTTTCTTTCTTTGCTTTTCTGTCTGTCCCAACCAGTTGTTTAAATGTATATAAACATATGCTGACTCAGTCTAGGGTTCTGAGGGAATGACTGAAATCCTTCTTTTGTCTTTATTTGATAATGGTACATGAGAGGCTGATGGTAATTCAAAACAAGCAAACTTTTATTTTACTAATGAGGGGAAATTGTCAAGTAGGTATCAGGTTTTGGCTTAGAAGATGAACAGGCAACAGGAATGAGGTAACTTTGTATAAATATAAACAATAGATGTTTGCCACTAACAAGTAACTGTTTAGTTGTGTAGACAGGTCTTTAAACACTGAGGGGAGAGATTTCTTGGCAGTCTCTGCTTAAATAAACAAGCATAAGCTTCTTTGTCTCAAAGACATGTAAGTTGTTGAAGGCAGGAACATTCACACAAGTTCCAGTACCCCTTCTTAACTACTTGATAGAGATCACCCTCCCCTTTACTAGGAGCTATTTCCCTCAGACTTGAATGGAAATTCTTCTTGATCCTCTCACTCTCTTTACCTTCCTTCCCAGTCAACTGACACGCTCAACTGTTCTTCTGACTCTCTCAACTGTAGAATGCCGTGTGAATCCCCTATCATTCAAGATTCTCAGACCCAGTTAAAGCATTATCCATCTACTGTCTGTCACACCATCCATAATACTTTCCTCAAATTTGAAGAAAGCATTGTTTTAAAAGTCGTATATGTCATGAAGCCTCATGACCATCATAGTTCTTCAAAGATTCTGAACATTCCAATGAAATTCTACAGATGCTGCTCCAAGAACCAGTAACTTAATGCAGAACTTTAATCAGCAGACGTCATAATGTTTCTCATTCAATAAAAAGCTTGAAATGAAAAAACTGCAAAGATAGCCATGCCAAGTTAATCAAACTATACTTGTACATAGTCTTTTAAATTAAAAATGAAAAAAATAAAGTAATGGACATTATTAAGTGACAAGAAAACCAAATTATAAACCTTTTAAATTATATGAGCTCAAAAATACCAAACACCACTTACTCTGATTTGCATAATTTTTGCCAGGCTTGATGGAATTTCACTGGATTCTCAGCTTCTGTATTATGTTCAAGATCTGCTGAGTCTATATACTAATTAAGAAACACACACACACACACATAAAATGATGTAATAACTATTTCCATATTTTCCTCTTACTTTATAAATAAAACCCACTGGACTTTCCAGTAACTGTGCATGAAAATCACCACCACCATCACAGAACTTTACAGAACTTGAGTTGGACCTTGCAGATCCATTCTTCTAATGGCAGATTTTCCCCACGGCACAAGGAACCTTCGCTTGAAGCATGAGGCTCTTTTACTAGCAGAAAAGTTTCTTGCATTAGTGGAAGAGCCAAGGGAAAGCAGTGATGTGAGTTGACTTGATTCACAGGATCTACAGTATCCTGCTAAAGTTCCTAGGCTGTGGACTAAGAATTATTCAAGTACTCCTTTTGCTAGAGGCAGCCTTGCCTGTCTACATCATTATTTTAATTCTCTGAAAGTAAAAGACTAAATAAAATTGTAGCTTTACATTTTACCTTTTTCAACAGTGGTATAAGTCAATAGGAAAACATGATATAGACACAGAGCACCGCAAGAAACAAAACATGAGCTAATTGTTGTCTGACTTGTAAAACAGAAAAGGAGCTAAACATCTGTTACCACTGCTGCCTGATTCTTCACAACATAAACATTCACAACAGGACATGAAAACACTCTTTCATAGATTTAAGTTTTGTCAAATGTTGTTTTCTTTTCTTTATAATTACAATTTGAGACCTTTACATCATTTTATGTTTTACTTGGAAAAGGTACTACTCACTGACGATGATAAAACAGTTACATTTCTATCTCAAGCAGCATAAAAAATTCCACTGCAAAAGTACTATGATTATTCTAATTATCCTCCCCCTCAATAACACCCCCCCCAATTTAAAATTATGTGTGGGCAATCAAATTTAGAATGCCACTGAAATTACGTTTTACAGAAAATTTGATTACAAGATCTGCTTCCATCAAGGCATTTTAAACAGATATGTAGTAGCTGCAATGGACAACAGCAACGGGCAAAGTGTACAAACAACAATTTTAGGTGCCTGACTGGAAAAACATTTTATATTGGCTTCTAAAAATCTTGAATATTTTATGGGATATTTTTCTGTGCACACACACACACACACACACACAAATGCAAAACTTACTTTCATTTGCCCTTTGGTTCTCTTTTCCTATTTTTAACACCATCACCCCTGTTTAAAGAATTACCGTCTTCCCTATGAGTGACTCCTGGATAGGTCAATGGGTATTCAACACAGTAATCGTGTGGAAATACACTAGATTTCCAAAACTGAAATCATTTATATGACATCATTAGTAAGGTCCCTAACAATGCCATCCTAGGCAGTTACAGCCTTCTAAACCCAATAATTTCAATTAATTTAGAGTATAGCTCAGCTTAAGGCCAAACTTTATATGAATTCACCACAGGAACTTTCAGCCATACTGCAATTCCCCAGCTGCAATTCCCCAGTGACTATGGTACATGGGGAAGACAGGATCCCCTCCTGAAGGCAGTCCCAAGCTGAATCTGCTAGCTACAAAATGTACAGTATAATCCAGAAAACATTTGCACATATTCTTCCCACAGAGTAATCTTGGCGGGGAGGGCAGGATATAAATCAATCAAATAAACAGATTAATTAAGTGCAAGTAAATATACTTGGCCACTTGTTAATCATTTCTTTAGAGCTTAAGGCTGTAAGTAGCATTTGTTGACTTAATAGTAAGTATTTGCCAAGTATATGCTGCTCCCTTCATAACACAGTTTTTAAACAATTACTTGAAGTTACTTTATAGCTCTATGCCTCTGAAGTCCTGAATTATTTATACTTTATTGCTCAACTACAGCTATTTGATGAAGTCAAGCCATCAAGTGAAAGAAATGAAAGAAAAAGAGATCAATACTCACCATTAAATCAAGTCTGTGATTAATTGCCAAAGCTGAATGTTCCAGGGCCTTGAAAACAGAGGTATAGCAATCACTCAGTTTTGTGTACTTGCCAACCAGAGCTACAGAACATGTCTTCAGCATCCTCTCATACCTGACAATATAAGTTATCATTCAATGCACCCATCACCACAAGTAAAATCATCAAAACGTTTTTCGCTTTTAATATATAAAAGTTTTAAAAAATCATTATAGTTCTTCCTATGAACAAAAATACAAATAACTTGTAGCTCTGTTAGAACTATGGTTGCCAGGCTGACCTTCCTTTTAGGGACGGCATGACACTCTGCCACAGACAACAGATTTTGGAGGAGCAGTAAAAGGCAGCGCGACCAGTTGTTTAGTTTATCAATATATCTTTTTTCACAGAAAGACACCATTTAGATTTTCTGCACCAGACACCTAAATGTTTTGCACTATAACTGAGGGCTGCAAACCTAAGCAAACATATTTAGAAGAAAGGGCCACTAAAATAACTGGGGCTTCCTTTTGAGTAAATATGACTGGGGCCGGGTTCAAACAGGAATAACAACAGTTATTTCAGCTGAGAATTTAGTTGTTAGAGTTATTGTGGGGGCGAAACCGTATCACATAAGTTGAGAAAACAACTGGGATGTACAAATGGGGACCCTTAAAGGCCTGCTGGACATGCTGCAGCAAGGGGTGACTTCTTCACAGACTCAGCCTAACTCAGAGCTCTTCAGTTTTTGCTGTGATACAAATGAAAAGCTGAGGAACAACACGCAGTGATCAAGCTAAATAATATTTTTCATGGAAAACAATATGGTAAAAATGTTCTACTCTGTGGCATTTTGTCAAAAAAAAATAACGTATAAAGTTTAAAAATAATACTCAATAAGTCATTTGGCAGGTTTCCCAGAAATTTATGATCGCCCTGGAAGTACAATGATACATCTGTGCAGTTATCACACACACACACAAATGCTAGCATGGTCCTTTACAAAAGTGGGGCAAGAAGATGCTCTAGTGCAAATGTTAAAGATTTGGGCAGATGGAAAGAAACAAAACCAGCAAAAAGAAAGCAGTACCTATCTGCCATTTTTTTCCATTTGAAAAGAACATCACTTGGTTGGTCATCAATTGGCAGGTTCAGTCTCTCTTTAAAGTATTTAATTATGCCTTGCTCTTCCAACAGGATTGGCACCCGATAAGTAGAAGAAACATCATGGATGAATATTACCTACAAAAAGACTTTAATTACTGATATCTGAAATTTTAAATAAAACATGAGACCTATTAATCTATTGTTCCTTTAAACCTTGCCAGACTACTTACCCAGAAGGAAAAATGGGGAAATAGGCCCCTGATTTAACTAAACAGCAGATTTTAATGGAAGTATTTATATCATTTTAATACAAATACTTAATAAAAATCAGATGGCAGGCACGATCTTGCAAGAGGTGTTCCCCTATCCCACACATGAGAACACCTCTTTTAAGATTTGTTTCTAAAACTGTGCCAGCTACGATGTATGCAAGCATTATTTAAAAACAAAGACAGCATCTTTATCTTCAAAAATGTTTATTTATTTCAATGCAAAATTATGCAGATTTAATACATATTATTAATTTTAGTCAATCAGTCAATGAATGATCTAAAAATGAAACTCTCAATGCACTTACTATGGAATACGTCCCCTTATACACAGTGGGACTTACTTCATAGTAATCATACACAGGACTGCGCTAAGCAGGTTTTATAATCAGTTCATAACCCTAGAGAATACAAAAATAAGAATGCATACATTATTATTGTTTTATAAGCCTACATGCATTCAAGAGGTTTCTTAAGGATGTTGTGCTATCTTATTCTACACTATGGAAAAAAGCTGAAGAAAGATCCAGAGAACAAAACAGTACCATTAAGGATGACAAGGTTATAGGCTGAGAACGGACTGGCAAAATGAAGCCCAAGGGAAGCGGGGCAAAAAGACCCAGGCTGAGTTGTCGCAGGGCTTTCTGTTCGCACTGCATAGACTGGTGCGGGACCATACTGGGGAGGAGGTGGAATAGAGCGTTCGCACTGTGGGGCAGCCCCTGGTGGTGCCGCCATGGTGGCATGCGGATTTGGTCCGTTTTGCCAACCTGCGCGTAGGCGAATGGACACATAGGCGCAGCAGCCGGATCAGCGGGTTCACATTACCAGCGCTGCTTGATGTGCAGCTTATTTGCGTCCACACTGCCAGGAAGCGGGATGAATGCACACCCAGATGGCTTGACACCAGTTTCACCAGGTAACTTTTTAAAGTGGGATGAAAGCGCTTCAGGACGGGGTGACTGCGGCATGGCAATGCCAGGCAGCTGTGGCTGTGTGAACAGGCTCTCTTAATCCGCTTGCAAAGCAGGCCTATATTGAGCCAAACTGCCAGTTTGAACTCGGCCATAGATGAGCAATAGGGCTGCCAAGTCCAACTTGGGAAATATCTGGGGACTTTGGGGGTGGAGCCAGGAGACTTTGGGGGTGGAGCCAGGAGAAAGGAAGTGACATCATTTTGTGATGTCACATCCTGTGATGTTGCTTCCACATGCTGACACATGAATTCATGAAGTTTCCTAATACTGAATCAGGCCATTGGTCATCAAGGTCAGTACTGACTACTCAGACTGGTAGTGGCTCTCCAGGGTCTCAGGCTGAGATCTTTAATGTCACCTATTACCTGATCCTTTTTTAGCTGAAGAGGCTGATACCTCCTGCATGTCAAGCAGATGCTCTATCACTGAGCAACGGCCCTACTGAATCCTTCCTCATCTCGGCAGAATATGAAGCACTAAGTGCTACACAAGTGCTAAATATGATTTTCATATCATAAGAACAGGAGAGAAGCCACAGTGGATCGGCCCATCCAGTACAGCCCATCCAGTACAACACTCTGTGTCACAACAGTGGCCAAAAATACCAGGTGCCCTCAGGAGGTCCAGCAGCGGGGCCAGAACTCCAGAAGCCCTCCCACTGTTGCCCCCCAAGCACCAAGAATTCAGAGCCTCACTGCCCCAGACAAAGGGTTCCATTTAGACCTTGTGGCTAATAATAGCCACTGATAGACCTCTGCTGGATGGGGACAGAGAGAGACAGACAGACAGACAGACAGACAGAAAAAAGAAAGAGGGAGAGAGAGAAGGGAAAAAAACTGGCAGAGGCACTTACTTCCATTTAGACCTTGTGGCTATAATAGCCACTGATAGACCTCTGCTGGATGGGGACAGAGAGAGAGAGAGACAGACAGACAGACAGACAGAAAAAAGAAAGAGGGAGAGAGAATGAAAAGAGCTGGAAGAGAAACTCACCTTGCCAGCCACATGCAAAAGCAGCTCCTTCAGTCCCTCCTTAATCTCGGACCTCTCTTGCTGTGGAAGCTCTCTTGCTGACTTCTTAAAGGGGAAATGTCTGGCGAGGCTTTTTACTGCAGGGCAGGCTCTCTGCAGACATTTCCCTTTTAAGGCAGCCATTTTGTCCCCCGGTGGCCAACTTTGGAAAAGCGGGAGATAAGCACTAAAAATCAGTGTTTCCCCCGCCCTACCGGGGGACTTGGCAGCCCTAATGAGCAAATTCTCTTTTTAGTGACATAAGCATTTTGTAAATTTCTTTTAAATAATGTCCCTATATCTGTATTTTACAAATGACCTTGTAATACATTGACAGTAAAACATGTTTTTTAAATGGCTAAAACTGTGAATGACTCTCCCTGCATTCAGTCTACAAAACCAAAAGCCTGATTACTCAAGTATCTCCACTGAGAAGGTACCACTTTGCCTCAAATCAGGCATTCAAAACCACATACAATGTATACATACAGAAGAGAATGGAATGATGCCCACTGTACCTGTACTACATTACATGTACTGAGTTGCTTCTGTACCAAATATAGCTTTGTTTTTTAGTATGGGCAGTTAGTATCTGTTGCTGTAAAAAAGTTCCTACTACATACTTTTTGCTTTTTAATGTGTTAAGTTAATACTTATGCTGTGCGATTGGTTTTCAGATTTTTACAAGTCAAATCCTGTTGCACTGTCTACTGGACGTCCCACCCTGTGGATTGTATTGATTTGTTCTGTGTAATCTGCTTTGTGCCACATACAGGAGGAAGAAGGACTATAAATAATATAAATAAAATAAATAAAATAGTGTTGTTTTTAGGGTTTGGTGCTATAGATCTGTTTTAGCTTAACTATTATATTTGTAACATGCATATTTTTATATTTGAATTTTTGTCAACCTTGAGTCCTATGAAAAACAAAGTGCAAGGTATAATTTTTAAACAAATATAAATAAATAAATGAAGAATCAGCCTCTAAGCTTTTTATGTTCAAAATAATAATGCTTGTTATTATTCTTTGGTTAATAGCAAGAAAAATTACAAGTCTTTTTTTTTAAATACTGGTGTGTAAAGATACAATACTGACCTCTGCTGGATTATACTGGACCTTGATTCATATACTTGTCTAGGTATTTACTGATTTTTCCTATAGTTAATGTTACATGAAATACAGGAGATTATAAATAATAAAGTATGAAAATTCTGAGAAGTATAAAGGACTTGAAGTAGAAAAGTGTCCACAGGTTCGGAAAGAATGAAATCCCCCCAATAAACGACTGCTTACTGTTCTTGAACAATGAATATCCAAAAATCTACTCCCTCTCTTGAACTAAGAAAAAACTAGAAATTAGTTGCAAGCCTGAATGTTGCTATATTGAAGAGCCAACAAACCTGTTCAGGTTCTACATGACAAAACATGGAGATTTTTTCTTTCACAGCCATTTCAATAGGCTTAGTACTTCTGCAGACTATCTGTCAAAATAAAGACAAAAAGGTAAGCAACAAGTGCTGGTTGTAGAAAGACAGTTTAAAGAATTGTATGGTAGACACCACCCAAAACATCAACAAAGTAATTCAATTATTATTACATTTATATTCCACCTTTCTATTGTGAAAGAACTCTAGGCAGCATATACCGGAGATTCCTAAGAGATTTCCCATCCAGGAAAAACATAAAAGTTTTGCTAAAACTGAAATAAAGGGAGAATTCCTTATCAAAATTTAATTAAACTGCACTGCAGTCTCTGTGCATTCAGCCATCTAGATAACATGTTGTTCAACACTGTACTATATTTTTGGCTACACATACTATGGCTGAGGACAGACTGGCAGTCTGGCACGCTCTGCCTCCGCTTTAAAAGCGGAGGCAGAGTGGGCATCCAGACTGCCACATCTGCCCCGTGAAGGCGCCCCGGACTTACCTCGTCTGGCGGTGTGCTCCTCCTGCAGCCGCCAGGCACCACTTCCAAGTGGTGTCCTGGTGGCTGCGTGCGCATTCCACCTGCTTCCGGCATGTGTGAACGTGCATGGGTGGGTGGAGCCGCGCAGCGTTCCGCCACTGCGGGCGGCTTCCTTGCAGCGGTGTCTGAACACCGTGCTCCAGGGCAGTTCCTTCCCGCCTTGTTCTGCCGCGCTCCTGTAGCACGGCAGAACAGTAGTCTGTCCTCAGCCTATGTTTCATTTGTTAAATGAGTACATTAAAATTTACTCTTATAACACCAGCAGGATTAGAACCTGGGGAAAGGATCAAGTGACATCTTTATAACAGCAGGACAAGGAAGGCTGTATTAAAGATCAAGCTAGTGCACAAGAGAAAGATTAAAGAAGTCTGAAATATATGATGACCCACACACTAGAGGAACAGTAACGAAACAAGAAAAGCTAGGAGCAAGTAAGAAAAAGCTAGAATGGGGAACTATATTAACAACAAGAGTGATACTAAGACCACAGCAGGCTCCTCAGGTTGCCATCTTATAGTACTGCTGACAAGCTAACCAAAAGAAAACCAGTGTGGTGCAGCAGCTAGACTAGGAGTTGGAAGACTCAAGTTTAAATCCCCACTCTTCCATGGAAGCCTGCTAGGTAATCTTGGGTCAGTCACACTTTCATCCTAAACTACCTCACAGGATTATGCAGAAGATACTGATGGAAGCTGCTTTGGGGCTCCATCAGGGAGAAATGAAGGGTATAAATGAAATAAATAAAAATAAGATAAGATAAAGTATGATTAACTAACTTATGTATGCCTCCTCTTGAGAAGCCTAATGTATACTCCCTGCTATATTTAAGGAAACAGCTGGAAGAGCCTACTAGGCATACAGCTGTTCAACAGTAAGCATCTGGCATATCAAGACATAAATGTAACATCAACCTATGCAACATCAAAGAATAGACACATTTAACAGACAGTTTTGGGCATGCAGATCCAAATGATGTTTTCTTGATTTTTAAAAAAATTCTACACAGCTGAATTGCATGGACTACACTGTATATGCTGATGGTCCTCTCTAACTTGCACTCTTTTCATTATATTGGTTTTCCTTTGAAAATAAACATTCAGATTTTATCAAGCTCACCAAGTCAGGAGACAGACCAAGACCTCTTAAAGCCCGGACACTATTCTGAGTAGGCTTCGTTTTCTGTTCTCCAGTAGCATTCGGCTGAAAATTTTGTAGCCATAGAGGGGAAGGAGGGGAAAAACATTTTTGTTTTTAAATCCAGGAAATGTAGGAAGACTACAAATATATGCAATGTTTACTTTCTTATCAAATCTAAACCTATTTTACTGCTTTAACATAAAATAAATAATTTATAAGTTAGCATATTAGACTTATTATTTGGCATATTTATGACATTTAAAAGTTTTCTACGTGCAAAATTACAAACATTCCCAGTACTACAGAGAACTGCAAACTGCCACACCTTATGCTGTTTTAGCATGTGTTTCTCTCATACAAGAGGCAGGAAAAACATAAAAGTTGAAAATAAAAAGAATAAACTTCAAGGCAAAGAAAAGGAAGTATATTTTTTGGACAGTGTGGACAATCTCAAACAGTCACAATAGGATTAAAAGCATATTTGGATATTGTATTAAACTGTGTAACACTAAAACACTGAACTATTCAATAGAGTATAATCATCATACACATTATAGCACACTGTGTATACAATTAGTCATATTTAAACACTATACAGTTAAAATACTGCATGTCTACAGTATATGTAAGAATAATCTATATATCTAATAGCCACTCTGTGTTTTCTGTGCAGATACTTATTTCCACCAACAGAGGGCTCACTCTCCCCCAACAGCTTTTCCTACATAGTGAGGGGCCTTCTTGGGTTTGCAGAAAAATCCAAAAAGTAAAACAAAACAAAACAAAACAAAAAACCCCTTCAGGGACAGTTGAATCCCCCCCAATACCTTTTGAAATGGCCTCCACAGGGATCTACTTCAGACATGGTGAGAGATTAGAATGGGGGGGGGGGCTTCTAACTGGCTCTGTCAGTAAAAGGGAGGGGGACGGGCCCTTTCCAGGCCTATTTTGGCTTTTGAGGGAGGGAGCCTTGGGCTAGGCCTGACAAGGGTGGAGTCCAAGAAGGGCTGGGTTTGGGGAAGGGAGAGGCCTCAGCTGGGAATAATGCCACAGAGTCCACCCTCCAAAGCAGCCATTTTCTCCAGGGAGACAGAGCTCTGCTGTCTAGAGTCCAGTTGTAATTCTGGGGGTTTTCCAGGTCCTGCATGGAGATTGGCAAACCTAGGCCTTGCAGCAGTCTAGGGTTGCCAGGTCCCCCCTGACTTGCATGACTCAACTAGGCCCGGCTGCTTGCTACTGTTCAGCAGCAGCCACCCTATGAAAGCCAGTGAGGTGCAGCAGTTAGAGCTTCAAAGTAGGGTCTGCAAGACCCAGGTTCAGATCCCCATCTTGCAGTGGAAGCTGACTGAGTGATTTTTGACCAGTCACATACTTTCAGGCTAATTAACATCACAGGGTTGTTGTGCAGATAAAAAGGAGGAGAGAATAATGTAAGCTGCTTTGGTCTCCTCTGTGGAGAAAGTCTGTAATTTTCCTAGGTAGAGGCTGTGGGGGAGGGGGATGGAGACAGAAAGCTGAAGACAGAGAGGCAGATAAAGGTAGGTTGGCTGTTGGGTGGGAAGGAAATAGGGTTGCCAACTTCAGGTAGGGAAATTTCTGGACATTTGAGGGGTGGAGCCTGGAGAGGGTGGGATTTGAGGAGGAACTTCAAACCGGTGTAATGCCATAGACTCCACCCTCCAAACCAGCCATTTCCTCCATGAGAACTACCATTGCCTGCCTCCAGGTGAGGGCTGGAGTTCACCCAGAATTACAACTGCTGTCCAGGTGACAGAGGTCAGTTCCTCTGGATAAAATGGCTGCTTTGGAGGGATGAGTCTATGGCAGTATACCCTGCTGAGGCTGCTTGCCTCCCAAAGCCTCAGTATCCCAAGGCTCTACCCCCAAATCTCCAGGAATTTCCCAGCCTGGAGCTGGCAGCCCTAAGGTGAATTGATCTCTATAGCTGGGAGATCCGTTGTAATTCCCAGAGCACTGCCACTGCTGCTGTGGGGGGAGAGGAGGCGGGTGGGTGGCTGGGAGTGCCACCACCAATGTTCCCTCTAAGCTGTGGAGTCTTGTGAGCAAAAATACTACTTTGTGAGCTACTGGCACTAAAGCTGTAAGCGAGCGATTTGGCTCCTGCATACATTAGTTTGCTCTGGGGCCATCCTTCCTGAGCTAAGACAAAAATCTGTGAGCCGGAGGCTAAAAAACTGTGAGCTAGCTCACACTAACTCAGCTTAGAGAGAACACTGGCCACCACCACTGCTGCTACTATGCAGGGTGGGGGAGGAATCAGGCAGGAGGCTGGGAGAGTGATGGGGGCAGAAAGAGAGAGTGATGGGGTGGGGGGCAGAAAGAGTGATGAGGTGGGGAGGCAGAAAAACAAAGAAAACTATGACAGGTCAGTAAGAGAGGAAGTCACATGCATGGAGGAGAGACAGAGTGTAAGAAAAGAGGTGCAGAGGGGAGAAATAGTGTGAGAGGTAGGAGGGGAGGGGAGGAAGCAAAAGTATAAGGAATGGGATAACCATCCCACAAATTTCTTGTGGGTCTCCACTTGTCATTCTCTAATGATGCAAACTGACTTACAGAAAAATATCCATACTATACTGGTTTGCAATAGTTAATGTGAAATATGAACAAGTGTCAGTAATGCAACAACAAACATTCATCCATAACTCTGCTAACATAACCTGTTCTTCATCGATTCTCCTTTCAAGATACTTTAAAGGATTTTTTCTAGTTTTAAATGTGAATATTATTGTTGTTGTTGTTATTGACACAAATACAACACACAATATACTTACCTGTGGCACAAGACTGACATGGATATTGCAGAAATTCTCTCGTTTGGCCTTAAATTGAAATTGTCGGAAAGCTTCCACAAAGGGCATTCCTTCAATGTCTCCAATAGTTCCACCCAGCTGCAAAGGAAAGACTCTAGTTAATCAGAGTCAAACTGAAAAATAAGACAACTTCAACTCTCATGTTACTCTAGACACTTCATTTGTAATTTGCTGACATTTGTTCTTTAATAAAAGGGAAAGAAGTACCATCACATGAAAAGGTTCTGATACTAAAACAGATCAATGTGTGGTGGTTGTCTCCTGCTATTATAACGACTTATACAGTGTTAACGCACCTTTAGAATAATATCATAACATAAATGAGAAAGGTATTCCCTGTTCACATTACAAAATATACTTATTTTGATTACACATATCTGTAATGCTCATATTCATACTCACTTCAATTACACATATCTGTGGCTCTTTCTTATCACTATCCACAGGAACCTTTGCCTGGTTCATTACCCATTCTTGAACAGCATCAGTAATATGTGGTACGACTGCAAAGCAAGTTGAATGTTAATGTAAGAAAAAGTCAAAAGGTACTTTAAAAATTCAGAGACCACCCAGCAGAATAGACTTAAGAGTCAGCAGCAGCATGTAAAAGACATGTCATCCTTATCAGAGCGTTAAGAAATCCTTCAGAAACTATTAAATTAAATAAATAAAAGAAGTATGAATACAGGAAAGACAATGTGGACTGTTTTCTGTTTGAAATATCAATTATTTGGGCACCCCAAATAGATTTTATGCAGGGTTTCATAATTTATGCTCTACAGTTTGAAAAGCTTTATAAATATCGCTATTAGATCTCAATTATAGGGCAATTTATATATGTAAATAAATAAGCAGCTGTAAGAAGCCAAATATATAACAAATGTTTAACAACATTGCTGCAAACAAAAATAATTCCAACCCCCTGCTCCACATAGAACTCACTGGGAAGCTTTTGGCAAGCAACTGTCACTCAGCCTCACCAAAGACAAAACTGGATGACCACCTGAAGGGCAAAAAACAAACACAACAAAGGAATCGTCTATACAAAACTGAAGCACCTTGAACTGTTTTCCCCAAGTAGTCACCATGCCTCTCTTTATTGATGACATGCTGATAGATCTTTCCAGTTGTAATGTTGTTATCCTTATAAAGGTTAATATCCAAGAATCGTTCATAGTTCCCCAAGTCTAAATCAACTTCTCCACCATCATTTAGAACAAAAACTTCACCTGAAGAAACAAAGCCATGTTTTTAATAACTGACAACACACATTTTCAGTCTTGAAGAATACATTTCCAAATAACACATGCAAAAGACTAGATAACCTGCAGAAAGAAGAAATGCTTTTCATATTTAAAAAAAATTCAATTGAGAACTAAGAAGTCATGAGATTTGAAACCATATAATTAATTTGAAATGCCTTTTATCAATGTATTCATTTGGAGAGCCTAGCACTTATATTAGATCTACAATGCAATTAGATCTACAATACAATAACTCTGCTTAGGACAGCACTGCCAGAAACTTATTTCTGAAAAATGAAAGATGGAAAGAAGTAATAGTCTAGCCAGAGATGTTGTACCATATGAAAACACTTCAAAAATCAAATGAGATCAGCAAGGTATGCATTCTATCCAGCTCTGTTCCAATAATTTCTTTGCTGGGCCCTATTTCAGTGTTACAAGGGCATATCTATTCTTCTCCAGTTGAAAACTTAAGAGTAACTAGTACAATTCTGGCTTTTCCTTTTTCTCAAGCTGCCTTCTCTATACCAGTGGATGGGGGCAGTCTTGGGCTGAAACTGCTCCTCCTTATTGCAAGTATTGACGTTTCCTATGTACAATGAATGGGACCATACCCAGGGAACCCATAGGAAAAACTTCTGTGCATTTTTCTTCTTAAAATTATCATAACAATAATAAGCGGCTTTCTATTACAGTCTATATCATTCCACGTCCCAAAAGTTATGTAACAAGAATCATGGCAAGATTTTTTTTTTTACTATTCCTTCCAATATACTCACACAGTTGATATTAAATTTAATCCTGAAAGACACCCGACTGTCGGCCTGAACGTTAGAAGTGAATAAATATAGACATGAACCATTTTTATTAAACTATCATAAAAACTTTTTTTTTAAAAAAAAAATTTCAAATCAGAAAAAAACAAAAGTAGGTAAACGCATGGCATAAATGCCCTAGAGACTCAAATCAATCTGGTAACAAACCAGAATAGAACTGCAGCTTGTCTCATTGCTGCCATCCAGCCTCCATTTTGGCATGTCTTTCTCCTGCCTCTTTTTATCTCAGCACCATGATCTGCTTCTTTCTTCTAGGAAACTAAACCCAGAAAATAAGTTCAGAGCTCAATTCCAAGACAAAAACGGAGAGCTAGCTGAGGGAAAGCATAAGCCCACCATGATGGCTTGGTGCTCACCAGAGAGAACAACAGTCTCAAAGAGAAACATGGCTCTCCCTTTATTCATCTATTTTAGAAAAATTCTGTGGCACCACGAGGGGGCTTACAACATAATAAAAACACAAAACTTTAAAAGCTGTTAATTAAACCCAACATTAAAAACAAAACAAAGCATAAAATCACAGATAATTGAGCAGCTTAAGATGCCTACAAAGTTCCAGGCTGAAAACACACTATAAAAATGTGTTAAAAGATCAGCCCTTTGATCAATTTATCTGGCCATCAGAACAGCAGTTAGGGCCTGAGAGTAAGAGTACACTTAGTACAAAGGATCTGACTGCATTAGTTCTCAGGCTTAGAAAAGAACTAAGTGTACATTAGAAATCCTAAGTATAAAGTGATCTAACTTGGACTGCTGGAATCTCCCACAGAAACTTCCATTCAAGGAGATAACAGACACCACCCCCAACACAGCTCCTCCCTGCCCAGGGATTTTCCCTCCCTGCTTCACTCGGGTGTGCTTCCAGGACACCTTACAAGTGCACTTCTGACTGGATCCAAGCCATCTCAGTTTGTGCAGCTTTAGATTAACCTGGTCTAGCACCCATTTTGTGTCTCTGTGTTCTTTCCTTTTGAATTATTTTGCTGCCTAGATGTCTGGACCCATGCCTAGGAAATTGGAAATGTGCCAGGCACCTGCATGGACATCTACTGATCCTGGCCAACCCACTCACTTTCCCCCTTCCTGGATATGTGCGGCACAGTGTGTGCTGGCATCAGGAACATTAGTGAACACATACAAAGCTGCCTTATACTAAAACAGACCCTTGGTCCACTCAGACTGGCAGCGGCACTCCAAAGTCTCAGGCAGAGATCTTTCACATCACCAGCTGCCTGGTCCTTTTAACTGGAGAAGCTGGGGACTGAACCCGGAACTTTCTGCATGCCAAGCAGATGCTCTACCACTTAGCCACAGTCCCTCTGTAAACATGGGCATTCTACTGTTCAGTACAGAGATACTGTAAGGTTAATATTATCATAACTACGTTGAGTTCTGCTAATTATTCCCTTCAATAAACTTATCCTTGAATTTCAGTATTTCTTCTAAACTGGTGCTAAGTCTTTTGTAACTTTGCCAACAATCTGTTTGTTGCCCTTTGTGTGCATTATTGCCCAGACCCTAAACCAGCAGCACCTAGGGAAGACAATGATGAAAGTTTTCTCCTTTGTGTTCAAGAAACGCTGTGAATTTGAGATCAAACTGGAAAGTGGAAGGAGATTGGAAGCCGTTCTGAGAGTCCGAGTGAAGGGGGGGGGGGTATAAATCCAACTCTTCTTCTTTTTCATACAGAAACATTCCTAGAGTAAACAAGGTAGATCCTACCTTTATTTTCCCACTCTACACTGAGCAAAGTTTGAACCCTTCCTCCAGCTTAAAAAGCCTTGCTCCAATTTAAGTGGCTCTTCTGTTGGAGAACTGGCAAAAGACATATTTTTAAGAACTGCATGATGTGTAATGTAATCAAGATGCCATCTTCAGTACAGGGCCATTTTAAGGAGTCTCTAATAAATGGAAGCTGGCCTTGATCATTTTAATTCTTCAGAAGTGTAGCCCAATTTCTCATTCGGTTTACTTTTATAGTAGAAAACTAGCTAAGGGGGGGGGGGAATCCTTCTTGATTGCGATTACATTTTCTGCTTGAAAGCTAAGTCATAATGATTACTGATCTGCTTTATACAAGTGGGACAAGTTTGTGGCCATACAAGAAATAAATATGGATGCTGGATATTTATTCAAAAGTCTAAAACATTAAAGTAGGAAATTGAAGGGTTGGAACTTTTGAACCCAGTCTTGTGCCATAGTTGTTGGGGTTTTTTTTTGCAAAGACCCAGGGCTATTTTGGGGCAGGAACGCACAGGAACGGAGTCCCAGCTGGCTTCTGAGTTGGCCACACCTACAGCCTCCCCCCCTTCAGGTTCCCCAAGTGCCTCATAAGCTGTGGGGTGCCTGGGGAAGCCAAGCCGATCCAGAGAGGGACGGCAGTTTAAACTGCCTCCCCTCCTCAGGTTCCCCAGGTTCCCCATCAATCCAGAAACTGCCTTCCTTCCCTTGGGTTCCCAATGTACCCCACAAGCCATGGGGCACCTGGGGAAGATGATCCGGGGAGGGAGCTGCGCTGTCAGAGGTGTGGCCTAATATACTAATGAGTTTCTGCTGTTGGGTGTGGTCTATTATACTAATGAGTTCCTGCTGGGCTTTTTCTACCAAAAAAGGCCTTGCAAAGACCCATCTCTCATCTGAAATTATATTTCCTTTTTGGCACTGGTTTTGCCCAAACAGTCTTACCATGATGGAAAAGGGAGCAGAAAGCAGGATTAAATGGAAGGGGTGAAGTCCCCTCCCTGGAGATCTTCCCTCCCACCTTTCTGCTGCCGGTGATGTGCTGTCCAGCAGAAAGGTGGAAGGGAAGTCCCCTTTTGAAAAATCTCCCCCCCCTTCTCCTGGCCAGGGCTTGCCACGGCTAGCAGGAGGAGGAAGAGAAGTCCTTTCCCAGGAGATCCCCTCCCCTTTCTGCTGCAGCTATTTTTCGGGCTGTCTTCTGCAGTCCTTTTACAGTTTAAAGGGGCTGCAGAAGACAGCACAAAACAGCTGCACAGTAAGAAGTGCCTCCCCACTGTGCTGCTGTTTTTAGCAGTCCCTTTAAACTGAATCTGCAGAACGGGGCCACAGAGAGGCTAAAGAGATTTTTCTGCACACTTGGCGGTGGGGGTTCCCTTGATGTGAAATCTGAAATGTTTAAATTTCTTCCAGACCAAAGTCAAATTAAAAAAAAAAACCCAACAACCATTGCCTGTGCATGCACAGACAATGCACTTACTTTGCTTCTGTGGAGTCAGGCAGCAGCTGCAGGGTAGTCCTGGAGCTGCTCGGGGCCCAGTCACAGCCAATGCAGGGAGCCTCTTGATCATTTTATTGAGGCTCAGCTGGGGTGCACACTGGGAGCTGCTCGGGGCTCGGCCTCAGCGACTGTGGATTCCAGGAGCTGCTTGCTGCCCAGCTCCCATGGCAGCTGACACAGGGAGCCACTCAGGGCCCCGGTGTTGTGGTAATGGACACTAGGAGGTGCTCAGAGCCCAGCCACCACAGCAGTGGATGCAGGGGCCACTCTGGGCTTGGAGCAGCTCCCAGACACTGCTGCAGCAAGGCCCCAAGGTTAGAGTTTGGGCCAGGACACACTGGCTCAGCAATGGGAGGGGTAGATAGCATGCCCCCTTGGCAAGTTTCACAGACCCCCACTTGTACCTTTCTATATCCACCTCAGTCAATGATTTTAGAAAAGTCTAACTCTGCTTAGGATGGCACTGTAAGTCATATAGCTACATAGGGAGGACCCAAAAAAGCATTTATTTTTGTCTCCTATACTGCTTTTCTGTTTTGGACCTGACAGTACCCTGTTGTGTTTTCTTTGTTTTGATTACAGAGAAGTCAACATGCTAAAGGTAGCAAAAAATGTTTAATTGAAAATAATACAGGAAAAATATATGTTATATTCTGTATGCACTTATTAACTATCTGTACCAAATGTATATGCATAGAACATGAAAAATGAAGACTGTTTAAACTTCACTTATAGTCTTATGTCTAAGTTAAGACATATATTTTACTGCTGGCTCTTATTGTGACATTGGAAAGCACAGATTCTCAGCAATATTCTAAAATTTGCATCAGCTAATTAGCCCTTAAGTTGCTGCCAAGGGCCCCAACTGACCAGACAATGCTCAGATTTGTTTTGAATAAGAACACTGGAATTGTTTGTTCCCCCCCACACACACACCTTGCAATGTCTGAGCATATACAGGCATCACTACTCCTGTATGCAATTTTTTGTTGTTGTTGCTGTTTTTTTACCCAGTCCCTTTTTTGGAAATCTTCCTATTTTTCTGGATACCCTAGGTCTGCAAATGTGAATGCCTGGGTACCCCCTCCCCCTACAGATTTTTTGGATCTATGTGGGAAGTATCCATCAATAATAGATACCACGATAACAGCTCATTTACATGTGCACTTCACCGCTTGATGATGCAACAAATGAATGTTAAACGCTAATGTGAAAATTAGCTCTCAGTATTCTCAGATTAAAAAAATAAACACCAAGGCTGCAACAAGCTAAAATCCTGGACAGTCTTTTTCAGGAAAAAAAGTCTCACTACATTCAGTAGATAAATACACATCAATTCACTGTTAGGAATCTTTACAAAATTAGATGCTTTAAAAACTTCAACTGGCCCTATGTCTTAAGAAAGAAAATAAATGCAGTTGGACTTGTACAGAAACAAAAGTTGCAACACGCATACCATGTTCATAAGGTGAGAAGGTTCCAGCATCTATGTTAATGTAAGGATCTATTTTGATAGCAGTAACTCGAAGGCCACATGATTTCAAGATGGTGCCTATGCTACTTGCAATAATTCCTTTACCAATGCCTGAAATAACACCGCCAGTTACCAGGATGTACTTCATGGGGTAATTAGAGGTACACTGCAAAATTCGAACTGGAAATCTAAAAATAAAAATATTGATTTGTTAAAAGTGGATATATGAAGTATTTTGAAATTTTCTGCAGAAGAAAAGAATTAAAGTTATCTTCAAAGAAATAACCTATTTTTTCATGCAGACGTTTTACTCCAACAAGAACTGCCAATAGCTGGAAGTATTATTAGACAAAGAATGGGGGAGGGGAGAGAAAGAAATTCCTAGAAGACAAAAATGTCAACAGTCAAAAGGCAGGATACTCAGGATTTCATCATGTTTACAATGTCCATAATGGCATGGAATAATAATCTGTGCTTGTAAAAGTTTTGAAGCACCTGGATCTGGCTACTATTGAAGACAGAATATTGAGTTAGATAGACAATTTGTCTGACCCAATTCCCATTTCATAAATTTACCTCTCAAGCATGTCTTTTAAAAGTATACAAACTAATTCTGGTAATTCTGTTTAATTATCAGTTACACCAAGATTACTAGACCAAGGTTATATGAATATACTGCTCTTCAATAGCTGTTCAGCTTATTGTTATTAGCTGCTAGTCCTGATTATTCATATATTTTCCTCCAACTCTCTGCTGGAGTTTGTATCCTTCCAGATGCAGAAAAAGAGAAGGGTTATTCACTGCGCCCACTTCCAGTTTCTATTTGAACATTACCACATACTGGTCAGGAACATACTATGGAATGAATGACACAGCCAATCTAACCCCCAAGTCTGGCCCAGTGGTGCAATGGCCACTGCCAGTGCTGGGCCGAGGTGCAAGGGTGGTGAGTTTTCAACAGTTGCTGCTGAGCCTGTCTCCAACAAGTAGGGCTGCCAAGTCAGCCCAGGGGGCGGGGATCCCCTGCTACAGGGGTTCCTGATCTGCTGGCCAGCATTCAGCTGGTGGGGGGAACCCCACCACCGAAGTCGTCCAGCCAGGACGACTTCCCCAACGTAATGACATCACCCGGAAGTGATGTCAGTACGTTGGGGGCGTTGCCAGGGTGACGCTCTGGCAACGCCCCCAACGTGCTGACGTCACTTCTGGGTGACGTCACCGGGCACGCGCGCAAAGCGCATACGCTGGGGAAGCTCCCGGACGACGGAGGACTCCCCCCCACCGGTGAGTAAGAAAGACTTGGCAACCCTACCAACAAGTCCTTCTTCATCAGCAAACATAACAGTAGAGGGTGGTGCAGACCTTTTCCAGGCCACTCTTGCTCTCCTCCCCACACCCAGCCACGGCTTTGCTTTAAAGAGAGGTTTTGTAATATTGTTGTGGTTGCCTAGCAACCCCCTACAACCACTGAAACATCAGTTGGCATTCTTTTCTTAAGGCTGCAGCCCTGTATCTGTTATTTTAGGGAGTTTTAATCCCCCAGTGTAATTTTACTTATTTAGATTTCAGATTTTCCTGCAATCCTTGGACTTTCTTCAGGTTTGTAGAAAATCCCCCCCCCCCCCCCCGTCTGCCTCTAGTTCCATTATGCGGCACTATCAATCATATCCTCAATGGTGCAGTTTGGAAATAGATATATTTATAGTTCCAGATCCAATCATTTGAAAATAAAAGACATCCCTTTAAATTAAGATCAGCCCTGAGAACTATTTCCCACAGAATGTTTCTAATAATGGGCAGAGCACCTTTCCCCATAGCTTCCCACACCCCTATATTGTCAGGAAGGTTAATTTCCAGCAAGAGCACAAGGTTGAAGTTTCACCCTGTTCATTTTACTGGGATTGTACGTTTAGTGCCTCCATGCTCTGAAACTGTGCAGACCGAGAGGATGAAGAAATCAAGTTTGCTGCTAAAGAAACCCCAAAAGGAAGAATATGACAAGACTCCCGTGCCTTTAATAACTGTACTACAGTCCCACATTCAACTGCTGACGCCTTTTTCTATAACCCACATAAACTTGAAGAAGTTGCATTTCTGCATCACTGTTTGCCTCTTTGCCACTGTTTTTGGTGTTTAAAACCTGTCCTATCTCTACCCTCTCTTCACTGCCCGCCTGGTACAGGGCAAAGGAGCTGCTTCAAATCAAAATAAAGGTTTTTAGAGGGCAAAGAAGCCTTGTATTTTTTCCCCCTAGGTGTCATCACTAAAAGTAGTCGTTATCAGACCCTCTTCCAGGAGCCTGAGCGTGGCCGCGGGGAGTCAAACCAGCACTTGCCAGCTCGCTTATGAGGAGGAGGGCGAAGGCCCGCGCAAGCAGCGGGCTCCAAGCCAGTCCCGTGAGCCATGGGGGGGGCTGGTCGCTGCGGTCGCCACAGCGGACGGGGCGGGAAGGGAATCTGCCAGCAGCGTCTCCACATGACCCCAAGGAAGGACCCTCGGAGGTGAGACGCAAGCAGGCCGCCGGCGGCGCTGAGGTGAAAAGGGCCGCTTACCTGGCGGCGACTGACGTGAATGCGGCGGCATGGGCCGTGTGTCGAAGCAGCCAGTTCCTCACCTTCCCTCCCTTCCTCTCTGTTCAGTGGGCCGCTTCTAGAGGAGGCTTGAAGACCGCAGCCCGCGCTTCCCTGGACGACCGCTAGGTGGAAGCCGAGTTCCAACCTGAGCGGCTGTCTCCTGAAAAGAGGCGGGTCGCGAGCGAACGACTGCAGGAGCCTCTAACACGGGAGAGGCGCCGAGATACGGGTTAGGGAGCCCCGCGGCGCGGTCGGCTTTTCTTCGACATTCTGCGCACATGCAGGAGAGGCTCTGTTCCTTCCTCCGCTGGCTCTCTGGCCACTTTTTAGATAACGAATTTGACGTTGCTTTTACGCAAACTGCCAGATTCGAACAAAGTTTGCGTCCAGTGGCAACCTTGGAGACCAGCGAAGTTTTATTCATTCAAGGTATGAGCTTCTGCGTGTATCTGAAGAAGCGCGCGTCCACACGGAAGCTCATACCATGAATGAAACTTCACTGGTCTCAAAACTTGCCGCTGGGCTCAGACTTTGTTCTGCTGATTCAGACCCAAACGGCTGCCCACTTGGTGCTAGATTTGAGGTTTCGTACAGTTCACATAACGGTGGCAACACACTCGCATAGAATGATTAACGACAGTCTGCCTTTGTCACTGGGACTCAAGGGAGATTACAAACGCGATTAAGAACTATTCAACTAATTTAGGGTTGCCAGGTCCCCGCCACCGGCCATCGGCAGGGGATGAGGAGGTAGGGTTGCCAGATCCAGGTTGGGGAACTCCTGGAGATTTGGGAATGGAGCCTGGGGAGGACAGGGATCTCAGTGGGGTACAATGCCAGAGAGTCCACCCTCCAAAGTATCCATATTATCAATGTTATTAAAGCTATCAACAGTGCTGATGTAAATGTTATCAATATTATCATTATAACGTTAATAATGTTATTAATACGTTGATAAAGTGGTTAATCTTAATATTGAATGATGGAATTAGTGAATTGGTGCATTATAAGATGTCGATGTTAGATTTGTAATCGGTTGTGTCGTATTTTATATTTTGTAAATTTTTAATATTGAAATGTTGAAAATGTTTTCTTAGTTTGTACGTTGAAAGGTTTTTTTAAAATAAAAATCTCTATTTTCCAAAGCATCCATTTCTTCCAGGGGAACTGATCAATGTAGTCTGGAAATGAGCTATAATTCCAGAGGATCCCCAGGTCCTGCCTGGAGGCTAGCACCCTTACTAAGGCAGGAGGGCTGGGCAGAGAAAGCCCGTTCACTCAAGTCTGCCAACGGAGTACAAAATACGATAAAACAATTCAGTCAAACCGCAAAAATTCTTAATACAAAAAAATGCACCGGGACTGAATGGGGCAGGCGGCGGAACTAGAGAGCAACGAACACGTCGACCCACCACCAGCCGAGCGCAAGTCGCCCGCTCCGCTGGAGAAGTAGAGACGCAGCGCAGAGCGTCCCACCTATCTGACGTATTCAAATGACGTCGCTCGGAAGTCTCCGCACTCTTTTTTCCGGAAACAAACATCCCCCCCCCCCACGCACACACCGATTCCGGGGCCCTGTTTCTGCGACACCCGTCAAATCGCCGCGGGGAGTGGTGGGTGGGCAGGCGGAGCAAGAGGGAGGGAGGCGCGGTCTGGCCGCTAAGATGTTGCGCGGCTTGAGCGGCTGGTTCGGGATGAGTCGGGCGACGGAGGAGGAAGAGGAGAAACCGCTTCCCCTTGAGGGGGAATCCGAAGCTGGTGAGGGAGAAGCCGTGCCCGAGGAGGAGGAGGCGGTGCGGAGCCCGGAGCAGGTGGATCCGGGCCCGGTTCTCAGCCAGGCCAAGGGACTCGGCAGTAAGTGTCCGTCGCCTCCCCACCGCAATACTAACTAGCCTATCAGCATCCCAGTGCTAGACCAACGAACGGCTCCAGAATAATGGGTATCCTCGCATCCAAGCTACCCGTCAGGCTGGCCATAAGCAATTTCATCCCCCCCCCCCCCCCTTAGCCCCTGAGACATCCTTTGCGCCGGTCTTCCCAAAGCTGCAATTCTCTACATACCGTTTCCCCTATATGGGAGTAGGGGTGCCAACTGCCTAGAGAAAAAAATACCCTGTCCATTTAAAAGATGGTTAATTGAATGCAATTCTGTACATACCGTCCATTCCCCCCCCCCCCCCCACACACACACACATGGGAGCAGGGGTTCCAATTCCCTGAATAAATGTCCTGTCCATTTAAAAGATGATTAATTGGATTTTTAAAAACTTCTGCGGAAAGCTTCAGTTTCCTATTTCCACATATTGAGCCTCTATTTAAAGGGACATTTTCTTATTCTAGGCCGTTGGCAACCGTACTTGGTAGTAAACCTCACTGAACAGAGTCCCCCTCTTATGTAGTTTTAATCAGAAGTCCCACTGGTGTCATTGTGGTTTACTCTTGAGTAAGCTGTACCTACAATTAAAACCTGAGGCTGTCATCTACTGCTCATTTTATTTAGTTGGAGCAGCATTGATTTCAGTAGAATAAGTGTATTGTTAGTTGTAGTCAAAGGTGCAGTGAATGCACTAGATTTGTAAGTTCATTGAACTCACTGGAAGTCACTCTGTATGCCTCTTGTAAATGACTTCAAGCACTTCAGCTTTAAGAGATTCTGAAGTACTCTCTAACGTTACGGGTATCGTTTTCACAATACACAGAAAAAGTAATATATGTCACTATGGTGATTTTCAGCGAGGTTCATGAAATTCTTGTGCTTGTATTTAAAACATAGATTTATCACTATTTTGGAAATTAAGGCATATATTAATGTTTAGACAAATTAGCCATTAAATGGAAATTTGCCCATGTTTGCTAAAAAGACAGTGAAATATGCCAGGCACTTATTCTTTCTCTGGTCTTGCAGTGCAGACCCCTTCTTTTTTAATGACAGTTCTGAAAGGCCGACCTTGGATACTTAACTCAAGAGAACTGGTAATAGAATATTAACACTGGTTCAAGATTGCCTGACAGTTCCAACTTCTGATCAAGATGTTAAAAGCCTGAACAGTTGCAGTGAATATAAATAGCAATTGCTTCCTTGGACCTGTGCAGGTGTTTCTGAACACTTAGGGCTTTCATAAATTTACCAGCCCTGATGAATAGGACAGGTAGAGGTTCTTTAAACAGAAAATACCAGGATGTATTTTGACACACTGACAGTGCAGTCTCCAAAGCACTTTCCTAACGGTAAGCCTCACTGAGTAGGTCTGAGCAGGCTCCTGAATAGACCTGCTTATGCTCACTTCCAAGTCAAGCTTGATGGCAGTGACTTGTCAATATTTTAAAAAACAGATCATGTCACCCTACTGAATTTTTAGAATCTCTCCTTCCCCTTCTTTTAGCCCACATTTACTGATTTTCCTGTATCCAAAAGATTGTATTACTAGCTGAGAAAGAATTTAGCATACTTGAAAATGTTTGTCTTTGCCTGCACTCTTAAAGACACCTGCATAAGCTTGAAAATGTTTACCTTGATTTTAAGCATCCTCTTTTTGTTATGAGGTTTAACTGAAAGACAACTT
Source organism: Lepidodactylus listeri (assembly GCA_029233225.1). Classification (NCBI taxonomy): domain Eukaryota; kingdom Metazoa; phylum Chordata; class Lepidosauria; order Squamata; family Gekkonidae; genus Lepidodactylus; species Lepidodactylus listeri. Next base: position 78,030,925 of record JARCFY010000001.1, read on the forward strand.
TAAAAGTGTAGTCCAAAACTGATTTTGTTTAAATATATTTCTGTGCAATGTGGCAATTTGTAATTATTTTCTCCTTGAAAAGGCCTAATCCAGTATTTCCCACTGTCACTGTCACTGTTATATTTTGCCAAGACTGATATGCATTTGATCTCCAGCCACAATTAGTTAGTTTAGGGAAAAGGATGAATGAAGTTATATGGAACTAGAACATTATTACAGGTTTTTTGCCCTGCAAAGTTAACTACTAAGGAGGAGTGAAAACTAGTGTGAGTCTAGAAGGATCAGTCTTACAAGAAAGGAATAAGATACATTCATTATATAGTTATACCTCCTATTGTAGGATGCTTTAATTGAAGCTACTGCGGTACTTCAACCTGATCAAATATCAGCTATATTAGGATTTTGATCTCTGTCACATAAAAAAGCCTTCAAGATTTTCTGTGCTTGAGAGAAATATCCCTAATATCAACTTGACCTTCATGTGACTATCCTTATCTAAAAAATGGCATCCAATAATGAATAATTAGTTACATTGATTTTTAAATCCTGTTTTTCCTCCTCAGAATGACATATATGATTCTGCCAACAATCTTGTGAGAGTAGGTTGGGCTGAGAGTCCCAAGGCTCCATGACCCAGTGGGGAGATGAACCCAGGTCATCCCCGTCTTGTAGTCTAACCAGGTTTTGTGTCACTGTAGAAACCAGACTCATTTTCCAGCCTTCAGGATTTTGTATTTTAATGACAATGTTTTCTAATTGTTGCTACCACGAAACCTAATCCTAAAACTCTTCACAGTTTCTTGTAATTTTATTAAAGCTATGACAAAAGGGCTGTAGTGTTTAAATCAACACAGGGGAAAACCTGGTTGTCATCGCCCAAACAAAAAGCTAATCTCTAACTCTAGCCTAATTTCTCATAATTTCATGTTGCTTTAAAAAGCCCCTTTAATTTAATGTTGGAGGCACTATAGAGAGCAACAGGTGAAGGACTTACAAATAAACAAGAAACAATGAAAACATCATGCACATTTATTTTTATGTCACATATCAAAACTTTCTGATCCAAAATGATAAATAAGCTTTGGGTTGGATCCGGCTATCTCTTTAGATCAGCTTTGGCCAGTTCGTCTCCTTATTATACCCCTGTTCTAAGTGGGGGGGTTTCTATGTGAGTCCCATGACCACAGTAACAGCCAAATTGTAGGTTTGCCTCCCTTTCTTACCAGTGGGAAACTTGGTGGGACCCAATCATTTATACTCCCTGAAAACTGCTGAGAGACACGACAGTAAAGTTATTGATGAAACTATTAGGTGCCACAATGAAACTTAGGTGCCATGGCACCCTGGGGCCTGGGACTTGTGAAGCCCTGGTCTAACCACTGGACTACTCCGATTAAAATTCTGGCACGGGGTCAGAGAGTTCGTCATAATCCAGAGTTGTGCCACAATATCCTACAAATATAAAGGAGCTGTTTTTTTTTTTTATTCAGTGCATTTTTGAAGTGGTCTCAGTTTCTGACCTCTAGCTAGCGCTGTTTGAAAGATGCAAGTTATTATGGGATGTTGGCCTTGTACACAGTACATAGTCCTACTGTAACTGGATTCTTCCTGAATTAATAGTAGAAATTGAAAATAATGGTATTAGGTATGTTATCAGTGCAAAAAATGAAAATAATGTAACCCTAGTTTTAACTAGTTATCAGTGAGATTGATAAATGTTATTCATTTTGCATCTGTAAAGTTAAGGAAGCTTCCTTTACTTTTGGTTTGTCTCTTAGCACAAGCTACAAATGCAGTGCCTCTGAATAGAAGTCAAAGCACGGCCTGACATTCTGCACATGCACATTTCCCTTTGTGCAAAATAAATATCAGTAACAACAATAATTGTTGTTGTTAACCGCCCTCCCCAGTTAATGCAGGCTCAGGGTGGTGTACAACACAATTGTATAAAACAACAATAAAACAAATTAAGATTTACATAAATCAATAAAAAACATAATAATCTGATTCCACTTGTCTACGTTAGCTACAGATGGCGCTAAAATCCTAGCAGTGCTGCTGTCTGGTCAGAAACGGGGGGGGGGGGGGAGGGGGGGAGATGGGAAGTGGAAGTGCCAAGACTGAATCATTGCTGTTCTCAACCAAATGCCTAGTAGAACAACTCTGCCTTGCACACCATGCAGAACTGTAAAATGTCCCACAGGGCGTGGATGTTATTTGGCAGAGATTTCCACTCGATTGGAGCCAGAGGCAGAGAAAGCCCTGTCTCTGGTGAAGGACAGCTGATGTCTCTCGGGCCAGGGACCACCAATAAGTTCTGATCTTTTGAGCATAACGCTCTTCTGGGGGTATACTAGGCGAGGTGGTAGCAGAGGTATGTAGGTCCCTGACTGTTAAGGGCCTTAAAGGTCACCACCATAACCTTGAATCTGATCCAGTACTTCACTGGAAGCTGATACAGCTTGTGCAGCACCAGATGGATATGGGCTATGCGAGGCTTCCCCGTAAAGACCCATGGTGCTGCATTTTGCACCAGTTAAGAGTTTTCGGGTCAGCCTCAAGGGTAGAGTGAGTTACAGTAATCCAGTCTGGAGGTGACTGTTGCATGGATTTCAGTGTCTAGGTAAGGGCGAAACAAGTTGGGGGCCAGTTGCCTAGCCTGGTATAGATGGTAAAATGCCAGTCTGGCAGCATTTGTGACCTGGGACTCCATTGTCAAGGAGGCATCCAGGATCACACCCAGACTCCTGACAGTAGGTGCTGGTCTCAAGGGCACACCGTCAAGGGCTGGGAGTTGGCACCCCAACCTGGAGTCTCCTCGACTCAGCCACAAAACATCCATCTTAAAAGGATTCAGTCCCAGCTGACTTTTGTTTTAACCATCCCACCACAGCCTGCAACCCCTCTGCCAGATTTTCTCGGGCAGTATCTGACTGGCCGCCCATCAACAGATAAAGCTGGGTATATAGTCAGCATACTGATGACACCCCAGCCCAAAACTTTGTTGTCATATCTGCAGGGGGAAAGATTATTATGAGTTGTGCATGTAAGTTATGTGCTGAATCTGTAATTCTTAGATATGGATAAATATGTGCCTAATATTAATTAGAGGCAGTTTCTTAAGTTCAAAGATAAATATCCTGAGTTCACATGTTCTTTTACTTTCAAAAGGTTCTCTGCTCAATTTTGCCACTACTGCCACAAAAAGGATATCGGAATCAGTTGCTGAAACAGCACAAACAATAAAGAAGTCTGTTGAAGAAGGCAAAATAGAAAGTATCATTGATAAGGTACCTATTCTGCTGTAAATAGTGTACTTTGAAGTCTGGTATGTACTCTTGCATACTTTGTTTGAAAAACAACATTTCCCACATTTTAGGAATATAATTCAGGTAACAAGCCAGGAGCATAAATGAGAATTTGGCTCGTATGATTCCAGGGATAAAAACCTAAGAGCCCTGCTGGATCAGACCACTGGTCTGTCTTGGCCTGCATTGTGCCTCACACAGTGGCCAGCTGGTTCCAACAGGGCCTAGAGGCCAAGACCTTCCCCTGATGTTGCCTCCTGGCTCTGGGATTCAGAGGTTTAGTGCCTCTGAATGGGGAAGTTCTCCTCAGTCACCATGGCTAGTAGACACGGATAGATTTATCCTCCATGGATCTATCGAATCCCCTTTTAAAGCTGTTTATTCCTCTGGCCATATCTAAATCCTCTGCAGCGAATTCCCCATTTTAATCACTCTGTGTGTAACAAAAGAATTTTTTTTTGTCCAGCCTGAATCCACCACCCATTAGCTTCATTTGATGCTCTTTAGTTCTAGTATTTTGGGACACGGAAAAAATGTCTGTCAACTCTCTCCACCCATGCATAATTTTATAAACCTCTATCATGTCTCCCCTTAGTCATCTCTTTCCTAAACTGAAAAGTCCCAGACTCTTCAGCCTTTCTTCATAGGGAAGGTGCTCCCTAATCATCTCAGTTACCATCCTCTGTACTTTCCCCAGTTTTGCAATGTCTTTTTTGAGATATGGTGACCAGAACTGTACACAGTATTCCGAATGAGGCTGCACCATAAGAGCTATACGGGGCATTAATTAATCTGATACAGAAGAGCTGTAGATGCCAGCCTGTCTTCTGCCTCTCCACTTAACAAAATTGAAGTCTTCCTCCAATGGAAGGACCACAAGCTGAAGGAGGTTTCAGTAGAGTAGCTGTGTTGGTCTGGAGTAGGAGAGCTAGATCTGAGTCCACTCGCACCTTAGAGACCAACAAGATTTTCAGGTATCTGACAAAGGGAGCTTTGACTCTCAAGTTTATACCCTAAAACTTTTGTTGGTCTCTAAGGTACAGGCCCCTGCTTTTTCTCTGTATCATCCTCAGTGTCGTTTTCAAACTCAAAACCATTTTTATGCAGGAAATGCCATCCAAAATTTGGATGGCTAGCTATGATGAACCTTCTGCACATATCTTATTTCCTACACAAAAATGAAGCAGATCACCTCCCCCCCTTTTTTCAGCTGCATCATTGCAAGTCTCTCTCCCCACAGTGCTCCCTTTAAGCTGTGTAGTCTTGTGAGCAAAAATTCTACTTTGTGAGCTTTAAAGTTGTGAGTGAGCTATTTGGCTGCTGCATAAATCAGTTTGCTCTGGAGCCATCCTTCCTGAGCTAAGGCAAAAATGTGTGAGCTGGAGGCTAAAAAACTGTGAGCTAGCTCACACTAACCCAGCTTAGAGGGAACACTGCTCTCTCTCTCTCACACACACACACTGAAATGTACTAGAAATAATAGGAAGCATGGAAGTACTAGGATATATAAAGTGATTCAGTGTATAGCAATATAATTTGAGATACTAATCCACATGAGAACATTTTAGTTGTTATGATTATAACTTCAATTAGTGGTTAATCTGCTTAGTGATATATCACCAGAAAAGAGCTTAGTCATGTTTTTCCCTCCTGTCAAATACAGTAAAACAGATTATTATGTCTGGGTGGCATTATTAGCATGATCTACAAAAGAAACACAATTAGTAAAAAAAAGTTTTAGATATAAAGACTCATAAAATCAGAAAATTAACTGGATAATTGCAGTATCGTAAAATATGATTTTGGCTACAGCTGGTATCCTATGTTAAGCCTTGTTCTGGAGATGGGAGGGAAAATATTCAAACAGTGTTTCTACCTCATATTTTGCAATACCCTTGGTTTCTTCCAGCCTAGTTTAAACTGAGAAGAAAACTTAATCTGGCACAATACCAATGGTTCCTTTCACTCCCCTACACACCATAACAGATAATTAAGTTGGTGGATGAAATGAAACAGGATCTGAGGCTCCATGAGAGCAACATATTGTTTTACTTTGTATTTCAAGGCTATATACACATTCCAGTTTTAAGTACCATGAGCTGTTTTGGTTTAGAGATTATATCCAAAATCTTTAACAGTAGTAAATTATAACTACGTAGCTTTATTTTTCTTTTAGTCATCCTGTAATAACTTTAATTTTTCTTGTAGACAATTATAGGAGATTTTCAGAAGGAGCAGAAAAAATTTGTTCAACAGAAGCACACCAAAAAATCAGGTATTGTGTAACTATAGTTACTTTAAAAAGCTGAGCTAACACTCAAATCCTTTGTCATTCTCTGAGAAGGTGGAGCTTTTTATAGCTATTTTGTTGGCTTTTTCTGAAGGTACGCTGATGAGAGTTCAAAGAGTAGCACTGTAATACTTAGTAATCAACACTTTAATTACTAGCTGTTTGGCTTACCCTTACAAATTCTCATTTATTTTCTGTGAGTAAAACTGTGTTAATTTGCACTGAGTTATTAATGTCATTCTTTTTTAATAATCTTACACAGAGGTAGCAGGTCACCTGTAGAACAATTAAGTTCTTTTCCACTGATGGTTCCAAGCATGGTTTCACGAGGTTAATTTTGGAATTTGTCTTGGCTTCTTAGTGGAAGTTAGTAATTAACAAGCTATACTATTTTCACATCACTGCTGAAGATGCCCTGACCTGGATAGGCCAGGTTAGCCCAGTCTCAGGAGCTAAATAAGATTGGCCCCAGTTAGTTCTTGGATGGGAAACCACCAAGAAAGTTCAGGGTTGCTACATAGGGGGAGAGCAGTGGTAAACCACCTCTGTTTGTCTCTTGTCTTGAAAACCCTGCAGGGTTGCCATAAGTCAGCTTTGACTTGATGGCACTTTTCACCACCACTGAAGATGATCCTGCTGTCTGTTTTAACGCAGCTGAGGTTATTAAAAATATTATTTATTTACTTCATTTATACCCAGACTTTCTCTCAAATGTGGATTCAAAGGTTACATTGTTCTCCTCTCCTCCATTTTAATCTCACAATGAGCCAGTCTGGTAGGTTTCACACAATCTCACACAAAGCTTCTGTGACAGAGTGGGGATTCAAACCTGGGTATCCCAAATTCCAGTGGTTATCCAGAAGTGCTGTAATAGAAAGCATACAGCATCTTGTCGTAGAACTGAGCAAAAACAAAGATGCTTTTCAGAAACTGTAAAGCAAAAAGCATTAAAATACTGCTTGCATGAGGAGAAATAGTTTATTCCTGTGATAGAGATAGCCATGAAGAATCATGAGAGTTAAAATACTCTTTCCTTGCTCTAGCTAGGATTATCTGCTTGCAAACTGCTTAAAGAAGCACTTGATGCCTATGTATACATAGTTCTTAAAGCTTAAAAACTATCATATTCCACAAATAAATTGCTTGCATATTTTCAGTTAGGCTGAGAATATTTCTAAGTAGGAATAAGGCCCATTGTGGAAATAAATACAATGGGCTCTAGAAAGAGACTCTAAAAGAATGCCCCGGCCTTGGGCACTCAGTGTCAATTTGCTGTGGCGACCTCAGCAGGGTATAATGACACAGAGTCCACCATTTTCTCCAGGGGAAGATCTCTGCCATCTGAAGAGCAGTTGTAATTCAGCGTGATCTCCATTCCTCCTTGGAGATTGGCAACAATGGTTCCCCATGAGGGAACGGGTGGTTTGAAGGGTGGAGTCAATGGCACTGAACCTGTCTGAGGACTCACCCCTGCTGAAACCTCACCCTCTCCAGGGTCCACCCCTCAAATCTCCAGGAATGTCCCCACCTGGAGTTGGCAACCCGACCTCCCAGCCAATTGTCCATGTATCGTTATCTGCTCCCTGGCTTCAGTTTTCTATCTCCTCCCCCCTACCCCCTAGAGAGCAGTTATAATTCTGAGTGATCTCCAGCCTCCACCTGGAGATTGGCAACAATAGTTCCCCATGAGGGACTCGCTGGCTTGGAGGGTGGAGTCTATGGATTGTACCTGTCTGAGGTCCCACTCCTCCTCAAACCTGTCTCCAGGCTCCACCCCTCAAGTCTCCAGGAATTTTCCACCTGGAGTTGGCAACCATATCTCCTTCCCAGCCAATCAACCTCACTTCAAGTTTCCATTCCCCCCCCGCAGCCTCCACTGTGCTCTGAAGCCCTGACTGCTATGTCACATTGGCTGTCCTAAAGGGTCCATCTCAGTAGGGTATGAGGACATAGAGTCCACCATTTTCTCCAGGGGCTCTCCAGATCTCTGCCATCTGGAGAGCCCTTGTAATTCTGAGTGGTTTCCAGCCCTCGCCTGGAGATTGGCAACCATACTTCCCCTGGAGGAGAAGTAGTCTTTCTCTGCAATGGGGACCGAAGCAGCTGACATCATTCCTCTCTCCCCCTTTTTGACTTGCACAACAACCCTGTGAGGTAGGTTAGGCTTAAAGTCTGTGACTGGCCCGAAATCACCCACTCAGCAAGAACCTGGGTCTAGCAGATCCTGCTCTGAAGCACTGACTGCTACGCCTAGGGTAGCCTACCTCCAGGTGGAGCCTGAAGATCGCCAGGTATTACAATTGAACTCCAGACACCAGATCTTCCTTCCTCCCTTGGAGAAAATGTCTGCTTTGGAGGGTGGCCTCTATGGCATTCTGTTCAGCTGGCCCCAATGAGTTTTCTCCCAAAGGCCATCATAGGTGTGGAAAGGGGCTTTCAGAGAAGCAAGTTTGGTTGCCTAGCAACGGGCACTGAGGGGAAAGTTGTCAGCTCTGATGATGGAATAGGGTTCCTAAACTCCAGGTGGGGCCTGGGGATCTCCTGCTTTTACGATGCATCTCCAGCTGACAGAGATCAGCTCCACTGGAGAAAATGACTGCTTTGGAGGGTGGACTCTATGGCATTGTACCATGCTGAGGCCCCTCCCCTCCCCAAACCCCACCCTCTCCTGGATCCATCCCCAAAGTCTCCAGGGATTTTCCAACCCAGACATGGCAACCCTGTCATGGGAATACCTGAAGATTTGGGGGGTGGATCCTGTGGAGGGCAGCATTTTGGGTGGGGGACAGAAGGACTCAGCAAGCTATAATGCCATAAGGTCTACCCTCCAAAGCAGCCAGTTTCTCCTGGGGAACTGATCTTTGTCATCTGGAGATCAATTGTAACAGCGGGAGATCTCCAGGTCCCACCTGGAGATTGGCAACCCTAGGGGGAAAGTCAGCCACACAGCAGGGGGTTGAGGAGAGTGGTTTGATGGTCGCTGGCCCACTTCATTAGCCAGCCAGCTGTGGTGGAGCTAAGCAGGAGAGAGGGCCTGAGGAATTTCACACAGCCAATATGTTCTGTTTCAGGAACTCTTCAGTAACGGTTTCTGTCAGGCATTTTACACAGAACCTTATTAGTATCGGTTCCCTAAATGGAACATATTGGCCCTTTCACACAGAAACGTGCCTCTCCCGTTGGGGAAGCATTCCTGAGCCAGTTTACCTTGAAACCTCCTCCCAAGCATTCTTCAGTGCTTGTACCAGTCCTGAAGCGCTATGGGGTGCTGTGTGAAATGGCCCTGTTTCTGACAGTTTATTCTGGGTACGCTGGCAGTGTGCAGGGGAGGGGGTTATGCTGATAATCCATTGTCTTTTCACTGACAGAAGCAGGCCACTGAGGGGACAGTTAGACCCACCTGGCAGTGAGCGGAGGAGAAGAGTGGACCCAGCATCCAGTCGGTCCTTCCCCTTCGCTGGCTCCCTCCAGACTGAGGCTGGGACGCTGGCCGGTGGCTCTGTGGGTGGGACTGAGGCAAAGCAGGGAGAGAATGCAGCCAATGGCCAGGGTCCCCCTTTTGAGTGGCAGTCCGTCCAGCCTACTGATTTTGGCGCCCCATGGAATCTTGCCCCTTGGAATCTTAAAATGGCTTTATATAATAGGAAAGATAATTGGGATCTTTCATCCTGATTCTCTGTCATCCCCTGGATCAACTCTTACAAGGGTGATGACTGGAGCTGAATGTGCACAGCTTTGCTTATTTTACAGGATCTTTTTAGCATTAAGAATTGGGTGTAGCAAACTGTTACGTTATGTCTATACAGTTGGCTTGGACTTGCTGCCTATCTCATAGAGGAAGTTATTTTATTTGTGAAAGTTTATATTCTGCTTTTCTACCCTCACAAGGGTCACCAAGACAGCTAACGATTTAAAACCTACACAATAAAATCACCTTTTAAAGCCATTAAAACCAACCCTCCACAACACACATCATTGAAACAAAACCAGAGTTAAAATATATACAAAAAAATTAAAACAGTAATTAAAACATTGGTTTGGAAGGAGGGATCACTGAGTGAATGCCAAATGAAACAAAGAAGTTTTCACTTGCTGGCAGAAGATGGCAGTAGAAGGGAACAGACAAATCAGCCTGGGGAAAGAGTTCCAGAGCTTTGGTGCCATGACCAAGAAGACTCTCTCCTGGGTTGCCATCTGCCTAATCTCCAAAGGCAGGGGCACCTGAAGCTGGGCCTCTGAAGGTGATCTTAGTGGTCAGGAAAGTTGTAGATGGGCCAAGACTGGAATGATATTGTCCCTACCACTCATTCTAGTCAACGTCCTGGTTGCAGCGTTCTGTACCAATGGAAGTTTCCAAACACTTCTCAGTGGCAGCCGTGTGTAGAGTGCATTGCAGTAATGTAATCTAGGTGTAACCAGGACATGCACCACAGTGGCCAGATCTTTTCTGCCCCAGAAAAGCTGAAGCTGGCTAACCAGTCAAAGCTGGTAAAAGGCACTCCTGGCCACAGCTACCACCTGCTTATCCTGCTGTAGGCCTGGATCCAAGAGCATTTCCAGACAACAAATCCATTCCTTCAAACAAATCCCATCCAGAAAGGGTAACACCTTAAATCCAGGGTCAGACCTTCTGCCAACCAGTAGCATTTCCGTCTTGTTAGGATTAAACTTCATGTTTTTTAGCCAGCATCCACTCCAAAACTGCCTCCATGCACTGGTCCATTATTTCTACATCCTCCCTGAGATCAGCTGAAAGCCCAAGACAGAGCTCAGTGTCATCCACATATTGTTGACAGCCCACCCTGAATCTATAGATAACCTCACCCAGCAGTTTCATGTAGGTGTTAAAGAGCATAGGGGACAAGATGGAATGTTGTGGGATCCCGAAGGACATCAGTCCCCCAGCAACACTTTCTGCAACCTATCATCTAGGTATGACAGCAAAACAGTGGCTCCCAATCCCAGCCCAGATAGGTGGTCCAGAAGGATGCCATGATCATTGGAATCAAAAGCTGGTGAGAGATCAAGGGAAATCAACAGGTCATGCTCTATCTGGCTATCTCTCAGCACAAGTCATCCACCAGGGTGACCAATGCTGTTTCAGACCCATAACCAGGCCTTTGGAGGGCTTACAAAGTTGTTTCATGTATCTTCAGGTATGTGTGTGACTTCACTGTTTAAAACTGCTGAAAAATTTTGCAATCATGTTTCTGAACACTGGCCATGTAGGAGTTGCTTTCTGATGCCCTTCTTGATATTTCCAACAGATTAAAGAAATAAAAACTATATTATCCAAGCTGAGCCCTCTTCTGATAGACCTTGATATTTATCCCAGCTGAAGATAACAGTAGTTCTACGCTGTACTAATACTGACTACAAGTATTTTAAACATTCCTTTTTGCTCACAGAAGCAGCTGTGCCTCCTTGGGTAGACAGCAATGAAGAAGAAACAATTCAGCAACAAATACTGGCCTTATCAGCAGTAAGTTTTTCTTCTTCTTCTTCTTAAGTGTGTTTCAATCATTTATTATTTAAAACAGGAATATAGTCTAGAAATACTACATGACAATAAAATCATTGGTAGGATCACAATAATTCCTAAAATAAAACCGGTTTTTCACTGAAAGGTGTTCTTCTTTATGTGTTCTGGCTATTTAATAATCTGGTTGCTTCTCTGAATAATAAATTCAGAGAGCTCTTTAGAGATGTACCGTATTTTTCGCTCCATAAGACGCACTTTTCCTCCCCAAAAAAGTGGGGGGGAAAGTGTGTGCGTCTTATGGAGCGAATATGGAGCTTTTCTTACCTGTAACAGGGCTCTTTCTTCAGCAGGAACGCAGGGGAACGCTATTCAGGCTGGCATCCCAGCCTTCCCCGCCCCTCCCTGCTGGGCCTGAGCTGTTAAGACTTAAAAGGGAAACGGCAGGAAAAACCCCACCAGGCTAAGTACTCTTTCCCTTTAAGTGCTTTTCCCCTTTAAGACAGCCAGCAGCAGAAAGCCCCGCCCACAGATTAAGCGCCGTAGCTACTTTGCACAAAAAGGCCTGGCTTTGCATGGCATGCCGACATCTCTCTTCTTTCCTTTCTCTATCTTTCTTCCTTCCTTCCTTCCCTTTTGTCTGTCTGTCTTTCTGTCTCTCTCTCTGTCCCCACCTTTCTTTCTTCCTTTCTCTTTCTCTCTCCTCCTCCTTCCTTCCTTTATCTCTCTCTCTCTCTCTTTCTTTGTTTCATTTTTTCCTGTTTTCCTCCTCTAAAAACAAGGTGCGTCTTATGATCAGGTGCGTCTTATGGAGCGAAAAATACGGTAACAAGTGTCATGTCTAGACTTCTGACTAACAAGTGCATTTTATTCAAAGGACAGAAGAAACTTCCTGCGTGATCCACCAGCAGGGGTTCAGTTTAATTTTGACTTTGATCAAATGTATCCAGTTGCAATGGTGATGCTGCAGGAAGATGAGCTTCTGAACCGAATGAGATTTGACCTTGTCCCGAAACAGTGAGTAATCTTCATAAATCTCTTAAATGGTGCAGCTGACTAAGAAATAGTGACTACTCAACATTAAGGTGTTAACTCTCATCACTATCTAATTTTCTGTTTACATATAAAATGTGATCATTAATGGCATGCTACTCAAAATGTAAACGCCACAAATTACATTTAAATATTAAATCTAAATTATTTCACAAAGGATTTTTTTTGTCACAAAGGAGTTTGTCAAATACTATTAGACCAACTCTGAAGAAGATGCACTCTTGAGTTTGGTCCTAGTTAGTCAGACTTTCCATGAACTTAGTGCCACTAGCAAATTTATCACCATGGGTTTCTGTCGACAGAGGTGTTGACTAAGATGCACACCTAGGTATGGGTACTTCATGGATACAGCCATTTAGCATAATACAGAGGTCCCCGATATAGTGCCTTCCAATACCTTTCTTCTGTGTGGGCGGGCTAGGTGGGACTTTTGCCAGCAAGACTTCTGATTGGCCACTGGAGATTTGATTGGCTGTGCTTTGGTAGCAGCTACCCCCAATACATATGGATCTTAAACAACTGACTGAAGGTAAGCTACGGCAACCATTTTGTGTCTGGGTCTACCACTTGCGACAGCCATTTTGTGATTGCAGCCACCACCCTGTGTCAGAATTCTTTCCTTATTATATCTTCCCTTATTATATAAAGCCGTTTTCAAGTGGCAAGATTCCATGAGGCGCCAAAATCAGTTGGCTGGAAGGACTGCCACTCAGAAGGGGGTCCCTGGCCACTGGCTGCATTCTCTCCCTGTTTTGCCTCAGTCCCGCCCACAGAGCCACCGGCCAGCGTCTCGGCCTCAGTCTGGAAGGAGCCAGTGAAGGGGAAGGACTGGGTGCTGGGTCCACTCTTCTCCTCCGCCCACTACCAGGTGGGTCTAACTGTCCCCTCAGTGGCCTGCTTCTCCCAGTGAAAAGACAATGAACTTTCAGCATAACCCCCCCCAGACTTTCCTGTGAGAATAAATTGTTAGAAAACGGCTCTCTCTCCTTCTTAGCGCCACCATGGCTGGCTAATGAGGTGGGCCAGCAACCATCAAACCATTCTCTTCAACCCCCTACTGTGTGGCTGACTATCCCCCTAGGGTTGCCAATCTCCAGGTGGGACCTGGAGATCTCCCGCTGTTGCCAATCTCCAGATAACAGCGATCAGTCCCCTGGAGAAAATGGCTACTTTGGAGGGTAGACCCTATGGCATTATACCCTTCTGCTTCCCTCCTGTGTGTGACTTACCTCAGTGGCTGTTGGTAGGTGTAAAGAAATGGCAGTTACCTGTGTTTATAAGATGGCTGCTGCCTGTGGTTTGTTTAAAATGTTCCCCCATAAGGTTCAATTGAGCTGTAGCTTCAGAGAGGGGCCTGCAGGGGTATCACTAACTGGGTTGAATGAGGCTTCCTCATCTGTTGGACTACAGTTCCCAGCTGCCCCAGGCCAAAAAATGCGGGAAAAGAGGGACCCTCCCAAGGGGCAGGGCACCATCAATATAGACTCCAGCCCATTCAGGGAGGATTGTGTTTAACCCCTGTTGATTTATGCCCTGTTGGTTTACAGTACGTGCTTACTCCTACAGTTGTGCCTTATTCATTTAGTGTGTGTGTATGCGCTCCATAATTGTGTAAATAGTAAAGTAAATTATTTTATTTGGGCTAATAATCTGTGTTGTGCATTGTCTCCCCTGCTCGGCCCAATATTTTGGTTGCCAACTTTCCAGGGATCCCCCGAAGACTGGGGATTTCATCTCCAAATAGGGAGATTTGGCCACAGGGGCCCTCTAAAAAGGCAGTGACAGTTCAGTGACTGGTGGCAGGGAACTTAAGGAGTGAGATATGCCCACAGGATGAGAGTGGGAGACGAACAGCTGAGTTGCAAACTGAAGCCCGTTTTGCCACAGTAGGCAACCAAGTTTGGTTCAGACAAAGGAAGGAAACTCTTTGCAGGCCTTTGTAAAGAACTAATTGGGACCAGTTCTGACTAGGGTTGCCAGCTCCAGGTAGGGAGATTCCTGGAGATTTTCTGGTAGAGTCTATGGAAGCTAGGGCCTCAGCTGAACAGAATGCCATCAAGTCCACCTTCCAAAGCAGTTATTTTCTCTGGACAGGAGAGACCTGTTGTCTGGAGTTCAATTGTGGTACCTGGTGATCTTCAGGCTCTACCTGGAGGTTGGGTACCCTAGGTGTGGCAATCAGTGCTTCAGAGCAGGGTCTGCTAGATCCAGGTTCTTGCTGTAGAAGCTGAGTGGGTGATTTTCAACCATTCACAGACTTTCAGCCTAACCTACCTCACAGGATTGTTGTGCAAGTCAAAAGGGGGAGAGGAGAATGATATAAGCTGCTTTGATCCCCGTTGCAGAGAAAGACCACTTTTCCTCCTGGGAAATTTATTTAAATTTCTATCCTGCCCTCCCGGCCAAGGAAACCATTGTTGCCAATCTCCAGGTGAGGGCTGGAGATCACTCAGAATCACCACTTCTCTCCAGATGGCATTGATCACTTCCCATGGAGAAAACAGTGTTCTCTGTGTCCTTATACCCTGCCAATGTGATGTGGCAGTCAGGACTTCAGAACACGGTAGAGGCTGCAGGTGGGGGGGGGGAGATGGAAAGCTGAACAGTGAGGGGGGAATAAAGGTAGGTTGATGCTTGGCTGGGAAGGAGAGAGGGCTGCCAACTCCAGGTGGGGAATTTCTGGAGATTTGAGGGATGGAGCCTGGAGAGGGTGAGGTTTGAGGAGGGGTGGGGCCTCAGACAGGTAGAATGCCATGGACTGCCTTCCAAACCAGCTATTCCCTCTTGGGGAACTACTGTTGCCAATCTCCAGGTGAGGGCTAGAAGTCACTCAGAATTACAACTGCTCTCCAGATGGCAGTGATCAGTTCTCATGGAGAAAATGGTGGACTCTGTGTCATTATACCCTGCTGAGGTTGCCTCAGCATATTGACGTTGAGTGCCCAAGGCCAGGGCACTCTCCCAGAGCCTCTTTCTAGAGCCTGTTGTATTTATTTCCACAACAGGCCTTATTCCTAGTCTCATATATATTCATTTGTGTAGTATGTGGTGTCTGTGTCTTCTTCCTATAAGAATGTGAAATGCCTTTGTCTTCGTACAGTAAATTCTTGCATTTACATTCCTTAACTATATCAAAAAATTTCCTAGTCCATTAAGGAAAGTCCCTGACAGCTTACTTCCCATAGTTTCTACACTGACATAAAATCCGTGCACTTATCAAATTGTATACTCTCTGTCTTCAGTGTAAAGGAAGAGGTATTCTGGAGGAATTATTTCTACCGTGTCTCTCTAATTAAACAGTCCGCACAACTCACAGCACTGGCTGCACAACAGCAAGCAGTAAGAAAAGAGAAGGGTGGCGGTGAAGACAGTAGAGAGCTGACAGGTAGAGATTTTATTTTCATAAACATCTTACAATGTTGGATGACAACCCCTTTCACTGAGATATTTAAAGGTCTTTTATGTGAATTCCAGAAATCTGAAACTTTAAAATCCATAATAATTGTTACATTTCACAGCATAAATTCTTACAAAAACGTTTTTGCTATAAAAATTCTAGGTGAGCATACATGGTTCTGGGTAGGGTAGGCTGCAAGCGAGTGATTGCCCCAAGGTCACCCACTGATATTATTGGGGATTTGAATTTGGGTCTCCTCAGTTCTACTCCAACAATACAGCCACTATCCCATATTGGCTTGCACCATTTTACTAATGCTGCTGTAATTAGAAAAACCAAACTAAACCTTCAAAAATACAGAGAAACATCTTGTCTAAAAATCAGATGTACCCATCGCTCACAGGACTGGGTGTTTAGCTTATATATCCATTTACTTAGGAAATCTGAACCCTGTTCATTTGTCTACTTCTGTTCTTTGTCTTCTGAAAGTATGTCTTCTGGATGCCTATGTATAATTTAGTGTTATGTCGAAAGCAAATGTGTTCTGTGCTCAAAAATACATGAGAAGTTGCACCCAAGAGTCACTTTATACCTATTCTTGAAAGGAACTAACAGAGTTCAATTTCTCTAGCTAGATGTTAAGAGAAGATGAGGATTCCTAAGATGAAGATAGCAGATGGAATTTCTTGCACAAGAAAATAACAGCTTTTGCTGCCCAATCAAACCCAACTTCTGAGCACTTATAACACTATACAATTATACTGTTTGAGACTAAATTCTCATCCCATTAAGTACTTTGCATATACTGAAATAAGAGGTCTTCAGAATTCTGTTTGTCTTTCTAGAAACCGTGCGACCAAAGACACCACCTGTGGCAATAAAGTCTCAGCTAAAACCTCATGAGGTAAAACTATTCTGTACTCTTGAGCAGTATCTACACTATAAGTAACTTTGTTTTAGTTATGAACATGTGGTCAGTCCAAACAGATTTCAAAATAATTACTTCTTACACAGAAGCCACAAGTTTATTAAGGAACTTGAGTTGCCATAGCAGTTCAGACCACCTTTTGAATCTGACAGTTGTCTATGTTATCTGCTTAAACAGAAAAGGGTGCATTTTTTTCCTCTCACCTCCAAATAGCAGAGTACTATTTCCCCACCTGGTAAAACTTGAACTGTTGAGTACTGATTCCTTCCTTCCTAGGTTTTAACTAGGTAGCCTTTGCTGTTGCTTTAACAAGTCTGGTACGGTAGAAGCAGAAAAAGCAAATTAGGTCAGATGGCTCCATCAGGCCTCCTTTTTTCTGCTATCTGCCATTTTTGCTCCTGTTGTAATAATCTGTGCCCATAAACTTGGGGAGACAAGTCTGTTTCACAATTTTCCATGAAGACCCCATTCTGTTCTCTGCCTATATAGAAATTCTGTGCCTGTTACCTCCGTGTTTCCCTCTCCCCATATATGAGTATAACATTAAGGAGCATTAAGGAGATATTTACATTTTTCCTCTTATCTTTTAACATTTGAAGGAAGAAGAGGAGATTTCCACCAGCCCAGGTGTATCAGAATTTGTGAGCGATGCTTTTGATGCATGCAGTTTGAATCGGGAAGATTTAAGGAAAGAGATTGAACAGCTTGTGCTTGACAAAAAAAAAGAAGAAACTACAACGGTGGAAGGTAAAATGATCATTGTTTAACATTCTGTAATTTACATGGCTGAAGACATCAAATTAGATCCAACCAGGTTCTCCACTGGTGAAAAAGGGAGAAAAGCCCTTTGGCCACCCCAAAGGCTGTGCTGGGGATCATAGGACCTATGTTACAAATCCATGTGGGACAGGCCCTGTAATGAGGAGAACTGGCCAAGACTGAGTGAAGAAAATTCCCTGGATCCAACCCAGTATTTTCCTTGATTCTGCATACTTCTGAATAGCACATGGTTTGATAAAGTCATCCACTTCTTACTCCAAAGGAAAAATACAAATTTGTCTTCCTGCTAGTGCTCTTTTTCCTCTGTTACAAAACTTAATTGCTTACCCTACCTTAAGTTATTAATAAATGTATGGCAGAGGTCCCCAAAGTGGTGCCTGTGGGTACCATGTAGGGTTGCCAGGTCCCGGGGGTGGGGGGGCGTGTTGCCTGCTCAATGGGCCCCTTACCTGCCAGCCTGGAGGTGACGTTATCATGCCGGGCACGTTGTGGGAGGGACACTCTATCATTTGAGGGAAAACTCTATGGTTTTCTCTCGAATGATAGTGGTCCCACCCCCAATGTGCCCAACACAATGTCGTCACTCCCCTGCCGCAGCTATAGGTCAGACCTGGCAACGCACAGACGCACCCACAAACACCTTTCCTGGCACTCACCAAGTGTTTTTAGAAAGTGGGCGAGGGCCAGATGGGGTTTTGGTGCAGCAGGGCTTTTGACTGGCCATTGGAGATCTGATTGGCTGTGCATAACTTTTAAAATGTTACTTTGGCAGCAGCTGCCACCACAGCATAAAGATTTTCACTGTGCGACTGAAGGTAAGTTGTGTGTATTGAAGAAAACGGTATGTTCATTTAAAATGGTATGTTCATTTAAAAAGGCATCCTGTTAAATGGATATTCTGCCTGAAATATTGAAGAGGTAATACTGGAATAATGCATAACCTTAACTAACTCCCTGTCGTTTTGTGGTTGGCTCTGCCTCCCATGGCAGCCATTTGGTGTTTGCGCCCACCACCCTGTGTCAGAGTTCCAAAGGTACCCGCAGGCTTTAAAAGGTTGGGGATCCCTGATGTACAGTATCTATTAGTCTTCATTTATAGCAAAACATTGAGTAAGCAGGACTTGCAGGATTAGGTATTTTGAATGACTAACCTTCTAGAAAGATTTTTTTCTATATACATCCTAAAGTCAGGCTAACAAGTGAAAAATGGCAGACAACTGCAACTCACTAATAGCACTGTTTGGGAAGAGCTTTTTAGTCTAGATTACTTGCATGTGCACATATGTAACAAAAACCCTAAACAAATATTAATTTATTACAAGAATAAACTTCTGAGGTCCTCCAGCTTGCAGGTCCCTACTTTTCTCCCTTCACATGTTGCTCATATAATTAAAGACCTTTTTTAAAAAAAACATTATCCACACATTATGATAAACTGGTTTGTTCTCTTGCTTAAAGATTAGGACAAAATCAGGCAAGAGAGTAAACCACAGCATTTCACTCAATTTGTAATAAATTTGTAGTAAACTCTGTCATGAACCTGGAAACTTTGATATCTCAGCCATGTGTAAGGAAGGGTGGAGGAACATGCAAGTCCAAAGTTCATTCTCATAAACCATGGTGTGCTGTTTACAGCTGAAGACCCCAATATATTTCTCGATATGATCCATTCTATTCTTTCTTGAATATTCTTTCATACAAACAAGATTACTAGGATAAATAGGTGATTTTTTAAAAATAGCAGCATCATTTTTCATAGTAATAACATCTAGAAAAAAGTGTCTCTATGGTCAGATATGGATGGCAGCAGGTGGTCTTCTGGTTCACATGTCACACTTGTCCATACAAATGTGTGCTTAAGAAAGGTTGGAACTGCTCACGTGGAAAGAAAACTGTGAGCTAGCCCACATCCCCTATCAGAGGTGCTGAACTCATTTGTTACAAGGGCTGAATGTGACATAAATGTCACTTTGTTTGTCAGGCTGGACCATGCGTGCCATAAAATGTAATGCCAGGTACCAGAGATATAAACTTTATAAAGGACACAGGCAAACCCAATTAATGATATTATTTTTTACTCAAAATACAAATATGCTTTAAACATAACAGCATAAGCAGAGCCCTGCTGGATCAGACCAGTGGTCCAACATCCTGTCTCACACAGTGGCCAATCAGTTCCTCTGAGTCTACACAATATTCTAAATGAGGCCACCCGATGGATCTATACAGGGGCATTACAATATCAGCCATTTCATTCTCAATCCCTTTCCTAATCAACCTTAATTTAAGAGTTTGCCTTTTTTCACTGCTGCAGCACACTGGGATAGAACATAAGAGAAGCTATGTTGGATCAGGTCTGACACTCCGTGTCACACAGTTGTCAAAGCCCAGGTGCCCTCAGGAGGTCCACCAGCGGGGCCAGAACTCCAGAAGCCCTCCCACTGTTGCCTTCCAAGCCCAAGAATACAGAGCATCACTCTGGAAGAAATGGCTACTTTGGAGAGTGGACTCCCTTGCATTAGACTACCTGCCCCGGCCCCAATAAAATCTCCAAGAAGTTCCCAAGAGAGTTGGCGTCCCTAGTCAGGGCACCTATAAAGTATTTGGGAGGAGACAGGCTCCAGTTGGGGAACCTGCCTGCCTGGGGAGGGGCACAAGATCCAGCCCTGGAGAAGCCTCCTGGGGCATCTGTGGAACAGCCAGCCAACCAATCCAACCAGCCTCCCTCCCTCCTGTGGCAGAGGACGAGCTGGGCGAGTGAGGGAGGTGTGTGTGGTGCTGTTTGGTTGGGCTCCACCAGGGCTGTCCCTTCCCCAGGTTAGGAGGTGAATGTGTGGGTGCTGCCTGCTCTCCAGCAGGCATGATGGTATGACGCAGCAGCAATAGCAAGGCGCATCTTCCCCTTCCAGCCATGCGGTATGAGGCTGTGGGACAAACGGACAAGGAGCTATGCCATTGGGACAAGCGGACAAGGATGCCTGTATGAGGGGGCTGGTCGTGCAGCTCGCCTCGTCTCCCTGCAAAAGGAAACCTGAAGCAGCTGCGGTCTTGCCTCGTTTACCAGCCAAGGTGGCCACCCTCTGGAAGTTTGCAAGCAGCTGGGACAGGAAGGCGCTCACGTTTGGCAAGGTAGCATCGAGGTTCCCAGCACAGAGAAAGACCAGGGGGCTTTCAAGTGTAGCTCGAAAGGTTTAGGGCTGGCTCCCCCCACCTTTCCCGGCACAGCCTGGTATTTCCTTAAAGTCTCTCCCTGATGCCCACCCTCCCACTTTACCACCCATTACTCCTTAGCCCTGGGACAGTATACATAATGCGCAACCTCTGTCATTTGCCAATAAAGGTTATGAAGAGCCGGGGACAGGCCAGATCTGGCCCGTGGGCCATATGTTTGACATCTTTCCCCTAGTTTTTTTATTCACAATTGATCCCAAATTAACTCTGCTGATACTCATTATTTTAGTCTTGAAATAGCACTGTATGTCTTGTAAAGGTAACTATGTCTTGCTGCAATTAATTTTATTGAGAAACATTATACAGTCCAGTGAATCTGGATGTTTGTTTTTGTGTAGAAGAAACTGCAGACTGGGAAAAGGAACTGCAACAGGAGCTTCAAGAATATGAAGTGGTTACAGAATCAGAAAAGCGAGATGACAACTGGGACAAAGAAATAGAGGAAATGCTTCAGGGAGAAAATTAACCACTTCGTATAAATGCTTACTGAAAACTCACAAGAACTTGTTTTTATACTTGTTTCAGAGACTTTCTTCAGGCACAGAATTGCTTTTTGTAAAATAAGGCTTCGGGTGATAAGTAATTAGGTGTGAAAACTGTTCTATGAAATACACACACCACCTTCCAGAGGACTGTAGGGCAATTTGGACCTGAGATTGCCCCCCCCCCCCCAGCTCAAAACACAGTTTGACAAATCATTTATGGAAACTGTGGGAATTACAAAACAGGCTTTGAGTGCTGTGAAAAAGGAGTGGGGGGGAGGTCCAGAGCAGATGCAGACATTGGTTTGTTTGATGTTTTCTTCAGATGGACAGACACGGATATCAGTTTAAGTAAAAATGTTGTGAACAGTTTATCTGTGGTGGGGTAATAAACAGAGAACTTGTATTTAATTCTTTTCATGAAAGTAATGGCACATCATGTTGGTATTTTGATTCTTTATAAATAACAATTTATGAAAATACTTCTAGCTCTTTCTTAGTACTTGTGATCATAGGACAACATAGTATATAATTTTCAGACTTTTATTTTCACTTCTTACAAAACCTCGGCACTTCAACATAAATACCGCAAGGCAACAGTGATTATAGATAAATGGGATGTAAACTGACTGGGGCAGTTAGGTTAATGTTCTGTTGATAAAATCTCTGGTGACTTAATTGGGGAATATAATGGTAGACCATCCTGACAAGCACAAGAATGTTCAAAAGTTTATAAAAAGAAAAAATAAGCTGGTGGTGTTATTGCACTAAAACTATTTATTTAAACCATTTCAACCCAAAACCTCTAAATTGCCTGTGGCAGCTTCTAACAGCAAAACTTAAAAAGGGGTTCCAAACCGTAAAACACTATAAGAAATATGTAATAAAATTGTTTCTTTATTTAAATGTTAAGGTGTCTAATGTACTTTAAGGTGAGCATCTTCACCTAGGTCCTATTCAAATAAATAATATAGCTTGAAAGGTAGATGCTAAAATTAACAATAAATTCAGGCCGTTTGTGTGGGTGTGGTTGAGAAGTGCTGTAATAAATGTGTTAAGGATCTCTTTAAAAGATGAGGAAGAGTGCGGCGCTGCACATCCTAGGATGTACAGAAAATGCCAGCTGTTCCACAGATGTGGTTTTGCTGCAGCTGGATAAACGGGCAAAACAGGTTTTCACTGATCTGTATAGCAGATGACGTACTAAAGAAGGTTGGAAAGGAATACGAGTTTAACTTAGGCCCGATAACTGGTTTTACTAACCAGTAGATGATGAATGACAGAACCATAAGAAACTAAGTACAGCCTGCTGGATCAGACCAGTGGTATATCTAGTCAAGCATACTGGTTCACACAAAGGCCAACCAGTTGCCCTGGAATGCCAGACAAAAAAGGCATGAAGGCTGGGCCCTCCCCTGCTGTTGCTGCCTCCCAGCACTGTTATTTAGAGGTTTGCTGCCTTTATATATGGAGGTTCCCTTATGTGAAGAAATGCATTTTTTCCTTGGAGGTTTGAAATGAGCCAAACCTTCACGCTGAGTTTTAAAATCCCACCACCCCCCCACCCCCAGAACAGGCTGGAAGGGGGGAAGGCAGTCCAATTGTTTTCCAGCTTACCTTCATAAAAATGCTAATGAGTCTAGATGATGGGATGGTCAAGTCCCCACCCTCTCTTCAAGCAGGGAATGGAGATTTAGAGGGTTAAATGCTAGAGAGGCTTCAGAAAGGAAATTCCTGGAGGCCTCAGGAAAGGTTTCCTTGATCTGGTCTGACAGGGTCAGTGGGTGGAGAAACAGATATAAAATTATCAGCCTAGTTATAAATTTTCAGTAAAATCTGATGTGTCTTGATAATGTGCTACATACTTAGCCAAACAACCATATTTTGGGGGGTAATCACTGTTGTGGCTCTCAGTGGTCCTCTAAGAAGAGATGATCTAACAGTATGAAGTCTTGTACTGACAACATTTTTAGCAATAAAAATGCCACTTTTAAAGAAATCTGCCACAGGCAGTAAATATATATATTTGGGAACTGATTTTGTTAAGCAGTGATCAGTTTAAATTCTATTTTTCAAATGTGGGGACTAATGACGACAAGTAAGATTTCATTTGCTAGCACGTGTGCAGTACATTGTTAATGAGCCTGAAATAATGAACTGCAAAGGAAATCCTACATTGCAGAATAATCCATGCGTGCTCTTGGGGCAGCAGCATACAAACAGTAGCACACTATCCTATTTCTGGTACATCACCTAGTATTTGTTGCTGAGGCTTCCAAGAATGCTGGCTTTGGTCTAATGTAGCAAGAGACTGTATAATCTGGCTCCCCCCACGCCTAGAGAAAAGGAAACTTAATATGCACTCCGGGCTTCTAAATTTCTACTTGTATCCTCTGTATCCTCTTCCCGTTGATTAAATGGTATATCCTAAACTCTGTATTACTGAAGTCAATACACTTACATTAGATTACAGTGAAATTAGCAACGCATTTACTGCGTAAACTCAAACGGCATGGAGTTTTAGAAAGACAAAGCAAGTTTAGTCTGAATAAATTCGACAAAGTTCGCTAAGACTAAAGAAGTAGAACAAGTTTAGAGTCCAGCGGCATCTTTAAGACCAACATAGGTTTATTCAAGGAATGAGCTTTCGTGTGCATGCACACTTTTTCAAGTACATTGGCACAGACAGTAAGAGTTCAAACTTCTAGACAGATTAAAGCCTAAGCGATGTGGTGCTCTCTCTGATGCACGGTAAGTACGAACCAGCTCTGATTGTAGCGCTTATGCGTTGAGATATGATACTCAAACTGCCTGTGCCCCCGAAAGGCGAGGAACTGCCTTGAAGATTATTTCACCCGCACTCCGTTTATGCAGAGTAGCCTACCGTGCTGGCTAAAGGCACAGATATCCCAGCTATACAGACGGCATCTAGTGGCACCTTCCTAATAGACTCACCCGAGCGTGGAGCCAGGCGGTTTCCGGACAGATCGCTTTAACAGCAGCAGGCATCCTGCGTGAAAGCGGAGCATCTCTACCACGTGCAAAAGACGGCAACACGGCCAGAAGACTACATGTCCCAAGAAGCAATATGCTACAATTAGCCTATGGCGTTTCTCCGGCGTGCCTTTCTGATTGGAAAAGCGAAAAGAATTTTCGTGTCACTTCCCAAGGGACTCCTGATACGCGCAATGCAGAGTGCGCTGGGAGCTGTAGTACCTGACGCAAGAGAATAAGGGCCGAGGCCAGAGGGGACCTTGGAATTTTCGCTTCATCCGGGCTCTGGGAGGCGGGAGAACACTGCCGTGGTGCGTTACGTGACACAAAAGAACCGTCCGCTGATTGGCTCAACCGAGAATGGGGCAGAGGGCCCGGCGTCCGCACGCTTACTTCCGGTGTGCTCCTGGTGAGGGCCGGCTTGTTTGGGTACTGCCGTCACATTATGGCGGCGCACGGAACTCAACTCGCGTGCGGCGAAGGGAGCCGAGCGGCGGGGTCTGAGCGGAACTTGGGGCCTCCGCAGGAGCCAGGCGAGGGAGAAGAGGCGCAGGCTGCGGGGGTGGCGGCAGGAGGAGGCGCTGAGGTAACTGCCCGCCATTTCGTCCTCCTTTACCCGGCTGGGGGCGCCCCTGCTCCACGCGGCCTCCGACGGCCGGTTGATCAGAAGAGAGGTCGCGGGGGTGGGGGGTGGGGGTTGACCTGCTGGTGGCAGCAGCGGGGTCTGAAGGGGGCTCGGAGCGTTTTGCGCGCCAGGCTCACCGGGGGGGGGGGGGGGCGCCACCACACGCGCCTGGTCCTAGTCCGCATGACTGCGGTGCTAGCAGTTCAGGAACGAAGGTTTACCTGGGGGGGATGTCGGCTTCAGGTATGGAGGAAGAAGCAGTAGGCGGAGCTGAACTGCTGGCGCCGACTTATTTGGGCGGGGGGGGGGGGGAGTTAATAGCATTCCGCCTCATGGGCTCTCTCAAGGCAGTGCTTTCTCTCTTTCCTCCCGCGAAGCCCAGCGCGCTATAATTTCCCCGCCAAGAGGGCAGGCAGCTTGGTGGTTGTAGTCGCTTAGCATCGCAGGCAGCAAGTCTCTCTTGATAACCGGGAAAAAGCCCAAGGTCGTAAATGCTCACAGGAAAAAAAGCCCATTCACCAAAAAGCCCACATGGTAAGAAGCCCATTGGGGGAAAATACCATGTAAAGCCCCATAGGTATTTATAATCGTGGTTGACAGATGGTATATTAATAATTAATTTGGGGGTGGGTGGGAAATAAAAGGGACTTCATTGTTTTGTTCCTTTAACAGCTTGGAATATTTCAAGCCTAAAAAAACTATCATAAATGGCATTATGTTGTCTTAAAGACTTCATTTTCAGTGCTTTTTTTGTTTTTCTGGCCTCCTTAGCTTCAGAACATTTATATATGTTCTATTTTTTATTTGTTTTGTTTTCCCTCATTGGAACAGGCCTGTGAACATTATGTTGCTTCTGCCAACAAATGTTTTAATGAAACAAAAGAGATCTAATGCTGTTAAATAAAACATCTTTTTAAGAGCATCTTGTCATAATGGATCAGAACTGTTCTTATGGTTGCATTTCATCACAAAGAAGATGTGATGTGATTGGTATCTTCGGATGCACAAACCAGAGTACTTTGTGTATCCTGAGTCCAGTGAAATCTCAAAATAAGCCTTGATACTGCTACAGTAGTACAATTCACTTCCATGTTTTACGAACTTGTTTAGCTAGCTTGGATGTCTTTCTACAGTATCCTTTCTCGTGTCTAGTTTTCTGGAAGCAATTATTGTATCCTGCCCTTGGGCTGGATAAACAGGTTCAAAATGCATTTCTCATGTGACCAGTAAATAGCTGTATGTGCAAGCAGCAGAGGGCTCTTACAATCACCTTTAGTGTTTCGTGGAACATGTTTGTTCTTAAGCAAGAACTGTAGGAAGCTCATTGTTTCAAAATAATAAAGTGTGTGCTACGTTCTTCATTAGATCTGTGTTCCTCTTCCTTTAAGACGTAGGGGAGAGAAAGAACTTAGTAGATCTGTTAATTTTTCCCAGATGCTAGCAGCAATCTTACTTCTTTCACTGATGGTATTTGGGAATAGAATCCAATGCAGAGTGAAACTAAGCAACTGCCCACCAAATTGTTAAAATCCAGCACATGCTGCATCAGTGTGAGATGTCATTGCCCAGTTGCTTTACTAAGGCCATTATATTCTGGACTTGGCCGATCCCTACTACAGTTGGGTTCTGGTAGGAAACACTCATTTTTCATGGTTATGAGAAGGGATTCATGTTATTGAATTTCTCCATAGTTAAAGTACTGACAGTACTTTTTAAAAAATAACTGGTATTTTTTTTCCTACCCAATGAAAGCCTAAGCTCTTCTGTGACATGAAAAAGCTATACTTTTTTGGGGCCATTCTGGTTCTTTTAATTTTAGGGCATTTGGACAATGAATGCCTATGGATCAGCATATTAGATATTAATATACTAACTGTTTAGGGATCTAGTGGTTAAAGGTGCCATTGGGAATTCCCGTCTGGGTCTTTTACCCACATTTTCTGGTGACACTGCTAAGTTTTACTCTTTTTCATTGAACTGTGATGACTTTGCGTCCCAACATAAACCTGAGTTTGGTGTAATATGATTCAGTGTCTACTACGTCATAATATTCCAGTCTATCTTTGATATGTACATACAAATCCACCGTGTGTTTTTTCCATACAATCTGTCCCATTTTATTTTATTTCATTTATACCCCACCTTTCTCCCCAATGGGGGATCCAAAGCAGCTTACATCATTCTCCATTTTATCCTCACAACACCATGAGGTCGGTTAAGCTGAGTGTGTGTGAGTGCCCCATGGTCACCCAGTAAGCTTCCATGGTTGAGTGGAATTTGAACCTGAGTCTCCCAGATCCTACTCCATCCCTTTAACCACTACACCATACTGTGGGAGATATAGAGAAACAGTAGTTTGAACCAGGGTTATTGAGTGAAGTATAATAAATAGGCTGCTGGAAGAAGATGGGTGAAGTTTCACAACATTTCCAAGATCTTCGAAGCTGGAAATTGGCTCTTAATCCCAATGTATGAATTCAGTTTGCATGAGATTATTTGAGAACCAAATAGTTTTGTATTGTACTTTCTACTTATTAATACTTTTGATGCTGCATGTTCAACAGTATCTTTGCAGTGGTGCTAGACTTCTTTAAAATGAATATGAATTTCTCATTAAGCTAGCAAATCTTTACATCCCACAGTTTGTTAGCAGCCCTAGGCTGAGGTCTTTGAAGCTGTATTTACACGATTGCAGAGCACTGGTTCATCCATTAAGTCTTGAGTTTATTAAAGGTAATGTATAGCTAGATTCTGTGAACGTAGAAAGTAAGAAAGTCTCAAGTCTGAGGCTTTTTATTCCATCCTTCCGCCAAAGAACTCAGGATGACATACATAA
Organism: Lepidodactylus listeri; assembly: GCA_029233225.1. NCBI lineage: Eukaryota > Metazoa > Chordata > Lepidosauria > Squamata > Gekkonidae > Lepidodactylus > Lepidodactylus listeri. The sequence continues at coordinate 78,058,328 of JARCFY010000001.1, forward strand.
GGTTTCTTTATCCATTTTATCTTTACAGTATCCTTGTTAGGCCGAGTGATCATGACTGGCCAAAAGTCATGCATCTTCATAACTATGCAGAAATATGAAGTTAGGAAATTCCTGTCCTAGCTTGACACTTGAGCAACTATAAATCTTGCTTATATGTTCTATAGAATCTTTTTAAAAAGTGGATCAGGCAGGCATGCTTCACTCTAAAGCCGTGATGGCCAATATAAAATTCTCAGATAGGCTGCAGTCTCTGTGTGGTCCAGCAAACCCCTAGGCCAGAGGTGTCAGACATAAGGCCTGGGGGGCAGGGGCGGCCCGCGCAGGGCTCTTATGTGACCCGTGAGCAACCGGTGCAAGGGAAGGAACGGTAGACTGCTCAGGGGGAAGTAGGTGGAGCCACTCCCGATTGTGGCATCAGCATGGCAGAAGAACCTAGTCTGCAGCAGTCAAGCAGCGTGCGAATGTCTGGCTCTCCAGTCTGCCCATATAGGTTTTCCTTTGCACCCCCCTCCCAGCCCATGAGGCCTTGCAGTGGGGATACAACAACTTAGAGCTTACCAGCTGCTGTCCTTTATACCGTTTACATCTCCAGTACCTGGCATTACATTTAAGGCACACATGGCCCGGCCCGACATAGTGACATTTATGTCAGATCTGCCCCTTGTAACAAATGAGTTCGACACCTCTCCCATGTGCAGTCAAAGTGACCAACTAATTATTGCTTCTGAAAGGACTGTTGAATAATCTCACCCAGTTTCTGTGTTGTTGTGAAAAGAGGTGCCTAATCCTATGTATATTAAACATTATTTTGAAAGGTCACTTTCAAGTGCATTGAGCAGGGGGTTGAACTAGGTGGCCTGTATGGCCCCTTCCAACTCTGTGATTCTATGATTCTGTTAGTAAGGTTATTGAATTGCAGTGTAAGAGGCCACACACAATGTGGTTGCACAGTGGGATGAGCTCTTAGCTGTGTTTGTAACTTGCTGTTCTTTCTATCGTGTGTGGGGCTTGTTAATGACCTGTCATATATTCTTACAATGCTTCTGGGATAATCTTGGATCATAATATAGTCAAGAAAAGAGGGGGGGTTATTAAATAGCTTATGCAGTTCTTTCTTTTTTCTAGTGCTTATTTCTTACTACAGAAGAATCAGAAATCTGTGAGATTGGAAGTAGCAACCAGGAACAGTTAATGAATAGCAAGTGTACAGAACTGAATAGAATGCTGCAGCATTCAGAAACAAATTATGATGGCACAGAAAATGCAGGTGCATTGGAGGAGGTGGAGGATTACATAGACAGAAATAGAAAGCTGTTGGGACCTGTGTTCTGTGCTGAAGAACTGCGAGAAGAGACTCCTGGGAGAGAAGAAACCCGTATTGACCCACCGGATGGCCAGCAAGACCCAGAGGCTGAGAAAAACAAAGAGAAAACCTTAGGTATGTAGCTGTACTAGACTAGGATAAGTAGCTGCTGTTGATGTTTCAGGATTGAAAATAGATCATTAGTTTCTTTATAAAATATTTAGTTTTTTTCATCTCCTGTGCCTTATTAAGCAATAAAACAGACGATAAATTAAATAAATTTAGGGAGGGTTTTTACATTTGTTGAAGTATGGAATGTTATGCTGAATTTGAGTAGAAAACGATTTCTGTAAGCTTCTATGACTTTGTGCTTTATGAATATTGGGTGTGATAAATAGCATCACAACATTTAAAAGACATTAAAGTTTGTTTTAAAAATATACTGGACTGGATCCTGTAAACCATAACCAGAAGATACTCATGGTAGTAGATCTTTCACCTTCCCCTGGCTCCTCCAAGATCCCTGGAGGGACAGTGCTCTGTTGGAGGAACCTTGTAGACAAAATGCCACTAGCTGTAGTGAAGATGGGGAACCAGGCAAAATTGCTCCTCTTTCACCTATGGAAAGCTTGATCCCTCTGTATTTCTGCCACCAGGAAGGAGGAATTGTAATCTTGCCTGGTTCCCCTTCCTCTGGGCAACCCCCCCATGTGTTAACAGTATTTTGCCTGCAAAGTCCACCTGATCCCCCAGCATCATCTTGGTGTCTGGGAGAGATGGAAGGCAAGGCAATACCTGCTTCCACCTGAAGTCTGTAGGATCTAACCTGTTGTTTATGTTTGTAGGGGGAAAGTATTCATCGGCCATCATTACGTATGGAATTGTGGTATACATTTTTCACCTTGTATTTCATTAGTGGCATTACAAGGCTTTTATTTATGGGCTGTATCAAAGTTTCTTTGTTTGTTTATATTTGTGCAATAGTTTACAATTCTGTTTAGAAACTGTAAATAATAAAATCTTTTCTGTACTGAAGCTTTTCAGATCCAAACTGTTGGTGCTGCTTACTAAAATATTTTATACTTTCCTGCATCATCCATAGGAAAAGAAGTATTATTACTAATGCAGGCCTTGAATACTCTTGCTACTCCAGAAGAAAAATTGGCAGCACTCTGCAAGAAATATGCTGATCTGGTATGTGCCACAATAAAAGTCAAGAGTTTTTAGTTCTAAAGATGTATATAGCCCAGGAGCTGTGCAGCTTCAGATGTTCATAACATCAATAGAAGTGGAATGAAGCATTTTCTATGAAGAATTAAATAAGAACAAATTCGTAAAACACACTTTGATCGTGTGTGAATAAAGCTACATGTGCAGGAATTCTTTTGGATCTGTTGCTTGTCATGAAGTTGTGGGGGGACAGTATTTTAGTTAATGAAATAAAAGCTGGAGATTGTATATTTATTTATTTATTTCAACTTGTATCCCGCCCTCCCCTCCTTCCAGAGGGCTCAGGGCAGCTACCAACACACATTAAAATACAGTATCATTAAAACATATAAAATACAAAAGCAAACAAATAACATACCCCACAACAGGATGGAGTTTCTTCTTTTATCGAGGTAGCGTCTGAGATATTAACCAATATAGATGGTCAGACTACGTTCGGCCTGGCAGGTTCTCAGTCGGACCAGGGCCAAGATGTAACTATTGGGTGGCCCCAAAAGCCTGGCGGAAGAGCTCCGTCTAACAGTGTCTTCGGATGTTACACTTAAGTGAGGAAAGCAGGAAATACAACTGCATTGTTTCCTGTTTTATAATTGGAGCATGCATAAATACAGTGTTCACATTTGTTTTGGCCTGAATGGTATAGGTTTAACTCCAAAGAGCAGCTATGATTCACAAGCCAGGTTCAAATGCAGTGTTGACTGTACTCATAGCCTCATAGGCAGAAAAGTGCACTGCATGTACAGTGAAGAATTGCCATGTGTGCTCAGAACTTTTATAGAAAAGGTCATATTATGATGTATATAGAATCATGAGTGTAATAGCTGCATTTTTAAAAATGCTCAGTATATGGAAGACCTTACAGAAGGTAATTCTGGAGTTAGAAAGAAGCCTCAGATATATGTCTCTGTTCCTTTATGGCTATTAATTCCTAACAAGTTTTCCTGGTGGTTGCTGTCAGGCTTGACGCCAGTGACTCCTCCCTGAAAGATCCCTGCCCCCTCCATCTGCCTTTTACTTACAGAAACAAGGCTTCAACTGGCAATACCGTTGCTGTTGGCTAGCAAAGGCCACAGAGCGCATTTGTTTCTTAAAGCTTCAGGTGGTGCTTTTGTTATTTGGGGAGGTTTTAACCCTCCAGTTCCTTGTTCCATGCTAGTTTATGGCTTCCAGAAAGTATTTGGTTGCTGCCCCAGCAGAGCGCTATAATAACTGAGCATTGTGGCTATAAGGATATGAAAGACAGTGACCAGCTTGGTGGAAAGAAGACGCCTGGAGTTGCACTTCAGGATTTAGAAGTAGGAAGGACTATACCATGCATGGGTGCCTAGGAAGTACTGAAGCTCTTAGCCACTCTTGGTAGCAGGACTTAGCAGCAGTTCTCCTTAACCGTGGCTAGTCATAGTCTGGAACTGCGATAGCATGAAACTGATGACGTGTTGAGGCTGTGAGGTTCTAGCTGTGCTGGTAGTCAAGCCCAGACCATGGTTTGTAGTTGCCACTATGCAGTTTTTAAATCTGATCAGCTACAGAGTACCACTTGGGTTTAAGATGCTATACCAAAGAATTGCTTTTTTATCTCTCTCTATTTCTGTTATTTAGTTGGAGGAAAGCCGAAATGTTCAACGGCAGATGAAGGTGCTGCAGAAGAAGCAGGCTCAAGTTATGAAGGAGAAGGTTCACTTGCAGAGTGAGCATAGCAAAGCTATCCTAGCACGCAGCAAACTGGAATCTCTCTGTCGTGAGCTTCAACGTCATAATAAAACCATAAAGGTCAGTTTGAGATGATGCTGAATACTCTTAAAAGTTTAATAGCAGGGGTTCCCAACCCTTCTGAGCCTGCAGGCACCTTCTACTATATTGTGGGGGGCGCAGCCACAAAATGGCCGCTGCAGCTTACCTTCAGTCGCACAGTGAATATCCTTTTGCTGTGGTGGCAGCTGCGGCCAAAGCAACATATTTAAGAATCTGCAGAGCCCATGTGGCCCCACCCACTTTCTAAAAACACATGGTAGGTACCAGAAAAGGTGCTGGTGGGCACCATGGGAACCATGGCACAAAAGGGGAAAAAATGGAACTTCCTTTTTTTAATTTAATTTAATGTAGTGCATGTATAATATAAAGTAAATTCAAACTAAGGAAAATAAAAAAAATATCTTTGAATTTACTCTGTTATGTGTACTGTGAGTTAAAAATGTGGAACTTTCTAAAAGCTTGCTGGTTGCAAACAAAATTGTCTGATCTTCAGAACATGTTAAATGGAAAACAGAAGAGAACTGGAAGCAAATGGAAATGCAGGATACTTGGCATTACTTACCATTTGTTTCTTGATGGTAGTTGGTAACAGAGAAGGCAGTTGATATTCTAGCAGTTAACTAGTGGTTACTTTGCGCTGTGGGGGGCAGCTAGTGTTATAGTAGGAGTGCAGAAAAAATAGCGATAATCATTGCTCTTTGGGGGGATCTTTATTCATTTACTGTAGTCATCAGTTGTTGTTTTTATTGGGTTGTATCCAGTGAAATGCAAGGGTCCAGTGCAGATCTTTTGTTCCCTCTCCCCTTTTCTCCGCACCCTACTGAGATCTCTGAAAAGATTACGATTGAGGTTGCAGGGCAGGCATGGACATATACAACCACAGAGACCCGGAGGGTGGCTGTTTCTGGTAAGAAGAGGGTGTCCCATCTTTTTCCATTAACCATGTTCCTGTTAGTCCCAGGAGCTCTGTTGGCACAAGAGTGATGTGAAGATTATCTCACTGGGCTCCCCACTCTTTGTTACAGCAGCCTGGGTTGTGTGTATATTGTCTGTGTAGCTCTCATGACCAGTGTTCCCTCTAATCCAGGCCTGTAGCTAACATGGGGCCCACAGGGCCCGGGCCCCTAGCATTTCTTCTGGGCCCCTCCCTCCCAGGCTAGCACCAAAGTACCTCAACTTGTTGCCTGTGTCGTGCTGCCTCCAACCTGGCTGCCAGACAACTGAGTGCCTTGGCTGCTTCCCCACCGGCCTCACTCCACTCCCAGCCAGCGGCATCCAGAACAGCGGCAGTGGCAGCAGTTCCAGCAGCAGGAGGTGCCTGGCTTGCTTGGTGGTGTGGTGGGTGGGCTTGCTAAGCTAGCCTGAGTGAGTGGGCTGGGGAGAGTGTCCTGCTGCCTCTTCCCACTCCCACCGTCAGATCTCTTTCTCCCCCCTTCCCTCCCAGTCCCCCTCCTGGATGCTGCTGCTGCCCACTGCCTGCTCCTCCCTGCCTAGCTTCACAACTTGAGCAGGTATGCAGTGCCCCGGGGGAGAGAGGAAGCTGCTGGGCATTACCCCCCCCCCTCACTTGCCCTGGAGTCTGGCAGGGGTGCAGGGCTGCCTTAGAAGAAGGCTGGCTTCTAAGGAGTTTCACTAATTAACTTTCATTTAATTAGCTGGTGGTCCCCTCCCAAAAATCTCCCTAGCTACAGGGCTGCTCTAAGCTGAGTTAGTGTGAGCTAACTCATGGTTTTGTAGACTCCGGTTCACACATTTTTGTCTTAGCTCAGGAGGGATGGCTCCAGAGCAGATTTAATTTATGCAGTAGCCAAATCGCTTGCTCACAACTTAAATGCCAGTAGCTCACAAAGTAGAATTTGCTCACTGGGCTGCACAGCTTAGAGGTCTAGCATCAGCTTTTTTCAGAGGTTTTTGGGGAAGGGCGAGGAAGGAAGGATCTGCACTATCAGGTGCCTTCCACTGGCACATCACTGGTTCTAGTACATTTCATCTGGGTATATACCTTTGGTAAATGCAGTATGTTCTTGCAGCTGCTGTGTCACAAAGCCTTCAGTTTACATAGGACCACTGAAGTACTGGCACCTGTGCGGAAATGATAGATCTTTGACGTTGTCTCTGTGCTTCACACTGATGGGTTTCTGCGCCTGCGCAAGAATCCTTTGGTATGGTAGAAAGCTCTCGATGGATTTTCACGCCCAGTGCCTCCGGGCATGCGCGGAGCCCCCACCGCGCATGTCTAGAGGAGCAGGCGTGGACATCCCGCCAGTTCTCTTCTGACCGCCGCACTGTTAACAGCTTCTGTCATTCAGTGGAGTCCTTCGAGGAAAGCTCTCTCTTTCGGATCACTTCCTGTCTCTTCCTTTCTCTCGTCTCTCTCTCTAAGTTCAACCCTTCACTTTCTCTTTATAAAAGTTTTAAAAAAAATCCTTTCTCTGAGGTGATGGGGGTTCTTCCATTCCTGCCTTCGGGCTCCCCCCCCTTCTTTCTTTGACCTCTAGTTTCCCACTTTATGGCTCTGAAGTGGGGCTGCTTCAAGCACTGTTCAGCTTGTGGCAGCAAATTGGCGGCTCCTGACGGCCACTCTCTGTGCATCCTTTGCCTCGGAGAGTCTCACCGGCCAGACTCCTGCCCTCACTGCACTAAATTTAGCAACCAGACCCGCAAGAACAGGGCAGCTCAGCTGAAGGTTGCGTTATTAGAGTTGGCGCTGCTTCCCGGATCGACCACCATGACCTCCACAGCCCCCACCGACCCCTACCTTTGTCGCTACCGTCCCCTCACCTGTCCTCCTTCAAGAAGTCAGCGTCCTCCTCGACAAGGGTGCCATAGAATCCGTCCCCGCTCACCACCAGGGCATGGGTTTCTATTCAAGGTACTTTGCAGTTCCCAAAAGGGACGGGGGCACCAGACCCATCTTGGACCTTCGAGGCCTCAACCTCTTTATACAATATCGCCCGTTCAGGATGGTGACACTACGTTCCATTCTCCTCTTACTGCGCAGGCACGCCTGGATGGCCACCCTCGACCTGCAGGATGCTTACTTCCACATCACAATATGCTCCCCCCACCAGAAATACCTGTGTTTTGCCATTGGACTTCAACACTATCAATACAAAGCCCTACCGTTTGGCCTTTCCACAGCTCCCCGCGTCTTCACAAAGACAATGGTAGTCGTGGCAGCCTTCCTCCGTCTCCAAGGGATTACTATTTTCCCTTACATAGACGACTGGCTCATAGTGGCATCCTCGCCCCAGGGCTTACTGGCCGACATTTCCATCACCCGAACTGTCTTCCAAAATCTCGACCTAAAAATCAACGAGGCCAAGTCCTATCTCGTTCCTGCTCAGAGAATGCAGTTCATAGGAGCACTACTGGACTCCATATCCCTCCAGGCTTACCTCTCAGAAGACAGGATGTCACCAATAGTCACATTAGCCTCACACATGAGCTCCGATTCCGACTCCTCAGCTCTTGTGATTCAAAAATTATTGGGGCACATGGCCACCACCATGGCAGTACTGCTCTTTGCAAAACTCAAAATGCGCCCTCTTCAACTATGGTTTGTTCACTTCTTTCGCCCACATCGGGACCCATAGTACCTCCGCCTCTCCCCCCCCAGGAGGTCCGGGACACTCTCCTCTGGTGGACCCTACCGTCCAACCTCCTCCAAGGATCCCCCTTTCATCTCCCGTCGCCGCAACTCACCCTAACCACCGACACGTCAACATGGGGGTGGGGCACGCATCTCGATGGCCACAACACAGGTGCTCCCTGGGAACAGGATCTGAGGTCCCATCACATCAATTACCTCGAACTCCTGGCTATCTTCTTTGCGCTTCGGACCTTCCTGCCCATAGTAAAGGGACGTTGTGTGGCTATTCTTACAGACAATACCACTGCGGTCTGTTATGTGAACCGCCAGGGCGGCACAATTTCCCGCAGCCTCTTCCACCTGGCAATCCGACTCTGGAACTGGAGCACGTTCAACGGCATTTTCCTGAGGGCCACTCATAACCCCGGCTCCCTCCAAGCTGACCTCCTGAGCAGGGGACACGCCGCCCATCATGAATGGGAGATGAATCCCACCTATCTCCACCATGTATTCCTTTTCTGGGGAACCCCAGAGGTGGATGTCTTCGCCACCCATCAAAACAAGAAGTGCACGGCGTTCTGCACGCAAGGCAGAATCGACCCCCTCTCCCTGGGAGACAGCCTACTTTACCCATGGAGCCACGACTTCGTCTATGCCTTTCCGCCTCTACCACTACTGACACAAGTAGTACACAAGATACTACAAGAGACAGCGGAATGCATATTGATCACTTCGTGGTGGCCCAGGCAAACCTGGTTCCCAGTTCTCCTCTCGCTGGCTCAGGGGAAATTTCATCACTTTCCCTTACAACCAGATCTTCTGATATTCTCCAACTCCCCCATCCTCCACCACGACATCCCTTGTCTCAAGCTCACGGCATGGAGACTCTGCCCCCCGTATTCTTGGACAGAGTGAATAATATCCTGCTTAATTCCTTCAAGGCATCCACTCGACTGTCATACTCTTACAAATGGACTCGCTTCTGTACCTACCTAGCCTCATCCGATGTACAACCGTGCTGTGCGGGCCTGTCCCGTATTTTTGATTTCCTCTGTCCCTAGCAGATGTTGGACTTTCGCATTCCTCTCTAAGAGTGTACCTGTCTGCAATCTCGGCTTTCCACAACAGAATTGACACTTTCTCTGTTTTCACCCACCCCCTTTCAAAACGCTTTCTGAAGGGCCTCCTTCATCTCTATCCACCCACCAGGGTTCCGCCAGAACCCTGGGATCTGCCGTTGGTCCTCCATGCACTCACTCGAAAGCCATTCGAACCCTTGGCTTCCTGTGATTTCCGCCTCTTGGCTTGGAAAACGGCTTTTTTACTCGCCATCACTTCGACAAGACGAATTGGTGAACTCCTGGCCCTCTAACATGATCCTCCATTCCTCTGCTTCCTACCAAACGCAGTTCGCATGGTACTGGACATTTTGTTCCTCCGTAAAGTTGTCTCTGACTTCCACCTGCATTCCAACATCATCTTACCGGACTTCTACCCCTCTTACGTTTCTGAGGAGGAACGTCTCTTACGTACCCTTGATGTTAAACGAGCACTTCTCTTTTATGTGGCTCGTACTAAGCCTACTAGGAAAATGTCAAGGCTCTTTGTCTCCTATGCATCACACAGAATGGGCAGACCTATCACTGCCCAGAGACTGTCCAGATGGATTGTGGGGCTCATCAAACTTGCTTACGAACTGGCTAAGACCCCACTCCCAGGGCCTATCAGGGCACACTCCACCAGGTCTATAGCAGCCTCTACGGCATTCCTTAAGGGTGCCTCTCTGACTGATATTTGCATGGCTGCAACTTGGGCTACTCCAAACACTGTCATCAGGCACTATGTACTGGACACCCGAGTAGCTGCCTGCTCTAAGATGGGTTGCCTGATTTTATCCGCTGCTTTTCAGTGGCAGCCTGCCTGCTCCCTCCTGCAGGTGAGACACTGCTCACTACTCTCCCATCAGCGTGAAGCACAGAGACCACGTCGAAGATAAACAGGTTGCCTACCTGTAACGGATGATCTTCGAGTGGTCATCTGTGCATTCACACTACCCGCCCATCCTTCCCCTCTGCCGCCAGGCTTTCCTGCTATTCTCATGCTTGGTTGCAGCGGTCAGAAGGAACTGGCGGGATGTCCGTGCCTGCTCCTCTAGGCATGCACGGTGGGGGCTCCGCGCATGCCCGGAGGTGCTGAGCACGAAAATCCGTCGAGAGCTTTCTACCATACCGAAGGATTCCTGCATAGGCGCAGAAACCCATCAGTGTGAATGCACAGATGACCACTCAAAGATCATGAGTTACAGGTAGGCAACCTGTTTTTATCAGAAATATTGCATCCGTAATGCTTTCTAAAGGGTTGATACAAGGAGCTGCTACTGGCAGTAGAAAAGACAGTGGTTTCCCTGAATTACCAGAGGGTTGGAGAAGGGGACTTTGGATTACAGCAGAATTTGGGCCAGAAGGGTTTGGGATAAATTGGTTGCAGTGCAAAACTGTACCACCCTGTGATGTTGCTGGCTTGGCTCTAATTTTGGGTAATGGCCCGAGTTCCCACCCATAGTAGGAATTGTGTTTCCAAAATCATGCAATTTGTTTGAACTGTCAACTTTTTACGCTCCCACCCCAGGCTTAATACAGGAAGCAGTGACTACAGACAAACCTCAGCTTCAGTCTGCCTTTGTATATTTGTGTTTCTCCTTCAGGACTTTCTTGAAAGAAACAGGTGTCAGCATATTCCCTTTCTTTTCATTACAGCTATTCTAACTATGATGTCCAGATTTATGAGGGATGTTTCCCTTCCTGACAATATAGGGGGTCGCCCTATTGGCAGAAGAGCTTAAGCTCTGCCTTCTTTGTTGTTGCCTGCTACTGCATTGCTGGACTAGCTTGCATGGTAATTAGATACCCTAGAGGATCCTGTCACTTTGCTTTTGCTCTCGCTTTGATGCACCCAGAAGAGAGGAAGGATAAAGAATGTGCCGGGCTGGTGTTAGAATTGGTCGCTCAACAGATAACAAATCTGCTGCTTCAAGCTGTAGCCCTTTCCCTCATAGCTGGGACAGAGAGCTATAATACAGCATAAGCTTTCTTGATGTGCTACCAGGGGAAAAAATGATTTGAGTGGCACCGACACTGGATCAACTCCCTTTTGTCAATCTCAGACTGGTTAAAAAGAAGAGATGTGACTAATCAGTTACGTGCTTGAAGTTAGGTTTAACAGATGAGACTGGTAAATTTTTCTGTTTATCCTGATTTAATGATAAAATTATGAAATCATAGAATAGTTAACTCTTATCAAATTGGGCCAGTTAGATGCTAAAGAGAGGAACTCATTTTATATTTGTTTTTTGCCTTCAGCATGGGAAGGAGACTGTTGTACATCCTTGAGGCAAGGACCTAAAGTGTCCTGCATCCCTTTTTGGTAGTTGATATGTATCAGATAGTGACTGCAGGTTATCACTAGACAGCTGGTCTGCGATGGTCATTCTACCCAACCCAGTTTCTTATCTTATTAATACCTTGCCTGGCAGTGGAGGCATTCTTACAAAAGTGAAATGGCGTTAGGTTAGTAAAACGTAAAATTTCACTATTACAGCACTACAATGATAGGTTTCGGGATTCAGGATCTGAGCACTTCTGGTCCCTTAATTAGGGACTTTCTGGCTAGAACCTGAAATCAGCCTGCAAATGAAGTGATGGTGACAGCAGCCAGTAGCAAAGGGGGTTCAAGCTTCTCCCTTTTCAAGCCCATAACCCCAATTTCTGTGTTAAGAAGCTGTAGCCTGCACCATACTAATCATGCTTCAACTGAAGCTAGTAAGAAGTTCTGTATGTTAATCCTGAGGGCAAAGCTATGTGTGTATGTGCAAGTCTGTGGTATTGTTCATCATTATCTAGAAACTGGATTGTCATGGGGATTTGAAAAACCACTATAGCTCCACGCTGACCATTAAGATGACAGTAGCCTGGGTCAACTTTATGCATGACTAAAAGTTGGTTGAAAAGACCATGTTGGTGAAAGCATGTTGTTGAATCTCTTTGGGTAAAAGGAAGAGAACATGCAGCAAGCTCGTGAAGAGGAGGAGAGACGTAAAGAAGCAACTGCACACTTCCAGATCACGCTGAATGAAATTCAGGCTCAGCTGGAACAGCATGGCATACACAATGCAAAACTACGGCAAGAAAATATTGAGTTGGGGGAGAAATTGAAGAAACTTGTGGAACAGTATGCACTGAGAGAAGAAGTAAGTTATCTGTGCCGTAGCCCATTATTTCCCAGCCTGTGGGTCAGGATCCAAAAGTGGGTCGCAGAGCCTCTGAAAGTGGGTTGTGGGACAATCCCCCCTAGTGGTCACCCATGTCCTTTTCATTGGTCTCTCTCATATTTTGGAAACCAAGATCTGACCCTGGAAACAGTATCTTCCATGTCATACATTAGTTGGCATTTTTTCTTCATTGCATGTACATGTTGATCATGTAAAACATGTCCTGATGGTTACTAGAATGAGTTTTTTAGAATCTTAGGGGAGATTAGACAAAATAATGGAGAAGTAGAGAGTGGTCAAAGCCTGGAATGTAACCTCCATGTGTAAAGGCTGTGTATGTTAGAATGCCAGTTGCTAGGGGTTCATAGTGGAGGCAGCTTCACCCTGTGTGAGATGTTTTATTGGTTTCTCAAACATCTGGTTAGGCACTATAGAAGCTGGAATGCTGAACCGGGTGAGTGTCAAGGTCATAGGTTGCCTAGGACACAAAAAAAACCCCTTGGACTATGGATGGGTCACCATACCAAGTAAATTTGGACTTGTGAGTCACCATACCCATAGGCGTCAACTATGGGGGGGCTCGAGGGCTTAAGCCACCCCCAAAATTTCCCGGGGGGGACTGAGCCCCCCCCCCGGAAAACGGTGCGCCCTCCACCGTGCCTCCCCAGGCACTTCCTAGGGCCACCGCCACCTCTCCCCCACCCCCTGGCCTGACCACTCCATCCCTCCCTCCGTCCGTCCAGGGGCCAGCTAAGCAAATGCCCAGCTGGCCCCTGGACAGACGGAGGGAGGGAGGGACGGAAGCAGGAGAGGTCAGGCCGGGGTGGGGGGGAGGCGGCGGCAGCAAGAACATGGTCCCGGCGGGTGCGCGCACAAAGCACGCGCACACGGAAGAGCTCCCCCCCCTGGTATTTTGAAAACTTGACGCCCTTGACCATACCTGGGTTCAAACCCTGCCATAAAGTTAACTGGGTAATCATGGTTCAGTCTCATATTCCTAGCCTTAACTATTGTACTGGGTTTCTGTGAGGTTATACTGGAGTGGAGAGACCCCTGTGTGCTGCCCTGAAGTTATTGGAGGGAAGGGCAGGGTAAAAAAGGTGTAGATATGTATTGCTGTTGTATATGAAGTGATACCTCCTTTCTTCATCTTTATCCTGTAGAGTTCTTGAATCATATTTTTACTGTTCTGTGGTCCATTTCTAACAGCATTTAGCATTTCATTTTGGGACATAACCACCATTTCTGGTTATCTTACCTAAATCAGTTCTAATGCACTAGATTCTTGGCTGTGAAACGATACTTCCATTATTAATTAGGAATCAGGTCTTAGCTATGTGCAAGCCATTTAACACCTGGTTACAGACAGGGTAAGTGTGACTTACTCATAGGAGCAGGGAAAGACTTCAGAGGAGTATAATGCCATAGACTCCACCCTCTAAAGCAGCCATTTTGTCCAGGGGAACTAGGGCTGCCAACCTCAAGGTGGGGGCTGGAGATTACTCATAATCTCAACTGTTCTGCATTTGATAGAGATCGGTTTCCCTGGAGAAAATGGCTGATTTGGAGGGTGGAATGTATGGCATTATACCCTGCTGAGGTTGCTTCCCACCCCAGACCTCGCCCTCCCAAGGCTCCACACCCAAATCTTGGGGGATTTCCCAACCTTGATCTGATAACCCTTAGGGGGAACTGATCTCTGTAGCTGGGGGATCTGTTGTGATTCCAGGAGATCTCTAGCCCCCACTCAGCCCTAGAAGGAGAGAAGGAAGCAGGAAAAGGGGAGAAATTATGGGGGCTTTCAGGAAAGAAAAAGAGGAAATCATGGGAGAGGAAGAAGTGAGATGCGTCTCATGAATCCTTACAGGTCCCTTCCTACTTGTTTCCAACTACTTTTTACTACTGATCTTCTGGTATCCAGTTCTGTATCTGTCAGCATTGATGCTTGAATTCATCTTCAGTGCTATCTCTGAACATGGTTAGGTGGATCTCCATTTTTAAAGCCTGTCTTCAGGAGCTGTTGAAATCACTGGCTTAGACTAGAATAACTTTGCATAAGGTTGCTCTGTTCATTACTTCATGGTGACTTTTCTTCAGTGCCATCCAGCATTTTCAGTCTATATTCTAAACCCATATTTGTGTTCTGATTATTTGTAGTCTTGTCTAGGCTTCTGTGTTTTCTTTGGTGACTTTCAGCTCTTCTAATACCCAGTAAAATGAGAATGCCCCTGCTATAATAGCGTTTTGTTCCTGGGTAGGTCTTTGTCATGTCTAGCTTGAAGCTCTAACTTTCTTTTTTTCTCTAGCATATGGACAAAGTCTTCAAACATAAGGAACTACAACAGCAACTGGTGGATGCTAAACTTCAGCAAACGACACAGCTCATAAAAGAAGCTGAAGAAAAGCATCAGAGAGAAAGGGAGTTTGTAAGTGTATCTGGTCCTGGCTGTATCCTTTCACTCAGCTAAGGGCAGCATATTCCATCAGCAAAATGGGCTCTTTGGCCAACTGAACAGCCTCATATGTTGATAGGACGTGCCTTGCACCAACAACACACTATTCTAAACTGAGCAGCATAGTAGGATACAGCTCAGAAATCTGGTACAAATAATTTTCCCTGATACAGTGAGAATATAGAAGCATGTTTTAAACCCCTAACGATCATACTAACACAAATTGGAAATGGCTTTATTTAAATATTTCTGGGTAGTATTTATGCACACTGGCTTGGGTCAAGACTAGATGTTCCCATGAAATGCCTCCTCTCTTCCCCAGAAACAGGATTTCAGGAGAGGGCATTTTAGGAAACTGTGCTCTGTGGGCTTGCATCCTTGGAAATGCTAGTCTGGACCCAACCCACGTTGTATAAACCCTGTTGGGAAGGGGGAATTCAAATTGCTGAATAAATTTGTAGCAGTAGAGTTTGTAGTATCATTTATGTATTGCACCTATATATTTTGCCTGGTCCTGTTGCCACTTAGCAAGTGTCTACCTCAGTAATGCTTAGTCTTGATCTTAAGACATTTTGTGTTTGTGTTTGCTGGAGGCAAAGTATTGAATTTGCAGATCTGTGAGTGAAGTTCCACTTGCAGAATGAGTCTTTGCAACCTGACTGTTGTTGCTCCAGCCTCATGTGCCTTCCATAAACCAGCTTCTGAGAGTTTGGGAGCCATGTGGGATATGGTACTGCTCCCGCAACAACATGGGGAAGTAATGCCTGCTAATTCCTTTTATACCACATCCCCTGTAAGCTGGGGGGTTTTGAGCCAGAGGAGGTGAAGATGACTGTATCATGAAAAGGATGGCAAAACTCCATCGCAGTAAATGTTCTCTGGCTGCCAATCAAATATAGGCTTGTTAAATCTTGATTGCATGGATGATCATCAACTTTCTGACTGTGAAGATGTTAAATGTATTGTTCTTGTATGTTTTTATTGAAGAATATGAAATTAATATAAAAATATTTAAGTGAAGATTCTCTCACTGCCAAAAGTAGAAATATGTCCTTTTAAGTGAAAGTTAATATTGTTGTAAAATATAACCATTTCAGATTTTCAGGTTCCCCAGTACATGTAATCTCAAAGCAAATCTTTCCACTGACTTCAAGTGTAATCCCATGCAAGTTATTTCAGTCTAAGCCCATTGAAATCAATGGATTTAGACTGCAGTATATCTGCATAAGATTGCCCTGTTAAGTAAAACCAAACTAGTGTTTGCATCTGCTAAGTGAAAAACCTGAAACAATTGTTGGAACAAATACTTGTTTATGTAACATTTCATCCTGAACAGGGTGGGATGCATTTGTAAAGGTGTGGCTTGAGCCACTTTTATGTATTTGAACACTTCAGGTAGACTTTTAGAATGAAGAGACAGTGTCAGTTCAATATATAACTCTTTCATGTTAGTTTTAAAACTGGCAGTGCCTAATGTGAAATTTTGGTTAGTAAATAGCTTTTAAATAAACTTGTTTTTAACATAGTAGTCAGAATAAGAAAAAAAGGTGGCAGATATTCCTAGGATATTATAGAGAGGATACTGAAATGTTTTTTTCTTTAGTTCTTAAAGGAAGCTGTTGAGACCAGCCACAAATGTGAACAGATGAAACAACAACAGGCCCAACTAAAACAGCAGGTATACTAAAGTTTGCCTGTATATGTCAGCTATATTAGGAGTTCAGTATACGTTAATGGCTGTTATTGGCTAGTTAGTTGACAAAATGAATTTTCCTATTGCCTTTGGGAATGCTTTCTGAAACTTAAATTAAGAAAATATTCTAATAAAACAATTATTGAAAACTGTGCAGTTTAGATTTAAGTTTTCCCCCATGTTCAGTCCTATCTCATTGTATTAATATTGGCTATATTCTGTGCCACTCAAAGCTGGTATTTGTGACAAATTGATATGACCATTAGTTCTCCACAGGGTGGCTTTTTAGCTGGGGTGCTGAGACTGCTGAACCCCAATCTCAGTTTACTAGATTCTTGGCTGCTTTACCATATCATACTAAACAAGTCAACAAAATCACACTTTCCAGGTGTTTGTTCTTGTTCACAATTTCAGTGTAAGCCTCTGTTGTGAGGCAGCAAAGCTTCATATTATGACAAAACTGGTATTGTACATCGTATTGGGTATTCAGTTTGCTTTAGTCCTACCTAAATTACTGTTACTGCTGCTACTTCTAAAATGTCTTTTTTTGTTTAGATTACTAAATTATTATTAAATTATTTGCCATCATTTTCCTCTGTGATCGTTAGAAAGGCCCTGCCTCTTGCATTATATTCTGCAGTCTAGAATTACCTCATTTACTTAACTCTTGCATATTACAGGTATGACCTGTAATACGAGGGGGGAAGGTCTTGATTGGTATTGATTCAGAAATGCAATTTGTCTTGCAGTCTAGTTTTCTAGCATTGAAACTGGTGGCAATATAATTTATCTTAAGTATTCTGATGAAAACTTTGAAGATGAGTCTGAAGTCACTGTTAAAAAATTGAAATTTAGATGAGTGTCTAATGGAATATCTTCATCATGCAGAGCTCTGCCACTCATTTTTACCCCAGTTTATCTTGTGTTCCATCAGAACTTTCTCCTGTACCGTATCTGTCCTTTTGTACGATATTTCAAAATGCAAGATGGTGTGTTTTCACCTTGGTTATACAGATGTGTTGCTTTTTATCAATGTAAGGATACAAGCTGGGGAGAGGAATGATTTGTTTGAACTTGACATTGCTTCAGTCATTAATTTTTAAGGTGGTGTTGAGAACATGTGCTTTGATGGTTAAGCTACAAAGTTTGGATATAATCAAATAGTGTAGAGGACTTAAATATTTTTTCCCTTTAGCTTTCTCTTTACATTAACAAATTTGAGGAGTTCCAGACAACAATGGCAAAGAGTAATGAACTTTTCACAACTTTCAGACAAGAGATGGAAAAGGTACGTAAGTGATAAGCCTTTTTTATCTTCCTCATTCAACTGCTGAAGAATGAATCTGAAATTGCCTGATATTAGTGAACTGTTAAATGTCATATATCTATCAGTAAATCCTGATTTGATGTATTCATTTTCATTAGAAGAAATGATTAGGTCTCTTGTTTTGAACAGTCAGCAAAAAAGTTAACTTTCTTTCCCTGCTGCTTTTAAAAAATCTTAAACAATAGATCGCAGTAAGATGGATGCAAAACAATGGATAAATAAGAATCCTGAGGCTCTTTAAGACTAAGATTACATTCCAGCATAGGTTTTTGCGAATAGAGCCTACTTGTTCAGATGCAGTGGATAAATCTTCACTATGATATCATTTACACTGCCTGTAGAAAAAATAATGCCAAATAGCAGTCAAGTGGCCATAAAATTCAGGAAGTAGAAAGTGAAATAGACTCAGGAGGGCATTTTCAAAAGGCGTTAGGACACAGTGGAAAGGAACAATCCAGGAAGGCACTATTATTATGGAACAGGATTTTGCTTTTATTACATTGTCTTCTACCTGTGTGATTCCACTACACCTTGCTTAGACAGTCATGGTTTTCATTGCTTTATTATATCTGTAGTTCTAGTCTGATTGCCTTGTTTGTTGGGTCTCTTGCGCTGTCTTGTGTTCAATTCTGTAACCTGCCTTGAGTCTTAGTGAGAACGGTGGGCTGTAAATAAAGTAAATGTAGTTATGTGAAATTAAAATCTTTTTTTAAAAAAAGAGAGCATAGACTAGTTATGCTAAATTAATTAGCACATGCAATTGGTAGGGAGTCCCAGTTTTGCTAAAATAGTTAGTTAGATTTAAGTCTAGTAGCACCTTAGAGACCAACAAGAGTTTCAGGACTCTAAGATGCTGCAGGACTCAAATCTAACAGTTCTACTGCAGACCAACATGGTACCCTCTGGAACGATTTACCACAATCAGTAACCCAGTACCTGTGAGAGAGGTGATAGCATGGCTGGGGGAGAGAGTTCCATCCAAGACTTACCAGGAGGCGGGGGAGAGAGTTCCCTCCAAGACTGACCAGTTGTTCAGCCTTTCCCTCCTCTGTGCCTGGGGCACTATGTGTATGCCTTGCATCCAGGAACTGTTTGTTGTGGGGCAGGGGAGTTCCAGCCCAGATTGTGAGGGACTAGCTGCTTCAGCCTAGTTCTCTTCTATGCTTGAGGACCTGAAGTATTTTTTGTCTGGAGGAAAGGACAGTGCCTGATTTGATCCTTATCACGTGAATTTTCTGATGCTGTTTAGTGTATAGTATGGTTTGGTTAAAGTGATTTTCTCATTGTAAACTTCAGTAGGCTATTGACAGCTAATCACTGATAAGCTGGGCTGATTTGAGTTGGAAGCTGCTGTCAGTGACAGTACTGATAGCTTGTTTGGTCTTGTCTTGTAGTAGTCTAGCTTTATTGGTCTGTTTCTTCATGTTATTGGATGGGTGTTTTAATCCTAGTAATAACAGTAAAACCTGTCTTAAGGCACTGAAGCAAATGCAAGTGCAACATAGTGTATGGTATGATAGGTTGCAGACAGACCCCTGCACTAGGCAGTGGATTTTGTACTGTGTTCAGGGTGGTTTCTGGAAGTGTGTAGTTGTATGGCCATTGTTGTTGTTGGTGTGTCCCATTACATAGCTGTACAGTGGTGGTGTTCGGGGGTGGGGGGAGACCTGTTGTGTGGGCTGGTCCAGGCTCAGGTTGATAAGGGGATGGAAACTGTTAAAGTCCTTATGGAATCTTTCTTGTTTCCTTCCAAGTGTCCAGATAATAAAAATGAGTCTGAGAAATCTCATGTACAGGAGAGGTGTTAGTATATAGTAGCTGAGGAAGCACTGCTGTAAGTCATTAATATTTTCACATACTGTGAGATAAATGCTGGTTCTGATGGCTGTGTCATTAACCTTAAGATGCAAGCTATTGCCAAATCTGAATAAACTACAGATAAGGACCAAGTGACAAAATTTAACAGAAAGATGTGTTATAATATTAGGGATAATGTTCCTGATGGCATTTAGCCTGTCTTGTAGGAGATGTTGGCATATAGAAGCTCACCATCCATAGTGGCTGAGATGGCATTTATTGAGAGAGTGTCCGTGGATTGTAGTATCTGACTGAGATTGATAGCATGGCACATGATGAAAAAGTCCATACAGCCAGACACTCTTATAGTGATTGTGCTAGTAATGATGGTGCATCCTAGCTTTGCCAGCCCAGTGTCTTTTAGATGATGGTTCCTGGGTTGTGTCCAGGTTTGTTGTTATGTACACCTGGGTAATTCCTTCATTGTTCTTTGTGGGCCGAAGGATATTGGCTTGTAAAATACAGTGTGGGAAAGCTGTCTCAGCCTCCAGACAACAGCTGCGAATCCTGTGTAGAGTTGAGACTGTGTTGTAAGCAATGTTGCTTGCTGGTTCCTTTGGCCTGGGCATGGTGACGAAGGCATCCTGTGTAAAAATCCAGTGTGGCATCGCAGCTGCCAGATCCATGTCAAATTCTTCTTTCTGTAACTCTAGGAGGCTGACAGTGGGTTGTTCACTGGCAGCTGTTTGGCAGTGGTTTCATTAGTACTATGCTGAGTGGATGGTGTCTGCCCATCGGTGCACTGTTCAGTGGATGTAGTGCACGTATTTATTCAAATGCAGACTATGGGATAGATCTCCAGGTCACTGCACAGTGGCATAATGTGTGTGCCTAGCAAGGCAGAAGTGCAGACCCTGTGGAAGCTCAATGGACCAGGATATGTTTGTGAGTGATTTTTTGTTTGTTTGTTTTTAAGTGTTATTGTATCAATTGGCTGCTGTCTTTTTGAGAATTTTCTATATACTACTTTGGATCTCTGTGAAGAAAAGTGGTATCAAACTTTCCTACATAAGTAAGAGATTTCTGCTTATCTGTGTTACATGAGTGACAGTACTGCTAGGTTAGAGTATCGTTTTTGAGTATTGTTTCAGCCCATGTACTGTCCATAAAGTTAAAAGGTTCATTGCATATTACCATCCTTCAACAGAACAACTAATAAGGAAGCCACTGCAGAGTTGAGATTCATTAGGAGGTTTCGCACTATCTTCTGCTCCGGATTGAGCAGGAATCTGGGATTTTTATCTCACTCCTCATTCATTACAGATGATTGTTAGTTTGGCATAACTAGTGAGTGGGTTTTTTTTTTTCTCAATTAGATTTTAAATTTTACGTCACTACATTTGGGTCTCTATTTCCTGCATTTCCCTGTGTGTTTGCTGTTCATTTTTGCTGCAACAGACTAATGTGACTACTCGCTTAGAACTGAGAAATAAGGGACTAGTGCAGCTATAAGGGGAGAAGTGTTTGTTTTCAGGCAGGGTTGAAAAAGCAATGTTGTTTAGCATTACTGTTAAATTTAATTTTAGATGACCAAGAAGATAAAAAAACTTGAAAAAGAGACACTAGTTTGGCGTACAAAATGGGAAAGCAACAACAAAGCTCTTCTGCAGATGGTCGAAGAAGTGAGTGTTGGTTTTCAATCTCTTCCAAGTAGCTCATTTATGCAATTTCATAGGCTGTGAAAAGCAAATGGAGGCTGGCCATTCTCTGCCCAGCCATTGAAAAGCAAAGCTGTAAGTGCAGCTTGTGCTAGACTGTCAGAGAGAAGCTTTAGATGTGTCAGAAAATGATACACTTACTGGCATTTCTGTTTCAGATATGTGACCATTGCCCTGGTGGATAGACTGTTACATAAAATAGGCATTATCAACCACCTCGGAAGGCAGTGCTGATAACAATTTAGTTGCCTTGAGATCATTTCTGACTGTTGGAGGATGGGCTCCACAGATTAGAGTATTACTTACCTAACTAGATAGAAGGTCTGTGTCCTGCAAACAAATATTTTAAACAATAGTTAGGAGAGGAGGAGACTGCCGGAGGGGGGGGGGGTGTTTGTTAACTCAGAAGCACTAAATGGGCATCCTGAGAAGGGTCGCTATAAGAAGTGGCTTGTGCAGGTTGTAAAGTTAAGCTTATTCTCTGTTCGTTTCTAATGGTTGTGAAAAGTTACGTTGCATGAAAGTCACCCTTGTCATGTGCTGTCTTTGTTTACTGCAGAAAACAGTTAAAGATAAAGAATATAAAGGCTTTCAGATAAAACTGGACCGTTTGGAAAAGCTGTACAGAGCTCTTCAAACGGAGAGAAATGAGCTGAATGAGAAGGTGAAAGTCCTTAAAGAACAGGTCTCTGTAAGGGAAGTGGATGTTGATCTAGCTGTACAGGTGTTGCAGTCGTGCACACTCAATTCCCATGAGAAGCTGGGGATTTCTACCAATGGAGCGCAAGAAGGAATCCAACCAGATCCTGAATTGAGGGTGGCAGCTGAAGGAAAGAGCTCTGAAAAAACTGTCTGCCTAGATTCCATTCCTACCACAGATTTTGTTGACTAAAGTGTAAACACTGTATTGAGAGATATATTTTGTGTATAACTTTAACTGGTGGTGGTAACTATTAGTTTTGTGGTGAAAATTTTCTTACTTTTTCTACCATATCTGTATTTTCTTAGAACAACAGAACTTGCCTGATACAGGAAGCTGCGTGGCGGCTATTGAATAGCTTATCTATAAATTTTCCACAACTGTGTTGCACATCTGCCTCATTTTTTTTAAAACAACCCTATCATAAAGGATGCATGCGAATTCCTTCCTTCTGACCCCAGAACACACACCACCATGTTAACCAGACTCATACACAGATTTGACATCATGTCAGAGGAATAACTGGTTTGGGAAAAGCAACAACTTTCTTCTGTTATGTGAATTAAGGTTTGGTATCCAGTCATACTTACCAAATAAGGTAGTAAACTATAGGTGAACAGAGGTGTGATAACCAGTGGAAACTTCTGCTCCCTAAATTCATATTTGTTTGCACAAACAAAGCTGAAAACAAATCGTACAGGGTTTGGTGTAGCTGCAGTCTTGTCTACTGCTTTGAAATATATGTAATTTTGCAACTGGAAAAACAGGGTTTACAACTGTCTTTCATGTTTCTCAGGATTGACCTGCAGGGTTAATTCATAGATAGGGTGACTGCTGCCCTACCTCTTAAAGTGAATAAAAGAGGCAGGTAGCTGCTGAGGCACTCAGATTTGATCTGGACAGCCGCTAATTAAAACAAAGTTCCATTGTAAGCACCCTGCCCCCAACTTCAGAGGAGAACATCTCTTTTAAAAACTGTGATTTGAAGCATGCGGTCCATAAATGTATGCCTGAAGTTGGGTTAGTGGGTGTCAAAATATTGGTACTTTTTGTAGTTTATTTCTGCTATTGCGTCTTTTCAGAAGATCATAACACCTCCGTGACTGGAAACATGTTTTCATGACATGAATCTGCATATTAACAAGGATAATTCAGAAAATGGACAAGTCATTGTGATGTTATGTTACCTAATCCAGGCAGAGGGAGTTGGGGAAAAAACTACTCTGATCTTAAATTCTTAGTTCCTGCTTTTTCTAGAATAAAATGTCTTGCTAGACAAAGCATACCAGTAAGTAAAAGTGCCTTCTGGTATCTACAGGTTCCCTGCTGAATTTGGTGCGTCGGCTGGTGTTTTAACTGATGCACAGTGAGCACAGCTCCATTTTCTAATTTTTGCCTTGGGATTAGAGTCTGCTTGCTTTGAAAGGCCCCTAAAGCCCCGTAGATAATGAGTTTTTAAGACAGGGGCCAACAGCATGTTTACTTTGTTAGTGTAGGTGTTGTGCAGAGTGATCACAGCTGCTGTTAACTTTGCTTGCTAGTGTTCACTTTTTAAATTGTAGTTGCTATTTTGAGGGGGTTCAGATTCCTGGTACCTGATTTAATCTTTGCTTTTGAGAGAGTTCTGGTTCAAGCACCCAACTGTTGGTAGGTACTCTGCTTGCCTACCCTGGCTCTTTTGACAGTTTAGTTGCCAAATTACTTGAATGTTCAGGCTGCACTGAATTCTTCACTCTTTCCCTGAGGATGTGCAGTGGGATATTATAAATGTCTTTAAGCAAGTGAACGTTGAGAAGAACCTTTCAAATACTAGCTCATATCACTGATGAACCAAGTCAGTTTTATATCGGTTGTGACCCTAATTCAACAACTGGCCAGTTATATTTCTTCCAAGTTGCATTTGCACATTTCTATGTATGCGTTCCAAGTACAGTGAAGTAGGCGAAGCTGCTGGGGACATATGCAGTGATGGCACAGGCTTGACTTTGCCAATGTAAACCACATGGTGGCAGCAGAGATACTGAAGAGAATCTTACAGTGTTACATTAAACTCATTTGGCTGCTGTTCTAAAACATAGATATAAAAGCAACAGGATTTTCAGCTTGGCAAGTGCAGAAAAGAACCTGAATTTATTCTCTTGATAAATAGTTAGAAGCTGAATGCAAGTTGCAAGTAAACTGCAATGCTTCCAAAGGGTTTAAAAAAAAAAAAAAAACATGTACTTGGTTGCCCCTCCCTCTTGCCAGAATGATATAGTACTTGCCCTGTCTGTAGGCAACAATAGAGCTTGGATTCTGTTGCAAATTACAAACAGCTTTCAAATGTCAATACATGAAAAACCAGTGTGAGTATTGTGTTTAATGATTGGGGGGGGGGGGGGGGAGAGAGAATTGGAATGATATATTTTTTGTTAACAAAATCGTGTGCATATTCAAGCCTTCCCACTTTGTCTCTCCTTAATCTAGTTAGGCTAAACTTAGTTTCCTGAAGCCTTGGAGTCTATTCCTTACACTGACTGGAACAAGGGCTAGGTTAGGACAAGTTCAGAACTCTGTTGTTTTGCCATACGTTGCACTGCCGTTCTCCCAACAAATTTGTTCTGTGTCCTTATACAACACATGCTTTCCACGGGCAGCTGCTTCACTGTGTGTAAACCAGTAATCATGTATTTAAAAAAGAAACGTAAAGCTATTGCTTATACCGTCCATCTCAGTATACCTTTTACAATGACTTTGCAACAAATGTGTTCAGTACAGGGTGTGTGTGTTCTTTTTTCTACCCTATCGTGAGGTGGGGACAGTGCTGACTAAACCCTAGAGCGTTAGACTACTCTCTCACTGACTGAACCGTACAGTCAGTAGAAGTCACCCTTTATTTGTAACACTGCAGTGTAGTTACAAACACAGATGCTTTGGGGCTGTATCTTCCCAATCCATTGTCCTTCCTTGATTACACCTGGTTATCTTACAGTTCAATTCTCAGGTGTTGCAGAAAAATCTACCTCTTCAGACTATAGATGGAAATAACTGTGAAAAGTGATGCAGAAATCTAGTTTGTGCTGAACACTCTGCTTTATTTTTACAACCCATATCTGCTTTCATGGAGAAAAAAAAAGCTGAATGAATAGGCAGTCTTGTTTTTTGCTTTTCAGGAACATTTTGTAGAGATTTTTCACTAATGTGATTCTGAAATTTTATCTACTCCGTTCTGTATAGATTAAGTAAATATGTATGCTTAATATCCAAGAGTCTGTGTCTTTTATTCTTATGAGCCACTTAACCCTCAACAAGCACCACTTTTCTAGACTTGGGGCTTGTTTGTGGGGACACTTCTGCTTCTCAGGCACAAAGGGTCAAAAAGACAACCTCTAGCCTGAAGCCGCCAAAGAGTAGCCTGAACTGTTCTGCCGCCTTCCCTAAGAAGTATGCTTCATCTGCAAATCTTTCATCTTTTAAGACACTGATTTAAATTGATCTAGATGGCTAGCTATGTTTGTCTGCCTGTAGCAGTAGAAAAGAGCAAGAGTCCAGTAGCGCTGTAAAGACGAACAAAATTTGTAGCAAGGTATGAGCTTTCTGAAGAAGTGAGCAGTGACTTATAAAAGCTCGTACCCTGCCACAAGTTTTGTTAGTCTTTACGATGCTAGGTGGACTTTTGCTGTTTTCTAAATTAAATTGACTCATGGAAAAATGCTTTCATGTATGAAGTTACATGGCTTGAATGTGTTCAATGGCCTTTTGTGTGGAGTTCCTGGAGTGTGGCTGTATGGCTGCCAGCTGGGCCAGTGTTCTCCAAAGGTACTCCAAATATGGAAGGTGTGTGATAAACATACATCACTTGTCATGTAAGGGTAGATTTGCAGCTGAGTCTTTTAGGGTCAGACAGTGAGCGTTGGGGAGTTCTATGGCTGAAGCTCAACTCAGCTGATGAGCAGGCTGTGTGTATGTTCCCCAGTACAGGGCAGATACCTCCCCTGGTCTGTTTTAGGCTGGGAAGGCTTAAATCCACCTTCCCATTATGCTGCAGCTCTAGTCTGGATTATGACCCCTATGCCTGGATTTTGAAAATTGTGAATCTGTTGGTTGCGATGTAGAATTCGTACCATTTATCGAGATCCATCCAGATTTGCAAGGTTTTGCTCTAGCTTGCCAGAATGTGGCGCTCCCCAGTTTCCTGGGTTGCTTTCCTAAGAAGGC
Organism: Lepidodactylus listeri; assembly: GCA_029233225.1. Lineage (NCBI taxonomy): Eukaryota > Metazoa > Chordata > Lepidosauria > Squamata > Gekkonidae > Lepidodactylus > Lepidodactylus listeri. The sequence goes on from JARCFY010000001.1 coordinate 78,084,357, forward strand.
TCATGCAGATGAAATTCTGCAGTTTATCAAAGGTAAGGGTTTACAGGTCAGGTAAGGTGGATGGGAACTTTCAATAAGTCATGCTTAACAGTAGGGGGGGGGGGGTAAAAAAAATCTGATACACCATCATTTGTGAATGCTTTACCATACCAAAAAAAAATCAGAAGAGCATTTTTCAGTCTCTGTACATGGTGGTCAATGTACCTTCTTGGCGATCTACCCGTTTGTAAATGTGCTCAAGAGTATACATTTATGGTGTGAAAACAGGCTTAATTCATTGTATCTTTTCTAGTATTTGTGATGGGCTGGGAAACAAGGTTGCAGGACTAAGATATGGGGGTGGGGGTTCTACAGTGCAGCGGTCCCCAACCTTTTTTGAGCCTGCAGGTACCTTTGCAATTTTGAGGGGAGGCACTGAGTGCCACCCCAAATGACTGCCACAGGAGGCGGTGCCAAACCTATTAGCATCCCTCCTCACTTTCCTGAAGAATTGCAGAGGGGGAATAAAAAACGAACAGCTGGCAGGGGGGAAAGGAGGCCAGGGAATAAAATCAAGGAATAGTGAAGGGGGAATCGAACCAGGAGCTCTCCTGGTCCTTCAGTGGCTGCGGCCACCATTGCAGCTGTGAAAACCTTTCGTTTGAAAGAGGACAGCCAACAATAAGGCATGCCTTACAAAAAGCCCCAACCACTTCCTGAAAAGTTTGGCAAATACCAAAGGGAGTATAGTCGGGCCCACAGCCTCAGTGGGTGTTATATGTGAGGAACCTTGCCATAGGGCATTCATAAGAGTGAGGAACTTGTTGCTGGGATGGCGTCACCTGTGCTGGCCATGTGTCATCTCCTGTCAACTGTATAATCCAGCAGGGACAAATATAGTTCAACTACTTTGTATGCCTGGACTATAGGAATCATGAAAGCTGCCTGGGAAACCCCATACAATGTGGTTGGGAAATGCCGATCTACTTGGTCTGCAGTGCTTTTGCAGCAGAGGCTAATGCATCAGCTACACCATCTGGTGGCGAAAACCATAACTCACTGCTCAAATGTCCAGTAAATGAATGTCTAGGTATAGCTCTATATAGAGTGCAACTTGTCTAATTTTTCTGTGTCAAAGTTATATGTGCTCCAGATGAAACACAGTGCCTTTGATCCTGTACAAGATCTCCACAGGTGGAAGTGATTTCCATAAGTGGAGCAAGCCTACCTCTGCAGCTCAAAATGCTTCCTGAAATGTTGCGGCGGCGTGTGTGTGGAACCCGCCCTTCTATCAGTGGCAATTCTCCATTGTATCTAGTCCATTGGACATACTATTTTATTCAACGTAATTTCAAAAAGAAGCAGAGGGCACTGCAAAAGTTGCAAGGTGACATGTGATATTAATTTCTGTCTTGCTGCTGTCACTGCCTAGGCAATGTTGTTTCCTCCCTGAGAGTTCTTCTCTGTCCCTAGCTGGAGGCGATTTAAAGCCAACCCTGCTGCTGTTAAAGGTGTCTAATGTATAATTCATTGGCCTTTCAATCTGTAAAGTGGTGCCAGATGTGTTTATTGCATTTGAAAACTGAAAAGAAAATTAGAGATTTCTCCCCCCCACCCCACCCCCGGTTTAATGTACAGCTGTAGCTTTGGAAGGCATCTGCTTGCCAAACCGTTTTTAAGAGAAATCCTTCTACACTTTAGTTGGCCATTGTAAAACAATGAGTGAGTGCAACACTGCAATCCCTGATAAGACACTGGCATTTTTCTAGTTTGCCTGACAATGGGAGAATTATGAGCAGACCTTGCCAAAGATGTGTATGGTGAATTTAAAGGCCAGAATGTGTGATGTGTCTTGTCTCCTGCTGTCTTTACCAGCCTGTACTCTGTTACAGTGAAATATGAAGCGGGGGCTCTCTTTCCAGGATTCTGGGATGAAGCCATCTGGGCAGGATTCAACCATCATTTCCCTGGGTCCAGAACAAACTGGTTGTGTAGATCACACTCCGTAATTCCATCACACATCTCACAAGATATGAAAAACAATGGGCTGTATCCTAGAGTGCTGTTCACCTAAGGGTGACGGGTTTTATTAGTGCAAGAGGTACCTTGCAGATGCCAGAGGCCCCTTGGGGCCAGGTAGGGTTGCCAAGTCTGGGTTGGAAAATACCTGGAGACTTTGGGGGTGGATCCAGGAGAGGGCAGGGTTTGGGGAAGGAAAGGCCTCAGCATGGTACGATGCCATAGAGACCACCCTTCAAAGCTGCCATTTTCTCCAGGGGAGCTGATCTCTATCACCTGGAGATCAGTTGTAAAAGTGGGAGGTCTCCAGGCCCCACCGGGAGGCTGGCAACCCTAGGGCCAGGATGCCTTTATGCCAACAGAAGGCACCATTCTTGGCTGAATGACATGGAAAGATACAACTCCTTCCTAAAATGTCATAAATAGACTGCATCCTGGGAAATGAATGTGCAGCCTGTTCTGGGCCTCACTAATCCTCTAGATGCGATAAAGCATAACCATTCTGACTGGCTTAGTTGGCGCTTTGAACAAGGGGATCTGGCTGTCAAGAGTATCCTGCCACATACTGAGAAACAGGCCTAATATGCAAAACATCACCTGCTCCTTAGGCTCCACATAGATAACAGGTGCTTTTCTGAAGAGTGACCATGAGCCAGACCTGAGAAAACTGCCAGCTACCAGGAGCCTTAAAAGTTTGGAGCCATTTTGTTCCAGCCCCAGGGCTACATTCTAGGAATGTCAAGCATTCTTCTAGCTTTGCCAGCCCAAAATAATAAGGTAGCCCAAGTACCTTGAATGAGGGTTATAAGGATAAATCTTGCTAAACCCTGTAATTTTAAGAACAGCATACATCTGTGTGGAAACCTGTTTGTCCAAAAAGAACAACTTCCCGTCAGTACTGCACCAACCAATTAACATAGTTTTATTTAATTCCCTCCCAGTATGATATTCTCATATAATCACTGAAGCCACCAGGAAATTTTTGTGTTTAAAAAGGGGAACTGATACATTTGGGTGACAAATATATTGAGAGCAGTTTAAAAACTTTTTTTCTATTTTTGCATTTTGTGTGTGCATGTGTGTATGCCTGTGCCTGGAAGTCATAGTGACTTCTGGCGACTCCTACTGGGGCATGGAGGATGTTTAGAGCAGTGGCTTGATAGCCTGCCTCTGGCCTCCCGGCCCTGGTATTCTCTGGAGGTCTCCCATCCAAATACTTGTCAGGATCAGCCCTGCTTAGTTTCTGAGATCAGACAAGATCGGGCTTGCCTGGGCTATCCAGGTCAGGATAAGAGCAGTTTTAAATGTTTGGCATTTTGAAGGGGAAAATAGTTTTGCATATGGGTGTTAAATGGTCCTGGGGAATCCTCCCTCAGTAGACATACAATGCAAATTAATATGGTACACATATTCCTCCTTAAATCTGAGGTTTCTGACTCATTTAAACAGAGTGTCCCCGTGTTTGCTTGCTTTATATGAAAGTTAGTAAGCATGAGCTGAAAAAAATACTATTTCACGGTGCATTTGCCCTGTAGAATAATTCAGACAGAAGAAGAGAAGAGATTGGATTTATACCCCATCCTTCATTCAGAGTCTCAGAGTGGCTTACAAACTCCTTTCCCTTCCCCTCCCCACAACAGACACCCTGTGAGGTAGGTGGGGCTGAGAGAGCTCTTTCGAGAACTGCTCTTTCAAGAACAGCTCTGACAGAACCATGGCTTGTCCAAGGTCATCCAGCAGCTGCACATGGAGGCGAGGGGAATCAAACCCTGTTCTTCCAGATTAGAGTCTGCATACTTAACCACTATTGGTGGTATTAAATTCCTTTCATCATTGCCTGTAGAGGAAATACAAGTCTTTGAAGTTTCTTCCTCCTGCCTGAATTTAGGTATCAATATATCTAATTCTGAACCTGCCCCCTAGAGTTGCCAGTCTCCAGGTAGTGGGAATGCAAACAACAAGTGCAAAATCATTCAAATAATTACAAAAGACAGATAGCCAATATATTGTATCAGAGTTCTGTTTTGTTAGGCACGTGTGAAATGCACAAACATAAGACTTAATTAAAGTCCATAATGACAAGGAATTCAGGGGTAAAATACCCTCAATAGCCACAACTTCATGTGCAGGTTCCAAATGACTTTATCTCATGCATTGACCAATTCCATGGTCACGTTTCACAGTGAAGGCTTCATCAAAAAAAAGATGAAGCTGAAATGAGTGCCAAAGCCTCTCCAGTGCCCACTGTCCTAAGGAATGTATTCTTATCCAGGAACGAAGTCTCCCAAGTAAACGAAATGGATTGGAATGCATTCCTAGTACACAGTTTATCTTTTGCTTTGTTCCCTTACTGTGTATCTTCTCTCTGTATTTTTGCTTAGTCTCCAGGTGGTGGCTGGACATCTTCCGGAATTACAACTGGTCTTCAGGTGACAGAGATCAGTTTCCTTGGAGAAAATGGCTCCTTTGGAAGGTGTACTCTGTTGGCCTCATACTCCATTGAGGTCCCTCTCCAACAGGGCTGCTGAGAGTCACCATGGGCCCCTGGAATAAGACTGCTCCCCCCATGACTCTGATCCAAACCAGACCTCATAACAAATCACTTAGCCAGCTGTTACTATTGTGTGTGACCCAGAAAACTTCTATGGCAGAGTGGGGATTTGAACCTGGGCCTCCAACATCCTAGTCCAACATTCAAACTACTACACCACACTGGCTTTCATTTAAAAAAAACAGGCTTTGATCAATGGACTAATCTAAAGGAATGTTCATATTCTTAGTCAGTGCTTGTTCACTTAGTGGATTCATGCAGGATGCAGAAAGTCAAATCAAACCAAATTCCAGGCATGCCTAATACAAGAATTAGGGATGCTGCACTTCACTCTGCCTCCTCGGTGATTGTTTTTCATGTCTTCTTAATCAGATAAGCAGGAGTTAAACTTGGAAACGAAGGACAGACTTACTCTGATGCAACAACACCATTTCATTCACACATCAGGGGATTCACCCAGAGTTAAAGAAGGCAGTTGTTGCTATCACCACATTCACTTGGGATTACAGCAGCGGAAAAAATATATGAGGTTGTGCTTTTTCCTCCCAAGCAGTACCTGTCTTGTAGAACTCTTTGTTTCCACCCCACCTTCAGACCTTTCTAGTTCTATAGTGGCAAAGACAATATGGAGCAGCAGTCGAGTGATTCGATTATGTAAAAGTTGTTATGATAGTTTTATTGACTGTGTTGTTCCTAAGATTCTGCCATATGGGGAATTATTTCTAACCCCCCCTTTTGTTTGTTTTTTGCTTAATTTATTGCTTACACTGGGGGCGGGAGTCACACCACTCTCTCTGTGTTTTAATTTGTTCAGAGATGGTTCTAAGAGGAAATTGATTTTTACCAAAATTCCTTCTGCATTCAACCCGGAGTTGCACCCCCACAGCTGGTGGTTTTTGTTTACTTTTAGAAGAGCTGGTAATGTTTGTTTGGAGGTATGAGCTGGAAGAAAGAAATGTACAATATACAGTAAGATGCATTGTCAGTTGGTTGATCATACTGGGGCAGTAACATTTCTAATGAGAATGTAACAACCAGTTAACCATGCAATCATGCATAGTTACTGCTGTCTAAACCCAGTGAGATCAATGGCATTAGACTGGGAAAACTCTGCATAGGATTGCACTGTACATCATCTTAATATGCCGACATGCACTTCTAAAAATTAGAAACTGGTCAAAAGGTTTCTTACAGAGTCAAAACTGGTACGGCCAGATTTAAAGTAAAAAGCAATTTGAAGGGCAAAATACCCATCAGTCAGACCAGAGCTCCCCTTTTCTCCATGTCTCCATGTGGTTCAGAAAATGCTTCTCGCCATCCCCTTTCCCTGTCCTGCATTTACAAGACATATATACAGACTGCAACCTCCTTTATATGTGCTCCTGTCCTGGCTTTTCAAGCTCTGTTAAAATCAGTAGGGCACCTCAGATGTTATTCTGAGCAAGAATTCCCATGGCTCTTGAATCTGTACATTTCCTGTCTGGGTGGATGATATGTGCCTGGGTTGGGTTATCAGATGTTCTGGTTTGGAGATTCCCCCTAAATAAAAGTCTCCATCTGATGCACAGTTCCATAAACGTTCCAAATATATTTACAAAAGGATGTGCTCTGTGTATATGGGTGTAGCCATGTCTGTTAATGAGAAAATCTGGAAATGAAAAAACATGGCTATTGGAAACACAGGATTAAAGGTTAGAAAACTTGTGACCAGTAAATTGCAGCAAATTATGTAACCCATTGGACTAAGCAAAAGCAAAATGGTACCATGATCAGTATTTGGGTACGACTGAGGTAACTTGGATTCAGACCCACCATGAAGCGTACTGGGTGACTTTAGGATGGTCACTCAGCCTAATCCTGCAACTGAGGCAAGGACAATATTTTTATGCTGCCTTTAGGGAGAATCATCTACTCTGATATGAGCCTCATGGAGGAAGGGTAGGATAAAAATATGATGGATAGAGTGAGCTCTGAGAGATTTTAATTCTTAGCCTCATGTTTATCATGATGTTTATTAGGTGGCTTTGAGAAAATGACTACCTCTTTAGACTAACGGTATCATGAAATTAGTCTCTTTAACTTTCTTGTTGGGTTCTCTGGCCCTAATTTAATGATGAATGTGTTAAAGATTAAGTAATGATGTATGGATATATTTAAACAAAACTGCCTCTGACTGAAGGGGAAATTACTTCAGGGTCATGCTTCTGTTATAAAAGCATCACATTTTCCTAGCAGACAAAGTGCCAAATTATATATCTACCCAGGGCTTTTTTTGTAGAAAAAGCCCAGCAGGAACTTATTAGCATAATAGGCCACACCCAACAGCAGAAACTCATTAGCATATTAGGCCACACCCCTGACAGCGCAGCTCCCTCCCAGGATTGGCTTCCCCAGGTGTCCCGCAGCTTGCGGGGCGCATGGGGAACCCAAGGGAAGGAAGGCAGTTTCTGGATCGGCTTCCCCAGGCACCCTGCAGCTGTGGGGCACCTGGGAAACCTGAGGAGGGGGAAGGCAGTTAAAATGGCCTTCCCTTCCTGGACTAGCTTGGCTTTCCCAGGTGCCCCACGGCTTGCGAGGCACCTGGGGAACCGGGGGGGGGGGGAGAGGCTGTAGGCGTGGCCAACTCAGAAGCCAGCTGGAATTCCGTTCCTGTGCGTTCCTGCCCAAAAATAGCCCTCTATCTACCAATTTGATCAACGGGGCTTTCCATCACACTCTGGAGCAGTGGTGTACCAAGGGCAGGGCAGGGGTGTGTGCTCCACCCTGGGTGCAGTTTGAGGAAGGCTCTTGAAGGAGGACTCTTGATGACAGCATAATGCTGCATCCAGCCAAACATCTTTCCTTTTATTTTTAAAATGCAGTTCTGGCTGCAGCCACTAGGGGCGCAGGGAAGTCTGAGTATAGCATAAGGCTGCAGTCACATACACTAAATGATCCACTTTCAATGCACTTTCCAACTGGATTTTGCCAGTTCACACAATAAAATCCAGTTGGAAAGTGCACTGAAAGTAGATTATTTAGTGCGTGTGACCAGGATTTGCTAAACTTCCCTTTCTCCAAGACTGAAGCAAACTTGCTTACAGATCATACAACCAAGCCAGCACACATAGCTGCCACAGTAATTGCCAGCCTGCAGGTCATTTTCTCCCAAGGGCTAGCCTTTCTCTCTTCCATTCCTTGCACTCAGCTCAGCCAGATCTTGCAAAACGGTAGTTAGGGTGTTGCAGCAAGCTTTCTCTCCCTCTTTTCCAAATGTTTCTCATTCATTTCTGTTTCCCTTTACCTGATCCCCCCCCCCCCCCACACACACACACCTTATTTTCACCTCTTGGTCTCAAGACCTTTTCATTACTATCCTGCTTGGGTGACAGAATGTATTTAAGAGCAGTATAGTGGCAAATCCTTGTAAATATTATGAACAGAAGGCACTGAGTTTGCTGGTCACTGTACATTGCACTAGTCCTGCTGGGCTTGCAAAAATGTCCCCTCACTTTCATTTTCTACTGCAGAGATTCTCTGGTTTGACTTTAGTCCTTTGGAAACAATGGAGGATGGGAGCACCTTCTTTAGGGGGTAGTGTGTTTCTTAACAACCAGTCTGATGAAGCTTGGAATCACTATTTTGAGATGCTTTGGCTACTGTTAGTAAAGTTAGTACAAAGGCAGACTCCTAGCTCTCAAAAATGTCTTGTAGATGTTTGGGATGGTCAGCCGTAGGGCTTCCTAATGGAGAACAGAAGCCCTTCCAAGTGCCTGCTCAGAACATTAGTGGTGTGATGGAATTATTATTTTTTTGCCGTCAAGTCACAGCTGACTGATGGGAGACCCTGTAGGATTTTCACAGCAAGAGACGTTTGGAGATGGTTTGCCATTGCCTGCCTCCACATCAGGAGGGACGGCTGTGGCTCACTGGCTTGGCATGCAGAAGGTCCCTGGTTCAATTCCCAGCACCTCCAGTTAAAAGGATCAGATAGGGGGTGATGTGAAAGACCTCCACCTGAGACTCTGTTCATGTGTCGGCCCTGTTTTGCTTCTGAGATGTGACGAGGGCAGGCTATCCTGGGGTTATCCAGTTCAGGGCTAGGCTGAGACCCTGGAAAACCGCTGCCAGTCTGAGTAGACAATATTGACTTTGATGGATGGTCTGATTCAGTATAAGGCAGCTTCATGTGTTCATGCATTGGCCCTGCTTTGCTTCTGAGATCTGACAAGATGAGGCTATCCGGGGGCTGAGAGTAATGTGACTGGCCCAAGGTCATCCAGCAAGCTTCCATGGCACAAGTGAGGATTCAAACCTTGATTTCCCGATCCTAGTCCAACACTTTAACCACTTTAACCAATTCAGTGTTCCCTCTAAGCTGAGTTAGTGTGAGCTAGCTCACAGTTTTTTAGCCTCCAGCTCACACAGTTTTGTCTTAGCTCAGGAAGGATGGCTCCAGAGCAAACTGACCTATGCAGTAGCCAAATCACCCGCTCACAATTATAATGCCAGAAGCTCACAAAGCAGAATTTTTGCTCACAACACTCCACGGCTTAGAGGGAGCATTGGCTCTCATGAGGGAAAAATGTGTTGGAATCTGATTTTTTTTTTTACTGGCATGATTATATATACAAAGTTAAATAAAATATATTTTTCACTGTCTTGTGTTTCTTTTTTGGCTACTGAAACAAAGTTTTAGTCCAGTGGCACCTTTAGGACCAAACAGCTGCCCACCTGAATCTATTTTCTAACTATTATTATTATTAATTTTATTTGATGACTATTACTGAAAATAATTTTGTCCTATAGAGGAGAGGCCCTGACCTGAATAGCTCCAGCCTAGCCTGATCTCATCGGATCTCAAAAGCTAAGCGGGGCCAATGCGGAGGCAGGCAATGGCAAACCATCTCCAAACGTCTCTTGCCTTGAAAACTCTACAGGGTCGCCATCAGTCAGCTGTGACTTGATGGTTAAAAAAAAATAGAGGAGGGGGGTGTTAAAAAAATTATCTGCCCCAGGTGCCAAATAGGCTAGGAATGCCACTGCCCTGGATCATCCTTCTCTCCCCCTTCTTTTTGTTTTGTACAGAACAGTCAGCCTGATATTTCCATGACAGTTATAAACTTGTATTTACTACATCCAACGTATTGATTGGTCCTAACAAAGAGGTACTACACTGACCAGGGGTGGGCTGGGGTGTCCACCAGTGGACAGATACACTTACCTTCAACCTATATTTTACATAATACAGTGATGAGTGGTGCATCTCTCTCACCCCCAATTTCTGTACTGTTTTGCTGACCTTTAATTAATTTTATTTTATTTTTGAGAGACCCATGCTTGCATTCTACCTGTCGGCACCAGAGCTTACATCTAGTAATTCTTCATAAGAGCGAAAAGAAAAATCAGTGTGTAGCAGAGTTAGAGCATCCGCATGGAAGCAGTGTGGTCTGGTAGTTTTCTTTCAAATTCAAGACTCTGCCCCTCTGGGACTTCACTGGTCACACCTAGGTTTTATTTCTCCTGGTGTCACACTCCCCCTGGACCCCTTATTGGTCCACAAAATCTTTTATCTTTGCCTGAGACTAGCCCCTCAAGGCCTCCCATTGGTCTGCATTGTTTTTCCATGTCTATATCCACTAAAGCACATGGCCTCAACTGTGTGTCACTCTGAGGCAGCTTACAGCAGAGATGCACCCCCAAATCCCATAGTTTGGGTCCTCTCCCCTTTCCACCAATGGACCCCTGAACACCTGGATAGGTGTAGTATTACCCAACTGCCCCACCCCTCTCTCTGCTAACTTATTTTTGCTTCTTCTTATATGCTTGCAATCCTTGATTTGAGTGTAAATACTTTAATTATTATTTTTATTAATAAAACCTATTTCTCTTTACAATTTGGACTGGTTATTAACTCAACCAATCTCCGTAAACATTAATAGCAGATTCTCGCTATTGCCCTACTTCTCACTAGCTCTGCCTTTGACGCTAATTCCCACAATCAAACCAAAGGTAAGAATATTATTTAATAAAGCTGGTAGGGGTAACAACCAGAGATGAAACAACCAGACCTACTGGGGAAACTGAAAAACAGTAAATCTCCAGGTCCTGATGGCATACACTCGAGAGTTCTTAAGGAACTAAGATTTGAGATTGTTGATCTACTAACCCATATATGTAACCTATCACTAAATCCAGACACTGAACCAGAAAACTGTGGAGTAGCAAATGTGACACCAATTTTTAAAAGGGGATAAAGAAGGGAACCAGGAAATTACAGGTCAGACAGCCTAACATCTGTCCCAGGCAAATTAATAGAAACTGTAATCAACTACAGAATTGTTAGACACATAGAGGGATAAAGCCTGCTGAGGGAAAATCAGCATGGCTTCTGCAAAGGGAAGTCCTGCCTCACCAACCATTTGGAGTTATCTGAGAAAGTGAACATGCATGTAGACAACGGTGACCCAGTAGCCATTATATACCAGGACTTTCAAAAGGCTTTTGACAAGATACCTCACCAAAAACTCCTGAGTAAACTTAGGAGCCATGTGATAAGAAAATGGGTTCTCTTATGAATTAATCACCTCAGTGTAATATCTAGGGTTGTCAGGTCCTACCGGGCTTCCAGCAGGGGGCTCCCAGCACCATAGAGTTTCAGCCAAAATGCTTGAGTGTTGTAGCAGGATGTTCCTGGCGTGATGACGTTACTTCCAACATTGATACGGGAAGGAGCTGTTTGGGAGTGGAGCTTTCCCTGCCAGCCAGCTGGCTCCGGCAGATTGGAGCCCCCACAAATCAGGGAACCATCACCCTGACGGGGGGTCTGGTAACCCTAGTTATAGCAGCACCATTGAGATGCCTTCACTCGGAGTCAAGACATATCAATGGTGCCACTATAGTACTGAAGTGCTATATTGGTTTAGCCAGGGGCCCTTTGGGGCCGGAGAGAGGCGGAGCGAAGCTCAGCCAGCTCAGGAGTGGCCACTAGGGCAGCCACGGGCCGAATCAGATTCTCTGATCTGATTCGGCTCACTGCCGAATTTCGGCGGCAACTTTAAAAGCAACTGGAGGGAAGGGGGTTTGAGGGAGAGGCTCCAAACTTGCAGGGTAGCTGCTGGGGCCTCTCCTCGAAATACCCACCAAGTTTCAAGAAGATTGGACCAGGGGGTCCGATTCTACAGGCCCCCAAACAGGTTGCCCCCATTCCCTCCATTGTTCTCTATGGCAGGAAAAAAGTAACACTTTTCCCCAGCATAGAGAACAATGGAGGGAATGGGACAACCTGTTTGGGAGCCCGTAAAATTGGACCCCGTGGTCCAATCTTCTTGAAACTTGGTGGGTATTTCGAGGAGAGGCCCCAGCAGCTACCCTGCACGTTTGGAGCCTCTCCCTCAAACCCTCTTTCCTCCAGCCCCTCATATACCCTATGAGTTTTTGCCATTGATTTCAATGGCCCATAGGGTATAATGGGGCTGAAACTGACATTCCCTTTCTGACACACTTCTGGTGATGTCAGGGGACATGGCATATGCTAATGAGTTATGCTAATGAGTTATGTTAATGAGCTCCTGCACCTCTTTTTCTACGAAAGGACCCCTGGGTTTAGCACTATAGCGCTAAACTTAGAACTTTTTTAAATAGAGAAAGATAGCGCTGCGAAAAAGAGCGGGGGGGGGGGAGAGCAGCACTCTTTGAAATGACCATAGCATTTCAGAGATGGCTCATTAACAGAAGATAATTCGCTGCATGAAACCCCCCTCCCTGTATCATTACTCAAAACTGGGCCATCAACGAATAACACCTGGTTTAGAACAGTAATGTGAAATGGGCCTAAGTCTTATCAATGGCTACTAGCCCTGGTGACTGAGGGGAACCTCCACATTCAGAGGCACTAATCCTCTAAATTCCAGAGCCAGGAGACAACATCAGGGGAAGGTCTTGCCCTCTATGCCCTGTTGTTCATTGTCTAGAGGAACTGGCTGGCCTAGGGCTGCCAAGTCTGCCCGGGGGGCGGGGGATCCCCCGCTACAGGGGTCCCCAATCCACCAGCCCGGATTCAACTGGTGGGGGGAACCCCACCCCTGAAGTCGTCCGGTCAGGACGACGTCCCCAGAGTGATGATGTCACCGGAAGTGACATCATCACATTGTGCACATTGCTGGGGTGACGCTCTAGCAACCGCCCCAAAAACTCTATGGTACCATATGGTAACAAAAACTCTATCGTACCATAGAGTTTTGGGGCGGTTGCCAGAGCATCACACTGGCAATGTGCACAACGTGATGATGTCACTTCTGGTGACATCATCACAGTCAGAAGTGAGATGGGTGGCAACCAGAGCTGGAGCTTCTTCAGCGATGGCACCCCTCTTTTGGGAACACCCTTCCTCTTGAAGCTTGCCTGGAATCTACCTTACTTTATTTTGGGCACCAGGCCAAAACATTTTTCTTTACACAGGCTTTCTCTTTTAGTTCTTTTATAACCTGCACCTAGTCTGTTTTATTAATCTAATTTTAGGCAACTGTTTTATTTGATTTTATGGTCTTGCACTTTAAATTGGCCTGTCTTATTTTACTGGCATGTTTTTATGTATTCTACTGGATTGGTTTGTTTTATTGGCTTGATTGGTTTTAGTTTAATGGTTCAGATGCAAGGTGCAAGGAGCAAGGCTGCAGAGGAAGCATGCAAATTTCCTCAAGAAATAATAAATGCATGTGTACATTTATGCCTAATCACAAATCATCAGTTGCACTAATTAACTTCAAATTTACTACATATAGCTGTCAATGAATGACTGTCAAACAGCTCAGCAGTGTCCACACCGACTGAAGAAGTAGAAGAGACTGGGTTTATACCCAGCTCTTCACTCAGGGTCTCAGAGCGGCTTACAATCTCCTTCCCTTCCTCTCCCCACAACAGAAAGCCTGTGAGGTAAGTGGGGCTGAGAGAGCTCTGAGAGAACTGCTCTTGAGAGAATGGCTCTGACAGAACTGTGACTGACCCAAGGTCACCCAGCTGGCTGCATGTGAAGGAGTGGGGAATCAAACCCAGTTCTCCAGATTAGAGTCTGCCACTCTTAACCACTATACCACACTAGTGCTCTTCCTCTTCTAATAAAGGATGTGTGTGTATGGATCCAGCACCTATTCCCAGCTACAAAAAGCAACTGGAATACATAAGGTTTTACCTCACTTCTGAAAGATCCTTTTGAGTATGCACAGTTGACCAATGCATACCTGAGTAGAAGTACTGCCAACAGGCCAATAACCAGCATGACTGGTGTTTCTCCCATCTGGCTTATTGCCAAGTTAGGTCTGTTCTCTCTCTCTCTCTCTCATCCAGCTCATTTGGGGCTTGGACCACCCGACAGCCAATCATGCCCACTTGGCCCAGGGGTCAGGCAGCTGGCTCAGTGGCAACTGCCTGCGTATCCTCTGTCTGTGGCTCAGGCACTGGTTTCCAACAACAAGTCCAGTCAACCTCACGTAGGGGTGAGGGCCACCGCTTCTCGACCCGGTGCGGTGGGAGTGATTCTGGGGGCCATCCTGGACTTTTACCCAGGGCCCCAGTAACTGAGACTGCCCTGGTTGGATCATAGGAACATGGGCTTCTGCCCCTTGCCTGCACTGATCTTACCCTGGAGTTCAACCTGTCCCTTGACAGACTCAGCCTTCCAAAACTTGGCAAGCCTACTCATGCCTGCGGCCTGTGGCATTGTGCCAAGAGACTGGTAAAGACCTGCACTAAAAGGATCACTTGGCTCAGCCCCTCCTCCTGGAGAAAGTAATTGCAGAGTGGAAGCCAGCTGCCCTTGCTCCCTCTAAGCTGTGGAGTCTTGTGAGCAAAAATTCTACTTTGTGAGCTACTGGCATCGAAGTGGTGAGTGAGCGATTTGGCTACTGCATAAATTAGTTCGCTCTGGAGCCATCCTTCCTGAGCTAAGATGAAAACGTGTGAGCCGGAGGCTAAAAAACTGTGAGCTAGCTCACACCGACTCAGCTTAGAGGGAACACTGGCGGTCCCGAGGAGACCTCTCTTGCCCAGCCCGGTCTTGGTGCCTCGAACGAGAAAGCTTTCGAGACTTTTAGAGGGTGTTCATGACCCGCCCTAGAGGTTGTACTGAGAAGGAACGCAGGGGGGCATTGTTGACTGAGAATGGGTGTTAGCGGCGGTGAGGCAAAAGGGACACTCTGCAGATGTTCAGAGGCACTCCTTTCCCTAGCCGTTCTCTCTTCCTCCTCGGACAAGCCCTGGGAGACCGCGCGAGCGCGAGGCGGAGTTTCTCCACCTGGGCCCGAGGGAAACCGCCCCCCCCCCCCCACGCCCTCGGACAGCGGTCTGGCGCTGCCCTTCTCTTTCCCTCCCCACCCCCGGCCGAGAGGTCGGCCAGCCCTCCCACCGAGGCCGCCTCCTCCTCGGGGTCGGTGTGTGTGTGTGTGGCGGGCGCCGTAGAGCCGGAACGCTGCTTGGGCACGTGCCCCGAGGAAAGGTTTTCTCGTCCTTCTGCGGGAAGAAGCAGCCGCTGCTGCCTCCCGCGCTCGCCTCGCCTGCCGCAGAGAGGGGGAGAAGCCGGGAGGCGGCAGCAGCAGGAGCAGCTGCGGCAGCCTTTCTCCGTGCTGGAGGAGCCGCGCTGCAGAGCCCGAGCCGTTCCGCACCGGGGAGGAGCACCGAGAGCGCCGCGGCGGCTCTGGCCGAGGAGTCTGGCCGCTCTCCCGCCTTGTGCCTGCCAATGGAGCCGCCAGCGGCAGCCGCCACCGCCGCGCTTTTCCTGGCCGGGAGCGAGCAGCAGTTTTACGCCGAGCTTTTCTCGCTGTGCTGCCGCGGCGGCCAAACGGCGCCCGAGGCGGGGACGGGAGTAGCCCCAGCCGCTGGGGGGAGCAAAGTGGCCGAGCTCTTCAGGGCGTCGCAACTACCCCCGGAAACGCTTCATCAGGTAGGCGGGCAGGGCTCGAGTCGCGGCGGGGTGTGTGTGTGTGGTTCGTTCTCCCTCCCCACGGCGCTGGTGAGGGGGAAGAGAGGGTTTCTGGGAATGTGCAGAATGCTCCTCTTGCGTCCTGGAGAGGAGATTAGGGTTCCCAGGAGGACTTCCAGCAAACCGCAGACCGTGTCTAGGAGTGGGAAAGGAGGGAGGGAGGACGGCTCCGGTTGAGTGGCTGGCTCAATGTCACCAGCTGAGGGGCGCTTCTGAATAGCAAACCCCCTGCCGCACCAGATACACCTTGCCTGAAGGCAGACCGCTGTAACCGGGACGGAAAGTTTGGTTTGGTCGCTCTTGCTTTTTTAAATGGTGCTGCTCCTCCCCCCCACCCCCCCGCCTCAGTTTTCCTCACGTGCTGTTTGTTTCGTGGCCAAAGGAGAAGGTAGAGATTTATCCTGTCGGATAACAAAGTCATAGGGTGAGAGGCCGTGTTTGTGGCTGCCAGAGTGTGTGTGCTGAAATGAGTAGGGAGTTATTGTTGAAGATAAAGCCTCTGGCTCCTTGTCAGATCCCAGTGGTTGGTTTGGTCTTTGAGAGAGAGGTATCCTGTTGAAAAAGATGAAGTTACCCCACTGCAATTGGTACTGCCGCCCTGCTAATTAGCCAGCGCTTGGTAAATTACACTGGACAAAGTTATTTGCTATTCCAAATATCCATGCCTGGTTCTTAAATGCTGTTTATTGGGCAAAGTATTACCGATTAACTATTATTTTTTTCCATCAGAGTTTGTCGATCGCAGTGGAAGAGAGTATTTTTATGCTGTCTCATCATCTCACTTCCTCTATTTCCTCTGAACAACACACTAAGGGAGATGAAAACAAATGGAAACTATCATAATTGTTGCAGCTGCACAGGCACCAGGAACACTGTTTACTGTTGTTTACTATATACCTCCTCCGTTACCAGCTGTGAAAAGCCTGTAGCCATCTTTGTATAATAGGCATTATTTTTTGGGGTCTGCTCTTTTGGCACATGTCTGCTCCCGTCTCAGAATCTTGAGATCCCAACATCACTTATTTTTTTTAAAAAAAAAAAAAAAATTGGCCTATTACACTAACAATAGCATGCTAATACGTGCTGTTTCATCTTCGGCATATTAACATCTGAATCGGTGGAGGCAGATTGCAATTTAGTATGCTAATGGCTGGGTGCTTCTGGTGTTTGTTTTTCTGCTTTTTCTGGGACAGATTCAAGACCCAAGACCTTTGGCAGGTACCTGAAAATATTCACACATACCATTCTGCTTACAACCTAAGAGCAGAGTTTTATGTTCAGTTTGGGAGTTAAGAGCTGTTTACTGTGATCTGGAGAAACTTTGGACATAGCTGAAGGCCCAGCACACCTGCTAAGGGGCCTCCTTGTGGCTTCTGCCTAGCCTCAAAAATAATGGGAGCTGTCAGAGGAGAGAAAGGAATGTGCCCAGACCACATCTCATTGCTGTCCTGTATAACAAGGAAGAGGAGTATACATGAGAGAGTGCAGGTGACACAGGGTGCTATCCTGGCATTGTTTTATATATATATATATATATATATATATATATATATATATATATATATATATAAAAAAAACTTCCAGCATGTAATATTCCCCATTCTACATAATAAGGAAGGAGACCACACACGACTCAGTGAGTGTGACAGAGTGTGCAGTTCCCAGCCTATATAAGCAACTTCCATTGATTTCTATCTGGATGTAGGCATTATTGGGTAAGTTTAGGGTTGCAGCCTCAGAGTACAGGGCAGATGAAAGCCAGATGCCACAGTTATTCCCTTCCCCCAGCAGCTGGCTTTCAGGCATGCTCTGTGCTCAGACCACTTGTGAAAACATGTTCCTATAGCCTGATTTTTTTAAAAAAAATTGGATCAGTACAATGGAAAAGAGGCTGGAGGAAGAAGAATTAATTTCTGGCTTTTTGGAAGATGCTTCTCAATTGCACCTACATATCTACCCCAAACTCTCTTGTAAAAGAGAGTTTTGTCCACATAGTAGCAGCTCTGTAAGGTAGAAGAAGAGGAGGAGGAGGAGATTGGATTTATACCCCGTCCTTCATTACCCAAGGGAGTCTCAAAGTGGCTTACAAACTCCTTTCCTTTCCCTTCCCCTCCCCACAACAGACACCCTGTGAGGTAAGTGGGGCTGAGAGAGTTCTGAGACAACTGTCCTTGAGAGAACAGCTGGTACAGAGCTATGGGCTTGCCCAAGGTCATCCAGCAGCAGCAAGTGGAGGAGTGGGGAATCAAACTCGGTTCTCCCAGATTAGAGTCCACGCACTTAACCACTACACCAAACTGGCAACGGCAGATTGACAAACCCAAGGTCACCTAGAAAGCTTTTGACGGCAGAGTAGAGATTTGAAATTGGGTCTCATAGATCACAGTCTAAGCAATATGCCATGCCAGCTCTCTTTTATTGCTTTGTGCCTGTGGAACAAAACTGAAAACGAATTCAAGACTAAAAGTAAGCTCACACGTAGAGAATGGAGTTCATTTGTAAGAATTTAAGAACTGATCTTCAAAACAACTTGTTGCATATTGAAACACAAAAAAATATGTCTGGAAATCGGGAACCAGGTAAAACTAGCCAAGCTTGAATAGCACTGATACTCATGTCTCTGTTATTTCCCTGGTAACGGCCTGTTGTTTCTTGTGACTGTAATGGGAACTTATACTTCTGAGTGGCCTTGTTTTGACTTCTGATTGTGTGTGGAATGTTCCTCTATGGTATAATCCATTTTTCCTCTACACAGTTAAATCAATGTGTACATGGGAGAAGCAAATGGTGGAAACTCTTTCCACGAGTCTGGAAAGACACCTTTCCTCTATCTGAAAACCTCTTCCTGTGGCTTGGGATGTAATGAAAAATTTCTATTACAACACATTGCTAGCAGTTCCTGTATTGTTTCTCAGGTGCTTGCTATCTCTGCAGAAGTGGTGGCTTTGCTAGTTTGCACGTCTTGCTATGGAATCTGGTTTGCATTAGCAGCTTATAAAAAGCACATTAGCTTTAATACATTTGCAGATATGCATGCTCCTTGTTGTAAGTTGCACATAAGATTTGTGCGTGTGTGTGTGTATAAAGTGTCATCAAATTGCCACTGACGTATGGCGACCTCTCACAGGGTTTTCAAGACAAGAGATGTTCAGAGGTGGTTTGCCATTGCCTTCCCCTGCATAGTACCCTGGGCTTCTTTGGTGGTCTCCCATCCAAACACTAACCAGGTCCGACTCTCTGTAGCTTCCAAGATCTGACGAGATGGGGCTGGCATGGACCATGCAGGTGAAGGCATATAAGCCGCCCTGAGCCTGCTTTGGCAGGGAGGGCAGGGTATAAATCGAACTAATAAATAAATAAGATTAGTTTTGTGTTAAAGATGTCTTTAACATTTATAAGATGGAATCATGTACTGTGGAAGGACTCGGCTTGTGGTCTTATCATGCCATAATGAAAATGTTAGTGGCACAGATAGTAACAACTCAGTTCTGATTAGGGTTGCCAACCTCTAGGTGGTGGTTGGAGATCTCCTGGGATTACAACTGATCTCCAGATGACAGATCAGTTCACCTGGAGAAAATGGCTGCATTGGGAGGTGGACTTCATGGCACTATACCCCACTGAAGTCCCTCCCATCCCCAAACACTGCCCTCCTGAGGCTCCACTCCCAAATCTCCAGGTATTTCTGTAACCCAGAGCTGGCAACCCTAGTTCTGAGGTATGCAGGCATTGGAGATCATTGCATCCTCCAGCCTGAGCATTTGAATCAAGACAAGCACATCTTGAGGCTGAGCCTCAAATTGCCCCTCCTGGGAGCCCTTATGTGACGGAACTGGAAAACTGAATTGTTGGTAGGATGCTACTGAATTGGCAGTGGGTCAGAGACTGTTTGTCAAAGACCATCCTGTGCTTTCTCAGCAACAAATCAAACTATTTCCATTTGCAGGACTCAGTCTTCTGATTTTCCCACAATTACTTAGTTTCATATTGGTGCTGCAGGAAAGTAAAATTCAGCAAATTTAAAAGTTATATTATTTTATAAGCACTGTTTTCTCTAAGCTGATTTAGTGTGAGCTAGCTCACAGTTTTTTTGCCTCCGGCTCACACATCTTTGTCTTAGCTCAGGGAGAATGGCTCCAGAGCAAACTAATTTAGGCAGGAGCCAAATCGCTCACTCACAACTTTAATGCCAGTAGCTCACAAAGTAGAATTTTTGCTCACAAGTTGCCACAGCTTAGAGGGAGCATTGTTTATAAGATGTGTTGTATTGTGTCTAAGAGAATGCGCTGTGGTATGAGAGACTGCCAATTCAAATCTAATATTTGCTGCAAACACACATACTCAGGCAAATCAATCTCTTTCGGCCTTTAAGGTAGGTATAAGAGTACTGGCCTTCTTTACGGGGCTGTTAGAAGGATTAGAACAAGATAATGTATGGGAAGTGTAAACACAAAGTATGATTATAAAAATAATAAAACTTTTGTGAGTTTGAACCTTTCATTTTACAGTTCTGTGCACAAAATGCTCCATGGAATACACTATATCCATTCACAGTGACACAAAAAACAGGAGCATGGTTGAAATGTGATTGTAAATCCGTCTTCCAGCATGGCCGTCTATGGATTTAAACACTTGATGCAAGAGGGTGCACACAAGCAGCAACTCAAAAAAAACCAAGATGCTTTAAGTAGCACATGTGAAATTGTCCTTGAACTTTAAAATCTCAGGTCAATATGGAAGAGGTAATACAGAACTAAAACCATGAAATACATAATTGTTATAGGGTGTTTTCCATTCAAAGAAATTCATAACAGTATCCTTAGAGTAGATGCTATCTCCTAACTGAAGGAGGGATAAGTAGTTTTGTCTAGCGCTTTGATTATTTCATTATCTTTCAAAATATATTTCTTAGAATTTCCTCTGAATCGTTTATTTCTCTAAAAGGTTGTGTTTGGGAAGGACTTTGAGTTTGACTTGACAGTTAACCAGACCAGCTGAATTATGAATTGTTGTGAAGTTGCATACCTGCAAAACCAGTCTATCACCTGCATCAACTTGATGCCATCAGGCCATTTCTCCCTGAAGCTTATTGAAATGCTGATACCAAATACATTAATTGCTGCTCAACAGGTGCCCACTGTTGCAACTCTTTTGCTCATGCGTGACCTGACTTTAAAAGAACCTCAAGCAAAGAGCACACCTTCTGTTAACATACTGTGATCCAGGAATGCGTCTTCCTAGAAGGACAAGCACAATTTCGAACCCAGAATGTTCCATTTTGTTCAGACTAGGCTTGACTGTCTTTTATAGAGTTTTCTGCTGCAATGAATCCTGATAAGAATTTTTATTTGATTCATGAAAGAAAGTATTATATTTGTAATTCTAATAAAGTGGACACTCCCCCCAATGAGTATTTTTACTATGGGGCCATAGCTTGTATATGGGATGGGCAGAAAGAACCATTCCAAAAATTCTCCTGTAAGATTAATTTTGCCATGATACTGGCATGTTTTGAAATGAATATCATTTACTTTGTGTATTAGAGACTGATACCATTCTCAGATTTTTAAAGACAGATCCATAATGTGTTATGGTAAGTGACTGTAAGGACTGATTGTGTGAGATGCTCCCGAACAATGGAAGGAGCCGCCGTTTACAAGTAGCAGATATGCTGTTCCAGCAAGAAGTCCTGGGTCCAGTTTCCAGCATCAAAAGTTAAAAGCAAATTGGGCAGCAGAGCTGGGGGATACCTTTGTTTGAGTAACTGGAGAACTGTTCCTTGTGAGAACAGCTGGTGCTGGGCTGGATGGGCCTATCACCTGACTCTGAGTAAGAGAGCTACGTACATTCATACTTCATGCCTAGGTTAGGAATGTATTTTTCCATTCGACAACAGGGAAGTTGATGCATTACCTTGCTTTCCTTCAGTATGCCTAACTGGTTAATTTATCTTTATGGTGACTTGTTACTATGGTTACTGCACATTGCAGTTGCCATTAGCACAACATGGCTAAATAATGGGAACTGCTGAGCTAGGATGTAAGGATCGCTTCCCGGCCTTTTGGCCAAGATCAAGTGAATCACAACTTTAAATTATTTTTAGCTGTGACGGATTTTTCTACAAATGATAATCTGACTTGAGTGTGTGTACCTGAGAACACAATTTCTTTTATTTACATTTTCATAGATGTTTTTATATCCGTATTAGTTGCCATGACTAAGAATGCTGTTAACATGCTTCCCCCCTCCCCAAATGATGAAAACTGTCAAGGACTGCTGTGCTTTTGGGGTTTCCTTCCTCTTGGAGGAGACAGGACTGGAGATGGATAGTGTGCTAAATATTTGCTTACTCACAGGCAAAGAACTACAAGTCTGCAAGACCACTTCTGATCCTCTGAGAGAGAGAAAGAGAGACTGCCCCATACAGGTGCTTCACCTTCAGCCAACCCTCAGCAGCCATTTCCAAATTCAGCACTGCTGTTTCTCCATGCTCATATGCTTCTGCTGCTTATTCTCAGCTGGGAGGACATTTGTCACCTTCTTCAAGCCCTAATGGTTTTTGGGTTTTTTTTAATGAGAGAGCTAGCTGTCCTCAGGCCATCTCCAGACAATTAGCTGCCATCAAAAAATATTACCATTGTTCAGTTAAAGACCCTGATTTCCCCAAGCAAAACAACAATGATAGACCCATTCACAGTAGAAGAAGAAGAAGAAGAGAAGAGATTAGATTAGATTTATACCCCACCCTTCACTCACTTGGAGACTCAGAGCGGCTTACAAACTCCTTTCCCTTCCCCTCCCCACAACAGACACCCTGTGAGGTAGGTGGGGCTGAGAGAGCTTTTTCCCAAGCTGTCCTTGAGAGAACAGCTGGTACAGAGCTATGGCTTGCCCAATGCCAGCCAGCCAGGTGCAAGCGGAGGAGTGGGGAATCAAACCCGGTTCTCCCAGATTAGAGTCCGCGCACTTTACCACTACACCAAACTGGCAGTAATTTGATTTCTAATTTTTATGTGGTTTGTACAAGCAAAGCAATAATTTAAAAGCATAAAAAGGCAATTATCAGAAAAAAGATGAAGGAAATTCTTACTCATGGTCAGCTGTAACTTGAATACCAGCCCCATGTTCAGAGGAAGGAAGCATTATGCTAAGATAAATATTTTGAAAATTGCCTTTTTTTTTGCTATTGAATCTTCTTCTGGTGGTCCATTTATGTGATTTATTTTTTACTGTGACTTCTTTAAGGAGCATAGATCAAATTTGTATATGTGTGAGAGAGTATGTGTGGCAGGACATATATCAAAATGTGTAAACTTAAGATTCTACATGGGGAGTGGACATACAACTGGCAAAAAGTGGCCTATTTTTAAGGTGCTGCAATAGTGCAGATGTATGTGCTTTGCCATGTAGAGGAACTGGAACATATAACTGGTTCTTTCATACCATCCCAGCCAGGCTGTAAACCATCCAGCAGCCCTGTAAATTACTGTGGTCTGCGTTAATCTACATTTGCATCCATCAATGTTGATTCCAGCAAGAACACCAGCAATGCTTCTTTTTTAAAGGCCAAACTAGATCTGATGGTGTCCATGGGTGTTCAACCCATGGATACTGCTGCCATTTCAAAGAGATTTAAAAGTGCAGTGATGTATGACGAGTTGAAGTGTTCTTGTCCCCCACCCCGCCCAAGCCTTTTCAGTTGCTGAAATGGATATATTTGTAAGCAGCTTTTGAAGTGAATGACTCTTCTTAAATCTGCATAGATGTCTAAACATTTACGAATGTTTTGTTTGTGCTTGATTTTGTTGTGTGAGGCTTACGTGTTCTTAGAAATTCCCATTTACCTCAGAGGCTTAGAGCACATGCTTAATTCACCCACTGAAACCAATGCTTATTAAAACTCATAAACTGTAGTGGGATCACGCCTTTTATTTTTACTTTGGGTCCTTGTAGTTGCTCAGTAACTGAATAATAATAAAAAATAGTAGCTCACAGCATAGAATACAATAGCTTAGGAATGAGAATGAGGAATGCCAAAACTGTAAACATAAAATAACATTTTTACATATTTTATGCTTACAAAATGCTTCTTTGTGAAAAAAAAGGGGGGGACTCCTTAACAGGAGATGTGTTAAAGCGAAACAAACATAAAACAAACAAAAAAATAGAAATAAATATGGGCTCATATTTTTCATAGATAAAACTATGAAATTCAGTGAATCAAGAACCCTTTGCCTTTAAAATCATGGTGTGATTTTTCTTCTGCTTTCTGTTTCAAAAATTTTAACTGGTTGTGTGACTTTTTGACTGTTGGATAAATTTTACAATTCATTTTCTAGTAAATTGTTTATTAATTATGAGGTGAATTTTTGGAAACATAAAGGACACCTGAATACTTGACTTGTCATTTTTAGTTGAGTTACACCCTTGTGAGCCTGTTGACTTCAGCAGACTTAGGACACTGTAAATCTGGTCAGGATGGCACAGATAGTGTGTATGTTTTTCCTTCTTCCAATGCTGTGAAATAGATATTTGCTAGATTCCAAGAACGTTTTGCTAATTGTTTCCACTAGTGGTGCTCATGCAAAAAGAGAGCAGGGGTGCTACACCTCCTACCTCTGAGAGGAGCCGCAGGATTGTAGGTGAGGTGGAAATCAGGAGGCCCCTGAAGGAGGGAAGGATGATTGGTGGAGGGAGTTTATAGATGGAGTAAGAAAGGCAAACCCCAAAGGCCAACAGGGAGAAATAGGATTTTCCCTTTCCTGTGATTGTTTGCTGCTTTCTTGTTTTACTTGTAAATTAACCTTTGTTTTAATTCACCTACTCAGTTATTCAGGTTCAGTAATGAGATTACATTTTTACAGTGGAACAATATGTTTTTACAGGGAGAAAGAAGCTTCATGGGTTTTTAATTAAATGGCAATATATATTTGAAAGGGCATAATTGACATATTAACTCATTTTCTCATCGTTTTTCTTCTTTCATTTTAAGTGTTTTTACAGAATTGCATCTGTCATTGTAAAAGCTGATATTGGGCTCCACTTAGTATGAATGCTTTTAAATGCTTTTTAGTTTGACACTTTTTTTTGCTTTGACCTATCCATTGTCATTGATTCTGCCATTGATCCAGTAAGGTAGTGGATGTGAACAAAGTTTAACTTCTAAAGCTAGTACTGAGTGGGAGGGCATTAAGACTCCTTGTTACTCTTGTCTTCTGACATGGAAGTTTCTGATCCTTCATGTAGTTGTGAAATAGTACAAAGAAAGTATTCTGTACGTGCAACATGTCTTCACCCAGCTTGGAATAATGAAAACAGGTTTCAGAACTCAGTTTGCATTTCATACATGGTTGAATCTTGCATTATTGTTGCAATATAGTAATCATCCATAACTGGACTGTCATGTCTACATACAGAAAATCCAGTTTAAAGTTATTACTGCAGTCCAGTATCTATCAGTGTTTGATGTAGCCCAGGACTTGGTAATGTGGATTTAAAATTTGGTCCAAAAGCACCACTTAAAGATGTCATTTTTAAAATGGCATACTTGGAGAATGCCAGGAAAGAAATTAGGGTCAAGTGTTTTGACTAGTCTTGTTTTGACTTGTTAGATGTGTCCCACTCTGAGCATGGCAGCCCCACCGCTATCAGGGAGCATGAGGGTCAAGGGGAAACAGGGTACTGTGGCTGATGAAAGGGGGAGTGTTCCCTTAGAAGAGAGCCCTTCTACAGTTGGTGAACAGGTATCCTTTCACACCAAGGAACCATCCTTAGGCATGTAGACAGATGGGTGGCAGATCTGTGCATGAATCGCATGGTGACTTGCCTGCCTGGTGCTAAGGCAGCGGACATTATGCGTAATCTAGATAGGCTGGTAGCCAGTGCTGGGGAGGAGCCAGGGGTCGTTGTACATGTTGGCACCACTGGTGTGGGGAAATGTAGTTGTGTGGTCATGCAGGTAAAACTTAGGCTGCTAGGCAGGAGACTCAAGGCCAGGACCTCCAAGGTTGCCTTCTCAGAAGTGCTGCCTGTTTCATGTTCAGGGCCAGCTAGACAAGCATAAATTAGGAGTGTCAATGCATGGATGAGGCAATGATGTAGGGATGAAGAGTTTAAGTTTGTTAGGCACTGGGATGCTTTTTGGAACAAGCAGGACTTATACAAAAGAGATGGTTTCCACTTGTCCTGAGAAGGAACCAGTCTGCAGGTGCTTAAAATAAAAACATAACAGATCTTGGGGGAAAGCTGACAGGAGATGAAATGTCTCTGATTTGGGATGGCTCATCTCTAAGTGATAAAGGGGTAGCTGTTACAGTTCTACAGTGATGCTCTGTATTCTTGGTGCTTGGGGGGCAACAGTAGGAGGGGTTCTGGAGTTCTGGCCCTGCTGGTGGATATTCTGATGGCACCCGGTATTTGGCCACTGTGTGACACAGAATGTTGGATTAGATGGGCTATTGGCCTGATCCAATGTGGTTTCTCTTGTATTCTTATGTTTAAAAAAATGTGGTCAAAAATGGATGAATAATGATCAAAATATTTCTTAAACATTAACTTTTTAAAAGCAGAATACATTATTTGTGTCAACAGGTTCAGGACCTCTCCTAATCACAAAACACCCTAATTTCATTGTTTCACAGCATATAAACCTTAAAAAGGGTAATGAAATATAATTGTGTTGAACCCTGCAGTTTTGTCCAGCTAATGGTCATGTTTTCCTTTTTCCCCAAGTGACTTTTCTGCCAAAGCAAGAGACTCTTTGTTCACAGGAGGCTTTATGTGCTGGAGGAAAGTGCCACTGTTAGTGGGACATAAGATCTATCCCTCTAATTTACAGTAACATTAGGCAAGGTTTTTACAAATGTGATCATTTCACTGAGCAGATATTTGGCTTTTGTCCTGGAATGTCAGAGTTACCCTAAATTATGTTATTTTAAAAGCAGGAATAAAGTAATATGAAGAAGGTTTTCCCATGTCCTGTACAAACAAGATGGAGTCTTGGGTACTGATGTCTGCTGGTGTTCCGATTTGGAGAGGCCTCTGGTTATGACAAGTGGCTAGCAGCCCTTTCATCTGGACTGCCTATAAAATGACACTACAGTGAAATGTTTAAAAAAGGTAAACTGCAGCCTACACAGTGTTATTCTTGGCTATGTGGAATACTAGACTATATCTGCATGCTATTAAATAGCTAACTGAAGATCAGTTGACTGGCAATCTAGACTCTAGGTAGAATGGAATGTAGTGCTCCCTTCTACAGTAAGGCGGGAGTTGCATTATGATGCCTGCACATAGCTCTCCCTCTGTCTCTCGGTCTCACACACACACTAGGAGATGGCCAGCTTCTTCTCAGACTACTTCTACAGTATGCATTTACCCCTCAGAAGCCTTGCTTTGGACTTTTGTGAGTCCACACCAGCAGTTCCACAGCAGGGCTTTTTCTGCATCGTTACCTGTGTTTATGGCAAGGCTTCAACCCACCGCTTGATTTCTGCATTAAGGACTAATGTTTTTCACCCAGAAAGCAGCAGTCACTAAAGTGGCCTTCCCTCCTCCTCTTTTTTGATTCTCGCATGCACGATAGCATTGTAACAGAGTTGCTGTGTGGAAGCATCTGTTCAATTGGCCACACATGTTGCCGCCACGAGGCTGTCCACTTAAATTTTAAATGCCTTCCTGAATCAGTGTGAGTACCTCACTCTTTTGTTTTTGCTTGTGTGTTCACATCTGTGTCTTTGTCATCCCATGGCATAAACATGGCTGACCCAGGTGTACCTGATATTGTTGATTTGATAGTTCCACAGGTCTGCTTGTTCAATGTCTCTGTCTCAGTTCTCCCATCAGTTCCTGTACTGCGTATCTATATGGTTTGCAGAGGAGAAAATGCCTTCTCTGTGACCTGCAGTATTCTTTGGCATCCAAGCATCTGCATTTACTCACAAGTCATGATCTCGTTTGAAAAATGCAGCAAAGGAACTACAACCA
Organism: Lepidodactylus listeri; assembly: GCA_029233225.1. NCBI lineage: Eukaryota > Metazoa > Chordata > Lepidosauria > Squamata > Gekkonidae > Lepidodactylus > Lepidodactylus listeri. The sequence continues at coordinate 78,111,845 of JARCFY010000001.1, forward strand.
CCATACCACAGCCACCCCTTTCCTTGGGCCTGGCATGGCAAAATGACAAAAATAAGTGATGAAATTGCAAAAATAAACCTCCAGGATCACAGCACACAAAGGCATAACAACACAATCACTCCTGAAATAACAATTAGTGCTCTGAGAAAAAATTTCAAAATGGCAACATTTCTTGCAGAAAAAAACTGCAAGACCCTTTCCCCCCCAAGCTTCGCTGCTTTCCAGAGGGAAATGGTTCACCCGCACAACATTCTTGCCTGGATAGTTTAACAACGTAATGACAGGATTAATTTTTTAAAAAATGATTCTGGAAAACAAGGGATATGATGTGAATGAGGTAAGTGGGACGAGCATGAAAGAGTAACCTGGAAATGGCTATGCGGTGGGGGCAAAAAGTCGTGGGAATGGGGAGTTCCTCACTAGATAACGAGGAGTTCAGTTCCAACTTTAAGAAAAATTTGGTAAAATGGGGGATTCTGTAAACCAGAGGTAAGAGGGGGGAAACTTCAGGTTTGCATTGGTATGAGAAAAATCAACTGCAGAAAATTGCGAATAACACACAGATTTATCAGCGTCAAGGTGGAGATTATCACTACTGAGGAAATGGTAATATTAAAAAATCCAACATAAAATTTTTGGAAGCCAAAAGGATAGAAAAATGTTTTGTTTCATCAGATAAACAAAAGAAGAAAAGAGGAGTCGTGACTTAAGTAAAGGAACATTTGCACCCAGAACTGATCTACGATTCAGATGATGGAAGAATATTAATAGTGAAAATTCAAAGACAAGCTAAAGCCACGATGATTGTTAATATTTATGCACCAAATCAACAACAAGAAAAATTCTATGAAGCCCTAAAAGAGATTTTATCAACCCTAACATTTGAAGGAATTTGTATAACTGGAGAGTTCAATGCAGTATTTGACAAAGCCATTGATAGGAAAAGTCAAACAGGTAAACAAAAAAAAAGGAAATGAGTTACCAAATTCATTTTTAAAATTAGTTGAAGAACTGAGTTTGGTGGATGCATGGAGAATCAGGAATATCAGCAAAGAAGACTATACTTTTTATTCAGCAAGTCATAAGTCCTGGTCAAGATTGGATATGGCTTGGATTTCAACAATTATGTCTACTAATATGATAGAAGCCGAGATTCTACCTGCAACGTTTGCAGATCACAACCCCTTACTTTTGACTTTACAAGATACAATAAAGAAAAACAGATGGTCCAAGAACCTATGGCTTCTGAAAGACACCAATTTCTTACAAAATTCCAAAAAAGAATTCCAAGATTTCTTTAAAATTAATATTCAACCAGATATGACTATGGATATTGTATGGGATTCTTTTAAGGCCTTTGCAGTAGGATGGTGTATTAAGCAAGATGCTTGGATGAGAAAAAAAAGGAAACAAAAATATACAGATTGAAGAGCAAATTAAACAAGAAGAGGGAAAATTGAAAATACATCCTTCAACAGTACAAGCAAGGATCAGGATAAAAAATTTACAACATTAACTTAACTGCCTGTGGACACAAGAGATCGCAAAGAAAATAATGTTTGCCAAACAGAATTATTTTGAAAATGCAAATGCAAACTGAATTCCTAATAAAGTTGCTGTCATCTCTCAATAAGTGCTTCACAGTTACAGAGCACTGTATAGATTTTATGTGTTTCAGGTAATTAATAGCATTTAATATATACAGTTATATGTTCAGTGTGATATGCATGCAAGACTGAAAAGATACATGGCCAAAAATGCAGGCTATGCAGGCTATCTCTTTCGTACAGCTTAAAACCTTTGTTTTTTCCTTATCAGTGAGACTGTGGCCAAGCTGTTTACTGTGGTTTGCTTAATAGTGGGTAGGCTCAAATACAAGAGCATGAAGGGCTGAATTTGGCTAGTGGGTTATGGTTGGCTATCCCTAACTCAGACATAGGCACATGTTTTTATTTTTGCTTACAGCTTACCACACATGTTTTTATTTTTGCTTACAGCTTACCAGTTCTGACATATTTATTACCTATGTTGTGTCCCCCCCCCCCCCAGTTGAACCCTAACAGATGATAACCAGAAACCAGGCTTGTCATTCTTTTGATCCGTTAAAAAATATCTTCCCTATTTTGCATGCTAATTTAACAAGCCATCCCGATATATACAACTATGATACCTAATTCCATTTCCTCGTCTGATGAAGTGTGCATGCACACGAAAGCTCACACCTTGAATAAAACTTTGTTGGTCTTAAAGGTGCCACTGGACTCAAACTGTGTTCTGTTGCTTCAGACCAACACGGCTACCCACCTTGAGCTAACTTCTGCCTGTAATAGATAATAAGAGAGCAGGGGGGGGGGGCTCTCAAAGTGGGAGGGTGAGCCCACTTGAAACTATGATTTGGAAGCAACCTAACAAACACTAACTGCTGCCGCCAGATAAAGACATATCCCCTAGGAAACAAAGGAGGGAATTAGCAGATGAGAGTGGAGGGAAAGTCCCCAGCACATTCCCATTCCTCCAGATCATGGTTTACGGGATTTCTTACGTGACATCTGAATTGGGCCAGTAAGCTTTCCCCTTCACTGGGTTAAACAAACAACAAGAGAAGGTTACTTGGAGTGCTGCCAGGACCACAGCACTCTTAGCTCTTAACCAGTCTGATGTAATGCTGGGGAAGCTCATTTAGCCTTTATGTCCTAATAGTGTTACACCTAGCAAGCAACTTTTGTTTCCACAAATGTTTGTAGTTCCCAAATATAGACTGCACCAGCTATAGCTACTTTTTAAATTCATGGTACTGATATGCTTATAAGGTTAAAGGATAATGAGGAATTTTTTACACAACCATTAAAGCAGGGGCATCAAGTTTTCAAAATCCTGGGGGAAGCGGGAGCTCTTCCGTGCGCACGCGCGCCTGCCAGGACCATGTTTTCGCCGCCGCCAGCCTGACCTCTCCTGCTTCCATCCCTCCCTCCGTCTGTCCAGGGGCCAGCTGGGCATTTGCTTAGCTAGCCCCTGGATGGACGGAGGGAGGGACGGAGTGGCCAGGCGGGGGAGGGAGAGTGAGGTGGCAGTGGCCCTAGGAAGGGCCCGGGGAGGCGGGGCGGAGGGCGCACCGTTTTCCCAGGGGGGGCTCAGTCCCCCCCGGGAAATTTTGGGGGTGGCTTAAGCCCCCCCCCCGTAGTTGATGCCTATGCATTAAAGCTTGTTTTATACATGTTTTCAGTAAAACATTTCCTGTAATTTTTGAATAAGTAGTACTTTTAAATACATTTTTTTTAAGGGGGGGGAAATTTGGCTGATTCTAAAACAAATGTTTTGTATCTTTGCCTGTACACTGGAAATAGAGTAGTTAAAACAAAAAGCTTAGATTTGAAAGGAAAAAATCTGGCTAATTAGTTATAACTGGACTTATGTGTCTGTGTTCTTTCTGTGCATGCAAGCAATACATTTTACCCTTTCTTTGTTCCTATTTTTTGTTCAGAAGTGGTTTGCCATTGCCTGCCTTTGCATAGTGACCCTGGTATTCCTTGGTGGTCTCCCATCCAAGTACTAAACAGGGTTGACACTGCTTAGCTTCTGAGATCTGACAAGATTGGGCTATCCTGGACTATCCAGTTCAGGGCAGCCACCCTACTATGTTCCTTAAAAATGCTGCTTAGCACTAGTCATCTCATAAGCCACACATGTGTAGACATGCACAGATGTAACTTTGAAGGTATGGCCTTTATTTGGAAAACCAAACATCATTTCTGTCTAAGGTTCTTGTTCTTTTTGATCTGTGTCACTTTTCTGAGAATTCAGTTCTCAGCGTTCCAAGTGTTACTGAAGAAGACAGAAGCCAAAACATTTCACTAAAGACTGCTCTGTTTGGTCATCTACTTAACTACCTATATTAGCGTATGACTGTACCTTTTCAGAATCCTGTTTGCATCACTGGCTGATTCCACATGAGGGAGTTTTCCTGTGGTGGTTGTGTTACCCATGCAATTGATGGTCATTTTGCACTTGCAGTGGAGATTCCAGATGGCACAGGGTAATCTGTTCACCATCATTAGCGATGGTTTCCCTTTCATATCAGATGTGCACTGCACCCCCACCCAGACACTGTCATCATACTGCCATCATGATTCAGCAGCGCTGCTTGAGAATAGTGCAGTTTTAAGTCCCCTTATTTATTTTTTTAAAAAACCCCATTCAATTGCAGTGGTGAACAAGACACACTGTGGTAGATCCCTTCCACTTTTAGTCATTATGTAATGAATGTGTTCCTCCTGTATATTTGGGCTCTGCTGAAGCCCTGAACAAGACACCTGGTGCCAACTCTCTGCCCCAATCTCCCTGGTTTAATGTTGTCTTACTGTATTATAGTACTGTACTTACTCTGCACTATAAAATAGCCCTGTCTCCAATAAATAATAATAATAGTAAACTTTCCTTATTTGGGCTCCATTTCAGTGCTAGACTGGCCAAGAAGCTGGTGCTGGTTTCCCACCCTACCCTCCCTTGTTTTGAATTGCCATATTCTAGAAATACTGACTCTGCTATGACACTGCCCTGCCCCCCCCCCCCAAACACTTAAGGCAGGCAGTTCACTGGAAGCGTAGAGGAAGGGGGTGGTTCCTTCCATTAAACCACAAACTGTACTTTCAGATACAAAAAAAAAAAGATTGCCCCAGCAGTATCATGGTGGGAAACACTGTGTTTTGTTCCCCCTTCAGGTTAAACAAATTTTATTTATTTATTATTTAATTATTGTGTAAAGTACAGGCTGTGCACGACTTGTGCAAAAATAGAGGATGATATCATGTGAAAATGGGGGGTGGGGAACCATGAGTTGGGTGTCTGAAATGAGGGAAATTATCTGTGTGGAATCAGCCACTGTGGAAATATTTAAATTAAAACACATAAATAACAAGAAGAATTCTCATGTCGTGGACAAAAATCAGGGAAGAAAAGCCATTTGTGAAAGAAAAATTACTGTAGCTGTGAAAATAGTTACAGGTGCACATGAAAGCTCATACCTTGGATAAAACTTTAGTGGTCTTAAAGGTGCCACTGGACTCAAACTTTGTTCTGTACCTGTGAAATTTAGACCGATTTCCCACAAGCGCTGCACTGGCATCGTTCCTCCGTTTGCATCATTCCTCTGATTGGCTGCTTGAATTTCTCACTATTTGCCATGGGGTGCATTTTGAACTGTGACTTCTCGCGATTTCCCCTGTGGCTTCAGTGGTCCTGTTTTTTGAGAATCACTGAAGCCGCAGAGGAAATTGCGCAGAGCCCCGGGTCAAAATGCGCCCCACGGCAAATAGTGGGAAATTCAAGCAGGCAATAGGGGCAAATGGAGGAACAACGCCGGGCAGCACTTGTGGGAAATCGGTCTTATTGTTTTCAACCTCGGTTTAAAACCACTTAGCCATGTGGGTGATATCTTTCCACATGTTAAAGAACACCAAATTTATCACATACGATAGCATGTAGCATGAAACAGAATTAAGCCACTGTTGAAGTAATAAGATTGTCAAACTCTCCATGATAAGCTGATTGTCTGCATTCACTCACTGTCCTCTTTCCCATTTCACCACCTTATCAACTTCCTCTGGGCTCCTCGTCTTGCCTAATTACAGCTGCTTCTGCTGGCAGTCCACAGGAGGAACTGATGCAGCACAGTTCTGCTAATGCATCAGTGAAGGAAATACACTAGTACAGAGAAGAGTTTATTTTATAGCCCGACACAAGAAAAGGCACAATGGTGCAATACTTGCCATCAAAATCCAGAGAAGTCTCTTCTGATTATAAAGAAAAGAGCAGGATTGAAAAAGGACAGCAATTGTGATATACTCCAGATGTATACTGCTCATCCTAAGAAATGGTCCTGCTTAGACCATAAGAACATTCCCTTCTTTTTCTATATTTTTTAAAATTAAATTGTTTTTACAACTACAAGCTACAGACACTAACCCTAAACCACTCACTAAACCACTAAACTAAAACATAAACTAAACAAGGATCATATGTTATACTTGGTAATTAACTTCATCAGAAATTTCCTTTATACTAGGCTTACTTGGGATAGAACTTATTTCTTAATGTTACAATAACAAACTGGTATATAGGTATTTAGATCAAGAAAATACCGCTTAACGTAGCTCAAACTTTCCATATTGTCACATTAAATTATTTCTTCTTCTCTTTATGCTTCTCTTTATCAAAGGTCCATCTGACTTTCAAGAGTTTAGGGGCTACTGCCCCTTTTTCTGATTTGGAGTCCTCTTCTGGGGTACTACTCGCTGAGTTATCTTGGCTTCCCGATCCATGTGTGCTGGTTTCTTCTTCCTCTTCCTCTGCTTTTCCTTTATCTTTCGCTGAACTTTGTTGCTGTTCCAAAAACAGCTTCGCTTTTGCAACAGAGCCAATCTTTTCTGTCTTTGTAGTTGAAGATAAGTCCACTCTGGGCCTGCAAACAGCAGGGAGAGCAGCCTAGACATCGAATAAATAAATAAATAATATCCATCTGTAAGGAGTGGAGTTTTTCTGTAAAAAGGTAGTCAGGTTTTTGTATTGTTTCCTCTTTTTTCTTATCTCAAATGGTATATTTTTCAAAACCTTTATTTCCTCATCTTTGATTTTTAGAGTTGTCCCATTGGTAGCTTTCAATACCACATCTCTTGTGGATCTCTTAGAGAACCTCACCAGTATCTCTCCAGGCAGGTTTTTTTCTTGATAAATTTTGGATATGTCCGATAAGTCATATCCATGTCACTTTGTAAAACTTCCACTTTCAAACCTGTCATTGGGGCCAACGCTTCTTTCAGGTTCTCTCCTTTTTGTTCAGGGACACCCTGAAACATCAGAACATATGCTGATTTTTCAATCTGAAGTTGTAAAAGCTGATCTTTATCAGAGTTCCTCTCTTTTTCCACCACCTCCAGTCTTTGGTTTATTGCTTTTGTCTTGGCTTCAACTTTTTTCACTGATTTTGCTGTCTTCTCTGTCTTTGCATTAGTCTCCTTCAGTTGTTTTTGAAGTGCTTCAAAGTTATTGTTGAGATTAGTCATCTGGTCCAGCAGAGGGCACAGTGCTGAGGCCAACATATTAGGGAAGTCAGTGTTTACTTCCAGGTTAGAAGCGGGATGTACTGGTCTGGTAAGAGTCTGGAGAATACTTTGATCTCATCACCATCTTTTCTGCCCGATGAGTCATTGTTTATAGTTCAGGAAAAGTTCTCTTAACTCTAGAAAGTTAATTCAGCCAATCACTTTTAGTAATTCTGTATTTTACTCAACTAAATCACCAGGCTTTGAGTAAAGCCAATATTCCTAGCCCCTTAAATCACTTAATCAGTTTGTTTACAATTCTGAGGGGTGGGGTGGGGGATAAGTGCACTCCCTCCCCCTCCATCGCTTCAATTCAAGGCTTTGGACGGCCACTTAACCAAACCAGTTTGGAAGGATTTTCACTCACGGCTCATTCCATGCCGAGTTCAAAGGTAAGGAAAGCTTCTAAAAATGCTGGATCACTTGTTCGCCCATCCTGGTATGCACGTCTAGTGCCATGATTGATGCCGTGGTGGTGGGACCTATCTGGGCAAAGAGGAGCCTAGATCTCTTGGCCTCAGCCTTGGGAGAGGCACCTCTCGTGTCCCAGGTTGTGAGCCCCCTTCAAGGGCTCGGGGGGGGGGTGTCTGGAATCATCCGGTACCCCTCCTGTCCACCGTGTTTACAGGCCACTCCCATCAGAGTTCTGATGGAGGACGCCCACCATCAAGTCGCTGAAAACCAGGTCCCTTTTTCTATTATTATTTGAGAGCCCTGAGTCTTTCCACTGAGTTACAGGGTGATTCTGCATTGTCTTTTCCCTCTGTTGTTTTACCAAACCCACACTGGAGCAGGAATACCCGTCTACATTGCATGCCGCTTTCACTTTCTTTGGTCATCAGATTTTATGGTACCCTCTACCCTGCATGCTGCTTTCACTTTCTTTGATCATTGGGTTTTTATGGTACCTTCTGTGTAGATTTATAGGCGTTCAGGGGTGACTTCACAGTCAGTACAATTTTGCCCCGGGGTATTTGAGTGTGTTAGAGCTGTATCTTTGGTAAAACAATGGAGGGAAAAGACAATGCAGAATCTCTCACAGTAACATTTTGTTTTCTGTTTTCAGAATTATTTCATCAAGCTAAATTTTTACAGACAGGGGTGTTTTTTCTTGTTTTGTGTTTTTTGTAGAGGAGGGGAAGGAAATATTGCAGGATAAAATTGGAAATGAAGATTACTTAATGACAGGAATTCTTAAATCTGTTTCCAAAACAAGGAATCCACTTTTTGAGCCTGTTAAGATGATCTGAGATCCAGTGCAGGACTGACATTTAGCCCAGCAATGGCTTTTCTTGCCCTTGCCCTTTGGATTGAAAGGTTGGATCAGGTAATGGTCTGTGGGTAGACAGTGGGTAGATAGTGACAAAATGGCCATGCTATAGCCTCGACCTGCTGTTGCAGGTGTGTACATGCTTCTCTCTATCATTAAGGTCAAGAGAAATGTGATATTAAGAATGATCACAATGAATGTTTCACCTGGAGTTTGAGCCTGGTTGTCAATATGTTTTAAATATGAACAGATGTGGAACTCAAATTTTGGATCAGCTCTCAGTCTTGGCTTTCCCATTATGTTTATGGTGGGTTACCAAACATTTTAAAAACAGCTTATTTGCACATCCTTCAGGTTACCTCTCTCTCCACTAGAAAGTATGAACAGGGAATGGGGGGGAGAGTATATTGATATGTCAGATGCTAGCCAAGAGGCACCCTTCACATCTGCTGGTCCTAACACATGGAAACTTACAGAAACATACAGGAGTCTAAGAGGGGGAAAGATCTTAATGGAAGTGTCAACCCAGTGTGCTGCAGCACTGAAAAGGCAAACTGTGTTGGATTATTAGGAAAGGGACTGAGAATAAAACAGCCTATATTATTATGCCCCTGTATAGATCAATGGTATGGTCTCATTTGGAATACTGTGCACCATTCTGGTCCCTGTATCTCCAAAAGGACATTGCTGCCCTGACCTGGATAGCCCAGGCAAGCCCAGTCTCTGGGAAGCTAAGCAGGGCTGACCCTAGCAAGTATTTGGATGGGAGACCTCCAAAGAATACCAGGGCCAGGAGGCAGAGGCAGGCTATCAGCCACTTCTCTGAATGTCCTCCATGCCCCAGTAGGAGTTGCCAGAAGTCACTATGACTTCCAGGCATAGGCATGCACACCCACAAAATGCAAAAGGACATTGCAGAGCTGGAAAAAGTACAGAGGAAGGCAACCAAGATGTTTATGGGGTTGGAGTACCTTCCCTCTGAAGAAAATGCTGCAGAGTCTGGGACTTTTCTGTTTAGAAAAGGGACGACTAAGGAGGACATGATAAAGGTTTATAAAATTATGCGCAGAGTGGAGAGAGTAGACAAAGAGAATTTTTTCTCCTTCTACCAAAATATTAGAACTCAAAGGCATCCAATTAAACAGATGGGCAGTAGGTCCAAAACGGGCAAAAATAAATACTACTTTACACATAGAGAGAGTAAAATGTGGATTTTTGTCTGCTAGAGGATGTATTGATGGCTACATTAATAAACAGCTTTAAAAGGGGATTAGATAGATTCGTGGAGGATAAGTCTATCAGTGGCTACGAGCCATGGTGACTGAGGGGAACTTCCGAGGCACTAAGCCTCTGAATCGCAGAACCAGGAGGCAACATAAGAGGAAGGCCTCGACCTCTATACCCTGTCATTGGCCATCCAGAGGAACTGGCTGGCCACTGTGCAAGACAGGGTGCTGGACTAGATGGACCATTGGTTTGATTCAGCAGGGCTCTTCTTAATGTTCTTAAGTTCTTACGATGTATAAAATATATGAAATATGCTTTTTCTTAATTCCTTGGCTTTAGCCTGTTCACATTTTTCCTTGTGATATGTCACATAAATCTAATAGAACAATGGAACATCTGGAAACTGTTTCCAGATTTGTTTTTGTTCCAAGTCAAGGAAAGGATCATGGCTGTTTCTAATGGTTTCTCTTCTGTAGTCACGTGTTGCTTGCCCCTAAAGCCAACCTTGGCTGCAATCCAGAAACAATACTGCAGGCTTTATTATCATAGACTAAGATTTAACGGTCTGTAGTTGAAAATGTGTTGCAGCATTCCTCTTTCTCTAATAGTACAGAGTGACAATAGATTTCTTTCATCTTTTTCTAAAGTGAACTTTAGGCCAAATGAATCATATCTAAAACTCACAAGCATGAATGAATACACATGAAGCTGTCTTATACCGAATCAGACCACCTGTCCATCTTAGTATTGTCTACTCTCCAGGTCTCAGGTAGAGGTCTTTCACATCACCTACTTGTCCTTCTAACTGCAGATGATGGGGATTGAACCTGAGACCTTCATGCAAAGCAGAGGCTCTTCTGCTGAGGGAAAGGCTGGTGCAAGCTTTATGTCAGAAATAATGGACTGTTGCCATGAAAATATTTTTTGTGTACTATGATAATGGAATGATGTAAAATAATAATGTTTTGCTTTAACTTCCAAGTCTTGTTTCATAAACCTCGGCAATTAAATTATTTATCTCCTAAAGGCTAGTGGAAATATTCCTCTCATTTGTGCATCATGTTACAGATTTGAGTCCAAAAGGAATATAAATCTCTTACTGGCCTATATCTGAGACTAATCCCTTTCATAGCATTTGTAGAAAATCAATTTCCTCTGCATTGTGTCAGAAGTTTTTAAGGTCAGTACAGTCTGGAAACATTCCTGATGCATTTTTTCCAGCTGTATAATGTCCTTCTGGTTTGCGATACATATTGATCTTTGTACTTGTACTTCTCATCTGTATAAAGACAAATAGGGTTCCTAGTTTGTTTTTCTCTGAAAAAGATGAAAGGAAGAATGTTCAAATGCAGTATTTTCTGGGGGTAATATCAATATGTTTCTTCTCCTCCTTCTCCTCCAATCTTTGTTATTGTAACAGTGGTCTTTCTAGAAATGAAGATTTAGGTGGTTGTTAAGCATATTGAGCCACAGTGGTTCAGAGGTTGAGACGCTGAGCTGCAGACTGGAAGGTCTGTATTTCAGCAGTTTGAGACCCTAGTGCCGCGTGACACAGTGAGCTCCCATCTCTGGCTGAAGCTCCTGCCAACCTAGCAGTTCAAAAGTAACAAAGTAGATAAATAGGTACTGCCAGGGCTTGTAGAAAAAGCCCAGCAGGAACTCATTAGCATAATAGGCCACACCCAACAGCAGGAACTCATTAGCATCTTAGACCACACCCCTGACCGTGCAGCTCCCTCCCAGGATCGGCTTCCCCAGGTGCCCTGCGGCTTGCGGGGCGCATAGGGAAATGGAGGGAAGTAAGGCAGTTTCTGGATGGGGGGCGGGGGGAGGCTGTAGGCATGGCCAACTTGGAAACCAGCCGGAACTCCATTCCTGTGCATTCTTGCCCCAAAATAGCCCTGGGTACTGCTTTGGTGAGAAGGTAACAGCGTTCCGTGTGCCTCAGCGTTTAGTCATGCCAGCCACATGACCACAGAAACATCTTTGGACAGTGCTGGCTCTTTGGCTTGGAAACAGAGATGAGCACTGCCCCCTAGAGTCGGATTCAACTGGCTTTCAAGCAAGGGAAACCTTTACCTTTATCTTTAAACATATTGATGAATTCTTAGAACCATGAATGTAAGGAAAAGTAATCCCTAGTGGTGGTAAACTTTTGAATAAGCAGCAGTAGAAAAAGTTGAACAGCACTAAAATATGGAGATTTCAGTAGTTGTTCTCATGCTTTCACTTGCAACAAACACTTTAGGCAATGTGTGGCTAGCATGAGGTGCTAAACAGCTCTTCTATGAGCAGAAATCACTCTCCTCCCGCAGGATACCTTTTGGATCTAATCCATGAGCTTGCATCCTGTGCTATGCAAGTGCAGCAGTGCTCATGGAAGGGAACTTTCCTCCTGCTGCAGTATGCCATGCACCCCCAAATCCTTCTTCTGGGGTTTTGATAAACCCTTGAGAAGAGCATAAAAGGCAGTCTACACTGGGAAGGGGGGAATTGGCAAAAATTGCTCCCCCTTCCCCCCCCCCCCCAACAGGAAGAAAGTTTGTTCATTTGAAACGTGGTATTGGATGAGAGTTTTATGGATACCATGGGCCGCCAAGAAGACAAATGAGTGGGTTCCAGTCCACATCAAGCCTGAACTCTCCCTAGAAGCTAAAATGACTATACTGAGGCTATGGTACCTTGGTCATATAATGAAAAGACAAGAGTAACTGGAAAAGGCAATAATACTAGGAAAAACCAAAGGCAGCAGGAAAAGGGGAAGACCCAATGAGATGGATTAAGTCAATAGGTGAAGCCATGGCCCTCAGTTTGCAAGACCGGAGCAAGGCTGTTAACAATAGAATGTTTTGGAGGTCATTAATTCATAGGGTCACCATAAGTTGGAAGCACACCCACACACACACACACACACACACACCATGCTTTGACTGGCAGAAGTGATTTCTGTCAGCTGAAGATGTTGTTTGTACCTAAGCTGTGGTCTTTTTACATGATGATGTTCTCAACTAACTCCAGTCACTAATTTGTTTATACATTTAAGGGTGAATGGAAGAAAAAAGTGATTAAAAAATATTTATCAAACATTTTCATGTTACATTGGTAGTATGCATTTCAAAGTATGTACACCTTTGGAAGCAGTAGATCACATCACAATAATAAAGTCAGTCTAAACCTTACATAACAAACTCAGTAAGGGATTCAGAAGTACAACAAGTTCTGATAGTAACGGTTGTTAGGTATAAAATGGTCTTGGGGCAGATATTTGATCACCGGGCGGGCACCAAATAGCTTGGAATGTATGCATATTGTTATTTATATTAAGGGCGGCATTTTGTGCAGCAAGCTTTCCTAGTAGAAAATGTTCCCACAGTTTGGAAAAAAGTGAATTGATAGCATTGACAAGACAACCCAAGTCAAGGTAGCGGTGTTTGAGTCTGTCATCTTTAGCATCAGGATAAATGACTTAACAGCAATGTAGCCATGTGTATTTTTCATGCACATTCATTTGCCAATTAATTTTTTTATTAATTTCAAAATCTTACAAATTAATTACAATTTTTTTACAGCAGGAAATGAAATTAACATTCTTTAAACATTTTCTACTACAAGTTGCCAACTCTATTCTGATACTATTTCATTTGTAAATTATAATCATTAATATTGTCAGATAGATGTTGGCACGCCTAAAAAAATATTTCTGCCTCTCAAAATCACTCCAGTACATCTACAATTATAAACTCTGTTTCCCATAGTTTCCCATTAGATCTTCTTATGTTTATAACCATATGTTCTATATATATTTCATCTTTATTTCAAAACTAATACAATGCATATTTACAAAGGCAGTAATTTGCTGCTGAAGTTGATGTGGGAGTAAAATACTTCACTTCTTCATAGTTTGTACTATACAATAGTGGGGATTAATTTATTTCTGACATCTTTTGCTTCTTTGTGGAGAAGAATAGACTATGTCCCATTATATTTCCTGAGCCTGACTAAGAATTAATTGTTTTGAAAAGGACACTCTGTTAAGATATTTGTGCCTGAGTGAACAGAAATAGTTACACTCTTCTGCAGAACTATATGAATAGTAGAACAAAGTTTGAGTCCAGTGGCACCTGTAAAACCAAGAAAGTTTTAGTCAAGGTATGAGCCTTTGTGTGCATGCACACTTCCTCAGATACACAGAAGTGTGGGTGCACCCAAAAGCTCATACCTTGAATAAAACTTTGTTGGTCTTAAAGGTGCCACTGGACTCAAACTTTGTTCTACTGCTTTAGACCAACACGGCTACCCGCCTAGGTTTATATCAGGGGTGGCCAAACTGTGGCTCGGGAGCCACATGCGGCTCTTTCACACATATTGTGTGGCTCCCACTAGGTGGCTGGGGAAGCAAAGGGGAGGCATGCCTCCCCAGTTGGTATTCCCTTCTCCAGCCAGTGCAGAGAAAGAAAGCAACTTTAACTTTAAATGCATTCTCAAAGCCCCTCCCCTGCCAGCTAACTAGCATGGGGGCAGGAGGGGCTTGGAGGACGCATGTAAAGTTGCTTTCTTTCCACCTCTCCGTCCCTCCCCCATCTATTTGCTTTCTTTCAACTTTCTTTCTCTAATTCCACCTTTCTTTCTTTTCCCCTCCCTCCCCATCTAAAGTTATCAGTTTAATATTAATAAAAAGCAAATTTGCATATTTTTCAATAAAAACATGTAATATTTGTTCATGTCTTGCGGCTTTCTAACATCTGACATTTATTCTATAAGGCTTTTGCGTTAAGCAAGTTTGGCCACCCATGGTCTATATAAATATTAGTCCAGGGAATACTGCAACTAAATTACAAAGATGTTGGTCCAGACAAGAATTCTAAAAACAGTCATTGCTTCTAGGACCAACAAATGTCACAAAACAGTGAGCAAGTTGTCAAGAAATCTTCATCAGACTGTTCAAAAATTTGAAAAGCTGTAGGGGAGAGGAGAAAAAGGGGTTCTAGGAAAGACAAAAAGTCCCAAAGGCTACAGTTTGTAGAGTCTTAACAGAATACAAATAGAGGATGTATTGCAGGCTCAGCTGGATTAGATAATATTGTGTCCTAAGTAAGTTTCTACCTAAGGCTTCAGTGACAAACAAGCAAAAAATAATGGTTGTACTCTCTTTAAGAATATAAGATGGCTCTCCAGCACTCAGAATATAAGATCAGATGGCTCTCCAACACTAAGTGGAACACACAGTTCCCTTATGTTTTATTTGTTTTATTGGCATTATTTATAGTTCACTTTCCTCACTTGGACTCAAGACAGATTACACAGAGTGAGTCAATACAATCGACAGGATGGGACGTTCAGTAAACAATGCAATAGGATTAGGGTTCTAGAACTAACAAGAAGTCTGAAAAATAGAACTGAAGCAAAGCACAAGTGTTAAATGTGACACAATAAATGTTGCAAAAATTACACAGTAGGAAGTAGTTTCAGGAAGCTATACACAGTAGTTGAGAGACCACAGTCCCTAATAATTTATCCAAGTAACTTCGAGAATCATTTAGTCAGAAAGAAAAGGGAAAGTGGCTGTCTCTATTTTAGTGAACCAGGAGATTATTTTAGAGCTCTGTTGGTTAATTCTAGAGCTTTGTTGGTTAATCCTAATGCTCACAGCCAGAGAAAAAAGTCTATTCGTAATAAGTACCCAACCTTTTGAGATGTCTGTCATCTTCTTTACTCCAACAGGGCTTGCTGGAGCCCTCCACATTGGTCTGGGTAATAATATCGGCTCTGTTTCATTGCTTGTTTTTTTAAAAAAATTAAGTGGAGGAACTTTAATCCATCTGCTGATGTCTCATCTTTTCTTTCCCTCAAAATCTCTGCAATGCTGAACTGAATGTTAGTGCACAGATCTATAATTATCCCATATTCTCTCTGATTGACATTGGGATATTTCTGGAGTGGGCATCTATAATATGACAAGGAAGGAAGGATAATCCTCCTCCAGTCACTTTTCAAAGCAAATTTATACAGCTGCAAAAGAAGAGGGTTTGATTGGATTTTTTCTGCTATTATGAGAATTGTTGGAAAGGTAAATTCCTTTCATGCAGTGTCCAAAGACATTTTCAGCCGTTTTATAGTAAACTTGTCATTTACCCAAAACTAAAGCTAAGTTAAACCAAGCAATCAGTTTGCAATAATGGACCCATATTTAAAGCTGCCCTATCAATTATGGTGTTTCCTTTGCAAGAGCTCTCTGGCATCCCTTCTTTTCGTTTTTTTGCTGTTGTAACTGCAGGAAAGGAAAACAAACTAAACATCCACCCACCCACCCCCCCCCCACAGCTCTTTAAGTTAGACAGGAAGTGGCTAGTTGGTCAAAGAGAAGAATGAAACATGAACCCTAAGGGAAGATACATTAATAATGTTTAGCCCCAAACAAGGGCTTTTCTTTCCCCACCCCCAGCTGCTAATTCTTTTGGCAGCTCTCTGCTCAGGGAACTCACTAGGGCAGCGAACTCACCAGGGCAGTTGAAACTGTAATTGCACTTTCTGACTGCATGTTAGCCTTTTGTTGTTCTCAAAAAGACAATAAAGTTCAGTAAGTTCACATTGTATAACTTTACCTCATTGAGATCTGAACAGTTCTAAACTCAGTTCTGTGGCATTGTTGTATATTTCACGATGTTGCAACAATAAAATTTCAGTGTATTTTTTGTCTCTTTTATTTTGTGAATTTTCTGTTTCTAAGGTTAAAACAAATTTTTATCACATCTTAGAAAGACAAGACTTTTAAGGGTTCTGCAATAGCTGACAGGGTATATATGCTGTTTTACACAATAAGCAGGTCAAACCACATTCTCAGGCTGCTTATTCTCAGGCTGCTCATTAACAATAAAACATTTCTACGTTGCCATAAAGCTCATGCTCCCATCAGAAATTAGAAGCTAATTTTCTCTCAGAGCAGGAAGGTGTCCTGAATCAGGCTGCTCTTCTCATGTGCTTCTGGAGGCAAAACCCAAAGTTGTCTTTAAACCCCTGGTTGAAGCAGACATTGCCTGGTTCCAGTGTTGCCTCCATTGCAACAAAATCCACTCAACAAAGCCACCTTCCTTACTTTCTTGATCAAGCTGTTCCCACTGAAAACTCTGTCCTTGCCACAGCTCATATTTAACTAATGAGAAGGCACTGTTAAGAAAGCTTGTTGCTGAGATCTTGACCAGCAATTCAGCCATTATAGGGTTGCCAGCCTCCAGGTGGTGGCTGGAGATCTCCTGGGATTACAACTGATCTTCAGATGACAGAGATCAGTTCACCTGGAGAAAGTGGCTGCTTTGGAAGATAGACTCTATGGAAACCTAGCCCATTAAAGTCCTTCTCCTCCCCAACCCCCACCCTCCTTAGGCTCTATCCCTAAAATCTCCAGGTATTTCTCAACCCGGAGCTGGCAACCCAAAATATGGATCAAGATGGTCTTTCAAATGTGTGAATACTGGGCCATGATAAAGATAAAACCATCATCTTAAACAATCTGGAACCAAATGGCTAGCCAGTAGAGCTGTTGTAAAATTGATTTGAACTGACTCAGGTGCCCTGACCCAGACAAAATGCAGGGATCATATTCTGTTCCCCGCTCAAGCTTCTGTGTTAATCTGCAAGAGCAGCCTCACATAGGTTGTATTACAGTCAAGCTTGGAGGTAGCAGGTGCATGAATTAATATGGCAAGTTGCCACTATCTAGGGCAGATAAGAGGGTCCCCAACCTTTTTGAGCCTGTTAGGGGATGATGAATGCCACCCTAAAATGGCCACCATGGGGGGCCAAACCAAACCTCCCCCCTTGCTTAGAATCACATGCCACCCACACTGAGCACATGAAGCGGTCACATTCACTGGCCACTGGTTTAGCAAGGTCTGTACTTTGATTGCCTCATTTTATTCCATGATGACCACAGGAATCAGCCTTATACTGACTAAGACAATTAGTTTATCAAGGCCAGAATTGTTGCTACTCCGAATAGCAAGTATTCTTTATTCATTCATGTCCTTTAACATGCATGTCATTTTCATTTCTCCTGGTTTCCCATATTAGTAAGCCTTTTATTTCTGTGGGAGGGGCTGTTTTTATAGCCTTTTCCTGTAAAATTTTTATACAAGGTTGTTTCTTAAAGAAGAGAAGGGGAATAAAAAGGGGAAAAGGAAAGCTGAAGTGGGGAGAGGGGAGAAAGAGAGTGAGGAGTAAAAGAAGGAAAGCCTGGTTGCTTGGTGGTCATTCTGATCCTATTGGGGCTGCCTGCAAATGCTGTTGCAGCCATGGAAAACACTTTCTTCTGAACAAGGGCAACCAAAAACAAGCCCTGCCTTATGGTGACCCCCTTCCACTTTCTGAAAAACTTAGCAGGTGCCAGGGGACGTACAAATGCCATGTTGGGTAACCCTGGATTAGAGCTTCCATGGAAGTTTTTTTTTTAAATGGCACCATGGCTTTTTAAAAAGTAGGCCTAATTCAAAATGGACTGTGATACTCCAACTTGTGTTCATAAAAAAATAGAAACACCACTGAGTGTAAAGGTGTTCAAGTCATCTGTGTTATCCTTGTTTTTGCTGGATTCAAACTTCAGCTTGCATGCCTTCATCCATCCAACAAGTCTTCCAAGCTCTGATTCAAATCAAGGCAGAGGTCCTGGCTGCATAATTAGAAATGTACAGATGGATATTATCGGTTTATTATGGTAACTAGGATTGCCAGGCCCCTGGGTCCAGGCGGGGAATTTGGGGCTTCCCTCTGCCACAGACCAGCTGGCTGGTGGGGAAAACCCCTCCCCTAAACAAAAACTTCACGGGGGATGTTCTGGTATTTGGGCAAACTATATGGTTTTGAGGGTGAAAAAAACCATAGAGTTTCACACAAATACCAGAGCATCACTATGTGACGTCCTCGATGCAATGGTGTCATTTTCGGGTGACAGCATCATGTTGGGGACATTATACAACATCCACACCCACCCACCAGAATGCCCCCCAAATCCCCCTACCAGAGGAACAAGGAGATGTGGTAACCTTTATTGCT
Organism: Lepidodactylus listeri; assembly: GCA_029233225.1. NCBI lineage: Eukaryota > Metazoa > Chordata > Lepidosauria > Squamata > Gekkonidae > Lepidodactylus > Lepidodactylus listeri. The sequence continues at coordinate 78,130,484 of JARCFY010000001.1, forward strand.
CCCTACAATCCTACTCAGCAGCTGCACATGAATATTGAATAATAGTGGGGAAAGAATTTAATCTTGAGAAAATTCTTAGCATAAGTCTGCCTTTCTAATACTTACTGTCATCTGCAGCACAGAAAAGAGGTGAGGCTAGTGGCACTCAAAGACAGGGCTTTTTCAGTAGTGGCACCTCACTCATAGAATGCCCTTCCTTTTGATGCTCACCTGGCACCTATACACTCTCTGTGCCAGGCTAAAATGTTTGTTCACCATGTCTTTTAATGAAAGAGTTGGGTCTATTTTGATTTGGAAACTTATTTTAAGCTGCAGTGGTCTGTTTGTTGGGGCTGTGTTTTTATGCTGGGCTGGATTTCAATGCTGGGTTTTAATTAATACCTTTTAATGTTTTATTATTTTTATGTTTGAAGCTGCCTCAAGCAGGTTCCTAAAGGAGCAGCATAATCATTTTCTAAACAAATCAATAAAATAAATATTAATAATTAGCAAACCCTGTGTTTTGCAGTTGTATATTCCAGAATAGTTACACCACATGATATGAACAGTTGTACCGCAGGGGAGGGGCCATGCTTCAGTGGCAGAGCATTTGTTTGGCAGGCAGAAAGTCCCAGATTCAATCCCTGGCATTTTTGCTAAATGAATCTGGCAAATAGGTGATGTGGAAGACCTCTGCATAAGACCCTGGAGAACCCCTGGCAGTCTGAGTAGACAATACTGACTTTGGTGGACTAAGGGTCTGATTCAGTATAAGGCACCTTCATGGGTTCATCTGCTGTTCATGTAGACCAGTTCTGAAGTAATTAAATGTTTGGACATTTGAGTGTCATTTCAAGACTCCTTTGATGTCTTTCATCTTCAGTGTACGCACCTTTATACACATGCCTAATTAATCTATTCAAACACCACACAAATTAATAATGAGTAAGGAAGTGGGCAAGAGGAAGACAACTTCCAGAGATTTATTGCTCATAAAGTACAAAGGATCTTTGAGACACAAGTAAGGATTGAAAATCCTTTATGCATATTAAATGCAGATGAGATGATGGAGTAAACGAATATCCAGTACAGTCTATTACCATTTCATTTGAGGATGAGGCAAAACTTCTCAGGTTTCTCATGCAGAATTGATTAGGGCAATCAACCCTTTCTCACTTCAGAGAACACTGCTCCTAGCACACTCCAGGGCATACTTTCACCAGTGTGGTTTAGCAGTGGAATCCCCTAGGCCAATTCTGCCAGCAGTAATAGCCCACCCAATGTCTATCCGCCCCCAAAGTACCGTATTTTTCGCACCATAAGACGCACTTTTTCTCCCCCAAAAAGTGGGGGGGAAAGTGCCTGCGTCTTATGGTGCGAATCCCCCCCCCATTCACTCAAGCTCCCGGGGCCTCAGCAAGCACCGCGGGCCCGGGAGCAAGCCCCCGCCTCCCTCGTCCTCCCCCCCAGTGTAGATCCCGGCTCCGTGGCGAGCGCCGCGGGCCGGGAGCATGTCCCCGCCTCCCTCGCCCTCCCCCCCAGTGTAGATCCCGGCTCCGTGGCGAGCGCCGCGGGCCGGGAGCATGCCCCTGCCTCCCTCGCCCTCCCTCCCAGTGAAGAAAGCCCTCCTCCCCCCCCCTCAGAAGCCCCCCTCCCTCCCACCCCCCTCAGAAGCTCCCCTCCCAGCCCCCCTCCCTCCCACCCCCCTCAGAAGCCCCCCCACCTCAGAAGCCCCCCTCCCACCCCCCCTCAGAAGCCCCCTCCCTCCCACCCCCCTCAGAAGCCCCCTCCCTCCCACCCCCCTCAGAAGCTCCCCTCCCAGCCCCCCTCCCACCCACCCCTCAGAAGCCCCCCTCCCACCCCCCATCAAAAGCCCCCCTCCCTCCCACCCCCCTCAGAAGCCCCCTCCCTCCCCTGCTCACCTTTCCCACCCCATTCCTTCCCCCCTCACCATTCTTGGGCTGGGGGGGGAGGTAGGGAGGTAAGAGCTGGGCCTGAGTGGCGTTAAGCCACTGGGGCCCAAGCAAGGGGGGGGGGGAGGGAAACACCTTGTCTTTCTGTCTTTCTTTCTTTCTCTTTCTGTCTTCCTTCCTTCCTTCCTTCTCTCTCTCCTCCCTACCTTCCTGTTTCTTCCTTTCTTTCTGTCTGTCTTTCTGTTTTCCTTCCTTTTCTCTCCCTCCCACCTACCTACCTACCTACCTTCCTTCCTTCCTCCCTCCCTCCCTTCCTTCCTTCTGTCTCTCTCTCCCCCCACCTACCTTCCTTCCTTCTCTCTCTCTCTCTCTCTCCCCCCTACCTACCTACCTTCCTGGTACTTTCTTTCTGTCTGTCTTTCTTTCTGTCTTCCTTCCTTCTCTCTCTCTCTCTCTCCCTCCCTACCTTCCTGTTTCTTCCTTCCTTCCTTTCTGTCTTCCTTCCTTCCTTCTCTCTCTCTCCCCCCTACCTACCCCCCTCCCTCCCCTGCTCACCATTCTTGGGCTGCAGGGGGGGGAGGTAGGGAGGGAAGAGCTGGGCCTGAGTGGCGTTAAGCCACTGGGGCCCAAGCAAGGGGGGAGGAGGGAAACACCTTGTCTTTCTGTCTTTCTGACTGTCTTTCTTTCTTTCTGTCTTCCTTCCTTCCTTCCTTCCTTCTCTCTCTCCCCCCTACCTACCTACCTTCTTTCTTTATTTCTTTCTTCTCTCTCTCTCCCCCCCCCCAAACTACCTACTATTTGGTTCAGAATATTTTTTTCCCCTGTTTTCCTCCTCTAAAACTAGGTGCATCTTATGGCCAGGTGCGTCTTATAGTCCAAAAAATACGGTAGCTCTGCTGATGAGGAGGTTGGGATATATAGATGATAACTTTCCACACTTTGGTTCTGGGGCCGCAATTAAATACAATGAAGCAAAGAATTTTAGCCAAGCTGTCTAGCTACAGCTGAAGCAAGGCTAATGAGCTAGAGTAGAAAGAAGTGCTCGCATATATATGGCAGATTTGGTTTTTTTCTAAGGTCTCTAAACAGCCAGGTAACTTGTAACTGTCAAGTTAATAATTTGTCTAGTGCACTGGAATTGGCACTCTGTCTTTTGGGACTAAACATTGTGGCCTGCTTATCTCTGCAGTGTTTACTTCAGCAGTTGCAAAAGTTACTCAGAAGCAATTTCTTCTTGATACTTTTCAAGGTGACTTTTCTCAGAGGTGCCAGATCCCTATAGTCTATCTGTTAATGCAGAACTTGTAACAGTGTTGGCATTTTCAACATTACTATCCTTAGAGGTCACATGGGAAGCCACTCGGAAGCTTTGCATGTGGTTCAAAAACACACTGTGAGATGAGTACAAAAACTCTGTTACTTGATAGGTAGAAGACAAGACAGCAGCAGCAAAGTCACAACCTGTCCACAATTATTCTCCCGTACTGTCTAGAAAACTCTGTAATGGGACATTGTGTCAGTTCATTTATGGCAGAGTTGAAATACTTTTATTTAGTTCATTATGAATAACTTCATTTCCTACAAGATAGATTCAGGTGGGTAGCTGTGTTGGTCTGAAGCAGCAGAGCAAAGTTTTGAGTCCAGTGGCACCTTTAAGACCAATAAAGCTTTATTCAAGGTATAAGCATTTGTGTGCACCCACATATCTGAAGAAGTGTGCATGCACACGAAAGCTTATACCTTGAATAAAACTTTGCTGGTCGTAAAGGTGCCACTGGACTCAAACTTTGTTCTTTAGTTTCCTACAAGCAGATTTTTTAAGTGAATAAAACCATGTATTTTAAAACATTTGATTCATTCCAAAATAAAAAAAAATATTTCACAAGATTTTTCAGTAGTCACCAAAATTTCCCAGTTTTCCCATCAGATTTTTTTTTTTAATCCTTGGGGTAGAACCCTATTTTTTTCTCAATTTTTCATGTCCCCCCTCAGCCTTCACACCCTGATAATATTTCTTTTTTTAAGCAGTCAGTTCTTGGTGATAATCACAGAAAGCAGCTGAGGATCTTGTTAGGTTAAAGATTCCATATTTTGACCAGAACCTACAGAGAAATTGAATTAATACCATGCTTTTAGTGAGTTGCCTTTTGTATGCTTATGACACATATTCAGCTTCAGTAGTAGATACTGCAATTATATCTTGCTTCTTACTTGACCAGTTTATACCTCCCTCTCCATAGAACAATATGTGGTCAATGGTGGATTTTCTTCCTTCCATGTCTTCTTGCCAGTCAGCATCTATGTATGCCACTAGTTTAGGGCTCCATACATAAGCAATATACAGCAGTAATCAGCGATGCAAGTGAAAAGCACTGCAAAAAATGCAACAAAAAATGCAACAAAACGCGGAGCCAAAGACGTATACGGGAGTGGGGCATTGCCTTATATAGGCAGCCCCGCCACCTGGCTCCAAGATCGCACGGGAAGCGCGACAATCGCCGCTGCCTCGCAGTCGGGCGAGGCGGCAAAACAGCCCCAATGGCGCAACGAGCGCGCCGGGAACCGAGAAGTATTCTTTTTATTTTGGTAGGCAGAATACTGTTTTTGCCCTACAGAGAGTCCTGCACTCCTTACTGATTTTCTTGAACCATGTAACAAGCATGCATATAAAGACATGTATGGTTTGTGTTATATTAGGCTAAGTATTGGATGGTTATTGTTTATTTCTGTTTTCCTTCAAGTCTATTGATGAAGAGCACATCAAAATGGAGAACGTATTCCGGAGTCTTCGTTGACTTAGTGGACTGACTTGATAACAGAACCTTTAGCATCATGTCTTGTTAAGACTTGTTACCTTTGTTACCTTTGTATTATTTCACAATCTGTACTTATCATGACTGAATAGTACCTTTAGCCTTAAGTCTTGTTAAGACTCGTTACCTTTGTATTATTTCAAAGTGTGTATTAAGTGTTACTCTCTAGAGGTATTGTTTTTTGCAGTGCTTTTCACTGGCACTAGTTTAGGGCTATCATTGACTGATAGCTTAAGCTTAAAGTGTGCAGTACCCTTTAGGTATCTTACAAATCTCTTAATTGCATTCCAGTCTTGTTTATTGGGGATGTAGCCTTTCTATGCAGTAATACTACTGCAGAGCTAATGTCTGATCTAGTCAGTGTGCTAATATGGAGAAGCTTACCTAGTGCTTCATGATATCTGTTGTTATCAGGTAGCTCCTTGGTGTTATCTTATTTTTTTATGTAGCTTACTTCCATGGGAGTTGGTGCAGTTTAGGCATCTTCCAGTCTCAGGTACTTTATCAGTTCTTTGATATTTTGCTCTTAGTTGATAAAAAAGCTTCCATCTTCTTTTCTCTGTATTTGAATGCCCAGGTAGTGCATGGCATTGCCTAGCTGTTTGATTTCTACTTGTTGGTTCAGATGGTTCATTATTTCTTTGCTGTCATCTGGGTTTTCATATGCTACAATCAGGTCATCAGTGTAAGTCAGGATGCAAGTCCATTAGCCATCTTTGTGCTTGTGTACGGGCAAGGATTGCTTTTCTTGAAGTTTGCTTGAAGTAGCAACTCATTTACAAGGTTGTGAAAATAATCTTCTAAAAAGAATTTATGCAATAGTCAAATGTAGACTCGCTCACAACTTTAATGCTACTAGCTTTTTTTGCTTATGAGGCAGAATTTTTGCTCACAACACTGTGGAGCTTAGAGGGAACATTGTTTCCAACAGTCAGTTATTGGTCGTAATCACAGGAAGCAGCTGAGGATCTTGTTTGGTTAAAGATTCCATATCTTGACCAGAACCTACAGAGAAATTGAATTAATACCATGTTTTTAGTGAGCTGCCTTGTGTATGCTTGTACTTCATAGGCTTCTGAAGGAAGAATGGTGGATTTTTGAAAAGCTTGGGGTGGGAGAGAGAAGATAATGAAGTACTTCTTGTTTTGCTCTTGAGAACACATTTTATTCCAGCCGACATTGAGTGAGAGAAGGAACTTAGCTCTTTATCTGTTTTTGTTGGTGGTTGCTTTTTCTTCCTTTTAACTCTCCCACACGCTCCAGTTGGTACCAGTTCAGATTTTTTTTTACAGTTATGGGAAATTGTTCTCTTTGAGTATGGGCAAAGAACTGAAATGTGTAAAGAGACAGAACAAAGTTTGTGTCCAGTGGCACCTTTAAGACCAACAAAGTTTGATTCTGGGTATAAGCTTCTATGTATAAGACTTCATGCACACGGAAGATTATACCCAAAATTAACTTGTGTTGGCCTTAAAGGTACCATTGGACTCAAACTTTGTTCTGTTGCTTCAGACCAACATAGCTACCCATCTTAATCTATCTTCATGTAAAGAAACATTATGCACAGTGGAATCTAATGTACGAATATGTATATAGGGAGAATGGGGGGTATGGGAAAATGGTCCTGGAGTAGAATGTTTTCTGTGTCACAACCTCTTGAAGAAGGGGTGGGCCAGCTGTTTGCAATGGTGGTTCCTCTAAAGTGTAAAAAAACTGGATATTTATTTCATAACATACATCTTCATTATTTCAAGACTTTAAGATATTTGTTCAAAATTGAAAGCATGAAGCATTTCAATGATGTGGCCTTCATCTCTCTTTTTTCCAGATTACAGAACTGTGTGGTGCTAAACGTGTTGGATATTTTGGGCGTGCTCAGTTTTATGTTGCTTTGAAGCTCATTGCAGCTGCACAGTCTGGGATCCCTGTACGAATAGAGAGCATTCAAAATGGTAGGTAACTTGCTAGGCTTGATTGATTGCTAATTAATGATTTTGTGTTTGATACAAACTCATTGCATGGCTACATCATATCAGAGATGATAATTGTTATAAGATGTGAAGTGGTTGTAAAAGTAACTAGAATGCATTTGCAGGCCACTTTGTCTAAGGTATGGGATACTGTTACTTCATCTGTAAATTATGGCACTATACAGAAGTAATCCTTAACCATGTCTTAGTTGAGTACTCCATCTGAATAATTAAACCAGTGGTTCTCAGACTGTGGGTTGTGGTTTAAAGGTAGGTCACAATCAATGCTCCCTCTAAACTGTGGAGTCTTGTGAGCAAAAATGCTATTTTGTGAGCTATTGGCATTAAAGTTGTGAGTGAGTGATTTGGCTACTGCTTAAATCAGTTTGCTTTGGAGCCATCTTTCCGGAGCTAAGACAAAAATGTGTGAGCTGGAGGCTAAAAAACTGTGAGCTATCTCACACTAACTCAGCTTAGAGGGAACACTGGTCACAACTCTTTCACAGTTGGGACCAGTGTTCCCTCTAAGCTGAGTTAGTGTGGGCTAGCTCACAGTTTTTCAGCCTCCGGCTCACATGTTTTTGTCTCAGCTCGGGAAGGATGGCTCCAGAGTAAACTAATTTATGCAGCAGCCAAATCGCTCGCTCACAACTTTAATGCCAGTGGCTCACAATGTGGAATTTTTGCTCATGAGACTCCACAGCTTAAAGGGAGCATTGGTTGGGACAGGTTTCACAAGAAGGGACAGGTTGGCTGGGTATAAATATAATGGGTTTTTCTCCACCCAACTGTGGGGAAAAGGACAGAGATGCAGTGTTCCTTCCTTTTCCTTGTGGCCTCATTCATTCTGTAAGAGAGGAATATTAAGGGTCAGCTTGCTAGCTGCTGCATACAAGGTGAGCATTCCACACACAAGTTCTCTGACCAAAGTCAGAGGCCCTTGAAGCAATGGACATAGCCTGTGTCCCTTCCCTACTGGAAACCACGTTAGTAGCAGTTGGATACAAGCTGAGCTCTGGCATGTAGAGCTACCAGCAGGTGCTCCACAAGGGCTTATGTCATGAGTCAGCCAGGGTTCAGTGTTAGTGAGGACCCTTCAGGAGAAGAGGACTCCTGAGGAGAAATGGAGCCATATGTAGCCATCCTTGAGTTAACAGAAGCTGACAACAGGAAAATGAGCTGCAGCCTTGTCAGGATTCACAGCTAGTGCAGAGCCACCAGCACTCTCCAGCTCTGATTCAGCTGGCCATTCCCAGCCCACCATTTTCACCTACACCCTTAGAGCGCCGCAGACAGAGGCTGAAAACAGAGCTATAGACAAGACGGCAAAGTGCATGCCTCCTGGCCTGACAGCAGCTGCCTGCTAATAACAAAGATGAGTAGTTGCAGGATTACTTCTGAGCAACTGGTTTCAAGCATGACCCTTAAGCATGGGGCTATAAAACCAGCCAAAAGAAGCTGCTAGGCATGGACACAGCATGTACAATAGATGCTAAACCACCAACACAGCTCCACTTTTCCTGACTTCTGGACCTCTGACTTTGCACTGAATGACTCCTTTGCCTGACTCAAATCTGCAAGATGAAGAAGACGAAGAGGAGAAGGAGATTGGATTTATACCCCACTCTTCACTACCCAAAGGAGTCTCAGAGAGCAGCTTACAATCTCCTTTCCCTTCCCCTCCCCTCCCCACAACAGACACCCTGTGAGGTAGGTGGGGCTAAGAGAGTACTTTCGAGAACAGCTCGTGAGAGAATAGCTCTGAAACAACTTGTAACTAACCCAAAGTCACACCTGCAGCTGCATATAGAGGATTGGGAAATCAAACCCGGTTCTCCCAGATTAGACTCTGCATTCCTAAACACTTCACCAAACCAGCTCATTGCTGGCTGCAGGAATTGCAGCTATACTCAGTGGCAAATTTGGGTTTGCCTCTGCATATTATGAAGAATGGTTGTGCATTCTCCATACAGCCTGTTGTTCAGTATTGCTATATTTATAAAAAGGAAAAAATGTATTTGTTCAGTGTTAAGTGATGTGAGATTATGGTGTTTTTTAGGGGCATGGGAACTAGTGTGGGGTTGTTGTTGTTTTTTGGATGCTTACTTTTAATGCCAGAGTAAATTTATGAGGGTCTGTTTTCAAAAAGTTTGAGAAGCACTGACCTGAACCATAGTTGAATATGTAAAGCTGTGCTTTGAAGACCATTTGCAAGCCTTGTTCCATATACACCAAGCAAAATAATAGTTAAGGCAGTTTCCCCATCCCAACAGTATCTTTGCTAGAAAGGTGACATAGAGATTTTGCTGGTTTCTTACGCTGGGGCCATGTTGAATATACAAACCTTTTATTACTGCTTTTTAAAATTCTAATCACAGCTCTATGTGTGCGTAAATGAAGAAGTTTTCATTTGGTCTTTTAACTCCAGTCTTCTTTCTCAGTGGGTTGGAGGAACCCTCAAGCTGGAGTCAGTGTTATATCAACATTCAGTAGAATTTTACAATAGACAGCATTGGAAGGAAAGGAAGCTACAGCAATTCCAGTTTGGAAATAAGTCCTATTCTCATTTGCTAAGTAGCCATGAATACATTTCAGTTGCAGGTGGAGCTTCATGTACTTGACTGTTCTTCCATTAAAAAATATTAACAGAGAGCAGGGAAAATCAGGGAGCAGGATTCTATCCTAGCCATCTCTCTGGCACCCCGTCTTCTGTGAGCAGGAATTGGTATGTAAGAAGAGCATTCAGTCATGTGAGCCTCCACCTGCAATCTAAGGTATTGTAGGCATGCATTGTTAGGGCAAGAAGATGCCAGTTGTCCTGCAGCCTTCCACCACAGGAATCCTGTAGTATCTCTGTAAGAATCAATGCCACTTAATTCTCAGCATGGCCCCATCTGTGGATATTAAATCCAGGGCCTGGAGCCATGGGCAGACAAGACAGACCTTTCTACACACCTGAGAAAAGCTCCAAGCTTGCAGAAATGCAAATCTGAAATCTGAATAAAATCCATTGGGGGTTTACCCCCCCACACACCAAAAAAATAATGAAGCATTTTAAGAAATGAATGCTCTCTAAGTTCTCGGTGGCTATTATGGGGGTTGCTAAGGAACTGTAACAATATCATCAGCCTTCAAAACCTTGGTTTCCACCAGTAAATGGCAGGGGAGAGGACCGTTCAGTCTACCTCTGCTACCCTCCCTCCTGCTCTGGAGGGAGGACTCATTGAGCCAAGTCCAGCAGCAGCCACCAGGCAACTTCCTGCACTGCAATTTGTGCAGCTCACCCAGGCGCACATGTGCTGTAACATGATGCCACCCAATGTGCGTGTTCTCAGTAGCAAACTTCTGAAAACTCGTGCAGCTTGGCTAGGCTATGCAGTGGCCAATATACAACTCACCTGAGCAACTTGCTATGTCATGACTCTTGCATATTTGCCAGACTTTTGCAAGGGAGAGGTTGCCAGAGTGAGAGAAAGTTTAGAACTAGTATGGTGTAGTGGTTAGAGGGTCTGACTAGGACCTGAGAAGACCCACTCTGCCTTGCTGGGTGGCCTTGGGCCAGTCATTCTTTCTCAGCCTAATCTACCTCACAGGAGTTATTTTGAGGATAAAAGGGAGGAGAATGATGTCAGCTGCTTTCAGTCCCCATTGGGGAGAAGGGTGAGGTATAAATGAGATAAAGCTGAAGACTGGGTAGGGGGAGAGAGGTAAAAGAAAAGTTGAGTGATTAGTGGGAAGGAAGCAGGAAAGGATCTGGAGACTACCAGGAAAAGAGAGAATAAGAAATAGTGTGGGAATGGAGACACAGGGAAAATGAAGTGACCCCCCCCCCCCAAAAAAGCTACATGAGGGTTCCCCACAATAATCCACAGACCTCTTCTTCCCAGAACCCCCTGTCTGCCCACAATCCAACACTTGCTTTACCTCACTTTATTTCCTGTCCGACCTCTTTCCTTTCTGTGTGCATAGAGGAAAAGGAGGCAGTAACATTTTATCTTGCCTAAGGTGACAAAGTAACATGAGCTGGCTCTGGTTCTTACCTCGTCTTGTTTTCATTCCCAGCTACAAATGTTGTTTCTTTCACCTGCCGTACCTCCTAGTGGCAGTTGCCGTTGACCATAAGTTGCATCACTGTCTCACTCCACTGAGTAATGTAAGAACTGGAAAATATTAAAAGTAAAGGATAGATTTTTTAAAAACAGAACAAAAGTTATGCTAAAGAACAAACTTTGATTTTGGATAACGTAAACACCTCTAGGCAGAAGTTCACAATGTTTGTCTATTTATTAAAAGACAGTGGAATACACCCAGAAAAAAACAAACCCTGTTCTTGTTGTCCCTTTTTAAACTGCATCTACCCAGTAATTTTCCATGTGATTTCTCTGAAATGTGGACTCTTTGTAAAATCCCTCATCCAAGAGATCTGTCATAATTTTTTTATAATATTGATATTTATAAGGAATAGATGTTTTGTTGTTTGAACAGAGAATATGACTTGTATTTCTCTGTTTCTCCTTTGGTTTCATAATGTACTGGCTTTTTCTTACACTATAATTTATGCCTTTGTACTTTACAAAAACAATATTTCTTTATCTGGTAAGCTTCACCATATTTTCTTCATGTATTCTTATTTTATACCATTTGCATTGGCTTTACATATATGTTACGTTTCCCATGGAGAAGCTGGAAGGAAGCTGAGGATAAAATCTCTGGCTTTTTGCATCAGGAATAGTATATAGGAATCTGTGTTTCCCAGCTTCTTTCTGATCTGTCATGTGTTTGTGGTTTTGATTTTGATTTTGCAGCTGCAGCTGGTGCCTACAAAATGTAATAGAGCACCCATAACATTTGTTCACATTCATGGGTTAAATGTGGCTTTCGCCCCACTCCGCAATACAAGGAGATGGACTCATACTCTAAGGTCACACCAGGAAAATACAGTTACTAATGATTTCTATAGTACTGTAGTGCTGTGATTGCTGAATACTGAACTATGTCGACATAGTCCTAGAGAAAGTCAGGTCACACAATTATACTTTTCTGGTGCCACAGGCTGGCTGTTCTCTTTTACATAGTTTTTTTAGAAAGTATGTATATGCCACTTTTCTCTCCAATGGGGATCCAGAATGGTTTACAATAAAGAATACAATGCAAAAAAACATGGGATGGGGTGGAGGGCTTTCAGATCTCTCTCTGCCCACCATGGTTGGTTCCAGATGTTGGGGGGCCCTGGGCAGAGAGTTCCCAGGGGACTTCTCCCACCCACTCATGTATTTGTCTCATTACCTGCCTGTTCACCCCTCCTTGCCCTGCTTCGAGCCCTCCTATCGCCCATGCTCACAGCCAGTTGCACTGCCAGCAGCCCTTTCCCTGATGGCACTGAGCAGTGTATGCAGCCTGACTCATGGGTGGCAAAGCACTCAAAAGTGAGCAGGCTTTTAAAATGGCATGTCATAGGTCAGCTGCAGTGGGCCCCTCCAGAAGCCCTTGGGGTGAACTCATGCCAATTCTGCTGCCTGCAAGTCTTCCTCCCTATTCCAAGCCAAGAGCCCCTTTGCTTGCACTAGTAGCCCACTTCAGTCTTAAAAATGAAGACAGGGGAATAGCAAGGACTCAGCTATAAGGTATTTATGGCAGCTGGATGATTTTCTAGAATCTTTCCCCTCTCCCAAATGCATCCACTTTGGCCTGACGTAGTCTGCCCAATAATACCTTTCAATTTCCATGATGCAATAATTAGGCACTATCTGGCCCAGTTGTATCTATGACATCTAATAACAGCAATTCAATTTGTGCTGAGGTGGAAGAGGCTACTTCCTAATTATTTCTGAGAGCGTACCATTATGCACTCAACAGATAGGGGGTTTCTACTTTTAGATGGTCTACTTTTAACCTGTTGCAAGGGGTGGTCTTCTTTTGTGGGAAGCATTCACTATCTCCTTCTGGAAGCCACTGAAAGGATCTTTGGGTGTTGGGTCAGTTGTGTACAGTACCTTGGAGAACTCCGGCATGTGACTTCTGAACAAAATTTCTTCTCCCCTTAGGACCTTTTGATGGCAAGAGGGCTTACTCATGGGTAAATACTTGCTTTAAGGCAAATATCAGGTGCTGAATGTTAACTGAAAAATTCCTCTCCCCTTTGTACTGTTCTCCTTAACAGGCTGCTTTGAGATTGTGCGTGTGTCAGTTTTCTAGGTGATGTTAGAAAGACCATATCAGTTTCAAAACCCTATGCATGAATTGGTGATTGAGGCCCAAGAGCAATTTTTTAAATCTGTGTGTGTGTAAATGGGTAAAAATTCTATTTCTCCTAAAGAAATAAAAATAATTCCAAACGTTGTTTACATGTGAAGTTTAAGATTAAAAAAAAAATTCCTGGTTTAATTGTAATAACCTTTATTTTGGTTATTGAAGAATTACCCTTGCCTCGATTTATGGCCCTGAAAATTGATAATGAACAGAAGTACAGTCATCCTGTGGAAGCACATGGAGCTAAATTTCAGAAATCACATGCAACAGTTGAAAAAAACTCTTTCAGAAGATTGGAGGAAGGGGACAAACAGGTAAAGTCCCTTTTGCAGTGCTGATATATTGTTTTGTTGTAATAAAATACTAGGTTATGATTTTATAAACAGAAACTACACCTCTGGTAAGGGGTTTAATTATCAGAAGCATGGGAAGTAGCACTGATCAGTATAATAGTAGGCTGGCAATACAAGTGCAGTCTCTCCCCGTCACCTCCAGTATATCACAAACAGCTCATGCTCCGGCTGTTCAAAATATTCTGGAGACTGCGCTGCCTGTTAGATTACTTGTTTGAATGGTATGACATCAACTTTTATTCTCTTTTGAAAGTCATTATTGGACCCGATCTTGTCAGATCTTAGAAGCTAAGCAGATTCAACTCTGGCAAGTACTTGGATGGGAGACCTCCTTGGAATACCAGCAGTCAGGAGGTGGGGGCAGGCTTTATTCAGCCACCTCTCTGAATATCCTCCAGGCCCCCAGTAGGGGTCAGTCACCAGAGATCGCCATGACTTCCAGGTGCACACAAATTCACATGCGCACACTCACACGGAAAATACCCAAAAAAAAACCACCAAAAAAGGGGGAAAAAATCATTACTGGGCCTCCTAGCAAACACATTACTATTGTAACCTGTGATTAAAATATTTTTCAGTGGCCCAGACATATTGTAGCCAGTTAGCCCAGGCAGAGAGGTGAAATTTATAGGAGTCACCAGATTGCAAAACTATTTCTTGTATGGTACTGTCAGTGTGAAGCAGCTGATAATTATGTATTTTTCTGTGTATGTGTAAGCAGCTATGTCGGAAACTGCTTGAAAAAACACAGGGATGGAAACAGCTGTAGATCAGTTGTATGTGAGTGTGAAGTAGCTCTCTGCATTGTTTGGGTATATTTTTAATTTTTAAAAAATCATATACACAACAACACTAAACAAAATTAATGAGCAAACAATTTATAAAGGTTGAGGCTGTACATCAGGATATACACCACCACTCAATTGAGCATGCCAGAATCCAATAAGAAGGGGTCATCTTTCTACAAACCTCCTCTAAAAACTGCTCTATTTCTTTGAACTCTATACAAATATTTTAGTTTGGTCAGAGAGCCAGGGTGATGTAGTGGTTAAGAGTGGCAGACTCTAATCTAGAGGACCAAGTTTGATTCCCCCCTCCTTCACATGAAGCCTGCTGGGTGACCTTGGGCCAGTCACAGTTCTCTCAGAACTCACAAGGTGCCTGCAGTAGGGAGAGAAGAGAAGAAGAGATTGGATTTATACCCCACCCTTCACTTGGAGTCTCAGAGCGGCTTACAATCTCCTTTCCCTTCCCCTCCCCACAACAGACACCCTGTGATGTAGGTGGGGCTGAGAGAGCTCTGACAGAAGCTGCTCTTTTTCAAGAACAGCCATGTCAGAACTACAGTTTGCCCAAGGTCATCCAGCAGCTGCAAATGAAGGAGTGGGGAATCATACTTGAGAGGGAAAGACAATTGTAAGCTGCTTTGAGACTCCTTAAGGTACAGAAAAAGCTAGGTATAAAAAACCTACTCTTCTTCTTTATTTTCCAGACAAGGTTTAACCATTCAGAGATAGTTGGAGGATCTTTTGTGTGCAGTGGCTGATTTGAAGCAGTCAATAAACACAATACTAACTCAAGATACAGATTCTTCACAGTGTCTTTTAGACATCTTTATCCACACAAAAGCAAACTGTTCTTTTTGTGTATTGTGTTGGTGTTGTTAAAATCAGCCAAGCCATGTGGGCGAACCATTCGCATTAACGGCTTGGCTCCTTAAATTGCTGTCAGGCAGATTTTTTTAAGTGACTACCCATGCAGTTTCTTGGGCTGTGAATCATGTCTTCGTGTAAAGATTAAGAAGTACATCAATTTTGAACACATCTTGAAAATGCTGGGATATTTTTGAAATCTATCATTTACGAACATCAGAGTTTAGATTTTGAATTTAATGCCTGAAGGCTATAGATCCATGGTCCCCCACTTGGCTACTATGGTGCCTGCCGACACCTTTCTTGGAATCCAACAAATGTTTTTAGAAGGGCGTGGGACCAACTGGGGATCTTGCTCACCTGGCCTTCTGATGGGCCACTGAAGATCTGATGGGCTACGCAGATTAAAATAACATTTCATTGGCCGCTGCCGCAACAGTGTTTATTTTATTCTCTCTCACCCCTCTTTCCCCATGTATTTTCTGATTATCCGTCTTCTCCCCTGCACTTGGGCTTCTTCTGTGTATGTGGCTCATCTCCTGTGGCAGCCATTTTGTGGCTGAGCCCACTGCCCATTTCACAATTCCGAAGGTGCCCACAGGCTCAAAAAGGTTGGGGGCCTCTGCTTAAGATGGTTTTCTACTGTGTTTTTATTGTGTCTTATATCAAGTGCAATTAACAGTTACCAAATACTGTGAGATATAAATACTGTTGCATATCACCTGTCAAATACAATCAAAAGCTGTAAGTTTTTTTGTAAGTTAGCCTTCAGTTACTAGGTACAGAAATCAGTTATTGCTGCATGTCAGACAGCAGCATCAAATGTTGATTGTTCAGCAAATATACAGTATAAACAAGCTGAGCAGAATTTATAGGGGCAAATTGAGACCTAATTGCTGATGCATTTTACATAAAATCACACTGGCTTGGATCCAAACCAGCATTTCTGTGGGAACAAGGATTTCCACTTCTCTTTCCTGCCACAGCCTGAAATGTTCCCCTGGAGTCCTGTTCCTGGGGATCCCCTGTCTTGCCATAGGAACTGAGTTTTGGGGAAACATTTCATGCTGCTGCAGGAGATGGGAGATGAGACGGTGACATTCTACAGGTGGAAATCCTTGTCAACTGTGGGAACACTAGCCTGGGCCCAAGCCTGTGACTCTAGACCAGCCAGAATTCTGTAATCATTCCCTGATCCTTTCATTTCGAAGCAAGATGCAAAGTCTCCTCCTCTGTCTCCCATTGGTTCACCACCTGCTTCTCCATCAAGCTACCAGAGAATTCCCCTGAGTTATGGGTATGGCATACTGAGGAGTGGGCTTGAACAGCAGCATGGAGGTAAGATGAGCTCTAATCACAAGAGTGATTAAGGAATGATCCTGACAATTTCCTAGCTTAATCATGTCCTCCTTTTAGAAACTGACTCAACCTTCCTGCTTTCTCATTATTCAGTCTTTTCTTCCCAAGAGTTAGTTTGAATTAATACAGGCATCTGCTTACAGACTAATGCTCTTAGCCTTTTTCATTATAGAATGTGTTGAAGTTCATGCCTTTTCCACCAGTTTTAGAAAATATTCATCATCATGGAAAACTATGCATGACTAAGGCCTGCATGGTCTTTTAATATAAATTCTCCTTGGTATTCCTGATGTCAGATAATTTTGTTTCTCAGTTCTCTTTTAATATTATAGAATCTCCAAGGATTTGTCCTTATATATTTAACTGATGAACTTTATCCTTTTGGGCTCCTTGCCATTGTAATCCTATATAATCTTTTATCCAAAAAATAGTACCACATCCACCCTAATGTACCCAGAGAGCTGACTCTGGGTTGGGAAATTCTGGGTGACTTGGGGAGGGAGGGCAGGCTTAGGGGACGGGAGGGACCCCTGCAGGGAATAATGACATAGAGTCTACCCCCCAAAGCAGCCATTTTTTACCAGAGGAACTAACCTCTGTAGTCTAGAGATCAATTATAATTCTAGGATCTCTTCAGGCCCCACCTGGAGGTTGGCAACCCTACTGTTCTGCTCATGATGTTCCTTTGCTTCAGTGCATGATAATTTCCTCTGGAAGAAGTGGCCATTTGTAGAATGGATTTTGGTAGGATCCATACAATTATATAGTACACGGTCTGACACCAATACTAGAAAAGAAGGAGGGGAAAATAGTAAAACATATGTTTTGCCATTTCCATTTCTGGCATCTCCAGTCTGATTGAGAACAGTCCCTACCTGAGACTTAGAGGAATTGGTGCCAATCAGAATAGGCAGTACTGATACTCTACTTGTATTATCTAATTGTTTAAATGGTCTAATAATAATTCAATCATTTATCACCATATAAAAGTTTAAAAGATGAGTACTATATGAGAATAGTGGAAGGGTGTGGCATGAATAGAGAAAGCATATTACCTATCACCAGGGGTCAATCCGTAGAAAAGGAGGTGCAGGAGCTCATTAGCATAACTCATTGGCATAAATTATTTGCATATGCTATACCACCTGACATCACCGGAAGTATGTCAGAAGACAAGAAAGAGAGAGAGGGAGGGAGGAAGGAAGGAAGGAAGAGAGGGGACAGCTACTAATCCAAGCTTCAGAAATACCACTATTCTGGGAGGATAGCTTCAGTCGTGGCTGAAGCCTTCAGAAGGCTGGTCAGAGGAACAAGGACCTTTCCAGGGGACGGGGTCATTTTGCTGCAGCTGTGACACAAGCAGGCATTCCCCCACCGGGGGGGGGGGAGCTCTGGCACCAACTCCTGGAGCTGAGCTCCCCCGAGCTCCTGCTCGAAATGACCCCTGCCTATCACCAAGGATGTCTTTGGCACTATAGTATGAAATCACTTCCTTTATACTGGTTCAGACTATCACGTATTATCTACTTTGACAATATGTAGATTTGAGTCCATTAGTGCCTTAGAGGCCAACAATATTTTTGGGTATAACCTTTGGAGATTCAGAGTGTGGTGAATGGAGTTTTGACTCTCAAAAGCTTATACCCCCAAAATCTTGAATCTGGCTCTCCAGTTGCAGACCAATATGGCTATCTGAAACAGCGAATATATGTGTCTCTAAGTTCTTGGGCAGAAATCCTTCTCAGTACCTGCTATCTGAGGTCCTTCAGTAATGTGTTGTACTTGAGGCATTCACTGTATGTTCAACGGAGGAGGGCTATGGCTTCTATCCAAGAAGTACCCTGAGCTGCTGTTCATGCACGTATTGCAGCAGTATGGGTTACGCTGTGAGCTGGTTTCAGCGCTTTTGTAGATGCTGCTTGATAAGAAACAAAAATCTGCAAAACTAATTTGATGATAGCTAATGACAGGTATGGAACCTGTGTACTGAACCTCAAGTTATTGTCCACATACAACATTTATTTTAACTCATTTTGACAATATTGTTAATTATAAAACACAAGTTGAATAAGGCACCTTCAATGCACTTTAGCGATTGTTTGCAACTGGATTTTCCTGTATGGAACAGGAAAACTCTGTTGCAAATAATAGCTAAAGTGCATTATCCATTGTATGTGAAGGTACTGTTTCACAGATGACTCCTGTCTGTTTTTATTTATAAATATGGAATTTAGCTGTATGGAATCAAATTCCTGTGCAGTCTCTAAATGGTGAATTTGTTCTCATTAAAGCTGTCCTTGATATCAGCCTTTCTTTCAGAATAGCATTTGCTTCTTTTTCAGCATTAGCAAACTTGGAGAAAAGTGGGGCTTTAGATACTATATATTTGTACCACCTTTCACTGTAGCTCAAAGACGGAGCTGTTTTGTGCTATACTTTTATTATAACTTTTAGATTCGAGTCCAGTGGCACCTTAGAGACCAACAAGGATTTCAGGATATCAGCTTTTGAGCATCAAAGCTCCCTTCGTCAGACATGAGTAGAGTAAAAAATGGAGATCTCGGAGTCCTTTTATCCTTTTATCCTGTAGCCTGTAGCATGCTGGGTACGTGATCGCCATTTAAAGCTGTGCAACAGAATGAACTTGTGCTGGTATTCTCACTCTAGACAACCAGTTCTGATGTAATAAAGTGAGAATTGGGTTCTAATTGGTAAAGAAAGGAACTGTAATAATACAGTGACCTTTCTTGACTGAAAGGGGTATAATTTGTCTTTGTTTTGATATGAGGCTGAAAGGAAATAGGTCTGTTTTTAATTTCTGCTTTGATCTTGCACAACCTTGGCAGATATTCTGACATGTTTTCTTAATCCCGCATAGGTCCCTATGAAATTAGACATTCTACGCACCAACAAGAAGGACCAGCGTCAGGGAATTATGGGTCCAAATCAGTGGCAGCACATTCTTCTCTCACACGGGTATTTTATTCCTTCTAAGTGTTATATATTTTTTCCTATGGAAAAATAATAATTCCAAGTATGTAGAACATTTAGGAGAGTTAAGAATATATGAACATTGGTCACAGGGCATACAGCTGCTTTGATGTCCTGACTTGTGTGTGTGTGTGTGTTTTGAATGGGTCAGAAATGAACAGTTGACAATGTTTCCTACTATTGACATGGACAGCTATGTAAAGTAGGATCCAACAAGTGACTGTCTTTCTTGGGCATGTGTATTTAGTAGGGGGATTTAATAGCAAACCACTATTTTGCATCTTTTGCTTTCCTGAAGTCTACCCACCTTGAAAACGAATGCTGCAAACCTAGGTGGCCTAACTCTCCATCATCTTCTATTTGCGTATGTGAGAGGGAGCATCACGGGGCAGAGCATCTCTCTCTGTTATAATTTGGCTGGATATTCCCCTCCCCGGCCTTGGTTTAGGAGGTCTCAAGGCTGATCCAGGCACCTGTTACTGAAGTGGTAATCTGCTTGTGGTGACCTCGCCACCTCAGTCTCCAGCATAAAATTCTGTTCTATATACATTTGGCTTTCCTGCCTTTAGCAAGTTAAACGTAATCAACTCCCAAGTAAATAGTAGGAAAAATTGAATAACTTTTGTTTCTGAACAGAGAAACTTGTACTTGTTTATGAAAATAGTGATTGTGGGATCCAGCAAGTTAAGTGACTTCTGAACTGCAGTTGACAATGTATAGGATTTTGTTCAACTCTTCTGTTTCTTAAACATTGTTATTAAATTGATTCCAACTGTGTCAAATGTCTGTAAAATAATTTTGGCAGTGTGTGGATTTATAAAATATAGTTTCATATAATTCAGAGCTTCTTATATTTCTGCGAGTCAAGGCATTCGTTTGCAAGACCAACTATTACAAAGCACTGTTAATATTTGCCTTTCCTTGCCCATTTATTTTAAAAAAGAATTTCAGAGTCAGAATCTAACAGTTTCTAATTCTTTGAAGTTCAGAAATCTCAGCATTTTCTCTACCTTTCCAAATGATACTCTGCCCATTTTTTTAAAAGTCTTTTTCAGTAGAGCGAGAACCACAGGACAGTGGTAGTAATTACTCAGATGACCCCTGGAGGATAACCGAGGAACAACGCGAGTATTATATCAACCAGTTCAAGTTCCTACAACCTGACTTGAACTCTTTCATTTCAGGTAATATTCATTGTATGCACAGCAAGGAACTGTGAACTAAAAGTCCTGGAAGGGGGAAAAAACCCACGCAAAGAACAAGTTTAATGGAAATGGCTTGAGGTGTTGCGTGTATTACCCTGAGATGTTTTGTTTTCTTGTTACGTGGGTTATTTTCTGTGTTAAAATGGATGCTCTAAAATATGTAACAGTGGGTTGGATCCTTTTATTCCCTGCTTGGAAGGGAGTTTCTGCTTGCACAGCTGACAGTTTTCACTGATTTTTTTAACCCCCTCCTTTTGAAGATTCCCCACATCGTTCCTGAGGGCCAACTGATTCCTAGGAGCAGTGAGAAGAGGAAAGATCCATACTGTGGAATTATGCTTATGGGCCTTAGGCTACAACCCAAGAAATACCGGGCATGATCCAGACAAAGTTTAAATCCCACTGAGTTCAATGTAAGAAATTTAAAAATAGGCTAAACTCCACATATTAATGACTATAGGGTTTTTTTAAAAAAAAATACTGCAATCTTGTGCAGAATTAGTCCAGTCTAAATCCACCGATTTCACTGTAAATTGCTTAACATTGCCGAATCATGCCCATAAGAAACACACAAGTATAGAAAACATGTTACATCGATTACAATAATTGTTTCATTATATAATCTATGCTTTTAACGTATTTTCATCAGATGGAAGAACGTAAAATTGTTTAGGTTTCCCTGTACGCTGCTTCTGCTTTGCTCGTTCAGTGCACTTATGATTCAAACACTCAGTCTCCGGACACCTGATCTCCTTCTAGGCCAATACTACTCAAGAGACCATGCATCTATGGGCCAGTACAGATATGCCTCTTTATTAGACTGTTTTATTTTCTGGCAAGGAAAAAAGGGATGCCTCTCCAAGAGGAAGTAGGTGGAAGTAAACGGTATCTCTTTCTTTGCTAGAAATGTGTGTTAAGACAAGGGCTGGAACAGAGACCTCTAGAGGTTGGAGGAGGCTTCAATACCTATGGCAATTCATTAAAAATTTAACGTGCAAACCATACTCCTCTCTGCCCTTCATCTGACTGTTTCTGCAAGCTTCTCCGCGTGGTAACCATACTGCCACAAGCCCATCAGTATACTTTTTTTGCTTAGCTGGGAAACTTAGGAGGAGTCCTGCTGGATCACACCATCGGTCTATTCAGTCCAGCATTCTGTTTCAGACAGAGGGTGACTTGCTCTGGTGGACCAAGAACAGGGTGAAAAGATGAAGGCCTCCCCTGGTGCTGTCTCTTCACGCTGGTATTCAGAGTTTAGATGCCTCTGTTTGTCGAGATACTCTTGAGTCACCACGGCTTCTAGCCCATGTCGTCGGTGCTTGCGTCCATCACTGCATTCATTGGCAATAAATTCCACAGGTTAATTACTTATTGAATAAAGAAGTATTTCCTTCGTCTCTCCTAAACCTATTGCCCGGCAACTTTGTTTGGTGCTGTTAATATCTAGCGTCACAGAAGGGGGGGGGGGGAAGCTCTTGTTATCCACATTTTCCACCCCATGCATAATTTCATAATCCTCTTATCATGTTCCTTTTCTTTTTTCCACTAAAATGAGAAGCCCCTTTAGCCATTCCTCGTATTAAATGTGTTGTAGCCTCTTAGCCATTTTGGATGTCTTCTTCAGCACTTTTGCCTGTGCTGCACTATTCTTTTTGAGACACGGTGATCAGAACTGCACACAGTGTTTATTTATTTATTATTATTTATTAATTAAACTTATACCCCGCTCTCTCCACCCAAGGGCAGACTCAGAGCGGCTCACAACAGAGATTAAAATGACAATCAGTTTAAAATAAACGGTCAGACATTAAAACATCCAATACATCCAAACATGTTCCAAATGAAGCTATGTTGTAGTTCTATGCAAGGGCATTACAATACTGGCAGTTTTATTTTCCATCTTTTTCCTGACAAGGGAGTTTGCTTTTTGCACTGCTACTATGCAGTGCGACATTTTCATTGAGCTGTCCACTATAACCCGAAGATCTCTTTCAATCTCAGTCTCAGCCAGTTCAGACCCCATCAACATATATTTAAAGGTAGGATTTATTTTTTGTTCCAGTGTTCGTCACTTTACAAATACTGAACATTTGTCATGTTGTTGTGTACTCATGCAGTTTAGAGAGATCCTGCTGTTCTTCACAATCCACCTTGGTTTGCATTATCCTGAATAATTTGGTATCTTCTGCAAACCTGGTCACTGCACTGCTCACCCCCCAATTCCCATAATTTATGAACACATTTAATGGCCCCATTCCCAATATTAATCCTTGTGGGTCTTCACTGCTGACTTCTCCTCATTGCAAGAACTATCCATTTATTCCACCTCTCTGCTTCCTGTTGTTCAACCACTTTTTAATCCAGAAGAGGATTTGTTTTCTTCTGCCACCAATGCTAAGTTGTTTTAGAGGTCTTTGGTGAGGTACTTTGTCAAAAGCCTTTTCAAAGTCCAAGAACATAATGACTACCAAGGTCATCCATATCCCTGGGCTTCTTAACCTGCTCAAAGAACTGCAACATTTGGTGATGCAAGATTTCCATTTATAGAAGATAGGTTTATTATTGCCTCAGCAGCCTTTTTAATAACTATGCTTTAATGAGCAGGAAGCTGCAAAGTCTTATGGGGTGAATTTTCCCCTCCCCCACTATTTCTTCTTTCCCTTCCTTGAAAGCTCCCATAGCCTCACCCCCCTTTCCTGCCTTCTCTCCTTCCCATATACCAGCCAACCTACCTATATTTTCAGTTTTCCACCCACCCATACCCAGGCAGCCTCTATTTGGGAAAAGTAAGGTTGGGTTGCATGATCTCAGTTGCAAGTGTGGACCCAGTTGAACAGTGGGGAACCTGCAAGGACTTGCAAAGGGCACCTACTTTCCCCTGTCTCGACCTCTCCACACCATTTCCTCTTCCCCTCCTCCTGGCAACCCCCATATCGTCATCCTTCTCTGCCTCCTTCTCTCCTTCCCACCTACCCACCAATCTTTTATCTGCCCCTCCATCTTCAGCTATATTATTTATTTACTCCATTTATAGTCCACTTTTCTCCATATTGGGGGTTCAGAGCACCTTACTTCATTCTCCTCTTCTCCATTTTATTATCAGAAGAACTCTTAAGAATGAGGTCAGACTGGGAGTGAAAAATTTTGGGGAAGGGCCGCTCCCTCAGCCCGCACTAGTCACACCCCCAAAATAAAGAGGTGTCAGCTAGGCTGCCATAAATAAAAGGTGGGGGTAAAGAGAGTGGCCGCTACAAAGAGAAGGGGGGGAAGGCTGTTGACACTGGAATGTTACTTTCGATTCTCCTCTGGCATTTGTCTCTGTTTAGACTCTCCTCTAGCATTTGTCCCTGTTTACATAAGATCTCGAGTTTCTCTTACGAGTTTCCTGCTTGGAAGTAAAAGCCGTTATTTTCCATGTGAGGGTAACGCGGCATTCATTGGCTTGTAGCCATCTGACACCCCAGTTTGAACCCCGTATAAAATCCCTTTCCCGCTTTCCCCCTTTAGTCTTAACACAGATAGTGTTTAGAGAAGTATAGTAAACTGACTGCAATAAACTGATCCTGCTTAATGGAACGTTGTGAGTGCTGATTACTAGAGACTCTTCTGAATGGAGGGAGAGAAGAGGCTGTCTGATTGACCCTGCCTCTCCCTCCCCAAAGCAGACATGGAAGGAGGGAAGAAGCAGCAGCCTGCCTAACCAGTTGGCCTGGTGCTGCTTTCCTTGCCTTAAGCAGGGCTTGTGCAGGCTGTGCATTGTCTCCCTAATCTCAGCTGGACATCTCCCTCATCTTGTGGGGGCTCGGGTGGACTGAGCCAGGCGCCACGCTCTGCCTTCCCTTGCCTTGCATGGGGCTTGACCTGGCTGGGGTGGGCACTGCCCTCTGCCTTACCTTACCTTGCATGGAGTTTGGCCAGGTGCTACCCTCTGCCCACCTCACAGTAGGCCAGGTACTGGCTCTGCCCTGCCAGGCCAGCTGCTACTGTCTACCCCACTTTGCGTGGAGCCTGTTTGGGCTGGGGCGCTGTTATCTGCCCTGCCCTCAGTGGGACCTGGCTGGGCCAGGTGCCATCTGCCTTGCCTCACCTCATGCTAGATCATTTTATCTTTAATAACAGTTTGTATTATTTTACATGCAACAGATGCTAGGCTAACTGGCCTGTAATTCCCTGTGTCCCCTCTGGGCCCGTTTTTAGAAACCAGTGTAACGTTTGCTACTTTCCAGTCCTCCAGCACTATAGATGTGAAGAGTTCTGTTAATGTCTGCAGAATCCCTAGTCTGGGTTATCATTCCTAATTTGAAGTCTTCTGCCAGAATTTACAGAGCTCAGTACATTTGAGCCTTCAGCTTTTATTAAGTGGATAGTGGGGTTTTTTTAACAATTTTATTTTTATTGTAAACCACCTTGAGTTTAATAAGGGAGAAAGGTGGCTAATAAATGTTTTAAATAAATAGTGTAAAATCATGGCAGATGGACGTTCAGTTAATCCTGTTTTTCTGGTGATGCTGATATTGCCAAGGATGGTTCATAGATTTTGAAACTATAAATGCAGCTCTTCTGGCCTTCCCCTTTCTGCAGCAACCTGTGGTCTCTGATAAACTGATGCTGGGATTGGGGAAGTCTTGTGGACAAAATGCCGCAAGGCACAGCAAGGTTGCAGCAAGAAGAGAGAACTGGGTGAATTTTTTCTTCGTCTGTCTTGCATGAATGGAAATCTTGCTCAGTTGCACTTTCGCCACCACCGGCAGAAGGTGGGAGTTATTTCACCTGGTTTCTCTTCCTCAGTGCAGACTCCCACACCATGTGGAATTTTTTCCACAAAATTCTCCTAAACCTCAGCATCAACTTTTTGAAGATTGCAGGGAGAAGGGGTAAGTGGTAGAGATCTACAACTGCTAGGGTTGCCAGGTCCTTTCTGCAGCCGGCAGAGGGCTCCTAGGTCCATTCCAGGATCTTCAAGTCAACACGTTATCGGTATTGGGGGGGGGGGATGATGCTCTAGTTTTTGGGCAAAACTCTATGGTCTGTAGTCAATTTTACCATAGAGCTTTGCCCAAAAAATAGAATATTGCTGTGCAATGTCAGTGATGTGATGACGTCACTTCCGGGTGATGTCATCCCATCACCTTTCAGGCCAGTTAGGGGCGGGCTTTCCCCCTGCCGGCCAGCTGGGCATCAGGGGGAAGCACCCTGCAAAAGCAGGGGTACCCCCACTGCGGCGAGGTCTGGCAATCCTAACAATTCCTCTCCACTTGAAATTATGCTTAACAGTTTGTAGGAATGAAGCTATGAAATTTTAACCTCAAGTCAATCTGATTTTTATTGTTACCCTTTGCATTTATATTGTTTTCCTGCACTATATACTGAAATTTAAATATTGCGATCTAGAACAATAGTAGATAAAAATAGTTCAGAGGATTTTGCTGCTGCTTTAAGAAGAGAATGTGGTTCAGACTTTTTGGGCATGCAGCTGCGCATGCTTCTGTACTATTAATTTTAAGGATTATGCATCTTTTTTGTTCCATTCCAAGAAATTGTTTTTAGGCATGTTACTTCATGTTTTCAATTCTCTGAGCAACAGAGGATTCTAAATACAAGAAAGGAAAAAATAACTTATGGAATTATGCTTCTTGGCTAGGTCAGAAGTTAAATTTAGGAGGATATTACAAATTCAAAACATTCAGCCTAAGTTGCACACTTACAGTTTAGAGTTTCTTTCACTATTGCCAAGAGAATGTTTATTTTTTTTTAATTTAAGCATTTTAAAACTTTAATACTATATCCCCCCGAGGAAAAAGTACAGCATTTACATATCAGAAAATATCAGAAAAGGGGAGAAAAAGGAGAGTCTTACTTATATCTGCCAAGAGAATGTTTAGAAAATTAAATCATTGGTGAGAGATGTTGTTAGTACATGATAGCCAAATTTTTGGATGTAATTATTAATCGTGTTGAAAAGGAGAGGCCAAGCTAGAAATTAGACTAGATTCTGTTGACAAAATACAGGAGGTGTCTTTATGGCTGAGGGCGGTGTGGGAATCAGCGCTGACTTAAGGAGATACAGGGCAAGTAAAAGCAGTTACCTGAACAAGGTTCAGTGAAGTCCATTGTCTCCTTTAAAGGAGTCCTAACACATGCTGGGGCCTTTGTATGCCAGCAATCCCTTGTTTACAGAGACATCAAGGCTATCTTGAAACCCTGGATCATTGCAGACCTATCATTTAACTCCAGTTAACATTATGAGCTTTTCCATGTTCTCATTTTCCTTGCTTGTAAGTCCCTGGTTCTTGGTGGGTGGCAGTTCTTTTCTCTCTAGTGGTTTTGCTCCCTCTGGTGGTCAATTTGATGTCATACAAGTTTACATCCAGCATATCTCCCTGCAGATCTAAACTGCAGGTTTTTATGCCAGACATAAACTAGTGTGATATCTAATTGACCACTAGAGGGAACAACCCCTCCCCCCCCCCCCCCCCCCCCCGAAACAGGAATTTACAAGTGAGGAAAATGAGAATGAGGAAAAACCCTATGTTTTGTTGCCTTAACTCTGATTACGATCCCAGACATACCTGAAAGCTCTGCCAAACTAAGCCCTTCCCCCAGATGGCCTCTATGAGGACTCACTGGAATTCCTAAAGAGGAGGAGAAACTGCCTTAACCACGGTTTGCTTGGGGTAGATGCAAACTTAACAATGGTTAATGCAAAATGTATTTGGCAAAGCATCACCAAAGCACATCCCAAATTGTAGTCAATTCTTAATAATGATTTGGTGGTCAGATACAATGTTTAGCCATGCTTAAGGAAAACATCCATGCATAGTGAAGCCTTATGTCTGCATGGAAGCCTGTAACTCTGACAGTTGCTTAAAATTTGCCAGTTGCTTAAATATTTGGGAGTTTGTGGAGCTTTCTTCCAGAGCAGTCCTTTCTGTAAATACACTGAAGCCATTAAACTGACTTGACTCTAACCTATCAGAAGTCACATGGATGATAATCACGTCATGTAGGAAAGATTGGTAATAACTAGGGTTGCCAGCTCTGGGTTGGGAAATACCTGGAAATTTGGGGGATGGAGCCTGAGGAGTGCAGGGTTGGGGAAGAGGGATTTCAGTGGGATATACTGCCACAGAGTCCACCTTCCAAAGCAGCTATTTTCTCCAGGTGAACCGATCTCTGTCACCTGGAGATAAATTGTAATCCCAGGAGATCTCCAGCCACCACCTAGAGGTTTCAACCAATGATCCCTCTAAGCTGTGGAGTATTGTGTGCAAAAATTATACTTTGTGAGCTACTGACATTAAAGTTGTGAGCAAGCGATTTGGCTACTGCATAAATTGATTTGCTCTGGAGCCATCCTTCCAAGACAAAAATGTGTGAGCTGGAGGCTAAAAAAGGGTGAGCTGGCTCACACTAACTCAGCTTAGAGGGAACACTGGTGGCAGCCCTAGTAATAACAGACAGATGATTTCACACTTAATCTGTCTACTGTGGCAAGAACTGCACAATTTTCAGGGCTCAAGCATGTTTTTAAAAATAACCAGTTACTTCAAATTAATGCAAATTGCAATCAATACGCTATTATTTCATTGTTTGATGAGCCTTTATTCTTGACAGGTTCAGTGGCTAAGAACTTCTTCACAAAATCCAAGCTGCCCATCCCTGAACTTTCACACATATGGTAATTACTGTTTTATAATTCATAATAATGTTACTGGGCCTTTTTAAAAACTGCTGTGGTGCTGAAAAGAAATCACAGCAATTGCTCGCATCAGAATCACTTTGAGGTCCAAGCACAGCAGGAGGTATGTTGATTTTCCTTTCATGTTATTTTTATAGAACTACTGTCCCTTCTCAGAAGGACTAGAGAGATTTGAACAGTAATATAAACTTGGAGGGTTTCCGAAGACCATCTTAAAGAACATAATTAGCACAACAGGGTGCTGGATAGTTTTGCAAAGAGAGTTCAGATAAACACAGATTTGGAATAGTTAAGGACTTCATAAGCATCAGTTCTGGCTGTCCTCATCAGATGAAAGCTAATTAGTTCCTAACTTTTCAAATACGTACAGCTGCATAATTTATCAACCCTTACTAATGAGACCTGACCCTGATTTTAATTAGTTGGTTTAGATAACGTTGCAGATGGCCTGATACGACGTAACTTTTTCATGAATCTTACCAAACTTCTAAATTTGTAAGGTGAAGCAGCTGGTTACTAGATGTATAAATAAACAGGACTTGTATGAATGTACCATAAAAATGTACTGGAATAAAACTGCCTTAGTTTCATGAAGTAGATTTTAAAGATCCAACTTAAATATCTGTTAAAATGACAAAATCTATGGTGGGAAAACCCATCTGTCCTACAAGACACACATAATATGCACACAAGGAGAAGGTGGTTTTATTTCAGTTATGCTCTGTCTTATTTACAGGGAACTTAGTGATGTAGACTGTGATGGAGCATTGACATTATTGGAATTCTGTGCTGCCTTTCACCTTGTGGTTGCTCGGAAAAATGGTTATCTTCTGCCAGACACTTTGCCGGAGACTCTGATGCCTGATTATCTTCAAGCAGGTAATACCTCAGTCCTTTTTTTTTTTTTTTTTTTTTGAGAAAGTTAGACTTAGTTGATTAAAATAGCCTGTTAATAAAAGTCTAATTTTAGCGCCAGTGGTGAGAAAAGAGCTCTGAAATTCCTGGTTTTTAATGGGGTTTAAATGACAGGCATGATAGAAACAGCAGGGGAAAAAACCAGCACAAAATGTTTGGTAGCCTTGACAAATGTACTGATGATGCATTTCTCCTGAGAATTTATTGAAGGTATGAGCTTGGGATCTGTGGTATAACTAGATGCTGAAGGATTTAGAAATATATATTTGTAACAAGCCTAGCAGCATTCCTGACTTACTCCATGCTATGTGAGCACAATGTCCAGGTGCACAGTAGAACACAGATTACAGGGAAGGGAACATACATTGAATTTAGGGAGCTAGACGCAGCTTTAAGGAGGAAAGGTTTCAGCCAAATGGGGAGGTGGAGTTCTCCACCATAACCTTCTCTGTTGGAACAAAATGTCATTGAAGGAAAAGTGATGTCAGACCTATAGAAGAACGTGTTATAAAATATCTAAAACAGAATTAAAAGAAGAAAGTATAGCAGCTGGGCCTGCTTTATTGATGACCACTTCTGAACTTGATAGTTTCAGAGTATGATCTTATGCAGAATTAGGGGCTTCTAAACCCACTGACTTTTATGGAGTTAGAAGGGTGTACCTTTGCTTTAGAACACACCACTAACTGTTGCAATGTTTTTACTAACCTTGCAGTTCTAACCAAATATAATGCCTTTTGGAACTTGCAGCAGCAGTATGGAAGTCAGTTTTGGTGGATCTATTTCATGTTGCCGCTATAACTTTTAGAGGCCCCTTTCAACAGTCGAGTCTATTTTGATTAACTTAGTGCCCGCTGTAAGTTTATGCTGGATTTGTGGACATAAAAATAAATGTTTTTAAAGTACAACGTCCTCTTTGACAAAGAGAGTATGATTTAGGATTATGATCTTCAGGGAACATCCAGACAGGGTCCCACATTTTCATTTTAATGCTGTCGTAGGTGTTTGGAAAGGCATGTTCTTCTCAGGATGCTGAAGAAAAAGAATCATTGGATTCCACCCCCCCCCCCCCAAGTTAGAACAAACTGGTTGTGCCTTAATTCTTTCTCTACTCCCTGTACCTGGGTGCTGTACCTCACACAATATGTTTTAGTGTTTAACAAATATGAACAGAACAGTATGTCAAAGTACAAAATATAAGTCTAGTCCTCTTCTATGAAAGCATTGCTTCACATGCAGTGTGGAATGCTGGGAATTTGGAAGATGGGGCTGTACGGAAAATTGTGTTAACACAAAGACTTGCATGCATCTCCGTCTTTTTTTTGCAGCTTCCCTTAAGCCTAAATGTGACTGTTCTTATTCAGAATCATTGTCAGTAGGTCAACAAACAAGAGACTTCAGTAGGACTGAGGTAAAAATTTAATCTAGTAGGTGAGAGGAATTTCTGAAAGCTCTTAGTTGCTTTGCGTACCATTTGTTCTTGCTGCATAAGTGTCACTCATTGTATGTCAGTATCAACTTTAAAAGTTGTAACGCCATTTGGCAAACTATACATTAAGCTAACATACAAATCAGACCAGTGCTTGGCATCTCTACTATGAATGGCAACAGTTCTTCAAGATTTCTGGGAGACAGAGGTTTCTTCCAAATAACTACTTAATATCTCTTTTTTAAACTGAAGATGAACCCAAGATATTCTGCATACAAATAGTTTGCTGAAGCACAACACTAATGTGCAGGATGAGGAAAACATTGTAGTGGAACCATTTTGGAGTCTTTGAATCCTGAGTAGTACTAACTTAACTGTTTGGTGGCTTACTGTTATCTTCAACATGTTGCACTCCACCTCCTAGTTTGTTGTTCAGCGTATGAGTAAAAGTAATCTGTCAGTGGTTATATAGCAACCCCTGGTATGCCTTCCAAATAGTGGCTTGATATGTTATCTTCCTTGATCCACACCAGAAGCAGGGCTGTAGTTCATTCTTTCAAACCCAGACACTGAGGTCTTCCACCAGAGCGCCTTCTGACCCCACTACCAGTGACTACCAGCAGCCACACATCGACACTTGCTGCTGTACTGTGCAGATTCCCAGCCTTGCTGTTCAGTGGACTCACACCATGAAGCAGGCATGAGAGGTTGCCAGTTGTATGTGTGCTGCTACTGTCCAAAGCTGCCCCCCTCCTCCCCTCTCTACTGGAGCCACCTGTGGCCAGCAGAGACAAGGGCCACTTGGAGCAGCAATAAAATTATGCAAAAGAAATAAAACACGCCAGTATCATCTTCTCTATTTAAGATGTGTTTATCCTGTAAGCATACTTAAGCTGGCAGGTGGACATAGCAGGGTTTTTGGCACTTGACCGAACAGGTTGCCTACCCTGGTTATAGAGGAACTCTGCTCAAACAACATCTTCCTGTTTGTCCTCATTGAGGAGAACTGCTATGTGTTTGGAGGAGATTGGGTCATACAGATAATCACTTGACATGGAAGTATTCTGGGCTCTTTGAGCCCAAGGGTCTGCATGTATGTAAACTGAAGCAGGAGAGGGAAATTGCTTTAGAGCTTCCTCTAGCAAGGGATGCACAGGATAGGGTTTGCATGGGCCCCATGAACAGGACATACTTCCTGGTTGAGAGTGGGGAAGCAGGAATGTTGGGGAGATGGCAGGCAGGCATAAGACTGGGAGAGTGCTGTTTTAGGGCAACACTGAGTTCCTAATAGGGAAAAATGAGTAAACACAGGTTCAGGTTAAGTATGGGACTAGCTGTATGTTAGCATACCTCCAAGAGTATGTAGTGCCTATCTATCTGTCATACAGCAACTGGGTGAGGAGGCGAGTCTTTTTCATTTTCTCTCCTTTTTGGGATAAATGGATAAAATGGATAAATGGATAAAAAAACTTCTGGCCTTAGAAGTCTCATCTCAGTCATAATTAGTGATAAATTCTACCTTAAAATTCATTAAGATCTGCTTAATTTCTACTAAGTATTTGTACGCTGAAGCATGGAGTTGCCTCTAGTATTTGAAATACAGCTGGAAGTTGTGATGAGATTTTCTCACTAAAGAGATTGATCTGTAATTCTCTCTCTCTGTCTTTGTCTCTTCTAAAATAATCAGTTGGAAACTGTCCGTGAGCATCCAAACAACTCGGAGCCATTGATTCTCTTTGAGACAACTTCTGTTGAGCCAGTTGGTGACCATTTATTTTTTTAATATTCATATGTTCTATTGATTCATCTGCAGTTCTGAGTTGGGTCTTCTCTCTAGTCTACTTAGGTCCTCTTGAGTTGGATCATCTTTTCCAGTTTTGGGGTGCTGCTGGGTCTGGTGTCATAGCATTGAACAAATTTTACAGTAATTGATATTTTACAGCTGTGAGGCTCCTGATTTTCAGAATCATTGGGGGCATAGATAGAACACAGGGATTATTTTAAAAAAGTCATTAGTTCTCAGGGACAGTTATTTTAAGAAATAGTTATGCCAATAAAAGTTGATTATAATTATTTTGAGAAATTACAATGTCCTGGCTATGATCTGGGCACAGATGAGTTAGTTTTGAACATGCACCAACATAATGAATGCTGCTGACTGTTCAGGCTAAATAGCAGATGCCCTTGAAATGTAGTGGTGGTGTGGTTACCTACAAAATTTATATTCTGCCTTTCTGCCCTCTAACAGATTAAAAACAAACATAATAAAAACTAACCTGAAAAACTATTAAAACCAACCGAAAACACATCGTTAAAACAATCAAGCTAAAATACACATACAAAAACATTAACACAACAATTAAAGCATGGGGCAGGAAGGATGGATCCATGAGGGAATGCCAGATGAAACAAATATGTATTCACCCACTGGTGGAAGATGGCAACAGAAGAGGACAGGCAAGTCTCCCTGGGGAGGGAGTTCCAGAGTTTTGGTGCCATGATCCTGAAGGCTGCCTCCTAGGTTGCTATTCCTCTATCTCAGAAGATGGGGGCACCCAAAGCAGGGTGACCTTAGTAGTTGGGTAGGTTTGAAAGGGAGGAAGCTGTCTTTCAGGTATGCTGGTCTCAAGGCCATATAGGTCTGTAAAGTTCCATAACAGTCCTTTGTATAGTGCTGAGAAACCGATCGGGAGCCAGTGTAAATGGGCCAAGAGTGGAGTGATGTTGTCCCTATAGCCTACTCCAGTCAACATCTTGGCTGCAACACTGCACCAGTTGAAGTATCAGAACACTTTTCAAGGGCAGCCCTATGTAGAGTAAATTGGAATAATCTAATCTAAATGTAACCAGAGCACAGTCAGGACTGTGGGGGAATATGTTACTTCTCCACTAAGCTTGACATTCTGCCCACCAACCGGAAAGGTGCAAAAGGTAACACAATGCATAAGTTAAGCTGTGACTGATTTTAACTGAACTATGATCCACCCTTGACTATGGAACATATGTAAACTAAGCAACCCAATACGAATAGCTGTCTATGTTGGATGCAGTCAATTGCTTGGGCTTGGAGGTTTCAGAATGCTGTGCTGTTTGAATGGCAGTCAGATAGCCGATTACAACCTGCTGGGGGCACAACCCCAAATGAAACCATTTAAATAGCTCTTGATTTTTTAAAACATTTTTTTTTCAAATATCAAATAATCCTTGAGTTACATGAATCATATGAACAGTGCAATTGCCTGCCCCATGCCTGAACAATTTTGAAAAAGTTTTAAATCCATAATTATGTCAAAGGCTGACCTCTCTTTACTGTACCACTCACATGCAAACAATTGCATACAGCAGACTGTCTGTCAGTGAATAGTAAACAGGCATTCCTTGTCAGCAAGTCTGCCTACTTTATTCATTCTTTGGGGTCAGGATGTTGTACTCCTAGTTTTGAATCCAAACTGATACCATTTTACTTTTCAGAATCCACTTTATTTGCTTGTATGCTTTGCATTTCTCCATTTCTGTCAGCCTGTAAACTCAAAACTTCTCATACATTGCTTGTTATTTTATTGGTTTCTATGTCTTCACAAACTACTGCTCTTCTCTTCTCTGTGTGAAGGAGACGTCTCTTGGAGATGCATCTGATACAATTGCCCTGACACAGGATGCAATTAATGATGACAAACAAGGTACAATACCAAGCTGTTGTCTCTTAATTAATTTGGTTTCAAGTCGTAAGCGATATTTTATACAGTTCCCTTTGGCTGAGAAAATCAATATTGTCTGAGTCAGTCATGCAGCAGTATCAGTCTGGGTAGGCAAAACAAATGAGACTTCTCACTAGATGCAGACAGAAGAACAAAATTGATGGGAACCATAACACTGTGTATAGGTATATGTATAACTTTGGTCATTCAAATACAAGTTTTAATGGACCGATGTTTGCAAGTGGGCATCACGTTTCATTTCTTCTATAGAGCAGAATTTTGACCAATGTCAACAGACATTTGCACACTTGGAGTAGAACTGTATGGTATATTTCTAAGCATCCCTTCATACTTGTCTGCCTGGTAACATGAATGCAGGAGTGTCTGCTTGGGAATATTTATAGTGTATGATTGATAGGAGGGAGGGGACAAGCCTTTCTGTAGCTGCAGATGCTCCTACCTGTCACACATATCCCAGTTGGGAGAAAAATAATTATTTAAAGGGGGGGGGCTGTGAGGAAATCCTGTTTTCCCCTCTCCATTTGTTCTGGCACTCTCTGCTTACTTCTTATTTACATACCTTTTCAGTTTGTTCTTCACATGGCTGGCACTTTCCCTCCCATGTCCCTCCTCCTCACAGCCCCAGCAAACTCTTCTCCCTTCCTTCACTTCATGTCTTCCTGAAATGCTGAATCTCATGAGACTGTATTCTGAGATTTGGACCACCATTTTGGGGTTGTAGGCAACCTCACAGTACATTGCAGAGGCCTTCTGCCTTACATATACTATTTGGTGGGATTTGCTGGTCAATGACCTTTCCCCAAGCATTGGGAGAAACCACATTCACCTGATGGGCCCTTAGCTCATTGGCAAATTTTGTATAGGCAATGTTGAGGTCTTGTGGCATCATCTCACAAGTACAAAATGGCAGCTGAAGTCTTGTGGCATTGTCTCAAGTACTTTGCTGATATCTGGGTTTCTTTTTATTAACTGTGGATAACTGTGCATATGAAGACATTGATTCTTTGTTCTGTTTTGGTTTTGCCCTCCCTATTTTTAGTTTTAAGATTTTCCTACAAACCTAGTGGTTCCCCCAGGTTTGCAAAAACATCTGGCCCCACTGAGCAAGATCAGTCTGCATAGTGGAGACAGCAGGGAAACTGGATCTGTGATATGGTTGAGGGAGGGCATTTGCTAGGAAGAACTGGATGGGGCAGGGTTTAAGCAACCCCATTTACATGTTTTCACTTGTAATTTCTATGTCCTCACATTAGCAACATATGGATGGGAACTGTGTTTTCCACATAAAGAGTAGTTCCTCCTTTACGTTGCTTAGCTGCTGAATATGAATTAGAATACACTGAGGAACCCATTTAAAAGCTTGGCTAGCCACCTGGAGGTTGCTTTTTCCTAAAAGCTTCCCAAGCAGATGGGATCATGTTTAAATGACCAAGTTGCATGAGTGGTGGTTCACCACAGGTCTGTTCCATGGGATCAGCACCTGAATAATTGTCCTGTCCCCACATAGTTGGATCTTTCTAAATATTATCCACACTCACAGAAAAGTAGGTCCCATGTAGGTAGGATGATTTTTAAAGGGGCCTAACAAATAGTCATTTTTCTATGCTCTTTTGTCAGAGTTTCTTTAGATAATTGTACTGTGGCAGCAATATCAGAGTACAAGATATGCACACATAATGCTTTAAAATATTCAGAAACAGAAGCATTATCTCAGTCCTTCCCCAGCAAACATCTTCAGCTAAAGGGACATGTGCCTAATTGTACACATTTGCATGCTGCATTCTGTTAGTTATTGAAATGAATGCTCTTTTTTGAATATGTTTAAGATAAATGTATTTGGTAAAGAACTAAAATTTTATTTACTTATGCCAACCTGAC
Organism: Lepidodactylus listeri; assembly: GCA_029233225.1. Taxonomy (NCBI): domain Eukaryota; kingdom Metazoa; phylum Chordata; class Lepidosauria; order Squamata; family Gekkonidae; genus Lepidodactylus; species Lepidodactylus listeri. Next base: position 78,166,608 of record JARCFY010000001.1, read on the forward strand.
ATGGATGCTTAATGTTTCCCTACTTCTATGTTTAGTACTGAGTATGGATATATAACATGATTTTAACCGTGAAGTAATTCCTACAAAAAATGGTTCTACTTAAGGTAATTTTTAAATGGCTGGAGGCAGGAGAAGGAATGATTTGCAACCCCCCCCCCCCCAAATATCTTTCTGGGCCCTGAACTGAATAGCCCAAGACAGCCTGATCTTGGAAGCTAAGCAGGGTCAGTCCTGGTCAGTATTTGGAATGGGAAGACCACCAAGAAATACCAGGGTCACTAAGCAGAGGCAGGCAATGGCAAACCACCTCTAAACTTGCCTTGAAAACCCTACAGGGTCGCCATGTCGGTTGCAACTTGACGTTAAAAAAAATCTAGCTGTACAAAAATAGGATTATTTTCCTTTGTCGAAATGGTCACCCTACTCCCTGCATGTGTTTTCCTCTACAGTTCTTTTAACAACAGCTTAACAAGCAGTCGTCTCTGTAGGATTTTAAAGAGACTCAGGAGGTCAGATTTTAAGTGAACCGAGACTCTTGTGAGACACCTAGAATTTCATCTCTCAAACAAGTGCCTTGGAAATGCAATTCTTGTACAAAAAAGCAGGATTTGTCAAAGTTAAACACAATAAGTTTATTTTTGTTAAATATGTAAATCTATCTTAAAACAAGTGTTAATGTTTTCACTAAATTTCTGCTGACTTGCTCCCATGTTTCCAAAAAAAATTGCATCTCTACTTGTAACTTATAAAGAAAGTAGTTAATAGATCTGTTAGGGTATTGCTGACAACAAATATTTCATGAAGTTAGGTGTAAGCTTGGTGATATGGGACAATATTAACAGTAGTAATGGAGAGCCACTGTGGCTCTGTGTAAGAAGTATGTAAGTGAATTCTCCCTTCCAAGAGGATAGATTTAGGGCCCATTTAGATGACAAAATTGGACTGTGTGCATCCCAGCAAAGTTTATCATGTCATTGCTTAGTTTCTTTTGTTCACAATCTATCCAGCTCACAAGTCAGGCCATGTTCTGCTATAGAACTTCCAGAACTGGACAGAGAAGTGGAACAATAAACATTAATTAGCAAACACTGCATGTGCTGGGGGGGGGGGGACGACCCACATGCACAACCAGTGCTCAGTGCTGTGTATGTATTGTTCCATTCATGACATGTTCTAATTGTACCAATATAATTGGTAAAACATCTCTTATGCAACTGTTTTGGGCAAAACCTGATGCTCTCTTATTCCTTATTTGTTTTATGGCTCAAGCAAAACCATGAAGGAGGCAGGATTAAGAGAAGCCACTACATGTTGTAAGCTGTACTAAAGGGTCACAGGGTTAAATATGCCCTAGATACTAATCCCAGACATGTAACTGTACCCCCCTGGGAGAGGTGGCTGAATTCCAAGTGTCAAATGTACCATTCATAGCTGTTTTACAATTACTCTTTAGCTTAGCAAGACTCCCCAATAAGCACCTTCAGAATAAATTCTTCAGCCATAGTGCTTGATGGGTTATTCCTAGAAGCTATACATGTTAGATAGGCAAGTAGGTCTTTTCCAAAGTACTGGCACATGAATGGCTTAAGTTTTCACTGAAGATATGCTGTAGTCCAAAATCCTGTTGATTATTTACACTTATGATTGTTCAAGTATGACTCTTGACATCTGTAGTGACTATCCATTCATGGTTCTTTTTGGTAACAACAGATTCATTACTGGGGCTTCAAATGGGCATATCTGAAGAATTAATTTTCTGTATATTTTAATATATTTTGTGATCTTTAAAGAATGTATATTATTTTTATAAGTACACATAAAGCCATGCTTTGTAGGATCTCTGTACTTATTCATATCTATAATCAATACCAAATAACTTTTCACTTTTTGTTTTAAGGTATAAAAATTAGTGCATCAGCCCAGACAATACCAAAGGAATGTAAAGTATCTCAGCACTTGTCTGTTAAAACAGGTATGGAAATACACCACTTTGAAAACAAGCATTGTCCTGTTATGATCATGTAAATATTCTAAGCCAATTTACCAAGGGCCAATCCCATTTAACTCATTGGTACTTCCAAATAAAACTGTTTAGTAGCAGACTTGGTTATCAGAAATGTGAAAATCATGGTCATGATCTGAAATCCAGTTGATCTGAACAATTTCTTACATGGGCCATTAACAAGTGCAGATATATTTAAACAAAGTAGAATAATTTTGTTTGTTTGTTTGAGTGATTTTTATCCCACCCTATGCTGCAAGTGGGCTCAGGGTGGGTCACAACATACAAGGTACTGGACAAAAAAATAAAACAATTTAAAACCCTAAAGACAACTATTTCAAAAGTCCGACTGAATTACAAGATGGCAATTTAAAAAACTTGTGGTGTTTGAATAAATAGAGGTATGAAAGGTCCAGGTTCTCAGACTGGTAGGACCATCGCTGTTGGACACAGAGGGCTGCTTAAGCAGGAGGGGCCAAATTGGTTGAATGTCCACCACAACAACCAAAGGCCTGGCAGAATAACTCCATTTTATAGGCCTTGCGGAATTGTAAAAGATCCCACAGGGCCCTGATCTCCATTGGGAGCTCATTCCACCAGGCTGGGGCAAGGGCTGAAAATGCGGATGTGAGGCGGATGTCTTTTGGGGCAGGAATTTCCAGCAGATAGTGGTCTGCAGAGTGTAGAGCTCTTTGGGGCACATATGGGTAGAGGAGGTCCCGTAGATATGTTGGTCCCCGGCTGCATAGGGCTTTAAAAATTAAGACCAATACCTTGAAATGGATCTGGAATTCTATCAGCACAATCAGCGCAGCACTGGCCAAGTGTGCACCTGTGGAGACGTCACAGTAGGTTCACTGCCACATTTTGAACTAGCTGCAACTTCCGGATCAGGGTAGCCCCACGTAAATTGAGTTACAGTAGTCTAACCTGGAAGTGACCATTGCGTGGATCACTGTAGCCAAGTCATGGGAGGAAAGGCAGGGGACTAGTTGCTGAACTTGGAACTGAAATAGGTGGGGGGGAGATACAGTAGTAGCAATACCCTGGGCATTATTTATATAGCCAAGACCAGCACCTATGTAGTTGCCAAGGAGTCTGATATTTCCCACTATCGCTCTCTAGTGTGTTGTTATTCTGTCCCTGTAACATATCACATAGCATACCTGCATACCTTACCCAGCTGCAGGAAGGCAGCATTTGGATAAAAATATAGTCATCTGAAACGTTTATTGTATTGTGTAAGTTTTTTGTTACTTTTGTATCTTTTAGTTGCTCAAAGGAGCTCTAGATGGTACATGTTCTTAGGAGGCTTCTCATCCAGATACTGATTAGGCCAAGACATGATGAGTGTTTGATACAGAGTTGCATCAGGCATATTCAGTTGTTTCTTCTAAACATCTCTGGGGTTGGAAACAAGAAAGCTGGAAACTTGGAACTGAAGGATTATTTAGTTAGCAGAGTGTTCAAGGCCGCTAATGGAGCAGAGTCCATAGGGTTAGTGTGTGCTAACAAGAAACAAAGTTACACATGGAGCCTCTTTACCTTCCTAGAACTAATAGGAGTCCTTTATTGTAAGGAACTCCATTCTAGACAGGATTGAGTAGAGACAATATTCTGATCTAGTGTAAGTAGCTAGGATCAATGCTCCCTCTAAGCTGTGGAGTCTTGTGAGCAAAAATTCTACTTTGTGAGCTACTGGCACTAAAGTTGTGAGTGAGCGATTTGGTTACTGCATAAATTAGTTTGCTCTGGAGCCCATCCTTCCTGAGCTAAGACAAAAAAGTATGAGCCAGAGGCCAAAAAACTCTGAGCTAGCTCAAACTAACTCAGCTGGAAAACTGGCTAGGACAGATAGAGGTGCAGGAAGCATGACTTGCCCAAGATGGAGAAGCATAGCGTAGTGTGGAGAGGTGTCAAAGCCAGAAGGAAGGAAGATTCTTTGAGAGTAGCAATCTACACATCAAAGGGATAGCATCAGAGTAGTAGGGCTCCCGGATTTAAAGGGCCCGTGTGACCGCAGCCTCAATCTGTTCAATGCAAATAGAAAGTGTCTGCTCACTTGAAAGGAAGTTAAGGAACAGCACTTGTAAGTAATTGTGTGTATAATAGCAGTCACTGGCATACTTTACTTCTGTTGCTGAGAGGCTGTGTGTATTTTGTCATTATTTTTCAGTAACACTTCAAAGAACTGGGCATGACCCTACAGCACTGCACTGCTACTTCTCAGGCCTAGCAAACCCCAAGCATATCAGGGAGGTGAAACACAAACTGGATGTGATACCATTGATTGAGGCAATGGTGGCATTGGGCCTGATACCTCTTGGGAGGTGGTAAGGGCTGGCAGCTGCTAAGCCTATGTCAAAACTTAGGTGGTGAGGCTGTCAGTTTAGCTCCCTGTCAGTCAGAGAAAGAGGGGTGTTTTAAAGGAGTGAGGAGAGAGAAGAGGAACTGAATACCATGGACATCTTTGACTGAGGCCAGCTACTTCAGAGGTGGGCAGGACCTCTTGGTCAAGGATATATTGGACACAGGGGTTTCCTGCCCCAGTTGCTGACCCACACTTTCACTTACTCTTGGGAATATAACCACCTTTTGGTCTGTAGTTCTGTCACACAAACTCTCTGTCCTTGTGAGGAGCAGTTGCAAGTGTGTTGACTAGTACCAAGCAGTTCTAACAGTTGCTGGGTAGCTTTTGGCCTGCAAACACCAAAAATCTCCTGCATAGTTGGTTTGGCAACTGTTGCAGGTACCTATACCTCATGACAGCTTGCCTAAGTGTTGCCATGCATTTCCAGTGGCACCGCTTCATCAGTACCCAGCTGCCCTGATACTTCTGAGCTGGCTTCTGCTGAGAGCTGCAGCTAATCAGGGCCATGGAGCGTAGCGATAATTGATGAGCCATCAGATTGATCGTGAGGATTGTGGGCTGCACCATGTATGTTGGTAGACTGCGTGGTTCTCTGTTATTGGGGTGTGAAGGAGAAGCCTTGGGAAAGTGACTATCATGTAGAGAGGAGCTTATTGGCAAAATTACAGGGAGAAAACATATTCAAGTAGGTTTTCAATACCTTTCAAAAATCTCTTTAAAAAGGAGGTTGCTGTCAAAACATTCTCTTCATTTTGCAAAGAAGATGGCAGTTTATAAGAATGAGAATACCTTTATTAGAATAAAAAAGAATATGCACTATCATGATTGAGCTGCTAATTACTAGGCTTAGGAAGAAACTTCTACATGCAAAATAGTCTGTCCCATTTTATTCTGTTGCATCTTCTGTCTCCTCGTTCTTTTCTCATTTGACTGTCCAAGGTGTTCCTCTGAATAAGTTAGGCATAGCAATTTCTAACTCCCCATATTTTAATTCACTGAATAAACACAATCAAGTCCTAACATAACTTTGGCCATCTGATTTGGGGGGATGACAACAATTTTTTATAATTCAGGAATGGACCACCTATTGTTTATGTACCAGACTTGACTGCCATCTCCTGTTTTCTGGTCGGTGCTGGGAATTTCTAGGGATCTCATGCATTGGTTCTGATTACTTGGTTGCTAGAGTTCATGTAGTTTTGTAATTGCAAAATTCACTGTTCTTCACACGCTGAAAAAGAATGGCACCTGTGACTAGATATATTCAGAATAAAATAGAATCAAGAATAGGAAAAGACCCCAGTAGTGCTGTAAACAGACTGCATATTCATCATTAAGCATCATTGGTAATCGATACCGACTGCCTAAAAATGACCGTGACAAGCGATCTTTTGTTACAGTTGCTCAGGAATCGAACACTCTCAAAGCAAGACCAAGGTCCAGGTAAGCAACCTGAAAACTATGAAATCTTCATTTTTCTTGGTGTTCATCTACCTTTGCCTTTAATCTGTGACATGTTCTTTAAGCCAACTCTTTAGAAGCAGTGAGGTTATTTTTGCATTTTATGAACCCAGGTGTAAAAATATCTTGCCTTATGTACAAGATGGCAGTTCATGACAGATTTCATTGTTATATATAAATGGAGGTCAGCCTGCTATAGATTCACTGACCAGCTAGCAGGTCTGGGCCATCTAAAAATCAGGAGAGCTGTCAGCAATAGCTGGTATATCTGTGTGCCTAATGCCATTTTTGATGTGAACCAATTGCATATGCTGTTAGAGTGTAACTAGCATTCAGACCTGGGCAGATGTTTTGATAAATACAAACCAATAGAATGTTAGAAAATACTGTACAGAAAATGTACCTAAGTTGAGGTATTAGGAGTGGGAGGATGACTGAGAGGGAAAGAATATAAAAGAAATAAAGTAGTCCTTAGAATGAGCAAAATGATATGGAATACCCTTTGATATTCCAAGTATGATACTGAATATAATTAGTGGGTAAAAAGTCATACTTGAAGTTCATATGAAGAGAGCTCTGTGAGAAATCTCTAGTGATCTAAATTTTGATTACATATAGCACTTACTAAAAATAGAGTCAGTGGTGTTGTGTTCAGTACTGAGAACAGTTGTTAGCTTAGATTCAAAGTGTTCTGCACACACACCAGGGCTTTCCCACCATCCTTCCCAGTGGAGTCCCTGCACCACTGAAAAGCTATTCCCCAGGAACAAGGCAAATGAAGCAGCAGAGGGCTCTGCACCCTTGAGGGGGAAGGTAGTGGAGGATTTGGGGAGGGGTGCTGAAGTGCCTCAGATTGTACATGGGATACTTTGGATCCAAGCTGTTGTACAGAACACAAGAATAATGTTTCTGCTTTAAAGACTGTGAGATTTTTTTAAAAAAATACTGACTTTTCCCAGCCACCCACACGTGACTAGTCTTTAAGTGGAGTGATCTTAGTTACTGCTCAGTGGAAACATCGTTTATACAAGCAAAACATAAAATGCCTGAACCAGTCCAAACCAAGATGAAGCAAAGAGAAGAAGGATGGGTACAAAAAATCACTAAGAATGTGGTTTGCAGTAGAGAAAAGGGTGTTTACCAGGTGGTTCCAAAGGGGGTAACTCAGTTGTTCTGTTGTAGCAAAGTGGAAGTCCAGTGGCACCTTAATGACTAACAACATTTCATCTTCCGTCTTCAGTGCAGCCCCACATTGGGACTGTGATTGTGCAGGCCCAATGTGTGTCTGCACAGAAGACATCAATGAACATCAGTTACAGGTAAGTGCAACTTTATTTTATTCCAGCATGATTTTTTTGAAGAAGTGAGCTGTGACTTATGAAAGTTCATGCTGGATTAAATGTTGTTAATAGTTAATGTGCCACTGGACTTCTGTTCATTTTACCTGATTGTTCAGGGAATGATTTTGATTCCTGTGGGCTTCAGTAGCATTGCAGAGTAGCTACTTGTTAAATGCCTCTTTGTCACAGATAGTCCCTTGCCTGTACAAACAGTAGCAAGAAAATGAAGAGTTGCTTCGAGGTTTCTATTTGGGCCTCCAAAGCAATAGAATTCACTCTGCAGAGAATGTACACTTTTGTATATGTACTGGCTTTTTATAAAGTAATGCCATATAAGACATGCTTGTGAACTTACTCTTGCTGAATAGTTGCTGTCATTATGGACTGTGACTTTATGGATGGAGCTATTCTATGGAATTCTAAAATTGGTATTTTATGGGATCTTTTTTTTGTCTGCTTGTATGTTTTTTTAAAAGTATAATTACTTTAGTTACCGTAATTGTTTTTTTTTTTTAAATGAGACTGGCTAAATCCTTGTTCAGAAAAAGTAGCTTACCCACAAGCATGAAACTTAAATACTCTGCAGAACTTCAGAAGCAGGCCTATCCCCATCAGAGGTTTTTGGCAGGGTTGTGGACAGCTAATATGACTTTGTGGATGTGCGATCTTGTAAAATACCTTTTTAATATCAAACCATAATGTAAAGTATGTTTTTAATACTACCAGGATGAAAAAATTACATTTATTGTAAAATTCTTCCAAGTCAAATTAGTGTCCATTCTTTCCAGGGTAGTTTTGGTTTTAATCAGTTTTGGATTGGTGCCCAGGATAGATATTAGGATTTTTAAAAAAGAAATACATGAGTAGCTTGGTATCAAAATATAATGATAAAAGCAGCATGTGTTCTCAGTTTCTCTCTTGCTGCCTGTTTGTCAACAGCTGCTGCATACTTTCTCCATGTATTGGAAGTTTTTGCTGTTCTGTTCCAATTTTTTCTTGCCCTCATCTGTCATACATAATGTATTAGAGATGAATAGAGCCCCTCCATATTGTCAGTGCTCATTGGAGTAAAGACTGCAATCTTGCAGAGAAAAATATTATGATAACAACAGCAGGAAGCATGTTCTTTGCTTGTAGACTTATCCTTTCGTGTCATGTTGGTACATGCGTTCCACTTCCCCAAGCGGTGCAAAGATCCAGCGGTTTCTTGGTTCAGTTCTGAGCAGAGAGTGCTGGAGACTTAATGGCATTCTTGTAGTATTTATTCACTTTATTTACAAATATGTGAGGAGAGCACAGAAGAAGCCATAGGGGCACTCATACAGGTCAGCAGATTTGCTACTCCACATCAGATCCCCAGTGAGGGCCAAACTGCATGTTACTTTTGGGGGCAAGTGGGGCTGGGGTTTTAGACCCAACTCACTTTCCCCGCAGCCAAACATCAGCTGCAGGAAAGGGATTTGTGAAGTCTCAAAGAGCCCAGCTCTGCTTAGCAGGAGCCCCACACTGTCTTCCCTTGCGGAAATGGCCTTGGTAGAGATAGTTAGGTTACTTTGGAGATGTGCATGCTGGGAATGCTGTGCATCTCCAAAGTTGTACAAATAACACACTGCTGAGGCTGTTTCAGCTCGAGAAAACAATGCAGGGGGGAGGCGGGAAGCCCTCCCCCCCATGCCACAGTTCAGTGCAGAACTTGACTCCTGTGGACTTCAAGAATTCCTTCTCTTGCAGCTGCTGTGACTGCACACCCAACTGACTCATCCCTCCAGATAGGCAGGAAGCTGACCTCTTTTAAACCCTAATGGGTTCTTCAACAAAACAATTTTCTAGCTTTTAAGGACTTTTGAACAAGTATCACTGGTCTTGAAGATTTAGTATCCTCATTTTTTTGTCTTACGGAATAGACTGACCCACAGAGAAGCCACTTGCATCCAAACTTTAGGGGCTGTGTTCAATAAAAAGGAAAATATTTCTCTATCAAACTAATTTTCCAATACCTATTTACTTCAGTGCTTTACATTGGGTATTAAAAGCACTAGTAATTTTCCCCCTTTAATTTTGTCTTCTTTCCCCCGAGGTCTTATTCTAGCACATCTATTGAAGATGCAATGAAAAAGGGGGGAGAACCTCCAACTCCTCCACCAAGGCCACAGAAATCGCATTCCAGAGCGTCCTCCTTAGATCTAAACAGAATGTTCCAGCAAAATACACAAGGTAAAGTTACACAGTCATTTAAACCTGGTCCTTGCTTCCTCTTCCAACGTTTTAGTGACAATGTTTAAACACAGCTGAAGAAGATGGAACCCAAACATCTTCCCTCTACTTTGCACAGAAAATTAGGGCTTGTTCATACATGGAGAATTATTTTTTGATGGCTGTGATATTGAATGTGTGAATGAGATGAGTTGTTGCAGACCTAACACCGAGAACTCTCATATTGTTACCTAGTTGCAGTACACACAGATGTGAATCAGTCATTAGTTCTTCATCTTTCTAGTAGTGTATTATTGGTCTGCTCTGTATAATCCAGGAACTGAGTTCTACAATCTCTAAAAATTTCTGTTCGACTGACAGAGAAACTTATCTTATTTCTAGTTTAGGGTTAGCAGCATGCTGGCCATATATTGGGGTCTCCTGGATGCTTGGTATCCCTCAGGTTTTTTGCCTGCCATTTATTGAGCATCTGATGGGCTGCTATATATAAGAGTCATGTGGTGTGTGTGGTAAAGAAATGAAGGCTAGTTTTCCCCTGATTTTTCTCCTGGAGTTTTTTTCACAATCAAAATGTATAGCATGAAAATGTCTGAGGACTTTTTCAACTTTTCCAATAGGGAAGTTAAGAAATTTGAAGGGGGGGGGACTGAAAAAAACTTATATAAAATATTCTCTTTTTTTGAGTGAAAAAAGCTTATCTTTAAAGAGCTTTTCACTCATTCCAAATGCATAGAATGAAAAGCCTCAAGGCTTTCTCAATTTTTTTCAATTTTTTTTGGAATGAGTAAAATGACAGACAAGCCTTTACACACAATAAGTAGTATGGGATTTTTTAATGTAAGACAGTCTACAATATTAGATACTGCTAATTCTTGTGATGCTCCCTCTAAGCTGTGGAGCCTTGTGAGCAAAAATTCTACTTTGTGAGCTACTGGCATTAAAGTTGTGAGTGAGCGATTTGGCTGCTGCAGAAATTAGTTTGCTCTGGAGCCATCCTTCCTGAGCTGAGACAAAAATGGGTGAGCCGGAGGCTAAAAAACTGTGAGCTAGCTCACACCAACTCAGTTTAGAGGGAACACTGGTGTACACTGTAAACCTATACAACTTTTTCAAGCATATTTTTGGTTTAAATGTAAACAGTTTTAGCAACAATTAATATCTCATAATGTGTGTCCTTGATAATGACCCTGTAACCACTTCCCTCAACCGTGGTGGGAGAGAGAGAGGATTGCCAGCAGCCTGCAGATGGGAGGTGTACAGGTGTCCAGCATCAGCACATACAGACGAGCTATGTCAGGGGTGGGCAGATAAGGGCTGTGTAAAGAGCTGGCAGACTGCCCTCAACTCCTTTTTGATCAGGACTAAGCAGCAAGTTGATGGCCCCTGCAGCAATAGCAGTGCAGTTAACTTTGATTGAGCAGCACATATAAAGCTTTGGTGAGCACCCTGAGGCATCAGTTGATGAGGTTAAGGGGTAGTCCTCAGACCAGAAACCTGGCCTTCAGTGCTTTCATGGAGCTTGGGCAGGATGTTAGCCGAATTGCTTTGATTTACGTTTAGCAATTGGCGGAATACACGGGTTCTTGCCAACTATACCAGGGTCCCACCCCTCCCGGGAGTTCTCAAGGAAAGAGGCACATGAGGCAGATGGCAAATTAAATGCTGTTTACTTAATGGTGTAGTTCAAGCATACCAAAAACGTAATCACACACACACTCACACAGGCCTAAGATACAAAGACAGAAAAAGCACGTTTGCATGAGCAGGATATCGTTGGTGGGGAAGCAATACGTTACCTTCCTAGAGATGAGTTGTCCGACCGATGGAAGAGTTGGATGGGGAGAAAAATAGGAAAACTATGGGGCACGAGGCTCGAACCTGCGAGACCACGTGGTTCTCTCTGATCCGGTATTCAGAGATTTAAAGATGGAGGCAAGGGTATGGGTATAGCAAGCTGGGCATAAGGGGTAGTAAAGCAGATAGGGGACGATGGCTCAAGAGACCGAATGCCTCTGTGCAGGGTCTTTTATTAGGTAGTCTTGGGGGCAGGCTGCACAGACCACATCCCACTAACACACCTACTAGGCGGTCCGTCCCTTACTGACCCTACTATAGGTTAAAGGTAAACAAAAAGGAGGAGGGCTGGGGAGTGGACAGTATTGCAGAAACTATGATCTCACCAGGAACACACCTTGGGCAAGGCCCGATGACTCACCGGGGCCACTTCTATTGTTAGTTAATGGCTCTGGCTGACTGGGTGATGGCCCGACCATCAGTTGCTAGGTAACCACGTTAGCATAATAATTCAGGTAAGTTGGAGGGGGCAGGGGTTGACCAGTGTGATGCGACAGAAAGAAACCTCATGGCAGAAGGAGTCTTTTGTCTCTGTCTTAGGTGAACTGTCTAGGGTGTCAGCCTCCTGGCATGGGCTGGAGCTTTCCCCTATAATGGAGAATGCACATGGCCCTTCCAGTATTAGCAACCCAAGTTCAAGCTTATGAATCTCAAAATCCATAAGAGCACTCAAAGTGCCTTGCTGGCCAACAAGGAACCCTTGTGAGGTGCCATTAATTTCAACCCACAGACCTTACAGACATAGCACACTTCCCTCATGCACTATACAGTGCTTGGTAAAAAGGAGCCTGACCTGTAGACATCTGACAGTTTAAGATTCAAAGCCTGCCGGGGTGGTTTCACCTGCAAATCAGGGATGCACAGACAGAGGAGTCCTGACTCACCACCCATGGTTTGGTGAGATATGGAGTGCGTTGGGATGCTGCAGATCCCACTTAGTAGTAACAGAAATAATGAAGTGCTATCGAGTCATAACCAGCTTACAAGGACCAGTTATGGTTTTCAAGGCAAAAGATGAGCAGCAGTGGTCTGCTATTGCCCTCTTCTGCACGGCAGCCCCAGGCTTCCTTAGTGGTCACCTACCCAAGTACTGCCCATGGTTGACCCTGCTTAGCTTCCAGGCTCTGACAAGGTATGGCTTGTCTGAGCTATTATCTTTACACACATTATGGCATATTAACATTTAAACCAAAAATATGCTTGAAAATGTTGCATATGTCTGCATATAGTACAGTGCATATGTAGTACATATAATACAGTACATTATTAAAGCATTTTTTCCTAGCATTTCCATTATTTTCCCCATGGCATCAAAATTTCTGGAAATTTTACATCTCTAGTGTGTGGTGGCTTAAAAATTATGCATATCTGCTAGTGGAGGTTGCAGCAATCTAACTACAGTGGCCTCCCTTGCTTTGCTCTGCTCTGTCTGGCTTAGCTCTGTCCAGCAGCATTTTGATCCATCATAGCTGCTCTACTCACCCACCTGCTTCCCCTGCCCTGTTTGGATCTGCAGCTATATAGCAATGGGAACATCATCCAGTTCAGCAAATTGTCTTGCTGGCTCCCCTTGAGGTTTTTGTATAGTAATACTGTTTTGTATCTGTGTTATGGCTATATTTTGTTTTTAAAGTTGTGTATGTTCTTAAGAATGTTGTAATCCACTCTGAGCCTGCTGTTTGGGGGAGGGAGGGCTAGAAGCCCAACAAATGGATGGATGGATGGATGGATGGATGGATGGATGCCTATAGTCAAATATTTTGGTTCAATAAGTGTGATCTTTTTTTTTTTAAAGAAAGCCTTTAGCTTATGTGAAAATCTTAATACGCATTGTTTGATTTGTGTGTGTGTGTTCATATTGTTCATATGAGAAAAGCTCTTGGCAGATACATGCATTTTTTTCATTGGGTGTTTGCAGAAAGGGTATTATTTTATTTCCAGTGGGAGGCCAAACTCTGACTTTGGATCTGTATCTAAATTGACCATACCTCTATGTATATATTTTCTCTAATAAAAGTGCTTTATTTCTTGTTTTGCAAATTTGCTTTGGTTCAGAAAAGTCTTAGGTTCACCTATTGCTCTGTTAATTAGGGGTACGGAGCTCTCAGATTATTTAGAAAGGGGGCAGTTGAATAATTTTTTTTTCTTCTAAAGGTATATTTACAAACTAGTGGCAAAGCATTGAGATATCTATGTCATTATAGTTTCCTATATAAGAATGTTGGCTGCAGAAGGAAAGCTAGAAAACAGTTCTTCTGGATAAACAGCTTGAGCGTCTGACGCTTTGCTGTTTGAGCAGTAGATGTCATCTTATGGAGCTGGTAAAGATTCAAGGGTGGATAAGGATCGTTTCACAACCTCCCACGGTTGCTAAAAATGCTGTTCTTTAGCATATTTTTTTCCAAGCTACAAGTTTTGTGTGTAGTTTTCTCTTTTGGGAGGAAGCAGTAAGATCAGGTGGTTGCCTTTGATATGTAATTATAAAAGTAGACTTGGGTGTATTTGGCTTTTAAAATAGATTAATTTTGGTTTTTAAAAAAGAGAGGGTAAAGGTTGTTTTGATTTGCAACTTGCTTTTATGAAAGGCTGTTTTGAATCTTTGATCCCTCTGAATTTTATCCTGGTGATGCAGAGAATGCGAAATTACATGCATTTCATACAGGTGTGGAGAAATGCCTTCCACTTTGGGCTACATCACACTATGGTGAGTTTTTGGACTGCATTATGCCCACATTCACTCCAAGAAGTTTCTCTTTCAGTAAAAGGATAGGAAAGAGGTAGGGTTGCCAGGTCCCTATCTGCTGCCAGTGGGGAAGGGATGCTATAGCATTTGGCCAGAAACTCTATGGTATGCTAGAGCGTCCTCCTGGCAATGTGCCTCCGGGTGACGTCATTGCGCCAGGCATGTTGCTGCGATCCTGGCACTTTGGGGGTGGGGTTCCCCTCACTGGCCAGATCCAGGCCAGTGGACCGGGGGCCTCTAAAGCAGGCAACCCCCCACCCCCAAAGTCTAAAAGGAGAATAGGGGTTACATCTATAAAGGCAGGGTGCGTCTATAAGAGGGACAGGTGGCTGTGTGCACCTTTACTTTGGCTCATTGCTGAATCGGTTGCTGTGTGGAGGGTGCATGTGGACATTTTCTTTTTAATTAATTTCTTATCACTTTGAATTTTGCAAGTTTGTTCTGTTCTCCATAATCTCATTAAGCCTCACTCAAACACATTAATAAAAAAGTACAAGGGGAAGGGAGGCAGCTGGTCAATAGATAGCTAGACCCTCTGGAACGCTCAAGTGCAGAATTCCACTGAAATGGAAAAGAACAGAGTTTTGCCCAAAATCCAGAGCATTACCCCTGACGTCGCTCATGTGCCGATGCTGACGTTGCAGTGTCTCTTCTGGGTGATTCAGGCACATCGCATGCAACATCACTGTTTGGGGGGGATTCCCTCCTGTGGGCCAGTGGCAGGCAGGAGCCCACAAAATCAAGGGATCCCCCAGGCGAATGGCAATCCTAGTAGGATCTCAACATATAAACTTCAGCTACTGCAGAATGTGGCAGCCTGGAAGCTTAAGGGTGGGGGTGGTCTATATATTTTTAAAAGTATACATTTTTTAAAAATCTCAAAGCAGTTGCACTGGCTTCCAGTTTGCTGATGGGGCTGGTCATTACTTTTAAAGCCCTTCATGATCTGGAACCAGATATCTGAGAGACTGCCTCTCCTTGCATGGACCTTTAAAACATTTCAGATAAATAAAAATTGTGTTTTATTAATGATACTGAGAATTGAACACTGAAGAAAAGTTTCAAATTCCAGTTCTGCAAACAAAACCAGAACTGGGGGGAGCAGAATACCAAAACACAATACTTTGATAGTCTGTGCATGGATGCTAAAATTAAACAATGGCACATGAAATTACTGGTGCAAGTATATTCAGAGGCATTTTCTTCTTGTTTGGGCAGCACGTTTCAATTACACCTTCATTTCTGCACAGGAAACTTTCTGCATAGCAGCTTTGAAATATGTTAATACAGGGTGTTCGAATAAGGTGTTACCTGTACTGCACACACAACTTTTATTTTCCTAAATAAATTATGTCCATTTCTTAGCTAACTGGGACAAAATTTCATAAATTCTTCATTCATTACCCATATTCCTAAAGAACTTGCTGTAATCACAATAGCACGTATTCTATATCTTTAGTGATAACTTTGCTGCATCTGTGCTCAACCATCTCCTGGGAATGAATAGTGATTTTTGTAGTTTTGTTTTGTTTTTAAAGTAGAGTAAGCCGTGATTACATCCAAGTCCCAGATTTCATATGCATTTTCCTTGCAAGCATTCCAAAAATACAAAATATTTAACTTCAAGTTCAACTGACAGTATTCAGCTTTCCTTACATTAGGCTACATTGCGGGGGGAGGGGGGGATCGATCAAAAAAACATCTTGTTCGGTTTTGGAAAATATGCTGTATCTGGGAGTTAGCATTTTAGGCAAGCAAAACACTCAGACCAGGCATGTTTGACCCAGTTTCCTGCTTTTTTAATCCTAAAATTCTAACTCAAGCTACTCATGAAATATTCATTAAGCCCTGCTGTTGCAGAATATCTTTGACCTGTTTGAAAGAAGTGGTGCTTATACAAGTACTACTCCCAAGGAAAATCTGGGGTTCTCAGAACATAATATCAGCAAAAGCTCTTTTCAAGGGGGAAATGGCAACACTACAGTCCACAAAAAAAGTCCATTATAAAACACATGACTTTAGAGTATAACAAAAACTAGGGATACAGAGAAATGCAGGAATACTGCAGGTCTAACATAAGAACATAAGAGAAGCCAATGTTTGATCAGGCCAGTGGCCCATCCAGTCCGACACTCTGTCACACAGTGGCCAAAAACACCAGGTGCCCTCAGAAGGTCCAGCAGTGGGGGCAGGAAGCCCTCCCACTGTTGCCCCCCCAAACACCAAGGTCTCTGCCTGTTAAAGACAGGAATGGCATCAAGGTATAAATTTTGGAATTCTACTGTATCCGCGCACCACCACCATCATCTCAGTTGCAGTTTGCAGACTTTATTCCATTGAATATAAATTACAATGCAGGAATCAATATTCTTAGTATCTATTTTGTGCCAGACACTAAAATACATTAAAAGTGTATGTTCACTTAGTGCCACTTTCCACATGACAGCAAGACACAGGTGTGCACTGCTGTGTCTTATATTCAAGAAAAGATAATGCCAAAAATACCAGATACTTCTGTTTCTGAAAAAAGGCCCGTATACAAAAAGACCTCTGGAAATTCATGGCTGTCTTTTACATCTCCTGAGTAATATTTTTTAGACCTGTGCATTCTAATGTGGGGAAGCTGTCTGTTACCATCCAGTTTAGATTTTATACTGCCTTTTGCAAAAAAATGAAAATATCTAAAAGTCATAAAACTATTTTACAAGCTCTCATTTTCAATGAAATTATATAAAAATTCTATAGTCTCCCAATAAAAACTACAACACAGCCATAATTTTATTTATTTATTTTAAAAGCATAAAAATATAAGCATTAAACCAAGCCCAACAAACATACAGTAATTAAAAACAAGTGGTGAAAATTTTGCAGCTCACTCCCATGTCTGGTCTGTGGGTGCTTCACACATTCAGGGGAGAGTAAGCTCTCTACTTCCTCAAACCGTAAGAGGGGTGTGAGATGCTGAAGCAAGTGGGGAAAGGAGGCTCAATCTGGCGCTCCCAGTCAGGCTCACTCTTTTTCACCCTGCTTTAAAGGAGAGCTTAGTTTGGTGTGCTTCAGCCCCCAAGGTTCAATGGGTGACATCTAGCTACTAATAGAGAATTCATTGTTGAGTCCTAGATACTGGCCCAACTGCAAAGTTCTTGTTCCAAGGCACTACTACCAAATGAGGAAGGTGGCCACTAAGAGATAGGGATACACGGTTTTAAAACAAAATAGATTATCATTTAACCTCTTGTAGAGACTTTGCACTACATCATAGCTCATTCATAATAAATAAATAATGATTTGTTCACCACCACTGTACTCATCCCCCCCCCCCCCAAAAAAATTTCTGGCTATAAGCCTGGAGCCAAGACAGCTGGGCCAGCAGATAGGAAGGCTCGCTGTGGCCACCAGATAGGAAGGCATTAAGTGCCTTTCAGGGGGCCTTTCACCCCCTCCTTTCTGCTGGCTGGGATGAAGGGATGAAGTGCCCCCTGGAGGCACTTCACACATTTCTTTTTGCTGGCCAGGGAAAGCCCTGGCCAGCAGAAAGGAGGGGGTGAAATGCCCCTGGGGAAGCACTTCACCCCATAATTAAATAATAATTATCACATATGTGTGGTATAGCCAGGAGATCTGAAGATTGTCTGGCTGCCTTAAGTACCAGCTCCTTTTAACATTATGCAATACTTGGTGGTGAGCTAGACTTATTTGGGGGACTGAGAGAATTCTGAGAGCCGTGACTGACCTAAGGTCACCCAGCTGGCTTCATGTGGAGAAGTGTGGAATCGAACCT
The DNA here is from genome assembly GCA_029233225.1 of Lepidodactylus listeri. Classification (NCBI taxonomy): domain Eukaryota; kingdom Metazoa; phylum Chordata; class Lepidosauria; order Squamata; family Gekkonidae; genus Lepidodactylus; species Lepidodactylus listeri. Next base: position 78,184,374 of record JARCFY010000001.1, read on the forward strand.
GGTTCTCCACTGCTCTTAACCTCTGCACCACACTGGCTCTCTACTTCATCCCATATTTAACCGCAAATTTTACTTCACCTCATATTTAACCCTCCGGTTTTGCTCCCCCCACCCCACTTTGAAGTAGCAGGGAGCAGAAAGCAGGGTTTTAAGCTTTAAATGGCCCACAAACCTATATGAAGAGATTGGGACTTGCACATCCATGCGGTTTGGTCTGTGGTTCAGTTCACTGTTCAGTCATGAACCGAACCACAAAAATGTGTTTTGTGCCCATCCCTAGTTGTGTTATCAGAGATAGTGTTCATGATGGCTTGTAGTCCATCTTGTGGTGGTTTGGGTATATAGAGACTCAGCATCCATGGTGTCTAAGTAATGTTACCTGGAAGATTGCCAGGATGATGAAAAAGCGAATAGCGTGGGGAGGGGGATACAGGTGAAAGTTAAGTGTCCCCAAAGGTCCTTGTAGTTTCCCCACAGTCTAGTGGCTGGAGCCATGCAGAATTTTACCAAGGAGAGGCTGCCAGAGGGAGGCAAAGCTGAAAACAGGGAACAGATAAAAGTAGGTTAGCCAGTGGGAAGGAGAGAAGGATGCAGGAAATGGGAAGAGGCTATTGGGGGGGGGGGGATAGCCAACCTACTCTGGAAATAGTGAGGGACGGGAAAATGAGATGTCCCCTGCAAGTCTTTGTGGGTTCACAACTTGCACTCTATATAATCTCTGTGTCATTATAATTGCTTCACAAAGCCTCATCTTCTCTGCTATTTTGGCCCCATAGGTCATGGATTTAACTGAAGCCAGATTGAGAAATATAATAGATGGTCCCATCATGGGTGTTAGCTTTTCAGATCATTGGCTCAGAACAGAAGACTGAATTATTTTATGTTACTATAAAGCTCTAAACGAGAGGGTTGTTGAGTTTCTTCCCTCTTCAGTCCCTGCCAAAAATATTTAAAAGCTACAGCTAGCTCATCCAGAGCCAGAATATCAAATTCCACGCACAGATGTTTTCTGTACAACTGCACTTTTTCACATCACATTTTATTTTGAATGCTTTCTAATATCCACATATTCATGCAGTCCCCCCCCCCCCCACTCCCACCCCAGGTAGCAACAGAACAGAAATCGTGAGGGAAGCTTCATTCTCTTGTCCTGCACTTCAAAACTGTCACTAACGATGATATATTGTCTGTTCTTGGTGTATTCTTACTGAATATATAACTTCCTGAGGAGGACCTAGAGCATATGTTTTTCACTTAACGTTCCTTTTAACAAACATGAAATTAGCTTGATTTTAGTGGTTAACAAACTCTGAAAGGCTCTAATGCATTTCGTTTGAGGTCGCATTTGTTCAATTTGTTCCTTTTCCCCCCTTTGTTTCAACAGCTAGGGCTGGCTGGCTACCACTGCCTCCTGCTCTGCCTCCCAGGCCTCTTGGTTCACAGGTATGTGTAGAACTTTAGCAGGATAATTTTGGATGTAGTGTTTTCTTTAAAAAATGGACAGTGGCCGGCACTTCACACTTCATTATTATACTGAAAACAGAAGAAGTACTATTAACGAGTTCCTTTAAAGGTCAGTTATGTAGAATAGAGGCTTTAATCTGGTGATGAACAGCATTTCGACTAACAGAATACAGGTTATTTTAGCCAGATGGGACGATTCTGCCATGGCAAACAGAGTAAATGTGGAAGGAGAAAGCATTATGAGGCACAGGTATTCTGCTAAACAGAATCTGTTATGTTACTTGGCATTTAACACGAGTCAATTTTTTGTGAACAACACAAGAAGTATTCCATGCTCCTGTCTACATGCACTAGGGTATCTTATGCACCTATCTTAGGCCTCAGCCATACATGAGGTAAAATGAGGTGGTAGAATCCTGGGGTTGTTGGGTAGACAGCATTAAACCGTTGGTGGGAAATACTCCACAGGAAGACCAAACTACGAAATTAAAGGGATAGGTTCCAGCCAGCCCATTCCTTACATTTCCTATTTTCTGCTTCTAAGAAGGGCTTGTTGGTATTAATAGACAGACAGACAGACAGACAAATGATAGTAAAATTTATTGTGTAGCCATTGCAATATAAAATGATGTACAAATTAGACAACTTACAGCACTGGAATTTGAATTACATTTAAATTGTAACAACCCCTAAGAATCTGCACATTCAGTATTTAAATTCATTAAAATTTTAAATATAAATATCTATCTCCAGAAACACATACACAGCCTCAAACATTGCCATTTTACAGTTCAATTTCATTTTTCTGTGTTCTTGGCCCTGATTTTACTAGCCACTAAGGCAAAGATTGCTACCCTATAGGAAACTGTAGGGTCTGCATCTGACAGCAGAAATATTAATTTATCGATGTCAGAAAAATTTTGTAGTTGATTTATTATTGCAGTCAAGAATTTACATCTCGTTTCCCAGTACAATGGGCAGACCATGACATAATGAAAAAGATCCTCCACTGAAGTTTTACAGATACAAATATGCTGTTCCTGGGGTATTTTTAAGTATCATCCCAGGAGCAATTCTGTTGGCATAGTCTGGAAACGCAATGCTGTAAATGCTGATCTAAGCTGGTAATGTTTACCAGGTATGCAGCTCTTAAATGGTCTTTCTTTATGTCTTTGTACCATGGAGCAAATTTTGACTGAATGATTAAAGAATAGTCTATTATGACATCTCCATTAAACACCCATTGCCTCAAATCACAGTTGTTCCCTAAAGATTGCAGTAGATCATCTGGAATTGTATAATGGGAAATAATGTTATGAACAAAATCAGAACGAATTTTGTCTTTGCTTAATGACAAACAATAGCTAAGTTTACTAAGATATTCAGTTTGCATCAATTGGTATTTCTTCCATAATTTGAATACAGCTAGATGAGCGCGAGCCCTAATTGAGGGGAGGCCAAGTTCTGCCCTTAATAGGGCTGCTGGTGTCCCTGGCTTGTTGGTATTAGTTTCCCCAGCTACCTATGACCATGTTATTTGGAGTGGTACCTTCTGCAGCCTTAGCACTCTACCACCTTATTTCACTGCATGTGTAGAACAGACTTCTCTGTCAGTATTGCAACTACCTTGATGAAGGGAACAGCCAAGTCAGTAGTTCTGCTGTATATTCTGTCACCTGGCTGTCTCCAAACTTGCACAATCCTATTACACAAAACAGAGATTTTTTTTTTAAAAAAACTACTTGTTATTGATGCATCAAATGCATTAATTTTTAGCATTTCACTGTATAACAATGCAACCCTAAACAGAAGTACACTTTTCTAATTCTATTAGAACAGTATATTTTTCTTTAGGATTGCACTGAATATGGTCATTTAAGAAGGGTAGTGTTTTTGCAGTTTCAAGTAGATCCTTTATTTATTTATTTATTTATTTATTTTATTCAATTTATTCTAGTAATTGAATAATTTATGTTATTATTTTATTCAATTTATTCAATATGTTTGGTGTTGGTGTTCGTACACTTCACAGAACTCTGGCTGACAATAATTTCCTCCCCAACTATTCCTTGGCATCTATATGTAAACAACATATCATTCTTCATACATGTAATTGTATGTGGTTGTTCATAATTGGCAGACATACTTAATTTACTGCTCGGGATCAGGGAGCCACATGAAGACGAAGCTGTACCAGGACTGGGGGGCAACACTGGGGGCTGCACTGTGGTTGAATTCTGGAGGGTCTTTCCCCCCCCCCCCCCAGCCAGCCAGCCCAGCTCCAGTACTGTCACTGCCTGCCCACAGTGGCTCCCCCTAACCTCTTCAACAGAGAAGCCTTGTGTGCACATGAACAGACTGTGGTCCTCTCTTTGGAGGATTTATACCCCCCTATTTTTTCCCTCAGATTCTTAGATGTTTTTGTAAACCTGCCCTGCCCAAGTTTGCTGGAACAACTTCCTGCTGTCCATCTGGCCCCGATCCACAGATTTAAGTCTCTGCAGGTCAGGTCATAGTTGGTTATTAGAATATAAAATTTTCCTATTATATTCATTTCAGCTGCTTATGTTCAAACATCCATATGCCTTCTGTATCCTGTTCATACCCTTGGACCTCACAGCAAAGGAAAAACAAGACATTATAACCAAATTATTAAACTATAACATTAGAACAAGCAGTGCTAGTCAATCTTCCTCCCAGCTTTAGGCTATGACCATAGGCTAAGCCAGGGGTGGGCAAATTGCGGCCCAGGGGGCACATGCGGCCCACCACAGAGTTTTTTGCGGCCCGCCAAGACAGTCGGCCATGTGGTGTGATAGGGTACATTTGTCTCATTAAACTGATTCTAAAATTAAATGTGCTTGCAGCTATAGAAATTAGAACAATAAATAAATTGAATAAAACTACCACTATTTTATTTAATTTATATTTATTGATTTTTATGATACAATTTATACCGTTTCTGAAATGCAAAGTTAACTAATGAATGCAATCATTTAAAAAGGTGCAGCCCTCCACTAACCTCCACTCCCACAAGGTGGCCCCTGAGCCAAAACAATTGCCCACTCCTGGGCTAAGCAATGAAGGACAAGAGCGCTATGGCTTAAGCCTCTGCAGACTCTAGATCTTGCGTACCTGTCAGCAGAGCAGAGGAGACCAAACTCAGTAAGATGCTGGCCACAGAATCTTCCCAGTTCCTCAGCTTCTTCTGTTATGGTTCCTTATAGCCTTAATTACAGCCCCAGCCCCCCCCCCCAGAAGAAAACAGACCCCAAAATATTTTCTGCAAGTAAAAATCAATTTGAACCTCATGACTGCTTCCCTCCTGTCTTCTACTCATTCTCATGTAAAGATGAACTCTTTGCAAATATTCGTGCATGTGTTCTTGTGTCCTGCAGGTTTCTCATCATATCACAAATGCGGACCCGACCACTCAACTCAAACCAAGCTACAAAGACTTCCGACTTGAAGAACAGGTACAGCTTTAAACTGTAAGCATAGAATTGTCATGTAAGTTTCTCTGTGTCTCTAGCTCAGGGTTTGCACAGTAATTGAGGGATACTGGGTTTGTTCAAATTGCCAGAATTATTGCCCTGAGTCAAAATAATAGACCCAAATTTAAAATTTAGAGAGATTAACAGACCAATAGTATTCACATTTACTGAACTAGAAGTTCCCTTGATTTCAATGGGGTTTGCTTCCAAACGAGTATGCAAAGGATCGCAGTGCAAGGTTGTTTATACCAGAGCCAAAGACTGGTGATGATGGTATGATGAGTTGTCTAAGGATTGGGGAATTGGATCACTATTGTCAGAAAGGTAATACTTTCCAGGCTCCTTGCCTGTCTGATCTGCATATCCCCCAAAATGCAAGTAAGTAATGGAGGCCTCCCCATCCCACCTAACCTGTGTAAAACAGATGATAACAAATGGAAGTACATTAGTATGACTTTATTAAATCATGCCATTGTTTACACCGTTAGATACTCATACAAGTGTGGGATTCACAGGAACCATCCAATAGTATTCTGGAGCTATTCTTCCAGTTTTACATTATTTTGAATTTCAAACTGCTTGATTCCCAGATCTTATATAATAAATGGTTGTTCAGCCAAGGCCTAGGAATGTTCTTGGTAGCAGAAGTTAGAAGTATGAACTATTTGTGTATTAGCCTCCTATCATACCTGTGCGACAGCCATCTAGGATTGTTTGGTAATGCCTGGTCTTGGTAAGAAGAGCAGGGGGTTTCTCTTGATCTGCTGTAAACTACGGAGAAGGCATGAACACAAGTTATGTTCCCTAAACACTCCTTTGGACACAGCAATGGTTTTTCTTCTAGTAGCACAAAGCCACAGTGTCATGGCGGCTATATAGATATTGTCCTAACAGGTTCCACCATGACCTAGTTAAAGGTGGGCTAACTGTGCAAAAATTTTGAATGCGCAGCTCTGTTTCTTGTTCAAAGAAATTGTGACCATTTCCACTTGGAAACAAGGGAAGAAAACAATGTTTTGTATCAAAGTATTGGTATTTTGGCTATAACTAAACATCATTCTTCACTCTCTCTCTCACTCATCTTATGTAGCTGGCCCCTGGAATATGCTTTAAAGTGGTCGAGAGGATACAAATTAGCTAAAGCTTGTAATTCAGCTTTGCTCTTCTTAAATACAGCAATCTGAGTTATAATAAGCATATGGGTTGCATTATTTAATGGGGCCCTTGGCTTAAAAGGGCATACATAAGTACAAGTAGATTTGTTTTCAGACTAGAATGATGGAAATGAATCCAAGGGAGGCAAAAATCCTAACATGACACTTTTTAATCTCGCTTTATATTATAACTGTTTTTCTATGTTAATAAAATCCTCACCTCATCCTTTTAGGTATTATTGACTACCTAGAATTGCTGTGCTTTATTTGTACACATTGTATAGTTGAGCAGCACTTTATTCTGCGGGTCCTAACTTTGCATGGAAGATTGGGGGCATTTGGGTTACACGGAGATTGGTGTACAATCCTTTTGCAGCAGCTTCCATGACCCAAAGCTGCTATATCCCTGACATGCCTTTCTAATAACAGCTGCTACTGCACCTTCTATGAATGAGATTTTCAGATGCCCCCCGCCCAAAAAATACTTGCATAAGCAGGTATTTATACCTATTAAATCTGATTCATAATGGATAGATCAGCTTTATATTTTGGCAGAGTTCCCTAAGAGAAATAGGTGAATCTTTCTCCCAATAGGTCTGTGAATGTGTTTACACAATACTGCTATTTTTGTGAGGTTTTTTAATGTCTGAAGCTCTGCTTCTCAGTCTCTTACCAGAGACTATTATAACAAAGCAGTGTTACCATATTGTTTTGAAATACTTTATTTTCCACCAAAGTAAAAATTACAGTCCTTCTATCAGTACATGGTTATGAGCCTTTAGATTGATCCAACCAAGTATAAAACTTGGACCATATATTTGTCGAATCTCTACATTTGTCCATATTCATCAAATAACTTAATTTATCCAGTTCAGCCAGCTCTAACAACTTATCAATTATCTCTTCTTTTCTGGGCACTTTTGAGGATTTCCAGTATTTAGCTCTGATTATTCGAGCTGCAGTCAAAATTGAAACTAACAGTTTCTGATCTTCTTGTAGCATTCCTTCCGGTACCATATTTAACAAATATATCTCTGGGTCCCATGCTACCTCCAAATCTAAGATTTCCTTAAGCATTCCCCTAATATCATACCAAAACTTTTGCATCCCCTTACACGCCCAGCATAAATGAAAGAAAGTTCCCATACTCTTATTACAAATCCAACAGCGATTCGACACATTTGAATAACATTTACTTAATTTATCAGGTGGCCTATACCAGCGATAGAAGACTTTATGTATATTTTCTTTAAAATTCACTGCTTTCATGTATTTTATCCCTCTCCATATCTTAGACCATTGCTCAGTTGATACACTATTTCTTAAATCTTTCATCCAGGTTATCATAACACTTTTTATTGTTTCATCCTGCATTTCCCGATCAGTAAGCAATTTATAGATTTTTTAATTAGTTTATCATTACTGTTTAGCCAAATAGTGTCTAGTTTGTTTAATTTCCTGTAAAATCCAATCTTTTTATCTTTTTTATATATATCTTGCAATTGAATTTTTCCCCACCAAGATAGCCTTATATTTAATTCTTCTAGTTTAATTTCTGATTTTAAATTATCCTCATTATCCAGAATTTTTCATAACTGCTAGATTATTTTTATTTAACAAAGAATGCTTAATGAAAGCCTCTAGGGGGGAGACCCATTTTGGTATTTTAGGATAGAACTCGTCTTTAATCTTTATCCACGTTCTCATTAGGGCTGCTCTAAGAGTATGGGAATAAAAATTAGTATGTATGTTTTGTTTCCCGAACCATACGTAAGAGTGCCATCCCATATAAAGATCGTGACCTTCTAACGTTAAGAGTCTTGTATTTTCCAATTTTATCCATTCTTTTATCCAAGTCAGCACTGCAGCCTTGCCATATAGTTCCCAGTTGGGGACCGCGAGTCCCCCTCTTTCTTTTCTGTCTTGCAATAGCTTCCATTTCACCCTAGGTTTTTTCAGGAACCATATAAAACTCCTAGTCAGCTTATTTATTTCTCTGTAAAAAGGGGCATTATCTTTTAGTAAAGGGATATTCTAAACTAAAAACAAAAATTTAGGCAAGAGATTCATTTTTATAGCTGCAATTTTCCCCAGCCAAGAAAGATTTAATTCTTTTCACTTATCTAAGTCTTTCTTTAGTTCTTTCAGTAATTCCTGATAGTTATCGTCAGTTAATGAGCTGGTCCTATTTGAACATATAATACCCAAATATTTTATTTTTTTGACAATTTCTATATGAATTTTTTTTTGAATATTTGATTCCACCTCTTTTGAACAATTTTTAGCCAGCAATTTAGTCTTTTTAAGGTTTATTTTCAATCCTGCCACCATTCCATATTGGCTTATCAATTCTAATAATTGGCTTAAAGAATCCTCAGGTTCTTCCATTATGAACATCAAATCATCAGCGAATGCACACAATTTATATTCTTGGCCCTTACATTTAAGACCACTTATCTGTTTGTTTGCTCTAACCTAATCATTAAGTGATTCTAGCGCTAAGTTGAATAAGAGTGGAGATAATGGGCAACCCTGTCTGGTGCCCTTTTCTGTTATTATTTCCTGAGTCACCTCGCCATTGACGATCACCCTAGCCCGCTGTTTAGTATATATAGCATTTATCATAGACAAAAATAGGTCTCCTGAGTCACACTCTATCAGCTTTCGTTTTAGAAAATTCCAGGCTAAGTTATCAAAAGTTTTTTCCGCATCCATAAACATCAGAATTACTGATTTATCCGAGTGGACCTCATAATACTCTAAAACATTGACTAGAGTTCTTAAATTATCTCTCATCTGTCTTTGTAGCAAAAACCCAACTTGATCTTTATTAATTACTTGCTTTAATACCTTCTTCAGTCTTTCTGCTAGTATGCTTGCGAAGATTTTATAATCCACATTCAACAGTGAGATCAGTCTATAGTTGCTAATTACATCTGTTTTGTTTTGGTCCTTTGGTATTAAAGAAATGAGTGCTTGATTCCATGATTCAGGGATAGTGCCCTTATCTCCTATATTTCTTATAACCTCTTTAAGTGGGTTGGAGAGTTGGTCTTCAAAGACCTGGTAGAATTCAATTGGTAAACCATCTGGACCTGGGGCTTTATTTCTTTTTTGTCTTTTAAATGCCTCAACTACTTCACATATTGAGATTGGATAGTTCAGCAACCTTTTTTGGGAGTCAGTAAATTTACTTATTAGTTTTATTTTTTAGAACATATTCATTAATTTGTTCTACTTTTTCCTCCCCTTTTTTTGTATAATCTATTATAAAAACTCACAACTATTTCTTTTAATTCTGACACAAGATATTTCATTTCACCCTTATCATTTTTTAAACCAATTATAGACCTTTTAGCTCCTTCCTTTCTCAGCTTATACACTAGCCACCTTGACGGTTTATTTGCATTCTCAAAAAAAAAAGCTTATTATATTCAATTTTTCTTGCAATTTCTTTATTTAGCAATAAGTTTATTTTATGTTGAATAGCTCTTAGATTACACTTACTGATTTTTTCACACCAAGGTGCCTTCATGTTTTCCTCTTCTGTTTTGGCTTGCACAACCAAAAAGTCATAGTCCTTTCTTTATTGTTTCCCTTTCCATGCCGTGAAGCTAATTATCCTTCCTCTGATATTACCATATTTGTTACCATATTTGGTTATCATAAATTTCAGAGAGGTAGCCATGTGCAAGAAATGACAGCAATTAAAGGGCTGTAGTTAAAAATGTGCATGTAAAGAAAAACTGGGAAACAAGATCTGTAATGCTTGGTGTTAAATAAGACCATAGGTATAGTGAGCATTTTAGAATGCAGAAAATCAATGGAATGGAGTTATTGTGAACAGAAATTCTGTGGAAAGGGTTAGAATGGGGCTTACTGTGGTTCTGTATGTCAGAGGACATAAGAGTCTAATAAACTATAAACCTAAGAAAAATACACACCTCTGCAGAACCTTTATGAAAAGAATACCAGGCCCAAAAGGTAATGTACAGAGCAATTCTACAAATAGTTGAATCTTTTTATATCCCACCTGACCAGGACTCTAAAGGTTATCTTTGGTGGCGGTCACATGCACGAGATATAGTGCGGGGAAGCAAGGCTATTTCCTCCGGAGGAAATTGACCCGCAGTTGCGTGATCACACAGAGTTTTGTAGATGCAGACACAGCCCACCACTGCGTGATCAGACACAACCGTGGGTGAGTCGGGTTGTGTGTTTTTTGCCGTTGTTTTCTGATTTGCCTAAATGGGGGATCGATGAATTGCATTTCCGCCCTGAAGGCTTCCTATGACAGTACGCATGGTCCTGTAGAGCCAGATTCAAAGTACATGTATAGTCTGCGCAGATATGGATCTCCCCATTTGCCTTCAATGGGGTGACAGTTGGGGTCTCCCACCTAGCATAAGAGACCAGCTCGAGCACCCCTTGTGCCATGAGCTTGTCCAACTCTGCCTCAACTTTAGGCTTTGTCCAACTCTGCCTCAACTTTAGCAGAGGCCGCCGAGCCGCCAAGCAGATGAGGCGGACAGTGGGGTCTAAGTCCAATGAGACTGAAGGCCCCTGGTAGGAGCCCAGCATGCCATCAAAAACAGCAGGAAATTTGGTGCAGACCGACTTGAAGTCTGTGGAGCCAATGCGGTGCACCCCCTTAACCTCCAAGCTCAAGGGCTGGAACCATGAGAGTCCCAACAGGCTGACGAGGTCCTTCTCCACCACCAGGAGGTCTAGGAGGCCACTGAAGTTCTGGTACTGGACCCTGAACTTGCCCAGCCCCTTAATTCCTACCAGGTTTTTCTGGAAATCCCGGAGTACCAGACCTGAGTACCTCTCCCCTGTGGGCAGAGCTGCCTGAATGTTGCAGACAAAATTATTGAGTATGAGGACCCGGTGTCCAGTTCCATTGAACAGGGGGCCCCCTCGATCTGGACGTGGACCAAGATCTTTCCGGGCTGGGGCAAGCTTAGTACCTGGTTGTGCACCACCGTTGATATGCTGTCCGCTGACTCGTAGTGCGCAGCTGGGAAGCGGCGGCTGTCCTTGGAGCAGCAAGCCTTTGCGATGTGCCCCGTCTTTCCACAGGCACGACACGTCGCCTTGCGGAACCGGCGGGAACAGTGCTTGTGGGCTTCTCTGCAGCTAGCGCACGATGGGGGCGGCCTGTGCTGAGAAATAGGAGCGGGGGCAGTGGCCTGGGCCATGCATTGGGAGCAGGAACCAGAGGGATGGAACACACCTTTTTGAGAGCAATGGCGCAGCTGGCAGATGTCCTCTTTCTCTGAAACGTCCGATTTGGAAGTCACCGTGCGGTGTGAGTGAGTGGCCATGCGATCCTTCTGGGTTATTTCAAACGTGATCGCCATCTGCAGCGCCTTCTCGAGGGTCGGTTCCGAGAGTGTGATCAGCCATCATCGGAGCTTGGCCTCATGTACCCCGGCCACGAAACTGCCCAGTAAATGATCCTCCACATGTCGGTACTCACATTCGACTGCCAGCCAGCGGAGGTTGGTGAGGAACGCAGCAGCATTCTCACCTGTCTGTTGGGTCCTCTGGAGGAACTTTACTTGGAGCACCAGCATGGAAGGTTTTGGCGCGAAGTAGTCCCCAAGCTGCTTGAGGAGGTCCTTGTAGGTGAGGTCCAGCAGGTCTTGGGGAGAGATTAGACTCTGGGCTAGGCGCATGGTTTTGACGCTGCAGTGGCCCAAGAGCCAGACCCGCTTCGTGTCGGTCTCTGTGACCCCATGCACGATCAGAAGAAACTCGAGTTGCCTGGACCATGCATCCCAGGACGCGGGTTTGGAGGGGTCAAAAGGAGGGATATGTCCCACGGCAGCAGCCATATTTACCGGAGCAGGAGCAGCATAGTGAGTGATGTCCTCAGGGGCTCGGGGCGTTGCTTTGGAGCGCTGGAGCTCAGCATTGCCCTGTGCTGGCAGATCGGTGCTCGGTTCGGCGCCGTGAGTGGTGTCCTCAGTGGCTTGTGGCAGTGCCTCAGAGCACTGGGGCTTGGTGTTGCCTGATGCCAGCAGATCAATGCCCAGTGCTTCGCTGCTCAGTTTGGCTGATGAGTCACTCATCAGGATCCCATCCTCATCGCCACTAAAAAATACTGGAGTCGGGAGGCCGGTAACAGTGAAAACAGCATGGTAGTTTATTGCAGGTCAAGATGGAACATGGACAACCCAGGGCTCAGAGCCCTCTTTTATGCTAGTCGGAGATACCTCGCCCAAATGTCCTGATAGGACCTTAAGATAGTGGTTACAGTTCATAGGTCCCCTGGGGGAAACCTAGGCTCATGATTGGCAGTCGTTTAGGATCCGACCGGCTATTGTTCTACCTGGCCGAAGCTCAGGTAGATTCAGGCCATGTGCGAATGTCCACATGGCGACCATGATATCGATGCACAACAGTTTCCTTTTAATTAGCCAGTTTTTGATCCACAAAAGAACTTGTCCTTTTATCCCATGACTATTGAGCTTACTTAAGAGCTTTTGATGAAGAACTTTATCAAAAGCTTTCTGGAAGTCAAGGTAAACAACATCTATTGGGTCCCCCTTGTCCACATGTTTGTTTACTCCCTCAAAGAACACTAACAGGTTAGTGATTATGTAATGGAAATAATGCCAAAAAATACAACATGGGCATATTTTATTTCAGAAGTGGAAACTTCTAACAAAGGAAGTAGGGGATTAGTGAAATGGAAGTTGGAAGAGAGTAGAGAGGGCATCATCTCTTCGGGACACTTAGAAGTTATTTAAACTCACAGAGACAGAATGTATATCACAGATTAGGAAAGGCACCTTCAAATCTAGGAAGATGTCTATATGCCTAATAAGCAGACTCAAGAAAGCCATTAAAGTCAGATAGCTTTGTAGGAGAAGGTACAAATCCCAGTTTAAGTCTGGGGTTTTTAATAACCAAGTATGGCTTGCTACAAAAGTAGAAGTCTTTTGTTAGATAGATCACTGGGTAAAACCATGATAATCTCCCAGATTTTCTCTCTCTGAAGCAGTCCAGTGTATTAAATGCATTAGAAGCTCCTTCAAGGATTACCCTATACACCAGTACAGTTCAAGTGAATTCTTTCAGAGTGGGGATATATCTGTTAATATTTTATCATATTGTTTTAAAACAAATACACAAGGGCATAATGAAATAGATTTGAAGGTGAGGAAGGCCGTCTGTTTCCTACTGAGTCATTCTGGTGTGTTAAATTCTGGTACAGTGAAAACGTGTTTTTTTCATTATTTTAAACATATTTTTCTTAAACAACGCTGCTATTAATATAGCCATAGAAGAATACAATGTTCTGCCTTCCATTTTACTTTAATCTAGTTTTTGCAAAGTTGGAATATTTCCATCAAGGTCATATGCATTACTTTGAAAAGCACCAAATTCCTTGCAATTTATATATGTTCGTGTTTTTGCCCCAAGCCTTATCATAGTCTCTCAGACAGCTCTAAAGAGAAAAGGCTTATCAAAATATGAGGCTTGCAGAGAGTCAGTGCAGCGACTTTTTGGCAGCTTGTTGCATTTGCATCCCTACAGGTTTCCTTTCTGCGTTATCATTGTCAGTTTCTATGGCAAGTTGTAAAAAGAAGCAGGTGTCTCTCTGTGCTACATACCAGGCTCTCAAACCAAAGAGAAGAGGTTTGATTTCCTTGGGAAACTGAACTAGCGCAGGAAAATAGGTTTGAAGCACCAACCGAGAAGAATGAAGGGGGAAATTCTGCCTAATTGATAAAAGAATAAAAGTTTTGCTAAATTTCTACTGTCCCTCATCTACTTCTTGGTTACTATTATCCTTCAGTACCTATAAGCCTGATGCTATTGGATTGCTGCAAAATACGTTTACCTGCAGCAAAATCGTCACTTATACAGTTTGCGCGCATGACAGCATGTGCCTTATTTTTTTCCTGCGTAGGGAAAATGCTTTATGCCACCACCCTGAACAAGTTGTGGGAAGGAAACATGTGCCTGATGCAATTGTGCATGACTAGCTTGTTAGCAGAATGTCTGAATGAGCCTTTAGGTCACTTTGTAATTTATCAGATTCCTATGTGGAATTCATAGTTGCAACTTCACAGTAATGTACATAGAATGATTTACACTGGGATATATATATATATATATATATATCAAGAAACCATGGCAAAATATACAATTTTAATTTAATTTGTCTTGCTGTTCAACCAGTTGTTTTTCTAAGCCAGTATCTGTTCTTGCTTCACTTGCCACATATTGGTGGTTAAATGTGTCACAGCATATAGAGCATTTAGATGAGGTTATTCCAATACATGCACTCCTGAACTGGCTAAACATGTACCTACCATTTTAGAATTGTCAGCTTCAGCCAAACCAGTAGTGGTAGCAGAAGAGTTGGATGTATACCCCACCTTTCACTTGGAGTCTCAGAGCAGCTTATAATCACCTTCACTTCCTCTGCCCACAACAGACACTCTGTGCAGTAGGGGGGGGTTGAGAGAGCTCTGGGAGAACTGCTCTGGGAGAACTGCTCTGAGAGAACTGTGACTGACCCAAGGTCTTCCAGCTGGCTGCACATGGAGGAGTGGGGAATCAAACCCTGTTCTCCAGATTAGAGTTCACCACTCAACCACTATACCAAACTGGCTCCTAGACGTGCGTAATGTGTGTATGTGTATATGGCACTTTATGCATATTCTGACTTAAAGTGTTGTGGCAGTTTCCACTAGGTGGCACTTTAAGGACATTGCAACCAGTCAATCTGTGTTCCTTATATTTATCTCTAATCTTTTTTTCATTAAAAAATATTTCTTGCATAAGCAGAGTCCAGTGTGGATTTGAACTGTGCATTCCACAGTGAAGTACGTTCTAATGAGAAAACATACTGTTGTCAGAAAGATTCAGGTGGGGTAGCCATGTTGGTCTGAAGCAGCAGAACAAAATTTGAGTCCAGTGGCACCTTTAAGACCAACAAAGTTTTATTCAAGGTATGAGCTATCCTGTGCATGGACATTTCTTCAGATACATTGAAATGGAAGTTACCAGTCCGTACATATAGGTAGAGGGTGAGCAGCAAGTTAGCATACAGCATATTAGCCGTTTCACAGATGGCAAGGGCCAAACTGGAATAACAAGCTTGGTTTATATGGTTACCATTTGTTTGGGTTTAATTCTGGGGGGAAACATAGTGAAGGAAATAAATATACCAAAATCAGAGATTAAAGGGCAAATGTACCCTTCTTAATTACGGAATACTTAGAGTAATTAACTGAGACCCTGTTATCACGCTCCACCCATCTCCTCTCAAGCATGGAGGTAAATGTACAGCATCCTCTTCTTTGAGGCGGGCGATCGGCTGTGCAGTGTATCTTCTCTGTCCCCAGACCATTTCAATCTACCAGTCCAAATGACATCACATTTTATTATTCATTACATTACATTACAGTGTACTAGTCCAATCTACTATTCAAAATAAGAAATAAAATAGGATGTATAGCTCTTCTGGGACATACAGATGGTGGGAATACAGATGTAAGGAATAAATGAGATTAGCGTATGTAGTGAGATTATATATATTTAGAGAGAGAGAGAGAGAGAGAGAGTGTTAAGTCCTGGGGGTTCCATTGTTCTGAGGGTTGTAATAATTTGCAACTCAGCAATTTCCCTTTCTAGTGTATTGTAACCCACCCTGAGCCCACTTGCAGGGGAAGGCAGGATATAAATACCGAGAAATAAATAAATAAAAATAAATAATCTGTTCCTGAAGTTGCTTTACATTAAAACAGGGTTGAAGCATTCTCCTGCAGGTTTCTCTGTCTTTTGATTCTTAATGTCAGATCTGTGCCCATTTATCCTTTGGCGTAGGATTTGACCTGTTTGCCAAACTATCACGAACTGCATTAAAATTCTTGAAAGTTCGTGGTGGTTCTTCAGTTTGCAAACATTGCTTCATGAACTATGAACCAGCCAGAATTTGTGATAAACCTTAGTTCGTCAGCTGGTTCGTGCCCATCCCTACCCATTAGTAGTCAAGAGCTATTCTTCCAGGCTGAAAGTCTCCTGAATTTGCTAGTATTTATTTATTTACTTCATGTGTAGTCCGCCTTTCTCACTGAAAAGGCAGATTACAAAATTTAGCAATGCAACAGGAAGATAAGATATAATGAACATCGTAATGAGACTTTAAACCAGAATTAGAAAACAACGTAATAAAACAGTATAAGACATGATGTAAGAAATGTAAAAACTGGACTACAGAAATTAGAAAACAACAAAGTAATAATTAGAAATGCATTAGAAATAAATTGCCATAAACTACTGCCAAAGAGTGCTAAATGCAGAACTAGGAGCAGATGTTGATATTAGGACCATGTCCATACTCTGTATTTACACCATTGTTCTTACAGATTTAACTTGCATTAGTCTGATTACAAGATGTCCCTTTCCCAGTGATTCATTCTGCATTCCAAGAACAGGCCAGAAAAACAACCCTGTTGACTTGACTATGACAAGGAGCACTGGTTAGGCCATTATTATTCTTGCTTCTGTTACTGGAACAAGGAACACAAGGTTTAAAGAGAGAATTCAAAGAATACAATAGCTGGAGTTTGATGAAGTTTTTAATGAAAAACTTTCTACAATGGAAAAGTTCAAGAACCAGTCTGAGTAAGTGTGCTTGCTGTGTTTCCTAGGTGGCATCATTTACAGCATTCTTGATATTTATTTTTTACATCAACTCAAGTAACACTCCAGTTAGAAACAAAATACATTGTTCCTCTTATTATTCAGTTCTGCAAGTCAGGAGTCTGGGGTGATACTTTTTAATGCCATAAAAGTGATGTTAGGCATTTTGCCATTTCTTTTCAGAATAGCAGAGTTGTGTAAGTGCCGAGTGCTTTTTTAGGAGTCCCACTGATGTGAACAACTTGTAGAAAGTGCACAAGATAGCTAGAAAGAGGAGGAGGAGGAGGAGGTGGTGTGTGAGATGTGCAGCTGCAATGTGTTAGCTTGTTAAACTGGGCTGGAATACGAAGGCAGAAACAAGCTCAACTCTAGGGAGTCTCACTTTTAGAACCATTTATCCACTTTCCCTGACTTGCCTTTTCACCACAATCCATATTCTTTCTTTCTGACCTTTTCTTTTGCACAAAAAGAATATACCTCCTAAAGCTCTCTGGGACTGTCAGCAGTGGTTCTCTCATAATCATCCAGATTCTGCACTATGATGCTGAAGACATTTTCAGATTAACAATATATTTAAGTATGGTTCATATCAGTATATACGGGTCCTATTACATATACATGGCTGCACATGCAATTTACACTTGTGGTGTGTATTAAATGATGATTGTTCAACTGACAATGCATTCTGTGTTGCAGACAAGTATAAACTGTGATGCCAGCTCCTGTGCTGTGTTACTCTAGAGTTGTAACATATCATTCATTTCTCTTTAAGCAGGTCTGGGTTCACATGAGAGGTTTTTTCCCATGGTGGTCATGCTCCCAGTGAAATTATTGTTGAATTTTTATTTGCAACAGAGATTCCACACAGCCCAGGGTAATCCAGTTTTTCACCCTTGTAAATCATGGTTTCTCTTTCACACCAGATCCAGATTGGATCATGACCCCCCCCCCCCCCACACACACACACTGTCATGATTCTCTCCTCACTTCTTTAAAAAAAGGGTGGCTGTGTATTGCTGTTCAAGAATAGTGCAATACTGCACTCTAAAAAAAGAAAACACATTTGCATAGCTCTGCTCCAGAGTAACTCGGTGCTTGAATACTTTGGTAATGGTTATTGCTGGAAGGTACTGGGTGTCCCATTGTGATCATATGCATTGTGATCATATGCATTTTAAAAACGATTTGGCCTCTTATTGCTTGGGGTAAGTGGAGAGAACATCTCAGGGAAAATATTTGCCACTTCTATTGTCTTAATACAGTAACAGTATTATGGTATTGTGTTGAAACCCAGTTGTCTCCAAGGAACTGTAAAAATGCAGGGGAAGGGGGTGTTTCATTCCTACTCAAGGCATACCTTCCCTTCCAGATACATGAAAAAGATTGTCCTGACAAGGCCATGCCAGGAAAGATCGTCCCCCCCACCCAGGTTCTTTTAAAAGTTGAGTTTTTAGAGAAAAAATGGGTGGCTCACAATTTCTGCAGGAATAGGAAACAGTATCATGTGGAAACAAACAAAAAAAAGGTGCATGACTAGAGCTGCTGAAACAAGAAAACCTGTGTGTAGAATCAGCCCAAGTGTAGTTTAGAGACCTCAACACCCTGCTTTGTTTGAAGTCTGCAGTCTACCTGCACTTCAGTTTTGGCATACAATACAACATAAGAATTAGCACCATGCTGTAGTCACACTTTTTAAAGATAATGAAGCTGTGTATGAAATTGGGTAGATCTTGCTTGATTGCCTTATTTTTAGAATAGCATCATCCCTGGCAGACCTATCCTCTTTGCCTAACTGCACTTTGAAACTGAGCAATTTTGCTTGTGCTGGAATTGTTTTTATATGTGCACGTGTGTGTGTGTGTGTGCGTGTATGCACCTGGAAGTCCTGGTGACCTCTGGAGACTGACCCCCTACTGGGGGCCTGGAGGATATTCAGAGAGGTGGCTGAATAAAGCCCACCTCTGGTATTTCAAGGAGGTCTCCCATCCAAGTACTTGTCAGAGTTGACCCTGCTTAGCTTCAGAGATCTGATGAACTCAGGCTTGTCTTGGCTATCCAGGCCAGGGTGCTTGTGCTGGAATTTTTAAGTTACATTACATATTTACAATTCACAGATCAGTAATTTTAACAACAAAACATTTTAAGTATGGCACTAAATAGAAAAATCTGCTTTGAGTTTGAGTCTTCATGAGAAAGGCTCACTATAAGTAACATTTACATCTTTTATCAGCTTCTGATATGTTAAAACTTAGGGCTAGTTCTCATATTACTATTTTCTTATATAGAAATATTATCCAAATAAAATCTGTTGTGTCCTACAAAGTGCAAGCATAAGGTACTTGCAGAAGTAGATCTTCCAGTTCTGCTCCTCACTGCCATACACTGACCAGTGTTCCCTCTTGGCTGAGTTAGTGTGAGCTAGCTCACAGTTTTTTAGCCTCCGGCACACAAATTTTTGTCTTAGCTCCGGAAGGATGGATTCAGAGCAAACTGATTTATGCACAAGCCAAACTGCTCACTCACAACTTTAATGCCAGTAGCTCACAAAGTAGAATTTTGGCTCACAAGACTCCACAGCTTAGCGGGAGCATTGACTGTGACCCTCAAAAAGCCCATGCTGCCCTGACCTGGATAGCCCAGGCAAGTCCAGTCTTGTCAGATCTCAAAAGCTAAGCAGGGCCAACCCTGGCAAGTACTTGGAAGGGAGACCTCCAAAGAATACAAGGGCTGGGACACAGAGGCAGGCAATAGCAAGCCACCTCTCTGAAACGTCCAAGTCCCACTAGGGGTCACCAGAAGTCAATCATGACTTCCAGGCATACACACACAAAAAACACCAGGGGGAAAGCCAGTGCTGGGGTTTGGAGAGGGCTAATGAACAAAATTAGGGGTAGGGTTGCCAACTCAGGGTAAAGAAATCCCTGAGGATTTGGGGCTAAAGCCTGGTGATGGCAAGGTTTGGAGAGTGGAAGGACCTCAGTGGGGTATAACACCATGCAGTCAACCCTCCAAAGCAGTCATTTTCTCTTGGGGAACTGATTTTTGTCATCTTATCAGTTATAATTTCAGGAGATCTCCATGCCCCATCTGGAGGTTAGCATCCAGTAAGGGGAGAGAATAAGGCGAATAGCAGGAAAAACTTGGTGGAGCAAACTTTCTGTTCCTGCCCAAGGAGCAATTTCACTGCCCAGTCCCCCCACTTAATTGTAGCCTTCCATGCAACCTGATACTTTAGTCCACAGGGTTCCCCTGTCCCCCAGAATTGACTTTTTATTGGTTTTTCATGGGGCTTCTATGGGAGGAGGAAGATAAGGATCTGGATCCAGGGGCGTAGAGTTTCCAAATCTCCGGGGGGGGGGCTGGGGCTTTCTCATGCGCGCATGTGGGGGACCATGTCCCCGCCGCTCCTCCCCCCCCCGGCCCCAGGGAGGCAGGAGGGCAGGCCGGGGGTGGGGGGGAAGGAGCGGCAGCGACGGCCAGCTGGCCGGCTGACTGGCCACCGGGACGAGGGAGAACGAGCGAGAGAGAGACGCGTGCCTGAGGCGGTCTCCCCGACACCACCCCTTCTCCCTCCGCCGCCTCGTGAGGAGTGGCTGCTTAAAAAAAAATCAAATAAAAAAACTCTCCCTCAGAAATCCCCGCTCCCCCCCCCAGCAGAGGGACTCCGAGGCGGCGCGGCTGCTGTGGCGGCGCCGGCGCTGAGAGGACGACTGGACGAGCAGGCAGGCGGCAGGCAGGCCGGCCCCCGGCGAGCGTGAGTGAGGTGGAAGAGGGACGACGACGACGACGATTCGCCGGCTGGCTGGCTGGCTGCCTCGAGCCCGGTGGTGGTAGCAGCAGCAGCAGCAGCAGAATGAGGAGCAGGAGCAGCAGCGCCGCCACCAGCGAGCACTCCATTTTGCCGGGGGAGGCTGAGCCCCCCCCCCCGGGAAATTTCAGGGGAGGCTCGAGCCCCCCCGTAGTTGACGCCCATGTCTGGATCAACCCCAGTGCCTGCACTGAAAATTTATAATAAATTGTGGTTTGTTTAAACATCTCTGCGTAGTCTGTAAGATGTATATAACAGAGCACGTTTTGTTCATAAAAATCCCAGTTATTTTGCTGCTTGCCTCCTTTCCTACCTTTGGGCAGAATTGCCAGATGCTATCTTGAACCACTTTTCATTGCCAAGCTGCTATCAAAATCTCACCAGGTATGAAGCTTGTTTGCTGTTGGCCAGCTGCAATAAATGGGAAAGAAGGGGAGGGGGGAGATGCCTGGGAAAACCAGGCTTCATTCTCCATGTTTTTAACTAAGCATATCAGTCTGTCTACCCTGTTCTGTGTAGCTGCTTCACTGCTTTCGAAGCCTTTTCTCTGAAATCTAATAGATTTGATCATAGACCACACTTTCCCTTTCTCTTTTGCCATCTCACCAAATTTGCTGACCAGTAGGCTTCCTGGAGAGATGGTGGGCTCTCCTTCTTTGGAGGTTTTCAAACAGAGGCTAGATGGCCATCTGACAGCAATGCTGATTCTGTGAACTTAAGCAGATCAGGAGGGCAGGAAGGGTTGCCTCAGTGCTTAGTTCTTGTGGCCCTTTCTTACACTCCCAGGGAAATGCTGGTTGCCACTTTGGGGCCAGGAAGCAATTTTTCTCCAGGCCAGTTTGGCTGGAGATCCTGGAGGTTTTTTTGTCATCTTTTGGGTGTGGAACAGGGGTCACTGGGTGTGTGTGAGGGAAGGTATTTGTGAATTTCCTGCATTGTGAAGGGGGTGGACTAGATGATCCTGGACAGGGGCATCGAGTTTTAAAATCCCAAGGGGGGGGGCAGGGGCTCTTCTGCTGCCTCTCCCCCACTGCCTGGCCACTCCTGCCTCTGTCCCTCCCTCCGTCCAGCTGGGCAAATGCCCAATGTGATGACATCACCTGGAAGTGACGCCATCATGCTGGGCACGTTGCCAGGACAATGCTCTGGCAATTGCCCTGAATCTCTATGGTGCCATAGAGTTTCGGGGCAATTGCTAGAGCGTCGCCCCGGCAACATGCCCAGCGTGATGGCATCACTTCCGGGTGACGCCACCACGCTGGGCATTTGCCCAGCTGGCCCCCGGATGGAGGGAAGGAGGGAAGGAGGCAGGAGTGGCCAGGCGGGGGGGAGAGGCAATGGTGGTGGTGGTGGGCGGGCCTAGGAAGGGCCTGGGGAGGTGCGGCGGCGAGGCATGGTGGTGAGGCACTCCGTATTGCCGGGAGGGGCTCAGTCCCCCCCCGGGAAATTTCAGGGGTGGCTCGAGCCCTTGAGCCCCCCCGTAGTTGATGCCTATGATCCTGGAGGCCCCTTCCAACTCTATGATTCTGTGATTTTCTGTCAGAAAATAAAAGCTTTTCAATAAGCACATGAATAGATAATTTGATTTACTTTCTCCCCAATGTGGGGGTCCAGAAGAGCTTACATTATTATCCGGTCCTCTATTTTATCCTCACAACAACCCTGTCAGGTAGATTAGGCTGAGAGAAATTGATTGGCCCAAGGTCACCCTGTAAATTTCTGTGGCAGAGTGTAGATTTGAACCTAGGTCTCACAGATCCTGGTCCGACCATCTAACTATTCCACCACAGTGACTCTCGGTTTTCCTTCCGAGAGGCACTGTGGCTGGTCCCAGACACCTTCCCTCCCTCCCCTTGGCAGACTGTCTCTGAGAACATCTGGCCAAGGTGCAAAAATCATGTGGTAACAAGTTGCTTAGGTGAGTTGTGTGGTGGCCACTGCCAGACCTGACCAAGTTGCACAAGTTTGGTGGAGGCTCCTCCTGGGTTCAAGTGAGTCGTGTGGCATTTTGTCATCTTGTAGCTGCCACTGCCCCTGGGTGAGCCATGCAAAGTGCATGGTAGCAGTTTGCCTGGTGATTTCTGCTGGGTCCGGCTCCAGGAGGGGGGGCTGGGGTGCACTTGTCCCCTCCCTTTGAAATGACAGAAAGCAAGGTTTAAAGGCTGGCAATATTGTTGTGGATATCTAGCAACCCCCACAGTGGCCACTGATATCTCAGAGGATATTCATTTCTAAAAAGGTAGAGGCACAGTTTCTGCTATTTTGCAGGGTTTATCCCCCTCCAGTGTATTTTTTTCTTTAGATTTCAGATCTTTCTGCAAACCTTGGGCTTTTCTCAGGTTTCTAGAAAGATCTGGCCTTTCCTTTCATTGCTTCAGTCTCTGGTTTAGGTATCCACTGATGGGGCCATGTCGAAAATTAGATTGATTACAATAAAATATACAACACAGTCTATGTAACTGGTTTCTGTAGTAGTTCAAATCCTATTAGAGAAGCGAGGACACCCAGTATTTGTGTTTAATATGCATATCCATAAGCTATTCCAGGCACTGTTGTCAGGCTTGATAAACTTTGTTTTCTATACCTTTGCCTTCTTCTTTTACATAAACAGGAAGAGATTATAGTGAAGTTGGCTAGTTTTTCATATTTTATTTTCATTTTTGGCATGTTTGCTGACAACTTTTTTTGCATAGTGAATGTCTGTTGGTCATCAGAGTTTTAAGAACTATCCGTTAGTTTGAGTATCCCATTATTTCTTCCTACAGTGCTCCTCCCTAAATATTCTGGTTATTTTAGTGGTTGTATACTAGTACAACAATCCTAAAGCTACCTACTTAATCATCTGGAAGCAAACCCCATCATGGAATTAAATGGAACTGCCTATAACCTTAGGGTTATAGACCTAAGACATTGGCGTCTACAAATGTCAGTCATTCAAGCTGTTACTGGAAATAATCTGATGAAGAAAACAATTTATGCCCATTAACAATGCTTTTCACAGTTAAAATTGCTGTAGTAACTTCCTGCTCATTGTTTATTTCTTTCAGGCACAGTCAACCAAGCATTGCTGTTATGCAACATTTACTCTCTACATAAGCTGCTTTACAAAGTGGGGGGGGGAGTATAATGGCAGTGTTTGGATTGCATCTATTGTCTTTGTGATTCTCTAACCAAATGCCCTTCTTTGACTAGTCTATATGGAGGGAAAGCTTGTCTATAGCAAGAACCCTTTGCCTTCCACCTGTCCCAGTTTTGTTGGGACAACTCTGAATCTGTCCTGATTTTAAAGAAGCAGCTATAGAGTTGCTATTTCTACTTTGCATGCCAATGGTAGTTAAAGCTGAAGTACAGGGAGCAGGTCTCACAAGGGAATGCCAACCATATAAATAAATCATAATAATTGACCTCCTAGAGGCACGCAAATAAACTGGCATGAAATGTATTCTTTAAAATGCAACTGCTGATTTTTCCCTCCCCCAAACATTAATGTTAAATGTAAATTAGATTCTTTTAATATTTATTAGTTCTCTCTGCCTTTCCTAACCCACTGAATTTGTGGAATAGCCAAGGGAGCTACAGCTGAAGTTGTATTTATGTATTTTATTTACTTTATTTATATCCCACTCTTCTCCCCACTGGGGACCAAAAGTAACTGACATCAGTCTCCTCTCCTTGATTTTTATCCTCACAACAACACTGTGAAGTAGGTTAGGCTGAAGGTGTGTGACTGGCCCAAGGTCACCCAGCAAGGTTTTCATAGCAGTCCCCATTCAACACACTAACCACTATATCACACTGGCAGGAGTGGAGAATGGAAGGCAGGAAATTTGGGGGGAAGTAGTCGGTTTGGCCTGCTCCTTCCATTTTTTTTCATACCACCACGTATCTTTAATTTGTGAATGGGGCTGCTGGAACATGGGAGGCGGTGTTTAAAGGAAAAGGGAAAACCAAGATGATGTATGTATAGAAGGAAGGGTCTGTGGCTCAGTCCCCATGATGGAATCCAGAGCTTTATGTATCCTCAGAGGTAGAGTGCTTGCCTTGGGGATGGGGGGGAGTAAGGTTGGCAAAGGAGTTTTTGTGCAGAGTTGCTGAAAGGCAAGGTTGAAAACAGGATTACTGGAGATCAACAAACACATGCTTTCTAATTGTTGTTTGACACTGGAGGCAGGATTAGCGCTTAACTTCTAAAGAGAGGTGCTGAAACTTAAATGTGTATAGGAGATATGCTGTCACTCTAAGCCCTGTTTCTTAATTCTAAGTATTTAAGGGAAGAGAGCTAAAGCTGCTCAGTGGTAAAGGGAACACACAGAACCATTCTTATTCATTGTTGTTTCTGCTAGTTCATTATTTTGGATTTGCTGACAGATCTTGGGCAGGTCACTCTGTTACTACATCTCATCTATAAAATGGAGCTAGTGCCTTCTAATACAATACAATGCTAGCCTGATCTCATCAGATCTCGGAAACTAAGCAGGGTCGGCCTTGGCTAGTATTTGGAAGGGCGACCTAAGGAATACCGGGGTCATTGTGACACAAAGGCAAGCAGCAGCAAACCACCTCTGAAACGTCGCTTGCCTTAAAAACAAGTCTAGCTTGTCACCTAGTGGTGCGTAATGCTAAAAGAGCTAGAACCTCTGGCTGCCAGACAATCTTAGGATCTCCTGGCTATACTACACGCAATGCTATATGATGATGATGATGATGATAATAAACAATGCATATATTTGTCATGTATTTGACTCATCTTGCAAACTGTGGCTTGCCTTATTGCTTATTCATATGAAGCCACCTGCTCCATGGCACTGTTAGTAGCTGATTTCTTCTTATGAAACTGGTTTATATTTGCCCCAGTGTTATCCACTAGACCAGGGTTGTCAAACATGTGGCCTGCAGGCTGGATCAGGCCCTCAGAGGGCCCCAACCAGGCCCACAAGTCCCTGGCTGTTTCCTACTTCCTACTTTAATCCAGGGCTTTCCTGGGTGCAATTCGGTTCCCTCTCTCTTTTCACTGTATTCATGCCTTCATGATCCAGTCTTCCTCAATAAGAAAGTAATGTGAACTGTTTTAGAGGAGGAAAAATAACAAGCCAGTGTGGTGGATCAGGCTGAGAGTGCGTGACCAGACCAAGTTCACTCCCTTTGTAGGAAGTTGTAGTTATTTCTCGGGGGAAGAGTATAGTTCTGTAGACAAACACATGGGCCCTCAGTCTGTGTCGGAATGCCTTCTCATGTTCTTGACCAGCACATGAAGCAACTTATGTACAAAAGGTTGCAATGCCCAGCCATTTCATGTTTTCCCCTGGGTCCTAGGCTCAGAACACTAAGCATGAGATTTCTGTAATAAATGTCAATAAACCAATAGTAGGTTTGTAGCTTACAGATACGCACCTGAACAGCATACTCAAGATTGCTACAGCACAAACATTTTGATGCAATAATTCAGAGCAGAGGTGTCAGTTATCAGGGACTGTTAAATAGACAAAATATTGCAAGATTGCTAGTGTTTTAAGCATGTTTTATTTAAAGTTTTAAAAAATCTTTAATTGTGTTTGTTTGTGTCCTTTATAACGTTTATATCTCTGCTACCTGGCATTACATTTTATGACACACACGGCCCGGCCCCAAAAGGTCTCATTTATGTCAGATCTGGCCCTCATAACAAATGAGTTCGACACCCCTGCACTAGGTTTCAGCCTGGAATGAACTTATTTTCACTTATGAAATGCTGGAGAGTATGGAACCCTTGAGAGAAAGGGAATGCAGTACTGTATGCCTCTGTATACTCATACACCCTTCTTTTTGTTTCTTTCCCTGTGAGATCCCATTTTGGGGGGGGGGCAGATCTCCTAGTGTCAAGGGTTTAAATGTTCTTTTTTCCCCACTGGAGTGAATGGTAACTCTTTGCTTATATTTCTGTGATCTCTCTGGCATAGGAGAGGGATGAGCTACTACTGAGACTCAAGCTTTTGAAATCAAGTCCAATCCTGTCTGTAATGCCTTGTCCTATTTCTTGGTTGTTGTAAGAGTTGATTGGATGATAGGGACTGATTTTTATATAGATTATTTATGTTTGTGTATTGACTCCTTGCATATTGTTACAGATGGAACAAGAATCTGAGACTGAAGTACATTTGCCAACCACCAGAGCCTCATCACAGGTGGAAGAAAGCAGCCCAGTAAAAAAGGTAAAGCCAGGATATCCATTTTTCTTCAAATAAAATTTATTTATTTCCCATTATAATGTTCCATCTAGTTTTCTCCTTCTGAAGGTTTTGACACTAGAAAGAACTTCAGGGCTGTTCTTAATGATTTCTTGCACAGAACCAGTGCACTTGTAACCAGTGATTTCTGTAGCACCATTTGGATTCTAGATGCTTTACAATCTGGGTATAACCTATCTTCACAGAAATCCTGAAATGTAGATTATGTCGTTAGAGAGAGTCTGGCTGTGTTCATGAGCATCCCCCAAACAGAGGCTGCCCTCTTCCCAGAGAGGGTTTCTTGTCCCTGTAGACCACAGCATGAAGGCCAAATACAAGGAATTTTTCCTGGTACAAACCAGAAATACCTAGTGCTTGGTCATCTCACCTACCATAGACAAGTTTGTATATGCCTCCTTTTTTAGCTCCTAGCTTTTGTTTTGCTTCCACTGCTTCATAGAGTTTGAAAGGGAGAAATGGAGTTGAATTCAACACTGGGAGAAAGAGCTAGGGTTGTTTGAGATCCCATGACAGACCTATGAGACTTGAGAGGTTACCTAAGAAATGTTAGATATAGGGGAAACTTAACAAATACGTTTGTGGAGAATAATTATTGTATGATGCTATATTGGGAAAGACTGAGATGACTTGAGAGAAATTGTGAATACCCCCTGCTCACAATATCAAATCAAAATGGCTTAATAAATTGGCATCCATGCAACACCCAGTAGCATGCCTGTTGTTTGGTGACTGTTGTTGGCCTTTGTCCTTAGCTAGAATGGAACTGATGCTTGAAACTTTTTCACTGTAGTACCTAAGAAAGTGATGGGAACTTCAATTGGTTGTTACAAAGCAACAGTGTGAAAAGATCTAAAAGAGTAAGGAGGTGCTCTCGAAGGACTGTAAGCATTAGTATGAAAGGGGGGGGAATCAGTTTTGAGACATACTTGGTTATTCTAGTGCCTGCCTGTTTCAAGTTAAGAGGATGTGAACTAATACTGAGCTTGCAGAAGACAGATCAGAACCTTAGGTACATCAAATATACTCATTGCTTATGTTCTTAAAAAACTTGATTTTTTAAATACAGAAAATTCCTGTTGCTACTTAATTGTTTTCCAGGAAATGAGTGTTGTGTTTCCCTTCATGTTAATGCCATTATTCAACATATTTTTTATTGGACCACTACTTTGGAAGTGATGAATATTAAAAATAATGAATAAAGCTTGAAAATGCACATAGTAGCACAAGGCGTTTGTGAATGAGAGAGTATTGGTTAGCTTATGATCACGCCATGAGAAGTATCCTCTTGGTCCCTTGAAAGAGTCACAAGCCTATTCTACACACTGACTGCCACAAATGCATTTTCTGAGAAAAGAACCATGTTTTGCCAGGTACATAGATGCATTCTGTTCTAGAAGTACAACAGAAGCACAACTTCAAAGGAAGGCACCTCTGCTGCATACAATAAATATGCAACAACTTCAGGTTTACTGCACCAATCCCAATCAACAGGAAGGGCTTTCAATGCACAGGCCTTTATGAAATGGTGTGCTGCTTCCCTTCCAAGTATGTATCTTTTAAAGTTACCAGTGCATGGACTAGAAGCTTTAATAATGGCCTAGTCTAGAACATAGTTTAAATAATTTTAGCTACAAAGCTAGCTTTTTTGTTCTTCAGGAATTTCTTTCTATCGATATGTGCTCCTTATGAGTTCACATAGCCTATCCTCTTTTCCATTGTTGTTGTTTTTTCCCTTATTGCTGTGAACCATAACTAGTTCTAAGGTTTAAATCAGCATTGGGATGTTGTTACATTTGAAAACAAACTCTAGTAAGAACCACCCCTCTGTGTCAAGACCTACTGAAATAAACAGGACTTAATTGCATAAATGCTGGGGTTTTGCGTAACTGTTGTTCACAGTGATGGATTGGCAGAAAATAATTTTCTGGTAGGTGATACTAGTAGATGCTGTGTTATGGATAGACACTTGAAAGAAACAAGTCCTCCCCGCAAGCCCAGGATAATTTTGTAACTGGGGAAAAAATATTACAATAAAACCTTCTGAACTGGAATCTAACAGATCATCAAGAATAAGCTTTCTTTCTTGCTTTCTTTTTTCTTCACAGGAGGTTTTGCTTACTCAGCCACCCTCAAAACCAGTCCGCAGGAAATTCCGACCGGAAGGCCAGATGCTGGAGAATCAGGAACTTTCTCCCACTAAAAATGTAGCATCTTCCTTCGCTGCCATCAAGCCCCATCATTCAGTCCCAAAGTAAAGAGGCATCCTTTGAGTTACATCACAAGAAACTGGGAGTGGGTTTGGGCCTTGTGCTAGCATACAGTGACTGTTTCACATACTCTAAAGAAGTGGTGTGGGGGAGAGTTGCACTCTGTTTTACTGTGCTTTGTATCCAAACTTTTTACTGTGCTTTGTATCCAAACTTGGAAATGGACAAGCACAAGATACGGAAATATCACATGCACAGTCCCGTAGACAGAAAAAAATTCAGGGGTGGGGAGGTGACTTAGGGGCCTTCCTTTCCAGAGCCCTCTTGCCACTTCTGGTCAGTTTCACTCCCCTCCAGTCAGCTGTTAAGTGTAACAGATGGTCCCAGAGAAGTGAAACTCACCAGAAGCAGTAGGGCAGCTTTCCTTTCCTTCCCCAGTCTCCCCCCTGCTGGGGGGTGCTGGGGAAAGAGAGAGAAAGAAGGCATGCTTTCTCTCTCTTTCTTTCCTTCCTCAGAACCCCCCCCCCCCGGGTGGTAGGGAGGCTGGGGAAAGAAAGGGGAGCTGTTCTGCTGCTTCTGGTTGGTTTCACTCACTGCCAATCCACCGTTAAAGGCCATAGAAGGGCAGAGGTAAGGAGCATGGCGCAGTGGGGGTAGGGTCATCTGAGGGGGTCTGGCATCCTCCCAGGGTGGGGCATGGCTCATCCTTGGTGGGCCTCCACCCCCAAAGGTCCCACTGTGGCCACAGGCCTGCACACACAACTCGCTTGGTCAGCTGCTTCTTTAAAACATACAGAGCCATTACATGAATAGCTGGGCCTTCAAAATATCCTTCTATAAAGGCTAAACTAAGCAACAGTTTGTAAATGAAGGTTAATCTGTGGCATGGATGTGGACAGAAGATCCTAGTCTCTGCTGGGAGATTGAATAGAGGAATTCAGTATCCTTCCAAGTCTCTTTGTCCATAACTTCCAGGTTTAAAAAAAAAAATTCTTAGAGCCCATACAGTACAAGAAATAGCTTCCTGTCTATTGAATCCATTCAGAGAACAAATAGTTTTCTAATCCATGCAGAAGCCTAAAAAGTAATGATGGAAGCCACACCCTTCTGAAGTATGTATTTTCTGGCAAACAGTGTGGAAGGCTGGAACTCCTTCCAAGATTCTTCAAGGATCTGCAAGTGGAACAAGAGTTGCTCAGGGATCCAGGGTGACTCTTCCAAAACAGGCATTGTTTACCATCAGCATAACAAGTTAGTCCTATTTTGAGAAGGCTAGTGGTCCAGTAGGTACCTACTGTTTGTTTCTCTCTGCTACAGTATTGGAGGAGGTGGGAGATGGGAAAGGAGAGACTTGAGGGAGGCATTCAGGAACAGCCTTGGGGTTCTGCTGCAAAGATCAAGTTGTCAACTCTGTTTTAGAGGGGGAAAGCTAACTGAATTTTTATGTGAGCTACTTTCTGCTGTTTTTAAAATAATCCATCTGTCTTAGATCACATTGTCATTTAAGAGCTGCTAACACTTTACAAAAAGCCATAAATGGCCTCTTTTAAAAATTATTCTGCTTACCTAGCTTGCAGCACCCCCATTTTTCCTTCTTCTTGATTTTTTTAAAAGATGAAAATTGCTGACACATTTGCTTCTTAAAAATGGAACAGATGAAAGTACAAAATCCACTGGATCATCTTCAGAAAGTTCTGTTTGGGTTTGTGACATCATAATGTAGGGCTCATTTGCATGTTATAAAGAAGCAGAGAAAAGAAATGTGCAGTGAAGTTGCAGCTCTACTATCCTTGCTTCTTCATTTAGGCTGAAATGATAACACTGAAGATTAACAAAAATAAGGTACAGCAGACATGATATTCATATAAAAGTTCCAGAAGAAAAGAGTAGGGGTAGTGGGATTTATTACATAGGTCTGTTACTATTAGATGTAGGGATATCTGCTGTATGGATAATGAAAGCAGCTCAGTGGTCTCAAGCACAAGATTTGTTTCTGCATAGTTTTGGGAATCTGCAGGTGTGCAGAAATAATTATCTTCACTCCCTCGCACAAAATAGAGGGAAATGCAAAAATAATAAGGAAAAACATGTGCTATATATTGCCATGGAGTCCTTGAAGGGGACACAAAGTCATTCCAGTAGCTATTAGGATTGTTTCCTTCTTTACCTCATGAGAAACCTGAGGATAGGGTTGAGAAAAGAGACACTGTTAAAGTCTTCCTTTTCACTTCCCCTTCTTCCTTTAACTAAATGGTTTTTTCAAATAATTCCAGTAAGCCTTTTGCTTCCCTTCACCAGTGGGAGTTGACATTCTTCAGCCCTGCCTTGGTGCTTCATCTGTCCATGGAAAAATGCCAAGGTTTCTCTGTCATAGTACTGGGCCTTGAAGGGGCTGACAGGGGAGAGGAGCTTTGCACTCTTCTTGGACAGCCTTTGTAAGGTCTCTTTTCCACAAACACGAGTGACGGAGAAATGGTGGGTTGTTAAAATGGTAGAACAAAGTTCAGTACTATAAACCAGGGGTGTGCAATTTTTTTTAACAGGTATTTTTCTGTTGAACCTGTGGGGGGGAATGGGATTTCTGAAAAATCCCAAATCCCAATACTGGTATTGTATTTGGAGTCAGAGTCCAGAAATCCCGAATTTTTCAGGTCCAGTAGATCTAAGAAGAAAAGGGTGGGGGAGTAGCAGCAAAGCTGCAAAAAATAGCTGACAGATGGAGCAGATTGTTTCTTTGTCAGCTGTTTTTCAGGCTTTTTACTGCAGTCCCTTTAAACAGGGGGCATTTAAAGGGACTGTAGAAGACAGCATGATAAACAGCTGGCCTGCAGGGAGCAGTCTCCCTGCAGGCTCAGCTGATCTTCGGGCTGTCTTCTCCTACAGCCCCATTTAAATGAGGCTGCACAAGAAGCCAGGCAGCTCAAAGCTGACCCAGGTGGGAGCACTCTGCTTCCCACTGGCACAGCTGGTCTTAGGGCTTGCTTTCCTTGCAGCCTTGTTTAAACAAGGCTGCATGCGAAGCCAGCCCAAAGCTGTGCCAGCTGGGAGCAGGCTGGTTCCCACCAGCTCACAGGATCTTCAGGATGGCTTCCTGTGCTGCCTTGTTTAAATAAGGCTGCATGAGAAGCCAGCTAGCCCAAAGCTGAGCTGTCCGGGAGCACTCTGCTTCCCACTGGCTCAGCTGATCCTGAGGCTGGCTTCTGCAGTCCCTTTAAATTTTAAAGGGACTGCAGTAGAAAGTCCGGCAAACAGCTGAGAGGCAGGAACAATGTGGTCTCACCTCTCTACTATTTTTCGGGCCTACCCTGAATATATCTTGGATGGGGAGAGTTATTTTCCTGAAAAATCCCAGATATCCTTAGGATGCCGAAATGTACCCAAAAAATAACAATAAGGGTAGATCCAAATGCACACCTCCTACTATAAACTGCAGGTGGAGGATCATTTTTGGAATATTTTCCTATGCAGAAAATTCCATGCAAACAGGAAATAAGTACAGCTTGCAAGTGAGGAGGACAGAAGCCTTTTCCATTCTGTGCTAGTTTAATGTTTGCACAGAGTTTTTAAATATGCAGGAATGTTCAAAGTCTGAATCCATCTTCTAGGGTCCAGAGATCCATTTCATTCTGCCACCTCATTCTCCAGCATATGTAAACCAGGGCTGAATCTCAGTTTCCTTGGTACTTGTCCTTGGGCAAGAGGAAAAGCTGTGGAATTAAAAAGATAGAGAATTGGGGAATGGGGAGAGAATTTTCCTTTTAATTCCTCCTCAGTCACTATGTCCTCATATACTAGCAACAATGAACCATGATGGAATGAACTCACAGATGGATCCTTCCTCTGTTCTCCTGTATGCCCCCTGAAAACCTGCTCCCGATAGTCAAAGAACCCTCAGAAACAAATAGTGTTATTACGTTGGGGGGGGGCCCTGACCTGGATAGCCCAATCTCGGAAGCTAAGCAAGGTCAGCCTGGTTGTATTTGGATCACCAAGGAAGTCTAGGGTTGTGACACAGAGGCAAGCAATGGCAAACCACCTCTGAACTTCTCTTGCCTTGAAAGCTCCATGATGGGTCACCATAAGTCAGCTGTGACTTGACAGCACTTTCTACTGGGGCAGGGGATTTGTGCTAGGTAACCCCTTATTGCTGCAGCCCAGTCTGTCTGGAAAATACAGAAGTTTTCTGGGCCAGTAATGACCTGTCAAAGGTGATTGCCCCTCAGCTCTTTTGAGAGTTATGTGTTGAAAGGCAGAATAATTAAGTGACAGCTCTAATTGGCTTAGGTGTGGCAGATTGATCCAAAAGAAGTTGACCACATAATATTGTGCAGTGCCACTATTTCCACTATAAAGTTGGATCAGAGAATCTCCATTGCAATTGATCTTAAGGAGAGTACTGTATGATAGGATTAACCTACAGTAAATTCAGGTTTCAAGCAGATACTACAACTGCATTGTTAAATGCCAATAAAGACACATCCCCAAATCTTTCTTCCTTTCAGTTTACTAACCAACAGATTAAATGGCTCACATTGGTTTTCATCAGTCCTCATTTCTGTTCACAGCAGCTTCTTCTTGTAAATGTTAATTTTTATCTTTCTTTTAAGTCTTCAAAATCAGCATTGTATGTCCTTATGTCAAAAAACAGGACAGCCCTTTTGACTGAAGGTGGTTTGTCTTGCAGACAATCCTCGAAACAGAAGAAAGCTATTCAGACAGCTATTCGTAAAAACAAAGAAGCTAATGCGGTGCTCGCTAGGTTAAACAGTGAACTTCAGCAACAGCTAAAGGTAAGGAATACACTTTAATGAATGGAAGACTTCCGTACTCTAATAAGTGTCTTAGTGTTAATTTTCAGAAGTATCTGAATCCCAGTGGGTCTCATTCTAGGTGCAGGGGGGATATTACTAGAACACTTTTCTTTGACTATTGATTTCAGTAAAATTAGATGGGTGTAACTCTGCTTAGGATGCACTGTATTGCAATCCTGATACACCTAAGAAGGCAAGATTTGGAGAAGCAGTCTGTTGTATTCTTTGGAAAAAATATTCTATACAGAATTGTTGTATCAGCAGAATTCATAAATCTCCGGCTTGAAAATACATTATTTTTAATGTTTATCCCTACACTATAATTGTTTTGCATCTTTTGCATTCTTTAGGAAGTTCACAAAGAACGAACTGCCTTGGAAACCCAGTTGGAACAACTCCGACCTGTGACTGTCTTATGACAGTCTATAACAGAACATTTATGCCAAGGATCCTTAGACTGTATCAACATCACATATTGGCATAATTTTTTTTGCTGAGGCAAGATCTTGGAGGAAAAATAATGGCCAGGTTTCTTTTGCATTTTTTTGCTCTAGTTTAACTTGCAGATGGAGAAAGGTACACATTCTGAATGTCAAACCTTATGTCTATGAAATCAAATGGTTCCTCCATTGATCTTTCAGCAATGCAACAGACGAAAGCCATTGCTCTTCAATTACTATTTTGTTATTTATTTCAGTTATTTTTGATTTTATATGCAATTTTGGTGGGAGGGAATCTTCCGGGAAATTTGTTTATATTTAAATTCATACTGGAAAGTCGTTCCATAGATTTCTGTAGCTTTCCAAGGTCTTTCTAGTTTTAGGATAAACGTCAGTAGCATCTGCAGAAATTTGTATTCTTTATGTACCCTACTGATCACACATAAGTGCAGTGCACCAGCCTCATTATGGAAGTTTAACACATACATTCTTTCCTCTAAAAGCTCTCCCTACTTACTGGCTCCCTGCCTATGTTCTCAGTCAGTGCACTTAAGCCCCTCTGCATTAGTCGCCATTGGTACTCCTTTGGTGTTGGTAGGAGTGGGGTGCCACAAGCTGCACCATCTGGATTGGGACACTTTGTTGCTGTTCTAATTAGATGCAAGAGTTGTGCATGTTTAACCACCAACAAGCCATGTTATGATGTGGGGCACATCTGTCCCTGTAGCTAAATTCATAGGGTTCACCTGTTTGTACTAGCATGTGCAGTGCCTTGGCACTGGCATTCATTTGGTGCTCTCCATGCGGTTGCAGTGTGCAACCTAGTCATCTTGGAGTAGTCAACTGCAGGGCATATGCTACCATTGATAGAGAACATCCTCCCCCCACCTAGGATGCTGTGGAGTCCTTGAGCACACAGATACAATTGTGTTCTCTATCAGCATGGATGGCTTTGTGAATACCAGTGCAGTATTTTATGTTTTACTAACTAAATGCTATCAAGTAATGCAAAATTTAAATCCAAAACATAGACACCTACTGGTTATTACAGTTGCATTTTTGATTGCTTGTCTTACAAGATACAACCAGCAAGGGAAAGTTGGCAGTGAGTATGCTCCCTATGCTGGCTGGCTGTCTTGGCTTATTTATTTGAAAAACAGTACTTGGTTTATCTTCTGAAAACTGAAATTATCAGTGAAGTCCCTATATAATTTTCTTTCCATTTGGGGTTAATGGTTCTTGCTTTGTTACCATGGTGACTGTTTTGGTCATCTTTCCAATTCAGTTACCACAGCTTACCCTAGGAAGCCCTACTGAACTCAGTGTAACTTCATTTGAGTAAACAGACATAAGGATCTGTCTGAATATCGCCTTAATAGCATGTCTAACTTTTATCTGGTTTGTACCCAAGATATATAATACTCTTTGATTTGCATATGGAGAATGCTCTGACAATAAGAAAAGAAATGTTCTGGGGAAAAGGACAGGCAGAGTAAGATTTTACCATCACCAATCTTATCATGTATACAGTTTGGCTTTTTTGGATAGGTTATTCTGCATTATCAAAAAACGTAACATGAATATCACATCATCTATAATTCCCCCTCTCCTTAAATGTTACCTATTTCACTATTCTTATACAACAAGCATAATTCCAGAAACTAGAAGACCTTACCAATTACTACTAGATCAGCAAAGATATCTTCTAAGAATTAATGCTTTAGTTTTTATATAGCAAAAGTCTCAGTTGTTTTGATAAAAACATCATTACTTGAGTTTGAATTTAACAATGAGATTAAATGTTTTAGGATAGACTCACAGTATCTCAATCTTATGTTGCAAAATTGTGCATCTTTTCTTCAGCAGCGTATAAATGCTAGTAGTACGGCTGAGCTATAGGGTGTTCCTAAGGAATACAGTGTGTATCAGATTTCGGGTTTGTATAAAGTTTCTCAGAGCTGTGTAGTATGAACATCACCAGTACAAATAGTTAAAGTTGGCAAGAAACAATGTCTTGGCAAGTGTTTATAAAATTTTATTTGAAGAAGTATCTGAAAGTAGAAAAGAAACTATCTGAAATAACCCCATTAAATCTGTTTCAAAGTCAGGAATATAAAAAAATTACATGGTTGAGTATCTTAAGTCTATTTATAATGATTCTGTGCAGTAAGTACCAAAAATAATGGTGACCTGTGACAAAATGAGGTCAGAAACTATACCTATCCTATTAAAAATAAGCTGATGCCATCTTTACATTAGTTACTCCATTAAGACATTATTTCAAATAATCTATTCAGTTGCCACAGTAATTGCTAGAGTTAAATGTTATTGTATCATCATACCTCCTTTTTCTGCTAAATGGCATTCAGTGCATGCTGTTCGATTACAGATGAATCCTTATATTGAGTGAAACAGTTAGCTTGTCTAGCTCTGCTCTGTCTACACTGACCAGCGGTATTCTTTCCTAGTTCTTCTGCTAGAAATGTGTTAGGGAAGAAGCTACGATTTCCACATGGGACACTCTGCATTGGAATACATGTGATTTATCATAAAGCTGTAGCTCAAGAAAGATTTGGTGAATTTAGATATATTTTAAAATCCCTTGGACTATAGTCTCTTGGAACAATATCCATAATTTGATTTTTTTTTAAATTTATTATTAACAGCAAACACTTCAGGGAACACTCTCAATAAATTGTCTGTTTTCACTTGATTTCTCTCAAGTCAAAAAGAGTTGGTGATACATTAATTTGAAGCTGGCTTAAGTATTAGAGAGCACTGGTGGAAGTCGAACTCTGATTTTAAGATCAGATTAGATTCTAATGGAAACCTTTTCTTCCCCTAGTGAGAGAAGAGTTCAGGATGGACAAAAGGTTTACACAGAGAGTGACTGAAATGTGGAATTCACTGCCAGAGGAAGTAAGGATGGCCACAGGAATAAACAGCTTTAAAAGGGGATTAGATAGATTCATGGAGGATAATATATCAATGGCTACTAGGCATGGTGACTGAGGAGAACCTCCACATTCAGAGGCACTAATCCTCTGAATCCCAGAGCCAGGAGGCAACGTCAGGGGAAGGCCTTGGTCTCTATGCTCTGTCACTGGCCCTCCAGAGGCCACCACATGAGACACAGCTCCGTAGCCAGAAAATGGGGGGGCAAGGGGGGCAGCTCAAAACATCCTCAATCCATAAAAAGGGGGGAGAGGGGACAAAATAATTCACAATATCACTGGCAATACCCTCTGAAGCGGTGGCTCAGCTCCTGGGCAGTGCCCCTACACAAGAGCATCAGTGCCCATGGCTTTCCCCACTGGTCTGCAATCCATACTGGGGGTTCAGTGAAAGGGGAAAGCAGAGGAACCAGACCGGGGAGGCTGCAGGTGCTCCAGCATACTTGCCCCTGCCTGGGCGCTGGTGTGCCAGGTAGGAATGGCCAGGGAGAAGTCACAGGCTCCAGGAAGGAGAGCAACAGGTGGAAGCTGCTGGTCAAGAGCAGTGAGGGAGCAGACCTCCCAATCCCACCCTATGGGGGGAGGTAGAACTGGGTGGCTGGAAACAGGCCAGAGAGAGTGAAGGAAGCTGGGGGATGCTGGCTGCATTGGAGATCCAGGGAGAGGGCTTGAGGGCTCTCCAAGCAGTCACTGCTGGGCAGCCCACAAACAGCCCCATGGCTCATCTTCCCAGCACCTTGGCATTTAGAGGTAGACTGCCCTTGCATGCTCCTTCCTTGCCTGCTCTTGCTCGCTTCACTACTTCCCTCCCAAACAGCAGTCCCAGGCTCCCTCTGCCTTCCGAGTGAGGGGATGGGGGACCAGGAGAGGAGGAGGACTGGGAGATGAGGGGCTGCTACGGGCCTGGTGAGACTGGATGCTGGACTAGATGGACCATTGGTCTGATCCAGCAGGGCTCTTCTTATGTTATTAAATGTTCCAGAAGACCAAGGACTGTTCAGTAACTTTAATTATGCTGGTTGCCAAATTATGCATGCAGGGTCCATTATTGTATGAATGTTACGGAGACGCCTTAATATTCGTATTGGCCATACAGAGTCTACTTTGAGCCCATTTTCACATATGTATTTGAGAAGCATACAGAAAACTGTACTAAAGAAAAGAGAGACTTGCTCAGATCAGTTCAGAGTGAACTCTTCTTGCATCTGCTGCTATCGTAAACAGTGGATTATATTTAGGAAATGCACAGGACATGGATCTAATGTCTGTGTTGGACTGCTCTGGAATCTTGTTTTGGCCACATTTGTATATAACTAGAAAGTCATTTCTGGCCTGTCTTGCTACCAAAAGTGAGTCTCATTGCAGAACATGGAAAGCATTTGGGAAAACTTCCATTCTTGAATAACCTTTGGAAGGAAGAGGCACTCATTTGTTTAACACTGCCAGATCTTTAGTCTTCAGCACATGCTCTCATGCACATATACTTTGAAAGAAATATTTTGTGGGATGTAAATCAGATTAGGAATGACTAATAACAATCCTCTTGTATTCTACAAAATAAGATAAAATTTATTTTGTTAGAACATGATTATCGCAAATGATAAAGATGAAAAGAAATTATATATTTGGAATTTCCCTTGTTCTTGTTTTCATAATAAGCTAATAAATTGTGTGTTTATGTTTTACTTTTCTACTGACTTTGATTTATGAAATGGTACTTGGAACATTATTATATATTGTTATATGCATGATCATATTTAGGCTTATTCAAAAATAAATTATTGTCTTTTAATATCCAGGAGAGATTAATTGGGTGCTATATTTAAAATAGTGACTTTATTATTTAAGAACTTGGGAGCTGTAAATACAATTCCTAGACTTAGGGAGTATAATCAGATGCATGAATAGGGTTGTAGATTCCGTTTTTTTTTTAACTGCCATGCAAGTCTGTTACACAGATAGCAGACCATCCAGTACAGTTCTATAGAATGTGTCAATGCTTTATGCCCTTACATTTTAAAGCGAGACCCCTTCTTTCAAAACTTTTATCTTCACAACAGAAAGGACTTGATGCTAAGAGAAGCCAAAGCACACCATAGACTGGGTAGAGCATCCTGCAGTGCATACCAAAGGAGACAAGAGGAAAATCAGGCTCAGCATATTTGCTAAGTTAAAGTGTCTGGAATTGTTACTGACATAGGATTTGCCTCAGGAGGAGGGTTGTTTCATGTGGCTCTTGGAAAAGAAGACCCTCATTGACAAGATAATTAACCACATGGATTGGCTTGAATGATGAAGTATGAATTGTATCATGTTTAGGGAAAGTCCACTAAGGGGGCTGCAGACAGGCAGTCCCCTGTGAAAGATCAGTTAGCATCATTAAGGTTGTATCAGCACAGTGACGATTTTCCACATTCAATTTTTTGCTACTGCAAATGCAGACACATCTGCAGCAGCAGTGGAGCATCCAGATGGTTGTTTCCCCTGCAGTTTCCTTGGCCCAGTGACCTGTGGCCACCATTCCCCCCCATACCACCAGAGGGCTGGGCTTTCAAAAAAACTGTAGTTGACATGTTGTAGCATTAAGCAACAGTGATACATCAGTTACCAATTTTAAACTACAGTAATGTCAGATACATTTGGTTATTGATATCACTGTAGCTTAAAATACTTGATTGTAGCTTATTGTAGCTTAGCGCAAAAGTGATAAGTAAATTACTGACATATTTTTAAAAGCCCTCTGATAGTAGGGGCAGGAGAGTTGCACAAGTGGGAGAATGGAGCAAGGAAATTGTGCGGATGCAGAGGGGACATACAGAAAGCTGTAGCTTCACATCCTCACAAGTGTGCAAAGGTGCTTTTCCCGGAAAGATTGTTCCAAACCAGATTTGGGGGAGACCATAGTGAAGCAGGAGAAGACACAGAAAGGGGATGATACATCGATGTTCCAACCCCCTCGCCTCCCCCCAGGGCCGACTTATCCATTAGGCACAGTGCCTAGGGGCCATGATACTTTTAGGGGCCCACAAAAATGTTTTAATTTCTTTTAAGATCAGAAGAAAAAGTGAATTTTTAGGCTCAATGAAAATGTTTTAAATTTTGCCTAAAAATAAAAAAAATGTATTTAAAGTTATCTCAAAAATAATGTTTAATATTGATATTATTATGGTGAGAGGGGCCCACAAAGCCACAAGTGCCTAGAGCCCATGAAAGTCGTAATACGGCCTTGCCTCCACCATTCTAGTTTAGACACAAAATTGGAGCAAAACCTGTCTGGAAGCAGCTTTAGAATGTCGAACAGTCATGTCAGATTTTCTAGCCAAAGGCATACTTAAGTCATTTGAAT
Organism: Lepidodactylus listeri; assembly: GCA_029233225.1. Classification (NCBI taxonomy): domain Eukaryota; kingdom Metazoa; phylum Chordata; class Lepidosauria; order Squamata; family Gekkonidae; genus Lepidodactylus; species Lepidodactylus listeri. The sequence goes on from JARCFY010000001.1 coordinate 78,224,944, forward strand.
GTGCTGATTTACTGTATACAGTCAGCAAACTAGCCATACTGGGCTTGAACTGTCATGATGAACAGCACAGATCGTCATTCTCTAATGGTTTTTTCCCCTGAAATTTGTTCCAAGTCCACAAGTATCCTGAAAGTGGGTTCAAGTGGGCTTGCAGGCTTTCTGATGTTAGCAAGAAAATGTACCTGGAGACTTCGGGAACAAATGAGCTTTTTCATAGATTATGATTTCCCAAAACGCTCAAAAATGCAAATTAGGCAAAGTAACCTGGCAAATTGCCTCTTGTCAGAGAAAATAAAGGAGTAGTCTTGAAAAGACTTGCAATAATAGAGTGGTGTTTACAGTGCTTATGAATGCAGTGCGTATGTTCAGGGTCTGCAGGTGAAAATGCAGCTTCTCTGTCATCTATACTTATGAGAAAACTAAAGAAAGGGCAAGTATAATGATAAGATATGGTGCTCAAGTTTCCCAGGCACAGTAGCAAACAATGCTTTCCTTGTCTCTCCCGCTTCTCCCAAACAAAAATGGGCTTTAAAAAAAATTGCTCTTCTAGCTCTTAGATTCTGAAAGAGGCTTGCAACCTAATATTCCAAAGATTTTGTGCCAGGTTTGTTCAAACAATCAGCCATTTCATTCTGTTTGCCATAGATTTAAGGTGTGGTTATTTGGTAATACTTGCATGGCTGGGTACAATGCTTTTATAGTTTAAGGGGGGAAAGTAGAACTGATAGTAATGATAACGACATGTACAGGATCTCACCTGTGTCTGATGTCGCTAATCTCTGCTTTGCCTTAAGAGAGTCCAATTGCTTACATCTGAACAATGGTTTCTAGTTCCCTCTGCTTTTTACTACCTTACTACCCTATCGGAAGCAATACTTTAAGTATTGTCCATTTCCAAAGCTTTTCACCAGCTCTTAAAGTAGTATATGTTGGTATTACGATAAAGATAAGTTAAAGGCCCCATGAACACCAAATTCTTCTCTCTCTCTCTTTCTCTCTCTCTGCGCTTCATTGTCCATGCATTTCATTAGACTTAAAGTGGATTACAACACAATAAAAATTGGTTAAAATGTATAAATATAAAAATAAATAATGCAATAAAACACAAAAAATCATCCAATAAACAATGCAACATGCAAAGGAGAAAGAGGTAAGCGATGCTGACCATGACATCTCTTTGTGGCTCATTGTTCTGGCCTTCTTCCAGTTACCAACTGGGAGCTGGTACTTCTGATGCACAGGGTATATTTTGATAATATATAGATGACAACTAACCCACCATGAACTGCTGACTTTTTGCTCTACCCTTGAGGTGGTCAAGTGGTATGACAATAGAAACTGAAACCATCCAGGCAGGATGGAAGTGATGCTGGTTGGTAAAACTGATATTTCTTGGGTAGAATGATCTTCCCAGGGCTGGTGCTACCATTAGGCCAACCTAGGCGGCTGCCTGAGGTGGAGACCTCAGAAGGGCGCAGAACTGACAGTCTGCATTACTGTGCAGGACACCCACCGCCAGGCCCAGCACCAGCAATTTCAAATTTTGTGGTTTTCAGTCTTTCTAAAATGCATTTATGTTTGAAAATTGGTGGGTGCATTGGGGGGGGGGGGGGGCGCCAGAAGGTAGCCTTGCTTAGTGTGCAACAAAACCTGGCACCAGCCCTGGATCTTCCTGCCCTACATGGAGTTAGATTATCATTTGCAGATCAGGTAAAGAGCTTTCAGGTTCTTTTGGACATGGCCTTACTGTTTGGAAATTAGGTTGCTGCTGTTTCTAATCGTGCCTTCTTTTCATTTACATCTTGTTCATTAGCTCTCCTTCCTGTTAGATTCTGCTGACCTGGCCATGCTGATCCAAACTTCTGTAACCTTCTGACTGGACTACTGTAACATGCTCTATATAGGGCTGCTATTAAAAAATGTCAACCTGTTCAAAACGCAGCTGCCTGATTGCTGTCTGGGGTTAGCTAGCGAGCACAGACCACACTGTTGGTGAAGCAAATTCACTTGCCAATTTCTTTAGGAGCTTCAATTTAAGATGTTGATTTGTACCTTCAGAGCCTGAGATCTATGCATCTGAAGGACCGTCTCCCCCTTTGTGAACCTGTGTGCCAGCTACATTCATCCAACTCACTTTTGGTTGTGGTTCTCCTCTCCCTGGAGGAACACAATTCTTGGCTATTTAGTGTTGGACCCAAAGCCAGTAATAGTTATTAGTTAGCCACTCCGGCAGATTATTCACTCCTATCAGTTTGTACGAATCCTAGATGTTACTGGCTGTACTTTTCAAGGTGTGCTACGTTAGGTTAACAGGGGTGATGGCCAAAGAAAATGGTTGCTAGCCTGAAACCTACTTCTCAATTTTAAGTGCCCAGGAAATTTCAAAGGAGGAGGCAATGTGAAATTATATCACAACATTTTCTCCCCTACAAGTTACAAATCTGATTGCTTTTGTAACAGCATGTAGTTCTAAATTTATCCCCCCCCCCCTCCCGACCTAGTCATTTCCTGGTGAAATAGGATCCATTCAGTATCACAACAGAACTGTAAAGTCCTGCTGTATTCTCCCCTTCTACCATGCCAATGATTTACAAAAATGCATTAACTGTAGCATTTTAGAGTTTGTATTGTAGAGATCATACACACTATTCAGCAAAATCCAGTTTCCAATAATCTAGACCATATCTTTGTCACTTAAGATCTGCTACTGGCCTTCCACAGCCCACAGTATATGCTCTGTCCATTTTGTGTAGTGGTTAGGAGTGCAGACTCTAACCTGGGAGGACCGGGTTTGATTCCCCATTCCTCCACATGCAGCCAGCTGGGTGACCTTGAGCAGGCCACAGTTCTCTCAGAGCTGTTCTCTCAAGGGCAGTTCTCAAAAAGCTCCCTCAGCCCCACCTACCTCACAGAGTGTCTGTTGTGGGGAGAAAAAGAGAAAGAGATTGTAAGCCACTCTGAGACTCCGAGTGAAGGGCAGGGTATAAATCCAATCTCCTTCTCCTCCTCGTTCTGGGAATGGGTTGGCCTGTTTTTAAATGAATGTGTAGAAGAAGAACCTATCTATGTGACATTGCACATGCCCAGCATCTCAGGTGGGCTGTTATGAGGGCAAAATGCCCATGTTTGTAATGCTAGCCCTCCAGGATAACACCTGTTCAGGAAACAGATCTCTGGCTTTCTACATGCATAGCTGAGGGACAGGTTTAAATGAGATGCCAGGTACATGTACATTCTTCTGTCCTGCTAGCGTCATAGTGTTGTAAGTAACAGAATGACACATGAGGTGTTCACTAGATGTTTCTAAAGCATGTAACTATAAAGTTAGTTATAAGACTGGGTTAATCAGTTTCACTGCAGTTTGATTCAACACATGTTCAGGAGGAGCAGTCGTTTTGATAGAACTTCAGCCTGTTCACTTCTCTCCCCTGCTAGAAGATTTCCTTGTGTGCTCTAAAACAGTTTTTTTTTAGACAATAGTACTGTTGCTTTTATTCTAGGGAAGGAGTTCAATATGGTTTTTCAGGACTCCATTTCTCTGCCCTATTGATAAGGAATTTGACAACTAATCACATATCTCAACAGAAAGCCAAATGTCAAGTACATTTCAGTGTGGGAGCGAAACAAGGCCATTTGTAGACAAGGCAGGAGTTTCTGCACACTTGGAGGGCTCCCCAAATGTACAGAAAAATATTACTATATTCATTTTTTTAAAGTACACATGATCAAGACATATTCACTGCTTTTTAAGAGGTGCAAGATGTGGAAGGTGGTTGAGTATCAGTGGGGGGGGGGGAACAGATGGCAAAGAGAGAATGCTAAGTGGTAAGTGTGACAACCTCCCAAATGTTTCCCACCTTCCCCCACCCAATGATGCCTCCCAAACTCCTCATCTGCAGTCTAATCTTCAGTTTTGTTTGATGCCAGGACTGATTTCTTGGATGCAATGCCCGCTTTAATATGGAAAAGTCCTCCTTTCCTTCATTCTTTTCCAAACTTTCTGAAGCCATTGTTTTAGAAGGACTTGGAAAGTTGTAACTCTGTTTAGGATTGCAGCGTCGATCCATTCTGTCACCTCTAACCAAGCTGTTAAGTTACTCAGCATCAGCAAGCTGGGAGGGGGCAGGGAGAGAGGCTATGCAAGACTTTTAGGCAAAAGCACCAAACACAGGTTTGAACAGGGAACCAGAGAGGAGTGTGTGGGATTAGGGAGTGGTTAATCTGCGGTGAGGCTTAATGGTTTTTCAAAGGCCACATTTCTTCACAAGCCATCAGCTGACCGTGCAGTTGACATTGCACAGGCCTCCTATTCCAAGGGGTTCCTTGCCAGCCCAAGGCTTTGTGTTGCCTTTGTATTGCGTCACAACTGTATCCACACACGGCTGTGACTGGCTGTACTTGGATTGTTGATCTTGCCTTTGTTAAACCCCTCCATTAATCATTTTCCAAAATCAGCCTGGAGCTTTAGCTTACCAATTCATTTGCTAGTTTTGTGCTGCTTGTTTCCTTTGTGGTTACACCCGGGGGTGGGGGTGGGGGGAGGAGAAAGGCCTATAAGAACAGAGGGCTGCCAGTGGCTTCAAGCCTAGGTCATAATTATGTCCAGGCCTGTTGCAAAGGAGAAAATAACTTTCCTTAGAGTTCTCTGCCTGGTCCCAGAGTGTGCACTGATTGTACCATGGTGGAACATGCAGGCCCCACAATCGGAGATTTCCCCTTCTGATTTTTTTTAAAAGCCTTTGAGTGAATCCCTGCAATAAAAGACTCTGCAGTGGTGGTAAACAAAGAATGTTTCACATCTGCACCTGTTATTGTTTCTTAAGCTAGGCCAAGAATCTGATAGGAAAAACAACTCTATCCAGGCAGTTCAAACAAACGTTGAGTACGCTGGCTGAGAGTTCAATCCCCCCACCCCCCATGTTTTAGAACTGAAAACAAGTCATGCACATATACCCAAGAGGTACATCTTGTACAACAGCCAACAGGGAAAGTATTATAAAACGGAAGATCAAAACGTTGTGAATGTATCACCACTTCCTGGTGTGGGCTAACATGGAATTGGAAGGGTATAACTCACACACTATCAGGCAGAGTTCACACAGATGATTTGCTCTGCCCTAACTCCCAAACTGCAGTGCGGGGGGGGGGGGGGGAGAGCTGGAGCATCTGTGTGCTGCCATGATCCTTCAGTGGTTCCCCCTCCTTTGCTCTGAAGCTTCCAAAACCTGATTTGATCTGACCTTTCCAGAAAAGTAAAACCTGAGCTAACTCATAGGACAGGAATGTACAGATGGTTGAACCTCCCAAACTACTTCTGATGCCCTTTTCCCTCCCCATCTTCTCACATCCACCATTCCCCTTCCCCACCAAAGGGCTTTTCCTTAAAAAAATGTTTTTTTAAGTATTTGATATGTTGCTATAACCAGGGGTCCGTTGGAGCCGGAGCGAGGCAAAGCAAAGCTCCGCCAGCTCAGGAGTGGCCACTAGGGCAGCCATGGGCCGAATCAGATTCTCTAATCTGATTCGGCCCGCTGCCGAATTGCTGCCGAAATTCGGCAGCAATTTTAAAAGCGACTGGAGGGGAGGGGTTTGAGGGAGAGGCTCCAAACTTGCAGGGTAACTGCTGGGGCCTCTCCTCGAAATACCCACCAAGTTTCAAGAAGATTGGACCAGGGGGTCCAATTTTACGGGTCCCCAAACAGGTTGCCCCCATTCCCTCCATTCTCTATGCCATAAAGTAACACTTTTCCCCAGCATAGAGAACAATGGAGGGGATGGGACAACCTGTTTGGGAGCCTGTAGAATTGGACTCCGTGGTCCAATCTTCTTGAAACTTGGTGGGTATTTCTAGGAGAGGCCCCAGCAGCTACCCTGCAAGTTTGGAGCCTCTCCCTTAAGCCCCCTTTCCTCCAGCCCCTCATATACCCTATGAGTTTTTGCCATTAATTTCAATGGCCCATAGGGTATTATGGGGCTGAAACAGACATTCCCTTTCTGACACACTTCTGGTGATGTCAGGGGACGTGGCATATGCTAATGAGGTATGCTAATGAGTTATGCTAATGAGCTGCACCTCTTTTTCTACGAAAGGACCCCTGGCTATAACCCTATCGTGATATACTTAAATGATAATTTTTTCCAAGCCTTCCAGCAGCAGAAAAGGGAATGGTGGCCATGAGGAAATGGGATGAGAAAGATGGAGAAACTCCTCCATGTGGAAGGCCCCCCCCCAGACTCATACCCTCCAACAGCCATTTTAGCATGGCTACTGTAGGGTATGAACGGGAAATGAGGGAACCGTTCTACACTGCAAGGCACCATTAATTCTTAGTCAAATTGGCAGCCTCTGAAATGCTAAGCCAATCAGTCTTTTCCCCTAAGCCTTTCTCTTGGAAACAATGAAGAGCCAGGATGAAACATGATACTTCTTCTGTTCAACAGCTATCAGCTATATTGCACATCTCTTTCTAGCTCTGTTTGGAAGCAGAGGTCCTCAAAGCTCAGAGTTTACTCTCAACAAATTTGTGGTTATTCCAGTTTTCTGCCATTGACATCTAGGAATCAGACCAGGGTTGTCAGTCTCCAGGTGGAGCCTGGAGATCTCCCTCTTTTACAAATGATCTCCAGCTGACAGAGATCAGCTCCCCTGGAGAAAATGGCTGCTTTGAAGGGTGGACTTTATGGCACTGTACCATGCAAAGGCCATTCCCCTCCCCAAACCCCGCCCTCTCCTGGATCCACCCCCAAAATCTCCAGGTATTTTCCAACCCAGACCTGGCAACCCTAAATCAGACAATAGCATCAGGGGTTAAAGCTAGTGATTTAACCAAAAATTAAAAAAACAAAACAGTACTTTGGTTAACAACCTGCAGTAGTGGATGAGGAGGTATCCTATAACATTTGTACCTCTTGTGGGTTGAGGAAACTTATTTGAGAGCCAGCGTGGTCGAGAGCAGCGGACTCTAATCTGGAGAACCAGGTTTGATTCCCCACTCCTCCACCTGAAGCCAGCTGGGTGACCTTGAGCCAGTCACAGTTCTCTTGGGACTCTCTCAACCTCACCTGCTTCACAAGGTGACTGTTGTGTGGATGAAGGTTGCCAGGTCCCCTGCCAGGGGCCGGGGGGGGGGGGTAGGGTTGCCAGATCCAGGCTGGGAAATCCCTAGAGGTTTGGGGATGGAGCCTGGGGAGGATAGGGACCTCAGTGGAGCACAATGCCATAAAGTCCACCCTCAAGAGCATCTGCTTTCTCCAGGGGAACTGATCTCTGTAGTCTGAAAATTAGTTGTAATTCCAGGGGATCCCCAGCTCCCACCTGGAGACTGGCATCCCTAGTGGTGAGAGGAAGGTAAGGTAATTGTAAGCCACTTTGAAACTCCTTAGGGTAGACAAAAGTGGGGTATAAAAACCTCTCCTTCTGCTTTATTTTTTAAAAATCACCTTGCTAAATGAGGAATTTCCCAGTTTCTTGGTGAAAGTGAGGGAACTATAGACTCTGTGGCTGACAGAGAAGTACACAACACAGTGTGGGTCATGGTACTTAATCCAATACGAAACTGAGCTGCTGCATACTGAAAAGTAGTCTAGAAGTGGATTTTCCTGATTGCAGAGGGTGACAGCACCTCTCTTCACTTGCCCAAATACCTCATTTTATACAACTATACCTCCACAGCAGGGCAACTGCCACAGGCAGAGTTTGGGGTCCACTTGCTATTTCCTGTATAACAGTCACACACAAGTGGCTCAGATCCCACATTCTGTGGCTGATTGAGATTTCAACTGGGGGACATGTGGAGAAAGGGCTTTGGCCTCCCCCTTTCCATACCCCTGACTTGAAACAGTCCTAGGGTACTATTTGGTGCACTGGAAAATCCATGTCGCCATTGGGAAATTAATGAGATTTTATATGGGTTGGGTTCCCCCCAATGAGCCAAATAGCAGGTCAGGGAAAGATCAGGGGAAGGGAAGTCTGAAACACCACAATTGTGATCCCAGTGGAACACTACACACAAGGGAATGGAAGGACTCAAAATGGACAGTTACACTTGACTAAGTTACACTGGACCCCAGATCCAGCCTGTGTGCTCCATAATGTGGCACCCAGACCCAACAAAAAGCACAGACTCCCTGAGCACTGCACACTTACAGGGAAGTCATGGCTGATCTTAGAATCCTTTTCTACCTTTGGCAGGAGGGGTAGATCTATTGTATCTGAACAGTTAATGTATTTTCATTTCAGTGTCCTTACACAGGTCATTTCCATCTGCCAGGGGAGTACAGGTGGGTCCCAAGGTTTCTATTTCCCTACAAAGGCTCCATGATTATTAAGGAGGCATTCCACAACAAAGAAACCTGCACCCACTTAATCTCTACCTGTCAAACTCTATGAATAAAGTGGTGTTTTTTGTGTCCTTATGTCATTTTCAATGAGGCAGGTTAAGCTGGTGTCTGTTCCCCTGTGTAATGGTCTCGTGTGAATTGTGGCTTCTCCTCAATCCCCTTATGCATGGTGTACACAATTCAGATTATGGCTAGAGTTCATGCCAAAAAGGGGCTTGAGCCCTTCCCCCCACACCTGCACCATTTTCCTTTACTGAAACAGTCCTGGGGACTTTAATTGACTTGTTGGTGAAACAGGCCTGGAGAGGTGGGCCCAGTGTGTTTCCCGAGTGGGCCAAACAGACACACCTGGATCACTGGTGGTCAGAAAAGCTGTAAACCTCTGAATACCAGAGCTAGGAAGCAACATAAAGGAAAGGCATTGGCCTCTATGCCATGTCATTGGCCTTCCAGGATGCTGGACTAAACCGCTTGTCTGAACCAGCAAGGTTCTTCTTATGTTCTTATACAATGCTGAAGTCCTTTTTTTATGCGTAGCATAGTCACAGTCTGAACCTACAACTCACGTGCAACTGTTCCACAGGCAGGATACAGGGTAGAAAACCAGGACCCATCCTGCATACTCTGTAATATGTGAATCAATTTACAGGGAGACTCTGCCTTTCTACAGCAGCTCATAACATTCATGGTAGAACAAACATGAAGTTCAGCATCCTGTATCCAAGCTCAGCTCCCTGTTCAGGGCGCCCTACTAGGTAACAGCAAGCAGCAGGCCATGAATAAGTGAACCTTTGCCTCCCACAAGAGGGGGAAATGGTCACTACAGCATATTCTTTCCTTGCTTGGGAAAGTTTATTGAAAATGCCTTTGCACTGCTAAAGAATGTTGTTCTGACTAACCACTCAGGGTCCGAATACGAAGAAGAAGAAAGAGGAGGAAAAGGAGGAGGAGAGATTGGATTTATACCCTGCTCTGCACTCAGAGGGGCTTACAATCGCCTTCCCTTCCTCTCCCCACAACAGATACCCTGTGAGGTAGGTGGGCCTGAGAGAGCTCTAAGAGAACTGCCCTTGAGAGAACAGCTCTGAGAGAACTGTGACTGACCCAAGGTCACCCCACTGGCAGCATGTTGAGAAGTGGGGAATCAAACCCAGTTCTCCAGATTAGAGTCCACCACTCTCAACCACTACACCAAGTTGGGCATGATTAACATTTTCAAAGTAACAGAGAGCTAGAACAAGAACAGCTTCTGTAACAAATGCAGGCCCAGGTTTTGACACTGATAGGGAAGATCAGTGCACATTGTCAGCTCAAGATGAAAGACTGGAGCCCCACGGGAAAAACCCTCTGAAGTGTACATAAATTACAGAAACGCTGTACAGTTTAATTTGGGAATAGCTGACTCAAAGTCCAGGCCAGAAAAAAAAAATTACAGGATGTGCTGCAAGTACAAGGGTGAAAGGTTTAACTGATAGTTGCCATGTTTTTTCCCCTGGACCTTCAACAACTGAGTGTGAGAAGTGGAAACTCAAGAGAGCTACATTTTTGCATGCTAGGAAAAAAATTCTGCTTTTCACAGGACTGTTAAAGGAACAGGAGCTCATTGGAAAACAAAAAGGTAACACAATGCTCTTGTTTGTTTTTGCTGGAACAGACTTCCTCTGCCACCCCTCTAGAATTAGAGCCACTTGATCATGAGGGTTCAGCATTCCACATACTGAAAAGTAGACCCTACTTGAATAAAATGCTTTTCTAACTTAAGCTAATTTCTCAGAGTCAGTGACATTGGGTCCATCTGTTTGGCTCCCCTGATTTCTTCACTTCTTTTGTGCTTGGGATTTGCAAACCTGGAGATTTCTCAGCAAAATACCCTTCGTCAGTTTTCTTTGTGTCCAAAGACATCTGGCAGAGCTATAAGTGCTAGAACCTAGGTATTCTCTCCAATGATCTTCTAACTTTCCTGAAACGAGTTCCTTCTCAGATAAACTAATCTCTCCAGATGAGATTACAGGATCAGGAAAATAATAGCAGTGAGTCCTTCCTTTCTATACAAATCACCTGTTCTCCAAAGCATACAAACATAGGTAGCCAGCTCCCTGTGAACATCAGAGTTGTAGGTACTAGAACTGTTCTGATGTCATGGGTAGAGCATGATCGGTCTCTGCACGCCATTGGCCTAGCTTCTCTGGTATCACAGACGACTTAGTCAGCCTTGGGCCAGGCAGCCGAGCAGAGAGAGGGTGGATTTAGGATTTGTTTTTCAAAGCAATTGCTTAGTGAGAGCAGATTAGTTTTGCCTAGAACATTTACTGACACCTTGCTGGTGTGGGTGTCTTGAACCATTTGGGGCATTTTGATGGAAATCACTGGCCCCCAACAGATGATGGCACCTTTCTTCCTTTTACTGCCAGCTTTCATTGAATGAGCATCTTGGGCCATAAGTACAGAAAGCAATGCTTCCTGAAAAGATGGTGGAGATAGTAGTAGCTGCTACATTGCATTCATTCAAATTAATATTGCTTCTTTTTGCAGAACATTCCCCTCTATAAACTGCAAACCCTGTTGTGCCTCATCTGTCACATGAACTAAGAGAAATAAGCATATGCTAATCCACTGAGGCTGCCACATCTCCCCCTATATCAGGAGACCTCCTGGTGGTAGTCCCAGATTCCCACCACCACCAATTGGCAGGCAGCGGGGGGCGGGAATGAGGAGCTGACAATGCCTTTTCCCCTGTCTTTTACTGACAAAAATCAAGGCTAGAACTGTCTGCCAGTACTATAGCAGTTGTCTAGCAACTGCCATTGAGGGTATCTGTATCTTAAAGCTACAGGTGCTCCTGTTAGCATTTTGGGGGTTTGTAACTCCCCAAATGTTGTTTCACATCTCAATGCAAATCTGGGGCGTTTCCCAGGTTTGTGAAAAGATCCATCTTATCCGTTCAAAGCTCTGGTCTCCTCAGATTTGACCAGATTTAGAATTAGAATATACAACTAGGGACCTATAAGACCCATGGGGGGGGGGGGAAGTGTCTAAATGCCAAAGGCTCAATTTGTGCCCACTCCACTTCATTGCAGAGTTTTCACATGAGATATTCCCAGTGCACTGGTCCACGGGTGTATGTTACTAATGGGAAACTAATATCCCCCTTGTCCTTGTGAATTCATTTTCCTCTCGAACTTACTCCCACTTGCGTGGGGCAGGAGGCTGCCACTTGAACTGCCACCCATGGCTCAGGTCTTTGCAGTACCTGGCACAAGGCAAGGAGAAACTCGACCTGGCCAGAGCCATACTCTCAGCCCTATTTGGTCCCTGGTGGTTTGGATAGGCAGCAGTCACTATCAGTGGCACAGCCTGAGTCAGGCCAGACAGCCTCCACTGGGATGCATCAGCCAGCCACTCTTGTGCACTGCCAGCCAGAGCATGAAGGAGCCAGCCAATGGGACTTAGCAGAGGAGGATGTCCACCACCTCTATGCAAGCAAAGCAGCCCCAGGGCAAAAGTAACAGGCATATGGTGCAGCAAGGGGTGCTGGGAAGCACACAGCCTGTCAGTTGGGCTGATGCCTCTAGCCAGTATTCGCTGCCTGCCCAGAACTTTGTCACCTGCTCACCCACCTGCCCACAGCTAGTGCTGCCACTCAGTGAATGTTTTTATGGCTTTGGGGACAATGGAGATGGGCCCTGCCAGTCTGCATGCCTGCAGTGAGGCTGCCTCAATGGTGTGTGGAAAAAAGGCTCCTGTGGGATCTCAGGAGCCCTCCGTGGCAATCTCCCCATTCACCCCCATCTCACCAGTGATGAGGGAAGCCATACCAGCTGTGCTGGTGCCATCAGCGATGATGACTCAAGGGCCAGTTCCCCCTCCATCAACGTCTGCCACACATAGGGAGAATGGTGGACGCTGGCAGTCCAGTGGAGGTGTATTACTTGCACAAGTGCAGGCAGCAGGGTTTTTTGTTTTTTTTAAACCCACCCTTTGTTTTTTGTTTTTTAGTTTCAGATTTTTCTTCGAACCTGGGCATGTCCCAAGTCTGGAGAAAAATCTTTCTTTTATCTACCTGATCCCAATCCACGGAAAGGACCAGGTAGTCCTTTAAAATATGCTAGTGGGAACCCGCAAGGACTTGCAAGGTGAATTTTCCTCACTATTTCCCTTTTTCCCTTCCTTGAAAGTCACCATAGCCTCTCACCTGCTTCCTCTCCTTCCCATCCACCATCCACCCTACCATTACGTTCTCTCCATCTTCAGGGGTCTTTTTTGCCCTACTCTACCCCGGCACCCTCTTCCCAGGAAAACTGTGATCCAGTTGTGTGGTGCCGGTTCCAAGGGCATGCACAGTTGCACAGTGGAAAACTGGCAAAGGCTTGCGAAGGGCACCCATTCTCCCCTGTTTCAATTTCGAGACACTATTTCTTCTTTCCCTCTTCCTGGCTACCCCCATATCTTCATCCTTCTCTGCTTCTCACCAGCCTTTTATCTGCCCCTCCTTCTTCAGCAATATTTATTATCTATTTACTTCATTTATAGCCCACCTTTCTCCACAATGTGGACTCAAAATGCCTTACTTCATTCTTCTCCCCTTCATTTTATCCTCAGAACAACCCTGGGAGCAGGGGTAGACTGGGAGTGAAGGTGCTGCTTCCCTTCCCTTGTACAGATCAGGCATTGCCTCCCTCATCTTGGCCAGGCTGGTGGGGTTCCCCTCTCCCTGTGCTAAGCTAGGCACTGCCTTCTGCCCTCCACCATTCTTTGCCTCACCTAGCACAGGGTTTGGTGGGGCACTGCCCACAGCCCTGCATGTGGCTTGGCCAGGTGTTGCCCTTGGCCTTGCCATGGCTTGCATAGGGCTTGGTGGAGTGCCACCCTCTGCTTTGCCTTGTCTCACCTTGCATGGGTCTTAGCTGGGCTATGTGTCACCATCTGCCTTGCGTAATGTGGGACTCAACTGCCTCACCTTGCCTCACATGAGGCTTGGATTGACTGGGTGCTGCCATCTGCTTGTCTTGTGCAGGGCTAAAAAAGCACAACACTGATCTACCTTAAGCATACATCTATTATACACAGTGTCATATACTTTTGCATATCTTCCTAACACTGTGGCCCACAGTTTTTGTATGATCTACTATTGCTTGGGACTTGGCCGGGCCAAGTGCTGCCAGCTACTTTACTTTGCTTGGCATGGGCCTTGGGCAAGTGTGGCTATCTGCCTCACCTCACACAGACCTCAGGTGAGCTCCGCTGTCTGCCTCACCTTGTGCAGGGGCTTGGTTGGGCTGGGTGCCAGTGCCTGCCTCCTTTGACATGAGCAGAGCCTGCTGCCACTACCTCCCTGTCTTACATCTCAGGTAGGAATCTAGTGGGCTGAGCTGCATCTTCCCTGGCTGGCTGGATACCACCTTTCCAGACTTGTGAGGGGCTTGGGTGAATCTGGCTCAGTCCTTCTGTCAGAGGTCTGGCTGGCCCAGGTAAGGGGGGGGAGGCTATCAGCTCTTCAGGCCATTTATACCTGACTTTTCTCCCCAGTGAGAACCCAAAGTGGCCTACAACCTTCCCCTCTTCTCCATTTTATCCTCACAACCACTCTGTAAGGAGGGTTAGGCTGAGTCTGTGCGACTGGCCCAATGGCATCCAGCAAGCCTTCATGACCGAAAGGCAAGGGCGTAGACTTTCCAATTTCCCGGGGGGGGGGGGGGGGCTGGGGCTGGGCCAGAGACATTACAGGCCATTGTCTCCGGGGGAGGCTCAGCACGTTTTGGAAATTTGGGGGGGGCTCCAGCTCCCCAGCCCCCCTGAAGTTGATGCCTATGCCGAAAGGGGATTTGAACCTGGGTCTCCCAAATCGTAGTCCAGCACTCTAACTGCTAAACCACATTGGCTCTCAATTTATACTAAAAAAACAAAATAAAAATGCATAGCAGCTTTGCTTTCTCAGATCATAAGTCCATCTTTAGAATGTCCAGAAGCACAGAATAAGCCATATTCTCTTGTTGCCCCCCCCCCCCCGCCCCACAAAGCAACTACAGCCTTGGAACACAGAGATTTCACTACCTACCATGGCTAATACAGATTGCTAGACCCCACCTGAACTTGTCTACATTTCTTTTAAAGCTACCTAAGTGTCTGATCTTGCAGTGGCAGAGAACTCCATGTTTGTTGTATATTACTTGTAGAAGTAAGTCCTCATTCTACCACACATCAAATTTGTTGAGTGACTCCAAGTTATAGTACTGAGAGAGGGAGAAAAAGTTCTCTCCACCGCCTTTCTTCATATCATGCATAATTTTATATCTATCATGTCTACTACCCCGTCCTCTTTTTTTCTGCACTAATATCCCCTGTTCTTCCAGTTTTTTGTCATAGTAACTGTTATGTATTGACCATGCGGTCGCCATGTGCTCCCATAATTGCGACCGCATGGCCAGAGCACATGGCCAGAGCATGGCCAGAGCACATGGCCAAGAAACTACCTGAGCTTCAGCCAGGTAGAACAAAGGCCAGGTGGATTCAAACCGGCCACCAATCATGTACCTTGGTTTCTCCCAGGGAACCTATGAAATGTAAATAGACTTCGAATAGCCTATCAGGCCAGTTGGGTGAGGTCAGGGGATTGTCCCTGACCAGCATAAAAGGAGGGCTTCAAGCCCTGGGTTGTATGCTTCATCCGGACCAGCAATAAAGATCTAGCTGTTTCACTATTCCATGCACTCCCGACTCAAATTCTTATCAGTAACCATGCTCCAACCAATGCTCCCTCTAAGCTGTGGAGTCTTGTGTGCAAAAATGCTACTTTGTGAGCTACTGGCTTTAAAGTTATGAGTGAGCGATTTGGCTACTGCATAAATTAGTTTGCTCTGGAGCCATCCTCCCTGAGTCAAAGCAAAAATGTGTGAGCCAGAGGCTAAAAAACTGAGAGGTAGCTTGGAGGGAACACTGGCTCCAACCCTTGATCACCCTTTACTGCATCTTCACTAGCTCTATAATATACTTTTTGAGATGGGGTGATGAGTACTATGCACAGTGTTTCAAATGCAGCTGAATCCAAGATCTGTACAAGACTTTTCCATTTTCAATCCCTTTCTTAATAACCCTAGTGTGGAATTCAAGGTGTATATCACTCGTGTGCATCACTTTTAAAGTACTTAGAACCTCAATTGCCATGTTGTTGCCTCCTCACCCATTTTGGAGAGGTTCATTGAGAGTTCTGCACAGACCACTTTGGTCCTCAATATGCTGGATAGTGTGATGTAATTTGCAAACTTGTTACTTCACTGCTCTGTTATGATCATTTATGTAAATAATCAGCTCATTACAGTATATTTAATGAGTCAGGCAGTGTTTTGATATCATTGTAATGACTTATTTGGGTCTTCCTTAAACGATCACCTTCTAAGACCACATGAGTGAAGTGAAGCAAACCATCCTGGCACAGCCTGCACAACCTGAAGCTGATGGTGGGACTGAATAGTGACTTGCCTTTCTGTTTGCTGAAACTCTATTTTCGTCCCATTACCTTCACCTGTCCAGCCAGTTTCTATCTCTTACTTCTACCTGTTGCTACCTTGACCCCTCTGATCTTGGATTTTACTCTGAACTTTTATTTTGCTTTCCCCTTCAGATTATTTCCAAGCTTCCCTGCATGATCTATCTCTAAACTAAGTGTGCTTTACTTTTGGCTGTTACCCTGACCAAGTGTCATTCCACTGGGGGCTACAGGACCTCAGGCTACAGGTAGTTACTGGGCCCCTAATTCTGCAAAGGACCATGTATAGCTAAGCTATGATATAACCCAAGAAGGTAACATCTTGAATCATGCTGCAATTTAACAAGGCTGTGTAATTTAACCCTGGCAGGCACACACAGGTATGTAACACTGTTATAGTGCATGTTTTTGTGTGAGAAAACCAGGATAAGCTAAGCTGGAAGACAAGGTCGCAGATAAACTGTAGCACGAACAGAACCGCTGGAATATTCTGTAAGATAAGGAACAATAAGCTACCCACCTAGGTAACCCAATTAAGTTGGCCTCCATTAGATGGGATCTTCTTTATTTGATCCTTTATATTTGTGCTAAGCAGAACCATTTATGAAAATGGGCATCCAAATTTAAGGTCAGCTAATGTCGTTTCTGGACAGTTCAAATACACAGTTTTAGTTTAAGATATGACTAGCTGTGAGGGGATGATGAGCCAAGGGTCCCCACTGGTGCTATAGAGCCCTTCAGAGTTACGCTCCCTTTGGAGTGGTAGCCTCCTAGTGGGCAGTGCGAACTTAAGGGAAGAGTTTCAGTCACTCCCAGGCTGCGTTCAGATGCTCAGTTTGATCCGCGGCCCCTCCTCTTCCCTGACGGATTTAAAGGGCACGATCAGACAGCAACAGCTGTCTTTCGTGCCCCAGTCGTCTTTGTCCCGTTTCCCCCCCCACTATACTCCGCAGCTTTCTGATACCGGATAAAGTCCGGTGCAGGTGAGCGGTGCAGTCTTGGCGCGCACTTGTCTGATCGGGATCTTGCGCGCCAAGACCGCGACCACCATCTTTTAAAAAAACAAATCACTAGTGCGCATGCGTGTTTGCTTAATGGTTTGCTGGTGCACTCGTTTGCTCATGCGCATCCGTGAATTTTTTTCTTTTTTTTTAAAGCCACGGGCTTTGTGGTTACAGCGCGGTAAGGTCTGGACATCGGTCATGGAAGAACTGCGCGCTGAGGTAGGTGAGTGGCTTGCCGTCTGGATGCTATTATTTCGGGATGATTTCCTTCGCATTAAAAGAACCCGGGCTGCTTGCTCATCAACAATGCCGTCTGAACGCAGCCCCATTTACCTTCTTTTTGCTCTCCTCTTCGCCACACCTCTTTGCTGTCAGAGACTATCCAGCCACTCAGTTCTTTGAGCTCCCTTTCGAGAGCTCCACCCTGTAATGGCTGGCTCCAGAGTGACTCACGCCAGCAAGTGCCATCATCTGGAAGAGTCTTGCCCTTGCTGCTGGAGAAATCCCCACCTCTCTCCTAGGGAAATGAAACCCAGCCAGCCTCATCATCAGAAGTGATGAGACCTCTCATTTCCATTCCCTCACTGGCTCGGTGGGAGCAGCCTTTCAGGGATAAAGGTAAAGCCAAGCATCTCTGCTGACTCCACACTTGTCCCACAAGCAGGGCTGGTGCCAGGCTTTTTTGCACCCTAGGCAAGTCTAGCTACTTGCCCCTCCCCCCCCGCCGCTAACCAGTTTTCAAAAACAGATGAATTGTAGGAAAAATGAAAAGCACAAAACTTAAAATTGCTACTTTTTAAAAATAGTAGTATATGACCACAGAAATTACAAGCTAAGGATGCAGTTGGGGGCACATGGAGAGATGCTTAAAGAGCAAGCACAGCTGCCCCCAAAGTGCTCAAGGATGCCCCCTTAAATTTCAAGGGACAGTGTAACCCTGGAATTCAAACACTCCAATACTTCATAATTTGTATTAAAAGCCCGTCCCCCTCCTCCAACCTGTCAATGTGCAAAGCTGGTGTGTTGACCACCCACTACTGAGCAAAAATCCACTCTGCCCATGGTCAGAAGCACCCTCTGTAATAGTTTCCCATGATCAAAAGTTGTTCCTGTTATTGGCAACCCACACATTTGAAAAGTTGAGGCTGCCTACCTTCTTATACAAAGGATCTGTTCAGATTATTCAGTATTGACAGAATCCCACTCTGCATATGGTCAGAGTTGCTATAGTGACTGATGCCTAATATAGTTTCTAGGATTGAAGGAACAGAAATGTAGGCCCCTTCTCCCATATCGAGGGAAATCACTGCACATTTTAAACCTCCAGCGAACACATTTTTGTCTTAGCTCCATAAGGATGGCTCCAGAGCAAGCTAATTTATGCAGCAGCCAA
This sequence comes from Lepidodactylus listeri, assembly GCA_029233225.1. NCBI lineage: Eukaryota > Metazoa > Chordata > Lepidosauria > Squamata > Gekkonidae > Lepidodactylus > Lepidodactylus listeri. The sequence continues at coordinate 78,243,164 of JARCFY010000001.1, forward strand.
ATTGCTTGCTCACAACTTTAAGGCCAGTAGCTCACAAAGTAGAATTTTTGCTCACAGCCTCACAGGACTTCGCAGTTTAGAGGGAGTATAAATGACCAGCTCCTCTGCTGCCCCCAGATTCCATTTGTGATCCCAGGAGGGATCCGCCCCCTCCCTCCCACGCTTCCTCAATTCCTCCTGTGGAGGAGCTGGCCTGATCCTGTTTTCCTGAGGTGGAGGGGCACCCCAGCCCTCCACGCATCCTTCACGATGCTGGGGCTGTAGTGGCACTTGAAGGGGGACATATTTGCCCATGAAGGCAAGGTGTGTGGGGGGGAAGCAGGCGGGGGAAGGCAGGAGGGAGGCACAGGCACAGGCGGGGGGAAGGGTGTGTGTGGCCATCAGCCTAGAGCTGCAGTCGAGGAGGAGGAAGAGCCTCGCTCTGAGGGGAGCCAGGTGATGTGCAAAGGTCTTCAGCTAGTGAGGCACCCAGGCCCCTTCCTCTTCCCCCCTGAGCCTGCTGCAGAAGCAGAGCCCCTCAGCGCCCCCCTCGCTCAGTCACCCAACCCAGCCGCAACCATCCAATGGTTTCCCCCTGCAGGCAGTGACTCCAACCAGGTTTTGTCACTCCATGGTGGCTATGCCAGCATGTGGCAACCCATGCCTGTCCAGGACTCCCCCTGCTTGCTGGCTGGTTGGCTTCCCCTGCTCCCCCCACGCCCATATCCAGCAGCCAGGGTGGCCTCCGGGCGGGTGAAGGTGCTTGGTGCACATGCCCACCTCACCACCTTCCTTTCCTCCTCCTCTTGGCGCAGCAGCAGGGCCCAGGAGAGTCCTGGGACAGCAGCCAATCCTTGCCCTGGCAGAGCAGGCCAATCCCAGAGGCGCCAAGATGGCCCCTTAGTTGCAACAGAGCAGGGCTTTTTGCAGGGGCTGGGCAGCAGGCCAGTGTGGCACTTCTTCATGAGGTGGCACCCTAGGAAAATGCCTAAATTCTTCTATGGATGGTCCAGTCATGCCCACAAGTCCACACTCCCTTGAAAAGTTCCCAATAGGGAGTGGATCCTTGTTACTACAGTTGCCAGCTGTGAATTGAGAAATTCCTGGAGAGTTGGGGTTGAAGCCTGGGGAGAGTGGGGTTTGGAGAGGGGATAGAGGTCAGCTGGGTATAATGCCAGAGAGTCCACCCTCCAAAGCAGCTCTTTTCTCCAGGCAAACTGATTTCTGTTGTCTGGAGATCAGTTGTAATTCTGGGAGATCTCCAGGCAGCTGACAACCCTACCGGTCACCCCAATGCCTAGGGCAAGACGTGCCCCAGATCTTCTTGAGCAGGGCTGGGAGAGCAAAGGTGGACTTCAGGCATTAGTTTAAAAATAGACTGTGTTCAGAGTCTGCCCTTCCAATTAACAGTTCAATACAACAGCTGAACAGGAAAAGGTCTCTCAGTAAGCATCTGTCATTAGATGAAACCTGCAGCTACAGCATCAGAAAACTGTCCTTGATGCCACATCAGATAAACATCCCCATAGTTCTTGAGGCAAATCTCCTTCCTGAAAGTGCAAAGCCATGTAATTCACGTCTGAGGCAGAAACAAGCACGTGGTACCTGCCACATATTTTTTCCTTCCCTTCCCCTTATTCTTTCAACAGAGAAGGTGAACTGAGATTAATTTTGAACAAACTTCCCAGCTGGTTATACCACTGCTGGCTACATTATGGGACTACCCATTCCTGAAGGGTGAATTTCTCCTGCCCAGATTGGAAAGACTTTATTGTATTATTATGGGCAAAAAACACTCAAATATTTCTGACCCAGCAGTGACACTGCATTCCACAGTGAATTCATCAGTGGTCCATTATCAAAGGTGGGTATAGAATGACGCTTTTGGAAATTTTATGCCAGGAATTCCAATGCAATTCAATCTCTCTCATGACATGTGCACAGAGAGAATCCCAGATAACTTCACCATCTTCCTTTCATCCAAATAAAATATTTAAAATTCTAAATGACTAAACTCAGTATAAACATCCAACAAAACAACCTATAGAACCTATAGAAGAAAATTCCAGAGGCTCCAAGCAGCAACCAAAAGCCCCTGTTTCTTATGGAAGCCAATCTGGTTCCTAAATAAGTGGACCCCTGAAACAAGACGTCACTGGCTAATGTCAGAATTCCAGGATATTCACATGGCTGGAGGCATTTCCTGAGACTTCCTGACACAGACACTGGATGGGTCATCAATGTATCTTTCAACACTGAAACCATTGGAAAAGGAAGAGGATAAAACTGAGAAACGTATTCATTCATATAGGTTTTTAACTTAAATTGTGGGGAAGGAAATAGAAAGGGAGACCACCCACTTTGTAAAGACAAGCATGAATGTGGCAGAATTTAATTTGTATTTGAAGACACATAAATTGGAACAGGTTTGGCCCAAATCTGTGGCTACTTTGGGAAAACTACAGTCAGATTCCAGACAAAACTAGTCTCAACTGCTAAGGAGGGCCAAACCAAAACCCCAGAATACCATCCAGATGCTGAGAAAATGTGAGTTCTTATCCAAGTATTGTGGCCTGGGCCCTATGCCAGTGAGAATTTTACCCTTCTTCACTTCACATTCTGAGATTAAGATATTCAAGTTTGTGTTTCCAAGCCTATAATAATATAATTCAAGTTAAGGAAGCACATTTTTGCTTATCTTAGATATTTATGGGCTTTAGTTCAGTTTGGTCATTGTGCTCAGGCTACTGTTATAAGGGAAATTATGGAAGAATAGTTAAAAGGCAAGCTTCACATTTAGCACCATCTCACTGATATTTGATGCTGCCACACTTAACACTGGTAATTTGTTTTCCTAAAATAAATTGCCTTACTTGTGGCTTACTAACTTCAATCTCCTTGCATTAGAACTAACCTCCAGACTACAAAGATCAGTTCCCCTGGAAGAAATGGCCATTTCAGAGGGTGGGCTATGGCATAACATCCCCGCTGAGTTTCCTCCCCTCCTCAGACTGTGGCCCCAAATCTTCGGGAATGTCCCAAGCTGAAGTTGGCAACCCTGTACTTTAGGGAGGTTTTATTAAGTCCCGCAACGGTCATACTTTGTGCTGAAGTTTTTTTTTCTGGTATAGATCCTGTGTCTTGACAAAGAACATGATTTATAGCATTTCCTAGTTGAGAGAGAGAGAGAGATTGTTGTGGGCTAAGTTTACTTGTCAAATTTCTGTCTGCCACCCAACAATTTAATAGTACAGAAGCTGTGCCATAAAACTCTCATATTGTCTTAGACTGACTAGAAATTCACATATATGTTCAGTTTTTTAAGAAATCTGTATCATAAACTGTTGCCTACATCTTTTCTTGGAAGCGATCCTAGGCAAAGTTTCATGACACAGTTGAGTAATCTATAATGTTTACCTGTTGGTTTTCTCTTGGATAGAAAACTTGCCAGTGGGAAGGAAAGCCTACCACCTTGCTCTCATTTAACAAAACAAATTGTTTGCATAAATCTAATCCTCAACAATAGATGCTACTAATTAATTATCATATGGCAGTGGGTGCAGTATAGCCAGGAGATCTGAAGATTGTTTGGCAGCCCAAAACTCTAGCACTTTTTGTGGCGACCTAGGTTTATTTTGGGGCTGAGAGAACTGTGACTGACCCAAAGTCACCAGCTGGCTTCAAGTGAAAGAGTGGGGAATCGAACCTGGTTCTCCAGATTAGAGTCCACCGCTCTTAACCACTGCACCAGACTGGCTCCCCAAGATGCATACTGGCTGCTGCCATTAACATCCCTTGCCCATTCACACAGCCATCTTCGCTTTCGAAAGGACAAGAACCTATTTTTTCTAGTTTGTAGTTAAGCATTGAAAGTTGTTCATAAACTGCATAAATAATATAATTGCTTGTACAACACCGACCTAGCCATGTAGTTCAACAGAACTTTCAAGTATAATATATGCAATTTCAATAATTATCTTTCCCTCAACTTATTCTAAAGCATTTTGACTAACATGAAGAAAGGATTAGAGTGGCCATCTTATTTCCTTTCAGGTGTTTTCTGCCTTTAACTGTATGAGTACCATAGGGTTACCATATTTTGAAAAGCAAAAAAAAAAAAAAAAAGAGGACATATTTCTTGATTGACTACTTCAAACAAATGATTACTATGACAAATCTAATTTAAATACCCCTACTATTTAAGTTGTAACAATTGCTACTAACTAGGAATATTCCTAACCTTCCAACCCAAAAAGAGGACATTCTCATCAGTTTTTTAAAAAAACAGCCCCAAAGAGGATGGACACCAAATAAAGAGAACATGTCCTCTAAAAATAAGGCATCTGGTAACCCTAGATTTACAGAAATTCAACAGATTACCCAACAGGCATGTTATCTTTTTCAATTAAAAAAAAACTGGCAGTCATATATTGTATTTTTTTAAGCCTGAAATATATCAGACATTCATGCATACTTTTCTCCACATTGTTAACATGTGGGTATTGAATGAGGAACAGCCATTTTCAGCTTTGTATGGTAATTCTTTGGAAGCCTCCCATCCCTCTTAATGCTGTTGTTCTTGGAATTCCCATCACCTCACGCAGCCGCATTAAGGAAGTGTCTGATTACAAGATGGGAAACAAAAGGACTGCAGGAAAACTCTGGCACGGCCAAAAGTTCTCTCAAAACTGGTGCAGAAAACAAAGTCTCTTGAAGAAAAGAATAAGCAGCAGACATGCCTGTGAGGGGTTTGAACAAGTACTGTGGAGGTTCAGTGAAGGGGGAAGAGCTGTAGAGATTAACCTTCCCTTCAAATCAGAAGAATCAAAAGAGGACCAGTCAGAGCTGGTGGACCACACACATCAATTGCATTGAAGTAATGTAGACACAAGCAATAAGAAGGGATGAAAGGCTGATAACCATTTAATAGCCCCAGACTCTGATTTTTGTTTATAGAATCAAGAGTTTAATCAGAGGCCAAAGTGAGCTAAAACTGATGGAAAAGAGATGCTGGATACTTAGTCACGTGCCTTCTCTCTGCTTCAACTTAGCTATAAATGGCTGTGTAAACAATTGTATGGTATCCGGAATGTAGACAAGGTAAAATTCAGGAGCTACAGAAAGTATGCAGATACCTTGTAGGCCTTGAAGCTAAATCTTCTGTAGCACATAAACAATCCCTGGTTCCAATCACACTAACTGGATCAAACATGATGGTTTTGAAAAGAAATCTCCAGGGAAAAGAAATCTCCTGCTAAAATAAGGCTTCTATCATGGAAAATTACATGGAAGCAACAATAAAAGGTTACTCTGTGAGATTCATTTTTGAAAGAATGCTTGAAGCCCTACACTCACTATCACTAGCTGCACATCTACAGTGACAAAGGCCATTTGGATTGCCTGAATCTTTCCACTTCCTGTGGTTTCTACAGTTATCTGCCTGACCAGCTTCACATCCTACAAACATTTACTTTTGAGTGTACATGGTTAGTTTGCACTGTAATGATGCAATCCTAAACAGCGTTACTCAAGTCTATGACCACTGAAATGAAAGGGTTCAGGCTGGAGCAACTAGGATTTCACCTATTAGTGTAGAGGTGATCAGCTGGGAGTTGCAGCCCCTGAAATGCAAAAGAGCACCTTTTCTCCCTCTCCCATAATATTCGAACCGGGGGAGGGGGCACCCAATGAAGTTGATGAGCAATAGATTCTGGATAGACAAAAGGAAATACTTGTCTCAAAGAGTAATTCAGTTGTGGAATTCACTGCCACTAGCATAGATGGTTTTAAACCTTCTTTATTGTTGTTGGTTTTAAAAGGGGATTAGACTCATGGAGGAGAGGTCCATCAATGGCTACTAGCACTGGTGAGTCATTGGAACCTCCACATTCAGGGGCAGGTAACCTCAGAATATTAGTGCTAGGAGGCAGCATCAGGGGAAGGCTTCAGTGTTTATGCCCTGTTGGCCGTCCAGGGAAACTGATGCTGGTCCACTGGACTGACCCAGATTAAGTTTAGCACTGGAATCATAAGGAAACAAAACTGTGGCTGCAATCACACACACTAAATAATCCAGGGATCATTTCGTAGAAAAAGAGGTGCAGGAGCTCATTAGCATAACTCATTAGCGTAAGTTATTTGCATATGCTACACCACCTGACATCACTGGAAGTATGTCAGAAGGCAAGAAAGCAAGCAAGCAAGCAAGAAAGAAAGAGCTGGCAGAGAGGGGACAGCTACTAATCCAAGCCTCAGAAATACCACTATTCTGGGAGGATAGCTTCAGTGGTGGCTGAAGCCTTCAGAAGGCTGGTCCGAGGAACAAGGACGTTTCCAGGGGACGCGGTCATTTTGCTGCAGCCATGACACAAGCAGGCATTCCCCCACTGGGGGGGCTGGCACCAACTCCCGGAGCAGAGCTCCCCCGAGCTCCTGCTTGAAATGACCCCTGAAATAATCCATTTTCAATTCATTTTCAATGCACTTTCCAACTGGATTTAGCCAGTTCATACAGTAAAATCCAGTTGGAAAGAGTACTGAAGGAGGATTGAAAGTGGATTTTTTAGTGTGTGTGATCACAGCCTGTACTGAGATTTTTGGTAAATATAGCAGAGTTTGCCCAACCAAAGAAGCATGATATTGAGTGTAGTGAAATAAATCTCCCAAAAAGGATATTACAAAAATAAAACTCACATTTATTCAGGTAGATTCAGTTCCCATTCAGGTTGAAGGTAAAAAGAGAAAAAGAAGTCTACTCTAAAGAGTACTTTCTCTATCGCAAGTGGCCAGATAATCCAACTTCATGTGTATGGAAGTATGAGAGTATTGTTTCTACAGGAGAGACCTGTAGAGATGTGTGACTCCATGAAGACCCATGGGGAAGGTCAAAGGGCACACACAGAGAGGAGGGGTTAGAGGGCAGCTCCTAGGTTAAGACAAAGAAAGAGACATCACATTCAAGGAGATAACACTTATGCACGCTTAGAGTGATGTAGCACTACCCAGTATCCAAGCATGCTGTGCAACTCACTCCAACAAACTGCTCATGAGCTTTTGTGATGTGGACTTGTTCTTTAGAACAGTTATTGCTATTAACTTTTTTTTCTATCTGAAAAGCAGATGGCCTGGAATAATTGTGGATATCCTGGCTCTCACAAAGCCCAGCAGGCATCCCTGGGGTTTGTGAGAGCCTTGTGGACTAGCAGCCTGACCTCAGATGGTTGCAGTGCGGGGAAAGAGGAGGAATCAGGCGAAGACTCTCCAAGAACATGTGCCAACACTCTTCCTTTAACAACCTCTGTGTTGCTGCAGTAACACGGTGAGAGTGATTTTGTCACCATTTCCCCTCTTTGTAGCAGCTCCAAGAGTCCCATGATGCTCAGCAGTGCCTTTTCAGGGGACAAAGAGGGCTCCTATGGAAAGAGAAAAAGGGAAAAGAGTCATCACTGTGAGTGCAGCCATAAGATCCAATGGAGTGTTATGACCAGGGGTCATTTTGAGCAGGAGCTCGGGGGAGCTCAGCTCTGGGAGTTGGTGCCGGCCCCCTTCCCCCGGCGGGGGAATGCCTGCTTGTGTCATGGCTGCAGCAAAATGATCCTGTCCCCTGGAAAGGTCCTTGTTCCTCCGACCAGCCTTCTGAAGGCTTCAGCCACCACTGAAGCTATCCTCCCAGAATAGTGGTATTTCTGAGGCTTGGATTAGTAGCTGTCCCCTCTCTGCCAGCTTTTTCTTTCTCTCTCTCTCTCCTTCCTTCCTTCCTTCCTTCCTTCCTTCCTTCCTTCCTTCCTTCTCTCTCTCTCTCTCTTCTTTCTTGCCTTCTGATATACTTCCGGTGATGTCAGGAGGTGTGGCACATGCAAATAAGTTATGCTAATGAGTTATGCTAATGAGCTCCTGCGCCTCTTTTTTTACAAAATGACCCCTGGTTATGGCTGCTTTATATTTAAAAGTGCCACATGAATTTTTAAATGTATATATGGAAAAATCAGTTCAAAAGTTGGCAAGCTCTATCCATCTTGAAAGTTTTCATTTCAACAGAGATGGAAATAAATCTGATTTGACTAGGTTGTTGGGTTTTTTTTTTGAACACTGAGATTGGTTCCTTCCCAACAGAGATGCCAAATACTAATTAGCTAGGGCTGTTTCTCACAATCTGTAATGCTGCCCTTGTGCCTCCACAGCAGATTCTCATTGTTAACGGCATTACATAAAATAATTCACAAACAACATCGGAATCCTCCTCAAGCCAGGTTCCATCTGAAAATGAATTTCTGTCTCGTAATTCTCCCCCACACACACATACGCTGACAGTGGTGATGACAGCACATACTAAACAGAGCTGGCTGTTTGTACTCTTATGTTGCTTGTCATTAAGCTGAGAACCTCTTCCCAGGCTCAGATGTTGGGGAATGCAAGATAGCAAAGGGAAATGTAGTTCTGCTAATCTGTATCTGGAAATGGTGAGTGAACAGGAAACATTCTAAAGCTGTCCTTGTTCTTGTGAGCTAATTGCTTAGCCACACCCAAACATCTACAGGTTTAATTTGCATAACTGTGGCTGAGCAACCACATGGCGAAAAGTATCAGTTCCATGATGCAAGTGCTCCTTCTGAAGGACATACTTATGTTTCAGGCAATTTCTTTTTGTTGAAGCCAGTGCACAGTCCTCATTGCAGAATCTTCAGCCAAGATCAAATTGCTTCTTCTGCCACTCTCTGGCTCTGGTATTTAGATGCAATTGAACATCTAAAAGTCCCTCTAAAAACAACCATTCTGAGCCCTGACCTGGATAGCCCAGGCAAGCCTGATTTCATCAGATCTTGGAAGCTAAGCAGCGGTCAACTCTGGCAAGTATTTGGATGGGAGACCTCCTTGAAATACTAGAGGTGAGAGGTGGGGGCAGGCTTTATTCAGCCACCTCTCTTAATATCTGCCAGGCCCCCAGTAGGGGTCAGTCACCAGAGGTTGCCATGACTTCCAAGTGATACACACATGCACATATAAAAAATTAAAAGAGCCATTCCAGATAATGCTGTTTCCCAGTGTTAGTAAAGAAATTGATTTTTCCAGCAAAGAGTTTAATTCAAAGAGTTGCTGAGGCTTGTGCTAACCCAGTGGAGTTTTTTTAAATAACCACCCCAAACCCAGCTAATTACCATGTTTGATTACGCCCTACTTTTAAAACCACCCTCAGTTTCAAATATGGTTTCCATGATGTATAGGGTGGTGCTATGTGACCAGAGCAAATCTAACTTCCCTTGGACTTTTTCATAGTAATTTGGCCATAGTGTGGAAACTTCCTGTGATGTGGTAGAAAAAACACTGATTTTTTTTCTCTGTAAATTGCAACTAGGTTAAAAACCCCAAAATTATGGGGGATAAAGAGGTTTTTGTTTTGTTTTGCCTTTTAAAAAGAAGATTTTATCCCAATTGGAAAGGATTTATTATTGGAAGAAGTGAAGAAGTGAGGTAAACACATAAGCAAAGAAGAGCTAAAGAGTGACAGCGAATGAAATGGACATAGCTTTAAGAAATGGAGATGGGTATTTTTGTGTGTGCCCATTTTAAGACCTGTTTTGTTTTCAGTTAGAGATCAATCCATAGCACCCTTACCTGGAAACTACTGGCTCATTTCCTCATTCTCAGAAAGAGATCACTAAATACAAATTTATGTCTTCAATTACAGAAATGACTTTTATCATAAACAGGCACATCAGCACTGTTGTCATATTTCTCTTCAGTGTTTATCATTCACTGTCTCAGAACAGATCTACAAATGTTTCCCATATATGCTTCCTTCCTTTTCTTGGAATGGTGGATGTAATAATTCCACTAATACTCAGAGCCAATTTGATGATATTCCAGTCAGCTCATTTGTTCACCTAATAGTTAACACAAGCAGGCTGGCACTGGAAGACCAAACCCAGTTGTCTTTTCCCTTTTGTGCACTGGAAAATGGCAAGTTGAGATTTCCCTTTTCACAATCCCATATGAGTTTACTCACCCAAAATTACATTTTCTATACACGTAGGTCATGAGAGAGCTTGTGATGGGATTATGATGTAACTGGACAGCAGGATCATCCAAGCACCCAAGTTTTTACTTCTAATGTCTTTTAACAGAAACTAAAAGAAACTGGTGCTAATTGATCTGAAAGAAAATGACAGGAGTTTCTATAATGGAGAAGAGATAAGGACATGACTAGCGATGTAAAATTTCTGGAAATTTTGAAGCCATGAGAAAATGTATTGGAAAATGGGGGGGAAATTGAAATATAAGAATACTTGCTGTCCTATCAAACCTAGATTAATTTTACTGCATTAACATAAAATGCTTAATTACAACTTAACGTGTAAAATATGGAATATAAAGTTATAAATGTCTTAGTTTTGCACAAGCCAAACTGCAAATATACCCAATACTTGAGAGGAAACTGCTGTGTTATCTTAGTACATGTTCCTTAATTTTTGCTATCTGGTTAGAAACGCTCAATTTTCTTCTGAGGCTTTGGTGCAGTTTCTTCCCCACCTCCTTCTGATGTTTTTTCTCCCTGTCAGAGACCCAAGCCTGGGTCCCCCTGAGCCATTACTCCTTTTATGGGAGCAGCACGCAGCCCTGTGGGTCCTCAAGGTTAAATGCACACAAATAAACCAAACATTTGTAAAATATACAAAGGTTTATTGAATGGTTTAAAAAAGGAATATCACTATGCAGTACAGTCTCTACCACTTAGCAACAAAGAAATAAAAAAGCTAAATTTATATCTAATACATTTAATACCTGGTATTAGATGGCACACCTTCTTGTAACAAAAGAGTCCAAGCTATAGCCTAAAGCATTCTATATATAGCTGTCCACCATGATGTAGCATATCAGAGCGTACTATCATGGTACAAGCATAACATTAGCATGCATCCCTCTGCCCTATAGTCTTGTTATGGTTTTTTGCCCTTTGGCGCTAGATGGTCTCTTGGATCCAATCAGGAATCTCCCTTGATGGAACTTTCCAGAAGATCTTAACATCCACTCCTAATTCCCCCTTCCCATCTAGTTACACAACTAAGCACAGTTTCTCATGATTAATCAATTACCACATTATTGAATCCTGCCCTGAAAGAGATAAGGATGGTATCAGCAGGAAGGCCCAAACTACAGACACCTGCAGGCTAGAGCAGGCCTGCTAATAACTACATTAATCCTCGAGGGGAATAAGGGTGCTTTGCCTCACACTCCCTCTTGCAAGGTAGGGCAATAAGTTACTTTATATCAAGTCTGTGGGTAAATGTGTCAGGGTGGTTTGAGGGAGAGGTGAAAAGCTCAACTACATCAGGTCAAAAGGACAACAGAAGGCACACAACTGTTGAGGAGCAATGAAAGCCCTGCATGATCCCCTCGTAAAGATTAGGCACCCTTCTAGGTGCAAAAATGCAACTCAAAATTAAGAGCTGAATAGCATGCCCACCTTGTCTTTAAAAACATTTTACTCATTTGAAAAGAGAAAATATTTCATAATTTTTTTTCAATATTCCCCCAAATTTACAATTTTTCTATCAGAAAAAAGGCCTTGGGGAAAAAACCAGACTTTTAAATTAATTTTTCTCTTCCCCCCCCCACACCGGCCTTCATATCTCTAGTTATAACAAGTAAGAATGATATCAGACTGCTTAGCAATTAAAAACTTGTAAATAGTTTAAAGAGATATAAGATTGTACATTAAAAAACAGTAAATGAAGCATTAATAGTGACAGATGGAGGATGAATTGCACATGCAAATATTAGAAATAACTTGGAAGAAAGGCAGCTTAGCTGTATCTTGAATCTGAAAAAGAACATTTTGCTTTTAAGAGAGGAAAAAATGAAATCCAGAATTAGCGGTAGACAATCCATCTCTGTTTAGTAACACCAATACATGGCTTCTTTTTTTAAAAAAGGTGCTTGCTTATATTAGAGAATACTTCATAATGATTAATTAGAGAAACTCTTCTGTATTGAAAAGGGGCACTTTAATGTGACTATATATGATGTAGGCATGATATCAAACTACAGTTGTCCTGTCCTGTTTTGTTCCCCTCTTGCACTAGAAATGCTGGAATAATAAAAAAACAGCGGAGAGCACTCTGGGAATGGATGTCTGACTGCTCTTCCCTGAAAAAGGTGTGAATTAAGTTGCTTGCACTGAGAGGCATGTCAGCCCCTAAAGCCAACAAAACGGGTTCTGAGGCTTGTCAACCTATTCTCACATGCCTGGAGTGCAGAAGCTCTTTAGTAAAAGAAGAGGCATATAGTTTCTGAGCAGGAGAATTTCTTTAAAACTCAGAAACAATGCAGGCACTTATCGTTTTGATGAGGGGGAGGTACAGGCACGTTGCATCATCTGTTTGTTTGTGGAAGGGCTTAAAAAAACCGATATGAAATAGTCACTTAACGAACTATGGAAAACACAGCTCTGCAATCCTGAATTGATTTTTAACAGCAGCCATTGCTAGTGAACATATAATATACAACATGTTCTGACCTGGTTGAAAGATTAGACATTTCCTGTCTATGGCTATAAAGTATGGCTTTGGGCAGAAAAGTTAAAATTAAGGAAATTGTTCTATGAGGAAATTGAAGCTTTAATATGATATTGATATTTTTTTTCCGAATGCAAGGGCTTTAGATTGCTTCTGTTTATGAAAATACAATCAACTTCTATTTTTGCATCAAAAATACTTTGGCTCCCAAAACAGCTTGATATTTTGCTTTATGGCTTTGACTTGCACACCAGCTGGTAAGTCTTTGGGATATAACTGCATTCGCTTTGGATCAAAGATCAGTCTTTTGCTTGTGTTACTCCAGAAAGCACCATGTACATTGCTGGTACAACAAACATTCTGCTTCCATCTTTATCCTCATCTTCTAGAAAGTATCTTGCAAAGTATTCCTGAACTCTCCCCATCCCATTTCAGTCTAGCAATATACAACACCCCTACACTATGCAATACCCACATGGTTTAGTAAAGATGGACTGACCATTTAACTTACCATGACACTTCCTGGTGGGCCGTTGCCCTGGAGGGTATCTGGCAACTGGGACAAGCTGTGCCAAGTGGCCTCTGCCTTGCTAGCAGTGCTCAGTCAGTGAATGAGCCCACACCTGTTGTAATGAACACAGCTGTCTTATACAAGCCCTGTACAGTTGACCCCACCTCCATGCATTGGCTGATCATCTGGAGAGAAAGAGCAGGCATGCACTGGCCCCACTCTTGCCTCTGCATGATCACCAGGCCATCTACACAGTCCGTCACAGGTCACAGAGGAAGCTTATGTGCAGACTCCTCCTCTGCGCATAGGTGCTGTGCTTGTGAGTCAGTGATGCATGGAGTTTTGGGGTAGAGCCAGTGTTCACTTTCCCTCCCCACTCATTCACAAGGTTGCCAGATCCCTCCTAGCAACTGGGGGGGGACTTACCAAGAGCAGCAGGGAGGCCCATCCAACGTACAGCACCATGTATGTCACTGCCCACATCATCATATCCAGCACATCAGGGCAAAACTCTGGTATTTGGGCAAAAACTCTATGGTAAATTTGGTTTCTACCATAGAGTTTTGCCCTAATACCAGTGCATATTCCTGATGTGATGATGTGGGCAGTGACATAGACACATCAGTGCATTATCTTTCAGGGTAATGGTCCCCCAACCAGCCAGCTGTTCAGTGGTGGGGATGAGAGGCCTGGCAGAAGGGGACCCCTGCTTACACCGAGTGGTCTGACAACCCTACTCATTCAGTCAATGTGCAAGGGGAGGCATCTTTACGGGGCTACTGAGCCATTCCTTTGGCTGTCAAGGCCAGTTTTGTCTACTCTGACTGGCAATGGCTCTCCAAGTTTTCAGGTGGAGGTCTTTGACATCACCTGCTACCTGGATATGCCAGGTGCTTCTGCATGCTCTACCACTGAGCCATGACCCCTCCCAAGCAAAGCAGCTTCTGCAAGGCTACTTGGCTTCCTTCAGGACCGTTATAATAATCTAATCTGCTCTTGTTTAGAAGGTAATGTGTATCTGGTTATTTGCAAAAGTCTACAAAAGTGCTCACTTTATTCTCTTAGTCACTGTTCTACCTCACAACACAATATGTATGCATCTCCTCAACAAAGCCTCCCCCCCCTTCCATGAATACCAAGAAAGTATGAACAAATACATACATAAAAGTCAATGTCAGGATAAAAATACATTCAACAGCTAGATGGCTGCTGTTTGTGTCACCACTCCTGCAAAGTAATGGGATTGCTTTGCAGGAGGCAGCCATTTGATTTGGAGGTGGGTGGGGTGGATGAAAAGAGTGCATAACCCAACATGCCATGTCTGCTCTCCAAAAGTATAAGAAGCATAACTATGAAGTTTAGCATTCATAATATTCTTTGACCGTCTTTTGAGCAGATTAGACTGAAATAAGATATTGCAATTCATGCATGGCTTTTGGTACCTGAAATAGCAAGCCAATGTCACCTTCTCCTCCCTGGTAATATTTTGTAGAGTAAAATTTGTGACACCCTTGCTTTGCAAGATTCCCCAACCTTGCAAGTAGCAGCCAATGAAGTTGAAATATTCATAGTTTGGTGATGTCATACAACTATTAAGGGGGGGCAAGAAGGGGGAGCCAGAGGGTTTCTGTTCTTGGTGGTGGCCTCACATCAGCTATACAGTGTTGTTCCACCCTTATCTACAGCAAATGTGGTTGTGGAATTCTCATGAATGGCACTCTCCTACGGGTTGCTGGTCTAAGCCTGTATGGCCCTTCAAGTAGCTACATGTTCTCATATAAGTAGCAACCATTTGATGAGCATCCACTTGTATCCAGCCTAGAATTAGATCAGGATATTTTTAGCACAACTCTAACGTTCCTTCATGTCAAGGGGCTCAAAAAATCTGGATGTACAACATATTGTATTACTAACTTCTTTCCAGTAGTTTCACCTGTAAATCGTACCAGCGGTCCTTATAGCTAACCTTCTCCTATATAGACTCATATGCCTGTTACGTTCTTCTAGAGGAGATTTGCCCAAAATGTCCCCCACTAGCTGAAGAAAGCTGACTGAAATACGTAGAAGATTTGTGGTGCCCCCCCTCCGGCAAACCTGAATCTGTCTTGTGAAGACAAGGCTTTTAGGTTATGGCTTTTTTTCCACCTAAATTTTATATTACCTAACCTTTTATGTCTGTGTGTTTCTGTCATTGATTAGTTTTAAATGTTATAAGATTTGGGAAAGCAATGAAAGACAGAAGTTTGAAATACTGTGCCTGGTGCCCCATAATACTGTATAAAATACGTCTCTTTTCTACAGTATTACACTAAGAGGTTGTCTTTTTCCCCTCTCCGATGTTTTCACACTACATACTTTTGGCGGACTGACTAGGATTTTCTTTTAAAAGATAATGGTTTTACTAGGGACACTGAGAGCTTCATTAATCAAACATCCATTAATCAAGCATAGCAAAAATTTACTGTGTGACAGTTTCTTTTCTTTTGAGGCTCCACACACACCCACTAAACACAGTGTGTAATGTATTTGTTAATGCTAGTACAAAAAAGTGTACCACTGGCATCTGGAAGGGCTTTTGTTTTTGTACGTATGTATTTGGAGGAGAGATTTTGTGCATTGCGTTGTCTGTAAGCATCACTGTAGAATTAGCATTGACATAATTTGTTTGCTTCACTTATTATTTTATTGTTGCTATGGTTATATTTTGAATTTCCATCCTCCCTCTTACCTTGTTCTAACCTACTTGTCTGTCTAGACAGCTTGCTCTTGAGGAGAGTAATTAAGTCTACAGTGTTGTATAGTTGCATTGCAGCTATTCCTGATTTCTCTTAGACTTAGGTGAACATTAAGAGGCTATTATTCAAGTTCATAATCAAAAGCACCTAAATACATTGAGCCCATCACAAGTCAAATAATGTGCTATAAAGCCTTTGAGAGGTAGACAATTTGTTTCACCAATAGCTGTAATTGTTTGTTCTTACCAAGTGCTTCAGGGCTGAAGAATGGGCCGAAGTGGGAAAGAATCACTTTGGATGAAAGACTCAGGGTGCTAAAGGAGTTTCCAGTAGTCCTTGTGTACTCAGTGCACCTCCACCCCCAAACCTCATTCTACATATTCTCTAGGCAAGGCTTAGCATTGAATAATAATGTAGTTGCTTTGACCTGCAGGGGTCATTTGGGGCTGGAGCAAGCCAGCCCAGGAGTGGGCACTAGGTCAGCCACGGGCCAAATCAGATTCTCTGATATGATTCAGCCCACCGCCGAATTGCCACTGAAATTTGGTGGCAGCTTAAAAAGTGGCTGGAGGGGAGTGGGTTTGAGGGAGAGGATCCAAACTTACAAGGTAGCTGCTGGAGCCTCTCCCCCAAATACCCACCAAGTTTCAAGAAGATTGGACCAGGGGGTCTAATTCTACGGGACCCCAAACAGGTTGCCCCCATTCCCTCCATTGTTTTCTATGGTGGGAAAAAAGTAACATTCAATAAAAAAAAATTATTTGCACACCCCTAGTGGGCACAAATGGCAGTGGTGGCAAGCCCCTCCCCCAGCTCCCAGCGGGCCTGTGGAGGAAGCGAAGTGAGAAGGGATTTAAAGTTTAAACCCCTTCTGTTTAGAGTTGCGTGGCAGTGGTGGCACGATCTTTCCATTGTATTCTATGGGGCCCTTCTCGCTTCGCTCCCTCCCGGCCCGCCTTGGCAGGCCAGCTGGGGAAGGGGAGGCTTTTGAAGATGCCCCCCTTTTGCTTTCCTTTCTGACATATTTCCGGTGATGTCAGGGGGTGTGGCATATGCTAATGAGTTATGCTAATAGGTATGCTAATGAGCTCCTGCACGTCTTTTTCTACGAAATGACCCCTGCTGACCTGGATAGCCCAGGCTAGCCTGATCTTGTCACATCTCAGAAGCTAAACAGGGCTGGCCCTGGTTAGTATTTAGATAGGAGACCACTGAGGAATACCAGGACCACTGCAGGCAAACCAGTTCTGAACATCTCATGCCTTAAAAACCCTACAGACCCGTAGATAGGAATTTTTTCAGGAGGGGGGGCTGGAGTGCCAGGGCATGTGTGTGTGTGTTAATGTAATTAACTGAACTAATTTGATTAATTAGACCCCATCTTTCTCCCTAGGGAGGGCCCAAGGGTCTTACAACTTTCCCCCCTCCTCCACTGCATCCTCCAGACAGGAGGAGGATGAGGGGGGGGAGCTGTTAGCCTTTGTGGATCTGGGATTCCAACATGTCTGGGAAGGACCAAACGAAGATTCCTGTTCATGGGGCCATGAAGGGGCAGATGGCTTAGGGAGTTTGGGGGTGGCCAACCTCTTCAGGCTGGAGCTGGCAAAAGAGGCTGGCCCTTGGAGTGCGCGTTGCCCGCATCAGCTCTTCCCTTGTGTGCTCGAGAGGCAAGGCCAAGCTTGGGCAATGCAGGGGGAGCAGCTGCAAGCCAGGCCACCTGCCAGAGGCAGCTGAGCCAGGGAGGGGCACCAGGTCGGCTTTGTTCACAGACCAGTGGCCACGCCTCAGGGCTGTTCTTCCTGGAACTACAGTGCGTGCTGTCCACCTCCTCCACTTGTCAGTGAGGGCAAGTGTTAAATAGTGGGTTCCATGGATGAACAGACTCCAAGTCTACTGATCAGCTCTACTTTATTCAGTGATTTCAGCAAGAACAAGCTGCAGTTCAGTTATATTGCATGCAATGGCCACACTCCAAACACACCCCATTCCCAATGATAAGCTATCTCTATAACATTACACCTTGATTGGTTACTGCCAGAATCCTCTTGGTCTATTGTTTTTCAGCTCCAAGCTCCCCCTGTCTATGGCAGCACAGTTCTGCAATGTTTCAGTCCCAATACATAACAGCAAGGCAGTTCAGCTGGCTCTCTTCTTGGCTGCTCTGTGCATGACCTGCTCCTGGGAGGAATCAGGAGGGGAGAGGGGGTGGGCAACTGGGAGAGGGGGGCATGGGAATCAGCTGCAGGGGGCACTGGAATTTGGGAGGGGGAAGCACCTCATATGCCCCATCTTAGCTATGACCCTGCTTGCCATAAGTCAGATGCACCTAGATGACAAAAAAAGTCTGAAAATTGTGCTCCCTTGCTTCTATTGCTATGAGCAGTTAATTCTTCTCCTATCCCTACAGCAATAAGAACATAAGAGAAGCCAATGTTGGATCAGGCCAATGGCCCATCCAGTCCAACACTCTGTCACACAGTGGCCAAAAATACCAGGTGCCATCAGGAAGTCCATCATGCTTCATATCAGTGCCTAAATTTCCTTTCTCACCTTTCTTCCTACTTTATCACTGTTAGTTTACATATGGATGTTTTGCCCCACCTTGGCCTCCTTACTGCACTGCTGGTTTGAGGAGGATCCACATGATGTTGTCCTCTGTTTGCCCTGTTTCTGTATTTCCCCTGCTTTGCTGTGATCTTTCCCAAACCTGATTTAATAAGATATTTTTGGAAAGGCGGCAGTAAACGTACCTTTGGATGTTGTGTGGATGGGAAAGTGCACATTTTTTTCCAGATCCTGCTGTCAATGGCACCATTTTTCTTACATCTGTCTCTGCGACAGCCATTTCCACCTCTACTGGACGACTTTTTCAGGCTTTTTTGAATGGCTACATTGCCATAATGGTATAACATTATAATGACTTCTTGCAATAATGTACTACTTCCCTAAGGAGAAACTAAGTCTTAAGCTATTTTTGTTGCAGAGTTATAAAAGGAAAGGTAGTGGCTATTCCTTATAACTGGAAACCAAAGAGCTAGAGACTTTCTTTAAAGCAACAAATGTAGGAAATGAATGCATTGCTGCAACAAAGTGTTGTAATTTTGTAATGCTATAGCAACATTATTGATTTTTTTTTAAATCCCCAAAAAATCCTTTGGCGGCAGAAGGTAAATGACATGCGGGGCAAAGGCAAGGAAAGTGCAGAAGAACCTTCCCTTTGGATGCTCTGTTGCTACTGCAAATGCCTCTGCATTCATGGCAGCAATGACAGCGACACAGAATTATCTCCTTGTGGAAACAGTATGTTTTCCTTCACACTACTTCCGAAGCCTCTCTCTAAACACGCTTGCATGTCCAGACTTTGCCAGCACCTTACCTTCCACACCTCTAGTGAGCTCAAGTCACAGCAAGAAGATGATCTGGACCTCTTTAGGAAAGTCATCTGAATCGCACAGAACAACTGGGCCAGTTTTGTGCTAAACAGAAAAATAACCTGGAAAAAAATCTGTGAGCCATCAGCTCCAAATCAAATCTTTGCTGAGGTATCTCAAAATCTCGTGCAGTTATGTTTCACTTCTGTGAGCAAAATACCGAGCACTTAACTGTCTCCAAGGTACAGGCTAGTAAATATTTCCTTGTTAGAAAATGGTGAGCATAATGGGTCTTGATGTGGTTTCAGCAGTATTTTTTTAAACAACCCCCTTCAAATTGCAGTAAATTGTGACCATTCAAGGACTGTCATGTGTATACCACAAATCTCTTCAAGGGAAGGTCTTCTAAAAGCAAATGTTGTTGATTCTGCAAGAATTTGGAATGCATCCAAAAATGTGCCACAAAGGGGAAAAAAGCTGTTTTAGTGTGTTCTGGGCACATGATCTAATCTGATTTTGTGACATAAAGTGAGAAATGTGTTGTTGTTTTTTAAAAGTTCATGACAGAACATTCAAACCTGCTCTAGCTATTGCCCCCTACATTTATGATGAGGTAGAAAAAAGAAATGTGCAGTGATTACCTTAATATTAACAAGGGTTACCTTAATATTAACAATACTTAAGCCTTGGAAGAGCAGTAATAACATAGTTTCCCCTATTAACATACTATGATTGCTGAGCTGACTTCAGAATCTCTGAAGATTCTACCCAGCTTCATGGACACTGATGAATATTTCCTGTCTTTCCCCCTCAATGGCTCTTTTTAAAAACCTCCATTAGTTTAGAATATTGCCTTATTTCCTGTTGTGGAGAAATGCCATACATTCCAGAGTTTAAGTCAAAGTTACAGTAACTTGGTCTACACTCTATATGCTCAAAGGGCCTTACTACAGGTTAACAGCTGGCAATGGGGAAATGATAGAGGAATGGGTCATATTCCCAGGGACAGGGCAATTCAGTGCCATAGCTCTAGCAGATGGCACTGGAAGGATGGCACAGTTACCAGAAGAAGAAGAAGAAGATGATGAAGAAGAAGTGACTGGATTTATACCCCACCCTTCACTACCCAAGGGAGACTCACAGCGGCTTACAAACTCCTTTCCCTTCCCCTCCCCACAACAGACACCCTGTGAGGTAGGTGAGGCTGAGAGAGCTCTGACAGAAACTGCTCTTTTTCAAGAACAGCTGTGCCAGAACGTCATCCAGCAGGTGCAAGTGGAAGAGTAGGGAATCAAACCCGGTTCTCCCAGATTAGAGTCCGCATGCTTAACCACTACATCAAACTGACAGCTGACACCTTGGCCAGAGAATCAAGCCTAGGAGAGAGAGATTTTGGAACCCACAGCTAGGTTGTGTGTCTTTTGGAAAGGAAGGGATAGAATGACTCACAAGGGGAGGATCAGTCAAGAGGTGATAAAATCTTGGGACAAGGAAACAAAGCTCTCTTTAGATCTGTTTCGTTCTTCTCTTAAAATCTGTCAATTTAACATGAAGGATTAAGCATGGGCGCCATTTTTTCAAGCACGTGTGCCTGAACAAAAGGGAGGAACCTCAGTCTAAGAAACCAAGGTAATGGCTGATTTCTGAACACTGCAACTTCAAGAATAATGAGCCTATCCTTAGTCTAACAATATCTTAGGTTATGTACAAAAATAGGGAAAGGGGATTTGGGCTATTTTACTTTTCATTTTGATTTTTGCTCATTTTATTGCCTAATTGGGCCATGTGTGTGCTTTGATTATTTTATTAAACTTCTTTGTAATTTGAATGCTGGTAGCCTGATCTCTGGACTGAGACCACACCTAATTCACTCACGCTTACCCAGGAGAAGCGGGGGGGAGGGGGCCCTGCAGATCCATCTCTGGAGCGCAGCCATATGCAGGCTAGTCCCTGCAGTAGCTGGCAAGCACAAAGTAGAAGAAAAGGCAAAGGGGCAGAGCCTCTAAGCAGCAACGTGGTAAGGAGTGCTGAAGTGTTAGTCCTTCAGCAGGAGATACTCTTTAAGACTACAACGTAGCAGTGGAAACATCTAGAGAGTAGATATCCCAAAAAAATCATCATGAATACTGAGGGAGGTATTTAAAAAAATACAAGCATCAAAAGGAAGCATGCACAATCATCACCACTGAGACTGTATAACTCTCAGCTGATAGAACAAATTAACGTCTTGGTCTTACCCAGAAACTCCAACTGACCCAGAATGCAGCAGTGTGGGTCCTTATGGGGACCCCTCGGATGGCACATATCCAACCTGTGCTGCTGCATGAGCTGCACTGGCTTCCGGTGGAGAACCGGATCAGGTTCAAGGTTATGGTACTAACCTTCAAGGCCCTTAATGGTCTGGGACCCACATATTTTCAGGACCACCTCTCCTGGTATACCCCCTGAAGAGCACTATGCTTAGTTGATAAGAGGTTACTGGTGATCCCCGGCCTAAGATACATCCAGCTGTCCTTGACCAGGGCCAGGGCGTTTTCCACCCTAAACTCAACCTGGAGGAACTTTCTGCCAAATGATATTCATGCCCTGCAGGACTTAGTGCAGTTCCACAGGGCATATAAGGCAGAGATGTTCTGCCAGGCATTTGGCTGAGGACAGTGATGGCTTTCCATCTGGCTGGCATGCCTGTTTTTCCTGCCTCCCCCTCCCCATGAGACAGTGGCATACTCTGGCAGTCTTACTGCCATCTTATTGGTTATCGGTTTACTACTGTTGTAGTAATATTAATTTATGGGGTTTTTTGGTATAGTGCTTAAGAGCGTGGGCTCTAATCTGGGAGGACCAGGTTTGATTCCCCACTTATCCACATGCAGCTGCTGGTGTGACCTTGGGTCAGTCATGAGTTCTTTCAGAGATGTTCTCTCAAGGGCAATTCTCAAGAGAGCTTTCTCAGCCCCACCTACCTCACAGGGTGTCTGTTGTAGGGGAAGGGAAAAGGGATTGTAAACCAATCTGAGACTCTTTCAGGTAGTGAGGGGTGGGGTCTAAATCCAATCTCTTCTTCTTCGTGTTCTTCATCTAAAGTATGGATTGTATTATGTGGAAGTACACTGCCCTGAGCTTTGTTTACAGGGGAGGCAGTTATAACAATAACAACAACAACAATTGTATGTTTGCCAGAAGAGCAACAAGAGCAGCTCCATTCTGTCTTAGCTGGGGAAACCATGTGCATGGTGGAAAGGGTTAACTCCTGGTTATAAAGCTGGTTGCTATTTACAAAGAAAAAATGCTGGTAGCTCCAACCATGAAGCTCCCATCACCTCACCTAATTTGATCCAGAGATTATCTAGTGCAAAAACATGAGTCTCCCTGCCTCTCATTTCTTCAGTTTTCTTGATTATGTCCTACATATAACCTGGCTGACATTCACCTAACTATACTTCCCGAAACACTGTCTTCTCATTGCACACTTCAAATTTGGTAAAATTCAAATAATAGGGTCAGAATCAAGCTCTCAAACTGAGTTTTATACAAAAATAATAATACAATGAGGAAAATCCAGTTTACATAGTGGGGGGGGGAGAATTTGGGGGAGCTTTTGTGCAGAATTTGCATATTTTGGTTGCAAGTAAATTGAACAGTCAGACTACTATTTCACACCGCTTTAGTGGGCATGCAACTTGTAAACAGAGGCAGAGGGGCAATCTGGGGGGAAACAGCAACTTCCTGTAGGGTATCTAATAACAGGTTTGTGTGTTGTTAGCTGGGCAATTAGACCCTCTGGACTGAGAGACTCCAACACTTTGCCTTATTTCTTTAAATCCTCACTCAGCCCAAATGACAGTAAAATAACATCTGCCTGATCTCCCACTAGATAAATCAGTGTGTTGATCTGTTGTTCAGGCTGGCTTTAGCCCCGAGGATACAAGGAATCTTTCAAAACTACACCTCCATTTCGACTACTCATTGCAGGTAGTAAATACAAATGACTCAGAGGACAGGAAAAGAAACTGCTGCCATTTTCTCTGTGCCAAAGACTCGGCTTATCTTAGCATCACAGTTTCCTGGTAGGCCTGGGTTTCTCCAGCACTCCCCCCCCCCCCAACTTTTGTTTTCCTTCAGGTTTGTGGAATTTGCCATGCTGCCACACTGTGGTATTAGGGATGCCAGCTCCAGAATGGGAAATACCAGGAGATTTGGGGATGGAGTCTGAGGGGGTTAGGGTAGTGGCTAGGGTAAGGGATATAATGCCATAGAGTCCACGTTCCCAAGTTAGGGTTGCCAACCCCCAGGTGGTAGCTGCAGATCTCCTGAGATTACAACTGATCCCCAGGTGACAGAGAATCTATTCACCTGGAGAAAATGGCTGCTCTGGAGGGTGGACTTTATGGCTTTATACCCCATTGAAGTCCCTCTCCTCCCCAAATCCCACCCTTCTCAAGCTCCACCCTCAAAACCTCCAGGTGTTTCCCAACTCAGAGCAATTTTCCCAAGTGGCCATTTTCTCAAGGTGAACTGATCTCTGTTGCTTGGAAATCAGTTGTGATCCTGGGAGATCTCCAGCTACCATGTGGAGGTTGGCAAACCTAGCAATTAGCCACTCCAGCTTAAGAGACTCCATAGGGTTGGCAACTCTGGTCTGGGAAATGCTTGAAAGTCTTCGAGGTGGAAATTGGAAAGGGCAGGGTTTGGGGAGGGAAGGGAGCTTGGCAGGGTATAATGTAGGGTTTCCATTTGCCTGTTTATGGCAGGAGTCCTCCAGGCTCCTTGACCACAGATGCTCAACTGACTAGTGGGCAGAAACTGGGGCTGGGAGGGGGGGCAGTGGTCCTGGGGAGAAAAAATTAAAAAGAAAAATAAGGCCTCTGCTACTAACTGGAAGTTCTGCCGGTTCTCTAGTCCATCCATGTGGGTTTCCCTCTACCACTCCCCCCAGCCCATGAGGCCTTTGCAGTGAGGACACACCAACTCAAAGTTTACCAGCTGCTGTCCTTTATAAAGTTTATGTCCCCACTACCTGGCATTGCATTTTATGGCACACATGGCCTGGTCCAGTGGCATGACATTTATGTCAGATCTGGCCCTTGTAAGAAATGAGTTTGACACCTCTGCCCAGACTCTCCTTACCTGCTGCACCTCCCGTTCTTTGCCTATGGAACCTGCCTATGGAAACAGCTATGGTGGCTAAATGGAACCTTCCCCTTCTCATTTAGTAAAATTATGAACATCAGATCCTTGGAAGTCACAGTAAAGGTAGTCATGGAGAGGAACTCAGAGGTGGAGGGGAAAATGGGCTCTTACCATAGGCGTAGAGTACGGGGGGGCTTGAGGGCTTGAGCCACCCTCAAAATTTCCCGGGGGGGAGCTCAGCCCCCCCGGGAAAATGGAGCGCCTGTCGCTGCGCCTCCCCGGGTCCTTCCGAGGCCGGCAGCCACTGCTGGAGAGGGAAGGGGTGGCGGGGGGGGGGGGGAGAGGCACCGGCAGCAGTGGCTGGCGGGCCTCGGAAGGGCCCGGGGAGGTGGGGCGGTTTCTGGGGGGGGAGAACATCACTCCAGCGAGCGCACGCGCAAAGTGCGCACGCTAAGGAGCCCCCGCCCCCCCGGGATTTCTAAAACTCTACACCCCTGGCTCTTACTGCATGGGCCAGAACAGGAAGCAATGCAACTGCCCCATGAGGGAGAGGATGGCCTGAACTTGAGCTTGAAATAAAGGAAGTTGCAAATGTGCTCAGAGTCCTGGATTGTCTTTGAGGGTGCACGAAGAGCCGACCCCTTCCCAGCTTGTTGAGCATACCCACACTTCCCCCTCCCTCCTCGCTCTGGGAGGGAGGGGGACCCCACGACTACAATTGCTCACTGTGAGAAACTCGCTTCCCTGAGGCCACAAACTTACAACATAGTAAGATCTGAGGTCCAAATTTTAAATCCTTTCAATTAATCCCATACCAAACCAAATTTCCTCCAGATCCCCTAACTTAATTTCTTATGTATGAGCCTGATTTGCCAAACATTCACTTCCCTCTTCCCCTTCCCCATAAGGAAGAAAAATCTGAACTTCTCCCACATTTCTCTTATGCCTAACCAAAGCTAACTGTCACTGCAGCCCAATCTTGTACAATACAAGCCCAATCCTCTGTTCTTAAAGGGATGCCATGCAGAGTGAGCAAAAGTGGCACAACATTTGGAATGGGCAGCTACTGTTCAATCGGCAGCCCCCTGATGTCCCAGTATGTCTTATTCCATTTTCCCTTCAAGGTCTTCCACCCAACAACCTTGTAGGTGCCATTAGTGGGCTTCAGCTCCTACTAAGGCAAGGAGCTCAGTGCAAATCCTTTCTGTACTCTTGCACCCGAACGCTGACTGTAATGCCCAAACTTCCTAAACTTAATGGTAGGGGAGAGGGGAGAAAGCATGGCTGGCAATCTCAGAGACTGCAGGAATATGCTAATAGACAGAAAACAGAAGCATACTGACTTGCCTGAAGCACTTAGGCCATCACTACTCTGGACTAGTAATCAACAACTCTTGTTGCAGAAAAAAAATAGTTAAATAGATTAATTTTATGTACTCATGAAGCTGCCTTATGTTGAAACAGACCATTGGTTTATCAAGCACAGCATGACTGGCTTCATGTAGGCTTCATGCAGAGGTCTTTCACATCACCTCTTACCTGGTCCTTTTAATTGGAAACACAGGGGATTGAATGTGGGAACTTCTGCATGCCAAGCAGATGCTCTGCCACTGAGCCACAGCCCATCTCCGTAGGACATATAATGTTAATGTGTGTGAGGCAAAGTTACTTAAAAACATGAATTAGCAAGGTGCTTAGATTTTTTAATAAAATAAAATAGAGTTTATAATACTGACTAGCAAATTTGTGTTCTTACCAATATCTTATGAAAATCGTTCACACACACATTCAATCTGTCAAACAGCATTACGTTAGCACAAATGCTAAAACAGTCTGGCAAGAGGGGTAAATTAACAACATAAAAAGGCCCTGGGACTTCAGTTCTCCACTTCTGGGCATAGAGCTTCAACTTTCCAAAGCATTATGAATTTTGTGGTTCCTCAGGAATGTAATCAAGTCTGGGCAGCAAGGTTGGACTCTCTCTTTAGTTTGCCTGTCTGTTGGCTACATGACCACAGCCCCGGCCATATCGCCAGGGGGGAGGGAAACTGCAGATACAGTGGAGACTGAGAATCCAGCCTGCTACGGAGATTAAGACAGGTGGCCTCTTCTGGCAAGAGCCTCATGTTCTACTTTCTTTGTAATCCCCTTACAGAACTCTGCAGACGCTAACTCCTAGGTCAGTGGTACCCTTTTTATGTTCTTCTTGGCTATATACTAACCTCTGGGCCCACTGAGCTGGGAAAGTTTGTGGAACACAAAACGATGGCTGTGTTTTTGTTGGCAGTCAGGTGATATTCCCCACAAGGGTTGGTAGTGCTTCTTTTTGATATGTGACCATATTTCTCCCTCTCTAGCATCAGTATATTCATCATCTCAGAGAAAATGGGCTCTGGTTCGGCAGTAAATGTGCAAAATAGCATGTGGTAAGTCTAACTTTTTTATTATTAAAAAATAAAAAAAGTATTTACCTGGGAAAGCTTAGCACATATTAAGCATCTGGTTTGCAGCCCATTTCTTCTCTTTATTTATTTCTTGCCCAGATTTCCAGCTGGGTTGACATAAGAACAAACTAAAATGAAATAGTTTTCAAAGGTTAGGCAGAGGATGCTTGGCAAAGGATCCCTCGGTCATATCTATCTCGCCCCTATTTTAATTAACTAACTACAATCCTATTTTCCTTTTCAAGACTACTATCAGGTTTTTTGGGGAGGGGCATTTTAACTGTGAAATGGCTTGGGGGGTAGTTTCCTCCCTGAAAATTAAAGGTATAAAAATCTCAAATTCTTGTAATTGATCACCTGTATCATGTCTGATTTGGCCCTAAGTCTGGGTATCTATTTCTCTCTCCTGCCCCATGTTACTGCAGTGTATACATATTAAAGAACTACAGCAGATACTTCTAGAAATCTGGAAAGGAACAACAGAAAGATTTGCTTCCATCCCCACTTTTACTCTGCCTGCCGTTCAGGGTGTGCAAACAGAACATTTGCCACTGTTTGTCCTACCCAGC
The DNA here is from genome assembly GCA_029233225.1 of Lepidodactylus listeri. Taxonomy (NCBI): domain Eukaryota; kingdom Metazoa; phylum Chordata; class Lepidosauria; order Squamata; family Gekkonidae; genus Lepidodactylus; species Lepidodactylus listeri. Next base: position 78,270,415 of record JARCFY010000001.1, read on the forward strand.
AACTGTGCTACTTCTCACCAGGTGAAACAAGTAGAGAGTTTGCCATATTTTCCCTCTCCTAATGTGCAGCACTGCCATAATCTGAATTTCAGGCCCATAGCCAGAAAACTGGGAGGCACCGGGGAGCATGATGTCACTTCTGACATCACAACCCTCCCATCAAACTACAAGGTGACAAGAACAGCCGGCCTGCTATGTTGTAAATGTGTTCATTTGGCAAGCCCTTAAATGCATGCGCGCACACACATGCAAACACATTGCACACCTGGGACTGTAGGCATGCTGAGGAATGCCCACTGGAATCCGCTGCACTGACTGATATTCGGAGCCATTTGCAAAGGGAGCGAGTTGAAGGGGAAACAGGTGCTCCTGGCCAAAAGCACCCACAGGGGTTGCAGTGGCTGAGACTGAGCGGGGGGGGGGGAGCAAGAAAGCTGAGGCGATGCAGTCATGGCGGCACCTTTCAGTGCTTAGTACAGGCGGCAAGAGCCACAGGGATCGCGGTGGCCAAGACTGACTGAGCAGAATGGGGGAAAGGAAGCCGAGGCAAAGCAGTCGCAGTGCTACTCAGGCAGGCCCACCCTGGCACCTCACTGTGCCGGCACAGCCAACCTCCTACCCCCTTCGCTTTGGAGAGCAGGATGCCAGCAAAGCCCAGCTGGGCTGTGAAACAGCTCATGTGGGCTTGAAAGGGAAGGGAGAGGAGGGGAGAGAGAAGGCCAGGAAGGATGGGCAGTGAGGGGGCAGGGCTAATTTGGCAGGGGCGTCACCCTCAAAATGCCCCTGTGGCTATGAGCCTGACCTGAAATCAAATTTGTCCATGTGAGCTCAGCATAGGACTAGGGAGGGAAGCCACTTCTTGTACAGAATCAAATAGAAACTCTTCCCAAGCCAGCGATCCAACAGTGTGATTACTGTGACCAGCATTCTTCCTAAAAAGACAGATATAGTGGCACAGTCTTTTCCAGCAATTCTGTTGATTCTTTTTCTTTAATTCTGTTGGTTTTTCTTTTTCTGTAATTCTGTTGATTGAAAACATCTGCTTAGTTACTTATTGCTCCTTCTGCCACCTTGCTTTGACCCTGAATTCAAAACCAGGCACTCATACAATACCTACATCCCGTGATATCCAAATTCTACCAGTTGTTATTTTTTAAAATTTGTATTGGATATTTATGTGGGGCATTTTTGGTTTGGGTTTTAATTAGTTGATACTCAGGCATATATCCCTGACAAATATAGGTTTGCAACCTGAATACTGGGTTGGTGCTTTGACATCCTCCATGTCACTGAGGGACAAGATACTCCTGTCCATTTCTTCTCTGATCCTGTGTCTTCTTCCTCCTTCCATCTGCTGTGCAGATGGTGCTGGCCACTACAGAAGATAACAGGAGGAATACGACTGGGAATTAAACCAGCAGGAGTCTCAGTGGACTTACCTGCAGCTGCATTGTGGGATTTCAAAGATACACATACAGTACCCAGGTTGCAAAGGGACACATCTATTTAGATATATGTACCTGTGTATAAACATAAAGTGAGATATGGTTCTCAGAGGTTATTATGCAGATTCCTTGTGGTAACTCTACCACATCAAAATTTAATGTGAGAAATTCACCTTTGAAAGAAATGGGAAAGTTCAAACTCTTCAAGATGTAGGCTTACATTGGATTATGCAATTGGCTTTCATTAAATCAGGACAGGCTCCCGCATGGGCATTCTTCAGAGTCTTATTTCAACTTTGCTTGTTGATTTAAGCTTAGTTTAACCTATTCCTAAATATTCCCATTCCTAACTATGCTAATCTTTTTTTATTAAAGCAATTCAAACATAGCCCCAAATAAGAGAAGTCATATGAGAATGTGAGCTGTCTTAAAGCATTCTGCCCAAATTTATATTTAATTTGAACTGGAACTGTGGTTCATGTGGACAGGACCTAGCTGTCATTGTTAAAGAGTAGTCTTCCTTTCCCTCGGAGAGGGCTGCTTTCCTTTAATTCCATGTTACATTCTCAGGTTTCAGGCATGCTTCCTGGAGGAACCATTTCTTATTAAAACCACTGCATGGTCCTACAAAGCAAGGTAAAAGACAGGTCCTTACTTGAGAGAACTTACCATTTAATGTGAGACAAGAGGGGATGATAAGATAGGCAAGATACTCATGTAAGATAGGCAAGATACTCATGTATCTTGTGTGTACATGTGTGTACAGGTTGTTGCTATTACAACCTAACCTTGGTTTTAAGTTCATGCAGCTGCCGTGACTTCCCCCTAAGAATCCTGAGAAATGTGGTTGGTAATGATGCTTAGAATACTCAGCTACAGATCACTAGCTCTCCTCAAAGAAGGGAAAGGAAGGGAGGGAAGGCAAGGCAAGGCAAGGCAAGGGAAAGGATCACTCATGACCCTAGTTAAATCTGCAGTGTACATTCCCCCAAAGAGACTTTAATGGGCTATGATAGACCCATCATTACCCACAGGTATGCACATTCTTTTCCTCCCAGTTCCATTATGGTTTCCCTGACAAATATAGGTTTGCAACCTGAATACTGGATTGATACTTTGACATTATCCATGTCACTGAGAGGCAAGATCCTCCTGGCCATTTCCTCTCCAATCCTGTGTCTTCTGTTGCAACATATTTTGAATGTATTTGAAGCATGACACAAACCTGACCTGTCTGCTCAGAGATCACAGGAGTGGTGGAAAGTGCTGTCAAGTCACGGCCAATTTATAATGACCCTGGAAGGTTTGTAGGGCAAGAGATGGACAGGTTTTTCATTGTCTGCCTTTGCCTACCAACACTAGACTCCCTTGGTGGTCTTCCCTGCTTAGCTTCTGAAATCTAGGAGATTGGGCTAGCCTGGGCCATCCAGGAAAGAGATGATAATTAACTGGGGTATAAAAATGAACATCTATACTGTAAGCAATGATGGCTTCAAGTATCTAAAAAAGTATGGATTGTGTTAATGTTCTCAGAATAGGATTTGAAAGTAAATGCTGTTTTTGAAAGTGACAGGCATAGCGAGTGAGTGCTCTGTGCAAGGATGTTGGTGGGGATGGAAAGTGCCATAAAATTGTAGATTTATGGTGACCCTATCAGATTTTCAAGGCAAGAGACATCCAGAGGTGGTTTGCCATTGCCTGCCTCTGCTTGGGTGTGGTGGTTGAATTTGACCCTCATGGCTAGCATGGAGGGTTTGGGTGAGAAGTAGCCCTTCAGTGCCTTGAGGAGTTCCTTGAAAGGCACTTCCGTTAGAGTCCAAGGGGAGACCAGGTTTTGAGCAATTTGGACCGTGGTGACCCCACTCTTTATTTTGTGGTCAGATGAAGCATGTTCCCCCGGGGCTCAGGGGCCCTCTTTTATTTCGGTCAGAGCCACACCTCCGACCTTGCCCAAATGTCCCTATAGGACCTTACGATTGCAGTTACATGTCATAGGTTCCCTCGTGGATCCTAGGCACTAGATTGGTGGCCAGTTACAATCCAGCCAGCTATTGTTCCCCTGGGCCAAAGCTCAGGTCGCAGCCAGACCATGTGCTCTGGCCATGTGGCGGTCGCCATTACAGGAGCTCATGGCAAGCACCATTGTACATATTCTGCATGGTACATTAAAAAAGTTTAAAAGATTGAAACATGGAGCAAACCAGCGTTCCTTAGCACTGTGAAACTTAATCTCTAGATGGCTGCACTTTTAGGTTTACATTCCCTACTTGTTTCTCCATGCTGCTTTCTTCCATGCGTCCATTCATGAAACACTTCATGTCATTACATTGTCAACACACCACGGAACCAGCCAACAGCAGAGATCAGGAATTTTGCCAGAATGTACAAGCTACAGGGCCACTGGGAAGAAGGGGGCTGGAGAAGAGAAATCTCAGTTTGGGGAAGAGAAAGAGTATCTTGGGAATTAAAATGCAAATTCCATTCCAATGACCAGGAAATCAGGGCTGCAGTAGAGAAACTAGGAGAAAACAGTGCAGATCAATTTCAGACATCACACAAGTGTAAGTGTTGAATCAAAGAACACAGGAACAATGTTTGGGCAGCAGGGAAGCAGATCAGAGCCAGCATAGATCTCAAGTAGCCTAATGGTTAATTTCAAAATGTGGACTCTTCTCTCTGTTGGGGCTCATAAAACCTTTCATCAGTCCAACGTATACTCTTAACTTCTTTGATATCAGCTAGAAATGTTTAAGAAGAATAAAAGATGTATATAATTCTGTTCTACTAAATAGATAGATTTATAAATAAGATAATGTAATTCTGGCCATTGCATAAATGGATATAGGCAGCAGAAAAATACTAATGGCATAAGAACACTTATTTATTCCTAATGACTATATAATGTGGATCATATATGTTTCTCCCATAGGGACCACTAAATCCTTTCATTATGATGTGGTGTGAATTCTTGTCATTGGGTCACTACTTATAGGATTCCTTCACTGGGAACTTAAGTTGGCAGGCCAACATTATTAAGGGGTACCATGGAAATACTAAATAACAGGCAGGAAAAGGTTTCCTTTGCTCAAAAGCCAGTCGGATCCGACTCTAGGGGATGGTGCTCATCTCTGTTTCCAAGCTAAAGAGCCAGCGCTGTCCGAATACTGCTCTGTGGTCATGTGGCTGGCATGACCAGATGCCGAGGCACAGGGAATGCTGTTACCTTCCCACCGAATTGGTACCTATTAATCTACTTACAATTTCTTGCTTTCAAACTGCTAGGTTGGCAGGAGCTGGGGCCAAAGATGAGAGCTCACTCTGTTATGCAGCACTCGGGTCTCCAACTGCTGAACTATTGATCTTCCGGTCTGCAGTTCAGCATCTTAACCACAGAGCAACTGCGGCCCTAGCCACAAATACATGTGGTGGTGGGGACTCATTCTCCCTTCTCCCACTATTTCCTCTTTGCCTTCCCTGAAAGCCACCATAGCTTCTCCCTTTTCCCTGTTTCCTTCCCACCCACCAGCCAACCTACCTTTATCTGTCCCCTTTATCTATTGTCAGCTTTCCTTCAGTCCCTTCCCCTGCCAGCCTCTGCCTGGGAAAACTATGGCCTAGTTGCACAGTGTCAGCTGCTGGGTTGGGCCCAGTAGCATGGTGGGAAGCCTGCAAGGACTTGTGGGAGCAACTAATTTTCCACTGTATCCCCTTCCTCACACTATTTCCTCTTTCCCTTCTCCTGGCAACTCAAATCTTCTCATCTTTCCCTGCTTCTTTTCCTCCTTTCCACCCATCAATCTACCTACATTTTATCTTTCCCCCATTTTCAGCTATATTCAGGGGTCCGTTGGAGCAGGAGCGCACAGGAGCACAGCTCCGGGAGTGAGGAGCCCAGGGGGCGGGCACATGACCAAGCCCCACCCCCTCCTCGGCTTCCTCGAGCAGTGCAGAGGCGCAGCGCCCCGGGGAAAGCCCTGCTAGGGTCTTTATTGTTTTTAATGTTTTGTTTTAATATTAATAATTTTATCATTGTTCCTTTTATGACTGTGTGCTCCTTTTCCAGAGGCTTGCTCAAGATGGCATATAAATTTTCTAACTATACCATTTTTTATCTGGGCACATGGCACATAAGTACTGGAGAAATTTCACCAACCCTTCAGCAGCTTCCACCCCATCAGTTTGGTGTAGTGGTCAGGAGTTGGACTCTAATCTGGGAGAACTGGGTTTGATTCCCCACTCCTCCACATGCAGCTGCTGGTGTGACCTTGGGCCAGTCACAAGTTCTCTCAGAGCTGTTCTCTCATGAGCAGTTCTCAAAAGACCTCTCTCAGCCCCACCTACCTCACAGGGTGTCTTGTTGTGGGGAGGGGAAGGGAAAGGGATGGGTGGTGCACATGTCCTGGGTATCTCAAGTCTACTTGAAACCTGGTGGTTTCAAGGGAGCAGGAAGAGAATGAGGGTATGTTCTTTACGCTTATTTTCATTGCACAAAGTATTGGATGGGGAAGGGAATGGAGGAAGAGAAGGTCAGTTTCACTCACCTGTGCAGTGGAGCCTGAGGGGTGGGTGTTGCCTGCTGACACACTTTAGGTATGTTGGGGGTGTGGCATATGCAAATTAGTTATGCAAATTAGTTATGCTAATGAGCTCCTGCACCTCTTTTTCTACGAAATGACCCTTGGCTATATTTATTATTTATTTACTTCATTTATACCCTAACTTTCTCCATAATGAGGATCCAAAGCAACTTACACCATTCAGTCCTCCATTTTATCCTCACAACATCCCTATGAGATGTTAGGCTGTGAGAATGTTGACCGACCTGACATCAACCAGTGAGCTTCCATGGCACATTGGTACTAGTGTGATACTAGTTTGAAATGCTAACCATTACACAACACTGACTTTTGAGGAGCAACTGCTATTGAACAATAGCAAGCAGCCAGTCCTGGGTGAGTTGTGGAAGCGGGTGGTAGCACATTGCTTGGTGGTAGGGTTGCCAGCCTCCAGATGGGGCCTGGGGATCTCCCGCTTTTACAACTGATCCCCAGCTGACAGAGATCAGCTCCCCTGGAGAAAATGGCTGCTTTGGAGGGTAGCCTCTATGGCATTGTACCATGCTGATGCTCCTCCCGTCCCCAAACCCCACCCTCTCCTGGTTCCACCCCCAAAGTCTCCAGGTATTTTCCAACCCAGACTTGGCAACCCTACTTGGTGGCTGCTGCTGGCCCTGGCCTTGATTGGTCCTCCCTTAAAGGCCAAAACAGCTATGACAAGGGCACTGCTACCTTCCTCTGCCTTTTACTGACAGAGACCAAGGCTTGAAGGCACACCATACTGTTGTGGTGGCCTAGTGACGGTCACTGAGAGCATTTGTTTCTTAAAGCTATGGATGGTGCTTCTATTATTTTGGATTCCTCAAAATATATATTTCTCAAGGCCTGCCAGGGGAAAGGGAGACACAAAACTAACCAAGAAGGGAAAGTATAAGTGTACAAATGAAAAGGTAAAACTCTCCCAATTTTTTTTTCAAAGACAAGTAATGATGCTCATAGAAATATATTAAATATTAAATATACTGAGTAGATAAACACAGACAACACACATGCACATCATAAAGTCTCACAAACCACAGAATGATCATTCTTGAAAGAAACACAGTCCTAAATAGTCCACAAGCACAAGCCCTCCAAGGGGAAGTAACAGTCCATAGAAAAAATACCGTCCAGTATACCCCGATGGTATTGTACGTGACATTCAGACCCTTTCGAATAAAGTCCTTCATCAAAGGGTCTAATGAGTCAGGGTAGGTACAGTGACCATGCAGAAATAAAATTTCTATTTTGTATTAAGCAGAGTCCAAAGCCTCTTAACAAATTCACAACCCAATGGTATCAAATCTAGCAGGCAAAAAAAAAGGGGGAAGGGGGAAGCTGGTGGGTGCTACATCACCGGACTCTGTCCCCATGGCAAAGGAATCTGACATGCTAGATTTAAGTATCCACAGATTTGGCCATGGTAAGAATTAGATATACTGATGTGTGTGAAAACACATTGGTTGCATTGTAGCCGACATCAGAAAGGAACTTTTCCTAGTGGAGGGGGAGATTTTTGTAGATTGCTCCTACCTATAGCCAATCACCCACATTGTCTCCAGAGCTGTTTCTGGGGGATCATCTGATAATGGGAGAGGCATCTTAAGAGCTACAGTGGACTGTGGAAGGAACTGAGAAAGTCCTGTTCCACAAATTGAGCCCCTCTCAGCATTGCCTAGTAGCAACCCATGATGTGGATGGAGACGTGAAAAACTGACAGTGCAAAAATGGTCACATAACTGAATCTATAACTACCTAATTTACAACTAATCCAGTTTGCAACTCAGTTCATATATTTTTGTGAATTGTTTTGTGCATTTTTTGGCAACCTGGCTAATTCCCATTATTAGTTACATCTGCACCCCACCCTTCCTCCTGGGAACATGAAGCGGTACTTTGAATGTGGATTGCCCATAGGCTATCATTGAAGTTGAGCCATTGTTCCAGACTGGCTCATCCTCACATCCTAGCATAGAAAATGTGGGTGGGGTTTGTAAACTGTGGTTCTAACTGAACAAACACCATTTCCCCTAGACGCATCTTTTATTTTCGCCACCTCCAGAGTGTGGTTGTATGATTTCAGTTGGCCTGTAGTCAAGCCACATCTCACTATGCAAAGAAAGGGTCATGAGAATTGGCTCTTGTCTAAAATCCAATTCCAGCCAGAGCCTGTAATCTATGAAGCACTTACTAGTTGCCTCGTGAAAATCCCTTTGAAGTTTTGGGACTACTCCATGACTTCTCCAGAATGACTGGTTTGTGGATTTCATTTGAAACCAGATTTATTGCCTCCCAGATGGGCCTCTTCTGATGGGAAAATTGCAATATCCCAAGCACTTAATTGCTTCCCAATCCCTTTACAATTGCTTAGTTTTCATTTGGGATAATGGTCTCCTTACAACGCTAGATGAGGAATTTCTATAGTCAGTACCAGCATGTTTATATTGAAATACCTCCTTCCTAATGAGCCCAAGCTTCTGGCTGACAAAAAGAAAAGACTCCAGCCAGCCCCCCTCTCATAGCCCCCATTCCCCAAGCAAAGGTGCATAAAAAATGGGGTCTTCATGTTCCCTCACCAACTTGAGTAATCTCACACAGCAATTGCCTTGAGTTTGAACGAAAGCATTTTTTTAAAAAAAGAAAAGGACCAAGCCCATTATCAAAAATGTTGTGAAGGGGCCATGCAGTTATATACCGTGTGTGCAGGTATTCACAGCTGTGCATTCACAAGTGTGAAAGGACAAACATTCTACATATGCCCAATATATTCAAATTAAAATGATTAATTCAAATAATATTAATTAAATATAACATTACTTTTTTTTTTAACAGTCCAGTGTCGGTCATCTTAACACCTTTGTAATTCATTGGCTAGACCACTGGAAAGAGGGTCCTTTTTACTGAAGGCCAAACTAGAAGAGACAGTGTGGGAATCTATGAATAGATCTCTGGGTTGCCAGCTGCAGCTGGCAATTCCTAGAGATTTGGGGGTAGAGTTTGTGGAGGGAGGAATTTGACCAGGGATTTCACCAAGAATGTATGGTATATCAGAGACTGTGCCATCTAACGCTGCAGTTTTCTCCAGGGGAACTGATCACTGTAGTCAGGAGATCAATTATAATCCCAGAATAAATCCAGGCCACACCTGGAATCTGGTAACCCTAATCCCCATGTAGGTTTTTTGCCTTAATTGCTGTAAGGCTACTAAGTAGCATAGGAGGCTCACATTGGGGCTGCAATATAGATGGAAGTGAGTTACCCCGCCCCCATACAGGTTTTCCAATTTAAAATGGTCCCCAAGAATCATTTGTCCCAAGCAGAAATATTCAGGTTACCTCTGTGTTACTGGTATGGTTCCCCTACCAAGGAAAATATTTTCAGGGGTACATTCTGAAGTCTGGAAACAGTGTTAGCTCCCCCCCCCCGCTACCCCCCATGTCACTGCCCTGATCTGAACTGGAAGCCTCTCACAGCTGCTCTTTGCCAGTCAAAAATACTAAAGGAGGTCCATTTGTTGATCTCCCAGCTCATGAACAACTGGGTAAGCTACTGAATGTGGTTTCCTTACGCCTCCATAGATACAACAGTTTCATGTAATAAAACTTGAAATTTCAGGGAAGGGACCTGACATAAATTGTTCTAGCGGTGGGGGTGGGGCCAGCCTCTACTTGCTCTCTGTTGCAACGGCTCTATAAATCATATGATAACCCTTTCTCTCTAATTGTTTCAGAATAAAGTTGAAGAATTAAAGCAGACTATACTGTTCATTTCATCTAACCGCTGTTTTGGTTCCCCCTTTATAAATGAAGCACTGAATCCAAATGGCACAGAGTGCACAACACAAGTTAAATTGGAAACAGCTGTGAAATATAGTTCTGCCATAAACCACACTGAAGAGAAAACTCATTGGAAACCTTATCCTTAAAAAGCATTAAGAGATCATTGGGGTCTGAGTTAAAGAATAGATTTTATAGTAACTCTCAGAAGCACAAGCCCAGTAAAACTGGGATATAAGGGGAGAAGAAATCCAAGGTATCTAGAATCCATGCACACTTGTATGGAAAGGAAAAACATCCCAAGATGTTGACCACCTCAGCTCAAAGCAAACCATCTGGTGGGCTTCACTGGAGGCAGAGGTGCCATTAGAGCTGGACTTTGGGGCTGCAGTCTGGGGTGCTCCTTAGAGTTGCCATCCCTGGGTTGGGAAATTCCTGGACATTTGGGGGTAGAGCTTGAGGAGTATGGGGTTTGGGGAGAGTAGTATAATGCCATAGACTCCACCATCCAAAGCAGCCATTTTTTCCAGGGGAACTGAGCTCTATAGCCTGGAGACAAATTGTAATTCTGGGAAATCTCCAGGTCCCACCTGGAGGTTGGCAAAGCTAACGCCCATAGATTTCCCCCTCCGAAGCTTCCAGGGAACTGATTTGTGTGGTCTGGGGATCAGTTGCAGTTCTGGGAGAATTCCAGTCCCTGCCTGGAGGCTGGCAACCACTAAACTCCGCCAGAAGCTCAGCAAAGGCGCACCCAGTGCAAGGTATTTGCATTGCCATCTTTGAGAAGAGGACTTCAGCACACATGTTCTCAAAGCTACCCAGGCCTGCAGCTGCAGTGAGGCTTTCTGAGGAGCAGCGTCTGTCCAGGGCACAAAAACTGTTGGCTTCTCAGGCTCCACAGAGCCACAGCACCACAGGACGGACTGCTGACACTCTCTCTTTCAACAGTTGTGAGGCGGGTGCAGGCTTTATTCAGCCACCTCTCTGAATATCCTGCAGGCCCCCAGTAGAGGTCAGTCACGAGGTTGCCATGACTTCCGGTGCACGCATGCACATATGAAAAATACCCCAAAAAACTCTAAAAAAAAGAGATTACCTCCACAAGGGAGACCCCATTAAGGCCAGGGCTGCACCACTGTCTTGAATTAAATCTTTGATATGGGAGGGTTTTTGTTGTTGTTGTTCATTTAGAGACCACAGCATGTATAATCTGGGTCCTCAATAAAAGCAGTGGCTGTAGCATAAGGATTGTTTTGAATATGGACCCACATTGTACAAGCTAAACAAGAGCAGCAAATTTCACAGGGGCATTTTACGTATTACTAGAGCCAATTTCTCAGTCATATTTAATGCACCAATTTGGGTCTGTGGTCAGGTGTTAGCTCTGAAGATTTTCTAGTCAGATATCTGTGGTGTTTTGTCAGTTCTGTTCTATAACTTGCAGAATCTTTTTTTTATATGTATGGAGAAGTCTCCACAGGGTAACTGTTCCCCTTTTATATGTTTAAAGTATATTCTAAACCTGACCTTCCCTTCATACAGTGATATAGCTTCCAAAATGTGGGAACTAATTGCTCATTATTATGTGTGTGTATCTGTGGGTGTGGATCACATGCATATCTAGAACACTGGTTGAATATCTGTTCACTGCATGAAAATGATAGAATAATCTTGCCACTTCAAAAAGTTTCTGAAAATTTGCACAAGGTACATTGTGGTCCCATGAGCTTTGTGAGGTTAAGGCTAACAAACACATGGATAAGAATAACGAAGTAGACATTATATATTTGGGCTTCCAAAAAACTTAACAATGTTCTTCTCCAAGTGTTCCTGAGTAAACTTCATAGTAAACTCCATGTGGTTTTCAGAGCTTTGGACAGTTTATGTTGGTGTGTGTTTCCAGAATCTGCAGCAGACATGCCCGCACAGATCAATTATGATTGTCAAAGCAACAGGGAAATGGACTTCCGCAGCCCTGGAAACACCAATAGTAGCCCTTTAAAGCTCAACAGCAGCACTGGCTCCCATTCTACTCGGGGGGGGGGGGATGTTACACTCCTGGATCTGCAGCTGTGATTTCCTCAGAGAGCACTTTCTTGAGGGTACCTGCTTTGAGGGTCCATAACTTAGCCCCCCTATATCCAATCCTCACCAAACATGGAGCGCAGGCAGAGTCAGCTGGAGACTCACTGTGAATTTGGTGTCTCTAGCCCACAAGGAGACCATTCTACCACAGGGAGGCCATTCAACCCCACGAACCATGAAGCGAGACAAACCTTCATTTACCCAGTTTGTGCCTGTCCCTAGTCATAGCAATAGAATACTCTAGACTTCCCACCTAGGAGTCTTTATATGGATGATGGTATGGCAATCTGTTTCCTCCTTTACTTGAAAAATATACAATATGCCTCAGGATTTGTTCATGTGCTAATGAAAGCATCATATTCTCTTTCTATTTCTCTAAGGTTGTGGTATTGGGAAAAGAACAGATCTTATAATTCTCCTATGACCCTGTAATATGAACAATTGCTATACATTCTTTCCAGTCATACTCTAAGCCTATGCAGCTTACCTCTGTCACTACCCTGCCATGCTCCAATCACCATTTTAGGATTAGCTGGATTAAAATAAGGCCCCTTTATGGCTATCTGAGTTTAAATTTCACTTTGGCAATGAACCAAAACTATTGCCCTTCCAAAATACCCTTTGTTTGACCTCATAAAGAAGAGGCTTTCTATGTAATTGGCACGGGATCCTTTAAATTTCTCTTGAGAATATGGCCTGGCTAAGATCTAAGGCCCACAGATGATCCACTTGTTCATAGAAAACATGAAGCCACAACATCAATTATCTGTTACATCACTCTGGACCTAATTCAGCCAAAACTGAAAACTTTTTATTCAAAACTGATTTCTGTGAGGGAGAGTTGAGATGCTGCTCCTCTCCCACTGAAAACAATGGTACTATTAGTTGGATTGTGCCTAGTATAGCAAACCTTATAAAAATGAAGGGGCCACTCCATTCCTATCTTCCTTTCTTCTGAACGTAACATTTGGAAACGATTTGCATTGTTTTCTCTCCTTTCCCGGTAGGTATTGGCTAAGTTCCAATTTGTAAGCAGTTTGTCTTTCTAGTAGGCAATGCAAGATGGTATTCATCGTCAGTTGTCAAAATGTGTTCTGAGAGAATGTGAGATTCCTTAGGAGGTTATCAAGGAGTCTTAAAGAGAAGATCAATAATGGCAGGCCAGCTTCCCTGAAACAGGTATGTAGGAAAGACTAACTTGTCTGAACAGTGGTCCTATTGAATGGCTCTTTGTCTTTACTATTAGACAGAGGGGTAAGGTAGTTTCTATGTGTTGGTTGTATTATTCATTTCAATTATTAATTTTAAAAATAGTGGACCAGTGGGAGTTTCTGCATATGCTCTTACCACATAAGTGAGAATCCTGCCACAGCACGACCGTTCTCTCTATGCATCTTGCACATGCCCTGTGGACTGGGCCACCGCTGTGAATCTAACTAGGGCTGTCAAAATCAGTCGCTGAATTACTCCGTGATAGCAAATCAATGTTAGACAATTTATTGTTAACTAGAAGCTTGCAGCCCAAGAACTGCCTGGTTATTCCAAACTGACATGTGACATGCAAACCCTAGTGCCCCCCCCTTTGGCTCTAGGGTTGCTGCCTTTTCTACAGACCCTGCCTTTAATAACAGTCTGACACACAGAAATTTAGGGAGTGAAATCCTTTGTGGCATGACAAAGAAAAGTGTGAAAATCTTTACAAGCTTAATTCCTTCTGTTAAAAGCACAGGAGTAGGAACAAACTCTGTGTAATAGCTTTCGTTAGGATTCCCCCAATGACATATAACAGAGTGTGAACTTTCGAGCTCACCAGAACTCTTCTTCAGGCTGGGTGCGACCCTAAAAAACGTTTGAGACGGGTTTGGGGAAGGGAGAATGCCACAGGACACGGTAGGGTATTCAGTCCTGTTGAGGCTTATGTTGTGCATGAGATGCAGATCAGATTCAAATGGAGCTGGTTTCAACTTACTTCAGGCAAGAGGCAATAAATCAGTTATTGGGGGGGGGGGGGGAGCAAGTGCAACAGATGTCTCCAATAACTCTCTTAAACCAGTGAGACTCAAAATCACTTTTCAGTAGATAGATAAGAAGTCACTTGTAAGTCATTGTACTAAACCAGAAGATATATTTAAGGTGTTGAACAACATGTTGAGTCAACTGAAGCCAAATTAGGTAGATATTACCTCATGTTCCCTTCTCATAGTCATACTCTCTTGGAAGTCATATTAATCTCCAGATGTCATGTACCTCTCTTTATCAGCCAAATTCAGCTATTGTTTTCAGCCATGTTGTTTTCAGCCATGTTGTTTTCAGCCATGTCAGTCCAAAAGTAACCCCCCCCCCACAACCAAGAATGGACTCCTTATCCATCTAATACCTTTGTTTAGGGCTAATGCAAATTTTGAGTCCAGTAGCACCTTTAAGACCAACAAAGGTTTATTCAACGTATGAGTTTTTGTGTACATGCACACTTCTTCAGATACACTGAAATCAAAGCTAACTGTTCAAATATATAGACAGATGACTCTACGTAGGTGAACAGTAAATTAGCATACAACTTAATGAAGATGTTTTGACATATGCAAAGTTCAAACAGCAATAACAATCCATTTTGTGCACACAAAAGTTCATCCCTTGAATAAACCTTTGATGGTCTTATAGGTGCTACTGGGCTCAAAATTTGGTCTACTGCTTCAGACCAACATGGCTGCCCTCCTGGATCTATCTAGGACTGATGCAGTGACATATAACAGTGGTGGATGTTTTACAAAATGGGTTTACAAGGCTTTTGGGAAGGGAAAATAGCTCAGGACATGGTTTTAAGTCTTCTTAAAGCCTACAGTGTGTGTTAGATGCAGAGCAGATTCAAATATAGTGGGGCCAGCCAGGAAGGTAGATACTGTTACTTGGTTCTTGTGCTCCATTTGTCTTATTGGGTCAGTGATGATACCTCTCTCTTATTTTGTGTGGTTAGGTGTGAAGTAGTTTTAAATTTCTTGTTGCTTCTTTCTCTTACTTAAAATATCTATCGCTGCCACCAGGAATTTAATTCCAGTCTTTAATTAACCTTACCCACAGTATTGTGCTCTAAGGCTCCTTCATTGGACTATGTGGTTCTGAGGATAACACTCTGGGTTAACAATAAACAAGATAAAACTTTATTGGTAAAAGAAGCGTAATGGTTACAAGATGTTTTGTTCAATTGCTTAGTAAAATCTTTCCTCCTTTTACTCAGGTCTCTGTCAGCCTTTTCCCTCACACTCTTAAAATACTCAGACAATATTAGATTTTGCCTAAATGTACATGTTCTTCCTCTTTTAGAGTCCTAATGCCTTTCACAGCACCTCTATCTATATACTAATTCCAAAGTGCCCACTCCCGTGCGGATAGCGAAATCCATGTGGGGGGGCACCTGGGGGGGGGAGAAAGGTTTTCCTACACATGGGGGGCACTCACCCTGTATGCAGAAAAATCCAAAAAGTTTTTAAAAATTTTCGGGGAATATTTAAATTTCCCAAAAAGTGAAAAGCATTCTCTGCGCATGCACAGAGAACGCTTTGGCTGCTGTTGGGGAAACGGTGGGAAGCAGCTTGGCGGGCCTTGGACCTTGCCGCACCACCACCTCTGGAACAAGGAAGGGAGAGGGGGAGGCAATGCGGCGAGGTTCAAGGCCCACCACGCCACCGTGCAGTGAATGGGGGAGCGGGTCAGGGGTGGGAGGTGGCGCGGTGAGCCTCGGGCTTTGCCATGCCACCGTGCAGTGAATGGGGGTGGGGGTCAGGTAGGTGGGAGATGGCACGGCGAGGCTCAAGGCCCGCCTCGCTGCCATGCAGTGAACAGGGGAGGGGGTCAGGGGGGTGGGAGGCGATGCAGTGAGGCTCAAGGCCCGCCGTGCTGCCATGCAGTGAACGGGGAGGGGGTCAGGGGGAGGCACCACGGTGGGCCTTGGGCCTTGCCACACCACCGTCCAGTGAATGGGGGAGGGGGTGGAGGGCAAGAATACTCCCCCCCGTGAGTATCGCGGGTTCACCTCTTGTATGATTCTATTTGGAAGACTGTGGCCCCGTCCACACTGTCACTTTTGCTGCTCTTTTCTCCCTATTGCTTTGGGTTCCTCCCCCTTTTCCACATGTGTTTTGCTCCCTCTGGGACTACTAGAGAGAACAAAACATATGGGGGGTGGGGGAACCTGAAGCAATAGGGAGAAATGAGTGACAAAAGTGACAGTGTGGACGCAGCCTGTTTCTCTAACTTTGTAGATTGACCACAACTGACAGCTACTGACTGCTGACTTCAAACTCAAACTGAACACTCTGCCTTCTCTCTCTCCACACACATACTTCTTAGCTCTGCCCACACACTCTCAGTCACCAACCAACCAACCAATCATCTCACTCACTCATCTCCCCCACCTTTGTTCTACTGACACTTACCAACCATTTTAAAGGAACATTCATATATAACATGAGACCATTACAAGGTCACTGTGCTGCAGTAACGACAGAAGGCACTGTAGTAAGAATTCTCCCTTTTTGCAACTCCAAAAGCAAGATATGGGATAGTGGGACCCTTCACAGTAGTTTGTCTTGGTAACTCTATTTTCCCTCGGCTTACAAAACCCCTGAGGTCTTTTCCATCCCAGCTAACAGCATGCATTCATTTTGTCCTGGCTCCTTGGCCTTCCTTCAACCTGTGCCTCCACTATCCCCTGTTTCCCCAGCTGCCTACTTTTTTACGCAATGCCAATGCTGACCTTCTTTTACTCACTGTCTTTCATAGTTTTGAGGCTATTCTCATCTAACCTTGCCCAGAGCAGCTTCCTCTTTCTCCAACAGCTGAAGCCTCAAGTTTAAGAAAGATCAAGACCAGCAAACCTTGCCCAGCCAGGTGTGAGCAGGAAACATTTTCTTAGTGGCTTTTTTCTACAGTACTAGTTTGACCCTGAAGTAAGAAGTGTATTTGAGCATTCCCCAGTATTAAGGGGGAAAAAACAAGTTGCACATGTAAAATTAGTGCATCATGAAGAAGACAAGGCTAAAACTCTTCCCTATGATATATGTTATTGTGTGTGTGCAGGGTCTGGACATATTTTTATATGAGGCAGTATATCACATACACTCCTACCAGTAGTCTGAAATGCTGGAGTCTACTATATAATTCACTTGATAATTTGTTACTATTCTGAAAAAAAAGACATACTGAAGGTACAGCAGGATTATAATATTCAAGTAATGTCCTAAATTCTGTAAGAGTCAGTCTTGTGAACATTGCAGGAACTGGGACTGCTCTTTTAAAACTTTTTGCTATCTATCAAAGCAGAATGGCTACTTTTATAGGAAGAAGAGCAAAAAATAACTTTTTGGTTATTCCTACATGATTTAATGAAAGATTAACTCCTTGTGTGTTCAGGGGCAACAAGTTTATACAAGCCTGATCTTAAGATATGTATGAATGGTACTGAACACTGTTTTTTTCAACAACAAAAAATTAATGGGAGTGCAGCCGTGTATATATTTTAAGGACAGAATGGACAGCATCTGAACTTCCTTTGATTTTGAGGACTATCTCTTCTGCTGCTTTTGTCTAGCTTTTGTTATGAAAAGCAAGTGTTAATGGACTGAAAATTCACTTTCTCTAATCCACATGTTTTACAGTATTTGATAGCTTCCATAAATGGCTCTAATTGCCCCTTAATGTACTGGCAATCACCTTACAGATTTATTTTTTTCTGCCACAAGATGAGGTTGAACTTTTTTGGTGAATGAAAAAATTAGAGGTTGTAATAAGTGATAGCCCTCTCATTGGAGAGTTGACCTTAACTTTTGCCACCCTCACTTAAGGTAGTCTTTATGCAATGTACTATATTAAAAACAAGTGGGTTTCACTAGCAATGGCCATGTAGCAGCTAATTACAGGTGATCAGAGCTTTTTAAATTTAAAATTGTGCAGATTTCTAAATGCATTGCATGTAGATTTTAAATGGGCTGGATCATCCTTTTGGTCTGACAGTTCAGTCTAACTTTGTTATAGGAGGCTCTGTTCTCATATGTCATGGACTTATTAATTGCATTATGATATACTAAGAATAAGGCCCGTTGTGAAAATAAATACAACAGGCTCTAGAAAGAGGTTCTGGGAGAGTCCCCCAGCCTTGGGCACTCAGCATCATTTTGCTGTGGTGACCTCAGCAGGGTATAATGACACAGAGTCCACCATTTTCTCCAGGGGAAGATCTCTGCCATCTGAAGAGCAGTTGTAATTCAGCGTGATCTCCATCCCTCCCCTGGAGATTGGCAGCAATTGTTCCCCATGAGGGAACAGGTGGTTTGGAGGGTGGACTCTATGGCATTGTACCTGTCTGAGGTCCTACCCCTGCTGAAACCTCACCCTCTCCTGGGTCCACCCTCAAATCTCCAGGAATTTCCCAACCTGGAGTTGGCAACCCTATCTCCCTCCCAGCCAACCGTCAATGTATTGTTATTTGCCCCCTGGCTTCAGCTTCCTATCTCCTCCCCCCTCCCTCCTAGAGAGCAGTTGTAATTCTGAGTGATCTCCAGTCCCCACCTGGAGATTGGCAACAATGGTTCTCCATGAGGGACTGGTTGGCTTGGAAGGTGACATCTAAGGCATTGTACCTCTCTGAGGTCCCACCCCCTCCTCCAACCTCACCGTCTCCAGGCTCCATCCCTCAAATCCCCAGGAATTTTCGGCCTGCAGTTGGCAACCCTATGTCCTTCCCAGGCAATCATCAACCTCACTCTTCAACTTTCCATCTCCCCCCACACAGCCTCCATTGTGCTCTGAAGCCCTGACTGTTATGTCACATTGGCTGTCATAGGGGGTCCATCTCAGCCCGGTATAAGGACACAGAGTCCACCATTTTCTCCAGGGGAACTGATCTCTGCCATCTTGAGTGCACTTGTAATTCTGAGTGATCTCCAGCCCTTGCCTGGAGATTGGCAACCATAGTTCCCCTGTAGGAAAGGTAGTTTTTTCCTGCAATGGGGACCAAAGCAGCTGACATCATTCTCCTCTTCCCCTTTTGACTTGCACAACAACCCTGTGAGGTAGGTTAGGCTTAAAGTCTGTGACTGGCCCCAAATCACCCACTCAGCAAGAACCTGGGTCTAGCAGATCCTGCTCTGAAGCACTGCCTGCTATGCCTAGGGTACCCAACCTCCAGGTGGAGCCTGGTATCACAATTAAACTCCAGACAACAGATCTCCACCCCCAGTTGCCAGCCCCTAAATACCTGGTGATTTGGGGGGTGGATCCTGTGGAGGGCAGCATTTTTGGGAGGGGGGATGAAAGGACTCAGCAGGATATAATGCCATAGTGTCTACCCTCCAAAGCAGCCATTTTTTCCAGGGGAACTGATCTCTGCCATCTGGAGAGCACTTGTAATTCTGAGTGATATCCAGCCCTCACCTGGAGATTGGCAACTCTTCTCCTCCACCCACTGCCAGGTGGGTCTAACTGTCCTCTCAGTGGCCTGCTTCTGTCAGTAAAAACACAATGGACTTTCAGCATAACTCCCTCCCCCACCCACTGCCAGCTCGGCAACCTAGCTTGCTCTGATTAGGGAAATATCTGGAGATTTGGGGGGGTGGATCCTGTGGAGGGCAGCATTGGGGGGATGGAAGGACTTAGCAGGGTACAATGCCATAGTGTCTACCTTCCAAAGCAGCCATTTTCTCCAGGGGAACTGATCTCTGTCATCAGGAGATCAATTGTAACAGCAGCAGATCTCCAGGTCCCACCTGGAGATTGGCAACCCTTGGAAGAAGTCAGCCACACAGCAGGGGGTTGAAGGGAATGGTTTGATGGTTGCTGGCCCATCTCATTAGCCAGCCAGCCATGGCGGAGCTAAGCAGGAGAGAGAGCCTTTATTCTGACAGGAATATTCAGTTTATTCTGACAGGAAAGTCAGAAAGTCAGGCGGGGGAGGGGAGTTATGCTGAAAGTCCATTGTCTTTTCACTGAAAGAAGCAGGCCAATAAGGGGACAGTTAGACCAACCTGGCAGTGGGCGGAGGAGAAGAGTGGACCCAGCACCCAAGCCTTCCCCTTCGCTGGCTCCCTCCAGACTGAGGCCGAGATGCTGGCCGGTGGCTCTGTGGGCGGGACTGAGGCAAAGCAGGGAGAGAATACAGCCAGTGGCCAGGGACCCCTTTTGAGTGGCAGTCCTTCCAGCCAACTGATTTTGGCGCCCCATGGAATCTTGCCACTTGAAAACGGCTTTATATAATAAGGAAAGATAAGGCTGGATTTAATGCAAAATTTCCACGTACGCACCCAGAAACATAAGAAAAATACTACAGTAGCTGCTTGATCACATTCAAACTGATCATATTCCCTCTTGTGTTTCTGCTTGCACGAGGTCTTCTGCACCCAATTTCTGGGTATTGGGAGGGAAGCACAATGTGTTAGGGTAACTGCACTAAGTCCCTTTCTGCTCCCACTTGTGATTGCTGAAGCTAACCCTTAATCTGCAGGTATAGGATGCCAAATTCATACCAAATTAATACAGTATATAATTTTTAAGTGACATGGTGACAGGATCTATAAACTGTTCTTCTATGAAATTCTAGTGAGATGAAGGAGGAGTTACATTCCTGATAGTAACAGAATGAATACCTCCTGTTTACATTGGTCACAAACTGTGAGTAGCACCATTGGACACTCCATTTGTTTACTTTTTGAGTGCTTGAAATAGTTCTAAATTGTATCACAAATGCATGTGGGTCTTCTCATACTTTTCTGCCTCCCCCATGCACACAGTTTTTCACCAGCAGATACCAGGCTTCAGACTAACCTAAGCAACTGAGAAAGAGGGTGACTATTGCCCTCAGTCCAATAGAATGCCTCTTCCTTGCTGTTATAGAACATAGATAAAACATCTGGTTGTGACACGGTTCTTTCCTAAATGGATTGTAAATAGCAATATTCCAAAGTCATCTTTTTTTTTTTTTCTATTCTGAAGGCTGGTCATATACTGTTCCTTCCCCTGTTTAATTGTCGTTATCTATAAAGCTAGCCTAAGTTTGCTGGAAACCGTTAGAATGTGCCAGTTACTTCTAACATGTTCTCATTGTCCATCATTTTTGCTTTGTTTCAGGTCCCTGTTTTGTCTGTAGTTTTGCCTTTGGGGGATGTTTTCTCACCATGATGTCAGGGTGAATTGCTGGGGTTGAAATAATCCTTCCAGGAGCAACTCCTTCCCCAGCTTCTCTGCAAGCCACATATCTGAGTAGGGGATGATGGGTGCATCTTGTTTCCTATGCACAATACATAGAATGCCTGTGTCTGAGCACTTGGGCACCACGTAGTGCACAGCTGGCCATTTTACCCAGTGTAAATGCTGGTGTGGCTTGTGAACTGTGACAGGATACTGGAAGATAATGGAGATTTTTAATACATGTTTAATTGACAGAACAAAAGCACACTGGCCTTTAAGTGGACAGGAGACTGGAAAATCGTGGACTAATTTCACATCACATATAAGAGAGAGAGAGTAGAACTTTTAGCAGTGTGTGATGAAGGGAGGGAGGCTCCGGCAATGACCTTTGGCATGAGAATGGCATCTGTGAAATGCTGGAGAATATCCCTTTCCCTCAAACATAGGAAAAAAGGGGAGGGTTTGTTAAGTTTAAAAGAACACATTATGCTTAATGAATGTATGATGCTGCCATACAGTGACAAGATTAGAGAATCACAACCCCAATTACTATAAAATCATAAGATGATCAAAAAAGCGTGAAAGCACTATTATTTACTCATATAAAGAATATTGTGATTATAAAAATATATATTATACAAAGTTAATCATCCAATAATACAAAAGTCACAGAGGGTCCTCTCAGGTTGTTTTGACGGAATTTTCCAGAATATGCTCCCATTTCGATAATACTTCTTCTGAATCAGGACCAATTAACGGTTATAAAATATTGTATACTATTAGACAGAAAAATAGGGAATATGTTCGTTTAAAAGTTAAGTAATTACTGATATAAACTTACAGTGAAAAATCTCTATTCCTGCATAGGCATGTACATGCCACTACTCCATAACTACAACAACTGTAGAAAATCTACAATACATAAAATTATATAGTCAAAATAATATTCTATGAGCAAGCATGTAACAGAGATCTCCTTAATGTTACAAAATTTACCATCGCTTACCAGTTGAGACTGAAAGACATCATATGTCCTTGAAGGCTAAGACATTGTTGCAAACATTCCTAATAGCCTTAGTCCTTCTCTATGGACTGGTCTTATTACACCAAAAACCGCACCTTACAGTGTACAGGTCTTAAAGCTATAGTAATAATTTCTCTCTAAGGTCCTGCCTCCTAAGAGACTTACAGTCTATACAATACCCATCTATGCATAAACACTTACAGAAAGCAGGTACAGAAAACATGCAAGTCTTAAAGCTATAGTACTAACATCTTCTCTGAAGTCACTGCCATACAGTAAGCAGGACCACCGGTCTTCAGCATTGCGTTCTCTGATGGGCACCAGATTTCCAGGGACTGCGGAAGAAGTCTTTAACCTCCTACCTGATTCTTTTAACTGGAGATGCCAGGTATTGGGCCTGGGACCATCTGCATGCAAAGCCAATTCTGGAAATGTCCTGGAAATGTGGGGCTGGTGGTGAATATGTGCTCAATTTCTCCCTTCGCTCCATCATATAAAGGATCATTTATCTCAGGTCATTATGTTGTCATGTTGTACATTTCCCCTCACTCGCCTGCAGCAGGCAATAATGTTGACTGGAGGCTGGGGAAATGCACAACGTGATGAGGTCACGGCATAGCATCAGCAGTGACCCTACACACATTGTAGGGGTGGAGGGAGAGCTCTGCATGGAGAGGCCAGGTTTCAGCAAGCACAATTACTCATTCTGCACAAGCCCCAAAAGATGAATCTGAGAACTGCGTGCATCACACTGGGACTCCAATACGACCATTAAAGTAGGGGGGGTGCTTTTGATAAGTGAAGTGGTGGGAGAAATCACACTGTTTGAACTGTTGCTGAGCTTTTCAACATTCCTCATTCTTATCCTGCTTTTGAGACTTTGCTGTAAATTTCAGGGCCAAAATAGACGTGATGGTGCCAGACACATGTTTCTTTTCATATCCCCATTCACACATAAAGGAGGGGGAGAGGAGAGGGTCCTCCTTGATTTCTCCCAGTCTGTTGCTCTGGCCACTTTTTTCTTTCTCAGCCCATTTCCAGTGTCTGAGCCTCACAGAGAGAAATGTACTTGGAACAACCAACTGAGGTGAGCTGAAGTCAGGGACAGGGAATGTTTCAGTACCTCTCCAGTCTATTCCTTCTACTGTTAAAGGAAGAACTCTCCTTTTGTAAAAAGAGCACGGTCATGTTTACTTCCCCCACTCTTTCCATAAAAAAGGAACTTTGTACTGCTCCAAGTGGTACTCCTTTCTTACAGGGAAAGTGCTTCCAAGAAAACAGTGTGTCCCATCGCATCACCAACACAGCTGGCCTGTGGACCCCCTTTGCTGTGTGGCCTGCTGATGTCAACATAGCTTGGTTGGTAGGCACCCTATTGTCTCCTACCAGAGAAACAGAGGGAAAACTATTATAGGACTTTATACAATAGAGGGGATAGCAAAATTGCCGAAACTGACCAGCCATGGCAGTGCATGCCAACAAGTCCTACCCTTCCCTCCCCACAATAGCCATGCATGTGAGGAGCCAACCCACACTAGGTGATGCTGGTGTATCTTCACCGTGGACCACTCCACAGACAGAGCAGAGCCCAGAAGACACACGGGGCCTACTTTATAATGCTACCCATGCAGCTGGATGGGTTATTCCTAGAAGATGGAGGGAGGAGAGAGGTATGGTACTGGGAGATTTGTTTCATGAAGGGTGACAGGATATAGAAATGCTAGAACCCCTTCTAATCTTTGTCCCATCCAAAAAAAATTATGATGTGCAGGCCCTTCTCTTCAACTTGCAGGATCCAGAACACATTAGCAGGCAAGGGGGCTTTATTTACATTGCATAATTTACTTGAACACTGTCCTTTTAAAAATACTTCTGGCATAATGGAGCAAGCTAGGAAACAGCAGTGGGTCTTTCCCTTCCTCCCCCTTTCAGAGCTTGCAAAGAGGCTTCTTGAAGAGCTGCCAGGCATTTTTTTCCCAGTGTTCTGAGTCTAGTAATAATCTCGTTTTGCTAGACTCATGCCACTTGTAAAAAATATTAAATGTAAAATAATGAGGGGCAAATGGAGCTTACACACCAATGAATAGCAGAAGAGAAGAAGAAGAAGAAGAAGAAGAGATTGGATTTATATCCCGCCCTTCACTCCCCAAGGGAGTCTCAGAGCGGTTTACAAACTACTTTCCCTTCCCCTGCCCTCCCCTCCCCACAACAGACACCCTGTGAGGTAGGTGGGGCTGAGAGAGCTCTTTCCCAAGCTGTCCTTGAGGGAACAGCTGGTACAGAGCTATGGCTTGCCCAAGGTCATCCAGCCAGGTGCAAGTGGAGGAGTGGGGAATCAAACCCAGTTCTCCCAGATTAGAGTCCACGCACTTAACCACTATACCAAACTGGCTCTCAGAAGCAGAGTGGGCAGAACAACCTCCACATGGGCAGGGGACTGACCTTCAAGGGGCAGCAAAAGTGGGGAGGAAAATCTGAGAGCAGCTGCTCTCTAGTCAGTTTCAAAAATACTTTGGTCAATTTCAGAATTTTTAAAAAACTTTGCCTGCCTGCCTTTGTGTTCCCTTTCATTCAAGGATCTGGGGGGGATTTAAATGGTAGGCACTTACTTGCCCCTATTGCACAGCTGCAATAGGGCAATTGCATAAATTCATAAACATCACTCTCACACATCACCAGTGACGTTCCCACCCCTTAAGAAAACCTGTGGTTTTTGATGGCAGCTGCAGAATAAATACACTGGAGAAAAAAGAACTGTGCATATGGCAGGTACACAAATCCAATGTCAAGCTTAAAGGCTTGACTGCTCAGATTCTCTGCAGTAAGCTGTCTGTGCATAATGGGCCTTTAAGAGGTTGTGCAGAATGCCAGAGTGGAATTGGTGATGAACATGGGACAAAGTTCATGGAGCAGAAGTCCATCGGTGGCTATTAGCCACAAAGTATAGATAGGAACTCTCCGTCTGGGGCAAATGATGCTCTGTATTCTTGGTGTTTGGGGGAGGGAACAGTGGGAGGGCTTCCTGTCCCCACTGCTGGACCTTCTGAGGGCACCTGGTGTTTTTGGCCACTGTGTGACAGAGTGTTGGACTGGATGGGCCACTTGCCTGATCCAGCATTGGCTTTTCTTATGTTCTTAAAGTTGTGAGAACACACAATAGAGCCTAATTGAAGGTCTATGAGGTGGCAGTAAAAATGGCAAAAAGAAATTATTTCACCACATCTGTTGCATCTTCCAGCACGCAACCAGCTCAGTTATTCAGATTGGTTTAACAACTGACTACCCTTTTGGTGTATCCTTAAACTGATACTGATTTGGCTCTCAGCTGTGATTCATTGGCAAACTCTTTTTTGGATAAAGTCTCTTAAGTTCTGCCTGGAGTTGTGGTTGAATTTGATAACAGTAGTGGGAAGGGGGTTCTGCTTACACCATCTGGTTCTTTTTTGGACTCTTTTGGCCTGCTCACCTTTGCAGATGCTGACAGCATCCTGACAGCTGTGAAGCCAACTACCTGCTCCCCGGATCCTTGTCCCTCGTGGCCAGGAAAATCATGTCATGAAGTGGTAAGCAGCCTTTGAGTGAGATTATTAATTTGTCTCTCTCATAGGGCTGTTTCCCCAGCTCCCTTAAGGAGGCAATTATTAGACCTTTGGTAAAGAAACCCTCCTTAAATAAAAAGTAGCTGGCCAATTATTGCCCAGTATCGAATGTACCTTTTCTGGTGAAGGTAATTGAGTGAGCAGTGGCTGAGTAGCTCCAGGTTTTCCTGGATGAGACATCTGCCCTGGACCCTTTTTAATCAGGTTTCAGGCCTGGCTTTGGGACCAAGAAAGCACTCGGTCCTTTGGTTGATGATCTCTGTTTACAGTCTGGATAAAGGCAAGCTAGCCCTGTTGATCCTGGATCTATCAGCACTATTTGGTACAGCTGACCATTTGGTCCTGATCGACCAGCTTGCCTCCCTGGGGGTAGAAATCACTGCCTTTAGTTGGTTCTCCTCATTCCTCCAGGGACTATCAGGAAGAGTTACTATCAGGGAGGAGAGGTCTTCCTGACGAGACCTGAATTATGGGGTCCTCTCTCTGATGTTATTTAACATATATATGTACCCTCTTACTGAGATCGTCAGGAGGCTTGGAGTTGAGTGCCATCAATATGCTAATGACATTCAGTTCTTCCTCCTGCTGGATAAGCAGCTAGCAGCAGGGCTCTTGGCACTATCCCAGTGCTTGGATGTGGTAGTCCAATAGTTAAGGGGGAGCTGGCTGAAGTTGAATCCATCCAGGATGGAGGTCATGCAGCTGGGAAGGACTGAGATGCTATCTGGAAGGTCACTACTGAGACTAAGTAGTGTCCATTTGACAGCTGTAGATTCTGTAAAGAGCCCCGGGACGTGGCTGGATTCTGCACTATTGTTGGATAAACAAATGTCCATGGTAGCACAATCAGTGTTTTTGGACCTACGCTGGGCCCACCAAGTGGCTCCTAATTTGTCTGGGTCAGACCTTGCCACACTGATCCATGCAATGGTCACCTCCAGATTGGACTACTGCAATTTGGTCTAAGTAGGGCTTCCCTTGAAAATGCTTTGGAAACTGCAGGTGGTCCAGAATGCAGCTGCCAGGTTGCTGACTGGGACATCATGGTCAGCTTATATTACTCCAATTCTGTGGCAGCTGCACTGGCTACCAATTAGTCTCTGAATCCAATTCAAGTTGTTAGTGTTAACCTTTAACACCCTTAATGGTCTGGGACTCTCATACCTACGGGACTGCCTCTCCCATTACATCCCCCCGCTCTCCCTTTTGTCATCGTCTAGGGGCCTCTTGCAGGTGCTTGGCTTCAGGATGGCTCAGTTAGCTGTTACCAGGGAAAGGGCCTTCTCAGTGATGGCCCTTACCCTGTGGAATGCACTCTCAGATGACACCTATGTCTGCCAGACTTGTTTAGTTTCTGCAGGGCATTCAAGGCTGAATTGTTTAGGTTGGCCATTGGAGGATAACAACACGTTTGGGCTGCTTTAAGAGTAGTATGTTGATAGTAACATACTTTAATAATTTAATATTTGTTCTTTGTTTTTCTGTTTCTTTACCTTATTGATTTTAATGTTGTAAGTCACCACAAGACCCTTTGGGTGAATGATGACCAAAAAAAATTAAAATAAATAAATAAAGTGAGGATGGTCTCAGGCAGCAGATTTTGAGGGGTAGCAGCTATTGCTTGCCTTGCTGTCCTCACACTTCCAACCCCATACCCCCTCCTGAAGCTAAGAAGCTAATTCTGCTCCCCTTCTCACTTGCCCTGGCATCTTTCAACACATTACAACAAGTTTTACATGCCACATAAGGCTTCCTGAACTCTTGCAAACTGCCTAGCAATTCCTGTGCCCTCACCTATAAGGATGTGTTACTAAAGAGTTAATAGGGACAATATTGAACTTTGTTTCTACAGTGGAGGGAAATCATTTATTGCCTCTTGCTCTGAGAGAGCGGGGTACAACCTAACACCAGCTCCATTTTCAGTCGGCATGCCTGCTATGCTCAGCATTTGGCACACAATCGTCTTGAACAGGATTTTAAATTATGACCTGAGGCATGACCATTTGTCGTTTTACTTTTTGTAACATCCTACCTTATTAACAGTTCTAGGGAACTTGAAATCTTTTTTTAAAAAACTAAAAGTAAATTTTAAAACCTGACCTGGATGGCCCAGGCTAGCCAAATCTCATCGGATCTCAGAAAAAGCTAAGCGGGGTTGGTCCTGGTTAGTATTTGGATGGGAGACCACAAATGGCATTCTGGGTCACTATACAGAGGAAGGAAATGGCAAACAATCTCTGAACATCTCTTTTCTTGGAAACCCTACAGGGTTGCCACAAATCAGCTGTGACTTGATGGCACTTTACTCACAGAGAATAAAAAGTATTACATGGATTGCAGGCCAGTGTGGAATAAGGGGAGCCAGTGCCATTAGGTGGGATAATTAAAGTATCAACTTTATTTCATTTTATGTCAGGGATATAGATTCACCCAGGTTAGTGGTCCTCTTTCCCTCCCTGAGCTCAGCGGTTTCTGCATCAGCTTTCTGTCTGCTACTACCCTCCCCTTTGGGGGATGATACTCATCCTGGCCCTGAGGACCTGGCGTGTGGCTTTCTTCCATGCTGTCTCTGAACCTGGCCTGCCATCTGTGGATTCCAGCTCCTTCAGTAGCCCTTGCCTGCCCACCCTCAAGACAGAGTTTCAGGCTGCCAGCAAATCCCAGCCCTTCCCCCCACCTCAGTTGCAGAGAGTGTCTGGACGGGCCTTGTGTTCTTGGTTTTGAATTTTGCTTTCAGAGCATTATGGCTATAAACAATCATCTTGCAAACATGTGTGCCTTGCAGCACTGTGGGGGAATGGAGAAGGAGCACTGGCAGCTGTGTACAGCAGAGGCGTAGACTTTTCTGAAGTCCGGGGGGGCGGGGGCTCTTTAGTGCGCGTGCAAAGCACGCACGCTTGCTGGGGCGATGTCCCCCCCCCCGGAAAACCTACCGCCAGCCGCCGCGCCTCCCCGACCCTTCCAAGGCTCACCAGCCGGTGCTGCTGGTGCCTTTCCCTCCCCCTCCGCCCTGGCCACTCCCTCCCTCACCCCTAAAAGAGGAAGAGGGAGAGATAAGGAGGGAGGAATGGCCAGGCCGGGGGGGGGGGGGGGAAGAGGCACCAGCTGGCGAGCCTTGGAAGGGCCCGGGAGGCGCGGCGGCAAGGCGCCGGCGGCAGGCGTGACGTTTTCCCGGGGGGGGGGCTCAGTCCCCCCTGGGAAATTTCGGGGATGGCTTGAGCCCTCGAGCCCCCCTGTAGTTTACGCCGGTGGTGTACAGCAGCAATGAGCAGAGACAGGTGGGTGGCAACAGGGGGAGGCAGGGAAGGATCCCTGACTGCCCGACTGCATTCACACGAGGAGCTGTGCAACTGCCAACTTTTTATTAAATGGCATCCAAAATGGGGCTCTGAAAGCAAGTCAAGAAAATGGGAGAGCTCCCATGCCTTTGAAAGCTGCACAACAGACAGCATAATAACTGTTTGAGCTTTCCTGTTATCGCTCCAGCCCCATGCTTTGCTTGTCACGTAAGTTTCTGTTAAGCAACTTGGTCTAATAGGACAAATAAGTTGACTCTGAGCAGGCTGGATGACCACTGGTAGCTGCAGGTGTTGCTGTTACAGTATGCCTGTTCTGCAGTTTAGGGTTGCCAACCTCCAGTTGGGGCCTGGAGTCCTCCCAGAATTACAACTAACCTTCTGACTACAAAGATCAGTTGGCCTGGAAGAAATGGCAGCTTTGGGATCAATGATAACACATCCCTGCTGAGCTTCCTTCCATTCTCAAGCATCCCTTTCCTCAGGCATGACTTCAGCAATAGCCTAAGTTGGTAACCCTACAGAGTTGGCATACTAAAAACCAAAACCAAGAACTGAGGACAGTAATGAGTTAAGGGCAACTGAATCAATAGACAATATCAATAGGCTCAGTCCCTCAATGGATAGCAGGGAGAGAGTGACACCTGACTGGTATTTATCCAGATCTTGTGTCTCATCCCCTTGAATCACATGCAAGGCAACCAACAACTCAAAACTGGCAGTAAAAATTTCAAAACCTGTGTAAGTGGAGCAAGGGCAGTTATTTTTCTGGCTACAATTTTGTGGCAGCTGATTAACTCCTTTTTTTGCTGGTGTAACACTATGCCATGGACAGGGGTAGGGTTGAACAGATCTGAAAGCATGCTAATCTCTTCACCATGCTTCCAGTGTCACTCAGTTCTGGCTGTTATGCTAGCAGGGCTATGCCAGCATCACCATTGTGCTGGCATACTATTTTGCTTCAGTGATGATGTCCTGGTATAATGTCCTGATGCTATTATCTTTGTATGGAGAATATAAGTTGGGTCCAGGATCCCCAGCATGTGTCCTGTGATACAGTCAGACATGAGTTGTGTGTTCCCCTCAATTCCTACACGTGTGGTGCCTAACTCAGATCTCAACCAGTGAACTTGTAGAGAAGGGGCTTCAGCCTCTCCCACTGTGCCATTTTCCTAGCTGGAAACAGCCCGGGGTGTGTGTGTGTGTCACCATTTGGCCTACTGGGGCCTAGCTATAGGATAGGTGTAGCATGAGCTGGATCAGGTATCCTCTGCCCCAGTTGGCAGCCACATATACCATCAGGGGATTCACAAACTGCTCCACTGTTCATTGTAGATGCTGTGAAGAGGAAGAGGGGTTTCTGTCTCCCCCCTCCAAGCATTCTCTGTAGCTGAAACAGCCATGGAGGACCCTGTTTACCCCTTTCTTGGGTGCCACTTTTCCTGGTATTATGTGACTGAGAACATATGAAGTCCAAGATAGGAGCAAACAGCCCCCCCTGGCTGTTTCCACTAAGAAAAATGACACAGGAGGGAAAGCAGAAGTTTCCCCTCCTCCCTCACAGTGCTCCAAGCTGCACTGAATTATGAAGCAGTATGTGGCGAGGAACTCCTAACACAGCTAGTATCATATCTGTCACATATCTGGGCCCAGTATGGTATACTATACTATAAATTGACCAAAGGATTGCCCTGTAAATCAGGGGTGGCCAACCTGTGGCTCGGGAGCCACATGCGGCTCTTTCACACATATTGTGCGGCTCCTGGCAGGGCGGCTGGGGAAGCAAAGGGGAGGCATGCTTTTTCTCTCTTTCTCCCTTCCTTCCTTCCCTCCCTCCTCCCTCCCATCTATTTGCTTTCCTAGTTTCTCTCTCTCTCTTTCTTATAACTGGTTTTCCTCGTTTGTTTTTATTTTTGGCAGTCCCATTTAACGTTAATAAAAAGCAAATTTGCATATTTTTAAAAATAAAAACTTGTGTGTGATATTTGTTCCTGCCTTGCGGCTCTCAGACATCTCTATGTGGCTCTTACGTTTATTCTATGTGGCTCTTACGTTAAGCAAGGTTGGCCACCCCTGCTGTAAATGAACAATTATGTCATTGTCTTGTAGGCAAGATCTTCATACCTTTTCTTGTAGAAAAGTGCTTCCATACAGTGTTTAACATGGCCTTATTCTTTAACATTTCATTGCTACTATAGCTGCATCTAGGCAGATATTAACCATATGGGACTCTGGCTACTGGGTATGTTTAATGACATGCAGACCTGTTAAGTACACAATGTCAAGTTCTTTCCTGTTTTTAGTTAGCACTCTAATCTATTCCATATAACTTCTGTGGTTTTTAGTATCTTTCCCATACCAAATGAAATTTATTTTTAATCCCATTGCTGTTTTGTTTATATCCTTCGTAACAGTGATTTTAAAAGTTTTGTTATGCTCTGAAAACATCTAAATTAATCAGATGAAGTTAAAGATACTCAGCCCTTTTGTGAGAAAGTGAGCAGATTAAAAGAAAAGATTCTAACTATAAACCACTGTCCCAATTTATGTCCACAATGAATATATTAATTGTCAAAACACATAACAATCATAATTTTGAGAACTACCCTGGATTATATACTACACAACAAGCAATACCATTTGACTGTGTTTCCTAGAATCGCTAGTGGTCACCTCACTGCTAATCTCATGGAAAACTCTCTGACATTTGACTTGCTTTTAAAGTTTGTTTAAAATATACCAGTTGGATATAATTCATATTGAGGTTATTCAACAGACAGCTTCTCTGCTCTGGGTATTCTGAATGCATTTAAACAAAGAACAAATCTGTGATCCAAGACATGTAACTCACAGGGAGACAAGGTGGTCCATATCAAAATCTAAAAACAAAAGTCAACACCTTTTTATTAAGAGCAATCAAAGCAACACAACACAGAGAGCAATCCTACTCAGATCTACTCAGTGGGGCTTACTCCCTGGAAAGTGTTCTCAGGACTGCACAGATAGTATGCGAGCTTCTGAGCTCTCCAGAACTTTTCATAAGACTGGATCAGAAGAAAACAATATGGGGATCTCAAGGCTTCTTTCTGCACCATAGGTAGCATGCCATGCCAACTCGATTGGGTGGAGAGTTTGACTAGTATCAAGTAACACTCCTAGTCTTCTGGGAAGAAGGAGCAAAACATGGATGCGGTCCAACTGACAACACAAAAGTCAGTAATTTATCCACGCCTTCCATGAATACAGTCACAGTTTCCTAACAGCGATTTCTGTGACTGCTGCAGCACGTTTTGCAGCTGTCAGAATTACAGAAAATAGCTCTGGCTCCATCATGTGAATGAGTCTCTGGAGATATGTGGAGTGCATCATGTACTGGTCTTTATGCACGTCTGAACTGGTCCTCACTCAAAAACCTAGCAGGCCTTTGCTGTGCTAGTTTTCCAAGAAACAAAAAAAATATTCAATTTCCTTTTCTTTGGCTACCTAAGTTTTAAGCCCACAATAAATAGTAAGACAATAATCAGCTGTGATCAAGATTCACTAGCTTCCATGCAAAAGTTCAGCATGCATTTATATCCCGTGGGATGAAAAATTCTTGCCTTCAGCAGGAAAATGTCCCTTGGCCTAGTCTAGTCTTGTTCCAGCCACCTCTGCCTGCAACTCGCCTGCTTCTGTGAGATCTGAGACTCTGGAAATCCCTGGTGGGTATATGCTGCTGTGCTGTGCTGCGTTTTGAGGTGCTGAGAATATGAGGACTGAAGAAATGTTCACTGCTCTGGCTTCTTCACGGAAGAGGAGAACAAGGGTAGTGGCCATGGGGTGGCTGTCCTCATTGTTGTCAATTGCAAACACTTTGCAAGGCCATACATATTAACACGAACTTCTTTGATGTTAAACTGTTGACTGGAAAAAATTATCTACTTGTTAAGTCACTCTCTTCTGCCTCCCCTGCCTCTGTTAACTCTAAACTAGACAGCCAAGTGCCAGAATAAGGGATAAATCAAATATTTCTGAATAATACTATCATGTATTTAAACAATTTAAACAATTGGTGGGATGCTGTTCAGGATTTCCACAGATGGAAAAAAGTGATTTTCACTGACACTTCCTCACACTGTGCACTCGGACTTCCCCATACTATTCCTGGGAGGTCCCCCTTTCCTTAGGAACAACAGGAAGGGGGAAGATAGGGATGACACACACACACTCCCTGGACAAAAAACTCTTTATCCCCATAAGTCATCCACTTGATCCAGCCCTAGATATAATCTGTTTTATCACATCAGTGTGCTGAATATGAAGAGTCAGCCTTATAGTTTCAAGGCAAAGCAGTTCTGAAGAGAAATGGGTATGTTTCCTAAATTAATTTACAACAGAAATTTCAGGGATCTTAACATTAGCAGTACATTAAGGAGAGGCGAATATTTTAACTTCCACCAGAATATTACCTGTATGCTAAAGGAAATCATATGGTGTATGCTGGGCATAATTATTAACAGTGATATAATTTAAAAAGTCTAAATCTAAATAGTGATATGATTTAAACAGTGATATAATTGAACATCTTTTAAAAAATAAATATTCTGTTGCCTAAATTAGTTTATTCATTACAGCATGATGCATAGGAGGCATACGCAGGTGATTTTGCATTCAGAATTACCCACATAACTTCTTTTTTGCAGTCTTGTCAATCATGTATAATGATAACATCCTTAACCTGTCTTGGTAATATTCTATGCAATATTTATAGTTATTTGATGATGCAGAGAGATGCCTATTAGGTATTAGATACAAACGCAGCTTTTCAGATAGACAGTGAAAAGCACCTCTCCTTCCACTCATGCAAACACAATCCCTCTCCCTGCGATGGATTATTACCACCGCTTTTCCATGCCCACCCTCCACCTTCCCCAGTGCACTTTATAAGCTGTGTCATTCCTTCACACTAGGGGACAGAGCACTGCAGCAGTACAAGAGTATTATTTTGTAGCTAGAACTTCTGCTGTTACCATGCTTTAAAGCACGGGGAGGGGCATCCTGCTGTGCTCTTTCCAGCCAGTTAGAGTGTTATGATATCAGCAACAGAGGAAAATCAAATGCTGCCACATATTGTTCTCATCATTTGCATCGTTCTTGCTTGTCCCACTAAAAAGGTAACTGTCCCATTTAGTCGTAATTAAATGCCTAAGCAGCAAACATGCTGTTAATGTACAAAACAGAATATACAGAAGTGGCAAGTGAAATTAATTTTGACATATAGGACAGGATGAGTAGTCCTTTTGCCATTACTTTGCAGAACACTTGTGTATGTCAAATCATATACTGTAAGGATGGATCCACTATGCTAATAGTAGCCCTTTCCTCAGGGTTGCCAATCTCCAGGTGGGGGCTGGAGATCTCCTGGGATTACAACTGATCTCCAGCCAACAGAGATCAGTTCACCTTGAGAGAGTGGCTGCTTTGGAAGGTGGACTCTGTGGAATCATATCCCACTGAAGCATTCTCCTGTTGCAGGGGGCCCTTCTACCAGCACTTCCACCACCTTGTATGAGTGAAAGTCTTCTTATATTGGACAAAAGTACTGATGTTAGTGGAATGGATCCACCAGATTAAACCGCTGTGCTTACATGTAAAAGCATCAACAAATGATTCATAAAGTTGCACAGAATTCTACCAGTGCAAACCTAAGTGGACTTGCACTCCTTTGAAGCCAAGGTTCTTTGAAGAGTGTAACTCTGTTTCAGATTGCACTGGCCGATTCCGCACAAATGCTTTGCTTCCCTTTACTCCCGGGTTTAATTGGTCCGAATCAGTGTGCGCATTTCCGCATTACTGGAATCTGACCCGGGTTGATGCCGGTTCTTCATTTCCACATCTGTCCTTGCCCCAAATCTTGAGCCCCCGCCTATCTTCACTTTTTTTAAAACGTAGGTGGAGTTGCGTTATGATGTCGTGACGCAACAAAGCCGTGATTTGCCAAGAATTTTGAAATTCCCGGGAAAGTTCATCTGAACTTCCAAGCCCGCAAAAATCATCCATGTAATATCGGTGCCACCAGCAGCCATTGTCGCCATCATGTCTCCTAGGCGAATGAGAGCTGTAGGAGCTATCCTTTCCATGTTATCATGTTATCACTTTTGCCATTTGGCAATGCCCGCGAAAAGAAAAAAAGCTTGCACCAGGGTTGGAGGGGAAATGGAGGATGGGAAAGGGATGGGAAATGGAGGGGGAACATGCAACACAACACATGTAACCCCTGCAAAAATTGTGTCCACACCACCACGTCACCCGCAATACATTGGCCCCGCAAAAAATGATAACCACACAACAATGGATCAATGTTGTGTCATGTTGTTGTAACGCAACGGGGGGGGGGGACAGCTCGTGCTGTGCCTCAAAGCCATCAATACATCTTTTTATAGTGGCATGACTCAGGCACGACTTTTGTGCAAAAAATGCAACACAGAAATGTGGAGACATCAACAACAAAAGTACATTTTTAAAAAGACATTTAAATGCCAGTCAACGGTGGATCAATGTCGTGTCATGTTGTTGTAACGCAGCAAAGGGGGAACAAAAAAAACCCCCACTCGCGCTAGGGCGGGAAAGGGAGAGGATAGGCGGGAAAGGGGAGGGAAAGAAGCAGAGGGGCGTTAAAGGGGTAGAGCAAGGAACCCCGGTTTTGGATTTCCCCACTTGAATGCCCCGACTTCACTCCCATGGCAAAAAAACCCTCCTGAAAATCCCGGAAATGGAAGATCCGGGGGAACCGAGGATTACATTCGGGCCAACTGCAGACCTGGAGCAACAAGTGGGGAACTGTTGCTCTGCCCTGGATTTTATCGGGGAGTGATGCCGGGGCAACAACTAGTGCAGAATCGACCACTGTAAAACAAGATGCTATGTGTTTGCTAACTTCCATGAATTGTTCACCCACCTCCTTTTTTATATGCTCCATTACTATTCTTCAGTGTAGCAACAATTTCTTTTTGGTAATGGTACGGATGCTCGCTACTATTTTAACAGTCTAAAATACCTGTATGCTAAAATTTCTAGCAGAACCGCCTCATCCAATAAATACTGAAAGTATGTTTGTGGAACCCAGTACCATGTTCCTGTGCAAATCTCAGATTTCTTTCTTTATCCTTTCCACCATGGGTTCTTTTCTGTGTTGCAAACCTTTGGAAGCATCTTGTTCTACTTATCTGGCTTCCAGCCGTTGGTTTCCAAGGAAACAGTAGGATACAATTTTGAGTATCTCAAGGTTTAAAAAGAAGCTTTGCTGGGAGACTAGCATTGTGAGGCAATTGGGATTTAAGGAACAGCCAACACAGGCAATATTTGAATTTATCTGAACAGAGCAGAATGCGACTTGACTGTTGCTGAGTTGTTCAGTAGCCTTGTAATTGGAATAAGTAGCCTCCAGGTGAATGAATGGCAGTTTTGCAAGTGGGGTGTGTGTGTATGTGACACCAGAAGCAAAAAAGAAGGTAAACTGCTGAAAGAACTATACTATCTGGAGGCCCTTAAGTAAGTGTGAGTGTGAAAACAGTGAGGAAATGAACACTATTCTTTTTCATAGTTATGTACACCTAACTGAGTCAGCATATTCCTAATACTAGACTTTGTTTTATTGTTGTAGTCTAAAGCCTTGGAAAAATGTATTCACAGTGTTTAATAGCCTGTATGTAGTCTATCATTGATTTTTCCATGGAAATGGCTTTGTTACTGTACATGTATAAATAGTTCTAACTGGTCTTGTGAACAACACACTACAAGAGACTATTGAGGCAAGGAAAGGGGAACTCATGAAGTGTTGGACAACTCTGCTTCCATGACAGGAAGTGACTTCGCTGAGCTCTGTGTGTGAAGTGAACACATCACAGAGCAGTCTGAGGGCTTCTTCCAAGGTTAGCCAGAGCAAGATGGCTGGCTCAGGTACCATTTTAGAGCATCATGAAGGGCTGAAAATTGTCAGTTCATTTAGACTTTATTGTTTTCGCTGCACAGTGGGAGGACTGTTTGGACTGAAATGTCTTGGAAAATCCTTTGGCTTTTTGGTGTAGCCTTTCTTGATTTCTGACACCATGGAAACACGTGAATGGAAAAGTTATTCGTATAATCAGAGATGGAAGAGTTAATGTGGCATGTAGTGAAGTTATCAGATAGATGACTGCTTGGCTTTGAACCAGTTCTAATGAATTTTCTGCTTGCTGCATTAGCTGGTGGTGATGTTTTGGTTGTAGAACAGTATTTTGATACTCCACTAGAGTCCAGAGTGAGTATGGTTATATCTCTCCTTTCTTCCCATTTAAAATATGTCAAAAATATACAGATATGAACTTATATATGAACTCATGCTTGACTTCAAGATAACAACTCAGAAAATTGTGCCAATCATGGGGAAGGGGGGTTTATCTGATGGAATCTTAGAGGTGCAGCAGGTTATCTTAGAGATCTTTTGTACATTTAATAATTAAATTAATAACTACCCCAAACAGGAGTTTAAAGAAACTTTATTTGAGGGAAAAGAAGTGTCTGTTCACAGTTTCCATGTTTGGGGCAGAGAAAAATCTGTGGTGGCCATAACTACCAGTTCTGTGTCTCACTGGTATCTGTATAGCATCATTGGTTGACCATGCTCACTGGAATATTTATGAACTGATTCACCAACAAAAGTTCATAGCTGAATGGCTTTCATGTGTGAATGGCCTATCACAGCTATAATACTGGAGAATTATTTTAATTTTATCTTATGTGAATTCAGTTTTTTCAACAATAAATTTACAGATTGAGCTGTAGCTCAGATTTAGAGATATCAAGAGGCATGCATCATGTGTAAAGGAGGCGTTGTGAGGGGCCCACTGTTCTTGGGTCTTCTCACTGTATTAATGTGACAGAGAAATATTGAACAGAGGTGTAGGGGATAGAATCCAAGGAGACTGTTACTTCAAGAGTGAAGAACTAATGTTGTTTCAGACAGCTGTTGTACTCTTTGAAATGCAATTTGCAGGGCTATTGTCACTGTGAGGACCTTTTTCATCTTGTTGTTCCTAAAAACACCACCCACTTGACTCAGTCTGCTCTTCCCACAAGGTGTCTATCATAAGCTTTTGAATTTTAAAATAACTATTATTAATTCAACCTTTACGCATTGGCAAATTCAGACATTAAAATACCCATGGACTTGGTGAGAGGGGATAATTTTGAGTGCATGTACCTGATGCTGGGAACTTGGGACAAAATAGGGATTCTGTTAGTGTACCACCCAATCCACTGCCCAAGTATCTCCCTACCTGAGCTGATTGAGGCAGTTTTGGATTTGGCGCTGAGGACCCCAAAGATTCTTGTCCTTTAGGACTTCAATGTGCATGCCTGACTGAACTGGCTTGGGACTTCATGGATGCCATGTCCTAGAACATTCTAGTCCTTATGCATAAAGAGGGAAATGCACTCAGTCAGGTTTTCTCTGGGGACAAAATGCATGGCTTAGTAATGGGGAATTTTCTATGCTGCCCTTGTCATGGACTGACCATTACCTCATGAGGTTTAGACTCTCAGACATTCAGAACCTCTGCAAGGGTGGGACTGGTTAAGATGAGGCCATTTATGATGGTCTGCCCCCAGGAGGTTGATAGATATGGATGGTTTTCTAACACCCCTTGGGGATTATCTGGTTGGTATTCCTGCTGCAGCAATCTGTGGAATACAAAAATGACATGGGCTGTTGCCATGATTGCTCAGGAAAACTCAAAGGCTATGCACAGATGAGAACACATTACTGTGCCTACTCTGTAGCAGCAAAATGAACTCAGTCATCCAGCAACATTGTGAATGCACAATGCAATCCAGCGGAGCTTCCCCAGGTTGTAAAGGGGCTCTTATCTCAGGCTTCTGAAAATGTAGAGTCTGAAAACATACAGCCCCTCCCCCCTGGTCATTTATTATTTATATCATTTATAGCCCACCTTGGACTCAAAGCAGATTGCTCAGAGTAAGTCAACAGAATTGACACGATGGGGTATTAAACCCCCCCCAGTACAATAGGACTAAGGTTGTAGAACCAATCAGAACTCTAAAAACAGAACTGAAGCAAAGCATAAGTCTTAATATGACACATTAAATGATACAAAAATTACATGGTAGGATCCTAGCTTCAGCAAGCTAAACACAGTAGTCTAGACCACAGTTCCTAAACATTTATCTAAGTACCTTTGTAAATCATTTAGTACAGTGCGACTCTCTTGCTTGCATAGAAAAGCTCTCTTGAATAGTTCTGTTTTGCATAGTTTGTGGAAAGCCAGGATAGTGGGAACCCTCCTGACCTCCTCAGGCAGGCCATTCCATAAGGTGGGGGCCACAACAGAGAGAAAGTGCATTGTTGGTTTGGCCTATTTTCAGGTTGGCACCTGCAGAAGACCTTGCTCAGATGAGTGAATCTGTTGTGGCGATGCACAGGGGAAATACCATAAACTGAGCCTGGTAACTGATGGGCAGCCAGTGGAGTGACTATATAATGGGAACAACATGTGTGCTCTGTCTAGCTCCTGATCATAGCCAAGCCACAGTATTCTGCACTCCAGCAAGTTTCCAAATTTATTTTGAGAGGAGACCAATGTACATGGGATTGCAGTTGTGTAATCTGGATGTCACCATAGTGTGGATCCAGGTGGCAAGATCAGCCATTTTTATGGATTAGGCTGACTTGGGAGAAAGCCTTTTTTGCAGCTGCATTAACTTATTTCTCCAGCAATAACATTAGGTCCAGTATAACCCCAAGGCTCTTAACCGGTCAGGTGAACTCCATCAAAAGTGGGGAGCACAACGTCTTTCAAGAGCTCTGCCTTCCCACCAACATTACCAACATTACCTCTGTCTTTTCAGAGTTTTGTTTCAGTTTGTTTACTCCTAGTCAATTTACCACAGCAGCCAGGCAGTGATTTAGGACCTCTACTGCCTCCCTGGGAGACTTGGATAAGGCTATATAGAGCTGGGTATCATCCCCATTTTGATGACAACCAACCCCAAAGCTATGAGTGATTTGCCTTACGGACTTTACATAGAGATTGAAAAACATGGGGGATAGAATTGCACCCTGTGGAATGCCATTGGTTAGGCCTTACACTGATGATCGCTAGTTTCCAATAGCAACCCTTTGAGTCAGATCCATAAGGAATGATTTGAACCAGTTCAGCCTGCATCCCTTGATGCCTCCAAGCCTATGATCCTTTTGCAATGCATTTTGCAGATAAAATCACTCACATCCACCGTGACTTAAATTCAACACTTGATACAGTTCAATATCAGGATGCCACTGGAGTGCAGTCTGGTCCTGGTTGTACAGATGGCTTTCAGTTGGTGATGACTGTCTAAGTGGACAAGCTGCTCAGAAGTATACAGCCCACCTGTCTTTCTTGTGATTGATTGTAATGACCTTTGGCTGTATGCAATAATTTTTAGCATATTGTATAAACTTGACCATTGCCCTTCAAGCCAGGTTGGGTTGGTTGAATGGGTCCAGGAGGTAAGTGCATCTCTGTGTCAAGGTATAGTTCCTGCCACCTTGAAAGAGGTGGCCATGTGACCTCTCCCAAGGAAGTCATCACTGGATCCAAATTACCTGAACACTGCCCAGCAGCCAACATTCAATTTTTGGGCAAGGTGTTTAAGTGGGTACTCACCACATATCTTCAAGCAGTCTTGCGGGAGATGGATTATCTTGACCTGTTTCATTCTGGATTCTGTGACTCTGCCTTCAGAGGTGAAGTGAGTGGCAAGCAGAGGCAGGGTTTTTTCAGTGGTGGCACCTTGCTGATGGCATGCCCTTCCCCTTGAGACTTGCTTGGCACCTATGTTATTTTTTTTTCAATACCAGGCCAAAATGTTTCTCTTCACTGAGGTTTTTAATTAAGGGGTTGATCTTTTAATACTGTTTCAGTATGGAAATATTTTTAAGCTGCCAATGATCTGTCTGACTGTTCTATGTTTTAAGTCTGGGCTGGGGTTTTAATGCTGGATTTTAATTATACCTTATAATTTTTTGCTTTCATTACTTTTATTTAGTAAGCTGCTTCAGGCAGGTTCGTTGGGAAATGAAATTAAAATTTTCTAAATAAATAAAGAGTATTGGTTTTGAGAATAATGTTGATTTTCCATTTATTGCTGAAGTCCCACCTGAAAATATGGAAGCCCCCTCTAAGGAGGAAGACTGGCTTCCGTCCTGATAATACAGTGGTCATATAAGTGGGAGACAGAAGGCTAGACAGAAGGAAAGGTGACATGGTACAGCCTGATCTCGTCAGATTTTGAAAGCTAAGCAAGGTTGGTACTAAGATGGGAAACTACCAAGGAAGACTCTGCAGAGGAGGGCAATGGCAAACCACCTCTGCTTCTCACTTGCCTTGGAAGCCCCTTGCTGGGGTCACCATCTATAATAATAATAATGATATTTATTTCAACTTACATAACCAAAGGTCTCAAGCTCATATATAAAATATTTTAACAAAATATCAC
The DNA here is from genome assembly GCA_029233225.1 of Lepidodactylus listeri. NCBI lineage: Eukaryota > Metazoa > Chordata > Lepidosauria > Squamata > Gekkonidae > Lepidodactylus > Lepidodactylus listeri. Next base: position 78,311,925 of record JARCFY010000001.1, read on the forward strand.
CTTCCACTTGAGTCATGGGTGATTTCCATTTGTTGACAGATATTAACTGGGCAATTACTGCTCCAGTAGCAAATGTATTTAGCAACTATAATAGCATTGAAGCGTAAACAGTAAATAGTGGGGTCACCATCTATCGGCTGCAACTTGACAGCAGTTAGGTACCTATGTAGGCAGTTAGACATAATCCTTTCTTGACCATTTACCACACGCAAACTCAGTGGGCTGTTCTGCTCATGTTCGGAAGGAGTGTGAAGGTCTTTAACAATGATTTGAGCATGAAAGACAGAAGGAAATGGTCTTATTGATTATACTATAAATCCTTAGCTGTCCCTATAATCTCCTGTCTGAATATTGACTCAACTATACCATACTACCTACTTGAAAAGGAGCTGTTTTGACTGGCAAGCCAAGTCTCTTTCAAACACCATGTGACCACAACCACAAACTTGCTATCATTGCCTCCAGACAACAGAAAACAGGCTCCAGCCTGCACAGCATCTTCATTACTGTGGCCATAAGCCATAATTACGCAACATGAGAGGCTCTTCTCTTGCCAGCAGACAGACTTAACGTGCAAGATCTGAAGTCATTGCTCTGAATTTAATATTGCCCCAACAGTAAACAGGATAATGTTGCCTAATTTGGTATATAAATACAAGCAACATCCTATTAAGCTAAATAGAGTGAAATATGGCTGTAAGAAAAGGTAACAAGTCTAGTAACATTCCACTGTTTAACATGGTTCTCTATTTTTCCCTTACAGAAACCTCCAGTTACAATTTCAGTTTACATGCTCATCTACTTTCTTTAAGAGCCGATAACTAATTGCACTTCCATAAAGCATGTTTGCGTTTATTATTTGTAATCCCATTATCAGACTTGTCCCTGGGTGTAGCATTTTGAGAGTACTAAAATATTTAGCAATTAGAGTCCGCCCCCCCCCCCCACCAAAAAAAAGCAAGTTTGATTTTTCTGGTCATGATGAGATAACAAATTGGCTCAGGTTAAAAACAGGTGTACATTTGCACTAAACTCCCAAACTGTAGTGACATCTATCATCCTCGTTGTTTCTGGCTTTATCCCCATGTGGTTGATGGAAAAGCATGCCTGACACATGTTTTGTTCTTTGTTGAGACTACTGCAAGCCCTGATGAAGCATCAGCAACATCATTATTTCCCATTACTGTGAAGTGCTAATTCCTTCTTCAGCATTTTTGGATATTTACAGTGAAATCCTAAGCAGTTACGCTTCAATGCTATTTACTTAATTGCATTACTTTCCTTTCTTTAAGAAATACTATTCTAATTGCAATCTGTAGGGAGAGCTGCCTTTTCCCACCCTAAAAATCTTTTTTGACTGCTTTTGGTATTGAGAAAATGCAACATGTGCATGTATATAACAGATGAGCCGTAAAACATATTTATGCCCAACCCCCCCCCCCCCCCCCCCCCAATCTAATCATGTGCAAAGGCCTTTCTTGCTCCTTCCATAGTGATGGAATGTCTCAGTGCATGTTGGTGGAATTATACAAATACCTGGGTTGTCTGCAAACCGTAGATTGCAAGGATGTCACTTATCAGGAGAGGACAGGATACCCTGTGTTTCCTTCGTGGTCAAAAGAAACATTACTGCAAATGTGGACAAGATTTTATTAACTCTAGAAAATGTCAAGTGACAAGGTTAATATAACAAAATAAAACAGAAAGTTGGATAGGATATTCAAAGGTGAATCTCCCAGGATTATTGTAAAGAGTTAAAGTTGTGCAGATCCTTAAAGCACTATTTGTTGTTGTTCAGTCACACAGTTAAGTCCGACTCCTTGCAACCTCATGGACCACATCACACCAGGCCCTCCTGTCTTCTGCCATCCTCTGGAGTTTGCCCAATTTCATGTTTGTTGCACTGATAACACTGTCTAACCATCTAATCCTTTGCCGTCCCCTTCTTCTTTGACCTTCAATCTTTCCCAGCATCAGGGTCTTCTCCAGTGAGCGCTCCCTTCTAATTTGGTGGCCAAAGTATTTGAGCTTCATCTTCAGTATCTGGCCTTCCAGGGAACAATCAGGGTTGATTTCCTTTAGGATTGACTGATATTATCTCCTTGCAGTCCAAGGGACTCTCAGGAGTCTTCTCCAGCACCATAATTCGAAAGCATCTATTCTTCAGCACTCAGCCTTCCTTCTACAAATGCACTATACAAATGTTCAATAGTTTTATTATTGATAGAGACAAGGAAGATACACCAAATGAGATGGATCACTGTTGTGCACTCATGTGAAATTAGGGTGGCCAGATTTGTGTTGGGAAACTCCTGAAGATTTTGGGGGGTGAGTGTGGGAAGGGAGGAGTTTGGGGAGGGGAGGGACCTCATCAGGATAAAATGCTATAGAGTCCACCCTTCAAAGCAGGCATTTTCTCCAGGGGAACTGATCTTGGTTGTCTGGAGATCAACTGTAATAGCAGATCTCCAGGTGCCACCTGGAGGTTGGCAATTGTACATGAAATACAACACCTAAGTCCACATAAACAGTATTAATTTGATCCCCAAGTCTGCCTAAGACAAGTCATTTGAAGGTATGTCCATTTAACATTAAGAAGCACCATGCAAGGAGAAGTTGCATTGCTTATATTGAAAAGTAAAAGAATGTTAGCAAATTCTTGATACCTATTTTCAGTTGAAACAATGACTGTAGGCTGTAGTAGGCAATGTATGCCAAATAGGCAGAAGCACAGCCAATGTTTGGTTATTTCCCACTACATCCTGCCTTTATCATGATTAAAAGAATTAAAATAAAAGGAAAAGCAAGATTAACACAAAAGCAGGAACCCTGCAGGTGCTTGCATATTCAAACGAGGTAAGGATGAGCCGCTGCATTTCCAAAACACAGGCAAACATGCTAAAATACAGGAAATCTGTGTGGGAAGTGCAATTTCTAGCACACTGATTCTAAACAACTGATCACCTGTGAAATAGCACTGGCCTGACATTCCCAGTAAACAATTGTATCATCTGTTCTGCAGTTCTTCTGGTAGTCAAAGATTCTGATAGTCAAAGCCAAGAGACATTGCTTGAGACAGGAGGGTTTTACTTTAAAGCACTCAACTATTTCTCAAAAAGAATTATTTACTTTTTTCAGACATTACTTTCAGTATGTTGGGAAGGATAATAATGATCATAAAAAGAATGGGCACTTTCATCCTATACATTTTGAGAGCCAGTATGGATCTTGTGCATATTAGTTTTGGCCTTAAGAAGCCTTCTTCAAATTGCTACTCTGTTTGAGCTGACTAACTGGCCTTGTGTGTGCAGCTGCGTCTCCCTGCTTCTATTTCACATCTGTGAAATGAAAGTAAGAATGATTTACTTCTCAGAGTTAGTGTGAAGATAAGGATTGTAAAGATCTGCATGCCTTGAAAGTGTTCTGGAAATGTTTAAGAGTTCCATATTCTTGGCTTATGCAAAATGTCACTTAGAACTGTAATATTCAAAGCAATGCTCACAAATGTATGTTTTGGTTTCCCTTATGCTTTGTGTTATTGGATACATATTTGCCTTCTGGAAGGGAAGGTGGCATGGTACAGCCCGATCTCACCAGATCTTGGAAGCTAAGCAGGATCAGTACTGGGATGGAAGACCACCAAGGAAGACTCTGCAGAGGAAGGCCATGGCAAACCACCTCTGCTTAATCACTTGCCTTGAAAGCCCCTTGATGGGGTTGCCATAAGTCAGCTGTGACTTGCTGGCAGTTATGTACGTACTTTCCTTCTAAATCTTGGAGTAAAGCAGGTAATTAAAGACAAAAAACAAAACTTTCAGCAATAACCCTTGTTCCCCTTTGCTACAGTTGACAGATTCTGTGTGGATGAGGATTAAGAATGCTATGTGTCTGTTAGTTTGAGAAAAAGCGAGAATTTGGGGTTGGTATAATATGGTGGGAGAAGCTACACCAACAGATATTCTACCTCCAGTTCTGAAGGTGCGCCTCATGTAATCTGGCAATGCTTATATTTTTGAGTGGCACAACATTAGCAGCTTTCCCACAGCTATACAGCACACAAATGGCATGTTGCCGTTGCCAACCTCCAGGTGGGCATGGTCTTGGACCAGAATTACAACTGACCTCCAGACTAAACAAATTAGTCCCCCTGGAAAAAATGGCTGCTTTGAAGAATGAGTGCCATGGCATGACATCTCTGTTAAGCTCCCTCCCCTCCCCAAATGCCACTCTCTCCCCAGGTCCACCCCCAAATCCCTAGGAATTTCCTAAATCCAGAATTAGCAACCCTAATTTTCACTCTATTTTTTACTGTAGAGAGGTTTACATTTTTTAAAAGGTCAGATAAATGTATTTTTGGCTCTCTTACCAAATGTTACTCACTGGAAAACAGATAGATTCTGAGACAGCTACATAACATTTATTTACATTTAATTAAAGTAGTTTAATTAGCGGGGCAAATCTGGTTTGATATTGATTTTAAAGAGCGATCACTAACTCGAAAAATTGTACTTCCCCACTCAATATTGTTTACTTACAAGCGTAACAGCAGAAAGAACAGAGAAAACAAATGTCCCCCCCTCCTAGTTTTAATGTTTATGTTTGAGAGCACACAGATGTTCTCCTTAAGTTTTTTACAGAGGTATTGTAGGCCTCTCCAGAGTGCAGCTGAAAGAGAATGCAAAGCAAATAGGAGCCAAACAACGGACAAGTTGGGAGGCAGGGTGGGAAAAAGAGAATTGATATCACTGCAGAAGCAGTAGGGAACTTTCATGGATAAACTCTAAGGCTCAGCTAGATGTGATAGGAGGAACTCAGGCCGTGGTCACATGGCCCTTTCATGCAGGAGGAAGAGCTGTTTCCTCCGCATTTAAAGGTCTGTTCAGAAAAGCCGGGACAACTCCTGTGCCAAAGCCGGCTCAAATGCGGGTTCCTCCTGCGTTTTCCGACCCAGGGAAAATCAAGTGTTTTCCTGGGAGTCACGCAAGGAGCCCGGGAGTCACACATATGAGCCATCTGGACAGCCCTCTCTTGCAATCATTGTGAGAGCAGTGCTGTCCAGATGGTCCCGTCTGCCATTTTTTCTCCCCTTTTACACTTGGGCCCTTGGCCACTCAAGCGCCCAAGTGTAAAAGGGGGGGGGGGAGAACCCTCAAATTTACCAGGTGGCTGGCGGGGCTCGGGGAAGAGTGCCTTCCCCGGCTGCTGCCGCCAGCCAGGGCCACCGCCAGCTGCCTGAGAACGCTGCCGCTTCTTCCGCCTCTGCTGCCGCCAAACACCCGAGAATGCCGCTGCCACTTCTTCCGCCTCCGCCGTCTCCTCCATCTGCCCCCGCCGCCCGCCGCCACCGCCCACTGCCACAGGGGTTGGGATGTGTAAACATCCAAACCCAAGGTAAAAAAATGTGGCCCCTTTAATCCGGGAGGGCTCCCAGATTTAAAGGGGCCCTGTGACCACAGCCTAAGTGTGTTTCAACATGGGCTGGAAAACCCACTTTTAAAAGCTAAGCATGTGTACAGGTAAGGGAAAACGAACTCTCCCAATACCTGTCTGCCACTTATATGCTGTTGTTGTTCTCCTGAAGAGTCTTTCTCTCAGGGCCAGACTAGATGATGAAGAATAAGAAGAGTAGGTTTTATACCCCATTTTTCTCTACCTTAAGGAGTTTCAAAGGGGCTTACAATCACCTTTCCCTTCCTCTCTCCACAGCAGTCACCTTGTGAGGAAGGAGGAGCTGAGAATTCTGAGGGAAATGTGACTGGCCCAAGGTCACCCACTAGGCTTCACAGGGAGGAGTGGGGAATCAAACCTGGATCTCCAGATTAGAGTCTGCTGCTCTTAACCACTATGCCACACTGGCTTTCAGATGATTGTCGCATGTTCACCATGGGGACCGGGCAACCATACACCAGTTGCCAGTCCCCATGCAGAACTCCCTCTAAAAGTGCCACAGAGCCTTGATTTTGGTTGGGACCACCGTGCAGGAAACTAGGGCCCCCTCCTCCCTCGTGCCACTTTCCTCACCTGGAACAGCACTGGGGAATGTTGTTTGCCTGGTTTATGCAAGTAGCTGTCTGGCAGGGCAAATAAAGCCTCCAGTGCTTTATTTTGGGTCAGGAAAATGGCATGGGGGGGGGGGGGACAGGAGCCCCTCCTCCATGCTGCAGTTCCTATGTAGTGTATGCAATGGCCCCGGCCACATGGCCACCTCCGCACACATGGCCAGGCTAGTGCTGGTGAACAATAGCCTGGCTGGATCGTAATTTCCCTCAATAAAATGTAGGGTATTGTAAAAGTGTCCTATAACCTGCAACCAGGGAAAATAAACCTATCCCACACATTGGGCAAGGTCGTGGGTGTGGCTTGACTGTGTATTTAAACAAGCCTTGTGACCTCTGTTTTCCATGCTCCATCTGAACTGAAAATAAACCAGGCTTGCTGATTTCACCAAGAAGCGTCTCCGACTCCAGTACTTTTCATCCTACCAGAATGGAGGCCCTGTAGCACTTTTAGAGGGAGTTCTCCACCGGGACCAGAAATTGGCATATGATTGTCAGTCCCCAGGAAGAATATGTGACAAACATCCCGTCTAGTTCAGCTCTCAGCCAGGGTCACTTCCAGCATCAAAGGGAACAGAGCAGCTCTGTCTTACCTAGTTCGCTCTTTATTTATTTACTTCATTGTTTATGGCCCACCTTTCTCATGGAGACTCGAGTGGATTACAAAGTATTTTTTTTTTAAAAAATAAACCAGACAGCATAAAACATCCAAACAGACTATTAGGATTATTAGGAGAATCCTGGATATATTTGGGGATTACCGGTAGATCCAGAAACAGCAAGAGGCAGGAGCAGACTGCTCCTGCCTCTCAGCCATTTGTTGGGCTTCTGCAGTCCCTTTAGACTTTGAAGAGGCTGCAGAAGACAGCCCCTGCTGGCTCGGCTTGAGGCTGCCTGGCTTCTCCACAGCCTGGTTTAAACCAGGTTTAAACCGGGGCTGCAAGAGAAGTCAGCCCAGGATCAGCCTTGACTGGGGCTGGCTCCTCTTGCAGCTCGGTTTGAACCATAAGAGAGGTGAGTTGAGGCTAGTCTGGGGCAGCAGGAACTGAAAGTTCTCCTCCGCCTTGGCTTGCCTGCAAGAGAAGTCAGCCCAGGATCAGCTCTGCTCACAGGGAGCCGACTGTTCCCTGTGAGCACAGCTTCAGGTGTGCATCCCCCCCTTTTTTTCTCAAATCTATTGGAGCCGGAAAAAAATTGGGATTTCTGAAAAATCTCAGATCCAAATACTGCACTGATATTGGGATCTGGGATTTTTTCCCCAGAAACCCATCTCCCCCAGTTCAATATACCTGAACTGAAAAGGTGTGTGTGGGGGGGTTGCACACCCCTAGTTGACTACAATCCCTTTTCCTTATAAAAGCAACCTCCTGAGCTATTGTATTATACCAATATAGCCCTGTTCTAAGAATGCCCTCCTGGAACATTTTTATTTTGCAAATTCTGCAAAATAAGAGAAGTAGAGGGCCCTTCTTGACCTCCTCAGGGTGCGTTCAGATGAGCAGCTAATCCTGCCATTGGCCCAGCTCTAATTTGATCCCGATCTTTTTTATCCAGTGTTGCATGCCCAAACAGCTCCCCTGTGAATCCCTTACTGTGCGCGGACTCTGCGGTGGATTGTTTAGATGGCGTCCATCTAAAGGAGCTGTGCAGTTGGGTTTTTTAAAAAAAATTCTGTTTGCACATGCACATATGTGCCTCACCGTGTACTTGTTTTTCCACACATGCGTGGACTTGAATGTTAAAAGCACTGCCAGTGGTACCTTCCTCTAGGTACCATTTCAATTAACAAAGTTCATAAATTTCACGGGCCCTTCAGAAACAGGAAATTGTCCGGAACGTTTGAGTGGAGCTCTACAGCCGTTGCACATTTATGCGTTTATGTGCATATCGCTAAGAATTTTTTTAAACGGTGGCCATTCAGGATTATCTGGAGTCAGATCATCCCGACAGGCTGATTGCGTGCTGAAATGACCAGACGGGGGAAAGTCCACTACTGGCCTGTCAGTAAGCTTTAGACCGGATTTTCAGCAGTATCTTTACAGTATGGCTCCCTGGCAGGGATCCACGGGCTGATCACATTTCCCAGATGTCACTGTCTGGACATTCCCTGTAAATCCACCAGGCACTCGTGCCTGGGTCAGATCTAAAGAGCCATCTGATCACGACCTCAGACAGGCTGTTTGCCAAGGAGGGAGCCACTGCAGAGAGTATGAGTGAACATGCAGTTGCTGATCTTACCCATTTGACTGTGAGGCCTTGCCCTGATGAGAGATGATGTCATGGCAGAGGACAGCAAAAGTGGAGGTGGGGAGCAGGTGCCCCAACAGAGATCTCAGCCTGGCAGCCGCTTATCATTTTCAAGACGATTCAGTTACTTGATGAAGGAGCTCAAAAGGGATATGATGGCATAGACTTAGGGATGCCAGCCTCCAAGTGGTGGTTAGAGATCTCCAGTGTTTACAACTGATGTCCAGGAAACGGAGATCAGTGCAGCTGGAGAAAACGGCTGCTTTGGAAGGTCAATTCTATGGCAATATACCCAGTCGAAGTCCCTCCCCTCCCCAAAGTCCACCCTCCTCAGGCTCCACCCCCCCAAATCCCCAGGTATTCCCCAACCAAGGGAGAGTCCTGATTGGAGGAGGCGGATTGGGATAAAGATTCAACCTCCTCCCAGTCTGTGGCCTCTATAGGGGTGGAGGGAGAACTTTGTATGCCCTTTGGTGGCCTCATCCCCAAGGAGATGGATGCGCATCCCCTTTGCTCAATGACCTGCCAGTCCTAGATCATTGGATAGCCTTCCCTTTGCACTTCTAGCGCTGGCCCACCTCCTCATGCCTGCAAATCTGATCGACTGGCAGTGGAATCCTAAAGAGAAGTATAGGCTTCTAAGACTTCAGTGAACTTAGATGGATGTAACACTGTGAATCATCCAGTGTTAATGAAGGCACTGCATATTTGGGGGGCTACATCTCCCACTGCTGTGGTCAGGAGGGTTAATAATGTCATTTCTTAGGTGGATGGCATAACACCTACGTGTTTATACATTTGAAAATATGTGCACATGCTGCAATGCTGTGGGAAATGAGGAGGAGGAGGAGTGGGCTTTATACCCCCCCACCCTTTACTACCCAAAGAAGTCTCAGAATGGCATACAGTCACCTTCCCTTCCTCTTCCCACAACCAAGGTTTTTTTTCTGGGGGAATGCGCCGGGACAAATGCGATAAAATTCTTTTGAAAATGTTTAAAAGTTTGTGAAATTTCAGTATACATATAGAAACTTCATTTCCCTCTTGAGAGTTCTTGTACCTCTTTTCCCAAAACAACAACAATAAACCCCTGCCCACACCCTGTGGAGTAGGTGGGACCAAGAGAGCTCTGAGAGAAGTATCACTGACCCAAGGTCACCCAGCAGGCTTCATGTGGAGGAGTGGGGAATCAAACCCGGCTCTCCAGATTACAGTTCACTGCTTTTAACCACTGCACCACAGTGGCTCTCATGAGCCAAATGTCAGCAGACATTCTTTCAGGAATTTGTCTGAACAGTTAGGTTTGTGTGTGGAGACACATGTCTTCTGTAAGAAGACTCCTCTTAAGTTAGCAAGTTGTCATTTTGGGTGTACTTTGTTTTCTATAAGAATATTTACTGGAATTAAAATGACCTACATCAGAGGACAATGTAGGGGTTAGATTATACTTGTACACTGTTCACTGAGACAATCTAGTGTATGTGTGAGACCTGGATTTGGTTGGTGCCTAGATGGGAGACCCCAATGTACAGTGGGTTGGAGTCCATGGCCTCCAAGGTCCTTTCTGGCTCCGACAGTTGACTTTTCTGCCCTTGATTTCCATGGCAGCTGACTGGGTGAATTGTATGGCAGTCATATGGGAGCCAGACTTTTTATTACTAGGATTCAATCTGATTGGCTGTACACTTATAGCTATCTATCACACAAGCTTTGTCCAGTCAACTTAAACATCTGGGTATAATCAATACATGGAAGGAGGAGTGAGACTGTGCCTGTTGGTACACTTCTTCGATCTTCTCTGCAGAGCCTACAAAAATAAAACTGTCTGTGCAGAAGTGCTCTTTGCAAGATCTGAGTACCAACCATGCAGAGAAAGCTTATATTGATCACAATCCCACTCCACACACTAATTATCAACAGATTATATGGTGTCTGCTTTGGTTTATCTGCCAATCAGAGACTGTTTGGGACAGCTGCTGCATGAAAACCATCTCATTCCATAGAATTTTCTTCCAAGTGCTTGTATGAAGATTGGTTTTGGTTTGGGTAGTTTTCAGTCTCTCCTGACCTGGATGGCCTTGGCTAGTCCAGTCTCATCAGATATCAGATGATAAGCAGGGTCAGCCTTGGCTACACTTGGTTGGGAGACCACCAAAGAAGATGAGGGTTGCTATGCAAAGGCAGGCGCTGGCACACCACCTCTGTTCATCTCTTGTGTTGAAAATCCAAAGGGGTCACCATAAGTCAGCTGCAACTTGATGGCACTTCACACACACACACACACACACACACACACACACACACACACACACACACAGTGTTCAGTCTGGCCTACTCAATTCAGTCACCAAAACCTAGAATGGCCAGAGCTCTTTTGAATGCCAGTATGTACAAGTTGCAAGGCTATGCCTTTATCAAATAGGCAAGGTGTAAGAAAATGTGTATATATTTATATGCTGCTTGATGTCTAATGTCAAAGGGCAATGCTTGTCATTCCTGCACTGTGTTAAATTGACTAAATTTGAATTATGGCTCTTACATGTGCCATTCTTCTGGCGAATGGAGTCATCCGAGTTCAGTAGCTGTGCGTATATCATTCAGTTCTTGGTGTCTGCTGAGTTGCTGATCGTTTACATGGTAAGGCTAATTTGCAGAGTGCTTTACACTGTTGATTGTGTTCACTCTCGTTAGCTGGAAACAAAGCAGTTTGCCAGAGCAGTTATTTTGTTCAGATCCGGTCTTGCTGTCTTCAAGTCTTTCTGCCCTATATACTACCCCCATATTGGCATTTACACTTTGGGGCTGGCTGCCTTCTAAGCACTGACACCGGAGATGTTGCCCTTTTCTCCCGACCAGTATCTTGAAAGAGGTGCTCTGCTTTGTTCAGCCTAAGAGCCAAACTTTTTCAAGCTTCCAGCTCCTCTGCCCCCCCCCCCTTTTTCATCTTGCCTTTCAAACAGCTTTTACCCCTTTGATGGTGGATTGGCAGTCGGACCCTGTGCGGAGCTTGTAGTGACCCCGTGCGGTCGCAAGGGGGAATACCTCCCTCTTCCCGTCCTTCCGCCGCCTCTTTTAACCGGAGTGGGTGTCTCTCCCTGCCCGCTCCTCCTCGCGAAAGATTTAGGTGAATTCCTGTCGCCGGGTTTTCAAGGCATCCGTTTAAAATCCACCTCTCTGGCGCGCTGAAGGCTCGGGCTGTCTGGGGAAGCGAAAGAGAGAGCGAGAGCGCGAGGCTGGAGACGCGCGCTGGGAGGACGAAGAAGGGGGAGTGGAAGCAACTGATCCAAGCAACGAAGGTGGCAGGGGAAAGGCGCGGCGGGAGGGCTGAGCGCGGAGAGCAGCCGATGAAGATCATGGGGGATCACTCGCCTGCCGATGCCGGCTGCTAGCGAGCGGAGGAGGAGGAGGAAGAGGAGCAGCAGAGCCAGCCGAGTTTGGGAAGCGCCCGGAGTGGGAGACTCGCCTGCTTTGCTTTGCGCCGGTGGGGTTGGGGGGTTCGGACGGACCGCTTCGCCATGCCCTTCGCCAAGCGGATCGTGGAGCCTCAGTGGCTTTGCAGGCAGCAGCACGTCGCCTCGGTGCTGGAGGAGAACCCGGGCGGCGAGCCTCAGCCCGGGAGCCAGCGCGAGGAGCCCGGGGAAACGGGGGACGAGCCGAAGGAAGAGGCTGCCGCCGCCGGGCTCGCTGTGGTGGCCCCCGATGGGAAAGAGAACGAAGGCGCGGCGGCGGCCCTGGCGATGCCGGACCTGGGCTCGGTCAGCAACGTGGCTCTCTCGCGGATCCTCCGGCAGCTCTCCGATGTGGCCAGGCATGCCTGCGCTCTCTTCCAGGAGATCGAGAGCGAGATCCAGGTCACCCACCGCCGAATCCGGGCGCTGCACGGCAAGATCGGCGGGGTCCAGGGGGTGATCCACAGCCTCGACCCCAAGCAGGAGGCAGTGCGTAAGTGCCCGCCCTTCCCCTTGAGGCGACCTTCGCGCGGCGACCGCCCGGCTCACCTTCTTTACCCCGGGGGGGGGGGGAGAGGAGGGTGTTTCTCGGGGCGCGCAGAGCAGGACGCCTGGGCGAGGCGGGGGGGGGGGGGGGAGGGAAATGGATCGCTCGGCTGGGCTCGGAGGAGGATGCTGGTGGTGGGGCTGGTGGTGGTTCCCGAGGGAGAGAGAACGCCGCGGCTCCGAATAGGGAGGTGTGGCCCTGGGGCTGCAGGGATGTGCTACCGAGTGTGTGGCTACGATCCCCCCGCCCCGCCGCCTTCTCCTCCTTTCCCTCACACCCCTTTCCCCCCTTGCGAAGGAATGCGGCTCCCGTGCGGCTTCGGGGAATGCGGGGCCAGAAGTACGACTCTGCCGCTGTGGGGGGTCAGCGGGCGGGGGGGGGGGGGGGAGCGAGATCCGAGTGGAAGTGTGTGTGTGTCTGTGTGTGTCTGTGTGCAAAGTTTGTCCGGAGGCTTTCCTCAGAAGGTGGTGTTTATGTCAAGAAGGGCTTTCGCGGTTGTTGTGGGCTTGCCAGGCGATTGCCTGCGAAAGCGCAGTGGGTGGCGCGGAGAGAAGCCACGGGTCGCCTTTGAAGCACATCTCCCCCCTCCCCCGCCTCGCCCCCCCCCCCCCCCCCCGCCTGGCGTCCTCCCCAGATCCCCCCTCCCTTTTGCAGTCTCGAGGATGCCCGTGTGCGGCGGGGAGGAAGGGTGCCAGGAGGATCTGCCTTGCTTGCCCCAGAGTTCTGTTCAGCCTGGTGATTTTCGGGGGAAGGAGTGACCGCACGGGAGGGATGGGGAGGAATCCGTAAACAGCGCCTGTCATGTGGGAGGCGAGGAGGAGACCCCGCTCCGCGTTGCAGGGGTTTTTTGTTTTTGTTTTAAAAGGCGCGCATCCCCCAGGCTGAGCCTTCTTCTCCCCGCGCCGCTCTCCACCTGACCCACTTTTTTTCTGGCGGCTGCTGAATTGGGGGAGGGGGGCAGGGCGCCTTCCCCGCAGGCAGCTCTCTGCGTCGGGCTCCTCCTCTGCCAGGAGTGGGCAAGGTGATCCTTCTCTTCCGTGGATACTAGAGCTCCGGTCCTCCTTGGTGGTTTCCCGCTGAACAGAATGGGGGCGGGCTGTTGTCAGGCTGCCTAGTCCTCGCCAGAAGTGCCAGGTGGAGGAGGAGCCGGGCAAGCCCGCAGGGGATTCCTCCCGCATGGCTTTGGCGTTTCTGCCGCCCGTATCAACCTTGTGTCTACAATACATCCGATCTGGTGTTAACCTCTGGGTTCGTGTCCTAGGGCCGGAGGTGTGTCCTGGCCTTAGGTGACTGCTGGTGAAAGAGGAATCCTGGCTTGGGTTGGTTCCCAGTAAGGCCAGAGTCGCTTTCCTGCTCACTGAAAGATGTGTTAATCCTACTTCCTCACCCCGATTGTCAAAAGCAAAGGCAGGACTTCCAGCAGCTGCTAACATCTGCTGAGCATGGCTCCCTGCATGTTAAATCCTCTCCCTTTCAAGGCTCCTTTCAATGTCTCCTTTCGTTTTTACAATAACCTTCGGATGGTTTAAAAAAAAACAACAACTTGTAAGCTGCTTTGGTCAGGACTGTAGAGAGGCAGCGTGAAAATGTCCTAAATAAATAAATATTGTTGCAGATGTTGACAGACAGCCCTGTTTCTGAAGCATGGGAGACGGGCAATCTGCATGGAGGTTGTTTCGGTGGGTATCCCTGTTGGTCTGCATTGAAACAACTGGATTTGAGCCCAGTAGTGCCTGAGGGACAAAGGTGCCTGGACTCTCAAAAGTCCCTACCCCCCAAAATCTTGTTGGTCTCTAAGGTACTACTGGACTCAGATCTAGCCTTATAGAGGTAAGAGCTGTGGTGAGGACACCTTTGAGTTCCTGTATTACTTTTCTACCTGGCACCCACAGACCACTGTTCTGCCCCCCCCCCCCCCCCCGAACAGTCTATATCCAAAGACAGTTTGTGGCCCTTAGGTGAAAAGGGGCTATGGACTTCTGCTCAGAACAAGTGGGAGAAGGCCACTCACTATCCAGTCTTCTTGTGACTTCAGAAGATCAACATGAAAAATTCTGGTTAGATCTGAGGAAGCACAAACTCTTTGTTTGCTGTTTAGCAGAATGTAACGGAGCATTACGGCAGAGAAGCTTTGCAAGTTAATTAGTGCTTCGGGCTAATTATTAGCCTTACAGTATGCCAACATTACAAATAGTGGCCAGCCTTAAATTTAGACCTTTGTCGTTCCCCCTCAAAGAAGCCTTTTTAGTTATAGCTATGTTACCAACATCTTTTGGCTTTAAACTGGAGTGACTGTTTTGCCCCACAGAATCCTGGGAAGTTTGATGAGGGTGGTGAAAATTCTTATTTGGAGATGCCTAATCCACTTGATGGGTGGGAAAGTGATATGGTATAACTCGGTCCTGTCAGAACTCAGAAGCTAAGCAGGGTCAGTAACTGAATGAGAGACCACCAAGGATGATTGTGTGGAGGAAAGCAATGGCAAACCACCTCTGCTTCTCACTCGCCTTGAAGGGCCCTTGCTGGGGTCACCATAAGTGAGTTGCAGCTTGATGCTACTTCCATATGGAATCCACTTGATAAAATTCAAGCACCCAGAATTTCCTGTGGTACAGAAACTGTTAAATCAGTTGAAGTCTATAAACTATGTCTTTGGTGTATAAAGCCTGGTGTTTGGGATTTTAGATGCCAAACCCACAGACCTTCCTCTTGGTGGCTGAATAACAAAGATTCCAGAAACAACAGATGTTCTGCCCTTTAACAGAAGCTTAATGGGGTAGAGTCTACCAGCTGATGTTTCCCTCAGGGCCATAAAAGCTCCAACTGCACATTTCCATACACTGAGCCTCTGCTGAAGGTGCAAGGCAATTTTTTTCTCCAGGTTGTTGACAACCCTAGTTGGACTGCAGGCATATAATACCACTCAACCAGAGAACCAGTTTATTCTACAGCTGGAAAGGAGGAGGCTGCCTTCTTTGTTTCAGTACCATTTGCCACAATGCAGAATGTCTGAGCCACAGATTTTCAGCTGCCCAGCCAGGAGGAAAACTCTGTATATAGTCTATGGAAAGATGGTGGGTGGCAACCTAATAGGAATTCTGAAGTATTAACATTTGTAGGCACCCAGGACCTGCCAGAAAAGGCATGCATTCATATCATATGCCATTCATGTTGGCTTCCTAAAGTGGAATGTGATGTGGAGCCATCATGAGTCTTCACAACAGTTACAGTGGAGGATGCATTCCCCTATCTTCTCTATAAGTACCTCCAATTTTCATGCCTTAGAATCACACACTTGCTTTCCAGAGCCCAGTAATACATCTATCCATGTGTCCGACAGATTTCTGTAGTATGCAATTGTTTTGTTTCATTTCCTGAAACATGAGAACTAGTGCTTTAATTTATGCTCCAGATTGGCTATATGCGTGTGTGCACACACACACTTTTTAAAAAGGATGTTATACGTTTAAGTCATTAGATTATCTTGCTTTTGTAAGGTCAATTGATATTATGGCATTCCAAATGATAGGATACAGTAGTTTCTTAAATTGCGAGTGGGTGTGCTTGTAAAGTGATTCTTTTGTCTTATTTTATTGAAGACATAGGTATAAAGGTTTCAATGAAAACAATCAGTTCCACCTAAGCAAAGGGAAATAGCATTAATCTACCCATCATGTGTTGCCAGTAAAGAATTGTCAGGAATGGGTTTGATTCAATTTAGTCACTAGTCAGAATATTCATTGTGCTTTTCCTTTAGTCTGTAATTCTCTGTCCTGGCAGTTAACAGAGAAGGAAGATATGTTTCCAGAATTTGAAAAGGCAGAAATAAAGGTCTCTTAAAGCCCCCATCAGATGAGGGGCTGTGGCTCAGTGGTGGAGCATCTGCTTTGCATGCAGAAAGTCTCAAGTTCAGTCCCCGGCATCTCCAGTTAAAAGGGCGGGACCAGGTAATAGATGATGTGAAAGACCTCTGCCTGAGATCATGGAGAGCTGCTGCCAGTCTGAGTAGACAATACTGACCTTGATGGACCAGTGGCCACTTCATGTGTTCATGTGTGACTTGCTGCTACAGTGTACCTACCACTGTGGGAAATGCATCAATCCAATCCTTACACTGGACTGCTATACAGACAAATCTTTGGGCCCATTTCATGTTATCAAATTGGTGTGTGAAGAATGTGTACAGATTCAGTTCACTACCTGGTGAAGTTGCAGAAGTTAGTTGCTTTGACATGAACCCACATTTAGCACTGATTTTAACACATGCAGGACAATTGCATGCAACTTTTTTTCTCACTGGGATATATCACAAAAGATTACTGATATTTGGCATCACACATATGCACAGCCTTCTGACCCCC
The DNA here is from genome assembly GCA_029233225.1 of Lepidodactylus listeri. Classification (NCBI taxonomy): domain Eukaryota; kingdom Metazoa; phylum Chordata; class Lepidosauria; order Squamata; family Gekkonidae; genus Lepidodactylus; species Lepidodactylus listeri. The sequence continues at coordinate 78,328,585 of JARCFY010000001.1, forward strand.
ATTGAAACCTCCCCAAGTCTTAATTTGCATGGAAAATCAATATGTCAGGGAGAATGCTGTACTGTAACCATTATCTTCAATGCGCACATGGGACAGCAAAAAGTGGGGGGGATAATCCCACCCAGTGCTGTTTCTGCATGGAAAAATGACTTGGGGGAGGAAGGCAGGGGCCCTCTTTCCGCTTATGGTGGTGATTCTGAACCCATGTGGTCACCCCTGTGTTTTTAAAAAGCCATTCCCTCAACTGTTGTACGGCTGCAGGGAACCCATGTTGGGTTTGGGGAGCTTGGACCTGACAGTTTTAAAACTCTGGGCAGGATTTGTATATTCTCTGTATCTTGTTATTATAAGGATTGCCAAGTGGTAAGTTCAGATGATGTGGAATGTTTTCTCACGGCATCCTCCTTCTAACTATCATGGTACTGAAAGAGTCTACAGTCTCTCTAACTCTCAGTCTGCACTGGCTCATGACCCTGCATTGCGTTGGCCTGGGGAGGGTTTTAAGAAAGTAACTAAGGATTACTTTAGAAATATCCAAGTGAGGAACACAAGGGAAGTGACAACAGATGAGCTTCAGTGTATGGCTTTAATTAATTTTTAAAACAGACAGGATAAATCCTCTTATGCTGAGCATGTTTACTTATCCTTCAATTTTCTTTTCAGCCTTGTCTCTTCTGTGGCAGACAAGACCTCCTTAATAGTACAGGACAGGTTTCACCTGCTTGTTTGTTTGGTCTTTCAGTGAAACTTGAAGTTTTCTGCTGTGGCTCTGCCACTTCCCCTCTGCTTTTATGCTGGACTTTTCTGAGTTAGAGGATTACACTTGAAAGAAATAGAAAAAGAGATGATCAATTAGGGCGGAACGTCTTTCATTGCCATCTCCCACAGACTTGGGAAGGATGAGCTTTACTTTTTACAAGATTTTTTTGCTCAGTCACAATTTATTAAATGAAAACTCTTTTCAGATCTGAGGTACACACACACTGAATTCTTACTTTGAGAGGAAACTTTCCTGCTTAACACTGGTGAATAGGCAGTGAATTTCTGAAGCCTCAGTACTAGAGTTAGATGTGCTCTGGCATCTGTTCAGCCCTGTCTCTTGTTGCTTGGGAAAAGGTCTTTATTGGCACTTTTCTTCTCATGTGTGTGTACATACACCACAACTACTTATCTTGTTTTGCATATGCTGAATATACAGGTCATTGAAATTTGACCATTATTAAAGGAAGGGGGTAAGATTATAAAAACTATTAGTGCAAGTTCCATTTACAGAAGGGATCTCACCCTCTCCCATTTTTTTCTGCAGTGCTCCATGCCACCCAAATGCTGCTGCTCAGACTCTTGGGAACAGAATTTGGGTGGGCAGCATTGGGGGGGTCGGAAGTCCACTGAAATCACAGGCCACCCTCCGGTATAAGCTTGTACAAGAGTACCTATGGATCCAACCCAGCATACTAGAGTAGACGGAGCTTTGATCTGATAAATGCACAGGCATTTATAATGTTGTTAATATTCGATTGCAGTATTGTTGCATTCCTAGGGTTTTTTGTTACTTTATCTTGAAACAAAATATAGTCCTTATGATGTGTGAAAATTACAATTTGATACATGCATGGAAAAATCAGAGATTTTCATATAACCAACAGAAACTTCTGTAGTTCTGTGACCAAGCACAGTTGTCTATATCAGTGTTTTTCAACCACTGTGCCGTGGCACACTGGTGTGCCGCGAGATATTGTCAGTGTGCCGCTGGATTTTTTCAATGAAAGAAATGTGCCTTCCGGGCTGACCTTCCGGGATGCGTTTGCGCATGCGAGAAAGAACAGTGGCGCGGTCTCGCTGATTCCGCTCGCACGCTCTGTGGCCGGCCTGAGGTAGGGTGATTTGCACCAAGACATTCCAGTAAACATGAATATGTTTGATGGTAACAGCTAGCTGTTTCTGTCAGGGTGTTCAAATCAGTAACTGTCCCTCAGCGAAGAATGGGTGTACTGTGCTTCTCTTCAAATCACTTATGGTCAGCGGAATGCCGTTCACATAAGAGTAAGAGTTTAAACTCTCTATTTGAAAAACTTTAGCAGAATCGCAGTATTAAAATACATCCACATTATATTTCTTCTGAAACTCAGGTCAATGTTATCGGAAGGAGCCATTACACTTTGGATCTGTAACTTACGATTTCAAGTTGAGTGGCTATTACGTGTATTTGTAATACTGTCATAGTTAATACTTGAGCTGAGGCAACTAATGACCCATTTATCTTGTATTTCAGTGTTTTTCAACCACTGTGCCGTGAGATATTGTCAGGTGTGCCGCGGGATTTTTTCAATGAAAGAAATGTGCCTTAGCTCGAAAAAGGTTGAAAAACACTGGTCTATATGTATATGAATTGTTAGATCAGAAAAATGTAGCTTGTGTAATTCAAGTTATTTTAAAGTTCAGGAACTTTTTTATCGACTTAACGGTCTTGTAATAAACACAGACTTTGAAAAGTCAGATTCATGGATAAGCTTATGTAGGCTACAATTAACATAATGAGCAAAAATATGTAATGATAACTCTTTTTTTGTTGTTGCTGAGAAGCCACACTAGGAAAGGGTGGAGAAAGCAGTCAGATCACGCATCGCTCTGCAATACGGAAAACGCTGCTTCTCACCCAGCAATTGCCTCACATGAAATTAGAGGGCAGGGCAGAAGCCTTTGAGGCCTCATCTCAGAATGCATCATGACCCAGGAATACTGGCCCTGGAGCAGCTTACTCAAGTAGGATCTGATCCTCTGTGAAGATTTTGGTCATCCCTACTTGATGTTGCCCTTTAACTGCCTTTCCTGCTCAGAGTCATAATATCACTTAAACATGATAAAGCTAATAGTGGTCTTGCAAGTTTACCCTAAGCTTGCAGGAAATGTAGGAGGGATTAGGTGTAGGTTTGACCACCACCATCTTGGGACAGGGGAAGTGCTGGCCAATGGTTATTTTAACCAGAAAGGTGAGGAGGCGCACCCATTTGTCCTGTTCCATATCCCTGCCTGCTTCCCCAGAATTCTCAATGAGTTTCAATTGCTTGGCAACCTTGAATGCTTTTTACTGTGACAATGGTCAAGGCAGCAGTGATCTTGGACAGGTGGCCACAGAAGTGGAGTAGACATCTAGCTGTGGCTCTAGTTCTGAGTGACACTGGAGGCCTGCTCACAATTTAAAATCTGAGGATTTTGGAAGAAACAGGATAATGCCTGCTGAGATTATTGTCACCTCACATGTTTGTGGTATAACTGGTGGTGAACCAAAGTATGCACGCATTCATGCAAACATATGAGTCTAGGTCCTGAATGTGCTATTGGGACACTTCATTTGACAGGGTTCCTGAATGTGTAGACAAAGTCTATGTGAATATGCTTGTATGGGTATACTTGGTTCACAGTTACTCCAATGAAAGTGAGAAATGGGGCTGATTGTGACATAGCATATGATGATATTTTGATGTGACGCCTTGAGTACATGAATATGGCATAATTAGATAGGAATAGATGATTAGCATAACCTATTCTAGGCTGATCCTGTGATCTTAGATTCCTATTGGATATTATCTGTGGAGTTCTACAAGCACAGATGTGGGGCTGGATCTACTGGACTGTTTCTTCATACAGAAGGATTTCTACCCATGAAGCATGATATTCTCACCTCTCCCCCTACTGCAGCAACTGAAAAGACCTCTCAAACACTGTTCCTTGGGGGTTACCTGTCCCCACCCCGAAAAAGAATTTCAGGGGTATTTTGGGTTGTACCAGAAGGGAAGAGGCGAGGAAATTGTGTTCCATGTATGGAAACTCTTCAGTCTGCAGAAACACCCTTTGGGTCCAAGCCAAGCAATTATGGCACTGTTTAAAAAATGGGGGATAGGTCTAATATTTATGTACCTGTGTATAGTAAGTGATTTTCATAATAACTCTTGTATGTGATTCATTTGCAAGATTGTTCTTGTTTAGAGAGAAGAAATAATCTGTGCATAAGAAAACATAACGTATGTGGTTTATGTGAACATCGTGTTGTGGTTTCCAAATTTAAGCTGTTAGCTATAAAATACCCTTGTGTAATCTTCACATAGAAAGCATAAAATGAAGAACCCCCTCTTGCTATCAGATAAGATCTTTGTATGATGTGGCCCTTGGAATCAACCAGGTGCCTGTTTTATATTGAGAGAGACTTTAGCATGACATTTCTGGAGAAGAAATTGGAAAGGAGAAACTTCTGGAGCATTTCCAAAAACTATTGTTTAGTATGACCTGAGGCTGAAGGAATGAGCTGTATGGGAGAGATTGTGAATATAAAATATAACACTGCCAGTCAAATTGTACTCTGCCTCAAGTGAATCAGATTTTGTTGACATTTCTTGGGTAGAGTTGTCTGTCTTGTGATTTATACTCTGAGGATCAGATTATGTCTGAGCCAATTTAAGTATGTGGGGGGAGGGAAGTGAAGGGAGAAATGGGTATAACAAATTGCTTTGGCCCTAAAAAAGGGCGAAGAGAAATGTGTTGAGAAAAATGGCAGAGTGTTCTAAACTGAAGGCTCTAGTCTGGATCCAGAGAGCTACTTTAGAGTCATAGAACAGAGAGCTACTTAGAGTCATGTGCAATATTTGGCTTTTCCTTCTTGGACTGTAGTCTTCCATGCCATATGAATAACTGTTTTTTGAAATTCCCACCCTTTCCAAAGCACTTTGCTGTTCTTTATTTTGTGGGGTGTGTGGGAAGTTGCTACTGAAGAAAAACAAGGCTTATTCTCACAGAACCTTCTGTGTGATTCTTTGGATATAAGAGACTGCTGGTGATGTTCCAAACACCTTCCAGACTTCTCTGGAAGTGGGGGTGACAGGACATTCTCCCGTCCCTAAGCCACCACCTGCCCAGTTACTGACTACTGACTCATAAAAAGGATCACTGTTTTAAGATGGCTCACTGATCTTTAATGGAAACATTTTGGCATCTGGAGAAGAGGAAATATGATCAACTATATTTTGGGGATGGGGGAAAATGTGTACTTGTGTGGTCTTCTGAATCAGAGCCAGGCTTCTTTCCCAAAATCTGTGTTTTATATCCTCTAACCAGATTTTGATATAAAACTCTCCACTAGAATTGCTTCAAGTATAAAACTGAGGAGAAAGATGAATTTACCCCATTTGAGTTTATATGGGTTATACATAATCTGTTTGGGTTGTGTTCTTTGATCCCTTTGAAGTAATTAGCATGAAGTAAAAGTCTTAGTAGTTTTTTCCCAATTACACTTGAATTTATATACAAATGCTGACATGTTCAAGGAGAGATAAATTAAAATGTTAGAAAAAATGTAACTGCCACCACACAAATGTTCCTGCCAGCTCCTCGGGGGTTAGGCTATAATTCAAAGAAAGGACAATATACAATGTGTGTCTTAGCATGTTAAAAATACTGTTTTAATTATATAGGTATTTCTTCTGCACTAAATATTTCAACTACTGTCTTCTCACAGCAGTGACTCATGCATAACATATTTAATGGGTCTTATATAGAGTGTGCAATCCTAAACAGAGTTACTCCCTTCTTAGCCCATTGACTTCAATGAATTTAGGAAGGTGTAATTCAGTTTAGGCTGGTGCTAGTCACTCTTTGTTTCTTCAATTTTATTTATAAAATTACTGGGGAAAAGGAAATTTTAAACTGAAATGAAAGGTGATATTTTCTTTTTAAAAAAATTATAAAGATTTAGGGGTTGGCATTTCTGTCCCAGGCATGTGTATCTGAAAAGAGGTCCTGAAAATATTAGCAGAATTGATTTCCAGGTAATGGTTTTGTGTGGCAGCTTGTAAAATTTGCCAGATACTGGTGGCTTAAATTCTTATACATACATATTGCAGAATTTTAATAATTTTAGTTATCATTTTATTTAACATGTACTTCCCCTTGAATTATTATGCGTGGGATCTAATTTTAAGGTTTCTCTTACTCACTGTGGTGGTCAGGAATTTTGCTAAGACTTGTGCTGGTCAATGACCATGTTAATAAAGACTTTGACTTCCAAGTAATAATTGCTTAGGGCCATGATCCTAAGCATGCCAGCTTGTCAGTACTGTTCATTGTTCTGTCTGATTTTTATGGAAAAATGCTTACCCCCTGACTGTAGTTAATGGGTGTGATGGACAGTACAGGTGGTCACATTTACTTCCAAGCATTTTGTTTAATATTGGAGCTAGGTAACCTGATTCATACATCTGCCATGACTGTGGTGTTACAAAAAGTGGCCTGTATTACTTAGGGTTGCCAAGTCCAGGTTGGAAAATACCTGGGGACTTTGGGGGTGGAGCCAGGAGAAGGTGGGGTTTGGGGAGGGGAGGGGCCCCAGCATGGTACAATGCCATAGAGCCCACCCTCCAAAGCAGCCATTTTCTCCAGGGGAGCTGATCTCTGTCACCTGAGGATCAGTTGTAAAAGCGGAAGATCCCCAGGCCCCACCCGGAGGCTGGCAACCCGAGTACTACTACAGTTGAAGTAGCATCTTTTTCTTGCAAGCTTCAAGAGTCAGGTGGCTCCACCCTGAAGTGGATAGCCCAGGCAAGCCTGATCTCATCAGATCTTGGAAGCTAAGCAGGGCTGACTGTGGCAAGTATTTGGATGGGAGACCTCTGAAAAATACCGGGGCTGGGAGGCAGAGGCAGGCTATCAAGCCACTTCTCTGAATATCCTCCATGCCCCAGTAGGAGTCACCAGAGGTTGCCATGACTTCCAGGCATAGATGCGCATGCGCGCGCGCGCACACACACACACACACAGAGACACACATAAAAGAGTCAGGTGGCTCTGGCTATGTCAACCTATCCAAGCACTTTGCTGTTGTATCTGGCTTGGCTCATTAGTCTGAGTCCTCTTCAGCAACTGCAGAATTGCTTGGCCTGTGATCATGTTTGTAAGCCATTTGGGTCTAAATAGAAAATGTGGGGTAGAAATATTTTAAATAAATAAGTAAATGAAGCACTGCAAGCATCTCACATGTAGAATTAAGACATCGTGAGTTCTTTGTCTTTTACTTGATGGTTTGACATGAATAGTCCATCACTTTTGGGGTAAAGAACAGGCAAGTGGGTGAGCAGCTCTAGAACTGAGGATGGATCTCACTGCCAGGAGAAAGGCACCAGGTGTGCCTTGTCACCAAAGACAGAACACCTAAATACTTTCCCCATAATGTCCAGATCCGAGGATTAGAGTTTCTCACATCCATTAGATCAGGGGTGGCCAACCTGTGGCTCGGGAGCCACATGCGGCTCTTTCACATATATTGTGTGGCTCCTGGCAGGGCGGCTGGGGAAGCAAAGGGGAGGCATGCTTTTTCTCTCTTCCTTCCTTCCTTCCTTCCTTCCCTCCTCCCTCCCATCTATTTGCTTTCCTAGTTTCTCTCTCTCTCTTTCTTTCCACTTCTTTAATTCTTTCTTTCCATCTCTCTCAATATCATTAGCAAACAAGTAATATCATTATCAATAACTGGTTTTCCTCGTTTGTTTTTATTTTTGGCAGTCCCATTTAACGTTAATAAAAAGCAAATTTGCATATTTTTAAAAATAAAAATGTGTGTGTGATATTTGTTCCTGTCTTGCGGCTCTCAGACATCTGACGTTTATTCTATGTGGCTCTTACGTTAAGCAAAGTTGGCCACCCCTGCATTAGATAGTCAGCTGCAGTTTAGCAAGTCAGTAAAATGGGACCTTTCATAGTGTGTGCATCTGTGTAGCTTCTATGCTATGGGTAAATCTCTTGGGCATGTACATTGTTTTGGTAGTTTGTCATCTTGCAAGAAAAGAGAACTAGAGAGCAATCCTAAGCAGGTCTCTGTTAACCTAAAGTTGCTGCATTATAGTTTGTTACTGTCAGAAATGGCTTTTAAGACACTTCTAGCCATCTCTTAACATTGGAAACGGGCTTAGCAGCTTTTTTTTGGTTCAGTGATTATTGAACAGTTTAACACAATTAGTCTAACAGCAATCATTTTCTTTTTTCTCTCCAGCCCTCACACTAACCTTGGTTTATAGTGCTTCTTGGTTCCATATGTCATTTAGTAGTTCTGCTTCACTCATTCTATGCAGTTGTATGTACTTAGCTGGAAAGTACTTCTTCACCCACCATGTACAATTAACTTGTGGAACTTATTACTGTAGAATGTAGTGATGGCTGCTGAGTTAGATGACTTGAAAAGGGGATTAAACAAATTCATGGAGGAGAGGTCCATCAATAGCTATTAGCCATGATGACTAAATGGGATCTCAGTGTTTAAATAGCAGAAGACATTTGAATACCAGCTGTTGGAAGAGACAGCAAGGGAAAGTCTTGGCCTCCATGCCCAGTTTGTTGCAGACCTTCCAGGCCCCACCTGTTGGCCATATTGAGAAACGGGATGCCAGACTGGATGGAACACAGGTATTGCTACCACGGAATTGCATTGGTATATGTGTGTGTTTTGGTGGAGACACAGGGCAATTTAGGATGTGACACAGATAACTTTCTCTGCTCAGTTATTTTTCCTGCCCCTTTCACAAGACAATTGATCTTCTCATGACTATTGGCACATCAGTGCTGCCGTTCTAAGTCAGAGCTAGTCTGCCGCTCTGGATCAATGAGATAAGGTGAAATCAATGCGATTAGAAGGGTGTAGCTCTGTTTAGGATTTCACTATTGGTTTGTTAATCTCCCATCTAAGGAAAATACATGGATTAAAGCCAAAAATAGGTTATAGTCTGAATTGATACTTGTATTATACATTAAAAAACAGATTATTTTCTGTCTTCTAATGCTGTCACACTCCATCCATTAGTAACAACTGCATGTGACTGGAGAAGTCTGAAATTTGCTGATAATAAAAATGTGGGAGTCAGCAATAAAAAATGAATTGCTATATTAGAAACTAGGTTGAAGTCATGCAGCTAAGTATTGTAACATAATATTAAAGTTTATCAGTTCCAAGTGTTTTATGTTCTCTGATAAACAGAAGTTTGATTTTGAAAAAATTGTTTGGGTATAAATCATAGAACTCATATCTGGAATGTGCTAAAATAAATTAGACTCAATAAATACAACGCATCAGAAGTTTTTCAAGAGCCTTGAAAAAGAGAAAAGACTGAAGGAGGTCTTGGCATGAAATAAAGTGCTTTGCCTTCATCACTTTGAAGAGACGTGCACTCTGCTAATTATCATGGAAAAGAGGACTATGTGAATTGACTTGCATGTTTACTGTGTGTGCATCAGGCCTGGGATGTCAGAGAGGAAATGAGCAAAAGATGCATATCATGCACTTGTATATATATTACTCAAATCAAACCTGACTGTTCCCTGGAAGGCCAGATACTGAAGCTGAAAGTCAAATACTTTGGCCACCAAATGAGGAGCACTCACTGGAGAAGACCCTGATGCTGGGAAAGACTGAAGGTAAAAGAAGAAGGAGATAGCAAAGGATGAGATGATTAGACAGTGTTAATCGATGCAACGAACATGAAATTGAGCAAATTTTGGAGGACGGTGGAAGACAGGAGGGCCTGGCGTGATGTGGTCCATGGGGTTGCAAAGAGTCAGACTTGACTGTGCAGCTGAACAACAACAAAATATAATGGGTTTAGCTTGGGCTTCTTCGGTTATAATCAGACTAAATTTTTTAGTTGTAGTATGGAACTTTCCTGCCTTTTACCCACTGATCTCCACAAAACGCTGCTCCTGAGCACCTGGAATAATTACATTGGGAGGAGGGGTCTGTAGTGGGAAGGCAAAATTGGTGGGAATTGCCAGTTTAGTCTGGATCCAACCCAATGTTTGCCTTTTGCAAGTCTAAATGTAATCTGGTACCAACCCACTGGCTGTGCAAGAGTTTTAGAAATGAGCGGTGTAATTTGTGCAGTCACACAAGTTGAATGGATTTCAGTACAGTTTGAGAAGCAAAAGTTTCCCTTTGGGGGAGAGGCTGTAGCGAAGTGGTAGACCAGCTGCTTTGCATGCAGAAGTTCCAAAATTCAATCCCCAGCATCTCCCATTTAAGGATCATGAAGTAGGGTCTGTGTGGAAGAACTGAGATGCAGGGTAGCCTCTGCCAGTCAGAGCTGAAAATACTGACCTTGATGGACTCAGTGTAAAGCAGCTTCAGGCATTTAATGTGTAATTCTGCCAGTTCCTTGTGATATTAACAAGTAGCCTCCAACCTGTTATTCTCAGAAAAAACATTAGACAACTTTTACAACTAATGTTTTCTGTGGGCTTCCTTCTCTTTCTCCTATTTCATTCCCTTTTCCCTAGTCCGTTTGTGCTATTCATTTTACCCCAAGCTAAAGACTGAAGGTTGACTGTGACATCTCTCTGCCCCCAATTCTTGGTATGGAGTGTGTTAAGTGGTGTGGACTATGTGAGTGCCTGGTTTCTCCTTGCATTGTCAAAATACATAGAGTTTTAACTAGGTAGCCACTAACATTTATTTGTCTGTATCCAGCATGCTGAAGATTCTTCATTCTGCATTTGGAGGCATTCACACTGGCAATGGAAAGTCCTGTGATCCTCACGTTGATGGGGGAGGCGGCACTACATTTGGGTGTACTAAAACCAGGTTGAAATCTTTCATCTATTATGAGTCTCATATGCTAGTCTTTATCCCTATAGGTTATTATGAGGATAAAATGGAAGTCCTTTGTATGCCCCTCCGAGTGCCTTGGAGAAAGAGAGGGATATATCTGATTTTTTTGTGAGGCCTTATCTTGAATTTTGAAGCTTTGGGGACTACTAAATTAGTAAGTAACGCTGACTTGCTTCCTTTCTCCCTGGTGTATAACACAGTATGTAATCAAGGCTGGCCTAGATATGCTGAATTGTTACAGATGTTCAGCAGTCTTTCCTGCTGGATGTAGTACATGATGTGAGCTGAATACAGTTATTTTTATTACTTGAAATTTTACCCGGTGGGATTTTAGGTGTCCTAAATTGATGTAGTGATTTAAACTAGAGACTGGTAAATATAACATTGAAACCAGTGACTGTAATAAAGTATTATCTCCAGTTTGGATGAAGAGGAGAGGGGTAGATGGATTGTAACAAATAAAATATTTACTTTTGAGAGCCAAAGAGTACAGAGATGGTTAAGGAGATTAAAAAATTGGGATATAATGCTGTTGATCAAACCAGTTCTAACAGGTTTGTCTAGAAACACGCTACTTGCCAGTGACACCCACCACAACATCTACCAAGGACACTAACCAGACTCACTCAGGAGGATGGAACTAGGCAATATGGGAGCTGTGTGAATGCCTTCAGAAGCAGTAGCCCTGGCCTGATGCCTTCTCCTTTCTCCATTCTGAGGTGATGGGTAATCATGTTAGTCTGTCTGTAGCAGTAGAAAAGAACAGGAGTCCAGTAGCACCTTAAAGACTAACAAAATTTGTGGTAGGGTATGAGCTTTCATGAGTCACTTCATGAGACTTCAGATATCTAGTACCTCAAATGAGTAATGTCACAATTCATTTTGATGGCTGCTGCCATTATTTATTTCATTGGGAAATGTATATGCCACCTCTTCAGAGATCTGTTTAAGGCCACTCAGAAGCTAAAAACAATACAACAATAAAATCATGAACATAACAATTATCAGTATTAAAACCAGCAATAAAAAAGTAGAGTAATGAGCAGCCTAAAAATACTATTAAGTAGCATAAAATGGTATTCATGAAACAACCCTCAATCTAGAAACGTCATAAAAACCACAGTTCAAAAGATAGAATCTTTCAGTTAACAGCATGAGTAAAGAGAAATATTTTGACTTAGCACCTCCCGGGATTCTTCTGGGTGGTGACTGTGGAAAGCTGTATTGAGCTCTATATATGACTGTATCCTATTAGGGAGAGCAGGAGAAAGAGGAGGGGGTTTCCCTTATCCCCCACTGGTGCTTAAAAGGCTTACAGGGAAAAATGGGCAAAATTGGTGTGTGTGTGGGAGGGGTGCCAGTGAAAATGTAGACTTTGGGGCAAATCACTGAGTGTCACCCCGACAGCTGGTGAAGAAAAAAAAAATGTCAGTCTGGTTTAAAATGAACCCTGCATCTGTGATGAGACTTTTTGGGTTTTACTGGCACTTCTGGTTTGGTGCCAGAAGTTTTGTCATGGACCACTGTGATGCTGGTATGCCTGTCCTTGTCCTTCAGTTGCTCTTGAGGGTTTGCCAGCTGCAGCTGGCAACCTCAGGAAAGAGGAAAATCTTTGCATCGCTGTAAAATGCTAATTTATTTAAAAACATATTAAGGATATGGTGACAGTTGGGAAGAAAACATTGTTATTCCAGTTTAAAACTAACCCTGATTTTATAAGTGTGCATCTATGAAGAGGCTTTGTGGGTTTTATTGGCCTTCATGAAAATTATCAAAGATTTGTGAGAATGTGGAATCTGTGCATATTACCCAGTTCTTCCCTCTCAGATTCTGCAGTCCCCACACTGCAAGCAGTACCATATAGTCATACTGTATTGGGGGTGGGGGACAACTTTAGTTCTTGAAGCATGAATAGGGACTTTGAAAATCTTTCAATTTAGAGGAGCCTTAACACAGATAACCACTTCTCCTGAATTATGATGATTATTGTATTAAAATACTGCTTCAAGCTTGCTTCCAGAATTGTGTGTCATTGTAAATACATACAGGCACTGTAAACTGACATGATACATACTATTCTTTCTGCCATGAAAAAAATGTAGTTTGTACTGGGAAACAACTGAAATGGTAGTTTACCATGTTTTATTCTGTACCAAGAAAATGTTAAGATCTAAAAGCATCAATCATCATGGCATTCAGATGTATTTTTTGGAGGGCCTTGACTTGTATGGTCCTGATCACTTCTCACAAGGCTCTCTGCATGGGGCTGCATATGCTCAGTATTTATTTGTTTATCATTACACATAGGAAGTATGTCATAATATAAAATATGTAACCAAGTTGATACAACAGGTATGCATACCAATTGGACAATCCCCCTAAATACTGATATCTAGATTTTCAATCCACTCAGTCACAGCTGGGGAGAGTTCAAAGAGCTCCATCACATCTTCTTGGAAAGCATGACACTCACATTCCTGTGACAGATGGACAGTTTGGCAGGCTGTACCACAATCGCATTTGGGTCCTGGTATTTTGCTATATATAAACAACAGGTCTGCACAGCTGCCAAAGCCAGTTTATATTCTATTAGCCATCTTCCATACTTTACGTGGCAAGTCAAATCTTGAGTGCCTCTTGTTGGGTGTTTATCAGGTTATGAATATCAGGTGGAACTGATTGCATCCATGTTCGCAACCATTCATTCCCTAGATTGAAATTCTGTGATTGCAGGATTTGTGCAGATCTTATTGCTGGGTGTTGGGATCTTAGTCTGGATAGGCCCGCATCAGCCATGTCATTGTGGACGGGCAACTTTCTCTTTACAGTGATCTTTCTATATTCATGAAGAAGAGCATCTTGTCTTCGGAGATGTGGGGGAATGTTGTGACACGACGTGGGTAGCCAATAGATCAGAGTGAGTTTAATACATCTGCTGATGATTCTTGTTGTGCTGAGTTGGGCATCAAGTTTATGGTCATGGGAGCTGTTGAGCCACACTGAAGCACCATATTCCACAGAACTATACTCCAAAGCTGAGTATCTAAGTGTTTTGGAGAATGTTGTTTCATGTGCATATTTTTTCTGCTACATCAGTAAGATGGTATTTATAGTTCAAGGTCCTCTTTACCAAGGTACTTAGGTGTATTGTTGTGTGTAAGTCAGGTGCCATTAATGTAGACATTCAGTTAATGGTTGGCAAGATTGTTATTGAAATGGAAACGGGAGCATTTTGTTTTTCATAGACTTGGGATAAGCTGCAGTTTACGGTAGCAGTCAGGTCCCTAGTCAGTCAAGGTCCCTAGTCAGTATTTTCTCAGTCCTTTCAATTGATTTGTGCCTTACTGCAATTGCCATGTCATCAGCATAAACAAACTTCCTAGATATCGCCTTGGAAACATCAGATATGTATAGATTTAAAAGAACTGGAGCGATGACTGAGTAGACTGTTATTCAGTTTTGTTCTGCTTGCTGATTGATTGACCCATAATTACTCAGAAAGTTCTACTGCTCAGCATGTTATTTAGGAGTAGAAATAATGTTCTGCTTGGGAAAACTTGTAAAAACTTGTACAACAGACCATCCCTCCAGACTGTGTTATAAGCAGCAGCCAGATTGCTGATGTCTTAAGACACTTCTGATACCCTGCCCAATGAAAGTTGCTAGGATGAGAAGCTGGTCTTTACAACTACAATGGGATCTAAATCCTGCTTACTCTATAGAGACATGTTCATTAATTTTTTCACTGATTCTGTTAAGGATTAGCCTCTTGTTTATAATAGGAGCACAGAAGGGAAATAGGGTCTGTAACTTTCTGACAGATGTTTTGGTTTTCCAGGTTTCAGAATAGCAAATATCTTTGTTTTCTTCCTGTTCCCATGATGTCAGTAAGAAACTTTGTGAGCCACTTCTTAGTGAACATGCTGCTGTTGATCAGGAACTCATTATGGATGCAGTCAAAGCCTGGTGCCTTTCGACTCTTGATGTCTTTCAGTGCCTTGGAAATCTCATCAGCACTGAAATATCCTAACAGCTCACAGTCTTCAGGGCAGGTTCATTTCAAACTCTGGAGTTCTTTTTTATCCTGATCATAAAATCTCGATCCTCTGGACCGGGATACCTGTTGGGCAGCTACCTGATGTTTGATGTTGATTTCCTTGGAGCACAGGTGGGCTTGCATCTAATTTTTTCAACAGGCTCCAGGCTTTACTACTGGAATGCTTAAAATCCAGGTTTGCAGTTGCTTCAGTCCATTTTTATCTACGTGCAGCGTCAAGTTCATGGAGTAGTTAATTTGCTACTTCTAGTAGTTAATTTGCTACTTTTTGCTGTTGAGCAAATATTGGTACAGCCTCTTGCTCTAGTCACTCCAGCCTGCATTTGGCAGATTCAAGTGCAGTCTCCTATACCCCTTGTCAAGTAGTACTGAGAAGAACTGTTTGATTGGTTGGTTGTTTCCATGTGTGTAGTATAGCCAGGAGAGCCTACAATTGTCTGCTGCCAGAAGTTCTAGCTTTTTAATGTTATCCAGGGCACACCACGAGGAGATGAGCTAGGATTGCACCAAGGATATGCTCAGTAGGATATCATCTCTCAGGAGGTGATGAAACTTTAAAAAAACCAAACACCAAGACTGATTTCCCATGAGGCACTGCTCCGCTGTCACTCTTCCCTTTCCGCTGATTTCACGCGTCAATTTCCCACTATTTGCCCCGTGCCACATTTTGACTCATGGCTTCACCCGATTTCCCCCACAGCTTCATGATCCTCAAAAAACAGGATTGCGAAGCCACGGGGGAAATCAAGCGAAGCCGTGGGGCAAATAGTGGGAAATTGATGCATGCAGTTGGGGGAAAGGGAAGAGCGATGGCGGAGCAGCACCTTGTGGGAAATCGGTCCAAGTGTTTTCAGTTTTTTCATAGCACTGATGAGTTTGACTGATTTGCAGCAAAGTGACCATTTCCCTTTCTTCCCAAACAAAAAAATCTAAGATTACTGGCAAGTTCTGGATATCATTTCTTAAGGGTTTAAAAGTGATTAGTTTCATAGTGATGAAACACAGATCTCCCATTAAGAAAGCTGGAACACTCCCCCCCCCCCCACACACACACAGGCCACATGCTCTGGGTTAATTATGGTTCTGTCAAGATGAGGCGATGCTAAGGGAGTTGGTTTAATTAAGAAATGGCATTGAAAAGTTTGTCTAATAAAGACCTTATGTACTCTATATGGTTGCTGAGTACTATAACTGCTTTTTCAGAGCCCTTAGATGATACCACCTGTGTCAGAAACAATTGAAATTCATTTGATCAAAGCAAGAAAACTAACAATCCTAGAACTGTGTTTTTTCATTCAAATTGTCTTATGAAGCTTGTGCTGGACTCGGTAATATGCAAAGATCTAGACGCTTATATAACACCTTCCCTCTTCCATTGGGCAGTAGTGTTGCCGGGTCATCATAATCTCAGTCACTGAGAGCTCTATGGGGCAAGCCCTGGTGACATCCCATTGAATAACAACACTAATGATAGTACTTCCATACACCACCATGTATTATCCCATATGTTACCTATGAATGTGTGTGTTATAAGCATGAGGAGGTGGACAGTCACCACCAGTATTCCCTCTAAGCTGAGTTAGTGTGAGCTAGTTCACAGTTTTTTAGCCTCCAGCTCACACGTTTTTGTCCTAGCTCAGGAAGGATGGCTCCCAAGCAAACTAATTATGCAGTAGCCAAATCACTCGCCCACAACTTTAATGCCAGTAGCTCACAAAGTAGAAGTTTTGCTCACAAGACTCCACAGCTTAGAGGAAGCATTAGTCACCACACACCAATTTTTAAAGATACATGGAAATCAATTGTGCATTAAATATAACATGTTGTTTAACCGCTAGTGCTCAATCTCCCTGTTAGTGCTCTATCTCCAATTTATGAATATAGTAGTCACTGCAAGCAGGCAGCCACAGAAGTGTTACAAGAGGCTATCAAGTGATGGCCCTGAAATTTTAACCTGCTGTTCTGAGGGCCTGAGAAAGAGCTCCAACTCTTGAATCTCCTAACCATAGGGTTGCCAGCCCCCTGCTGGAGCCAGGGGATCCCTTGCTCCCATGCTCGCCCTCTGCTGTCGATCAGTCAGCCATCAGAGGGTCTTACCAGGAGCAGGGGGGAGGCCCAGACTAAATCACTGGGAATGTGGCAATGTTACTTCCAGCATGTACCGGAAGTGATGTCATCATGTTGGCAGTGTCTGGGTGACACGCTGGTATTTGGGGGAAAACTCTATGGTAGAAGCAGTTTTTACCATAGAGTTTCCCCCAAATACCAGAGCTTTGCTGGAATATCCCAGCTTGATGACATCACTTCCCATACATGTTGGAAGTGACATAGCCATGTTTCTGGCAATGTAGCCTGGTCCTCCCTTCCACTCCTGGTAAGTCTCCCCCGTCCCTCGCTGGTTGCCAGGAGGGACCTGGCACAGCCAGGCCCTGAGACCTGGCAATCCTAGGTAGTGTTCTGGATCTTTTATGGCAGACTTCTTTGAACTTAGTTCACTGAATATAGAAAGGGTGGCATTTTTATTTTAAAAACATATTATGATCAGACTGAGGTCACAGACCCACTGGGGTATTTGATTTTTTTTTTTTAATCCAAACAGGGCAGGACAAGGGACCTTTGAAATTAAGTAAAAAGTAAAAGGAGTTTGTAAAGTGGTGTTCTGGGTGGTAGCTTTGGGTCAAAGAAGAGTTCATAAGTCAGCTGGGATTCCTGAAGCATTCCTGAAGAAACTTGCTGTGCTGTGGTCTAGCTCTGTTAAGGCTGTTTCTTGAAGATGCAAACATATTAATGTGTTACTTAGGTAATGAAATGACTCTCTCAACAGAACTGGCCAAAGCAAGCCGTTCTTCCAGTACCTGCTAATACCCATTGTCAGTTATTAACAAATGGGCTGGATTCTCTTTACACAGGCTTGTAGACTGGGTAGCCCATAGAAAGACCTATTCCTTCCCAGGCATTGTATTTGAATTCCAGATTGGCCATGAAGCAAACTTTGTGTCCCAGTAATGATGACTGAATTAAAAACAAGAACCTTAGTTCAATATAAAGTATGCAGAAAGACTTAAAGAATTTTCAAGGAACCTTTGCATGTTTTGGTGGTGGTAATAGTGTGACTTTCTCTTTTTTTACAGCCAGGGCTATATATTTTTGGTAAAGTGCATTAGCAAATCGTGTGAACCCCAGTAAAAAATATCCTGAAATGAAGCCACTAAGAGTGTGACAGTTCCTTTGGAGAACTGTTGTGCTATTTTTAGGAACCGTGTGTGTCCTGATGCATTCATAATAGCAATCATGGCTTTTTTCTTGTGGTGGTACTCAATGGTACTGAATACCAGCCCTTGCCGGGGGGGGGGGGGGGGGGGGGGCTCTCAAGTCTTGATGGGGAAATTGGTGGAAAGTGATGAAGCCTTATATGTGAGTACCAGCACTTTTTTAAAAAAGACAGAGAAGCACTCACAGCAATGTTTATCTTATGATTTGGAATAATGTTATTTCCATTGATATGATTAATTAATGACTACAATCAGTTATGGTAATTATCCTAGAGTGGAGAATGTGTATTTGTAAACCCATTGTGTTCTTTGGTCTGTCTGCTTCAGAACATGAAGAGTTTGGGGCAGAAACAGCAAAAGATAGGCTTAAGAGCTGAGATCCCCTTCTTAAATCTTGTTCTCTGTGCCCCCAGCTGCAGAGGTAAGGCAGGTGGTGACCAGAGACCGGGCTTTTGGTGTTGGCACCTTGCCTTTGGAATGTCCCCCAGGCTCTCCTGGAACCTACTGTTCTTTACCCAGTCTAACTAAGAGCTTCCGTCTTTTTAAGCTGTTTTATGGTCCCATTCCTAACTTGAGCACTGTTTTATCAATATCATCTTAGCTCTGGCATTTTTTATGTTGTATGCTTGCATGCCCTCCCTTGTTTTTATTGGCTGCTTTTTATTGGCATAATTGTATTGAATTGGTCTTGATTATTAATTTTATTGACCTGGTTTATTGATTTGTTTTTATTGGCATGGTTTGTTTTTATTTATTTGTTTTTATTGTCTTATTTGCTTGGTTTTGTTTCAGTTGTGAGCTGTTCCAGGCAGGTCTGGAGAGATGGCATACAAATTGAAGGCCACTAACCATAATTAGGGATTACAGGATAATTGCTAGTTGAGTTCCCTCAGCCAGCTTTGGAGCCTCTTCTGATGGAGGTTCCTTAGATTGGCTGCAGGCTTTAAACTTTGCTGAATTGGAGGGTAAGGATGTGAGCCACCCTTGTTTAACATCTGTTCCATAGGGTTGCTAGCTCCCAGGTGGGAGTAGGGGATCCCCCGTTTTCACGGGCTCCTGCCCGCTGCTGGCCAGCTGGCTGGTGGAGGAGCCCCACCCCCAACAGCCATGACCCGGTGTGATGGGGGTCAATCACTAGGATGGTATAATGAAGGCCGACTGCCATCTTAAACTTAATTTAAATTGTCAATCTGTAAGCATGTTTTAATGTTGAAACTGTTTTATGATTTTAGGATTATTTAAATTATTTACTGTTATTTTATTCTTTCTGTAAGCTGCCCTGAGTTGGCCATGGCTAGGTAGGGCAGGGTATAAATTTAATAAATAAATAAATAAATAAATAAATAAAATGTCCCTGATGTGATGACATTATGTGGAATTTACCATAGAGTTTTGGTTACCATAAAGTTTTGCCCAAGATACTAGTGTGTAGCCACACAACATCCCCAGCATGATGCTATCACTTCCATGTGATGTCATCACATCAGGGGTGTCATGTGTGGTGACATCACTCCGCCCCCCACTCCTGGAAAGCTCCCTGCCACCCCCTACCAGTGAGGAGGTAAGACCTGGCAACCCTAACGTTCTATTCATTCTGTTAACCAGTCTGGGAGAGTAGCTAGTTATCTGGTGGCTTCAGAAGAAGGCAAAGAAGATTGAAATGATGAACATTATTCAATATATGCTATTTTCTTAGTCTTGGTAAAATTTATATCTCTGAGTCCCACGGATTGTCTGTTTTTCTGAATAACATTCTTAATTTGCTTTTAACAGCATTAAAAATATTTTCCTGCTGCATTCTGAGAGAAAATACCTACACACTTTTAAATATTTATCAGCCCTATTTCAGAGAGAACAGGGTTTTGAGCAATGTTCCCTCTAAGCTGAGTAGGTGTGAGCTAGCTCACAGTTTTTTAGCATCCGGCTCACACATTTTTTGTCTTAGCTCAAGAAGGATGGCTCCAGAGCACACTAACTTATGCAGTAGGCAAATCGCTCGCTCACAACTTTAATGCTAGTAGCTCACGAAGAAGGATTTTTGCTCACAAGACTCCACAGCTTATAGGGAACATTGGTTTTGAGTCCAGAGTAAATGAGTGAAACTCAAAGTTGGTGATGACTATCTTGTCTTTTTGATTGTGTGGAACATAATCACAATTTCCCTGGACTGGAATCACTTACGGTTTGTTTTAGGGGCTTGTTATAGTTTCTTACTGTCTAGTTGATCTTTTTTGTTATTGTTTTTAAACTGTTTCTACAGCTTTGCTAAACTGCCTTGAGTGCCAGTATTAGTAAAGGTGAGGTGTATGTTGTAAATAATAAAAAGATATCTGCTTCACAGTTGTCTGAGACTGTAATCTAACCTGGCATTTGGCAGGAGTCTGGGTGTGGGGACATGGGGGAGCGCCAGTGGGCAATAGCATGATGTCACTTCTGGGAAAAACCATAGCATTTCTGATGATTCCTAGAGCAGTCACACTGTTGCTGATGGCTGTTTTTTTAACAATGTGTTTTTATCCTGCAGGCTGCAGAACTGATGGTGAGAAACAGGAGTTGGGGAATTCCCCCACCCCTGGAGGTAACCCATTGTCATCCTCACTCTGCCATGCAGCCAGTTTGGTCTGTGGTGGCAGGGAAGGGCCATAGAGAGTCAGTCATGTGTCAAAGGCCTGATTTAAGCATGATGCTAGCAAAGCAAATTAACTATCCTGGGTGACTTTACACTCACCCATTGCCTTGTGTGAACTGGGCTGTCACCCAGGTAGCCTCAGTTAGCTCACCAGCAGTCACAGTTACTTTGGCAGGGTGGCAGTCCACTTTGTACAAGGGCATAGGCGTAGACTACGGGGGGGGGGGCTCGAGCCTCCCCCGAAATTTCCCGGGGGGGACTGAGCCCCCCCGGGAAAACATAGCGCCTGCCACCGCGCCTCCCGGAGCCCTTCCGAGGCTGGCAGCTGCTGCTGCCTCTCTCCCCCCCTTCAATCCTTCCCTTTCCCTCCCTCTTTTCCCGGCAAAGGGAGAGGGAAGGAGTGAGGGGAGAGAGAGAGAGGCCCCGGCAGCAGCAGCTGGCGGGCCTTGGAAGGGCCCGAGGAGGCGTGGAGGTTTCCCGGCGGGGGGGGGGGAACATTGCCCCCCCCCGGATTTTACAAAAGTCTATGCCCCTGTACAAGGGGAATGCAAAGTTGCATGTGTGAGTTTGTTCTGACTTACAGACATCATGGTTAAATCCAGCTGAATTTCTGGGCATTCGCCTGGGATTGCTTATAGGCACACACAGGAGACATTCTGCTTCACTTCAAGGGAGGTAATCATTGTTCAAGGCTGGTGGGCAAAATGAGCAGCATCATTAAAGTATCATTAAAGTTAAGGGAAATCAAAGTTCCATACATACAAAAGGATACATGTATTTGTGTAGAACTACCTTCTCTAAGTGAATATGGGCAAAGCCCACTTTTGCAAGGCTTCTGTGTTTACATGAGAGGAAGTGTATTGTTAGAGGATTCTAACTTGCATTCATCACATTTGCCCATTACTAACCTTAGTCCTGATTAATGTTATTAATTACTTTTATTGTGCTCTGTCAGAGCCTCTGCCTGTAAAACCTCTGAGCACAGTTCTGGAGCTCAGGGAGTGATCTGTTTTCTTACTTATCATAAAAGTGCGGTGTTTGGCTCTTTAGAAAATCTTTAGAAAATTATCTACCAGTCAAACAAAGCACACCACCACACCACAACACACCACCAATGTTTGCACATTTTTGAATTATCACTAAGGCTGTTTTTTAAAAAAAACAAAAACCAAGAACCTCAAAGTACATCTTTATCAAGTATTTAACAAGAGAAGAAAATACTGTTTGTTTTGGAAAGATTTATTAGGATGGCCTAACCTGGTTTGCTTTTTCTCCTCACCTGTTTTTCCTCAGGGGAGCTGTCAATTTTTATTAGCTTGCCAGAGTCATTGGGTTTTGATAAAAATGATAGACAAATTTCAAAATGGGATAAAAACACCAAAAGGATATGAATGAGAAATCTCCTTTCTGTAATACCTGCTGAATTTGAATTGAAAGAGGGATCTGCTAATACTATAGTCTTGTGGGTCGGAATCCTTCATGACAGGAGAATGTATAGGATTAGAAGTATGTTGCAGTATACCAGTCCCATGTGGAAGAACACCCTTTGAACTCCCAAGGTGGGCTTTGCTTTAATTCCTTTAACTAAAACCCTAATAAAATAAACGTTCTTTTATTGATGTTGTTGCAGAACTCTCACAAACAGAGCAGTCTGATTTAGACAATATAATGCTCTTCATTTGACACTTAGGATCACTTTAACTGGGACCAATGAGCACTGGGCACTCTTTAACCCTTGTGTGTACTCAAAATCAGGGTAGCTAAAGAACAAATAGTTTCTACTAATTCGGCCTGGATCCACACACCATTGGCTATTGCGCTGTTATTGCAGTATCATAACCATTCTCCTCCTTGATTTTCCTGTGTAGACAAGCCAATCAGGAAGTGCATATTTCAACAATGCATAAGTAGTACAACATCCCAGCAGTGTGTGGGTCCAGTCTTTGTGAGCAAAGATGGCATGTTTTAGCTGCCCCTCCCATCTTGTTTATACTCCAGCTTTGACCCCAATGGGGACCCAAAGCAACTAACATTATTCTCCTTGCCTCCATTTTATTCTCACAACCGCCCTGTGAGGTAGGTTAGATGCAAAATGGGTGACTGGCCCAAAGTCTCCCAGTAAACTTCCATAGCAGAGTGTGGTTTCAAACCTGGGTCTTCTAGATCCTAATCTGAAACTCTAATCACAACTCTAATCTGAAACTCTAAACACAACACAACCCTCCTGTCCTCACAGGAGAAGGACCCCTCACGGTAAGTACCAATGGTCGTTTCATGGGGTGGCTGCTGTTGAATAATAGCAAGCAGCTGGTGCTGAGTAGGGTTGCCAAATCTGGGTGGGAAAATACCTGGAGACTTTGGGGGTGGAGCCAGGAGAGGGTGAAGTTTGGGAAGGGGAGGGGCCCCCGCATGGTACAGTGCCATAGAGTCCACCCTCCAAAGCAGCCATTTTCTCCAGGGGAGCTGATCTCTGTCAGCTGGAGATCAGTTGTAAAAGCAAGATATCCCCAGGCCCCACCTGGAGGCTGGTAACCCTAGTGCTGAGTAATGCAAGTTGTGTGTTACCAAGTCACCAAGGGGATGCTGGTGGGCCTGGCCCTATTGAGTTCTTCCTCAAAGGCCAAAATAGCCCTGGAAAAATCCCTTTACCTGCCCACTGCTTTTTACTGACAAAACCCAAGGCATATCATGTAGCTTGGCCCAGTCTGTCATAAAGCTCACTGGATGACCTTGGGCCACTCACTCTCACTCAGCCTCAACAGACAGATTGATAAGAAAATGTGTGTGCTGCCTATCCAGACTTCCTCAAGGCAGCTCACAACTGAAACAGTAAACTGGAGCCCAGAGAACATCACTAAAAATGATAAAAATAAACCATAGCAGTAAAAACATCATGAAAACAATCTGAGTAAAATAAATAAATAAATGTGACAAAGTCAATAAAAACTTGCCAATAAAATGAACTAAATGGGATCATTTATTTGAATTAATGTATTGTTTTGTTGTTTTATATGAAAAAGGGGGGAAATGCTGACATTGATTGTAAATGGATTTGGCTTGGCAGAACCTGTTGATGGCCTTCAGAGTCAAAGCTGAAAGAGCAACTGCCTATGTTGTCCTGCCATAAGAATACACTTGTTCCACATATTTGTCATAGAATTGTATAAGTGTATATAGAAACGTATAACTGTTATAATGAGAGAGGGAAGAAGGCAAATTATGCCTTGAGAACCTACTTTGCTAATAACTGAACAAGCAAGGCATATTTTCTTCTGGCAGCAATGCAGGTGGCAGAGACATTTGATGGTTTGTTGTTGTACAACATTTTGTTTGAATGTCTGAATTTATTTTACAATAAAGATACATATTTATTGAATGGAAATAGGCTATTGAGAGAGAGGCACCAAGGATTTATGAATACAGAATGATGCTGGGCTGCTGTCAGGGCACAGGGGCATGCTGAATTCCTCCCCTACCCTCTTGAAATCTATCATGTGGGCCATGTCTGTCACATATCTATATATGGCCACTTGTCACATATATCTATTTTGTGTTATCTATCTATTGACATACATTTCTGCCAGGGACAATAAGACTGTATATTCTTTGCAAAAAATAGAGTAGATTCAACTTACATACTAAGAATATTTCAAATTTGCGATCAGAATAAATGGTGCAAAATGAATTGCCATGCATCTGTGCACTTGGCATTATCTGTCCTTGTGGCAAGATTTGGTTTTTAAAGTACTTTATATTTAAATTAAGGGTAGAGTTGGAAGGGCAAGAAAGAGCATCAAAGAAGTGTACCCAACCATCAAAAGCCCCCCCCCCCCATAAATTTCTGTTATTGGGGAGAGGTTTTTTGTAAAAAAAATTATTTAAACAATTTTTACTCTGTCTGCAGCCAGATGCTTCTGCCTTGTAGAGCTGAGCCCTGGCACATTTTAATTTAGAAATGAAGCACTTACAGCAAAGGGCTCTTCTTTTGCTCTTTCTCTCATGTGCCTCTGTTTCTTAATGATTCCTAAATCCCACTTGGGTTGCCAACCAACTAGGAAAGGGAAAATGGCCTGACTGGTGTTATTGTTGTTCTGCTTGCAGGCCAGTTGCCAGAAAAGCAAGGGGGCAAGGCTAGGTCATGCATACTGACACATGTTTCAGTGCTTTTCCCTGCGACTGTGTAGTCTCGACCCTGAATGACAGCTAAAATGAAATCTGACTCCCGTGATACCTAACTCAGTGCCAACAAGTATCAGATTCCATGTTTGTCTTAAACTCTCACAAATTTGTGTCAGTCCCCCTGAGTAGGAATCAAATTATTTCCTTTGGGTCCCTAGCACATTAGTGGTGCTCAGCACCTGCTTATTAGTAATAGTAATGTGGAAGTGTAATCGGGTGTGGAATTTCTGGCTGCCGGCCCCCTCCACTGATTTCCCCTGACATGCATCATGTTACCACTAGAGTCAGCTACTGGATGCTACCACAAAATGGCTGCCTCAGAGGCAGGGCCAGTCCCAAAATGACTGCCATGCAGCAGTCAATCACAAAATGTTGGGAGGTTCCAAGCCAAGCATTCTCCTGAGACAGAGACAGCTATTTCCAAATGGGTATTCCTTGAAGGTGCAAAGGTTGAGTTCTTCTGAAATGCTTCCTGCATTGGGGAAGCAGAGGAAAGGTAGGATCAGTTTTTTGCTTTGGGGAGGTGCTGCTTAGTTCCAGTTTGCAAATGGCCACACGCAGAGGTTTTCAAGTACAGAGACATAAGAAATATACTAGCGGAGATGTTTTTAAGAAGTCTGTGGCCAAGCCAAGGGCATACAGTTTATGTGTGTATGTATGTATGTATGTATTACTTTCAATTTATATCCCACCTCGCCAGATGAACAGTTATTACACACCTGACCAGAATGAGCTGAGCATTTAGGTAGACACACAAAAAAGCAAGCAAAAGCCACACTGGGGATCAGTATACTTGAGGAAACAGAAATGTAGCGGCATCCTTATTTCTTTTCCTTTTCCTGACAAGCTCCTTGGATGACTTTGATTGGCTGCTTTCCAGGCTCCTGCCATCCACCAGCTCGACAGGACAGTGGGGAGAAAAATGGGGTGGTGGTGCAGTTGTTGTGCCATCACTTCTGGAAAAAATTCCAACATGTATCAGCAAGTTTTGGGGGGAATCCTAGAGAGTCACGCTGATGCAGTAACATCCTAGAGAGTCACGCTGATGCAGTTTTCCCCAGTGGTGATGTCACCTCTCATCCCCCCTTCCTCCCCATCTTGCCAGTTGCCAGCTATTGGCCACTCCTTTCTATAGTGTGGAACATAAGAAGTGATGGGGTGCCCAATAGTGAGCTGTGTGGGCCCAATGGTTCATTCTGAAAAAAGAATACACCTTAGACTTAGAGTAAAGGGTTTCTGGCAACATATTGCAGAACTGGGCACGTGTTGAGGAAGAACCTGAGCTTTCTGAAAAGGGCATATAAATAAATAAATCGAACAAATGTTTCAATACAAGCAATCAATCTTCTTTAATTGGTTTGTTACTTTCTGTGGCTGGGATCTGAGCTGCCCTGGATGCATTCCCTGGAAGAGGTGTGGCTGATTTTGCCTGTGGCATGCCAAAGAATTCCCTGATCTTCAGGCATGACCTTTTTTCAGCTGCAGTAGTGTGTGCATATCTATCACAGACAAAAATGAGAGAGGAAGAGAAGGAGAACATATTCCTTAATAGATATTTGAAGATGGAGCACAGGATTACTGAGGGGAAATGTAAACTTCAGGTTGGGGCCATCTCTTCATTCATATAAGAGTAGCATATTCAAGGTAGTAATCTGTTTCCAATGGCCCTTTCCTCTTAATGCTTGGCCTACCAACCAAAAGATTCTTTACCATAGTACAGCTGATGACTCAGCGGGGTGGTCATTTTAGTTAATGGGAAGCACTTGAGACATTCAAAGTGTACAGTTAAAAATCATTGAAGTGCACAGAACAAGAGAGAATAAAAATAGGGACGTCATTCTCCCAAGTGTACAAAGGCTGGGACGATTTGCCCCTCTTTTTTTTTTTTTTTATAAATTTTTTATTGATTTTTCTCTATAACTACAACTATAACGCTACAATCTAAGCTACATATACCTTATACAGAGAGTACTTTATCATTTGCTTAATACTACCTTGTTACATAATATAATTATGAAGCATTTAGAACCTTGGATAAATTTCAATTACTTGTTACTGCTACTATAGAAGTTATCAAAACTATTTGGCAGGCACGCCCACCTAGAGAAATACGGTTAATTAAACCATTTATAATACATAAGTGCAATGCTTAATAAAACAGTTTAATCACTATTTCTTCTTTCGTCCTCTTCTTGTCTTAACAGTCTCAACTATTTTTGGAGCTGCAGCTCCCTTTTCCGAGTCAGACACTTCTTCTTCACTCTTTGAGCTATCAAATCCATACATGCTTTCTTGCGAGGCCAGTGAACCATCTGAGTCTCTCCCAGTTTTCTGCTCTTTGCTTTTTTCCAGAAATTTTTTCGCTTGTTGAACAGAGTCAATCTTATACTTCTTATCTTTGATGCTGAAGCATAGTCCTTCTGGAGTATTCCAACGATAGATGATAGACTCAGACTGGAGCCAAGATGTCAATTTTCCATAGGCTTTCCTTCTTTTCCTTATTTCAAATGGGATATCCTTCATCACTTTTACTTCTTCTCCCAGGATCTTCAGAGCTGCTTTGTTTGTGGTCCTAAGCACCACGTCTCTTGTAGATTTTTTGGAGAACCTTATCATAATTTCACCAGGCAGGCTTTTCTTTTTAGTGTAATCTGGATAGGTTCTGTAAACCATATCCATATCGCTTTTTATATCCGCTGCTTTCATGCCTGTCACTGGTTCAAGTGCTTCACTTAGCAAATTTTTAAGGTCTTCTCCTGTGTTTTCTGGCACATTCTGAAGTCTTAGGAAAAAATTCGATCTATCCATTTGTAATTTCAAAAGCTGATCGTGGTGGAAGGCCTTTTCCTTCTCTGCCTTTTGTAGTCTTGCGTCTTGGTTTTTTACTGAAGTTTTTACTTCCAGAAGTTCTCGCTGCAGCTTCTCTGTGGATTTATTCGACTCTTTTAGTTCTAGCTGCATTTTGTCCATTTTAACGTTGAGAGCTGTCATTTGGTCCACTAGAGGTCGCAATAACGAGGAGAACACCGCACTCATCTCCGTGGTATCAACCTTTGAACTCGGAGCTGTACTTCCTAGTTTGGGGGAAGGTTTCGGTTTCCCCGTCATTGTTGAGACTACACTCTTTGTTTATAGATAGATCAGATGAACGAAAGGAGCAAATTTTCAAACAGCGCTTATGTCCTTCTAAAGTTTATATCTCCAAGTGAGCGATGCTGCCATCTAGCAAGGCGGATGGGCTTTTATTCCTGCAGTAACGCCACATAAAGAGTCTCGTAAGTACGGTAGTCCCGGAGGGGGGGGGGTGGGTTTCACTCCTCCCACCGTCTTCCCGCTGTGTTCTGCTTTTCTTACTTCAGACTCACGTTTTCTCCATGCGTAACTGTCAGTTCCAGCCTCATTGCTTCGCACTCTCTGCTGCTTCTCGGATTTGCGCTTTCAGCCATACGGCTCCCACGGCGGGGGAACCTATGGGGGTGATGAAAAGGGATCTCTATCCCTCAGTCGCCACCGTAGGGAGAGATCCCCTTCGGGCCACCCCAGGCAGAGCCCCCTCACTGGGGTCTCTGGGGGCTCGGCACCAGTCCAGAGCCCCTTCTTCCCGCCGGGTACAGATCGCGCTCCCTGCAGATGCGGAGGAGCACGTCCACCATGCTCGCAAGTCTTGCTGGAAGTGTCGATTTGCCCCTCTTGAATTGTGTGACCCGGTTTTGTCCCTTAGCCGCATGCTTCAGTCTCTAATAAGAAACAAGAAGACTCGTCTTCAGTCCTGCACATAATTGCACAGCAGGAGACCCACTATATATATTCTAAAATGTAAAAGCCTGTGTATTAAGCAGTGGAAATCTGTTACTAACCCTTGAACTTCCTTTGTTGTTTAAATGACCACTGACTCAACCACTCAGAGGGAAACAGCAGCCATACGGGACTCTCCTTCATGAGAAAAACCTGCATGCATCAAGACATTTCTTTTCAGAATTTTGTCACCAGAGCTGGTTCTGTACATACAATAGAGGACACTAATTATAGAACTTGAAATTGTTTAGGCTACAAAGTAGCAATCAGTGGTGGGTACACGGTCATAATCCCTGCTACTGTTACAGGACGGAAGAACAATGCATTCTTTCTTCTGCTAACAATGCTGAACTGTTGTTTCCTGTCTCTGTGATCGTGTCATTTTTTAAAAATAAAAAAAACTCATTTAAGGCATTTTCTACTACCAGAACTATTGTTATGAAGAGTCAAAGCTTTGACCTCCCATCTATAAAATCACAGGCAGTGGTACTGTTTCAATCCAGTGGAGTTTCTGAACTTTATTCGGTACAATCATTTGTAGGATGTGTGTATGAATGTATTAATGAGGCTACATTCCACATTTAAAGAGGAGCTAATGCAGCAGCTGGTCAAAGGTGAGTGGAAAGAGAGAAATTCTAATACAGGTGAATCTCTGTTAATTTTTTATTTTCCTATTATGTTCAACAAAAGAGGTGTTAGTACTTTGTAGGAAGTTGATTTCCAAATGGTGCTCTGGGGAAACCCTGAGGTTCCTTGAAAACTTATCAAGGGCTCCCCTGGGCAAAGTTCAAGACGGAAGACCTGCTTTCTTGAGAGACAACTTTCTCCTAATTAATGATTCTTTGAAAAGCATAGTTGCAGAGCAGTGTTGAGTATTGTAAGGTGCACTCTTGGTAAGCATGGGGATGTGATACGGCCTGAGAGATGCGGCTGGTTTTTTTAGATGAACTGAATGTCTATCCTAGAACTTTCTGTAATGTGTAGCATTTCCATGGCAGACAAGTCAAGTGGAAAATGTTCCCTGAAGGTAGAAAGTATGAAAACAGCTTGCATTATTCATAGGTGTTTTAAATGTGCTCCACTATGTTCAATCATTATTAAAAGGACTGTGTGAGATTTATACTAATGTGTGAGACACATTAGTATAATACTTTATTTCAATGGATTTGGAATAGTGTTATTTTGTTTAGGATTGCACAGTTAGAATAATAATTCTTTAAGTATTACAAGTGGGGGACCTGCATCTCAGGGCATCTCATTTTCCCCTCCCCTACCATTTCCTCTTTCCCTTCTCTGAAAGCCCCTGTACCCTTTGCCCTTTCCCTGTTTATCTCCTTCCCACCCGCCAGCCAAACTATCTTTATTTCCCTCCATATTCAGTTTTCCCTCCTTCTCTTCCCCTGACAGCCTCTCTCTAGGAAAATTATGGCCCAGTTATGCAGCATGATCATCAGGCTTGTCCCAGATGAGCTGAGCTGGCTGCCAGCTCCAGTTGCATGGGGCACCCCCCCCCCCATCTCCTCTCCATATTGTTTCCATTTTTCCTTTTTCTGGCAGCTCCCATATCCTTACTTTTCCCTGCTTCCTTTTCTTCTTCCCAGCCACCAACCAACCTGTCTTTTGTATGCCTCTTACGTTCAGCTACATTTATTATTTATTTACTTGATTTATAATACCATCCTTTTCCGCAATGGGAAACTAAAGCCGCTTAGACCATTGTCCTCTCCTTACAACAACCCTGTGAGGTAGTTTAAGCTGAGAGTGTATGACTGGCCCAGAGTCGCCCGTAGCAGAGTGAGGATTCAGACCTGTGTCTCCCATATCCTAGTCTGAAATGCTCACCCCCATACATGCAGGCTTTTGTGGAGTGGCTGCTGTTGAACAGTAGCAGCAACCAGTCCTGGGTGAGTTATGCAAGTTGTGTTGTGGTTGTTTCCAGGCCTGGCCCTGATGAGTCCTCCCTCAGAGGTCCTAATAGCCCTAGAAAGGGCCTCTATCCCTTTCCCTGCCTTTTACTGACAGAAACCGAGGCTGGGAAGCTGGCCATACTGTTGTTGACATCTGTTCCTTAAAATGACAGGCATTCCTTTTATCATTTTGGAACTCCCCCATGTATTTTCCTGCAAACCTGGGGCTCTTCTCGGGTTTGAGAATTAGATAACCTTGGCTGGACAACCAATCAGTATATGTTTGGCATTATGCACATAATTACTACCTCTGCAAAAACAAACTGCCATCCCAAGAGACAGCTCGCAGAAGTTATGATGTTGATTAATTTAATTTCTAGAGAGTTTTCCATTATATTCTTTGCCACATTATACATTGGAAAATGTGCAGAAGACTCATAAAAATGCATGTCTGAATGATCATTTTGAAAAGGCTGATGCTGCAGCATTCAAACACCCTAACTGCATACCCTTCAAGAAGTACTTATCATCCGTTTTACAGATGGAAAGCTGAGGTAATGAGGAGCCCCCTTTTCCAAATTCAGACGAGGCAGTTGCAGCGTTTTCTGGTTCCCCATATCAAGCCAGCCGAGGTCAAACTATTTTTGACACCTACTGATATGCTGCATAAGAGGCCAGTGGGAAAGAATATTGCAACCGTGATTCCTTTGACTCTCACGCCACCATTGGCCAGGAACAAGCCAAACTGCTGCAAGTGCATCACCACCCTCCTCACTGTACCTTGGCTGGGTGTGGTTTGGCTGGAGAGCCAGCCGTGCTACAACATCATCTTATACAGATGTCTGATCGTGTCAAGAAATCAACAGTACTACCACAGGCCAGAATTCAAGGAGCTCTTTATGGCATACTTGAACCTGAGGTGTGCTTAGTGAAATTTTTAATGTTGAATTATAGTTTCGGATATCATAAACTGCATATGAAAAAAGATTTGGTGTGGGATGAATGTGTTTGGAGGCTGCTAATGTTTAAGAAATGTGTCCAAGAGAGGCTTGGCCTTATATGGAATTAATCATGTGGGATTTTTTGGATCCAGGCCACAAAATACCAATTGCATTATGGCTGGTTTTCAGTATTTTTTAATTACTATTTTTAAATTATTATTTCTCTGCTTTGGAGATGGTTAAACAATCAACCAATTTCTCAGGGAAGTCAAAGTCTGTCTTAAACCACGTGGCTCTTTTAGGCTGGTCCGCTTCTTGTGTGTGGAAACTGCTGATGTGATTACATTTTACCTGTCATCTTACAAAGGTAACCGTGCTTTTAAGTGCACAGGGATTCAGTACACCAAAAACTTTGGGTTCAAAAAGTTCCAATAGCTTTACTGGTTAAAAGAACTGGTCATAGCCCACTGTTAATTAAAATCTCCAAGTGTTATTTTCCTGAACAGTAGAAGAAAGGCTTCCCGGAGTGTGGGGTTGGATTGGTATTTTGCCAGTCTGAGACCATACTCCACTTTGCAGTGCATTCTGCTCTTCAACTCTAAATTTACTTCGAGCATCTGCTTTCTTGCTCTACCCACTTATTTCCCTTTTGGAAAAAACTGTTGATATAAGAAAGTTGAGAATACCTTTAGATATTCTGAGAAGACAAGTGTTGGCAGCATTACACAAGTGTCCACTGGCTCTAATTCATGAAAATGTATGGTGAAATAAATGTTAAGCTTTAAGGTGCCACTGGGCTTGAGTTTAACTCTGTTGCAACAGCCACCAAACACAGATACCACCCTGGTTAGCGATATGCTGGTCCTGTGCTGGTCATCGGTGTTAGCAGTTTGTACAGAGTGACTTTTCTTCTAAGTTCCCACGCCCGAAGTTCTCACGTGGATATGTTTTTATGGAACCCAGTACTTTAACCTGAAACTATTTACATACCATAATCCTTAAACATGCCTTGTTCAGTCTGCTGCATTCCCATCAAAGTAAAACCCATGTTTGCTTTTGGTCTTTTAAGAACATAGGAGTTGTGTACATTCACTAAGAAGGCAATCTTCATCTTGGCATCAGAAGAAACCTTTTTTGTTGTCATTGCTAGCATTAGCAACATCGCTTAAGCACCCCCCACCCCCAATCATTCCTGCCCACTCCTTTTTAGAGCTTTATTATGAATGTCAAAACAAAGACAAGTATTAATGTACTGATTTAGTATTACACTATGTTCTCTCAGTATTAAATTAAGGCTTCTGGGACTTGAATCATAACCACAGCCAATAATTTTAACCCTAAATACCAGAAATATTGTTTTAGCATGGCTGTCCATGCTTTTGAAATCACCTTTAAGACCATGGAAATTTTACTAATTTTTAATCACTGTAATTTTTTGATTTGTGAAGAGGTAGGAGGTGGATTAGAAGCTTTACAATGATTTATAATTAAACTCCCAGGGAGTTTAGTCCCACTAAACACAGTTGCTATGCATCTTTGGCTCATGTCAGTGGAGACTGTGTGGCAACACGAAATAAGCCCCACTGGAATGAACAGCTGGAGACATACAGCAGCAAAGGTTGTTAACTGGATCAGACCCACACCTCACTGAGGACTGCCTAGAGTATCTGGTGGATTGATTTCATTGTACCTCAACTCAGTCCCCAAGCAAAACTATAAATATTGTGAAAGAATAGAAAATGGACAAAAAAAATAACTATTACCCGACAGTGGCTAAATTGAAACCAAAAGTGACCTTCCTTCATCTAAGATCATCAATGGCTGGCTGAGCTCAGTATATTGGTTGCAGGCTTTTATTTTCTATTAGCTATGGTCCATTGCTCTTTAAAATTAAGTCCACTTTTTGTTTGATTTGCTTGCAGCTCATCTTAAGCATACTAGATCAGAGCTGTTTCACAAAAATGCTTCAATTTCTGGCTCACACAGGCACATTTTTTTTACTTGATGTCTGCAGCAAAAAGTGGTGACTCTAATGGATGACACCATCAGACACCATAACAAAAACTTTCAGAACCTCCTAAAGACACTGGAGTCAGTTCCTGCATTGAGCCCCTAACTCATCAAGTGCTGAGTCATTGCTGAGTTATTTAAAACATTTCTAGGCCACCTTTCAACCCAAGTAAAGTCCCCAAGGTGGCCTAAGGGACATTAAAGCAGTAACCCCTGCCTACACAAAGTTACCTGGGAGAAAACTCCATTACATGCTGGGGGAACTTAGTTTTGAGAAAACATCCATTTCTTAGCTGATCTAATAATATAGGCCAATATGAACGGGCCCTCTAGAGAACATATGACTTTCTTATGGTCTCCGGTATACTTTTACATGCTTTTTAAAAAAGATAGCATCACTATATTCAATTACTACAAAAGATAGGGTTGTCAGGCGCAGACTGGGAAATACCTGGACTTCACCTTCCAAAGCAACCGTTTTCTCCAGGTGATCTGATCTCTGCTGTCTGGAAATCAATTGTAATAGCAGGAGATTTCCAGCCACCACCTGGAGTTTGGCAACCATAACAAAGGAACAGTTTTCCAATTGTGGTTGCCAAGTTGTGAGAGCTCCTTCTAGATTCTTCTCCACTAATTAATGTAGATGATGATAGGAGGCAGTATCTATTCCGTTCACTTTCCTTCTACTGATGCTCTGCAAGGATATTGGGGGTGGGTGGGGAATCACTGCAGATTTCCCCTCATTACTTCTTCCTTCTATCTTTGAGGTGTATGTCCCTCTCATTCTTCTAAATGGCTCAATCTATGGTTTCAGGACTACATAAAGCTACTACCGACCTGTATTTGCTTTGCATCTGCTCCATTTTGGGAAGCTTAATATAGCCTGTGGGAGGGAAGGTGGATATTATAGTCTGATCTCATCAGATCTCAGATGCTACGCAGAGCCGGTACTTGGATGGAAGACCACCAATGAAAACTATGCAGAGGAAGGCAATGGTAAATCACCTCTGCCTTTCACTTGCTTTGAAAGCCCCTTGCTGTCAGTTGAGACTTAACAGCATTTAGGTATGTAATATAGCCTGCAGAGGTTGAAACATTGGGCAGCTTGAAAGTCCTTGCCATAAAAGCTAGTTTTAATTGGGAGAAAAACAGACCAAGATGGATGGACTTAAAAAAAAGAAGATAAAAATGGACACCGTAACTAGGATGTATTTCAGGAATTCTGTCCATTATTATGGATAGAATTCTATCCTTTTGTAATAGTATTTTTCTAACTTTTTAATTTAATTAATGTAAATTCATTGAGTTGTCTTTCTGTTTAAAAGCTTCCTCTGAGGATTGGCTTATATAAAGTGCCTTACGAGTAGTCTTGACAAGGACCAAACTGTATGTAGCCACATTTTCATACAGCAATTAAAGAGTTCTTAATTTAGCCCTTTGCCTATAGGATGGAGCTGGCCTACAGCCCATAATGCTTGACATTCTCTAGTTACCAGGGGCTCAAGGCTGGTATTTCTGTGTTAGATGAAGAGACATTTTTAGAATGATGTTGTGATTAGGAACATTTCCGCATAATCTCCCTTGATGGCTGGTTCACTCACTTTCTAGCAGCTGTGCTCTATTACGTTGATGTTATGGACTCAGAAACCTTATCCCTGGACTCACTTATCTCCTGTTAACTTAAATAGGAAAACACCATGGAAACAAAGATGCAAGACTGCCCTAATAATGTTCTTTCAGCATTAAGTCTAATGGTACAAATATCTGCCTTTTGTCCAGGTTTCACTTGGGGTGAAAACAAATGTATCTCCTTCCAGTACCCGATGAGTGTGTGTGTGTGGGCTTTGGGTGAGTTCTGCTTCTCCCTTCCCTTGTTCTTCTGCTAAGGCACATACCTGGCTCCACCTTCAGTGTGAATTTTTGTCCTATCCCCATGCTTTACTAATCAGGCTTTTAAAACCTCATTTTCCCCTAGTTGCTTAGCGTGTAAATATTTACTCTGGATCTTTTTGGATTCAACTAGTTTTACTGCTGGTGTAAAAGGAAGGAAGCATCTTCTTTTACTACCCCATAACCATTCCATAACAACAACCATTGCATAACAACTTTTGGGAGAAAGCCCATGTGAGATGAAGGCTGTACTATGGAGGGGCACTGGCTGAGACCGAGTGGAAAAGGTGGGTAGATCTCATCTGCTTAAAAACAAAACAAAACACAACCCCACACCCTGAAGCATTGCTCTGGGTAATGTGGAATGGACTGGCTTCATGATTGCCACAAGGGTCAGCCAATTAGCACTCTGCACAGCTCGCCTCTACTGGAAACAGGAAGAACTTGTTGCTCCTGGGATTAGTTTAGTCTAGCATCTGTCCAAAAAGGATCCACTTCTCTGTCTATGTCAGTTTGTCTTCACCTTCACACTTAAGTTGATCCGATCAATGAAGTTTAACTCTGGCAACCTCATTTGTCATGGCACAGGGCTACTGGGGCAAGGGGATAAAGATACCCTTTTTGCCTCTTCCACCAGTATAGCCTTACTGATAGAAGAGGAAGAAAAGAGTGATCCCCCTTCCCTCTCCCTAATGCAGTTTCCCAATCTCAATGGCTGTTAGTCCACATGAGTACTGTGTTTGGTGTAGTGGTTAAAGAGCAGTGGACTCTAATCTGGAGAACTGGGTTTGATTCCCCCCTCATCCACATGAAGCCACCTGGGTGACCTTGGGTCAGTCACAGTTCTCTCAGAACTCTCTTAGCCCCACCTATCTCACAAGGTGTCTGTTGTGGTGAGAGGAAGGAAAAGGTGATTGTAAGCCACTCTGAGACTCCTTTGGGTAGTGAAAAGCAGGGTATAAAAACCAACTCTTCTTCTTCTTCCCCACAGGAATAAGGTCTTCCAAGGTTGGAAAGGACTGCTGAAATGTAGAAAAGATCCAGAGTGCTTGTATGTGTGGATTGCTGGATCCAACCCCATAATTCTGAATGCATTCCATATATAGTAAACTAGCATCAAGGACAGGTGTACACCAAATCTTTGATGTGCTGGTAGAAGAACATTCGATCCTCAAGTCTACCACCTTATTCTGCTTTCAGCTATTGTATAGTGGTCATAATTCTTCATCCTGTTGGATTCCAGTCTATACATGCAGCATAAGGAGGAAAATATTGAGGTGATAGAGTGGGTGGTACCATTTCAGAGTGCAGGTAGCATATCATTTTTGAATGATTCCCCCATATGACTTTTGGCCAAGTGTTTACAGACAAATTAAAGATGGGAATAGTGACAAATTAAAGATGGGAATAGTGGTGGTAGCCCAAGCCCTCATCTTATAGCCTTCCTACAAGAAGAAAATTAATATCTCAGGGAGATAGGTTCCAGTCTCTCCTTCTTGGCTGTGCTAGTTTCCTAACTTAACAGGAGTTTTTTTAATGGAAAGGATCATTAAGAAATTGTAGACCTATGGTCTGAAATGGCTCAGTCCATTCTACTAATCCATGCTCATGTTGCATGTATATATCTGTGCCAAAGCAGCTCTGTATTCTTTGAGCACACCAAGCCCCAAAGATGTAGATTTGTTTATCTTGTTTAACTTGCAGTTCAGGTTAACTTGTGTATCAGTTTGGTATTTCCTATGACAACTGTGAATTGTGGGAAATACAGGGGATCTCCAGCTTTTGTGAAGCAGGTGTGACTGCTGACGGGATATTGGCTGCCCTTACTTGCTCCCTCTGAATGCCTAGGAGTGGCTGAGAACTTCTTCTCCTTGTTTCCTAGCATTGGCTTCTGCTGCTATTGCTGCCTTTGTGTTTACGGAGTAGCATTTAAAAGAACTTGGCCAGGAGTCATAATTCATGATGATTCTGATAGTCAAAGATGAC
The DNA here is from genome assembly GCA_029233225.1 of Lepidodactylus listeri. Taxonomy (NCBI): domain Eukaryota; kingdom Metazoa; phylum Chordata; class Lepidosauria; order Squamata; family Gekkonidae; genus Lepidodactylus; species Lepidodactylus listeri. The sequence continues at coordinate 78,365,884 of JARCFY010000001.1, forward strand.
AGAATTCAGAGGGATCTGCCTGAGGTTATACTGTAGCCAGTCAAAAATAAATGTGTTGGATTTGCAGCAAAATGGAAGGCAGAGAAATGCCCAGACCTGAAGGAATGGAAGAATAAACTAAATGAATATGTGCCAATGGCAAAAATTAACATCTTTTAGACATAACAGACCAACTTCAGAATTTGAAGGGGGAAAAAGTTTTTAAAAATTGTATTGCTGAAAATCAGTAAGAAGATTAAATAAAAACAGAATGATAGAAGGAAAGAGTTAGGTAATACATGATTATAATAAAAACGTTATTAGATACAAAGATAGCTGGAAAAGACAGAATAAATATATTTAAATAGAAATGAAATATTAAAAATAAATTTAAATAAGTTTCATATAAATATATGATTTTGAGTGCAAATGATTATAGTTTATATTTTATGTTTGTATGTTGGTTTGTAAATTGAAAATTAGTGTGTTGGGGGTTAGAACCGACCTATGCTATCCCGTCTCAAGATAAAAGTGTCACCCATTGCCAATGTACCGAAATACAATAGCTGATAAACAGCCATTGTTGTGAACTAGATTGGGGAGATGTGGGTTCAAATTCTGCCTCTGCCATGGAGCTCACTGGATGACGGTGAGCCTTTCATTTGCTCTCAGCCTAATCCTACCTCACAGGGTTGTACATGATAAATGTAAGAGGGAAGAACCTTGTATGCAGCTGTGAGGTCTCTAGAGAAAAGGTGACATAAAAACAAAAGAGGGCCATTTCCACAATGTCACTTTTCTCGCTCATTTCTCCCTGTTGCTTTAGGTTCCCCTTTTTCCACATGTGTTTTGCTCCCTCTGGGATGACTAGAGAGAGCAAAACACTTTTGGGGGAAGCCCTGAAGCAATAGGGAGAAATGAGCAACAAAAGTGACAGTGTGGCCGTGGTCGAGTTGTTTCTTACAGCAAGCAGTGGTTTAATACATTAACCAGGAATTTTGAGGGGGTTTCAAAAAGTTTTGTCAGCACCTCTCTTTGGAAGGCCCATCACAGTACATTTCATATAAGTTTTTCTTCCCTTAAAGATGTTTATTTTTGTAGGAAATGGCTTGAATTCCTTTCCTTACTGTATCTAAAGTACCAAATTCTTAACAAGGACACCATCTTCCACTATAGCCCATATGCAGGGGCGTGTGCAGTGTTCCACCCCAGTGCTGGAGAGTAGTAGGTTCAGAGGGTAGCCCTGTGGAACTGTGGTAGAACAGCTGGATTCCAGTATCTGATGAAGGGGGCTTTGGCTCTCAAAAATGCATGCCTTAAAAATAGAGCAGGAATTGTGTTTTTTTAAAGCTATATGCAATTAAAAAAAAAAGAATGTTATCATTTGAAGAAGGGGCTCCAAGTTGGAATAAGGGCTCCCTTATTTCATTTTTTAAAATGGGAAAATAAATTTTGGCCTGAAAAGAAACCACATTTTTTTAGGCTTCAGTTATTTAATATTTGTAACTGCTAGTTTACTTTACAGTGGAATCCAAAACAGAGCTATACCCTTCTAATCCCATTTTCCTACATTTTTATGGTGGATGGGTAAAGGGCTTGTCTTTTCTAGGGGAAAAACCCCCTCCTCTAGTCCTGCTTGGCATGTTATCAAAGCAGCTAGCAACCAGTCAGGGGCAATGCTCCCTCTAAGCTGTGGAGTCTTGTGAGCAAAAATTCTACTTTGTGATCTACTGGCATAAAAGCTGTTGAGTGAGCAATTTGGTTACTGCATAAATTAGTATGCATAAATTAGCCATCCTCTCTGAGCTAAGACAAAAATGTGTGAGCCAGAGGCTAAAAAACTGTGAGCTAGCTCACACTAACTCACCTTGGAGGGAACACTGGTCAGGGGCACCATTGGGCAGGGACATGGGGGGCACTGTTGATATAAAAGCATTACATTACTTCTAGGGACAACCCAGAAGTGATGTCACTCTGCTCTAGGAATCACCAGAAACTCTTTGGTTTAGCTTCCAGTGATTCTTAGAGCAGGGTGAAATCATATCTGGTTCCCTGGAAGTGACATAACGATGTGATGCCAACGGTCCCCTCCGCCCCCCAGATATCCCTTTCCCTCTAGACTCCTGATAATTGTAAGCTGCTGTCTGGCAACTCTAATGTGGAGGCAGGGATGAGGCTGGCTTGCCTAAGGCCATGTAGAAAATGCCTGGCTGAGACAAGGTTTGAGTTGGAGTCTATCCTATTCATAGGCAATGCTGGTATTACACTGGCTGCAGATTGTCCTGCACCTATGGCATATTGTATCTGTGGAGAGGATAGTGTCTGTGAATTTCAGATATCAATGTCCAAATACATTTCATTCAGTTGATTCCAGACCAATTCATTGCCCAGGTTTAAACTTATAGTGACTGACCACAAGGTGAAGACTGCTGATCTTGATTGTGAAGCCACATAATGCAACTTTTTTTAGAATGGTTTCCAAGTAGCACTATTTGTGTGGCAGAGTTAGAATAAGAAAAGCACCTTTGTGGCTACTCTCCTCTGGTTTAGTGCATAAAAGCCAATTAAACCAAATTTCTATGCATTTTAAAAGTTGTTTTTGAAACTCATGTGTACCCTTCATAATTTGCACGGCTATATGTATTTTGTGCTTGGGTACCCATTTGTGAGTTTGGTGCATCTTGAGAAGAACATTCCTGAGTGTCTTCTGGACACCATGCAGGGTCTTTGTATTTAAGCACTTTTCAGCCATGCAATATTATAAGAATCAGTTCTGTTGATGGCAATTTCCCCTTAATATGGCCTGCTTCATTGTCAGCAATTTCATTGTTTAAACTGCCCAGTTTTGAATCTCTAGTTTCTGGGTAAGGTATTTGAGAGAGGGGCTGCTGAGCAACTTCAGAGTTTCCTGGAGGACACATCAGCTCTAGTCTGGCTTCTGCCCTGGCCATGGGATGGAGATTGTGCTGGTTGTCCTCACGGATGTGCTCTCTAGGTGGTTGGATCAAGGCAGGTCAGCGCTGCTGTTATTGCTTGACTTGACAGCAGTGTTTGGCACAGTGGATCACAATTTCAACGAAGCCCTGAAGTGGGTTGCCTCATTCCTCCAAGACAGAGGGTAGCTTTGGGTGAGAGGGTGTCCTCTTAATACTCCGTGACATACTGGATCTCTCAGAGGGCTGTCCTCTCCCCAATGTTGTTCAACATCTATACGTACCCCCTCACCCAGCTGGCATGGAATTTTGGGCTGGGCTGCCATCAGTATGCTGATGACACCTGCTGTGCCTGTTGATAGACTGCTGGGCAGACACCACCCCAGGAAATCTGGCCAAGGATTTGGAGGTTGTGGTGGGATGGCTGAAGCAGGGCTGGCTGAGACTGAATCTATCAAAGATGGAAGTTCTCTGGCTGGTGGGGACTCAGGTTTGGGGCATCATCTCCTGGCTCTTGACAATGTGCCTTAAACACTGGTACAGACAGTCAGAAGCCTGGGCATGGTCCTGGATGCATCCTTGTCACTGGAGGCCCAGGTCACAAACATTGCCAGACTGTATTTTTCCAGTTGTGCCAGGTTAGGCAGCTGGCCCCTTACCTGTCTCAATCTGACCTAGCCACATTAATCCATGCAAGGGTCACCTCTAGACTTGATTATGGTAATAAGCTCTATGCTGGGCTGCCTTGGAGGCTCATCCGGAAGTTACAGCTTATCCAGAATGCAGCAGCCCAGGACAAGGTGGGCCATGGACACAAGTAACAGCACACATACAACCTGTGCTTCGTCAACTGCACTGGCTCCAATTTGAGTACTGGGTAAGGTTCAAGGTTCTGGTCTGGACCTTTAAGGCCTTGAATGATCAGAAACCAGTGTACCTACAGGACCACCTCCCCTGTTATGCCCCCTGGAAAGCAGTACGCTCAAATGATCAACATCTATTGGAAATCCCTGGCCCAAAGAATATCTGTCTGTCCTCAACCAGAGCTAGGGCCTTTTTGGACTTGGCTCCAATTTGGTGGAACTCTCTGTCTATTAACATCAGGGACCTGTGGGATCTGTTACAATTCCACAGGGCTTGTAAGGCAGAGATGTTCTGCCAAGCATACGGTTGAGAACAGCAATGGTTTTAACATCAGTGGCCATTAGCATCAATGGTCCAATGGTTTGACAGTCTACAACAACTAACTGCTTTCACCCCTGTCTCCTCCCCCCACTGCAAATGTAAATTAAACAGGGAGGCTAGAATTGTATTATGGTGCCACATGGATAGTAGGTATTTATAGGACTGTATTTTAAATTATAGGACTGTATTTAAATTTTATATGTATTTTATGGATAATTGTTGTACACTGCCCTGAGCCTGCTTGTGGGGAGAGCAGTATAAAAGTCTTATAAATAAATAAATCAGAGACTTTGGTGATAGGGTAACTTCAGATGTACATCCCTTTTTTCCCCTCTAAAGACTCCATTTCTACACAGAGAGTTTGAATGAGCCACCCCTTCATTTGAGTCCATTAGCACCTTGGAGACAAACCAGATTTCTAGGGTCTCAGCTTCCAGAAGTCAAAACTCCCTTCATCAGATACAAGTCACCCCTTCATATCCCCACCTATTTTACTATAATTCTGAGGAAAAGAGATGCGCCATTTCCCTATTTAGTTATTACAGTGAAAAACAGAAACATGAGCGGCAGAAACATGAAGCACTCATGTATTTTTCCTGTTTTGGTGAAATGCCTCAAGCTACTCTTAGAAATCTGAATAAATTATTCTTTGGGAGAGTTGCACATCTGTAGCATGGAGGTGATACAGTCCTCCTTATGTGACATGTTTGAACAGCTGCATTAATTGCAATGCTGTTAAATGTGCAAGAAGATGCTGGCTGGCCGGCCCTCCCACTTAGTGTTCCTGCCTTCCTTTACTGGCATAAAGAAAAGTTTTGTTTCTGCTCCTCCTGTCTGACTGGGCTTTAATGTTCTTGCAGATTACCAGTGACCCAAAAAGTCTGCTGAGCATCCCTTTCATGGGGTGTGCCAGTGAAGCCTGAAGTCTTTCCTCCCCCCTAGGCTTCACTCTGTTATCATGTCTGATCTGTCAGCTGAAGTGCTGTATTTCGTTCATGGCACTTTGTAGAGAAATGTTTGATCTAATAATGTTTTGAATATTTTAAAATGGTTTCAGTATCAGAAAAGCAGGAATGCTTGAAAAGGTTAGAAACCTTGCAGTACGTCTTTTCATAATTTAGATTTTCATTATTCTTCCTTAAACTAGTTTCTTGCATTGTTTAACACAATCTAATATATCCCAGGGTCTATATTTTATAGTTATCATGCATTGTATGAAAGCACTTGAGAGGCCAGGTATGGGAAAGTGCAAGAACCATTTAGTTTAACATTTAGTTTTTGAAGGTGGTGCAAACCGAATGGGACTCCATTTGCATTCTCCTGGCTCCCTCAAGGAACTTAAGTCAGCGGTTTGGGAAAATGGGGTATGAAAGCATGAACATGGGGATCTTCCCCACAGTATATGGGGAAGTATCCTTGGACCTGCATATTCACTTAACAGTATTTAGAAATCTGCCATGCAGTTACCAAGGCTGCATGTATCTGATGTGAAGCAGGAAAGCAGTAACTTGCAGGATGCAGACATCCTATCTCCAGCTGAAACAGCAACTGACAGTATAAAATACACACATGCTGCGGTCACACACACCAGTTGAAGTAGAGGGGAAGAGAGGCTATTTCCTCTGGAGGAATTCAACATGCAGTTGCGAGATCACACAGCCCTTTGAAGCTGCGGGCTTAGCCCATCACTGTGTGATCAAATGCAACTGCAGGCGAGTTGGGTTTTTTTTTTGCCATTTGTTTCCCTTGCGCATAAGTGAGGAATCACACCTTTGCGCTGAAGGCCCCCTATGGAGTATGTGATGGTGCGCATACTGCGAAGGAGGGAAAAACACAGCATGGAGTCGGGATGGCCTGATCAGACCATTCCAACGGTAAGAGAGTGTGCTTGAGTGATCATAAAGGAGAAAGTCCGCCCATGGCTCACCTTGTCCATACTGGACATCCATACTAGACGTTCCCCAGTGTCTTTTAACTCTGCTTCCCTGGCAGCATGGGTTGCTGACGACTGCAAGATGCTTCCCAGATGTTGCTGTATGATTGCTCCCTTTAGATCCATCAGACGTTCACACTTGTGTTGGATCTAAAGGAACGTATGATCATAGCCACAAAATTAAATAAGGATCGATTCCAGTAGAGTTAGGATTAAGCAATCCACATTGGATTGACTATTTTTAAAACAGAGAAAGTGCTTATGCTCTAGAGATCAGCATTGTAGGCATCATGGTTCCAGGAGCAGACTGGCCCTGGCACTAGTGCAGAGCTGGAATATCCCTTTATTGGCAGCAGTTACAATTTGTTGCCCCCAAAGAAGCCCTCTATGGCCATGAGAGCCTGCACGATCCTTTGCCTTGACATTTCTGGGTGCCAGGTTCCTTCTCTGGCTGCCCTTGACTTTGCTGCTCCTTTCTACTTCTGCTGCCTTGTCTGGTACTTCCTCCCACCAGGAGCAACTCATATCAGCTCTGGGTCCAGAGTGTGCGTATCTTGAAGGTTCCGGAGGACACTTGCCAAGGCAGCCTGCCTCCACCTCACAGTGGGGGAAAGAAGATGGACATGTGGCCTTTAGGGAACATAACAATAACAGGGACAGAATGGCTGGCACCAGGGGCCCCCTGGCCCGAGGGCTTGGCACCATGTTATGCCATGGGTCTGGCATAACCCATAACCTATAACCTTGGCTGGGAGGGCAGGGTAGAAATTTAATAAATAAATAAAAAGCAGGAACCTAGCCAGGCTGCCTGAACAGGGACTCCAAAGTGAAATTAGGAACAGTTGCAATGAACATTTTTTTTTAAGATTTGGGGGTTTATTATGCAAGGGTGGAAATTAATTGTATTCTTTTGTCAAAGGAAATCAATATTCAAATATGAACTTGACTCTCTTTAAAAATGAATTCAGATAACTATCCCCTGTGATTTTCTTGTTTTGTCCTTTCCCCCCCCCGATAAAAGGAAAATGCTGTTTCAGTAACAATGACCTGTTTCAATAAGATACAAAAAAGAGAGAAAAAGTAAATTATTTACTGGTAATGGTTGTTTAATATTTATGCTTCTAATTATAAAAGTTTGCATAGTAATTTAATAAAATTCTTGTGTTTGAGAATTGCTCAGTATAAAACAGACCTTGAGAGTGTTTTTTTACTATAATTTTTGTTTTGTACCTTCAGATTGATGTTTGAATGGAATTATCTTATTGTATTGATTGATTTAAATGTCTAGCTTTTCTCCATCCTTAAAGCTTGGAAAAGGCTATGATAAATCAAGCTAGAGAATATCCAGAATTCAGTAACTCAACACCCACATAATGTGAATGTTGACAATCATTGATTAATCTTACAAATGTCCAAAAACTCAGAGCTGCAATTTAGATTAATTTTATGAATGTCCAAAAACTCAGAGCAGCAACACCGCTTAAAGGTGTTGGTAATAACCTTTAAAGTCTTACATGGACTGGGACCAACATATCTGAAGGACCGCCTCTTCCAATATATGCCCCGAAGAGCACTATGTTGTATGGATCAACATCTCCTGGTAGTCCCTCCCTGGCCCAAAGATGTCCGTCTTGCCTCAACCAGGGCCATGGCTTTCCCTGCCCTGGTCCCAGCCTGGTGGAACATGCCATGGGTGGTGGTGGTGAGGAGGTGGTGCAGCGGGGGCCCTGCAAGAGGTAGGAAGCCAGTCAGCGGGACTGCGATGTCATGAAGGAGAAGGCAGCAGCAGCAAGTGCTGGCCCGACCGGTCAGCCCCTCAGCACACCTCGCCCCCCTGGTTCCTGCCGCTGCCCGCCTGCTGGAGCCCATGAGCTTCAATGAGCACTCCATGCAGGCGCTGTCCTGGCAGAAGCTCTATCTCAGCTGGGCCAAGCTGAAAGCCTCCAGCCGCACCTCAGCGCTGTTCTCTGGCGTCGCCATGGTGAGCGCCCCCAGCCTCTTCCCTACCTGTGAGTTGGGAAACCCCTGCTGGCTGCCCCCCCACCCCAGAGGGAACCCCCTGGGTGGTTTGGGTGGCGCAGTGGGGGCCAGCCCCTGATCTTCCCCCTCTTCTGCCCTGCAATGCCAGCCTACCTCACAGGACTGTTGTAAAGTCTTCTCCCCCCCACCATGAGTATCGCAGGTCCGGCCTCTTGTAATGTATCCAATAGCTTCTAACAGGGCTTTTTTTTGTAGAAAAAGCCCAGCAGGAATTCATTAGCATAATAGGCCACACCAGACAGCAGAAACTGATTAGCATATTAGGCCACACCCCTGACAGTGCAGCTCCCTTCCAGGATCGGCTTCCCCAGGTGCCCGCAGCTGTGGGGTGCCTGGGGAACCTGAGGAGGGGAGGCAGTTTAAACTGCCTTCCCTCCCTGGATCTGTTTGGCTCTCCCAGGCGCCCTGCAACTTGCGAGGCACCTGGGGAACCCGAGGGGGGGAGGCTGTAGGCATGGCCAACTCAGAAGCCAGCCGGAACTCCATTCCTGTACATTCCTACCCCAAAATAGCCCTGGCTTCTAAAGAAAGAGAAGGAACAGGATGGGCAGAGAAAGGGAAAAAGATGCTTCCATGGTGGAGGAAATTACCAAGGTTGTTGAGCATGGTTCAAATGATGCAGAGACCATTCTTCTGATAAAGTATCTAATGACTATCGGATTAATGTGCCAGTCCTAAACACATCAGCTTGGAAACGAGTTGTACTGGTTTCACTGAGTCTTGCTTTTAAGTATGGCTCTTACAGTGGGTAGTTTTTCTGAATAGGGACTGTTCCACATATTCTATTGCTGTGAGAAACAGGGATATTAAACTGGTATGTCCTGCAGCAGACAGACTGTGGACATCAAATATCAATGTATGTGTGCCCAGAGATCCAGATTTTATGTTGGTGACTTTATTTTGCTGTGACAGTCATAACATGGGATGCTGCATGTGAGCATAGGATCTTCTATTGGCTTTAATGTTAATGGCTTGAAGGTAGGCCAAAAATTTTACTCATCGAGCTTCCTGACTTGTAATTATGAAATTAACCAAAGGGCCTTCCAAGGAGCAGCCTGAATAGCTTTTTGACTTGAAACTCAGGTTAGTGTAGAATGTTAGACTTGTACAGAGTTTAGATTTCCTTCTCTGTCATGAAACTCATTGCATAACCTTAGGCCAAATTGCCGTATCTTAGTCTGGCCATCCCTACAGAGTTCTTCTAAGGACACAGTGGCTTTTTTAAAAAAAACTATAATAAACATAGGTGAACCATGGAGCCCTATAAAGTTAAGGCATGATGATGTCTAAGATCCAAGGGCACTAGATGATAGCTACAGTTTAATAAAGGGTTAAGAATGGGTTAATTAACTGAACAATTATGGGGTGCAGATTTGAGCAGCCACTGTTATTTTCTCTTTACCTTCATGTCCCAGTAGCCATTGAGCTGTACTATTTGGAGACTGCCTGCTTGTTACCTGAATAAACAGAATTCCTGTTAAAACAATGATCACTGTGGATACTTGTGTTTTGGGATGGAACACTTAATTAATGGCTGGTGTTTGACAAATATGGGGTTCAGTCCTGTAGATCAGTTCTGTTAACAGTGACCCTTCCATTCACCTTATGCAAGACACCTTCCATTGGTGGAATAGCCTCTTCCATCAGGGGAAGAAGACTCCTTGTGCTGGAAGAAAGTGCTGGGGTTAGCAGAAAGGATTTTTAGGATCCTATCCATGTCTAAATCTCCACTTGGCAGAGATTCAAACATTCCAAGGCTGAAGAGCTTCAAGCTTGTAATGTGCCTCTTTTTAGTCATCCATGCTTCCATCCACATAAAGAACATGTTCGTTGTGATCAAAGTCTCTGCCAAGTCAAAGGAAAAAATAAACACATTTGCTACATATTGAGAGATGAGCATTTCTATCCAGGGCCCTCTTTGGCATTCTTTCCACTATTCAGGCTGGGGGGTTTGGGGGGGGGCTCTTTTGTTTCAAAGCCAAGCTCCTCATCCCCTCTCTTTGAAGATGGAAGTCTGCTTTTGTTAGGCCATCTGACTGCTGGTTCTACTGTTGCTTGTGCAGATATACTTGGCTTTGTTCCCATTTGATAATCATCCAGGTCTGATCAAACAGGAGGAAAAATAAGGGGGTAAGTATATAAGAGAGAGAGTAAAAGGTAAGTCGGGGGGGGGGAAGTCTGTTGAAGAAGGGGGGACCCTAACTGAGCACAGGATAACAAAGAAACGGGACCCATGAGCCCTGCTCCAAGTCCATACCAGCCAGTGCACGAGACAGAAGTACGAGATATGACATTTGGGTAATGGTATTCACTTTGCAGTGGTTCTTGCATTCCTTCTACATTCATTCAAGAGAAAACGAAAAAGTTTGATCCGAGGAATCGGAGATCCTTTGAGGATTCCTTCCTTAAAATGAGCGACCATTTGTAATGAAATAGTTATATGCAGTGCAATCCTGAGGCGAATTACACCCTCAGTGGACTCAGAATGGTGTGGTTCTGCCTAGCATGTTCCAGTCATGCACCTCTCTTCCAGTGTGATAGTGTTATGTGATTCACAGTGTAGGCCAAGGATGGTTACACCCTTCTGAGCCCTTTCATAGTCAGTGTACATAATTTTCTATTTGGCTAATATCACTGGAAAAGGTGAATTTCTTTACTCTGTGGCAGGTTAGGAAAAAAGAACAACTGCATAAAAGGAAGATGACGGAGGGAGAGACTAGTTTGCCATGTTATATCTTATGTCTTATCCTTGTTCTTATATATCAAGCTAATTCAGGCCTGCAGTGTTATTGGAGTACTTTAATGTTTAATTCACTTTGAGTGGGTCTACAGGAGTAGTAAGTGTTTCACCATCGATCTTCTGTGCAGTCCCACATGGAGACTGCACATGAGCAGGCCTGTCATCAGATAGGTCTTTACAGCTAAGAGCTTCCAGGGGGTCCTGCACACCACAGCCAGAAGCTTGTTCCAGCCCTGGGACTGCATGCTCCTGTGCAGCAGCGCCCCTCTACCCTCAGTTCCTCTTTTGCTGCCAAAGGAGAAGGTCATGTTTTTGGAATCTCCAGCTACAGTCATGAGGATTTTGTTCCTAATTAAAAATGTTGTCACATGATGAACATAAGTTGTGAAACTTATCGAATATCAAAATTAAATCTGAGGGCCCCTATTTGAGTGTGAAGCCAGGCAAAATGGTCTTCAAGAAGAAGAAGAAGAGATTGGATTTATACCCTGCCCTTCACTACCCAAGGGAGTTTCAGAGTGGCTTACAAACTCCTTTCCCTTATCCTCCCCACAACAGACACCCTGTGAGGTAGGTGGGGCTGAGAGAGCTCTTTCCAGAACTGTCCTTGAGAGAACAGCTCTGACAGAACTATGGCTTGCCCAAGGTCATCCAGCAGCTGCAAGTGGAGGAGTGGGGAATCAAACCTGGTTCTCCCAGATTAGAGTCCATGCAGTTAACCACTATACCAAACTGTCACCAAACTTAATAGCTAAGAGCAGTCCCCTGCATGTGGCTAGCCAAGTTCTTACAACAGGGCCAGCCACAAATATTATTCAGTGTGGCTTACAATTCTACAACAATTCAAACATATGCATATATAATAAATGAAAATATAATTAAAAAACAAAAATTGTAACACCAACAATATGATGTGTGGCTGAAGTTCCTCCAAAAGCATCAACTCAGGATTCTGTGGAAGTGAAAGGGCAAATTAAATGTTAGGAATTACTAACAAATTGATCAAAAATAAAGCAGTAAGTATCATAATGCCTTTATAGAAAGCTGTAACATGGCTACTTTTAGAATACTGTGTACAGTTCTAGTTGGCCTAAGTAGGGAATGGGGCAAGTAATCCGATGGAGTGGTGCATCTTGCCCAGGAGGAAAAGAAACTGGACATTTTTAGTTTAGAAAAACTACCCAAAGAAAACACAAAGTTCTGAATAGTGTTGAGAAAACAGAGTCCTCTGTCTGTTATAATACAACCTAATTAACTACCTTGGCAGTAAAGTTCCAGACTGACAAATTCCTTTCCATTATTAACTAGTTCATGGAATTAATTACCACAAGATGTGTTGATAGCCATTACTTTGGAGAGTGTGTAAAAGGTTTAGAAAAATTCTTAGAAGACAAATCTGTCAAAATCTAATATCCATACAGAAGGTTCATCCTTAATGTGTGGGTGGGTGGGTGGGTGGAATGGGGAGGGTGGAGGAACCAGGAGATTATTGTTGCCACATTCACTGTTGGTGAGCTCCCCAGAGATTGGTCATCACTGAAAACAGAAGGCTGGCAGGCTGCCGAACACTTACCGTGGCAGACTATGCAGTTCCTCCGCAAAGGACTGCACTGTTAGTCTGATCTAGCAAGCCAAAGCTTACCACTCTTCTTTTTAACATTCTTATTGTTCTACTTGGAGGGACAATTTTCAACAACGGATTTGGAAATCCCTGGAGAGTTGGGGATGGAGCCTTGGGAGGGTGAGGTTTGGGGAAGGGAGCGACCTCAGTGGGTTATTATGCCATAGAGTTCACCCTAATTATGTTATTGCTGTGTGATCTAGGATCATAACAAAATTAAGTAAGTAAAGTAACTAGTCTACCTTCCAAAGCATCCATTTTCTCCAGGGGAACTGATTTGTGTAGCCTGGAGATCAGTTGTCATTCTGGGAGATCTCCAGGCCCTACTTGGAGGTTGGCAACTATAATTTTATGTGGGATATTTGCATTTGTGGTTTTTCATTTGATTTTTGAAGCAGTTCAGTTCTTCGAGGGCTGTACCGCAAGATACTTCTTGACACTTCTCTGTGTTGGAAAGAATTAGGGATCATACAATACCCCAGATTTTTGAGCATGGATCTAGATGTCTTGGAGCCATGGCATTTTTGTCTTTGCTGTTTTGCAGCTAAGATGTCCCCCTTTCCTTTAGACATTTGATGCAATGGAGCAGAATTGGGAGCTTAGCAGCATCAACATACAATTGATTGATTTATGATGGAAAATTATTACTGATAGTTTTATTAAAAATTGTGGAGGACTATTTTATTTATAGAGCATTAAGAATTTGTTAGATTCCTGTGAAATAAAGCTTTACAGAATGCCAACAGGAGAAGCAAGTAATTGATGTCTCTTTTTACAAATGAGTGAATTGCATACTTCTCTGTAGTGACACTAGAAATTGTAGGCAGCCCTGTGATTTATGCACAAAGGCTACTGACTCCTTGACCTGTGTTCTAAACTCTACAACAACAATACTCATTTGCCTGAACAAAGCTCTACTGAAGTCCATGAACATCTCTGTGATGGAGGACTCTGAGTCTTGTCAACTGGGTCACTAGGAACAAGTCAGTCATTTATCTAGGCCAAACAAGACAGTTATTGTCAGCAGCAGCAGATGAAATTAAGGAAATACAAAAAGCTATTTTCCTTTTCAGATCTATTAGTTTTTCTTTTGTATCCTATGGCTATCTCATTCATTTGGAATTCACTATTGAATTGAGCAGTCCTATTCAAAATGGAATGCTCCTGTATATCTGGAACAAACAATGTTCTCTCAACACATTCCAGAAAAATACGTTTTTGTCAGGAGCAAAGTGCTGTGGTACTTCAGAGGCTAATGCTTTTCCCGTGGCATTAGCTTTTGTGAGCAGTGGCTTCCAAATGTAGGTGAAAAGGACAAAAATTAAAAGCTGTGTTTAATGTGCTTCACTGAACTGCAGAACAGTAGCCTAGAAAAGAGGAGAGGGGGAGAGGGGGAAATCTCCTCTAAGAAGAATGGCTATGGCATCTGTACTAACTCAGCACTAACTCACTGAAGATGCAAACACCATTCATCATGATCATCAGCAGGGCAGATCACATTGGATATTTTCATATCCAGCGTTCAGCCCATCCTTTAGTGGGCTGAGTGGATCAACCAACCCACAGTTTTGCACTAGTGTAGACAAAGCTGAAAATACAAGTGTGCAAAGTGCTTACCAAATAAGAAGTGTTGAGACTGAAGTCAAAGAAAGGAAGTCAAAGACAATGTGCTGTATGATATTCCATTTGTTTGATGTGGTAATCCACCCACAGGGTTCTGTTTGTATCTTGGTAGCTCAGTTTCAAAGACAGTCTTTGCTTGTGGCATTTGAAAAAAAGAATTGTGATAAATGAATATTAAACACATATACAGTGTCTAATTTCCATGCCTGTTAAAAAGGCAATTAAGGTTTTTACCATGCAATCCTATGCCTAGCTACTTTTGTCTGAGCCCATTTATATCAGTGGGTTTAGACGGGTGTAACTCTGCATAGGATTGCATTGTTTAGATTTAGAAAGGATGCTCTGGGGATTGCTCTGGAAGTAGTTTTCAACAGTTCCAGAATCTGTAAAGCAATAACTACACTTTTAAATGTTTTTCCACAAATGCATACTAGCATGATAGCATATTCTAGTGTTAGGGGCAAGACTTCCAACAAAAAAAGCCACGACTTTCAGAAAATGTCACAATCAATTTTTTCACTTAAAAATGTAATTTTATCACTGCTTTCATGTGAGTTAGACTTTGTGTTTACTTCATGATGGTTGCCAAAGTCCTGTGGAAAATATGACCTCTATGAAAGTTTATGAAAGTTTAAAGTCTGGTCTTCCAAATCCTTTGCTGACGCAAGCATCATGGACGGGAACAGGGCTCGTGCCAGAAAAGTAATGGGGGAGTTGCATCCTGATGCAGAGTATGGTCCTCCTTCTCACACACTTCAGTTCTCATTGAACAAGGAGGGAGAGAGACACAAATAAACAGAAAAGTATAAATCTTCCAAAAACATGTTGCAGCAGCTCAGAAAATTATAGTACTATAGTTGGAGTTTACAAGATAAGGATCTACAGAATTACTATAATTCATTTATTGGCCTAATTTTTCAACAAGCTGCTGGCACAGTTAGTGTGATTATAGATGCAGATTGAATAACTGTGTACAAATAAGAAAATATGGTAATTTGCAAATGCAATTAGCCAGTTTGGGTGTGCAATCACAGTAATTGCAGGTGCCTAAATTGTTAAAAAAAATCCAGTCTAAAGTTTTTAGTGGTTCACACCCTTAATAGGATGTGGAATGATTAATTAAACATTAACTGTGGCTCTATTAAAATAGTTAAAGATATAACTAGTGGTAGACCACGTGCTTGAAGGTCCCAGGTTTAGTTCAAGATCACAGATAGCAGAGCTGGGAAAGATCACTGCCTGAGGATCACAGTAGACAAGAAACTGAAGTCAAGACACAACATATAACTAATATATTTAATTCACTGCAAGTGTATTGATGACCACTAGCTTAATCTCTCTCTATAGGCTGTGGTGAATGCTCGTACATTGTTCATGTATGTATACCTGGTTATCAGCAAGAGCCCACACCCTCACTTTCAAAATAAAACTGGAGATATATACCCGGGTAAGTGTGCTGTTAAAATCCCACTTTCAACCAAACTTGTGTTGAATGTAACATAAGAATGACTCAGTGTGGTCTATTATGTATCTAATTCCAAACGAGTCCATAGAGTGTGTGGATCAATGCAAAATGGAGCTGGGGACAGATAAGGGGAGATTTCTCTACAAACCTGAAGGAAGTCTCTCTCTCCCCCCCCCCCCCCCGATTCTTCCCAAAATAAATGACAAGGCACCTATACCTCTAAGAAACAAATGCCCAATGAGCTCTCATTGGCCATTTTGGCAGTTGCTGGACAACCATAACAATATTGCTGAGCCTTCCATGCCTTGGACTCACTTCCCATAACACTCAGCCTGACAGTGATGCCAGGAGCAGCAAGTGTACACTTGGGCTTGTCAGTGGTGTTGGCAGCAGACACCGCATACCTGGGCCTGGCCTGGCCTGGCAGCAGCACCAGCAGCATCCACCATGCCCCTGAACCCAGCCCATCACCATCAGTGTCCATCATATAGCTGGGTGTGGCAATGGCAACTGCAGTGTCTGCTGAACAACTGGGCTTGCCCCAGCACCAGCCATCATACAGCTGTGCCTGGCCTGGGAGGGCAGGAGGGGAAAAAAGAAAAATAGGAAACATTAATAAATGAAGCTAAAGATTGGAAGGAAGACAAAAGAAAGGTGGTCTGTTGGGTGGGAAGAAGATAAAGAAGCAGGAAAGAAGAAGAGGCTATGGGGTCTGCCAGGGAAAGAAAACAGAAAAATAGCGGGGGAGGGGGATACAAAAGAAAAGTCCTTATGGGTCCTCTGCTTGTCAACAGCGTAGAATCATTATCTGAAATTCACACTATCTGAGAGTATGGTCTATTTAACTGGACTATTGAAACCTGTATGGCTTTAAACCCCCAAGTAAGAAGGAATTTAATTAGATTTTGTATTATTCTTCCAGTTAAAATATTTCTGATGGTTTAATTTCTGCTTTTGTTTAAATGTTTTAGTGGGTATTTTTTCTTAATAATGTGATCTTCTCTGAGGATTCATTTGAACTGAAAAGCTCAAGATAAAGACAACAACTTTCTTCCAATGTAGATAATTGCTGCCCTTAATTTCTATGGGAAAAAGTAAAGTCAACACAGAAATGCATTGCCTGCCCCTCCCTCTGAGTCCTTTGAATGTACACGCCTTCTGTCTACCCTTAGCCATCCTAATTGCTGTTTTAAAGTAAAAGTTTCAAGTGCTGTCTTGAATGCAGACACACTGAAAAAATGTAGTGTTCCCTAATATTACTCTCTCTGTCTCGAGATCAGTGAGCAACATAGTACTAAAGATGCTCATATTTTGCCTATTCATACATTATTAATAAACCTGTCAGGCCTTAAAAAAAAAGTTTACACTCTTGTCTTTTGCGTTCTCCAGTACTTTGCTTCTTTAGCAAGCCATTCTTGCTTTCTAGTGGTTTTGTTCACAACACCCTTTCACAGTGGTTTCCAACAGTTTGATGAATGGAGTGTTGGTCAGACCCGTTTTCTTCAAGTGGGTGCATTGAAACTGTTATAGTGTTGGTGGTCTGTAAGCTTTTTATCTGAGGAGAATGCGAACCAGCTGTTAATCAAAATTAGTGACCATCTCTTCTTAAACAACCAGCTCTCGTTTCTGTCAAAGAAGCTCTTTTTCAGAATGGAAGTTGCCTATTTCTCTTTCATTAGTTTTGCTTTCATTCTGTAGTCTGTCATTTAGTCAATACTTGGGAAATGTCTTAAAACTAACAGACATCTGTGAGGTATTTCATGATGTTTTGTTTCTTCAGTAGCAAATGAGGTTTGCTGAATCTGTAGCCTGATCGAAGATAGCTAATACAGAACAAGAACGATGCAGTACAATCCAACCAATCCTACTGATATCAATATTAGAAAGTTAAGCATATACGTAATTCCTTCCCATTGAAACTAATATAAAAGTGCTTAAGTTGGACTGAATTACATCCACAGTTATTGGTAAGGTTGAAGACCTACAATCCATAGACCTCTGAATTGCCATATGTTTCATATTGCTGATGGTATATCTTGCACTATGTCACTGTATTTGAACCTACATCTGTAGTTCAGCTGTCATGGCAAAAGGCTTTTGAACTAGGGTTACCAACCTCCAGGTGGTACCTGGAGATTTCCCGCTACTACAATTGATCCCCAGATGACCAAGAACAGTTCCCCTGGAGAACATGGCTGCTTTGGAAGGTGGACTCAATGGCATTATACCCTGCTGAGGTCCCTCTCCATCCCAAACCCTGCCCCCAGGCCCCACCCCCCAAAATCTCCTAATTTTTCAATTCAGAGCTGGCAACCCTAGGTGTAACATAGATGTAAAGGGTGGGGGGACCATGAGCTGAAAATTCCCCTTTTTAAAATCTTAGCAAGGAAATCATTTGGTGGTCTCAGGTAAGCTACTATCTCTTGGTTCCAGTCCCCATTCTGAAATAATGGATGCAGTAGCTGGTATACTGTAGGAGTTGGATGAAGGAGTTGGATGGTATACTATAGGAGTGCTGGATGAAAACTGGGGAGACTTGGATCCAAATCCCAGTTCAGTCATGAAGTCCACTGTGAGATATTGGGTCAGTCATTCACTTTCAGCATAACCTACTTTCCAAGGTTGTTGTGAGGATAAAGTGAGAGGGGGAACTATACCTATAATTCAGTAGACTGTCATTAGGTGTCTGTTGCTAGTTGTATTATAAAGAGTATGTAGATGTACAGAAAATCCAGTTACGTTGGCTTCTCTGTGGCGTGGCTTGTACGATTGAGTTTTTAAAGCCAAGATTTTAGAAATGCTTTTGTGTGAATGTAATCACTAGGTGTTTACAAGCTTATTGGAGAGCTGTGAAGGGGAATAATTTGTGGTATTGAATAGGGTCACATTTTCCTAGCAGGACAAAGAGGCCCCGTGGCTATCATTTTTGCAGACTCTTCCATGCAGTCCTCCTCTTGGACAGCCAGTACTTTTCACTTTGCAATTATAAACATTTTAATGACAGGCCAAGACCAATTTAAGTAATTATCAGTGCTTGTTTAAGCAGATACCTCAGCTAGGAAGACTGTCATTTTGGGTCTATAAAATTGCCAGAGGAAAATGGCTTTTTTAAAAACGAGAGAGACAATTTTCAGCTGGACAAAGAAGATTCTTTGGTACCTTAGTTAAAAGGGTTTAAATGTTTTAAGAAAAAATGACTAACTTTACTGCCACAAAACAGCAAAGCAATTCAAAATTATTTGCAAATTTGTTTGAGTTAAAATCTTTGTCCAGTGTTATGAATGATAAATTTAAGACCATAAACAGCCCAGTATGGTAATAGATGGATAACATGGTATTTGTTCATGAAATGGTTCTGAATGATGGGTGGGGAATTTAACTCGTGGGGAGTCCAGGGGTGTCTGGGAGGTGAGGACATGGAAGTGGGGGTGTGACATTACTTTCTGGGAAAATTGCTGAGTTTCTGTTGATTCCTATAGAGGACTGGTGTCACCTCTGGATTATTCCTCCAAATGATGTCACACCATCAACCTCATGGCAATTTTTTGGGTTTGTTTTTCTACCATTGCTTGTCCAAGTGGTGGCAGAAAGACATTGCTGCTGGCTGGAGGTCTCTCACCATAGTGGGAGGCTCGGCAACCCTAGTTTATTATGCTGAATGAAACTCTGCTGGTCATGGAACTCTTTGTGGCACAATTACCATGTTGGCAGACTTATTTGTTATCTACTTGCAAGATAAATGTACTTGTGAGGCAGTTGCTTCAGTTCAGTTTATCAGTCTATAGGATCACCTGGGAGAGATGAACTGTTGAATGAGAATCTTTGCTGGGCTGTCTAAAATAAGATTTTGAAATGGTTGGACATGGAACTATTGACACTGGGTTGCATCCAAATGTTTGTGAATGCAGCGAGTTCATGGAAGTGGTGTTCTTCTGCCTTCTCCTTCCCCCAGCAGTTCTTTGTACTCCCTGAGATGGCACTAGTAAGAGTTAGGGAACTGACTGTAATTGGCCCACCTTCCCCTTGAAATCCCCAACTCCTACTGAACTTGTGGATTAAGCTTTTTGAGTGAAGTGGGGGGGGGGGGTTTGATCAATATCAGGCTCATAAGTAGGGGTGGGCACGAACTGGAAAAATGGAGGCTTGTGGAGGCTGGGCTGACCTGATCTGGAGGTAGGCACCAAAGGCATTTAAATGCCTTCTAAGCTCACCCGGGTTGGGCCACAGGCTGGTGGTGGGCTCTGACAGCATTTAAATGCCTTTGGAGCTCAATTCCGGTTGGGCCACCGGACCTGGAAGTAAGCTCTGAAGGTATTTAAATGCCTTCAGAACTCACACAAACCCTCCCATAAACCTCCATGAAAAAACATGGAGGTTCATGTAGTGGATTGTGAGAGACACTTTCTCCCAAACCCCTGGTTCGCGAACCGCAAACTGACCTGATTCATATTTGAACTGGTGTTCATTTATCGGTACATGCCCATCCCTACTCATAAATAGCTTGGTTGCATGCCAGTGGTCAAGTAAAATATGTTGGCTAGTAGTAGTCAATATGAACTTATTTGCCTGGCTGTTTTAAAAGATGGAACCTGCCCTATCAAATGATTGAATGTTAACTTTCCTAAATAATTTTTTAATAGTTAATAACTTTTGCAGGTAAAAACATGATTAAGGTGATTCCTTCTTAGATCAGATGCATAATTAAAAGTTTTCTACTAAAATATAAACCACCAGAAGAAACTTTCTTCAAGGTGCTTTAGCCATTTTGGGCATGACAAATATAAAGGAAGCACAGCTTTTGCTTCAGACTGTTAAGGGGCTGTAGAAGCTTCCTTAGAGCCATTAGGATGTATCTGTTCCATAAGATGTCACTAATTAATGGAGTGATTGTAAACCAGTGCTGTCAATATTTAGGAAATTATATGCTGCAGAATGCTGAAGTGTTCCAACACCTTTTGATGCCTGCAGCAGAGAATCCAAATTATACCCCTCACCAGAGTGGTAAAAATATAGTAACAAACTAAAAAAATGACAAGTTGCTACTCTTTAATAAAATAACATCTTCAGTATGCCACCTCACCCAGACTAATGGCAGGACTAGCCTTAGCAGAATGCTTATATAGGGTGTTTTCTAAGTTCCAAGCAGACAGCATCCAAGAAGATATCAAACAGTTCATTTTAATACAATTTTCACTGAGCCCAATATTGCTTTGAAAGTTTTTTTTTAAATAAAAGAGAAAGAAAACCTGGCCATGTTACTTCATATAGAGATTTATATCATAGGCACAACCCAATCTAGGGCACCACAGACTGCTGGGGAATAGATGGGGAAGAGAAATGTAGCATGCACAGTGGGCAGGTGGGTGGGAAGTGGGAGCTGAAGCCCTCCCTTGCTATTCATCCTGAACTTGATTATCCCTAGCCATTTTATTTCTGGCAAGGTTTGCGTCCCATCATGAAACCCACACAAAGAGAAAACCGATTGAAGGCAAGTGTTCTGAGGGTAGGTGAAGTTCTTAGCTCCCTCCTTTTCCCAGCAGGCCTGCTTTAAACCTCATTTGGCATTTATATTCTGTGTGTATATTTACTAAGATAACTCTGGATAAGGAAGAATAGATTATTCATTTCTCTGAATTCTGCATTTATCATTTCTTTTTCTTGGCATGCACTGATATAAATATTTTGTATTAAAAGGATTCTGTATGATACATCTGTATTGTATTTGTATTAAACAGATTCTGTATGAGACATTAAAGGCAAGCAAACCTTTAAACAAAACAGCTTTCCCCCAGAATTACAGGGTGGAGAGAGAACAACCTGCCTTAAACCAACGCACTGTGAGTGCTTTCCTGCACTCTCCTGGAACAGGCTGGACAGACAATATTTTTAAGAGGATATGATAGAATCATTTTTGCCAGTGGTGGAGCCCTAATTATTCTTGTCATACTACCATTTCTGGTCAGGTGGGTTTTGAAGCACTACAAAAAACCCCCTGCACAATACGATTTGGCCAGAGGTAGGTCATAGTGGAACAGATAAAAATAAGACACTCAGCAGGCAACCAGAGCTCTGTCATACTGCCTTCGACTATCTTTTTAAAAACAGTCAAAACAAAACTGCCATCTGTCTGTAGCCCAAGTCACAGCTTGGGAAAACAGCTGCAAACAGCAGCTTCTCATCCTTACTCAGATCCTTGATCTTTCTTGACTAATATTGTTAACCCTGCCTGACAGTGGCTGTAAAGAGGTATTTCTAAACCTTGCTATCTGAGATCCTTTTTATTGCAGATGCCAAGGACTGAATCTGGAACATTCCGGATGCAAAAACAAAAGCCATGTGCTACCTTTTATCAGGGTCAGTGGAAATGACACAAAAAGGATGCAAAGATTTGAGTTTTCCAGAACTATTCTGTGGGGTCAGGGGTGGATGGGTCAGGAGCTGGGGGCCTGTTGACTACATCCTCTGGAATGCTGTCTCACTTACAGGAAAGGATAGTGCTTCATTCTGTGGAAGACAGGGAGCATTCTGGCTGTTGCTGCAGTGCTTTCGAAGCAAGTCTGCCAAAGAAAGGTAGCCTCTCACTAAGGATTCCTGGCTCTAAGGAGTCAGTTTGGTGTAGTGGTTAAGTGCATGGACTCTCATCTGGGAGAACTGGGTTTGATTCCCCACTCCTCCACTTGCAGCTGCTGGATGACCTTGGGGAAGCCATAGTTCTGTCAGACAGTTCTGGAAAGAGCTCCCTCAGCCCCACCTACCTCGCAGGGTGTCTGTTGTGTGGAGGGGAAGGGAAAGGAGTTTGTGAGCCACCCCAAGACTCTGAGTGAAGGGTGGGGTATATAAATCCAATCTCCTCCTCCTCCTCCTCCTCTTCCTCTTCTTCTTCCACCATGTTAATATTTTAAAGTCCTTGGGCCCATGGTAGCTTTATTCAATGCTCAAAGTCAAAGCCTTCATCCATAAATTACTCTTTTACTGAAATTCTCATCCTTTATCCCCAGCAATTATATTTTCTTGTAATAACTTTTCCTGATTCCTTTCTAGCTCTGAGTAGTCTCACTGCCACTGTGCACTCTCCCCCCCCCCCCCCCCCCCCGTTCTGGAAATGCTATTGCTCCTAGCTCAAACACTTCCACTTCTGGAGGTTCCAAAAAACTGAGCGGAGATCACCAAGGTCACACTGTAATATATTGGCAGAATCAGAAGAGGCTGCCAGAGATACAACTTCTTGTCCTTTCTACTCCTGTCATCTCTGCCTGTTGGCTCACTGTGACAGCTGCAGTTGCTCGAGGGAGATGGGCAAGAGCAGTACTAAAATTCTACATGCAGTGAGGCTAAGATATAGGAGAAATATGTGACAGGCATCTTTGTACAACCCAGAAAGATAGTAAAATATATTGACATTGACTATAGTTGGACTGATAGTATGATTGGACTGTATGTACAACATATATGGATAAAGAAATGGGAATGGGACTTCCGGCAAGACTTGCGACCATGGCGGACGCGCTCCTCCGCATCTGCGGGGAGCGCGATCCGTACCCGGCGGGAAGAAGGGGCTTCGGACTGGTGCCGAGCCCCCAGAGACCCTAGTGAAGGGGCTCTGCCTGGGGTGGCACGAAGGGGATCTCTCCCTACGGTGGCGATCGAGGGATCGAGGTCCCCTTTCATCACCCCCATAGGTTCTCCCGTCCGTGGGAGCCGTATGGCTAAAAGCGCAAAACCGAGAAGCAGCAGAGAGTGCGAAGCTTTGAAGCTGGAACTTATAGTTACGCACGGAGAAAACGTGAGTCTGAAGTAAAAATAAACAGAACACAGCGGGAAAGGTGGAGCAAACCCCCCCCCCCCCGAGACTGGCGTACTTACGGGACTCTTTACGTGGCGTTACTGCATGAAAAAACGTACGTTCGGCTTGCTAGATGGCGGCATCGCTCTTTAGAGGATATGAACTTTAAAAAGATATAAGCGCAGTCGTAGAATTTGCTTCTTTCGTCCATCTTATCTAACTATCAACAAAGAAGCGCAGCCTCAACAATGGCGGGGAAACCGAAACCTTCCCCCAAACTAGGAAGTACAGCTCCAAGTTCAAAGGTTGATACCACAGAGATGAGCACTGTGTTCTCCTCGTTATTGCGACCTCTAGTGGACCAAATGACAGCTCTCAACGTCAAGATGGACAAGATGCAGCTGGACCTGAAGGAGTCGAATAAAACTACAGAGAAGCTGCAGCGAGAACTTCTGGAAGTTAAGACTTCAGTAAAAAATCATGATTCAAGGCTACAAAAAGCAGAGAAAGAAAAGGCCTTCCACTGTGATCAGCTTTTGAAACTACAGATGGAAAGATCGAATTTTTTCCTAAGACTTCAGAATGTACCAGAGGATAAAGGAGAAGACCTTAAAAATCTGTTAAGTGAAGCGCTTGAACCAGTGACGGGCTTAAAAGCAGCGGAAATAAAAAGCGATATGGATATGGTTTACAGAACCTATCCAGACTATACTAAAAAGAAAAGCCTGCCTGGTGAGATTCAGATAAGGTTCTCCAAAAAGTCAACAAGAGATGTGGTGCTTAGGACCACAAATAAAGCGGTTCTGAAGATCAAAGGAAAAGAAATTAAAGTGATGAAAGATATCCCATTTGAAATAAGGAAAAGAAG
This sequence comes from Lepidodactylus listeri, assembly GCA_029233225.1. Taxonomy (NCBI): domain Eukaryota; kingdom Metazoa; phylum Chordata; class Lepidosauria; order Squamata; family Gekkonidae; genus Lepidodactylus; species Lepidodactylus listeri. The sequence goes on from JARCFY010000001.1 coordinate 78,390,054, forward strand.
GAAAGCCTATGGAAAACTGACATCTTGGCTTCAGTCTGAATCTATTATCTACAGATGGAATGTTCCAGAAGGACTGAGCTTCAGCATCAAAGACAAAAAATATAAGATTGACTCTGTTCAACAGGCAAAAAGTTTTTTTGGAAAAAAGCAAAGAAAAGAGAAAAGAGAGAGACTCAGATGGTTCGCTGGCATCGCAAGAAAGTATGTATGGATTTGATAGCTCAAAGAGCGAAGAGGAAATTTCTGACTTGGAAAAAGGAGCAGCAGCTCCAAAGGTACAAGAAGAGACTGTTAAGACAAGAAGAGGACGAAAGAAGAAATAAGGGTTGAAATGTTTTTTGAAATCGCACTTATATATTATATATAATTTGTATAATTAAGCATTTCTTCAAAAGAACATGTCTGTCAAACAGCTTTTTTATTTTTCATATATCATCAGTAACAATTTTAATTGAATATTAACCAAGGTTTAAAATGCTTCATATGTATTAATGGTAAGGTAATATTAAGCAAATGTTAAAGCACACTCTGTATAAGGTAAATATAGCTTAGAAAAGTAGCGATGTAGTAGTAGAAATAGATAAAATCAATAAAAAATATTAAAAAAAAGAAAAAAAAGAAATGGGAATGGAGTATACAGCTGAAGAGTGCCAGTGAATTTAATGAGTTCCAGCAGAATAGCTATGCTGCAGCAAAATGACATCTAAGAAGGGTATTACTCTCTTAAGGATTGCACTATAAGTTTCATATGGTTGGTGTTTTAAATAACAGCACTTTTATTGAGGTATACACTCTTGTTGACTAGAGCTCACTTTGTCAGATGCCTGAAATGCTTATCCTCAGCTGAGTGCAATAGACACATGAGTCGGGGGGGGGGGGAGTTTTTAAGCTGTGAATTTTAAGTCATCCTTTGATACATACTAAGAAAAAAACCCTCTGATCTGGAAATCATTTGTTTTCCCTCTTCTGGTATATCAATATATCTAGTTGTCCATGTGGCCCCATATCAAGATAGTTAAATCCAAAGACTAGAGTCATGAACAGATAAGACAGACTTCCGGATTTGCAGAAAATTCTGAACTCTTAGGAAAAAATTGGGTTAAACAAACCCCAAATAATAGAAACAGTGCCTGTAGCTTTAAGAAATGAATGCTATCTAGGGAAGGAGTGGCCAAACTTGTTCAATGTAAGAGCCACATAGAATAAACATCAGATGTTGGAGAACTGCAAGACATGAACAAAGATTACACATGTTATTATTGAAAAATATGCAAATTTGCTTTTTATTAACATTTAATAAGACTGCCAAAAATAAAAACAAAAGGGGTAAAAATAGATACTGATACTGATATTTATTTGTCCAGTGATATTTATAGGCAGGCAGGGGGGGTGGGGTTGAGAATGCATTTAAAGTTAAAGTTGCTTTCTTTCTCTGTCCCCCCCCCCACTTGAGGCCTACTGGCTGGGGAAGGGAAGACCGATAGGGAAGGGGAGGCATGTCTCCCCTTTGCTTGCCTAGCCCCCCTGCCGGGAGCCACACAATATGTGTGAAGGAGCTGCGTGTGGCTCCCGAGCCACAGTTTGGCCACCCCGGATCTCAGGTTTCCAGTCCCCAGTTCCCAGCAGGGATTCCTCTGCTTTTGGGAGCTCCAATCCACCACAGCCAGCTGGGCAACATCCCAGATGCGATGGCATCACCTCAAGTGATGTCATCGTATCAGGGGGGACAGTCTAGTTTTTTGGCAAACTCTATGGTTTTGAAGGCAAAAAACCATAGAGTTTTGCCCCAAAACTACAGCATCACCCCCCCAATGGCCCCAACACTATGACATCACTTCCAGGTGATGTTATCATGGGGCACATGCTTTGCATGCATGCAAGAAGGTCCCGGAGCAGAGCTTGGATTCCCCCTGCTGGCAGCCAGGCAGTACTTGGCAACCCTAATACTGTCTCAGTGGCTGTTGGGGTCATTGCTAGGCCCTTACAACAGTATTGCTACTTCAGACTACTTGCTAACACCTGACTTCCATGACTCACCCTAGCCCAGCTGCTTGCCACTGTTCAGTAGCAGTCACACCATGAAATCCAGTGTAGTATAGTGTTTAGAGTTTCAGAACAGGGCCTGCCATAGTGCTCGCTGGGTGACCTTGGGCCAGTAACACACAAGTTAACCTACCTCACACCTAGATTTGAGTCTAGGGTTGCTAGGTCCTCTCTGGCCATCGGCAGAGGATAGAGGGGTAGGGTTGCCAGATCCAGGTTGGGAAACTCCAGGAGATTTGGGAGCAGAGCCTGGGGAGGACCGGGATCTCAGTGGGGTACAATGCCACAGAGTCCTCTTTCCAAAGCCTCCATTTTCTCCAAGAGAACTGATCACTTAAGTCTGGAGATGAGCTGTGATTCTGGGGGATCCCCAGGCCCCATCTGGAGGCTGGCATCCCTATGTGAGTCCAGTAGCACCTTAGAGACCAACAAGATTTTTGGGATATGAGCTTCCAAGAGCCAAAGCTCCCTGAAAATCTTTTGGTCTCCAAGGTAAACTCCAGTCTAGCTGTTCTCATGCAGACCAACATGGCTCTCCTCTGAAACTACCTCACAGAGTTGTTATTATGAGGATAAAACATAGGAGAGGAGAAGGATGTAGGCTGCTTTTAGAAGAAGAGATTGAATTTATACCCCACCCTTCACTACCTGAAGGAGTCTCAGAGCGGCTTACAATCTCCTTTCCCTTCCCCTCCCCACAACAGACACCCTGTGAGGTAGGTGGGGCTGAGAGAGCTCTGACAGAAACTGCTCTTTTTCAAGAACAGCTGTGCCAGAGCTATGGCTTGCCCAAAGTCATCCAGCAGGTGCAAGTGGAGGAATGGTGAATCAAACCCGGTTCTCCCAGATTAGAGTCCGCACACTTAACCACTACACGAAACTGGCTTTTAGTCCCAGTTGTGGAGAAAGGTGGGATATAAATGAATAATAAATATAGCTGAAGATAAAAGGACGGATAAAATGTTGATTAGGAAACAGAAAAGGTGAGGAAAGGGTTACATGAGAAAGTGAGAAGCCTCTTGCAAGTGCTTGCTGGTTCCCTACTGTGCAACTTGGCCTGGCCTGGCCCAGCCCAGCCCAGCCAAGCCCAGCAGCTGGAACCAGCCAGTTTTCCTAGGGACAGGCTGTCCTAGGGAGGGAAAGAAAGAAAGCAAAAGACAGGGAGGCAGATAAAGGTAGGTTGGCTGGTGGATGGGAAAGAGAGAAGGGAAGAAGCTACAGGGACTTGGGGGGAAAGGAAAGATTGCAGTAGCCTGGTAGGAGAAAATGAGTTACCCTCTGCAAGTCTTTGAGAGAGACTTAACTGGGCCAGTCCCAGCAGCAGCCACTGGGAAAATTGCTGTTATGAAACTTGCACAGCTCACCCAGGTGTGATGATGGTTATTGAACAACCTGATGCTACACTACTCATCTGGGCCCAGTGGCAGCCTCTGCACAACTTGCATGACTTGCCCAGGCCCAGCAGTGGCCATTGCAGCCAAAACTCAACTGAGTGACTTGCTGGTGCATGACTTCTACAGCTTTGCCAGACTTTTCCTATAAAGAAGCTGCCAGGTGAAGGGAAGGAGGGAAAGCTGAGAGCCAGTGTGGTGTGGAGGTTGGAGTGTCTGACTAGGATCTGGGAATGCCAGATTCAAAGCCCCCCACTGCCATGGGAACTTGCTGGGTGACCTTGGGCTACTCATTCATCCTACCACTGGGTTGATTTGAGAATAAAATGGTAGAGAGGAGAATGATATAAGCTGCTTTGGAGAGAACAGTGAGGTATGAAGGAAGTAATACAGGTGAAGATTTGGGGGGGGCAGATAAGAGAAAGGTTGGTTGTTGAGGTGGAAGGAGAGATGGAAGCAAGGAAAGGGGAGAGAATATAGGGGCTGCCAAGAAACGAGAAATGGGAAAGAGTGTGGGGAAGAGAATAGAGGGGGAAGACTCTGCAAGGTCTTGTGGGTTTCCTGCTTGTTCCTTCATGTTTTATACTCTGCTATTATGGTTGGTGTGTGTGTCAGCTTGCTGATGATGTATAAGGGCTTTTTAACAAACGAAAAAGGCAGACACCTATTACTGCGGATTAATCTTTTGCTTATGTCTTTCAAAAGTAAGTTATATGGTTACTTCTGTTACAGGATAGTGAGTAACTCTTAAACGGATGCTTTGATCTCCGAACATAACCAGGAAGCTTGTTTCAAATATAATTATGTTTAGGCTTTGGGTGGATTAGGTTTTTTTTTAACCATTTGCTTACTGATACCTCATTACATTTACATTCTAGTAACCCTTAATGGTTTATGATACAGTTGCCCTCCAAGTATAGCCTCCCATCTCTAAAAAGCAATGAGAAATGTATTTATTCCCTGCCTTTCTCCCTAATATAAACCTAAAGCGGCTTGCATTGTCCTCTCCTCCGTTTATCTTCGCAACAACCCTGTGATGTAACTTATGCTAAGAATGTGGCTATAATACTGGCTCAAGGTCACCCAGCAAACTTCCACAACAGAGTAGGAATTCGAACCTGTGTCTCCTGGATCCTAATCTAACCACTGCAACACACTTGGGGGTATCAGTAAAGGCCAAAGTCACAGCACAGTAAACAGCAGTCATCAACAAGTATGTAGTATTTTCACCTGAGGGATAAAAACCTCCTATTCTTTGCAGCTCACAAGGTAAGCAAGTATTGTTTCCCCCCATATTACAACTGGTACAACAGTGTTGTCCTAAGTAGAGTTACACCCTTCTAAGCCCATTGGCTTCAATGGATGGCCAGCCATCAAGCAGTACAGTTGCCTCCTATTCGGAATGACTCTGAAGCAGTCATTACGGCAGGCCTACTATGTCTTGGATTCTAAGCACTGCGTGTATGATTTCACCATTTCTCAAGATTTTAAGACATGTCCCTCTGTGCTGAAAATATATAGCAGCACATTTATCACAAGTGTTATGGTACTTTTATTTACACAACAGATCTCACTTTTTAATACTGTTCAGCATTTAAAATTTAATCACTATTCCTGTTTGTAGAAATTAGCATTTTCCTACGATTTTTTTGTTTCAAGCCTCAGAGGTGCCTGTGAAATGCCCTCTGCTCATGGATAGCGCCCCCGTCCCATATGTGTGTTCAAGGTTATGTTTTCTTATATTACAATGGAAGCAATTCTAAACAAAGTATTTCATAATATTTAATAAAAACTGAGGTGTATCATTCATTGTGAGACAAAATAGTAAATTATGTGAAGTGAGGAAAATAGTTGTACTTGTTTTATGTTGAACAAATCTGGAGTTTGCTGATGATGATGGGTAAATTCAGCATTGTTTAGTTTATGCTGCCTTTCTGTTCAGTGAACACCTAAGGTGGGTCACGTTCAATAAAACTTTAGAGTACAATAGTTTAAAAAAAACATTAAATACACAAGAATATCAAAACTTCAGGTATGATAATCAGATTTATTCAAAGGCTTTCCATAGGGTTGCCAGCCTCCAGGTGGGGCCTGGGGATCTCCCAGTTTTACAAGTGATCTCCCACTGACAGAGATCAACTCCCCTTAAGAAAATGGCTGCTTTGAAGGGTGGACTCTATGGCATGTAACCATGCTGAAGCCCCTCCCCTCCCCAAACCCCACCCTCTCCTGGATCTACCCCCAAAGTCTCCAGGTATTTTCCAACCCAGACCTGGCAACCCTAGCTTTCCAGAATGGGTTTACATTTAAGTTATACCTGAAGCCCTGCAAAACTGGCTAATTAAACTTCCTGGTGGGAGGAGTTTTTCCAGGGGGGGCTTTGAGAATTACCTCCAATAAGTGCCTGCTAATTACATTTTAGATAATACAATTTTCCCATTCTCTTGGATGATCTCAGAACCTAGGTAGGCTCCTATTGGTAACTTAGGGCTTCAGAGGTCCAAAAAAGCCCATTGAGTTGAGCCCAGAAACAAACAGAAAGCCAGCGTACTAGACAGAGGGCTGATTTTACATGTTCATTGCAGTGGAACCCTGTTTCTATTCTACCTACTATGGTCTTGTACCAGTTGAAGTTTTCAAATTGTCTTCATAGGTAATTCCATGTAAAGCATGAACAGAATTCTGATCTGGCTGTAACCAAGGACTATATGATTGTTAGCAGGGTCCACTTTCTGTCAGGAATTTAGGCTGCTGAAAGAGACTCCTGGGCACCTCTTCCACCTGTTTATGCAGAGTCAATGAGGAGTCCAGGAGGGTACCCCTAGGGTTCTTTGACTATCTGCAGGAATTGAAGAGGGACTCAGCAAGCTACGGTAGGAGTGGAGAGTTGGGGAAGACTCATTCTACCAGCTTAATTCTATTGGAATTAGTTGGGGTCCAGCCCACTGGCTTAACTGTACTTGTTATAATTTTTTATTTTTGGTGTCCTGTGAACTGTACCAATTGGATGCTGGGATGTATAAATAAATAAGTAAAGTAAAGTATAAGTAAATAAATTGAAAGATATTATGCAGTGTCATTTCAACGGAGCCAATCTAGACATTCCTTTATAAATAATCAAGTACTAAGTAATCAAATACTCAGATCAAGTGTGAACCTTTAAGTATGAAATGGCCCTAAGTTCCATTGAGATCAGCGGGACTTAAGCACTGAATGGTGCACATATGTTCCATAGACTTTGATGATGGTCACAGATCAGCCTTATGCATGTCCACCCAGAAGGAGGTAGGACTCATTCCTTGTGCATCATTGTGCGTAGGATTACTTTCCCCATACTTAGGAGGACTGCAGTCTGTGTTAGGTCTTAGTTGCATTGGATTGCACCCAATCCATATTCTGTTTTATCCCCTTGTCCCAGGAATGCAGGAGTTGGTTTCTTTTGATTTCTCTTCCAGCATTCATTAGGTTTCTTAATTACTGAAACAGCACTGTTTCCACATTGCTTCATCGACCATTACTTTGAATGGGGGAGTTTTTGTAAATGAGCACAAACTGTGGGAGGGATGGGAGTTAGGAAAGGGAGTAGTACTGTTTCTGCTGTAGAGTGTTACTATTTCTCCTTCTTGGAACCCTTCCTGATGGAATATTCTATGACTGGTCCAAAAAGATTAATCTAAGACTGAAGACAATATGATCTCACTAGTGGTTATAAAGACCATGATGGGCCCCCTCAACAACCTTCTTTCATCAAAGCCCAACTGTGTCATCCTTTTTACTATAACACATTGTTTAGATCCCACATCTGTGGGATCCTGGGAAGCTTTGCCTAGTTCCCTGCCTCTTTAATGATGATCCTTTTCCAGGATTGAAACCACATTTTTACATGTGTCAAAATCAGTTCAGCAGTTAGAAAGAAATCACAATATAGATTGGATCATATTTCCTAAGTAGATGTCACCAGCTAATTCCTTAGTTATGCCATTTAGCTACACAGGATTATGGGTGTGTTTACCATTAAGCGGTTACATATGGGTCTTATTAGTTTGCACACTTTGGCATGACTTTTGACAAATATCTTGTCAAACAGGTTAACATTTCAGAATGACTCTCAGCCAATGAACTCTGGGGACCTATTACTTACAAAAACCAGCCTTCGGTCATGGAGGAATTCTGAAGCACACTGTACTGTCTGAGATCTTTAGAGGATTTTTTAAAAAGGCGATTATAAAGTTTTCTCTGCTATCTTTACAGGAATTGGGGAAGGAATACAAAAAAAGGATTGGGAAGGTCTGAAACAGAAAGGTAGTGAATTAATAGATGAAAAGAATCCAGCACTACGCTGCTCAATCATCCTTCCTTAGAAAGCATAGTTTTATCTCTCCTCGGCATCATTCTCCCCCTTCATCTGGAGTGGACTCATTCTTTTTAGCATTTTAATTAGGGAAGGATTTCAAGAGCCTGTGCATAGGGTGCTTTGATCTCTGCTCAGTGTGCTCACTTGTGGTGTTTCTTTTCCCTGTTTGGCTTGCTGTTTTTGGTTGCACTTATGCAAGTGCCCTGGTTGAAATTACATATCCTGGCCAGTGCAAAACATTTTTTCCCCTATCTCTGCCGGACGTTTTCTGTGTTACTTAAAAACCTCGGATAGGAACACAAATGGAGAATTCAGTCAGTACCAGTGTTCCCTCTAAGGTGAGTTAGTGTGAGCTAGCTCACTGTTTTTTGGCCTCCGGCTCACACATTTTTGTCTTAGCTCAGGAAGGATGGCTCCAGAGCAGACTAACTTATGCAGTAGCCAAATCTCTTGCTCACAGCTTTAATGCCAGTAGCTCACAAAGGAGAATTTTTGCTCACAAGACTCCACAGCTTAGAGGGAACGTTGGTCAGTACCTATATTCGAACCCCTGGTCATAGCCAAGATGACAATGATGAACTCTACAGAGATAAGACAGAAACCGATAAGACAAAGGGAGAGAGCTTGGGAAGAACCAGAGCTCCTGCATAGGAGCCTGAAGGGGGGGAAAGGGCATAAGAACATAAGAAGAGCCCTGAGGGATCAGACCAGTGGTCCATCTGGTCCAGCATCCTGTTTCACACAGTGGCCAACCAGTTCTTCTGGAAGTCCAACAGCAGGGCATAGAAGCCAAGGCCTTTTCCTGATGTTGCCTCCTGGCTCTGGGATTCAGAAGCTGATTGCCTCTAAATGTGGAAGTTCCCTTTAGTCACCATGGCTAGTAGCTACTGATAGACCTAGCCTCCATGTACCTGTCTAATCACCTTTTAAAGCCATCTGTGCCTGTGGCCATGACTACATCTTCTGGCAGCGAATTCCACATTCTAATCACTCACTGTGCAAAGAAGTATTTCCTCTTGTTGATCCTGAATCTACTGCCCATCAGCTTCATTGGATGCCCTCAAATTCTAGGGTTTTTTTGTGGGGTGGGGGAGTTCTCTTTGTGAACTCACTCCACCCCATGCATAATTTTATAAACTTCTATTATCCTCCCCCCATCTCTTTCTAAACTGAAAAATCCCAGACTCTTCATAGGGAAGGTGCTCCAACCCACTAATCATCTTGGTCGCCCTCTTCTAAACTTTTTCCCACTCTGCAATGTCCTTTTTGAGATAGGGTGACCAGAACTGTCACAGTATTTCAAATGAGGCAGTACCATTGATCTGTACAGGGGCATTATAATATTGGCCGTTTTATTTTCAATTGCTTTCCTAATAATCCTTGACACAGTGTTTGCTTTTTTCACCATTGCAGCACAATGGGTTGACACTTTCACTGAGCTATCCAGTATGACCCCAAGATTGTTTTCCCTCTCAGTTATTTTACTGCCAACCAAGAAGGTTGAATAATGAGAATATGTCCAAACTGACCAACAAACACTTCCATGAATTTCATCACCCTTTTACTTTGACATCCTTTTTGTTTTTCTGGAGCATTAGTTGTTGTGGAACATGCCATTGAAGAAAAGAACACCCCACTAACAGTAAAAACTTCCCCTTTTCCAGTTTGTAAACATTTCCTGGATTATTGCTGTGTGGGTTGAAAGTGATTCCAGGCTCTTGCCTCCTTTTTGTTCCAAGATGATTCACTAGATCACAGGAAAGTCCCAGGCTGCTTTCCAAGAAGAATTCTAACATGCACACGAGCCATGCTCCCTCCCCCACTGGTCAATAATGGATTACTTATTATGTTTTGACTTCATCACATAGTGAACTTAGAAAACGTATGCCAGTAGCATGCAGGAAGTTATTTACACAACTAGTCTGACGGTATTTTAAACAGTTCATTACAGTAGTATATTCTGAAACCGCATCATCCCCCTTTTATTGCTTTTACAGCTATATAATAAAGTATTGTGGTTATGCAATTAGCAGGAATTGCACACAGATGAAACATTTCTCAGCCAGCCACATCTCTGGCACATTCTACAGTGATTGGCTTGGGAGTCATACAGTATGCAAATCCCTATGCTGTGTACACATTTGAGCTCTGCTACTCATCACTCTCTGCAAAGATAGCTATAATGAAGCTGCAGCATTCCCCCGTGTGTGTGTGTGTGTGTGTGTGTGTGTGTGTGGGGAGAGGTATGATGTTTGCTTGTGTTGCCAATTCTCACAGCCTTGCGGGGTGGAGGCAGGCATGATCTGAAGGCACGTGTTACAGCAGACCTGAGGCTAAGCATGGATCTTGTCTGGGCCTGGAAAGGAGACTACATAGCTCAGACTGTAAGTTTGAGGCTCCATGGAGGCCTGTGGCATGTAGAAAATACTAAAAGGAACAAAAAGGTTTGCTTGCCTGCCTGTATTTGATAGGATAGCTTCAGAGGTGGTTCTGGCAGGCTGAGGAAACACTACAATTTTAGGCAGGTTTACTCAGAAGTAAGTCCCACTATAATTAGTGGGGCTTACTGCCATCTAACTGTGCGCATTGCCAGTGTTTCTCTGCAAGGCTGCTGAGATGGCCACATGTTTCCTTAGGGCCAAATGACATGTTATGCAGAAGCCCATGCTTCCCAACATTCCTTAAGGCATCAAAACCACCATGCCCCTCTTCAAATTGGACTGAGCATCATTTCTCATCAAAATCACCCCTACAAAGAGCCATCATGGTCAGAGTATCAGACTAGGATGTGGGATGTGGGAGATTCAAATCCCCCCCCACCATGGAAACTCACTGACCTTTGGCCAGTCACATACCATCAGCTCAACCCACCACATAGGGCTGTTGTGAGGATAAAATGGAGGAGAGTAGAATGATGTAAGCCACTCTGGATTCCCACTGGGGGGAAAATGAGGTATAAGTGAAGTAAATAAGCAATGTTCCTATTAGGTTGTGGTCACACACACTAAATAATCCACTTTCAATCCACTCTCAGTCCACTTTCCAACTGGATTTTGCCAGTTCACACAGTAAAATCCAGTTGGAAAATGCACTGAAGATGGATTGAAAGTGGATTATTTTGTGTGTGTGACCGCAGCCTTAGACATGATGGGATAATGGCAGATGCTTGTATTGTACCTGTCTTTTCTTCCCAGCTGTGACTAATATCAGTTTGAGGGGAGGGGGTTTGAAATGGCATAGGGAAAATGTTCTTCTCCAGCAGAACAGTCCAATGCAGTTGGGGGCTCTCTGGGACTGTTTGGAAATTTTTAAAAAACTAAACACTGGGTGACTGGATCTCCTGTGCAACATGTGCTTCACCCCTGGAGGATGTAAGCTTCTGGAAATGATACCTACAGAACTCTTAAAGCTTGCTTTTTTATTGAGAGTTCCAAGGATGATTGGCAAAGGATGAAACATGTTGCAATTACATATCACATGGGCTGGCAGACATGAGCCAGAGGTAGAAGAACAAAGAAAGGATCAGGAACCAAAAACATCAGTGTGGTAACATGGCAACAAGATTTGTGTAACAATTTACTATTCCCCTTCCCGCCTCAGGCATTTCACCAATTGCATCAAAATTCTCTAGATTCTGCAGATATTTTCACAGATTACAACTCTTTAGACTCACAGGTTTAGGTAAAATCTGATGGCAACTTGTGTGAACCACTCACCCTAAAAAACTTTCAAAATTCTTTTCACTTTCCTGAATTTCTACAACTGTTTGACCTAAGCAGGAGCCATCAGATTTGCTACTTGTTTCACAGTAAGAGAAATTTGGGGGAATTCTAGAAGATTCCTTTTACCTTCTGGGAGGTCTTCACAGTGCCCACCATCAGCTCTGACTGGTGTTTCAGTATGCAGGGTTTACTTCACTCACTTGAAGAGCCACTATAAATGTGGGGTGGGAGATTGCTAGACCTATTCCAGCTACCTCCTCGCTAGAGCTATTCCATCTACTTCAGAAAGCCAAGTGGGGACAGAGAAGCCCAGATTTTGGTCTAATTCCCCACCACCTACCCTGCCTCTCACATACCTGACACCTTTGAGGAAGGAGGCAAACGGCTTTGCTTGTATTCTTCACAACAGGAAGGGCCGTCCTGCTACTGAAAGGGGAGCACCAAAGAGTGCTCAAGTATTCCTTCCACTCACATTGCAAAGGGTAGCCTTCTACTATGCACAGCAGAGATTACAGTTCTACGCTCCTAAATATATAAGAACAGTCTAAGTACATGTATACAGTGCCACAGAGGAGGCAAGAGATCGGTGACTGGAGAAGATCTCTGTATATGGAGGGATCCCTGACTGAACATCTAAGATTTCGCCTTCTGTAAAGGTGGCCTTGGGAAATGTGATTTTGCAAGGGCCTAACCATTCACATTTAAAGTAATAAGGGTATTGGGGGGGGGGGGTGTTGTTTTTTGTTTTCACAAAAGCAAAGTGTGGGGGGAAGAGAGGCAAATCCTGCCCACTGAGTGCTTGGTTGTTTGAAGCATTTCTCCCCCTCCTGGCCTGTTGCAAGTGAGGATTTTAATTACTTCTAAAACAGGAATACTTTCTCCTAGTGAAGAAGTGAGGATCCGTTGGCTGAAGGATAGAGCCCTTAAGGATTTCATCCAAATTGGTTGGAGACAAAAAAGTTACAGCGCAAATGTGTTTCCCATTGAAACCAGTGTAAAATGTCAGCCAAATTCAACAACAATTCCAAACACTTGCCATAATACTATTAGAGAATCTGGACAAAGTGTTCGACAAAAAATATGAGCTGAATTCAAAGAAAATGTCTATGTGCATTCTGAATGAATCTACTTAAAGCCTGCTGGATTCGGGTTCTGAAGGGCTGACTATTGAATAGAGGGACCTTCCTCTGCCTAACTTGTTGCCTGTGACTTCTCTTGCAATGTGCCTTTTTCTTTGTTTTTGTGTTTCATCTGCCTATTAGGAAAATTGGGGAAAGAGAAGCTAGACTATCAGATGGGAATGCTGGGGTAGGAATCTGCTAAGCAGCAATCATAGCGGGTGTGTTTGGGGTAGAGAGTCTCTGTTTCAAGAGTTCATAACTCTAGTGAATTCTAATTATCTATTTCTATTTTAAAAGATCATGTTCTTGGTACTCATGGTAGAATTATTTCAGCGTATGAGCAATTTCTTCTACATTCCTGTTTGGAGCAGGGGTGAACTAGGTGGAGCTTCTTGTGTCAGTGATGGAATTTGTTAACTAGGAATAGGTGCTAGTCCCCTGACATCTATTTCTATAGAAATACCATTTCCCCCTCATTCTCCATGAGGTTTCTCACCTCTTCTCCAGTTAATAAAATGGCAACAAAGAAATTATAATAAAATAGACTTGGGCCATGAGAGATGGTGTGGTGTAGCGCCAGACTACAGCTGGTGGTCTCTGGGTTCAAATCCCCATGCAGTGGATGACTTTGGACAGTCACCTTCTCAGTAAATTCATGTTACAAGAGTGTTGTAAGGGATAAACTGGATGAGTGGGAGGGCCATGCCCTGAGCTGAGCACCTTGGAAGAACAGTAGATTAAAAATCAGATTGACAGATATCCTGACCCCCAAGGAAAGAAATCACTCAACTGATCGTGCACATTTTATGAATTCATCTAATTTGTTGTTACCATCAAATCTAGTTACTGTGTATAGAATTTGGGAAATTTCAGCTTAACTGTCATAAGAGTTGCCTTCGGGTTCTCCCCGTTGCTATAGTTCTTGCAATAGTACCCATATATACACTCCAGTCAGGAATGTTTCCTGTGGAAGCACCACAGAAATGGCAGGCAGCTATACAGTGCCATAGCACAACACCCAGCCAGTATGCAGAAAAGAGTCCTAGTGGATTCTGTCTTGTGAGGGCCTGGAGTTTATTTTTAATAATTACCAAGTATTTTGTGTACACTGGGCACCCCTTCATGGCTTCCAGCAAATGTCTTAGGTTGTTTCCCTCCTGTTTTTCTCATATGGCACTGGGAACTTTGTATCAGCTTTGTAAGTACTCCCTGAAACTACAGTAAATAACAAGTGAGGCCAGCATCACTGCTGTGCTATAGGTGGCTGCGTAACGTCATTTTAAAGTAGAGATCTGCTTATATGTGCACCTTACCACACGATTCTATTACAGCAAGGTTGGCTCTTTCTTCTGCTATGATGAAGAGACAGTAGAGTCAAGAAGTTTTTGAAGTCTTAAAGGGTGTTCTATCTGATCAGAATGCTTCCTGTTTATTTCTGGGATTAGCTGTTTATTAATTTGATAATGCCTTTGACCTTGGGTTAGGGCATATTCAGCACAGATTGTACTTGGGCTTGCTCTGTTCCTTCACTAAGGATGTGATCAAACTTTCACTATAACTTATAGAAAATCCATTTAGCAGAGATAACACTTCCTGAACTCCAACCAGTGATTTTGTGTATATGTACAAGAACTGATCCAAAGTCTGAAGTAAACTGAGAACAATCCAGGTAAAATCAAGGGTTAGTCTCTCCTCTCTATTTATGTTGCAGATAACAGGGTATTTGTATAAATAAAGAAACTGGGTGGGAACCCAACATAGCAAGGGACCACAGCTAAAACTGTCTGTAATTCTTTATCTTTGTTATCTGAGAGTTGTAATCCTAAATACCTCTGAACCCTTGGCTATGTAATCAGATCTTGCCCACTTATTCTTTCACTGAGCATGTGCTTAAAAATATCAATTTCAAGACTGTATTATGGGTGCTATGATCTCTTCAAAACTCTGGGGAGGGGTTGACCTAAGCAAGAGAAGATCTATTGCCCCTGGCCATGCATTTTACCTATGTGAATTTGCTCAGTGCTGACTCAGGCAGCTGGGGAACAGAAGCTGAGAGTAGGGAGAAGAATGAGGTGGCTGAGGGATCCTGTGAGCTGCCCGTCTGAGGCTCCTCGTTCTGTATATTAATTAGAGTAGGTTTTTGACTTCTCCGTGAGGGATAGGTAGCAAATCTCATTATATTGTCCTTTTGCCTACTGCAGTATCATGGTATAAATCACTGAGTGGGCATCCAGTATTTTTGTTCTTCTGTTCCCTTCCCCTCCCCATCCTGTTCTGATACTCATTTTAATTCCAGTCATAGTTTGGGGCATGCATGAAAAAACACATAGTAAAAGTATAAAAAACACCATGTTTTGTAAGCCAACGCACTGCATGTGGACTTTGCCCTTTAAAATTGTTATTGAAGTCTGCTCCAAGAACTGGAACTGTGTAACTAGAGAACTTTAAATGTAAAAACGACTACTTAGAATCGGTGAGCCATTCCAATTGAGGACAAAACACAATTTCATTACCAAAATGCTGCTGACTGTATTTTGGCCTACGGTGTGGTATGTTTTCAGCTTGACTCTGATCAGACATCTGACTCTGACATCCAGACTCTGATACTCTGACACTCCATATGGCTCCATATAGTAGCCAGAACTGACCTGGTTATATTGATTCAGGCTTCCCTCAGATGGTTTATTTAATTTTGCATGAGGGTATTGCAGTATCTTAATTTGTTACTACCATCTTCATTTGTTACTACCATTCCAATCTGTGTTTACTCAAATGTTTCTGGGTCTGTTCCTGGGTCTGTTCCTATTGTGTAAGCATTCAACCAGCAATGGATCCCATCGGGGTGCCCCAGGAGTCTATATACAAGGCATCTTGACATAAGTGTACATAAAGATGGACCCTAGAACTGGCAGGCCCCATGATCATGCCTAGGCAGTGACCCTTGGAAGCACATGAGATCTTGTTCTGACAGCTGCAACTCCCCCCCCCACCCGCCGCCCTGCTGCCATCTGCATACTCCAGAGAATGGATTTGCCTCACCCAGAGCTACTTCTTTTCAGCCATAATCCCTAATCCAATCAATTTTACCTCATTCTTCCTCCCCACATTTCCTTTATCATACAAACTCCTGACTTCTACTCCTTTTCTGCACCCCAAACCCAGGTGGCTTGTCAAGCAGTACTGTTTCCATTTTGTTTAGTTTAAATTAGCAGTCCATTAGTTCATCAACCACTTGAGGAAGCAATCAGGAACCCAATCCAAATTGTACTTTATACGCGAAGAGAACCTCCGGTCTCTTCTGTCCACTCCTGGGAACGCTATACAATGCTTCCAAACTACATTATGTTATCCCTGAAGAAGAAGAAGAAGAAGAGAAGAAGAGATTAGATTTATACCCCGCCCTTCACTCACTTGGAGTCTCAGAGCGGCTTACAAACTCCTTTCCCTTCCCCTCCCCACAACAGACACCCTGTGAGGTAGGTGGGGCTGAGAGAGCTCTTTCCCAAGCTGTCCTTGAGAGAACAGCTGGTACAGAGCTATGGCTTGCCCAAGGTCATCCAGCCAGGTGCAAGTGGAGGAGTGGGGAATCAAACCTGGTTCTCCCACATTAGAGTCTGCGCACTTAACCACTACACCAAACTGATTAATCTCATCAACATTTTGTTCTGAGGAACCCCTCACATTAGCAAACCTTCTGGACACATTTTGGTATAACTAGCCCAGTGTAGCCCCATTGCTATGTTCATGTTCTCTTGGGCACCTGCCAACAACCCCCCCCCCCCAAATATACTGGGTCCTTCCTCTCCACGAAATGCTGGTCATTTTGCCATCTCCCCTTCTTCACTGACTTCATGACTTCTTCAGGAAAGGTAGCTATTGCCTCACTCCCCACTATTCTCCTTCTCCTCCCTTAATTTCTCATTGACCTTGTGTGTGTGTGTGCTTTCTGTGTGCTTCTTGTGTGTTATTTTCCTATAAACATTCTTTATTTTACTCTTGGACTGGTTAATGAGAGCTCTCTTCAAGGGAATGATCAAGGGATACATTGGTAGTAGATCCTCACTAGTACCCCACCTCTTGCTGTGGCCTGCCATTTAGCTAAATTCCCCCAAAACTGAAGGCAGCGATTCAGCTTCTTAAATCTACACTGGTAGGGATAACAATTGTTCTTTTACAACAGAATAAAGCCCCCAATGTACCAGTGTTATCGAATGAAAAAGGCATTGAACTTTTCATCAAGATTTGAATGCCTGCTCCTCCATAAATTCATTTGCAGTGCAATCCTAAGCAGAGTTATATCCTAAATCCATTGAAATCACTGGGTTTAGGAAGTGTGACTCCATTTAGGTTTGCACTGTAAATGACTTCGGGCAAATTACTATTTGGGAGCAGGAACAACTCACAGGATATGGGACCCAAAAAAGTTTGTACATACATAGTGACATTTGAATGATTTGTACTTTCTTGATAATAAAACTTTGGGACAAATGCTGCAGCCCAGCCAATCTTGTTTGCCCAGGCTGTACAGCAGGCTTTACTGAGAGATAAGCAAGCTTCAATCCACTTATCTCCATCTTTTTTCTTCTACTTCCTCTCCTCAGCCATTCTGGGAATTGTTCTCAGGGCCATCTTGTCTGCTAGGCACAGCTAGGCAATTGCTTAGGGTGTCACAGTTGGAGAAGTGCCAAACTGTCACCATTTTGCTCAACACTTTGCAGATAAAACTTCTCATATCCATTCCAACTTGGACTCTACATTAGCAGTGACAGGATTGGATGGTCCCACGGTGCTGACTTGTCCAGTTGTCTGGGATACTGCAGCTGGTAGCCCTCAGACATCCAAAGATCCTCTCCACAGCCTCAGACTAAATAAACTGACCACCTGCTTGTACGACCCTTGCCCTTCCCGGCTGCTTAAATCTGTAACTTTCAGTTTTAGCCAAATCAGGAGTAAACTTGCTGGAATAAAACCCGTTATAAGAGTATGGACAGGCTTCTCTCCCCCCCCCCCCCTTTTTTTGGTATTGCTTTTTTCCAAGTCTTTTAACTAAAGTCTCTGCCATAACACAGACTGGAAGGAACTTCTTAAAACCCCCGGTCAATGTGCTTTTGTCTACAGTGTCAAGAGTGAGCAGCTTCACTTTCTGTAGGATGCTTTCCTCTCATCTCATGAGGCTTTCCCCAGTCCTGGAAGACTAAAAGATGCATCACTCACCAGCTTCAAAATGTTTGTAACAGCCGGAAGAAACAAAATACTTATGTGGAGCCTGTTGTGTCATCACCTTTCCAGCTGTCAGCAGTAACATCTTAGAATTACAATATTCCTGAATAAAATGGTTCTGTCATTGAAAGTTTTGAATAGGGAATTGCTGCTGTGTTTAGGCTAAAGAATGAGGAACAAAAATAGATACACATTTGAGGGGACCAAGTTAGACAGATACACTAAATTCTTTAGGGATGTTTTAGGCAGGGAATCAAACTAGTGCTGAGCCCTACTCTAAAAAACAAGATCAGAAAGTTTTTTTTCTGTAAACCAGAACCTAAAATGTCTTAGTTGCCCTGAATCTGAATCAGAGTCAAATCCAGAGACAGAATAAAATGGGTTCCATTTCAGTTCAAATTCAACAAAAGCAAAGATTTTAGATTCATGGGTCACAGGGGAGGAAAACCCCTCCCCAAACTTCTTCTTTGGCTTGAATTCACGTGTACTTGGTTTGCTTTGGCTTACCAGCTGATAGTGGCCATGTTCATACTACAAGTTTATTTATTTAGAATAGTTCTATCCTATATCTGCAAACTGTGTCTCGCGTTCCTTTTGACTAAGAAGCACTTCCTGCATTTTAAAACCAGGTTTCCATAAAGACAGAGTTTGAATATGGACTCCACTTGAATGAGCAACAAGTTCCACTGCTTCCTCACTGTTGGATCATGTAAACTAGAACATCATTACTAGAATAGGGGCCATTCCACCATTCTTTGAAGAGGGCACCATGCTATCAAACTTTCTAGCATGATCTAGCACTGATACTCACTTGATATTTTCTCAGCCTGTGCACACTTTGTCTCAGATAATAGAGACAGGGAGCAAGGAAAGGAAAGGACAGCAATGAAGAAGGAGAACTTATATTTTTGTCCATGGGGATGTTATCTGAGGTGGTTTCTGAGCCTGCCCGCATCTGATGATCTCAGTGGACCTAAGGAATTCCGGGAGAGATCACTTAGCAATGAGGGGGCGGGGGGGAATAAACAAGCATAAATCTTCCAGCTATACAAACATGAGCCAGAACTGAACATGATTTTTGACAAGTTGAAAGGCAGGTCTTGGTATAAGGCCAGAGAATAATAGAAACAAAGGTTTGGTTTTTGCAGAGTTGGAGAAAGGAGTTGGGGACCATTAAAAGTGAGGCTTTGGACTGGTTTGAAGGGGTTAAAGGCTTGAAATGGAGAGGAGGCATACAGGAAAAGACTTCAGTCCTTGTGACTTGTTGAAGCAGAATCGTGTGATGCACACTAAATCAATATAGGCAAACAATTTACTTGGCATGATTTATATTATTCAAGTGTTATTCAACCATGATACATAATTGTGGCTGTTTTAATGCAAAGGACTTCCAGTCTTTTTGGTAGCCTGCTTGTTTCATTTTCCCAAGCTTCTTTTTGATTCTTCTGCTTAGAAGATGGCAGAATAATTTTCATAGCTATTATACTAGCCAATAAATTCAGAGGTTTCCTGCTAGTCTGAAAAATGGCAGATTTTCGTCATCCTTTGAGATAATATATCTTCCATATTATATTGCAGTAATTATCAGGGAGGGTGTGAGGGGAAGGGAAAAGAACAGCAAAGAAACCATTGTTGTTTAAATGCTATATTTGAAGGAAGGAGACTCTTCAATTAGTGTAGTGTTCATACCCAGCTTGTAGAAGGTTTGCCAAACTTTGTAACTCAGTTCAACCTGTGGCAGTGTATCTGATATGTAGCACAATTTCCCTCCCAAACTGAAGTGCGGTGATCATAGTGTTACAAGTGTTTTACAAATTAATTAATTAGTTGCTTAAATAATAATAATAATAATAAGAGATTGGATTTATACCCCGCCCTTTACTTGGAGTCTCAGAGCAGTTTACAATCTCCTTCCCTTCCTCTCCCTACAACAGACGTCCTGTGAGGTAGGTGGGGCTGAGAAAGCTCTGAGAGTACTGCTCTAGAGAGAGCTCTCAGAGAACTGTGGCTTGTCCAAGGTCACCCAACTGCATGTGGAGGAGTTGGGAATCAAACCTGGTTCTCCAGATTAGAGTCCACCATTCTTAACCACTACACCAAACTGGCTCTAAGTAGAAGAGAGGATTGATGTTTAAAATAATAGACTGTCTTATAGCCTGCTCCTGTTTATTGTCATTTGTTTGTTTTATTGCCATAAAGTCTAAAAGAAAGCTGCTTCCTAGGAGCAAGGAGTAGAAGCGGGAAAGAGGCAAAGCTGGACCTTATACTGTCACAAAAAAGAGGCAGTTTCTTTGGCAGCCTTTGTGTATGCTTTTGTAAACATATATGGTGCCTTTATAGGAACTGTCTTTCAAACTAACTACTGTATATGTGAAACTGGGCACTAGTTGTTTCCGATTAATCTATGGTAAAAGACTTTGCTTCTATGACATGTGGTGTCCCTATTGGTGGGGTCCTTCAGGGATGACGAAGTAAGGTTGATTAAAAAAGAGGCTGAAACTGCACAACGCATCACTGGTCACCTGGCCAGTAGGGACTTTCACCTTTCCTTTGCACATTATTGGGTGCCTGCTTGGGAACCCCTCCCCCAGCAAGTTCTGTGCAGATTTGATTTGCAGGAGTCTACATTTATGGAGATGCAGTGCAGTACTCTCCTATTTGGTCTTTTGGCAGGGATGATGGTCTTCAACTCCTCCTCTGAAGAGGTCTAAAAGTGAGAGAGAATGAAATTAGTGGTCTTATCATCCCATTGCACCTTCATCCCTTCTTGTCTCTGGACCAGATCTGGAACCCCACTGATGAAATAGCAAGATGGGAGGGAGGCACAGTAGCTATATCTTCACTGCCACTTTGGACCTTTGAAAAGTAAAGCCACCTTCTTTGGGTGTTGATACCCTTAGAAAGCATGCTGCATAGCTTAGAATCTTCATAGCTTGGATTCAGCTTTGATAGAGCAGGTAGAAAAAGAAGTACTTTTCTCCCTTTCTCACAATACAAGAACTTGTAGGCACTCAATGAAGTTGCTGAGCAGTTGGGTTAGAACAGATAAAAGAAAGTACTTCACCCAAAGAGTGATTAACACATGGAATTCACTGCCACAGGAGTTGGCGGCGGCTGCAAGCATGGATGGCTTCAAGAGGGAATTGGATAAACATACGGAGCAGAGGTCCATCAGTGGCTATTAGCCACAAGGTATAGATAGGATCTCTGTTTGGGGCAACTGATGCACTGTAATCAGTGCCTTGAGGGGGGGCAACAGTGGGAGGGCTTCTAGTGTCCTGGCCCCACTGCTGGACCTCCTGAGGGCACCTGGTATTTTTGGCCACTGTGTGACAAGAGTGTTGGACTGGATGGGCCATTGACCTGATCCAACATTGGCTTTTTTTATGTTCTTATGTTCTTATGATTGATTTCTGAATCATTCACGGTCCTAGTGTGAATACCCCTGCATGATGTTAGAAATGTGCACAGAAGACAGCTTCAGCACTTGCCTTGTGGACAAGGTTTTAAATTTTTTGTTTGTGTGCTTTACTCTTAAATTGCATATATGTCGTTCTGCAGGCTGACTGGTTTTACTTCCCTCTGGAGACTGATAGTGATAGAGGAGGTTCATAGTGATACTTAGTCATGTTCCTGACAGGTGATAGCCATTTCCTTGAGGGTAGCTGCTATTAAGATTGAAGATCCATTGTGCCACCTACCTACCTGTCTAATTCTGTCCTTCCTCCAAGGAGCCCAGGGCATCGTACGTGGTCATCCCTCCTCCTAGCACTGTCCTGCAGGCCGGTTCATGCAGGGTAATCCAAACAATGTAGTACATGGAATTCATTAGGGTGGGAAACACAAGATTACATTCATTCCAGTAACGTTTATATGTACAAGAATTTGATGTGCTGGCACTCAGTGTAGTGAATGATAAGGATGGGGAGATAACGTGTAGCTTCATAAGCAGTTTCTTCAAAACGGAAAGATGCACC
Organism: Lepidodactylus listeri; assembly: GCA_029233225.1. NCBI lineage: Eukaryota > Metazoa > Chordata > Lepidosauria > Squamata > Gekkonidae > Lepidodactylus > Lepidodactylus listeri. The sequence continues at coordinate 78,411,882 of JARCFY010000001.1, forward strand.
CACAAGGAGAGATTAATTTGTCTTAACCTCCTGGTTTAAGAAAGCCTTCAAATATTAAAGGAAAGTCAGCTCTCTGGTTTTTTTTTTTTACAGTGCTGGATAGAGTGGAACTGATCTCTGATCATGTTGCCTGCTCTCGCTGGTGCCACCGAGAAAGCTCTCCTGGCAGCAGTGAAACAGGCAGAAATTAGGTCAATTTAAATATGCTGTTGCTTGGGAAAGCAGATGTAGAGGGAGGCACCGGAGCTCTTCACTGTACAGAGGCATCCATAGGGAAAGGCTGGGGGAGGGGGACGTGGGTAAGAGACTCAGGATCTCAGCAGCTGTGAGGCTGGAGCAGAGTCTGAGGGTGGGGGGACTGATGGAGAAAAGGCACAGTTCACTTTGAGGCAGACACACTGGGCTTCAAAAGGAGGAGACTAGTTCTAAGCTGGTAATGGATACTCGCAAGGGAGGTTTGAAGAGAGAAATACACGTGCATCGTCTCTCTGCTCTCAGAAACTGGAGCCTCTGGCTACCTTATAAATTGATATTTGTCTCAGAGAGAGGTCATGCCGATTTTAGTTGGGATGAGGGGAAAACAATAAGCTTTGCTGGTAGGCTGGGGAAAAACAAAACACTGATGACGGCAAATCAGTGGCCATTCAACTGTCTTGGGGGTTTGGAGTATCCGGCACAGCCCTGAACAAGGATGGATTAGCAGCAGGCAGATGGATACTATGTGAGAATTTACCAGTTCTAAGAGAAACAAATAAGTAGCAGCAGTAGGTACCAATGAGCTGGGGCCCATGAGGGACCCTGGAGGGAGGGAAATTAGGAAATCACCATTTCTCATAAGCTCTCCCCCAGATCCTCTGAACTTTCAGGAGCTTGAGCAGGCTGATTTCTGCTCCCCCCCCCCCCAATACACTTCTCTTTTAATTGGCACTCCTCTTCTGCAGCACATTTAATCCTCTTTAGATTGACTTTTCATGATAATTTTTTTCTTTGGGGTAATTTACAAAAATATATATTTCTGTATACTTGCATGTCCCAAGTATACCATGTTGTATAAGGGCAGCCCTGTTGTATGACTTTTACAATATTCATAGAGTCAGTTTACTGTTAGATAGAGTGCCAAATGTGGAATCCATAAAGACTCATGGGAGATCTCATTTTCCCCGCCCTTGCCAGCCCCTCATGCTGAATGGAGCTGACAGCCAGGTGATTACCAGTGGGTTGACGCTGAAAGCACATCCTGAATACTTGCAGCTGCAAGCCACCATGGAAGGCTGTGTTTGCTACTTAATCAGTGGTGCCTTTCAGCTGAAAGAGCACAACCTTCCACGGATCTATCTGGCTGGGGGTGGGGGGTTGCCTCCCCCTTACACTTGTGGCTGGGTGCCTCCTAATTTTTTTTCCTTCTGCAGTGTCTTTACCCATGCAGACACTACTATTCATGGGCTGCGAACATACGCACACTTAGATCCGACATAGGTGTGAATGCTGGGCAGATTTAATGGGAGCTATCAGACAACATTTGAGAAGCGCCCCGCAACCATCGGCAACCCATTTTGCTATGTCACAGAAGCGAGTTAAAAGACACCAGGGGAAAAGACACTGGTATTAAACGGGTTGCGACGGGCCACAGGTGGACTTTCCCCTGTCTAATCGTTCCAGCGCACTCTCATAGCGTTGGCATGGTCTGTCACTGTTCCCCCCCCCTTTGCAGTATGCGCATCATCACATGCTCCATAGGGAGCCCTCAGTGCGGGGGTGTGATTCATCAATCCCTCATTTAAGTGCATGGGGGGAAAACTGGACAAAAAAACCCACTCACCCCCAGTTGCGTCTGATCACACACTGACGGACTGTGCCCGCAGCTTCAAAGGGAGGTGTGATCAGCAATTGTGGGTCAAATTCCACCGGAGGAAATAGCTTCTGTCCTCTTCCCCCCTGCTTTATCTCACACATGTGACTGCAACCTAAGCTTGGGTTTTTAAAATCCACCAATACCCAATTTTGTTAAAGAAATCTTTGGGATTATTTTTCAAACCTGGGGATTTCCTTGGGTTTCGTAGGGGGGAAATCTCCCTTATTTCATACATTGCCCCATTATGCGGATTTTTTGAACCATACTTTAGCACTAAGTTCAGTATTAGATATGTGATAGTGAGAAAACAGTGTCAATATCCATGCAGTAGGAGCACTTGGAGAGGATGAAAGTTAATACATGTGGAATGCAGTTTCAATTCACTGATGTTCTTACTTAGCAAATGACTAAGAAAACTGTGCCAGTGCAAAGAAGCCAAATCAGCCTCCCTAATTTGGCATCATTCTGTTTATTATGTGGAGGGGGTTGTATTAACAGCGTCTCATCTTTGGCCAGCGTCGGGGTTCATGTTGATGTTTTCATTCTGTGTGAGGTTTGCCTGGCCAGACCTGCCAGCTGCCAGCCTGAAAAACAGTTACATCCGAGTCACTGCCTCACAAAAGGATGACAAGTAGGTTGTGTGCAGTTGAATGGGACAAGGCTAGTCCTACATTGATCCTGCCAGCCTGGGACTGGATTTGAGCCATAACTGCACACTAAGCAACAAGTGATGCCATTGTCTATTTAAATGAGTTGACCAGCTGGGAGAAAGAAGAAGAGAAAGTGACCTGTAGAAATGGGATTGTGCTGCCAGCCAGAGTTCCAGCTGCTTATGTACACTTTTTGGCATTTACAGCAGGCTTTAAGAGAGACACATTGCTGGAGACTGAATGTGAGGAAAGGTCTGCTACTGTGAGCCAAGTCAAACATGAATGGAACTGGCATCTCAAGGGCTGGTTGCTCCTTAAGAGTGCCAACAGGGAGTTCTTTGCTTGAAAACATGCCCCGTGTCAAGTGCTCTTTGCACATAGAAAGGCAACATCTCAGGTAAAGGGCTGGAGGTTAGGCTAGATACTTATTAGGCCTTCAGAGTTCACTTCTGGTTGGGGGCATGACTGCCATACAACCCAGAAGTGAGCCCCAAAGACATTTAAATGCCTTCCAAGCCCACCTCCTGGTTGGGCCAGCCCAAGTGAGCTCCAAAGGCCTTCATAGGCTTTTGGAGCTCACTCTTGGAGCTCAGTCGAGTTGGGCAGCTCACTCTTGGATCTCAGTCGGGTTGAGCTCAACTGAGCTCCCAGAGTGAGCTCTGAAGGCTTTTATAGACCTTTGGAGCCCACTTCTGAGTGGGGCCTGCCCAAATAAGGGCCTGCCCATATAAGGGCATATAAGGCCTATAAACACCTTCAGAGCTCACTCTCAGAGCTCAGTCAGGCTGGCCCGACCTGGAGGTGGGCTTGGAAAGCCTTTAAATGCCTTTGGAGCTCACTTCTGGATGGGTAGCCCAACCCAGAAGTAAGCTCCTCCCTGTTGCTAGGGAGTTGACAAATCAGCACCAGGCTGTCTGGCCCAATGAAGTGCCACAACTCACTGAAGCAAAAGGTGAGTTGTGGATTGCTTCATCAATGAAATAGTTGCCCAAAGTGGCTGATCACAATGCACAAAGCAGCATGAGTCATGACAACTATCATTTCATGCACTGCTTCGTGCCCATCCCTAGTATTAGGGTTCCCACATGCAGAGTTCGTTTTTTAATGGTTTTTAAAAATAAGTAAATAGCTGTATGTATTCTGAGGTGATAGAGGCGCATTAGGAATAAATTTTGCCTTTTCTCCTTTTGTGCTTGAACAGTCCATAGAACCATTGTCAATTGAGAGGAAGGGACTTTTCCTAAATTACCATTGTCTATGTATTTTATTCATGCTAGGAACCTGATAGGAATTTTGTGCATGTTCCAAACCTGAGCCCATGATATAGTTGGTTACATCCTCTGATAGAGTCAGAAGGGAGCTAATGGCACATGTGGTCCGGGCTTCTGCTCTGTAGTAAGACATCATACACCCAAAGCATCCCTTTCTTTATTGGAAACTTCTGGCCATGTTAGTTGTAGACTCTGCAGAGGAAGCTTACCCCATTCCTGAGTGGAATGATTTAGGGGTGTTACATTTGAAGAATTAAGTCTGCCTTATCTGAGTCTGTTCTAATTTCTTTTGTACGTCATGAATAGTCTGGCTATAATAGAAGGTTTTGTTTTATTTTTGGTATTTCCTATCGCTTCCCCATAATATGACAGCCTTGAGTTCTTCATTATTGTAAGGCATTGTGAGAGGATATCCTGCTCAACATCACCATTGTATTGCGGAGGGAGGGCATGCCTTGGCTTAGTGGGAGAGCATCTGGTTGGCATCCAGAAGGTCCCATTCAATCTCTGGCATCCCCACATTTAAAAAATCTAATAGTGGGTGATGTGAAAGACTTACACCTGAGGCTCTAGAAAGCCGCCACCAGTCTGAGTAGACAGTACTGACCTTGATGAACCAATGGTCTGATTCAGAATAAGGCAGCTTCATGTGTGTTCATTTCAGTTTAGGGAGATCTGCAATGAAATACACTGAAAGAATACTCCTTTCTAATGAATCTATCAGTACACTACAGAAGTCTTGTTCCTTCACTGTAAGAGAGGTGCTTTACTTAAGATAGCCTTTTGGGTGGTGGAACTGAACTATCTCCATTCCTAAGGAAGCCCATCTTGCTCCATTGGCTTTTAGGCACCTAAGTTAAAACCATTCTGTTGGCTGGAATTTAGATGTTAAATCTATATTCTCCTAAACAACTTAATAATCCTCTCAGTTGATGCTAAGTGGTTCTATATGCCATCCTGTGCAAGTGACTGGTCATAAAGCAGGGTATGAATATTTTAAATAAACAAAATATAAATAAGTGGTACTAATAGGATTTTTCTCTGTCAATATTAAACTGAAGGATCAGGTTACAATTTTAGGCTAGTTTTGAATATGCATACATTTAATAAATGAGTATGCAACTGAACATTGGCCACTCTGAAACTCATACTCATAGTATCATAGAATCGTAGAGTTGGAAGGGACCTCTAGGGTCATCCAGTCCAACCGCCTGCACAACATAGGAAATTCACAACTGCCTCCCCCAACACCCCCAGTAACCCCTGCTCCATGCCCAGAAGATGGCAAAAAACCCCACCCCTATTGGATTTCTGGCCCAACTGTCAAGAGTAGACAATGCTGAGTTGGTAGACCGATGATCTGCCTCAGTATAAGGCAGCATTATGTGTTCAAGTTCAACACAATCTGGTGATAATTCAGTTATCATACATTGGTTCCTTTGGATTTATTCACTTTTAATTAGGAAACGTATTTGGATTTTGTGTAACAAAGTTGGATGGTATGCCTGTGTCTGATTAAATATAATTTACTAGTATGGTCTATATAAACTAGTTTATTTGTTGAGTGAAAGGTAGAAGTTACTCCACCTGGGAAGTCCCTTGGGTGAATTAAAGGACATGTGTCTGTTGTGCTAATTAGGACAGACACACTTTCAAAGGTCTTTTGAAAGCTACTTTAATAAGCTCTTTCCATGTTCTTAGAGTTCCAGCCCATGGGAGCTGACAAATACATGCATGCTTTATATTGGAATAACTACATAATGCAACTAAAAGGAGATAGAAAATAATTTTAAATAAACATTAGAAATCTTTTGAGTTTTTCCAGAATCAACAAGGAGAAGACAGGAGCAATTATGATTCAAGCTGGGAGTTTTTATGAATAGGTTACAGAGCTGAGATGGTTTTGGTCATGGTTAGAAATTAGACTAAATGTTTTGGGGAAGACTATCCTTTGCATATGTTATGCTTATATACCGAAACCCTCAAATCTAAAATGAATGCCAAAAAGAAATCAAGCTACATTCCTGGCCATATGTCTCTCTAAATGTATATTTAACCTAAACGAGTTTTCCTCTGCTGATCTGTTTGGCATCAGATTCACCTAATTTACTTTAAGATATCTGCAAGGGGAACACTATAAGAAATGTGGAAATAGTTGGGATTGGGAAACAGATGAGGGAAATCTACAACTCCCATTTTCTTCTGTTTGTTTAGGACAGGGGTGGGCAAACTGGCTCCGGAGCCACATGTGGCTCTTTCACATATATTATGTGGCTCCTGACAGGGTGGCTGGGGAAGCTAAATATCATTAGCAAACAAATATCATTGGATAAATTAATATCATTATCAATATCTGCTTTTACCCCTTTTGTTATTATTTTTGGCAGTCTCATTTAATGTTAATAAAAAGCAAATTTGCTTATTTTCCAATAAGAGCAGGTACTATTTGTTCATGTCTTGTGGCTCTCAAACATCTGATGTTTATTCTATGCGGCTCTTACGTTAAGCAAGTTTGGCCACCCCTGTTCTAGGTGGCTCTTACGCTGAGCAAGTTTTCTCACCCCTGGTTTAGGAAATAGTGAGGTGGATGCAATTTCAAGCTGAGGAATATGCATTCCTGACCCCTTCCTATGAAGGGTTGGGCAGGGGGGCAACCTTGGCAATGGCGACTGAGAGCACTGGATATTGCCACATTTGAAGTGGCCAATTGGAAGCAGACCAGAAATAGCTATTTATGGGGCCACAGACTTTCCTCCAGCCTCTGGATGATCACAGCACCCAACTTCCCTCCTTGTCCCCCCTCCCTGCTTCCCCATTGGCAAGCAGCAAAAAGACCACTGTACTGAGTAGGGTATTTTTGTACTTTATGAATCTGCTTTGCCTTGCTTAAGGCCACAGAACTTTTTTTTATTAATTTTTTTATTCAAGTATTTGATCCTGCTTCCATATAACTCAAACAATACATAACATATATTACATACCTCAATACATCGTATGTTTCTTTCCCTGTTCCCTTTCTCCCCTCCCCCTCCCTCAAAAGACCAACAATAATTCCTTATTTTATAACTGTAACCATAAGCACACCTTTTGGAGTATAATCAGTATATCATTGCCCCCCCCCCCACTTTTACCCATCGTATATACTTTAACCACTTCTTGCCTTCCACAATCTTATCCTCACCTTGATTTTCCTGTTTTAATATCGTTAATATGTCTGATTGTACCCATTCATATAAATAGCCATGTAACCTGTCTATAGTCCATTTTGTAGGATCTTTCCAACCAAGCACTATAACAGCATGGGCAGCCAAAATCATAGCTTTAAATAGATCCTGATACGATTTATCTATTTTATAGTTTCCTAAAATTCCCATAAATAATACTTTTTCTGATAACTCCATTTTAACCTTACATACTTCCTCCACCTTTCCCAAAATCTTTTGCCAGAATTTAACCACCTTAGAACACTCCCACCAAAGATGTGCATAATATCCCTTTTCCTTTTTGCAGTGCCAACATTCAGGTGTCAATCCCTTGATCATATAAGAGCTGAGCAAGTGTTCTATACCATTTCAATATTAATCTTGTCTCCATTTCTCTAAATTTTTCCATTTTTATATCACTAATACCTCTTATTAATTTGTTTATTTTGTTTTCTGATAATGTTACATCTTTTTTCCATTTTGACTGTATTATACCAATCATATATTTTTTATCTTCAATCAACCTGCTATATATCTTACTTACAATGCCCTTTTTATTATCCTCTTTAATTTTATAAAATTCTTCCATCGGGGTGTCCTCCTCATTTAGTATTCCAGAGCACTTCATTTGTTTCAAAATATTATATAAACTAATAACCCTTAACCAATATTGTCCTCCCACTCTTACCATTACTTCTTGCATTGGAATTAAACTCCCTTGAGCATTATACATATCTTTCACTTTCCATAGGACCTTTCCCTTCAGCTCCTTGCAAAAAGTTGCCTCAAAATTTTTAAATTCCTCATTTAATGATTCAAGTGGGGCCCACTCTGAAAGAGGAGGCATCCACTTAACCAGTTCCCCCCAGCATATTTTTAATGCTGTCCATCTTGGGCCTATTGTATTCTCAATCTCTTTTTTTAATCTTTGTGTAAATATTCCAAAACTGCCTTCTCCTCCTTACTTTTGCCATCCATTTCCAAAAACTTTTTTATTTGAAAAGCTTCATAATATCCTTCCAGTTGTGGCATACCCCAAGCTAAGTGTTCCTTTGACGAATATATCACTTTCCTCGGTATTCTTGCTTGTTTCTTTCCAAATACCCAATTTTTAAATTCCGTATCCCACATTACTAACTGTTTCTTAGATACCCATTCTGGAAGTACATGAAACAAATACATTTAAAATACAAATACATATAAACATTTCAAGTGTCCTAATCTTCCCTAGTATACTCAAATACTTATTGTTCCATTCATTTAATTTTTTTGTATCTTCTTCCATATTATTTTATAATTTATCCCCATCAAATTCTTGACATTTCTTGTTATCATTACTCCCAAATATTTCAGTTTCTTATTCCCTAGCTTCATACCTGTTAACTTTGCTATTTCTTTTTGTTCCTTTACAGCTATCTTGCTAAACATTCTTTCTGACTTCTCAGTATTAACTCCCAATCCTGAACATGCTTTAAAGTCTTCTAAAATTATTACTAATTCTTTCATCGCTTCTAAAGGATTCCCTAAAACCATTAAAATATCATCCACAAATAAATACAATTTAATTTCTTCCTTTCCTAGCTTATACCCCTGTATTCTGATCAGGGGTCATTTCGTAGAAAAAGAGGTGCAGGAACTCATTAGCATAACTCATTTGCATAACTCATTCGTATATGCCATACCCCCTAACATACCGGAAGTGTGTCGGAAGGCAACACCCATCCCTCAGGCTCCACTCCACAGTTGAGTGAAACTGACCTGCTCTTCCTCCATTCCCTTCCCCATCCAATACTTTGTGCAATGAAAATAAGCATAAAGAACACACCCTCATTCTCTTCCTGCTCCCTTGAAACCACCAGGTTTCAAGTAGACTTGAGATACCCAGGACATGTGCATCACCCATCCCTTTCCTTTCCCCTCCCCACAACAAGTCACCCTGTGAGGTAGGTGGGGCTGAGAGAGGTCTTTTGAGAACTGCTCATGAGAGAACAGCTCTGAGAGAACTTGTGACTGATGCAAGGTCACACCAGCAGCTGCATGTGGAGGAGGGGGGAATCAAACCCGGTTCTCCCAGATTAGAGTCCAACTCCTGACCACTACACCAAACTGATGGGGTGGAAGCTGCTGAAGGGTTGGTGAAATTTCTCCAGTACTTATATGCCATGTGCCCAGATAAAAAATGGTATACTTAGAAAATTTATATGCCACCTTGAGCAAGTCTCTGGAAAAGCAGCACACAGCCATAAAAGGAACAATGATAAAATTATCAATATTAAAACAAAACATTATAAACAATAAAGACCCTAGCAGGGCTTTCCCTGGGGCGCTGCGCCTCTGCACTGCTCGGGGAAGCCGAGGAGGGGGCGGGGCTTGGTCATGTGCCCGCCCCCTGGGCTCCTCACTCCCGGAGCTGTGCTCCTGTGCGCTCCCACTCCAACGGACCCCTGATTCTGATACTATTTCTGATTCTGTCTGCCAAAGGTTCCACAGCTATAACAAATAGCATTGGGGATAAAGGACACCCTTGCTTAACTCCTCTCTGAATCAATACTTCCCCTGTATGTCCATCGTTAATATTAATCACTGCTCTTCCTTCTCTGTAAATTTCTTTTATTGCATTCACAAAAGGTCCTTCAAAACCAAATTTTGTGTAATACTTGGAACAAGTATTCATGATTTAATGTATCAAATGCCTTATATACATCCAATTTCAAAACAGCAATCTTCCTATTATTATTTCCATGATATAAAGCATTGATCACATTCCTTATAGGATGACCTATATACCTTCCTTTCATAAAACCATATTGATCTTTTCCTATTAGACTTGGTAATAGCTACTCCAATCTATTTGTAAAGACCTTTGCAAAAAAATTATAATCCTGATTTGCCAAGCTTATTGGTCTATAAAAATTAGGATCTTCCGGATCTCTCTCTTGTTTTGCAATTGTGATAATTTCTGACCTCTCCAAGAGTCTGGAACTTTCCCTTTATTCAGAATTTTATTAAATAACCTTTGTAATTCCAGAACTATCGAATTTCCCACCATTTTATAAAATTCTGCTGTAAATCCATCAAATCCTGGTGATTTTCCATTTTTTATTTATGACATTTAAAATTTCTTGTTGTGTAATGTCATCATTTAGTTCTGTTAACTCTTCTTCTCTAACTTTGTTCCCTATAACTTGTTTACTTTCCTCTGCTTTAAATAATCTTTGGTAATATTTAGCAAAAATCTCTCTTCTGATTATCTTTAAATACCTTATTTCCCTTCTCATTTTTCATACACCCTATCCTCTGCCTTTCCCTTCTTTTCTTCAAGTAATTTGCCAACCTCTTCGTTGTATTTAAATTATTCCTTTGATATTCGTTCTTTACCAGTATATCTCTTTTCCACATAGAGGTGAGGTCCATTTCCTGTAATTCATTTTTCACCTTATTTAGCTGTTCCAGTGTTTGTCTTTCATATTTCTTTTGTAACTTCCTCTGATGGTCTAACATCTCCTTCAACTTTTGCTCTCTTCTATTATTTATTTCCTTCTTAAACTGAATTTCTTTTGTAATACATATTCCCCTAATAACTGCTTTTACAGCATCCCATATTATATCTTCATCTGCAGATTACCTGTTTTCCTTAAAATAATACTCCACTCCCTTTAATAGATCCTCCCTATCCTTCTGTTGAAAGAAAAAATTAGAATTAAATCTCCATCATTTAACCTTCCTTTCCTCATTCAGTTCTACTTCTGTGATAATTGGTGCATGATCAGAGATCCATATTGGCCCTGTTTCCACCCTCCTAATTCTCATATCATTAGATTCTTTTATTAATATATGGACTGTACAAGAAAATTTTTCATACTGTTTTGAAAAAAAGTAGGTTGCTTTTTCTTTTGCAGAACGTCATGTATGTCTCTAAGTCTTCATTTTTTAATATTCAGTTTCTTGTTCTCTGAAATATCAGTATTAAAATCTCCCACTATTAATAATTCCCCTTCATAGAAAGATTGCAACCTTTGAAGTATCCTATTCAAAAATAAGTTCTGACCTTTTTTAGGTGCATAAATATTTGCCAACCTTTCCATTCATGCTAAATTTCAATAAAATAACTTTTCCCTCTCTATTCTTATTTTTTTCCAAAATATTAATATTCAGTCTAGCATGAAACAAGATAGCCACTCCTCTTGCCTATTTTGTTCCCCTAGATTCTATTTGTACACCACATTCTTGAGAATTTAATAGTGGTCTCAAGTCCTTCTTACTTTTATGCGTTTCCTGAATGTATAATACCTCTATTCCTAAATACTTTAACTGTTTATTTAGTGTGTACAGTTTAACATCTGAGGCCAACCCATTTACATTCAAGGAGAGCAATTTAATCACCCTCCCCATTTCTTGGTTGTAACAACCCCTCCCCAGTGTGCTCTTTGGTCCTTATTTCCCTTCTTTTCAATTTCTCTTACTACCTCTTATGACCTCCCCTCTAGCCCGAGAAACGCCTCCTTGAGGGTTTAGAAAGGGATTCCATTTCTCCCTCTCTTTCTGGTCTTAGAAGTGAAATCCTGCCTACTTCTATAAACCACCCCCCCATATTCGTATTCTTTTTCCCATTCAACAACCATCTCTACCTGAAACATAACCTTAAATACCATAAATCCATTATACTGTTTAAGGAGCCAGTGCCACTTTTAACTCACCATAAGATTCCCTCTTCACTAAATAACATTTTAACTTTTTAACTCAGTCCTTATTTATTATTCATCTTCATCTTCTTTTTCTTCCTCCTCTTCTTTTCCTTCTCCAGTCTCTTTTCAGACTTTGTTTCTTATATTAAGTTTTTCAAGCAGTTTCTCCACTTGTAAAGGGGTTTTAGCCCTCATCAATTTTCCATCCTTGAAGATTAAGATAGTTGCTGGGTACTCCCAGGAAAATAAATTCCATTGTTAAACAGTTCTTGAGCATACAGTTTCATCAGTCTTCTCTCCTGTAAAGTCTCTGGTGATAAGTCCAGCCGTGGTGTAACCCACTGTCCTTGGAGTTGTAAGCCTTTAGTTTTCCTAAGTGTTTTCCAGACTTTATCTTGCAGCTTTTCTCTTGAGAAGGCAATAATGACATCCCTTGGATTTTCTCCAACTTTAGGTTTTGTTTTTAAATTTCTGTGGATGCATTCCAAATCATTTTCCATAATATTTATTCCCAGGGCTCCGTTGGGGCCGGGGCGCACCGGAGCGCCGCTCCGGGAGAGAAGCGGCTGGGGGGCGGGCACGAAGCAAAGCCCCGCCCCCCAGCTCGCTTTCCTGGAGCTCCAGAAGAAAGCCTCCCTCCCCCTGCTCACTCTTCCCGGGCCGCGGCAAGCGCTGCCGGCCCGGGGAGAAGCCCCCTCTCCCCCACTCATCTGTTCCCAAGCCCCCTGCCCCCCCCCCACTCAACAGTTCCCGGGGCGGCGGCGAGCCGCCGTCCCCGGGAAGAAGCCCCAGCCCCCTGCCCTCCCCTCCCCACTCAAGCGTTCCCGGGGCGGCGGAGAGCCGCCGTCCCCGGGAAGAAGCCCCAGCCCCCTGCCCTCCCCTCCCCACTCAAGAGTTCCCGGGGCGGCGGAGAGCCGCCGTCCCCGGGAAGAAGCCCCAGCCCCCTGCCCCCCCCCCCACTCAACAGTTCCCGGGGCGGCGGCGAGCCGCCGTCCCCGGGAAGAAGCCCCAGCCCCCTGCCCTCCCCACTCAAGAGTTCCCGGGGCGGCGGCGAGCCGCCGTCCCCGGGAAGAAGCCCCAGCCCCCAGCCCCCCCCACTCAAGCGTTCCCGGGGCGGCGGAGAGCCGCCGTCCCCGGGAAGAAGCCCCAGCCCCCTGCCCTCCCCACTCAACAGTTCCCGGGGCGGCGGCGAGCCGCCGTCCCCGGGAAGAAGCCCCAGCCCCCAGCCCCCCCCACTCAAGCGTTCCCGGGGCGGCGGAGAGCCGCCGTCCCCGGGAAGAAGCCCCAGCCCCCAGCCCCCCCCCACTCAAGCGTTCCCGGGGCGGCGGAGAGCCGCCGTCCCCGGGAAGAAGCCCCAGCCCCCTGCCCTCCCCTCCCCACTCAAGAGTTCCCGGGGCGGCGGAGAGCCGCCGTCCCCGGGAAGAAGCCCCAGCCCCCTGCCCTCCCCTCCCCACTCAAGAGTTCCCGGGGCGGCGGAGAGCCGCCGTCCCCGGGAAGAAGCCCCAGCCCCCTGCCCTCCCCACTCAACAGTTCCCGGGGCGGCGGCGAGCCGCCGTCCCCGGGAAGAAGCCCCAGCCCCCAGCCCCCCCCCCCTCAAGCGTTCCCGGGGCGGCGGAGAGCCGCCGTCCCCGGGAAGAAGCCCCAGCCCCCTGCCCTCCCCACTCAAGAGTTCCCGGGGCGGCGGAGAGCCGCCGTCCCCGGGAAGAAGCCCCAGCCCCCTGCCCTCCCCACTCAAGAGTTCCCGGGGCGGCGGAGAGCCGCCGTCCCCGGGAAGAAGCCCCAGCCCCCTGCCCTCCCCACTCAAGAGTTCCCGGGGCGGCGGAGAGCCGCCGTCCCCGGGAAGAAGCCCCAGCCCCCTGCCCTCCCCACTCAAGAGTTCCCGGGGCGGCGGCGAGCCGCCGTCCCCGGGAAGAAGTCCCAGCCCCCAGCCCCCCCCACTCAACAGTTCCCGGGGCGGCGGCGAGCCGCCGTCCCCGGGAAGAAGCCCCAGCCCCCTGCCCTCCCCACTCAAGAGTTCCCGGGGCGGCGGCGAGCCGCCGTCCCCGGGAAGAAGCCCCAGCCCCCTGCCCTCCCCACTCAAGAGTTCCCGGGGCGGCGGCGAGCCGCCGTCCCCGGGAAGAAGCCCCAGCCCCCTGCCCTCCCCACTCAAGAGTTCCCGGGGCGGCGGAGAGCCGCCGTCCCCGGGAAGAAGCCCCAGCCCCCTGCCCTCCCCACTCAAGAGTTCCCGGGGCGGCGGCGAGCCGCCGTCCCCGGGAAGAAGTCCCAGCCCCCCCCACTCAACAGTTCCCGGGGCGGCGGCGAGCCGCCGTCCCCGGGAAGAAGCCCCAGCCCCCTGCCTCCCCCACTCAACAGTTCTCGGGCCGCGGTGAGCCGCCGGCCCCGGGAAGAACCCCCAGCCCCCTCCTTCCCCACTCACTGTTCCTGGGGTGTGGGAGGGGGGCGCAAGGGAGGGAGATGCCGGGCCTTAGTGGCTTAAGGCCACTCAGGCCCAAGCAAGGGGGGGAGGGAAACGCCTTCCTTCCTTCCTTCTCTCTCTCACCCCACCTACCTACCTACCTTCCTGTTCCTTCCCCCTCTGCCTTCCTCCCTCCCTGCCCCCTTCCTTCCTTTCTTCTCTCTCTCTCCCCCACCTACCTACCTTCCTGTTCCTTCCTTCCTCCCTCTCTCCTCCTTCCTTCCTTCCTTCTCTCTCTCTCCCCCAACTACCTACCTACCTTACTGTCCTTCTCTTTCTTCCTTCCCCCTTTCTTCCTCCCTCCTTCCTTCCCCCTCCCTCCCTCCCTTTCTTTCTTTCCTTTCTTTCTTTCTTTCGTTCTTCGCTCTCTCTCCCCCACCTACCTACCTACCTACCTTCCTTCCTGTTCCTTTCCTTTCCTTCCTTCCTTCCTTCTCCCTCACTCCCTCCCTTCTTGCCTTCTGACACACTACCCATGATGTCAGGGAAGTGTGAGCTTTTGACACTTCCGGTGACGTCAGGGGGTGTGGCATATGCAAATAAGTTATGCTAATGAGCTCCTGCACCTCTTTTTTTACGAAAGGACCCCTGTTTATTCCAAACTCTTGAAACCATTCAATTACAGTCTTTTCAAGTCCTCCAATTGGGATACTCTCCTTTATTCCTGAAAGCCTGAGATTCCTTCTGCGTTGTTGGTCAGATAAAGAGGCAACCCTTCTCTTAAGTTCTTGTAACTTCTTCTCGTTATGTTTTATATTTTCCAGAGCTTTATCAGTAGTTGCCGCGACTGTTTTAGTGTCCTCAGTGAATTGCTCCACTTTACTTTGAAGCTGTTTAATATCACCTCTGATATTAGTTTCCATGTTAGCTATAAGTTCTGACAACTCTTTAAGCGCTTTCTTTGCCACCATTTTATCTTCACTTTAAGTGCAGCCTTCGGCACATCTTTTAAATAGATTTATATACAAAATAACTCACCAAACCCGGCCAATAATTATTCTTCAGAGCTTCCGCTCCCTTTAGGTTCTGTTTTGTTGTTTATTTTCTATTGACTCTGGTTGTTATTACATTTTATCTCACTGTTTTCTCAGAGGAGTAGTTTGAAGCGTCTATCTCTATTGACGCATATGCAAGACCTCCAAGGCCACAGAACTGAGTACAGTTGGGTAAAGAACTTTCCAGGACCTATATGTTGTCAAAGGCTTTCATGGCTGGAGTTCATTAGTTGTTGTAGATTTTCCAGGCTGTATGCCAAGACCACAGCCATACAATCGGAAAAATTATAACTAATTTCTAGGACCTGGTTGGGCTTGTAGTATAGGTAGAATTTCTTGCTAAACATACACCTGCAGTGCAATTAAGTGGTTAAGATAAAAACAGTTAATTTGGTGATATCCCAAGGCACCAGTTCAGAGGTGAAGGGGATGTTCCTCAGACCAGCATTTCATAGCTTCTTTGCCTGTGAACAGGAACATGATTTGGAGCTACCATGACTCAGGACTCAAAGACCTCATGGCACCACGACTCAAAATACCTCATGGATTGGCATCAAAGATCTGGCAAGCTTCCCCCAAGCATCAGTTTGTCTTTGGCAAGGACAGGTCTGAACAATATTCAGAGTTCAGAGACTTAGAACCAACATGGTGACCTGTATTTAAGGATGCATAAAGAGAGGTGCCAGACTCCTTTGCATCCTCTTGTTTCTATACTGGGTTCAGTTAACAGTTACTTTGCCCAGTGCAGAGCATTTGTATTCAATAATGGCCCATTTAATTATCCAAAAACTGTGTTCTGTCCTCTCTCATTGTTCCATGTCCATTTGCAATAACATCTCGCTTTAAGACAGGGTAGATTGCTAGAACATTTGACTTAATGAGCCTGAAGTGATATGAAGCAGCTTTACTTCATGGCCCTACCTGTAAACAGTTAACTGTTAAAAAGTAACCACTTTTTGTTCCTCAGTTTGGTTTTGGGAACCTGCCTAGTGGACTGAAACCCGCTTCATACAGATCTGTCTTCAGGACTTAGAGCTAGTTCAGGATGGACATGGCACTGGCACATACTGCTATGGGGACTACCTTATTCTGGAGGACTTCTGTAATGTTCACATGTGATATGTGCAGTACAATCTTCCATGCATTTTCCTTTGAAGGAAATTTGTATGAACTTATGTCAGAACTTGGGTCTGTTTTCTAGAAAAGAAGTAGCTGAATAGCTAAATATGCTATCCTTTGATGTAGGTGTTGATTAAAGGGGAAGATCAATAGTGGTAGTTAAGCTGTCATTTTAAAGCAAACTTGTTTGCTATTAATGGCATTCTGATTGAGAAAGTCCAGTTGATCTTCTGGGGAACTCCAGAACTAAGAGTTCTCCAGAACAGATTTAGAAAACCACTGATCATAGCCCCATCAGAAAAACTGTTAGATCTTACAAATCAAGAGCAGAAAGCACTCATGGATGAGGAAGCTTCTTGATTTCCCCTAGCCCAGAAGCCCTTTTGTGATGCTGGGGGTTGGGAGCAGCCTCATAGGCAGAATACCATGGTTCTTGGGTGTGGAGCAGTAATTGGACACAATTGCTCACTTCTGTCAGGACAGGAGACTCCAATGGCTGAAGGGGGGGAGTTGCCTGATTCCCCATCCTTGTTGAGGCAAAAATCTGTTGCTGTGCCTTCCACTCACTGTTGCAGTATCCAGCACAACATCTGCACACGTCAAGAAATGAGTCCCCAAAATGATAATGTGAATCAAACCTTTGTCCACATCCATCAACTGAACTGTATATGTAACAAGGCATTTGCTCTTTATGTGTTTATTTTATAGATTTATATACCCATTCTCAATAAAAAATCTCAAGGTAGTTTCCAACTGACAATTAATATACAAGTATAAAAATGTCACATATACAGTGTCAGTGATTGTCAGTAAACCAGGAGCAGTAAATAAAATCATCTAAAATCTAGAGGCAATGAGATAGTTTTTAAAATAGGCAACTAATATAAAAGCAATAGCAACAGTACACATTCAGTACGAATGCAAACTGTTACAACATAAGCCATAATCTAATGAAAGTAATTTTCTCAGATGTCCAAACTACCCCGTAATTGGAAGCCTGTCTTCAGCTAAATGACTACTAATGAGCTGTAGTGGTGGCAGTAACAAATATAGACAGAAAATCCATACAGATAATGAAGAAATTACCCATTTGGGAAAAGCTTGACTATCTGCCACCTTCTCATCTGTAAAAGCCAAAACACATTACTATGACTTTCTCGGCACAGCTTTCCCCACAGCCAGTTACTTAGCTGCAACATAGAATTGGCTTCATTTTGAAAATGGCATCTGGCTTATTAGAGTATCTAGTTCAGAATCTTTCCGGATAATGAAAGGCCACTCCTTAGAAGTTTCAGAAGACTATGTCAACATCTATGCTACAGTGAATACAATAAACAAGAAATATAGTATCATATGCTCCAGATCTGGTGAATCTTGGCCTAGTTTAGACAACACTGGAATTTTCTTTCTGCTATTTGTCACTCCCCATTCCTCGTCATATAAAATATAAGAGTCTTAGGAGGTCATGATATGATACCCCAAAGTCTTCTTTAACACTAAAGAGCAGCTGTAGGACGTGTGTATGTGTTATGGTACTGGAGGACACCTGCATTTTCTGTAGTGAAAAGAAGGTTCTGGAGGAGTCATTTTTCAGCAGAAGAGCAGCTTCCTCCATCCTGTGTGATTCCAGATATGTCACGAGGGTAAATGTGTATTTGGAGAAATGTGTTTTTGTTAGGGTGAAGTAGCAGTAGAAAGGTGTGAGTGTATGGGAGGAGCTAAGCACTCTCTGATTTCCTATTGAAAATTGGCCCCTTCCAAGGTTACAAGTGGATTTGTATAACATATAGATTGGCCCTCATTGACTTGTTAGAGGCTGTATGGAAAGTTCTGATCCAGCAAAAGATTCAGACTGTACTGCTTATTATCCCAAGTTGCTTATGTGGCCCATGGCATGAGACTGGCAGGGCTTGCTTTCATAACTGTGTTTTCAGTAAATATGTGGTAAAGCAGGATTGTGATGATGGAAATCTGGCCAAGTTTACATGTCAGACTGGGATGATCTATTATCTGATTGTGTTCTTACTCTGTCCTACTAATTCTAATTTATTAGTAGATCATTCTCAAATTTGTATGATCTGTAGCTGGTTTCCTTAATATACAAAATGACTTTTGTTGGCCCCATGTTGGCTGAATGGATTACTTTTTATCATCACAAGGATGTGATATTTGTTAGAGGGAGAAACATCCAAAGTGCTTTATGAATAATGGACTGTAGTAGAGAGTTCTTCCAGATGTCACAGGCACTTGGCAGATCTGTCCTAATCTCTGCGATGCGTGCTCCTTGTTCCCCGTCTCTGTACGCAAACCTCCCCTAGGGTTGAGCACATTTGACCTAATTCTCCTTTTGCTTATGCAGCTTTATACTGATCTCTTACACTGACATCATGAGCTGGGAGCCTGATCTATGTTGGCCAAAATGAGTAGAGATTTAAGTTAGGTAGTGTAGAAATGGCAATAAATTCTAGAGACTTTATAAAGAAAATTGAATAAAAGGAGAATAACTTGCATGCAAACAATACAGCTTTCTTTTAATTAGTATCTAGTTTCAGACAAGGCAGTTTCAATGGCTTTTCTCTGATTAGCTTTACATATAACAAGGTGCAGGTGAAAAGCAAATGAACAGGTATATTTCTTGTAAGTGCAAAGCAGTTTTTGGTTTAACAGATGCTTTTAAATGGTTTGATGTCCCTGTATTTCCTCTTCTAGTATAATGCCTTTACATACATGATTGCATGGTAATCCATGAGTTGTGTTGGCTGGCTGCATGGTAGGCTAAGAAAGTGATTCCAAATTCATCTGTTCGTACATTCAGTGCTTGAAGGGTAAGTCTTCACACCAAAGCTGCAACCCAAAAGAAAATTAGAAATACTTAAGTCCATAGATAGAAATTATATTAAGTGTTCCTACCGGTGTTAGGTTGTGATAAAGGACTAGTCCTTTTCAGGTAATCTGTCTGGGAAGAATTAAATCACACATGAAGAAGCAGGATAATGATGGCAACCTAAACGTAGTCACTGGAAAGTGGGTATGCCTCCTGCTGGCAACCCTCAGGAGCTTTCTGGGACACAGTCCTGGAAAATGGCATTGAGAACTGTGACAGCACTTCTGGATGAAGAAAACCTAGAAGTGACATTGCATGCACCCTGTGATACTCTAGGAATCCCACAAATCTGTGTTAAAGACCACAGAGACCGATGGGATTTCTAGAGTGTTGCCGGGTCTGTATAACATCACTCCTGGGTTTTCTGCCAAAAATTATACGATGGCATTTCAACATTGTTTTTCTCCTCCTTCTGCAGTGGAGGATTGCCTGCCATGTGGCAGTTGGCAACCCTGGTGGATGTAAACCTATATTCATGTATTCCAGTGAATGCACATATGTCAGAGTAAGAGCTAATTGCCCCAGTCCTGTATTTCTATCCTCATACATTCAATCTCCCCAGTAAGAATATCTGAAAATGGCTGTTGTGATACCTTAAAAAGCTTTGAAAAGTGTGTTCTACAGTCCCAGAAAGCTGTTCTGATCTGACCTAGAGGGATAAAGTTGGTGTAGCACACCAAAGTCAACAGACATGGTCAGTTTGTATTATCGTCAAGTGATTTTGTGACCCAGGAAAGCAGTGGCCAATTTCCATGGTAAAACCATGGGAATGTAATCTTGAAGTAACTGTGCACCTACAGATCCTTTTGTTTTCAGTGCGGTTTACAAGAAGGAACTCACTCTAATCTAGGGTTGCCAGCCTCCAGGTGGGGCCTGCGGATCTCCTGCTCTTATACCTCTATAACAGCTCCCCTAGAGAAAATGGCTGCTTTGAAGGGTGGACTCTATGGCATTGTACCATGCTGAGGCCCCTCTCCTCCCCAAACCCCACCTTCTCCTGGCTCCACCCCCAAAGTCTCCAGGTATTTTTCAACCCGGACTTGGCAACCCTACTCTAATCCTTGACTGATTTTTGTTGATATAACTCATCCCCAGAGATTCACTTTGGAGATGGTGATTATTCTCCTGAGAATTTGTCAGAATTTTGCACATTTCACAAAATGAAGTCCTGACTTTTCCAGCTCTGATGTACAGCTATCAGGTGACTTGGATAATTTACTGTCCTGGGAGAATTGTAAAAATTATCTGTTCTTACCATTTTGAAAGTCTTTTTTACTTAGCATGTCCAGGTTCAGCCCTCCCCATTACTGTGTGGGACACCGTATAATAGCTCTCATTATGCCCTAATCGAATTAACAGTATATATGGACCAAAAATTTAGTGTACACCTATCATGTTTTAAGCTGCTCTTCCTTTGAGGAGCTCAGGGTAGTGTGCACAGTTCTCCTTTCCTCTATTTTATCCCACCAACAACACTGGGAGAGTGTATGGCCCATGGAAACCCAGTGATATTGGGATACGAACCCAGTTCTCCCAAGTCCTAGTACAACACTCTAAACACTGCCCAATGCTGGTTCTGGCTAAAGCCACTGCTCTCCTGGTTGATACTTTCAGAGAATACTAGGATTTCCAACTCCAGTTTGGGAAGTTACTGGATTTGGGGTATGATGTTTGAGAAAGAGAAGGAGACCATTGAAGGTTTAACCTCTATGGTGTATCATGGGGTCTGCCCTCCAAACCTTCCATTTCTTCCAGGGAAACTGATCTCTGTAGACTAGAGATTAGTTGTAATTCCATGAGAACTCCAGGCCCCACATGGAAGCAGGCAGCTTTAGAGAAGATGCCGTGGCCTTTGCATTTAACACAATCTTTGTTTGACCCCCCCACACACACACACTGATCTGGCAGGTGTTTCATGGTTTATACATGCCCTAAGATACAGTTTGAAAGTCTGTTATACTAGAAAGTAAATGAGCAGGGTTTCAGGCCGAAACATTAAAAAATGAAGATCCCCATCTTTCCCCTCCCCCAAATTATGAGATTAAAAAATGTTGATTTCCACTTATTTATCTGGTTTTCGATCCTTCAGGCTACAGCTGGCCCATGTAGATTACAATGCGGCTGATGTGGATTTGAAAACTAGGTTAACTTCTAACTAACATGATTATATTAATACTACTTTACTTGCAACATTCATAGCACTGTTGTGAAAACCAGTTGATGTTTATATGGTACTGTGAAGATTCAAGGTGGTCATTACTGTTTTATTATTATTGTAATCATCATAACACAGAGGTTGATTGGTAGTTTCTGGTTGTACAAGAATGAAATCCCAGAGAACAAACTGTGTTGAGAAAATGGCAGTCTGTTTCTAACTGAAATACCAGAATTGCAAAATTTTAAAATAATCACAGCAAGGAGAGAGAGAGGGAGAGAGAGAGAGAACAGCTGGGATCCTGCAGACCCATTACTCTAGGGGCAGTGCTTTCTTCTGGAACAAGGATATTCCTGCTGACATAGGAAAGGACCCTCCACTGGAGGAAAGTGTCATTAGGGTCCTTTCCCTACATCAGTATTATCCAACATCCCACACATCAGTGTGATCCAACCATAAATGCTGGGCTCAATAGCCTGGGCACCTTAACATTGTTTCTCCCCCCCACCCCATCAAGCTGCAGCCAATTTATGGTGACCCCATAGGGCAGAGTTCCCAGTGTGGTGTGCGTGGGTGTCATGGCACCTGCAGACACCTTTCCTGGTGCCCACCAAGTGTTTTTAGAAAGTGGATGGGGCCAGGTAGACTTCTTTTTTATTTTAAAAATAAATAACTTTTATTTATGTAATATAGCAACAATTTACAGTAGCACATACTATTAGGAAACCACTACAATAAAAACATAATTAAAAACACAAAAAACACACAAGGGCAATAAAATTTACCTCATATAATCTGGAAGTGCCATTTTCAGTTTACTATGTCTTTCCATATATTCAAGAAAGGGATACCAACGTTCCAAAAAAACCTGAATGAAACTTTCAGTTCTCTGCCAAGGATATAACTTCTAATATTTTGACCATGACCAGGTATTCCCATAACTTATTAAAGCACATAATTTATGAGGGTTGTTTACTGTTTTTCCAATGCTTAGCCACTAAAGTCTTGACTGCCACCAACATATAAGAAATGAGATTTTTCCTGACAGCAGGAACATCTATCCCCTCCCATAAATTAAGCAAGACAAGTTCTGGCCTCATAGGGATATTGTGCCCAGTAATGTCATTAATCAGTTTAACAATAGTGGTCCAATATTGCACCATAACAGGGCACGTCCATCAGCAGTGAATGTAAGAACCAGGCTGCCCACATCCCTTTCAACAATTGGCCTTCTGATTGGCCATTGTAAATCTGATTGGCAGCAGATGGCATCACAGCACAAGGATCTTCACTGTGTGACTGAAGGTAAATTTGACTGCATACAAGAAAATATTTTTTAAACAGTATGTTCATTTTAAAAGGCATCCCATTAAACGGAGCTTCTGCCTGAAATGTTGAAGAGTTATCAGAATTATATGTTACCTCACTCCCGAGATTTTGTGGTTGGTGGCAGCCATTTTGTGATTGGCTTCACAAGTGGTTGGTGGCAGCCATTTTGTGATCGGCTTTTGTGGAAACAATTTTCTGGTTGCGCCCACCATCCAGGTGCCTGCAAGCCAAAAATGTTTAGGGTCCCCGTGCCATAAGCATGGACGTTTGTCATTGCCTGCCTCTGCATAGCAACTTTGTACTTTTCTGGCAGTCTCCCATTCAAACACTACCCAGGGCTGAGCCTGCTTAGCTTTTAAGATCTGATGAGATCCAGCTAGCTTGGGCTATCTAGGTTAGGCACCTTAACATTACTGTGGTAGTTTTTCCAGAAATACGCTGTTGGACTGTCTTCTGCAGCATTTTGGCACCATCAGTGTCAGTGACCAAAGGGTGCTACTCCAGCGATAAGACTCAACATGGATCAAGTGACAGAAGGGGATTCACTGAGGTCCCATCTTGTTTTATAACACTCCTGACTTGTTGAAATACTCTCAGGTAGGGCCATTCCTGCTTACTCCTTTGAATGTCCATCTACAACACGTCTCTGCCTCCCCTCCACCTCGTCAGCTGTGGAAAGTCTGCTTGTAATTCTTGGTGACATTTACTAAAAAGCGATCATGTGACTAATAGAGAATGGTGAACTTGGCTATATTTTATTATGCTTTAACTTTGCTCAGCAATAAAAAAAACTTCCTCTGGCAACTTTTGGGTCCTGTGATGGGGAGTCCAACTGAATTGTGCTCATTGATGGGTTTTAGTCAGTTGGCTGAGCCTCCCTCCCGCCCCAAAATAAAGCTAGCACAGTCCTAAACATTTACCTAACTTTGTACATCTATAAGATAGGCATGTTTAATATATGAAGTTATCAGATTTAAGAAACATTACCTGCATCTTTTTGGGCAGGCGGAGAGAAATCCATGATACTTAAACAAAGTTAGCTGTGTGTATAGGACATTTGCAAATTGCTTATTACTTGTTTGATGGTGCAGCTGAGCGTCCATCTCTCATTCATAGAGTTGTGCTTCCTCCAAGGGGTGGAGCTGGATGGCTCTTCTTTCATCACTATGAGTGGCAGGCTACAGTTACTGATATGGCAATGGGCACTGGATCATTGGTCTTTCATATGTGGCAGTACAAAAGCAAAAAACAACCTTTGATATCTCTCATTTTGATTTACGTTCCACAGATTGGGGTTCAAACTGATACACGCCCCCTTTATGTGATCTGCTAATGGACTTATTAGGATTAACCAGTCTTGTTTAACCACCCCCTTTCTTTGTTTCTTGTTTTTGTACTGCAGCGGTCCTTTTAAAACAGATTCAAAGAGTGATATTTTACAGTCTTTCCAAGTGCATCTTCCATGCCATTACTGCACCTCTTGGAATGGTCCAAGAAGTAACTTCTTGACCTTTAATTACTCCACTTTTCACAGCTTCCAGCTGTGTAATTCTTCAGTGCAGGTCAGCATGCCCAGCACATACCCTTGTTTAGTCTTTCAAAAACCATTTTGGGGTGTGTTTGCACACAGGGGAACATTATGTTAGAGTACATGAACACCGTGCTATGTATTTTCACCCAGATATCTTGCCAAATGTCATGAGAATTTATTTTTGAAAGGCATAATGTAAAGAAGGTGAACAGTGATTGTACTTAAGAGGGGGACATGTAGCTATTTTGATTAGGATTCAGGTCCTCTGAAGATATTTTCCTGCTCAGTCTGTTCACCTAATTTTTGCTTCCTACCTAGCATAAAACACTTTCATTTGGAGGGCAAACTTGTTCTCAAAATGGCTGCTTTAAATTGGTCATTCATTCTCTCAGGAGCTTTAGACGTGCACTTGCAAGATTATTTCTTTACTTCTTAAATTGTTTCTTAAATTATATATAGCCTTCTTTTCTCCAGGGATTCGGCAGTTAACAAAATGCCAAGAGACCAAGAATACAATAAAACACATGAAATAACAACCATAAGTACAGGAAACCAGTCTCCCCAAAATTACAAACAAATGCCCTACCCAGCCTTCTTACCCTAGTTCCACAGAGCCACATTGCCATCAGCCTCAAGAATAGGACAGATTTGCAAGCCCTCCTGCCAAAAGGGGCTGAGGGTGCCCTTTGAACCCTCCTCTAAGATGCTGTTTCATAAAATTAGTGAAGTGACTGGAAATTCTCTAGAACAACCGGAACAGGAGCGAACCATTCTCTGCAAGGGCATGGTGAAAAGGAGGTGATCAGAGGAGTGTAACTGGCATATCAGGAGAGCACAAAATACAGAATACAGAATGAGACATGAAACCAAACATGAATTTGCTGCTACCGATGGCTACTTTGTGTACCAGTTTCTTCTCTTCTCCCAGGAACATTTAGTTCCCCAAACACATTATGTAGTATCATCATGTCATGTGGATCTGGAAAGTCACTTGATATGTTTCAGGAACAAAATATGAGGGGGGGTGGAGGAACTGAATAACAATTGCCTGTTTTGGAAGGAAATTCTTAGTTGGCATTATGAGTAGGACCTTTCTGAGATGAGTATATACTCATACTCAAAAGCAGAATTTTGTAAGTAGACTTTTTCCTTCTTCTGTCTGATAGATTTTTAAAGTAGAGGTGAAAAGTAGAGGTCAGTTGAGTAATTTTTCAGTCACCTCTCTGATGTCTCAGCTGAGAAATGCTGGTCAGCAGGGAAGCTCATTTGTGGTCATGCCCTACACATTTTGCTCTTGAGACACATTTTAGAACGTGATCCAAATGCATTCACTTGCACATTTTCCTGAAACATTTTTTTCCAAATACTGCCTTGTTGTAACTGGCCCCTAAATCACTCTGTTTTTAGCTCAAGCAAGCAAACAAGTGAAAAACTGAAGGGACACACATTCATTTGCATTTGCAAAAGTATTCTGAGCTAGGCAAGTGTTGACGAAAGCTCTTTGAAAGATTGAACAAACGGAGGCACCTTCTGGCAGGTATAGAAAGGCTTGAAGGGTATCCTGGAGTTTGCTTTTCTTGTCCCTTTTTGTTGCAAGAAGTTTGGGTGCAATGGAATTATATTTGACTGGGATTTCCAATGAGCAGAGTATGTTCTCAGGCAGGCTGTAGTGAGCTTTCACTGTTTTGCTGGCCTTCTTTTTGGATGGTTGGGATGATGTGCTGCAAAGTGACAGCTCGGGGACACGCAGGCGAGAAGCTCTCTAGAGTGCAGCTGCTCCATTGGACATTGCTACAGTAAAAAAAAAAATTAGATCCACTGAGATGCCACTGGCTTTTCAGGATGCAGTGAAAAGGAATTAACTCTTGGATACCAGTGCTTCAGCTCTCTGGCATCACACATTAAGGTGTTAGCTTGAAATTTAACCATTCTTCTTCCCTGTCTTGGTTGCCATTCCTTTCCTAATAGTATGTCCCCATTAGTAAACCTATTCAAACAGCATTTTTGCCTAGACACTGAGAATTGCCATTCCCAAGCTATCTGGGGGGGAACTGTAAAAGTTTTTGAGGCTAATGATAGTATGTAGGCCCTGTAATGAACAACATGTCCAGATAGCTGTACTTTCAGGTATAAGCCTCTCTGTGCTGACCCCATTCTTGCCTGCTATCCAGGTGTGTGGGTTGCTTCTGCTTATGTTGGTCATCTGCCACTCCAGTAGTTGGCAGGGTGGCATCCAATGATGGGTATGGGGGTTGTCCCAGAAAAAGAGCTACCAGCCAGGAAATCCTAGCCTAGCCCAGGAGCATCAGAGGCTGCCTTGTTTCAAGCAAAGGCAAGGTTATATTAGCTGTGCAGTAAACTTTGTATTCTTATTGCATGCTGCCTTCTGATAGGAAAATGATCTCTGATGAAAGCTTCTGTGCACTCACATAAACTATTGTTTCACGTCTTGGCCGGGTGTTTCGCTTTGAAGAAGAATTGTTCCTAATTATCCATCTTTGCTTAGGACAATGAATTTATATGATCATTTATTTAGACATTTATAACCTGCTTTTCGGGGCCACAGTGGATCAGAGGTTAAGATGCTGAGCTGCAGACCGGAAGGTCTGTAGTTCGGCAGTTCGAGACTCGAGTGCTTCGTGATGGAGTGAGCTCCCATCTGCGGTCGCAGCTCCTGCCATCCTGGCAGTTTGAAAGCAAGAAACTGCAAGTAGATGAATAGGTACTGCTTCAGTGGGAAGGTAACAGCATTCTGTGCGCCTCGGCATTTAGTCATGCCAGCCACATGACCACAGATGAGTCTTTGGACAGTGCTGGCTCTTCGGCTTGGAAACGGAGATGAGCACTGCCCCCTAGAGTCAGATTCAACTGGCTTTTGAGCAAGGGAAACCTTTACTTTTTAAACCTGCTTTTCTCCTTAAAGCAGGCCCAAAACAACTTACAACAGTGTTCTCCCCTCCTCTATTTTGTCTTGACAACATCCCTGTGAAATGGGTTGGGGGGGGGGAGAAAAAGTGTTTACCCAGCAAGCTGCCATGGCAGAATGGGGATTTAAACCTGGGTCTCCCAGATCGTAGTCTGATGCTGTTCCACACTAGCTCTCTACACGTCCCTAATCTTGTCACTGTGCCTATCTTATAGGTCCTACCGTTCTAAACATCTATTCCAAATTAAGAGCACTGGTTTCCTCAGAGGCAGGAGTTCAGCTTTTCAAGCGTGTTTCCATAGGATCCTTCCTGTGGTGGGGAGCACAGCCCTTCTTCCATTGTGAGATCTGTGTCATCCAGAAAGGATTAGTGGTGGCTAGAGTATGCAGAGAAGACAGATCTGTATTGTTCACAACTTATATGATGTGAGTTTTATGACACCTTGATCTATATGTGAAGTCACGAGAACGCAACAGGCACAGTTGCCAACTTCTGGGTTATAAAGTATTTCTTCTACCTAAGTGAACTGTGGCAGGCAGAACTCAAGAAGGATTGCTGAGTCAAGTGTGAAATTGGGACAGAACCTGGAGTTCATGCTCCAAGAATGATAACCTGACAAGACACAGTTTTACTTGGAGGGCCATTAAAATATTGGCTAATTGACACCTTTGCTAGTAGCAGTGGTGTCTTGTGTCTGCAAGGCTTTGGGAGAAATTGTGCATCATCATAGTTGGCTGGAGCTCCATTAAGAAGATTTTGAGCCCTCTAGTGGAGTTTTTCATATTTGGTTGCAGAATTTTCTGAATCCAATCATCCAGTTAGGGTTTCCAGGGCATTTGGCAAATGCTTCTACTTGAACCAGATCTGCTTATCTGTATATGGGCTTTCAGTTTTCACTATTCTGGGGGAGAGGGGTGATATATAACAGTGTGCAAGCTTTCGAGTTCACCTTCTGTTTAGTTTTTTCCTGAATAAGCACACTAGTGCAAAGTTTCTATGTCACAGGAAGATTTAATGGGAGTTGTTGGATCCCAGCCATAGAGAACCAGTTAAGTTTTATATGGGTTTCTCTTTTGGAAAGATGATGCAGATATTTGTAGTACAAACATTTAAAAAAAATATTTACCTTGGTTTGGATTTAGTGGACTCTGCCACAGTTTGTAGTGTGACTATCAGCCATCTGTGAAAGTAAGTGAATTAGATAACCTGCACACTAAGAATAAAAATTGGCCTTTTCACTTGCTGAAGCTTCCATTTTGAATCTTGTGTAGTATGTGTAGAATTGCCACTAAAGTTTGCCACTGTCACACTTCACATCCTATCCGCTGCAACATATTTTCTTACTGCATGAGATTATAGCATTAATGTGATGTCTCTGAATCTGTTTATGTTCCCAGGAGTCTTTGTGCCTGTGTAGTCTGAAAGGTGGATGAGGGAGTCTGTACAATAATTATGAATCAGCATGTTACCTCTGGTATCTATTTGCAAGAATGAAAGAAACTAATAAAAATGGCAATAAGTAGAGTATCACGAAAGCAGTAGAAAGAAAAGAGGAAAAATATTGACAATAGGTCTCAGTTACTCAAGCATTGACACACTAGTGGCTGTTACTAAGACTGATCAGCAGATTTCTTCAGAATTCCTTGCCTCATGGTGCTTTCTGCTTTCACTTCCTTGCTTTCAATTAATCTCCATGGTGTTATAAAGAATCCACATAAAGGTGGGGCTTTACAGGGGAAGGGCTCTCTTGAGGTCTTTGAAAAAAAACAACACAACAACTTCAGCCTCAGTATTGCTCTGAAATTTATATTGACCTGAACAAATTAATACATTAACAGTGTAATTCTAAGAACATTTCCCTGTGAGTAAGCCCCGCTGATAAATAGACCTTAGTAGAATTTTGAGAATTACAAGAGGAGACCCACAACAAAATGTTGCATAATGTGTTGTGGCCCTACCATAGTCTTCGTTGCAGGCAGTCCTTGCAAGGAACTTATGGGAAAGGGGCATTCCCCTACCTTTTCCCCCGCTCCCCCCCCTTTATTGTCAAAGTACCCTCCTCCTCCTTTCTGCACACACCCCATATCTACTTATCTTCCCTCATGTCCCCTTCTTCTCTCACCCCTTCTATGTCAGCTTTCCTCCCTAGCCCATTCTCTAGTAATCCTTTCTTACCCCCTTTCTCCTCTCGTTCCTTATGTGTCTCACCCCCTCTTACCCCAGCCCTTCTCAATGTCCTTTCCCCTCCAACTCCCTCTCAGCCTGCCCCTCTCTTTCTCTCCATTATTTCTTTACCCCCCCAATCTCCCCTTCCTCTCCCCCTCCCTCAGACAGTGTCCCTTTCTTCCTTCCTTTCTTCCTTCCTTTCTTCCTTCCTTTCTTCCTTCCTTCCTTCCTTCCTTCCTTCCTTCCTTCCTTCCTTCCTTCCTTCCTTCCTTCCTTCCTTCCTTCCTTCCTTTCTTTCTTTCTTTCTTTCTTTCTTTCTTTCTTTCTTTCTTTCTTTCTTTCTTTCTTTCAACTTATATCCCGCCTAGCCAGCAAGGCCAGCTCTCCCCGCAACAGACAATTCCCTGTTCTTTCTCTGTCTGTCTCTCCCCTTTCACAGAACCCCACTTCTTTCTATTTCTCTCCTTTTGCAGCTGCAGGCCAGCAAATGCCCCCAACCTGGCTCAGGAGGGAGGGGGTCCACGACACAGGCTTTGCCCCCTCGCACTTCAACTGACAGACGCAGGGCCAGCTTGGGCATCAGTGGCAGCAGCAGAGGGTAGGCAGGCAAGTTCCCAGAGAGGCTCCGCTGCCCCTTTGGCTGGCTGAAGCTATAGTCTTCATTGCGGTTGGTCCTGGAAGGGGCTGTCCCAGTGGCGGGGGGCACAGCTGTTGCGGTGGTGGCTTCCCTCACAGCTCAAACGGCTTTTCCCATGCCTCAGTAAGTCCTTTCTCTGTGCTTGCGCAGAGTAAGCAGTTTTACTTTTGGGGGGATTTAAGTATCCCTGTATACTTTTAAAAACATTTTAGATTTTTCTGCAAACATAGGGACTGCCCCAAGTTTGCTGGAAGATTTGCTTACCCTCCATGTGACCCAGATCCACAGAAATAAGTATCCGCACGCAGAGGAGACCTTGGCTATTAGATATATAGACGAGTAAACCTGTTTAATAGGGCACTGTATGTAAACATCATCAGGAGGGTGAGTTTTGAAGATAGATTTGTCAGCCCTTTTGGCATGCAACTGTCTTTTCTTTTGTCCTCACAAACCTTCTGTCATCATTGCTTGTAGACAACTGAAGCTGTGATAGAGGGACTCGCTCAGGGTCACTGGGTCATAGCTCCAGCAATATATTCACCGGACAGTCCACTTGTCTACACTCTTATTACATTAACAGGGCAAAATGTGGCTTCTGACCTCTTGTCTAGTCAAGAAGTAAAAGGAGGCAAGCATGCAAAGAGGAGAAACATTAGAAGAAGTGTGAACTAGTTCTTTTAATGTATTTTTCCTGATCTGATTTGGTAATACTCGTACAATTAGTCTTGTCATAAAAAAGCATCTCCACCAACTGGAATTAATTGGTTTCTCAGGGATATCTGGAAATCCCTGTTCTGTATTTCAAATATGCAAGGTAATAGGTTATATCTATGGGAAGAGTGATTCATAAGCCTGATATTACGCAGAAGTGTTTGAAGTGCATACATATTTTTTGAACCTCATACATAGTGTGAAAATTTGCACCAGGGAGAAAGGACTAGCTGAAGCTAGTGGTGGTGTGTGTGTTTTTTTTAAAGAGATGTGTGAGTATTTTGTGTGTTTTGTGTGCTTCAGATGCTTCCATTTAAGTGGATTGACAACAAAGGCTGCCAGGGTGTACCTATTAAAATCACAGTGTACAAAGCACCTCTACTTGTTGTAGAACTTGATTTTAAAGAAAGGGTAATACTTTCATATGTTTATTTCTTCCTCCCAAGGTTTGTTTCTGATAGCACTAGTTCATCTGAGAATATATCCCTTAGCAGAAATATCTGTTGTTTGTTTTCAGTTAGGCAGAACCAAAATAGCTCACCT
Source organism: Lepidodactylus listeri (assembly GCA_029233225.1). Taxonomy (NCBI): domain Eukaryota; kingdom Metazoa; phylum Chordata; class Lepidosauria; order Squamata; family Gekkonidae; genus Lepidodactylus; species Lepidodactylus listeri. The sequence goes on from JARCFY010000001.1 coordinate 78,442,995, forward strand.
TTTTTTAAAAAAAATTGCTTTTGCCAAATGCAACAATTGTACCTTTCCCCCCCTCTTTTGGGAGGACGTCTCAAAGATTTTTAGCTGGTCCAGGCTATTATCAGGGGCTGGTTACGGGACTCATGCCATCCCTGTGCTGAAACACCTGCACTGTCTACCCTTCTTTCTGGGGCACAGCTCAAGTGCTGATTCTTACCACTGAAGCCCTAAATGGCTTGGGGGCAGGGTACCCCCCTCTACTATCCAGCCCACCAGTTAAGATCTGTTTCTCAATCTCTTCTTTGTGTGTCCCATCTTCAGAGATGACGACTAGAGACAAGGCATTTTCTGTGGTGGTACCTATGGAATACCCTCCCCCTTTTGTATCGCCTGGCACTTACTCTACCTTCTTTTTGGTGCCAGGCCAAAAAGATTTTGGATCTTTCAGTCCAGACCTGTAATTAGAGGTTTTTATCTTACCAGATTTTAAAATATTCTGCTTCTATTTTATGCATAGTTCTTTCACTGTTTATGTCTCATGGATTGTATGTAATGTCTTTTTAAATGGCTTTTTGGTACAGTTGTTAGGAGCGTGGACTCCTATCTGGGAGAACTGGGTTTGATTCCCCACTCCTCCACATGCTACTACTGGTGTGACCTTGGGTCAGTCACAAGTTGTTTTCAGAGCTGTTCTCTCACCAGCAGTTCTCAAAAGAGCTCTCTCAGCTCCACCTATCTCACAGGGTGTCTGTTGTGGAGAGAGGAAGGGAAGGAGATTGTAAACTGCTCTGAGACTCTGAGTGAAGGACGGGGTATAAATCCAATCTCCTCCTCCTCTCTTCTTCTTCTTCTCTATATTGTTACATCATTTTAACCGTAAGCTGCCTCAAGTAGAACTCTGAAAAGGTGGCATAGAAATGTCCTAAACAAATATATAAACTGAAAATTGCACATTCAGTTTGGTGTAAAAATTGGTGTGCTTGTACTGTTTGTCAACAGCAGTGGAATAGCTTTTCCAGTCTGTAGCCTTATTGGCTGCATAATATCATGACATTGCTAGCCAAGAACACCTTGGAAGCAACAGTAATTTCACCAGCTCCTGGGTGCCAGGAAGCAGCTGCAATGGAAGCCCTGGCCTTCCTTCTCCATATGCAAGACCTTCAGCGTGGGAAACACTGGGGTCTCATAGCCATGTAGAGCATCCTGGACGGTGATCATGTGGGGAGGATATGATGGCAACTTACCAGGGTATGTAGTATAAACAGTGGCCCCTTTCAAACAGACTTTGTAATCCATTTCAGTAGCAGGTTGCTAATGGTTTTTTTGTGTCATTTCAGACACAGCCATCTTAGCAATTGTCTGTTAATGGATTTTATTAACCTTTTCATACATAGCCACTTGTGTCCGGTTAGCAAAGTGTGGTTGAGCTGTTCTTGAAAGAAACTGCTTTCTTTCATTTTCACCTCTTCTTTGCAGTTCTGAATCACTGTAGTCTGCTGTTTAAAATGTCAGCAGCACTTCCAACAGTTTCACTTCCCCCCACACCCTTTTTTGCAGCACAATCTTCCTTGAACCTTTTTAAAAATGTTCCAAGTTGAGTGCTATAGTGCTAGACCAGTATAGTGCTTCAGTGTTACAGCGGCACCATTGAGATGCCTTGGCACCAATGAAATACACTGAGATTGTGGCTGTTGTTACATCACTACAGGAAGAGAAAAGTAACTCATTGGGCAGTGAGTGCTCAGGGCATCAGTGATTGGTGTTACAGAAGTTGCTAACCTAAGGTGTCTGTAGCAAATGTCCTGATGTTCAGCCATACATGCTTCATCCACTCCTCCTGTATCCACATAACAACAGCTGCGATCTCAGTGTATCTCAATGAAGTCCAGGCATGAGAAAGTGGATGAGAAAGTGCTTCTGCAAGTCTTAAGATCACTCCTGCTTTCCCCAAACTCTCAGTGCCTCCTTTCTTTGCCCCATTTCCCTTTTGAGGTTCCCTTCTACAGCTGTTGTGGTGGAAAGTGCACCAAGTCATAGCTGATCTATGGCAAGCCAATGCAACAGACAGAGACGTTGTTTCGTTTAGGCCACTGAACGAAGTCAGGTGACTCTCTATGCTTTAAGTGCCTTGGTTAAGAATTATGACATTTTAATTGAATATTGTAAAGAGTAATTAGAAGAAGATAAGAACCCAGTACACAAATATTGCCATGAAAAAATTAAGTAAACCATAATACAAGGTGGCATTATTTATCCTTTGTGATGTTCTTGGTGATTTAGCATAACTTTGCAAAATTTTTGAGGAGCTAAAAACCAATTTATGTGATAGTTACAACTTTAATGCTTGAAGCTTTTTTAGCTCATGAAGTAGTTTTTTTGCTCACAACACTCCACAGCATAGAGGGAACATTGCTTCCCTGCATGTCATTGTATTTGTTTATCAATATGATATTCAGTGTTTGTAAAAATTCATGATTGACTTTAAGGCTAAAAAACCTTAGATAGCATGCTTGCCTTGTATAAAATCATAGTTTTGGCTGTCTAAATTTCACAATATCCCTAAATCCCTTATTTCTCCTCCAATAAATCCCTACAGTTTAATAAGTTTATGCTTTGTCTTTCAAATACTTTTCTCAGTAACTTGCTCCACATGTTTAATGTTCAAATAGTTCAGCTTGGTAATTTGTCTTTTTACTCTTAGCTTCTAACTCAAAGAACAGTCAGAGCTGTTTTTAAGTTAGTATAATTTCAGAAGTCTAATGTTTGAATTAGATGATACCAGCTAAGACGTAAACTTTTAAAAACAAACTGAATTGTAAAATTCTTTAAAAAGCTAAAACATTCCTTTTTTTCCTGCAAAAAGTGAGAGTCAGGGTTATGTCTGTTCCGTAAAGTGCAAAATTTTGTAATGGACAGACCATTCAGCACCTTGAAAGTCTGAACTTTAAAAAGCAGGTTTCTGGCCTTTATGACAATAGAAAGTATCCAAGGTCCTGGTGAAAATATCCAAGGTTCTGGTGAAGCCACATAGGCCAAAGAGGTAGGTATGTAAGATATCCATTAAGCATGAAGTTCTGTTGCAGTGCTCTGCAGCTCTTCTTTGACTGATAAAAGCAACATTAATCTATGGGTGTAATATTTTACATTGGATGTAGAATTCGTAATTTGCAGCTGGAGAATACATACAGTCCTAGTGAATAAGCACAGTTCATATGCTGGAAGATGTTCCTAGATCCTCAGCAAAAGTTTGTAGCTGCATTCAGACATCCAGAGAAATCTTGTTAAGTTTTCCCTGCCATGCTGTTTTACAAGCCTATTTTCTAAATCACTATAAGAAATTATGAATTGAGGCCAAAATGGATATGATGAGCCAGAGCCATCTCCTTAAATGCACATCTAACCAAAAAGAAATCAAGGAGTGGGGGCTATCATTGTCTGTGGTCACACACAGTAAATAATCCACTTTCAATCCACTTTTAGTGCACTTTCCAACTGGATTTTTACTGTGTGAACTTGCAAAATCCATTTGGAAAGTGCATTGAAAGTGGATTATTTAGTGTGTGTGATTGCAGCCATTGTAAAACCAAAAAGGGAATATGTGGGTGGCACAGAACCCTTCCTTGTGGCTCAAAGAGAAAAGTGTCTTGTCCCATTCCTAAAATGCAAATCATAGGCTTGTGTAGACTCCATTTGCCTTAGACAAGTGGAGAAGAATGCACAGGTTTAATTTCTTCAACACCCACATGGTTTAACTATTCAGAACTGGTTTTCCTGCTCTGATGTTACTAATTTTAAAGGAGAAAATGTAAGTCCCTCCATGTCACTTTCATTTCAGCTGGTGTTGGAGCCTGGATGGAGGAGGGGAAGGGAAGTCTAATGGGAAAGACTGCAATAAAATATACTAGGTGCTCAGGATGTTACCTCCACCCATGCTCTTGTTTTTCCCTTAGAATTAGGCTTTGCTTGGTTTGTGACTATGGCAGGCCTTCATCTTCAAGAGATGGGTTTGCTGCCATCCAGTCTAGCTTGGGCATGACCCAGCTTTGAGGGTAGGAATCTGGATTTTGTCTCTGCCCACTTGTCAGGTTCCCAGGACAACAAGGCATTTGTTTTATTTAGGACGTAAATGTGAAGATAAATGTCTGGTAGAGACAAATAATGGGTTTGGCCAGCAGCTCTGGCCAGTCACTCTGTCTTCTCTTGTTGCTTGTTTCTTTTTCCAAGAAAAATATATAGTCCTCTCAATTGTCTGTAGATTTTGCTTTAAAAAACAAACAAAAAATGAGAACTAGTTTGACCAGTTAATGTTCTCCATTTAGTGAACAAAAGGGACATAAACAGAAAGGTAGCCAAACCCTGTTCTGAGCAGTTAAAAGGGGAACAGAATAATCTCTTCTTCACTGGCAATTTGTTTGAGAAAGCCTGTTTCTGACTAACACACTGTTTAAATTATACTTTTCAAACTATATTATTCCCTCTAGTTTCATAATCTTTGTCCTTGGTATTTCAGAACCCAAATGTTCAAAAATGGAAAGTCTTACAAAATGTAGAGACTAGTATTTAAAAACTTGTATGTGTGTGTCTGTTGAACCTACACTCTGTGGTTTGTGTGGGGCTTCCTTATACCTTTCAAGTTAATTATCTTTTCTGGTGTTGGATCTTCGGGTTTGTAATTAACATTTTAAAAAGTATAACTATCAGAAACCCCCGGGTATGCCATTGAGATCTGGTTCTGTGCAGCAGCCAAGAGTGAAAACTTTGAGCTGAAAAGTCGATCAAGACTCAAATTTGCTGTGAACTCAAGAGGTAGCTTTTGACATACCACACACTGCTCTTCCTCTTCACCAGAAATTCAGGGAAGATCATTCAAGCCTACCCTACAACACTTTTGTAAAGATAACTAAAATGATGTATATGAAGACTCAAGAAAGTTTCTATAAATGCTAAATGCTATTATTTGCTCTCATAATCTCATTGTGCTAAGTACTTGAAAAAGGAATGTGTAGCTTGAAAAAAAAGTCCTATATTGGCAAATACTTGTGTTTTACTACACAGATGAGAAAGTGGGAAAGAAATGGATTCAAACACTTTTTCAGAGACTTTCTTATAGAATAACAGCAAATAGAGGTGACAGCCATGGCCTAGGAACCAGCAAGAGACAGGGAGGCAGAGACATGAGGAGGGGGACACCATTGACACCATTGTGACATTAGTTCTGGGGGAAATCTAGAAGGAACATCATACTTCTGGGGAAAACCAGAAGGCGATGTCACACTTCTCTAGGAATCACCAGAAACTGTATGGTAAAGCCATAGCATTTCTAGTGATTCCTAGAGAGGAGAGACATCACTTTGTTATTTTCTCCAGAAGTGACATCATGCCATTGGTCCAAAGGCCATTTTTTTTTTACATTTTTCTACCCCACCACCTGGAGTAGCAGTGGGAAACAGGAGCTGGGGATAGGGGATCCTCCACTGGGGGCTGGCAACCCTGATAAGGAATGCCCTGACTTTGCAGTCCTAACAGCAAATTATGATTCACCACAATACCCATGCTGTATTTTGTGACTGGTTCCTAATTTGGAACCCTGGTTTATAGAGCAAGTACAAACAGCAGATTGCCTATTCAGCAAACTTCTGGTTCGCCACAAACCTAGAAGCCTCTCATTGCCTCCCTGTATGCACACCAGGGGGAGAGGGAATGCTGAGCCCAAGAATCCCTCTGGGCTCATTAACTTTGCAGCAAACCGTGATTTGCCATTCATTTGAATCTAGCCAGTGTATTTGAGTTACAAATCATACGGAGTTGATACTTCAGACAGATGGTGTTCAGAGTGCACTACTGAAAGACTCGGCTTCTGCTACTATGATTGGTCTGTTTGGATAGAGGATGGTTCAGCCACATTGGTCTGAAATGCAGAGTTGCACCAGATGGCAGGCTGAATTAACTGTCTTTCCCGTCGTTCATTGTACTATAAACTAAAACTGCCTTTTCATTGTTTTGGAAGCTGACTCAACCTTTAATGAGAATCCCTGATTGCTAGTTACTTTCTTCCTGTGCCCTTCTCTCTCCCCAAGTAATTGCATACAATTCAGCCAGCCTCTGGTGACAGGACAGCACACGCTGTTGTGAAACTTTGGCCTCTTTTCAGGGAGCTGCTATCCCTGTGCCTGGACTATACACTTCAAGCAAAGAGTGAGGCCTCATATGGTTGATTCTTCTTCCATACAAACATCCCCTGCCTTTAGAAAATGAGATGTCAAGAGAGATGGCTTGGAGCCCAACTTTCTCCCTGAGATCAACTGTTCTGTGTGCAGTAATGCATTGGGATGAGCCATCAGTCATGGGATTCCTCCATTGGCAAGAAGTACAGCCCTGGCACAGCCATCCTCCCTTGAACTTGGTTTCATAGCTTGATTTAAATGGGTTGCTGAAAAAGCACAAGAACATCTCAATGCATGAGATCAGCACCTCCTCTGAACTTGGCTGCTGCTCATGCAAAGCAGCTACTCATGCTTAGTTGCACCCCAGCACCCACTCTAGTTCTAATTCTTTGCCATGCTCCTAAACAGATATCACTACTTCACAAGGGTAGCAGCAGAGTTTAAATGAGACATGGGCTCTGGGCTAGCCTTACCATTTGCCACTCCCATCCCCAGCTTCCATTTTCCCCTATGCTCTTTCAATGGCGCAGCGGGACAAAAATGCAGGGGGAGCATTGTGAGATGTGGTAATGTCACTTCCAGGAGATCTGCCAGCAGGGATGCCACCACATCATGTGCTGCTCTCTCCCCCCATGCCCCACCCCCAGAAGTTCTTGATATCTCCATGCAGAGGCCTGTCAGCCCTACTTGGGGCAGCTTTTGCCTCCCAAGCTTCACATTTCAAGGAGACCTTAAATGGAGAGGAGAGGGTTTTCAGGCTGTGCTTCTTCCAGCCCTTTGTTTGTTTAAAACGTTGACATACCAGCTTGCAGCCTGATAGCACACTTAGGAAAGACAGATACCATTTGCTGCCTGCATGCCACCAGGCCCATTTCATGCACACCACCCATCTGCCTTTCATCAGCCCAGTGTCGTCTGAACTCAAGCTCAAGGAAAGCTGTGCAAGCACAGGAGATAAATAGCTTGAGATTGCACCTGGGAAGGTCACCTATGCTCCCCCCTCCACCTTTCTAACTTAGCCTGACTTAACTTAATTTAACTAACTTAACCTGCTCACCAGAAGCAGGTATATGGGTACCTTCATTTTTCCAATGCACTGGATGGTGGCTCCAGCCCTGCTGGATGGTGCACTGGATGGTGGCTCCAGCTTCTGCTTTCTGAGGTTTTGGCCAGATGCCTATGAAAGGTTCCTAGTAAGAAGGTTCCTGGCAGGTATTCGTGTCCATATAATTTAGGTCAAGTAAAGCTATTGAACTGAGGTCATTCTTTTTTTAAAAAATCATGGTATGTTAATTCCAGGTCACAGCTTTGGGCCTGAGAGAGTACTAGGTGGTAGCAGCACTTCCTCCTTCCCTTCCCCACTTTGTTCCACACTTTCAGTATATGCTTGGCAATTATATATACCCTGCAACTGTGCCTATACAAATCCCCTGTGTGCCTCGACCCCAAGTGGCAAATATGGATTTGCTCTCACAAAATGCATGCTCTGCTTTCCTCATGGGAGGGCAAGGTAAGCAGAGAATGATTCTTCTCAGACCAACACGATCATGCAATGATGGGTGTGGCATGATAGTTTGTCACCTTAAGTCCAGCTGCAAGCAGTCTATTTTTGAAATAAGCTGGGATGGATCTCCTCCAGTGACTAAAACGTATCAGGAAGTCTCAGAAAAAGGCCACAGAAGTACCCTTTTCTGAGTGTCACTCAGCATTAAATGGGGTGGGTCCACTTCCAAATGCTTTGTACCTGACACTGGGCAAGCCAAGATGCATCATTTTAATGCCCATAACTTCACTTACTCAATACATTTCTCTCTTTAATGAAAGGGGGATTTTAAATTCATATTTCTCAGAACTGCTGGGTAATTGTGTTCCTCTGCCTTTCCCCCCATCAAAATGGCAACTTTTGTTCTCCTTTCCTTCCAGGTGTTATCACTTTATACTCAGTTGGGAAACAATGTGTATGGTGTTGACGTTCCATGTGGTTGTTATTAACATGGAATAAATTCCTCTTTCTCCTGCAAGAATGAAATATACTGAAGGGACTTTGCAATTCTGACCTTCTCACCTATACTCTGAGATCCACTCAGTAACCTAACTCTGCAGGAACTTACATTTAACATTCCAGTGTAGTCGAATGATTTCCATACGTACTTTATTTTCCTAATAAAATGCAGATTCTTTGTTTGACGCACACACACCTATTAGCCCTTTCCCTCTCATTCAGGTCTCAACCATAAAATAGCTGAAGACCTCAAAAGGGTAATATTTATCCAGGGAGTCCCTAATGTGCAGAAAGGATGCACAATGCTCTTTTATTTGAGGTAAGAAGCATGTACAAGCAGCATGGTGATATACTTCATATACGTTCTCTACATCAGGGGTGCCAAACTCATTTGTTATGAGGGCTGGATCTGACATAAATGTCACTTTGTTGGGCTGGGCCATGTGTGCTATAAAATGTAACATGAGGTACCAGAGATATAAACTTTATAAAGATGATTTCAGATGCTGAATGGCAATAGCAGGCATGATTGGACTAGGTGTGATATGCAGAGGGGAAGTAGGCATGGAGATATCAGCACTGGTAATGAGACAGGAAACCTAGGTCTCAGTTCCATCCAGAGAATTCAGTCCAGGAGGATGGAGAGGATAAATGGACACAAGTCTGACAGTAGAAACCACAACATTCAGTTGCTGACCTAAGAGTAGCAGTGCTCTCACAAAGGACTTCCAAAGGGAGATTAGAAAGAGAGACTGCTGATCTGCAGTTGATAATGAAGCTCAAAGCAATTCATCCTCCTGGACTGAATCGAGACCTAGTTTTCCTGTCTCATTACCAATGTGTGCTATTATCATTTGGCATCTGAAATCACTCCACTCTCCAAGGTATAAAGACCAATGCACGTGTTCTAATTGCTAATCAGGGTCTTTTTGGAACAGAGAAATCCAATCATTAAAAAAAACTTTTCAGAGGTTGCGATCACACGCACAATTAGCCCCGACATAGGTGCAAAAGGAGCGCAATCACATAACAACATCTGGGAAGTGCCCCACAACCATCGGCAACCCGTTTTGCTCCACCGTTCAAGCAGATTTAAAAGACACCACAGAAAGTCAAGTAGCAAATGGGTTGCTAAGGGCCACAGACGGACTTTCCTGCATCTGATCACTCTAGCGTGCTCTCATGGCATCGGGATGGTTTGATCAGGCCATCCCGACTCTGTGCCATTCCCCCCCCCCCCTTCTCAGTATGCGCATCATTGCACACTCCATAGACACAGGTCTGAGGGGTGAATCATCAATCCCTTGTTTAAGCGCATTGGAAACAAATGGCCAATAAAAACAATGTGGCAAACACAAGCAAACTACCTTTTCTCTCCTGCAACTGTGCCACTGTTTGGTCAACTTTTCATCCTTTTTGACATTGATGTTTGAAGGGTATGTGTTCCCATTTTCCAGTGTTCAGGTGCACACTCTTTCTGAATGCTAAAAAAACAAGGAAAAAACCAGAACAGATCCATGTCAATTTCATTTCCCGCTCCTGAAACCAGGGAGGTAAATTGAAAAAGGCATTGCAGGAAGGCCTCCTGATGAGGAATGGATGGAGCACTCCATGAGACTTGAGAGATGATGGCATAAAGGGGGGAGGGGAAATGTAAGCGGGGGAGGGGTGCTTTGCCAGATTAGGAGGATAGGTCTGTAAGCATAGGCAAATGCACAATGGCAACTTCTTTATTTGCTTATTTTTTCTGTATGAAAAGATGGCTCTGTCTAAAAAATTTACTACTTGTTGGGTTGTCTGAGGGGCAGCAGAGGCAGCAGAGGCAACAGAGAAATATAATGTCATCTTTTGTAATTTTTTTGTTCCTTTGAGGAGTCTAAGGTAGTATTTGACAGCAGACATGAAGGATGATGGGAATTTTCAAAAGAAATTTGCAGAATGCCTGCTTTTGTTTTGCTCACAAAGTCTGCTGATGACCTCTCAGAGTTTTCGTTTTTAGGGTGATCCTTGGGCCACACGTACTGCCACATTCTTATTTTAAGGTTTGTTTTATTTAATGAGAACTGACAGAATATAGCTTGTTTGCTTCTAGCATAACCTTTTAACTTAAATTTCATTCTCTCCCCCACCCCCAACCATTGAGTGGGTTTCAATACGGATCTTCGAGTAAACATTGCCATCTGGCATGTGGCTTGCATTGGTTACGGATGCCAGTGATGGATAAGGTTATGAGTAAAAGGCCTGTTGGGTCATTGCTTTCTTGACAGGTCCCTGTTGGAAAGGCATAGAGGGCAGGAGTTTCAGGAATAGTCCTTCATAACCTGGGGGACCACCAGACTGCAAATGCCAGCGAAGGGAGAGAAGGCTACTACTGAGAGCTCCCCTGGAGGGTGGGGCAAGGAGATCTGCAGTGTTTTTTTTAAGCATTACAAGACTACAACAATATTTAGAGAGTGTTAGCTGGCAGTGAATAGGAATGATCTTGTATCTTTTTACAAACCAAACATTACACAGAGCCTGAGTGTCTGAACTACAAATTATAAGCCAAGGTCATTTTAGACCCAGCATGATGGTTTGAATGTTTTATTGGTGCAGCTTTTCAGACTTGTCTGTTTTGAAATTCACAGCCCTGTTCCTCTTCCTGCCAAGCGCCAAGGTTTACCATATCCTTCTTTGCCTAGACATTGTTGACTTGGGTTTCTCAAGACAGTGAAAAGAGAAACTTTATTCTGTTCCTGATCTCTCTCTTTCTCTCTCTCTCTGATATGCTTTTGCTATCACAGTCTCAATTTTGTGCTTACATGCTCTGCATCTGTCAGTGCTAATGTGTTGTATTGGGCAGAGGGTGGATTTGGATAGGATGGTCCATTTAGCTTCACTGGCCTTTCTTTAGCTTGTTTGCTCCACACCTTTGCATTCACTGTTTAAGTGAATCTGGATTAACTGACTGTTCATTGCCTTTGTTCTAAATGCTCTTCTTATTCTCCCCCACCCCCAGCTATTTCTTCCAACTCTTTTGCCAGTGGATATCTCCCTTTTATCCTTCTTTTTGGCAGGTAGTAAGAGGTGATGTTAGGAAGCAGCATTATGCAAATCAGAATGAAATTAACTGTTGTGCTATTCTAAATGCAACAGTGCTGACATGTCCCGGTTCCCTCACTCAGTTCACCTTGCTTTTTTCTTCAAAACTCACTGCAGTTTAGGACACTGTGCTATTGCTGCATAGAAGAAGCACAGCCAAGTCCTCAGAAGTGTCGGTTCAGAATACTGATACCCTGGGCAGCTTGTAAAATAGAACACAGCGTCAATTGTGAAGCAGATCTCAGGAGTGGGACAGCATGGAATGTATGCAGGAGGGACTGTTAGCTGTCTGTGTTCTTTCCTTCTCTTTTTTGTCTAGAGTTATATTTGTTTGGACCAGTTTTGGTGAATGCTGTTGGAGGTGGACTACTGTTAGAAAATGTAATTAAGGATTTTAAAAATCCCATTTCCTTTCATTGGCTTGATGGATATTTTTGAAGGGTAAAGGGTCAGATTCGAGGTTGCCAGAGCCATTTTGTGTTCCTGTTGCTTTTGGATTTTTTTTCTGTTCTGCACCTGTTTTGCTCCCTCTACTGGTTGATTTGAAATTGTATCTCGTTATGTCTGGCATAAAAACCTGCATAAAACAGACATAAACCAGTGTAATATTGAATTGACCACTAGAGGAAACAAAACACTTGTGGAACAGGAAAAAACCCTCCTGAAGCAAGAGGAACAGGCAAGTGAGAAGGAGAATGCAGAACAGCCCAAAGTCCCGTATATCACAATAGATGTGAAAGGAAGTTGAATAGAGAGGGGTTCTTTTTCATATCACAGGGCAAAATAACTGACTGAATTTGCTGAAGCTGCTGAGCTATGCTGAGCTACCCTGCCAGGTTACCTTGGGGGACAGATGTAGTGGGTTTGGGGCTTATATGGTCCCTTTCCAGGGCTTCTTCCCCACTCTCCTTTCACCACAGGAAAAGCAAGTGGCCTGCTCCTGTGAATCATGAGGTTATTTGTATATGAGATTTGAGAGATGAAATCTTTCACAAGGACTGCTGCTTGCATGTGGAACACACAGTCTGTGTTAATAGGGACAGGGGTTGTCCTGCCTTTGGTGCAGAAGCCTGGGTTAGAGAGGCTCTTGTTGTTATTCCTTCTGGCTCTGAGTGAATGTGCTTGTACCTTGGAAGATTGGGGAAAGTGCTGTTCTGTTCCTTTGTTGAGTCATAAATTAAATGAGAATAATAACATTGTCCGAGTTTGGCAATCAGTTGTGTGCTTTGGTATTTCACCTCTGCTCACAAAGAGAATAAGGGAAGTCTGGTAGGGAATAACTCACACTTTTGGCACAGGCCACCTCTTGTTAGCATCTTTGATGTCAAGGGGGGGGGGAGCAAGGGTGGTGTAATTTTCACAAAATTACATACAAGCCACGGAAACAACTGTGTGCAGGCACATGTGACCACCAGTGGGTAAATTTAAAACAGTGGCTTGCTTTTCAGGATTAATCATGTTAATTTATGGCTAAATGTGACTCATTTGATTGCTGCTGAAAATCAAAGCCAAGCGAATTTAGTTTTGGGGTGCTAAGGGAGAGGAGTGGGATAGCTTGCGTTGTGTAGGCCTGTATTTGGGAAAGATTTTTTTTCCAGCTGCATGTTTCTCCAGCTTTTTTTCTTCTGAAACCATGAAACAGGAATTTTCTTTTAAACTGCCTGTCTAGAGAGCAGCGCTCTCTTCTTTCCTTAGGCCTTATTAGCTTAGATAGCTGACAAAAGCAAAAGATTGAATATTTACCATAGTTAGCAAACTCTTGAGGTAAATGTGGAGGATCTCAAAACTTCCATATTGCATTGTTTAACCTCTGTGTGCAGAGTCGGGCACCGATCCTGGCAGATTAATGTTGACATGTGTAAATGACATAACAGCTCAGTTCAGTCATAACACAAAGCCATGGTTTATTTAAATGGTGGTTAGTTGGTGAAACCAGCCTTTGGCTTGCAGATGGGCATTCAGATCCTGGTTTGACCGTGCAAATGTTAACTTGGATCCAAACAAATGTTTCCATGGGCACAAGGACGTTCATCTGAAGAGTCCAGTTTTCCTGCCATTCCTTCCTGTGGCAGCTCAAAATTCCACCTGAAAATCCTGTTCCTGGGAATGGGGGCAGGGAGGCATTTTGAGTTGGTGCAGTAAGGGGGAAGCAGGAAAACTGCATGCATTGAACCCAAGTTAGTGATTTATCAGTTTTACTCTTGTTTGTCTTCTCGCTGTGTAGGCCCAGCTGGTATCCCAGTCTGCATGATGGCAAGGGTGGTGCTAGGAAACATGCCAGGATATCCATACTCATATGTGGTTAATCAACTAACTTCGAACCCGCCTGTTTCTATGTACCCTAAATAATCATAGTTATTGGAGCGCTTCTCCTTCAGATGATCACACTAAGCACAGTTAATTTAGTTAAACTGGAGTTTTGGATGATGTCTGAACTGAGACATCGATGGTAGTGCTGACAACAATAAATCTGAAGTCTTCATCTGCTAGGAATGGCCTAATTGCTTGGGACTGGCCTTTTCTTTCTGCACACCAAATGCATTTTGATACAGGAGGTAGCCTGGGACGCCAATTCACTGCAGCTGTTTGACAGAGCTGAGAGAATGGCTAGGTTGAGGCCAAGTGGAAATGGGGGAAGAGGGATTGCTAAGGCCCACAAGCAAAATGAAGCAGGGTTCAGAAGGCGTGTTCGTATGCAATTCCCACTCATTTTTATTAGGTCACCTGACAAAAGACAAAACCGTGGATTGTGCTCATAGCAAGTGGACTGGGGAAAAAAACAGAATGTGTTAAATCTGTCTAAAGTAATTTCTGGAGTTTGTCATCTTCAGGTTCCAGGTAGGGCTGCAAACATATAAAGCGGTCCCTTTTCTATCAGTTTGATCTGCAGCCATTGTTAGGTGATGTAATTTAGCTCCATGGCTTGAAAAGTTTTAACTGGCAGATTTCTGCATGTTAAAACTCTAGTAAAGGAACAGGGCATTTCCCCCTGACCACTTGCCAATACTAGTTCCACACTTTAGTGCACACAAAAACGAATTTAAATTCTGTTGCGGGGAGAAACCCAATAATACTTCAATGAAGGTAATAAATACAAGGGTTGAAAGAATTTATATACTGGGGAGGAAATATGTGGTTCCCAAATCAGGCTCGCGTATAAGGACTGAAGGCAACATCTCCCAACAATTTCTAACAAATGATTTTGAGGAGCTTGGAAAGCTATTCACCAGATGGAACTATTCACCTAGATGGGATCGAAGCCCCAGAGGGGGACAGCAGGTGAACCCATTGCTAGGGGCCCAAAACACAGGGAGATCGGTACTGAGTCGGATTCCCATATTCCCATTTCAAGCAGGAGCTCGGGGGTGCTCAGCTCCGGGAGTTGGTGCTGGTTCCCCCCCCCCCCCCGGACAGGGAAATGCCTGCTTGTGTCATGGCTGCAGCAAAATGACCCCGTCCCCTGGAAAGGTCCTTGTTCCTCCAACCACCCTTCTGAAGGCTTCAGCCACCACTGAAGCTATCCTCCCAGAATAGTGGTATTTCTGAGGCTTGGATTAGTAGTTGTCCCCTCTCTGCCAGCCCTTCCTGGCAGAGAGGGGACAGCAAAAAGGGCAAGAATAGTTCATATGTAGCCCTGGTACTGGAAACAGGCTGCATTTGTGTGTGTTGCCCTTTAAAGCTTCAAGGCGGGAGGGGGGAGTGGAGTGAGGCTGCAGGTGCTCTAAAGATTCCAGCTTTTCAGTCAAGCTGACAGATTCTCAGGGCATTTTATAGTCTCTGTGCCACTGATACAGGTTCTGCAACAAGGTTTTATGTTGGGCTTCAAGGCAAAAGACTCCCAGCCTGCAGTTGCTCCCCAGTGCAAGAGGCTACATCATCAAGCAACACAGGGTCTCCAGACTACATAAAAGAAGAACTCAAGTGTTAGGGGGTTATGCTTTTAATTCATACCTTCATTTTTTTTAACTGCCTGTAATTTTCTTCGATATCGCTCCTTAAGAGTTCCCAGCAGAAGGTGCGTGTTATTAGAGGTTATACAAGGAATTAGGCAATAAACTGCATGCTGGCTTGTGCTTTTTTCCAATTAGTGTTCAGTGAATACTACAGGGGTTTAGGATTTGCACAGTTGATACGTCAGTGCACACTGCGATCCTAGCTGACTTAGGCCTTTCTAAGTCCTCTGAAGTCAGTGGCCATCAAAGGGTACTGCTCTGTTTAGGATGTCACTGTAAATTAGCTGCACCTCCAAGAATAGCCACCCTCCACCCCCAAAAAGAAACACCATCAAGGGCTTACTAGGCCAGCTATCTCTGGATAGCGTAGAATGAATAATGACTACAGTAAAAATGGATGAAAAGGCCATGCTCTGCTCATGTTTACATGGAATCTCCGTGAGATTCTGTGTTCAAAATGTGAATTTTGTTCAGTGCTAAATGCTAGACCAATTAGAGAATTAGTTCAGCCATACATGCCCAAATGTAATCCAGTGTAGCTGATTGCATGTTTGTGCTTTGATTATCTATTGTTCAGCCAGGGTACAAAGTCATCTTCAGCGGAGGCAGTGCAGGGCTGTAGACCTCCAGGAAAAGTGCATCATTAACAGGCATTCTTATAGGAGTGGCATGCTGTGAACAGAATTTGTAATTCCCAAGGGGGGAGGGTGTTACCCAGGAGACCTTCCAAGTGAGGTGACTTCAGATATATATGAAGTGAGAACTGGTGCTAAAAATTAGATTATGTTCTTCATCTGTTTTTTGCTTTTCTATAGGGAATTTGTAAAGAGGAAGTTTAAAAAGTAAATCTAGAGCACAGTAAGTTGTGGTCTGCTGTAGTGTAAGTACCGAATGTATTCTTTGTGTGTGTGTACGTGTGTGTGAGAGAGAGAGACAGAGAAGGAGAGGGAGAAAGAGATTGCTCTCACAATCCATGGTTAGTTGCAATATGCCAATTTGGAGGGTTATGAAAAAAGCATCACCTGCATTCCCCCCGCCCCACCATCAGTTAAGTATGTTTCTATAGCAGTTAATAAGGGGGATTCTTTAGTAAGATGTAACCCAGTTGCATAATACTGAGACAGTTTCTGGTCACTCTTCCTAGCAGGAGTTAGTCTCATACCTAATCCAAGAGATATTATAGTAGCATTTGGTAAAGAGGATGCTATTCTTTTCCAACCAGCAGTGTAACTCTCCCATGAACCATAGCAGTTAATACTGCTCGATTGCACAAGTATTGGGGTTAATGTGAGCTGAACAGGAAATGTACATACACAAACATGTGCCATATTCACATAAAGGCATGGAAAATGTATGCTCATATGTCACTGCCACTGGGATTTTACAGATTCATACATACAATACGAGTCCTACAAACTCCTGGGAACAAGCTGCATTGAATAAAATGGGTCTTACTTCTGAGTAAAGCTTTCTGGCCTGCTTTCATAATCTCTCACATGTTAAAGAACCTGAATTAATTCAAAGGATTTTGCACAGTACTTCAATCAATATGAGGAAGACTTCAAGTGAAAACTGTAGGTTGATTGAGCTGCTGTGAAATACCAATCCTGGTATTAATTCTCCTATTTCACTTGGAGACTATGGAGACTCTCTTTGTATTCCCAGGCTGTTGGTTTTTTGTGCATTCTCCTTGCCTTTATTTGAATGTGCACATTCACTTGTATTTATGCATTTCCTTGATTCAGTTCCCATTAATTGTCCCATATACCTTTCAAACAGCAATTAAGTTTGCCGGTGGTGAACCACTAGTGGCATAAGGGTATATAAGACACAAAAAAGGCCTTCTCTGGGGGATAAATTTGTGCTCAGATCCCTTGAGGGTTTGCTCCTGGGAATGACAGTAGAATTATCAGATGTAATATAGTATCTCTCCTTCCTTTGTCCCATGTGCCTGAGAGATGTTTATCCAGATCCTGTGAGAGAGAGTTCAGATGATTCTGTGTTGATGCTGCTAAGCCTCTGAACCACCACAGAACAAATTGCTGAATACCAGTGTTGGCTGCAGTGCTGCCAAACTTTATAGTACTGATGCCACCTGGAAAATGTGGACTGGATTGCCTGCCTGGAGTAAGGGTGCGATCACACGGGCATTTAAACCCGGGTCTCTTTCAAGCACGATGGCTCAAACGGAAGGTACTTGTTTTGAAAGGTGGTTGGAAAAGCGGGCTCAAATGCGGGGGGGGGGGCAGCTTCGAGACGGGAGACAGATGCGGCCGTCTAGTCAGCCCCTTTAATTGCGATGGGGAACAGCCTCGAGGCCCGCAATAAACGTCCGTGTGATCGCACCCTAAGACACAAGCTGCAACATGAGCCCATTGAAAGACATGAAAGCTATCTATTTCTCTGCAAGGCACAGATGTAAATTCACAAGGAGGACAGTGCACCGTTTAAGTTATATAACTGCCCCTGAAGTATTTATAGGACAGCAGCTTTAATGCAGTTTTGAAATGTTCACCATTTCTTACGTTTGGTGCCTCTGATGTACTGTTGTTTCACAGTGTGTCTTGAATTGATAAAAATAATGGACTGGGTGATTGTACATTCTTTCCATTAGGCTAGTAGGGTTCTGATTGCATATTGTTATGATGCTAATAAATAATATGCCAAGGAATCTGCATATCCAGAGATGTGGGCATGTCTGCATTGTCTAATACATTGAGTCACTCTGAACATACATTTTTAACGCATAGAGCCATACTTGACAGCAAGTAGATGAATGCATGGAGTGTTCTTGCCATTGTGTAACTGGAGAGACTATGACAAAGCACGTAGCCTCCCAAATAAAACATAAAGGTCAGGGACTAGAAATAACAATGCTACTGCTTTTATTTATTTAGATTTCTTTACCACAAGAGCTCCGGGTAGATATCATTCACACTGTGTCCTTATAAAATTCTCATGGGGTAGATTAACATGAGAGATGGTGATTCACTGCCCAAGACTTCCCAGTGAGTTTCATTCTTCAATGGGCATTTGAGCCTGGGTCTTAAACTCATGCCTTACCCAATGCGCACACCAGCAGCACTCTGGCAACTCTAGTTTTCAGTCTCAGTCGAGGTTTCCCATCTTTCCTCCATGGACTTGATATGCTGCTAACCTTTGTCTCTTTCCCAGTTCCCACTGAAAAACTTCCCAAGTGCCATATCCAGGTGGTTACAATCTGTGTGCAAATGCCTGAGCTGTGAATATCTATGCTGTGAATTTCTGTGTGCGGATCAAGTACAGATGCACATTAATCGGAGGGCAAAAAGTGCAAGACACCCAACATGGATTCATTAAAGCAATTCATGTTGGTCTCTCAAGCAAGTCAAGCTGTATGCAGTATGGATGTGGCATCATTTCCCTAGATGGTGAAGCAATTTGACCTGGAGGAAACTGCTGTCTTGACCTCACTATGTAACCAGCAGCACAATAACCAGAAAACAAAATGCTTCTATTCTACAACTTAATTTTAAATTTTGATCTGGCAGTCTTTGGAAAACTGTCACAGTGTGAAGTAAGTTGTCAGACACACTCTTTTTTGTTTTGTGTAGGAGTTCTGTTTAATAAATCACAGTTGCTTGCTGTTAGTTTGACAATATGTTTGTTTTTGTTAATGAGGGAATCTGGTGTTTTGGACTTGGGGAAGGGGGAAGAAAGGAAACGGCTTGTGGTTTCCAATTTGTATGCTACATACATTCCTAATTAAACCCCAAATAAAAGTTGCAATAAAATCTACTGCTGCTGAATTCGTCTATGTATGTGTGGTTTCCTCTAATGGTAAAACCGCTTATGGAATGCAAAGCCTGGAAGTGATAGTAATGGGGAAATCAGCAACACATTACTTTCTCTCTGCTTTGCAGGAGGGGACCATTTCCACAGCAGTGAAATTCCCTGCATTGACATTTAAAAAACTGCATGTTATATGAAATTTTCCACAGTAAATTTTTCCCCACCAGGTGCAAACCTGAATTTTTTTCCTTTTTACCCTGCATTTTCAGAACTGGCTTAAGCATTTTGACCCATGGCTTCGCTCGAATTTCACCGTGGCTTCAGTGATCCTCAAAAAACAGGCTCACTGAAGCCGTGGGGGAATTCGGGTGAAGCCGCAGGGCAAAATGTGGCGCGGGGCAAATAGTGGGAAATTCAAGCCCACAATCGGGGCAAAGGGAAAAACAATGCCGGAGCAGTGCCTCGTGGGAAATTGGTCAGGGTAAGAAGGAGAAAACCTTGGGTTTGCGCCAGGTGAGGAAAAATCTACTGCAGAAAATGTCACATAATATGCAGTTTTAAAAATGTCAGTGTGGGGAATTTCACTACTGTGGAAATGGTCAGGTTTGAGTTTATACAATCAAAACCTGATTCATTTCAGGTAAGTTTAGGCTCGGTACAGTTATCATAAAAATACTACAATTTACTTTTGATAAATTGAAGTTTCAGTCTCTTTTGTAACTCAGGTAATTATGTCATAGAATAATGGAACAGGGCTGTCTCTGAATTATCCCACACAAATTGAGAGTGAGTTTATCCCCACCCCCAAAAAAACCCTGTAGTTAAAAAGGAAAAAACTTGTGACAGGAGAGCTAAACCAGTTTGGTGTAGTGGTTAAGTGTGTGGACTCTAATCTGGGAGAACCGGGTTTGATTCCCCACTCCTTCACTTGCAGCTGCTGGATGACCTTGGGCAAGCCATAGTTCTGGCACAGCTGTTCTTGAAAAAAGAGCATTTTCTGTCAGAGCTCTCTCAGCCCCACCTACCTCACAGGGTGTCTGTTGTGGGGAGGGGAAGGGAAAGGAGTTTGTAAACTGCTCTGAGACTCCCTTGGGTAGTGAAGGGTGGGGTATAAATCCAATCTCCTCCTCCTCCTCCTCTTCTTCTTTATCTCCTTCTCCTTCTTCTTCTCATACTGCCTTTCTGCGTAAAAGGTTTAGGAAGCATCTTAACATAAGCCATCAACTGATACAGTCTGAATGTACAACATACAGCTTTTTTGCACATGGTTATGAAAAAAGCATTGTATTCAATCAAGAATAAAATAATCCACATTCAACTTCTTCTAACTAATCATCTACTTTTTAAGAAATGCCTTCTGGAAAGAAAAGTGGGCCACATTTTTTCATTCATATATACATTGAGTTTGATATTTTTTTGCTCATTGTCCTGAGCAGTTCAGAAATACATCCATAACTAGATCTTCAGCATGGCTAAGTGTGAAATCAAGGATTACTTGTTGACTCCATAATTAAATGTTTTAAAGCACAATCATTTATCACACCTAGAAACTATGTCTTTGTCATACATCCAGTTAATGCAAGCATAATTGAAGTCACTAGGGTCAGCTTCCCTAGTTTCTTTTACCATCTCAAGAGTAACAGCAGAAAACCCTGACTTGGGTAACTGATCTCATCAGATCCTGGAAGCTAAGCCGGGCTGACCGTGGAAAGTACTTGGAAGGGAGACCTCCAAGGAATACCAGGGCAGAGATGCAGAGGCAAGCAATAGTAAGCCACCTCTCTGAAATGTCCAAGCCCCACTAGGGGTCGCCAGAGGTCAACCATGACTTCCAGGCATACACACATAAAACACACACACACACAAAAACCACACACACACAAAAATTAATGACAGATCTTTTGTATGTGTGTGTGTGCATGTGGGTGCCCCAGGCTAATCGAATCTCATCAGATCTTGGAAGCTGAGCAGGGTCAGTGCTGATTAGTACTTGGATGGGAGACCACCACAGAATTCCAGGTTGGTTGTGCAGGGAGGCCAGCAACGGGAAACCTCTGAATGGCTCTTGCCTTGAAAACCCTACGGGCTCAGTATAAGCTGGCTGTGACTTGACAGCACTTTCCACCACCATGTGTTTGGGAAGAGGGTCGGGCTATACCAGTAATAGGTACTTTGGGAAAGTGGTATTTCTCTCCATGAGTGAACTTGTTCTTCCTAATGTTTGGGATGTATCACATTCACTGTCTTGCACAGCACCACTGCCAGTGCTGCCTCTTTGGTCTTTTCTACAGGTAACAGTGTTGCAGTGTTTTCACCATGCTGCCAGGTTTCTGATAGTCCTTTGCTTGCATGTGCAGACTTCCCCCAGGGCAAATAACCCCCCTAGCAATGCTTTTGGTCAGGAAAATGGCCCAGAAAGAGGCAGGTAGCCCTCTTCCTCCATGCCATCATTCTGACCTGAATTGGGCCCCTGCAGCACTTTAGAGTTCCCATGGGAAACTTGCCCCTTGCCGTATGGCTGCAAGTCCCCGTGGTGATCTCACGGTAAATGCACCATATAGTTGAGGAAGAAACAGGGACTCTTAACTCATTGGTGTTGGTTGTTAGGTTTCTTTGAAATTCAGGCTCTATAACAGTCATGCAGGGTTGGCCCATCACTGACCTGAACATGCACACACTCTAGGTACATGACAAGGTGCTGAAGTGTAATGTACACATGGCCATTAGATGAATTTTCCACATGTGAATTGCTTGACCATTTTTGTCACTGCTCTATTTCTGTCATTAGCTCCCTCTCTGACCCTGTGTGTGGTCCAGTTCAGATTATTACAATGTGTGTGGGAGACCTATTGACCTTTTATTTGTTTTGCTGTTGGCCACCATACCTCTGGTGAGACACGGACAAGCACAGCATTGAAGTCGTAGTCTATCTCAGTGCTTAAAACTGAATTCTTGAGGGTTACTTTGCAAGGACATAAGACTGAGATACAGCATATAAAGCTTGACATTCAATAAAGTGTTACAGAAATGATTAGCAGAGATAATAAGTGCTGAATGGGACTGAGACCAGGCATTTAATAACTGAGTAAGTTTCTGAAACATTAACCCAAGGACTTGGATGATTCACACACAGTGACCTGTTCCACAGAGCTGTTGGGAATATGAAGTCCTGTAAACTGCTTTGCACTTATAAAGTAGAAAGGATCATCATATGCAGGACTAGCACTAAGCCAGCATGTTTTCCTTGTACTGTGTGCATTTTTTTCTTTTGATGCTTCCTTGCACCTGATTGGCACTTTTCAGGGCTGCAGCTAGGTGGGGGGCAGTGCCCCCAAATCTGCAGTGCCCCCTCTCCCAGTCCCCCTCATCCCTCCCTTGCTGCCTGCCAGCCTGAATTAGCCCCAGGAGTGACCGGGGTCAGCCACGCACCAGCCAGTTATGCACTTCCTTATCAGGAAGTGCATGTCTGCACAGCTGGCTCCACCCCCAGCCACAGCACATACAAAGGGCCTGGCCTACATGGCAGGCTGGCTGGCCAGCAGAGCAAACAGTTGGCTGGCTGGTGGAGTGAGCAGTGAGCTGGCTGGCCACTGGGGAAGGAGTGTGTGCACAATGCTGCTGCTGTTTCTTTATCTGCACACTTATCTCCCTGTTCTTCTCCCCAAGCAGCTGCACCCTGGGGAGAGCACACTGTTCAGGGAAGAACTTATTTTAATTTTTCTTGTGGGGTCAGAAGTGACGTCATGCCCCCAGTGCTCCCCCACTGAAAATCGTCTAGCTGTGGGGCTGGCACTATTTCCCCACTGATGCCGTCTCCTAGGCTTCCTTTCTAATTACCTTGTTTTAGATGAATAGAATACTGTTGGTGGAATAACATCCACACCTTTTACCACTTTGCCCAGAAAAGAAAGTCACTAGACTGATTAGAAAGGGATGTCATTGAAAACTTTCCAAGGATGTTTGTTCTGGTTTTCTTTACCTGTCATACCTTTAATTTCTGTTCAGGCCGTCTCCTTTGCCACTCCCGCACCTGGTCAGTAAAAGCAAACAGGCATAATGAAACTCCACAATTGCTTCCTCAGGAGTGCTTCCTCCTTTCAGGTCCCTTTCAGATCAGTTATCTTAATTATTCTGCTGTCCCCTGTGGTTTGGTGTCTTTGACCATATCAGCTGTCAGCAGTTAATAGCAGGGCTTCTTATGTTTTTTTTGTTTGGCTTAGAAGCACTAAGCAGGTGGGGGGGAACAGGGTTCAGTCTCATTTACTATGATACAGATCTGAGTAATGCCACTGAACACAGTTGGGATAATAGGGGTTTACATTTGTTCTAGTAATAGTGGAATTGATCCCTTATGAGTCTTGTATCACTCTAAAATGCCATTTCCTCCCCTCCAAGTAGGTGTGCCTGACTAGCCTGGCCGGTGCACCTGGTCTTTTCTTTCTTTCCTTTTTTTTCATTGGCTCTCCCAGCAGAGTCTTTCCTTGGTTTTGGCTGCTTCCTCTTCTCTCCTGCCTTTGACTCCCTCTCCAGAAGCTCCTGGAGTCTGAACTAAGCCCCAAGAACATAGGCAGCCAGCTAAGGGATTCCACTCCTCCCCCAGCTCTCCTTCAAGTAACTTTGCAGCTGGCCTTTTCTTTTCTTTCTGACTCTATTTCTGCTACATCCTACCCCGGCAAATTCTGCTGCCAGTTCTTCCATCCTTCCTTGATGCCTGCCTCACCATCTTCCGTACATTTGCAGCTTTCTGATTCAAACGAATAATCCCTTTGCCCCAAATTTATTTACTAAGATATTTATCTCTCCCCGCTTTCTGCTTAAAACTAAATTCTTGAGGCAGCTTACAAGATTAAAAACCATACAAAATGGTTAAAATGGATAGTTGCCATTAAAAACTTAACTAGGGCTGCGCTCACACGCACAATTCACCCCGACACAGGTGCGAATGCTGGGCGGATTAGAGGAGCGCGGCATCTGGGGAGCGCCCCGCAGCCATTGGCAACCCGTTTTGCTCCACCACATGGCGCAAATGCGGAGTCAAAAAAAAAACACCTTGGAAAGTTCTGTAGCAAACGGGTTGCTACGGGCCACAGATGGACTTTCCTACATCTGGTCACCCCAGCGCGCTCCCATGGCATCGGGATAGTCTGATCGGGTGATCCAAACTCCATGCCGTTGTTTTTTTCCTTGTCGCGGTATGTGCACCAGTGCACTCCCCTGCACGTTCCATAGGGAGAGGTGTGAATCATCAGTTCCTCATGTCAGCACATCAGGAACAAGTGGCTAAAAAACCCAGACTCACTGGCGGTTGCGTCTGATCATGCAGTGGCGGGCTTCACCCGCATCTACAAAAATCCATGTGATTGCACAACGGTGGGTCAAATTCTGCTAGAGGAAATAGCTTCACTTTCTCCCCACTCTTCTCTCGGACGTGTGACCGCAACCTAGCTCTTGGTAAGAATCAGATGTCCGCTTGTCTCACCTGATGGAGAATTCATGCCCTTGATCAGACCAGCATATTTGTTTTTTTAGCACAAATGCACGGTATTTCTTAGATGTCTTAGGCATTCTTAGGAGAGGGTTGCTTTCTTTCTCCCCATGTTTGTCTATGCAGCAAGACTTTTTTCCTCGACTGTTGCAATCCCACTAGGAAAAACAACAGTTTAAAAATGGTTGGAATCATTTGTAGGGATGAGTTTTATGACTAAAAGGGTTAAACACCTTCTTCCCTGGCTGATTTCCCCCACCCCGCGAATGCCTTCTGTCCCTGTGTGGGAAATTTAGAATAACACATAGTTCTCCCATTTAGCTGTCTGGTTATCTTATGAAGTGAAGGTCCTTGGCTTGCAAGCAAACTTAAATAAATCTATACCACAGGGTGTGGCTGTTAAAATTGTTCTCCAATTAGTGCTTGGCAGTGCGTTTATCCATGTGCATGTCCAACAGTTTACTAAATGCCTTCTTGAGAAATGTCTTGCAGAAGATACTTTTGGCAGTCAGTCAGAACCACAGGTTATTGAATGTGCTGCTTGTAGTGAAACTTAGAAAGAAAAACTGACTTTTCTTTGAAAGAATCTTAAGGCGGCTTTATTTTTCTCAGCGTATCAGAATTACCCGAGCACAGCTTGGTGCTCTGCATTCTGTCAGCTACTTTGGAGTGCTTGTCAAACAGAATGCTGTGTAAACTGAAACACGGTTTCTATATTTTTGCATGATGGTTCTCATTTTGGACATGTGGTTCTTTAATTAGGGCCAGGCGGCACTTTCAACAGGATGTGCTGTTGACCAAGGGCTGATGTGAAAGGTTCGGCTTTATTACAGAGTGTTTTTTTCTAGCAGAAAAAGAGCAAGCTGTAAAGAAAGTGGAATTAATGGCTTGGATCCAGGGGAGGGGAGGGCCTCTGCTTGGTGAGCCTCAGTCCATATTTGGGTATAGTGTGTCCGTCTCTTCCCTGCAACCACAGCCATAAAAGGACAGTTGACCAGTTGTTTTTCAAGGGGAAAGCACTGCTAATTTGCAAGAGTTTTGAAAAATATGGATAAATCTCTGTTATTAACATTTCTGCTAGAGTAAACGGATTAATCTCTATGCGTGTGTGTTTCTTTCTTTTTCTTTTTGACTGTTTCTGCAGTGACAAAATCCCCCGCATTGCCATTTTTAATCCTCCAATTTATGTCCAAATTTCTGCAGTAAATTTTGCCTTCCCAGGTGCAATCTTGCATTTTTAGTCCTCTTGCCATGCAGTTTCTGAATCCCCAGATTTAGCAATGGTTCTTTTACCTCAGGTGTGAACTTGCGGCAATGTGGTGGGGAAGACAAGGGTCCAGAGTTTGTTCTTGGCTGCACCAGCATTTCCTGCCTCAGTTAGGCCTGCTCGCCCCACCCATCCTCCCCACATCACCACAGTACGCTTTCTGGGAGCAGCCTCAATTTTTTTTTTTTTACAATGAACACAGTTGTGTTATTGCGAGCAGCAGAGGAACTGGGCGGACTGGGAGGGAGACGAAGATACCAGGGCCTCTCTATCTGATGAAGTGTTTATGCACACAAAACCTTATGTCCAAAAGAAAACTTTGTAGGTCTTATTGGTGCCACTGGACTCAAACTTTGTTCTACTGCAATACTCTGCCTTCCGCCCCCCTCCTCTCCTTCCACCTGATCTTCCAGGGCCTCCCAAGGGGCAAAGTGTTTGAAGAGCTCGTTTTGTGTCTGTTTGTCAGTCCTGGCCACCTCCCCAGTCAAGTCCAGAGAGCAGCTCAGGCAGAGCCAGGCAATAAAGCTGCCACTGGGCTGGGGCTCTGGTGGAGACCCGTGAGCCAATCCTTGCAGGGGGGGGGGGGAAGAGAGGAGAGCAAGGAAGGTTGCCAGTGGCCAAGGATTTGCTCTGGAGCCATCTGCCTGCAGCAGTCAAGCTGTGTGCAGGCAGTGCATCCCAAAAGCCAAAGGAGGAGGAGGAGCCCAATCTACAGCCGCAGTGTAGGAGAGGGAGATAGTCATTTATCAGCTCTGACTTTGCACACAACCACCAGAAGCTCATTTTGGGAGACTGTTAGGCTGAAGCTCGAAAGGTCCCCAGTTTGATCCAGGGAGCTGAGGTTTGGCACTGAAAAGAGATTCTGTGGAGGAACCCTCACTCAAATCTGATGCAAAAGTAAAAAAGCCAGAGGTATTTTCCACTTTAAGGAAAAAAGGGTGGTTTTGCAAAAGAAGAATAAGGGAGTGGATTAGAGTTTACCTTGCATGCTGGAGAGAACCATAAACCCAGCTGGGCTGGGAGGGGTGTCCCTTCCACAACATCCCCTGTTTTGCACACCAATGCATCAGCCCAGAGCAAGAGACTTGCTTGCTTACTTGCTATCCACGACGAACAGCAACATTCTAATATTACAGGGAGGTTCCATTCCTGACAAAGTGCATGATGGGAGGCCCCCTTTCGGGCTTACTGAGGAAAACATGGAGCGGGTTGAATACTATTAGAGGATATGGGAAACAGCGCAGGAAAAGTCAAACTGTGAAACAAGTGGCACGGACTCGCAGTATTTTGCTGTGAGGCTTATGAGAGGTAAAACTCATATTGCGGAAACAGTCCTTAAGGCAGACCCATGACAGTTTTTTAAAAAACAACAGTTTTCTTTCTCTGTATTTTGGCAACAATTATACCACAGCTCTGTTTCAGTTTTCTTTTCCAGGAGGAAGACTCTACCTGCCTTCAACACCAGAACTGAGAGGCAGGAAGAGATTAGCAGGAAACCTTCCAGTTTTGTCCTAGACTGTTGCTAGATAATGAGCAAAGCTCTTTTAGTTCTTTATGTTTCTGGATGAGCGTTCTGTTGCTGTTTAGAAGGCTGTTTGGCTAATGGAACCAGCTATGGGGATTGGGGCTGTATAACAAAATCCTCAAGTTGCATCAGTATGTTGGCTTCCACAATTGCCCACGTACGAGGTCTCTCTAGCAAAGGAGTTGATATGATTATGCCAGGCTTTGATTTCTTTTAGATAAGAATGTATCTGACGAGATTTACAAAGGCATACCCAAAATGGACAGTGAAAAGAGACCATATATATTCGCAGCCAGTAAAAATGGCAACACCTGGTTGAGCCAGGGAGGGGACATGGCATCTCTGCTTTGCATTCAGAAGGTTCTGGGGGCAGTCCATGGCACTTCCAGTTACAATGGTCAGGTGATGTGAAAATCCTATACCCCAAACCATGGAAAACTGCCGCCAGCCAGAGTAGACTTTACTGACCTTGACAGGTAGTCATTACTAACCTTGATAAATGAATGGTCTCAGTTTAAGGCAACACCTTGTATTCATGTGTGCCCCCACCTGTAATGTGCAGCACAGCTGATCTTCTACTGTGATGTCATTACACCGTGCACATCTCTGCCTCCGTCAGCGGCAGATATGATGTGGATGAAAGGAAACAACCAGCATCAGAGTATCAGGCCATATACTACTTCCTGTTATGGTGGAGAAAGGGGGACCTCAACATGAGAGGCTGTCATTTTGGGTAGCAGCCCTGTGTGTCTTACCTACACATTATTCCCCCCTGAGCGGCAGCCCTTCTTCATGGCCTTGCATATGCCAAGAGCTCTGGCACTAAGCAGAGGCTTGCTGAAGCATGTGAACCCAAAAGGCTCAAACGTGTAGAAAGCAAACAATCTTTTAGCAGGAAGGTAACAATGGGCAGCAGCTGTAAGTCTAGTGGGAAGAACAAACAGAAGACTAGCTAATGAGGGAAAGAAACAGGGAACCACTGGAGCCTGAAGGTGTGGAAGGCAGAGAAAGAAAAGAAATGCAGTGGGGAAACACAGCAGAGGCCAAGCAGCAAGAGATGTGTGAAAACCCTGTTGCTGGAAAGGTACTAAGATGATTCAGCAAAGCAAATGGTGACTGTCTACTGTCCTGAGAAGTAGGCATTGGTCCCTGAATTAAAACTGGTTCTCAGTTTATCCTGCCCTGCTTATTCATTACTAGAAGTGACCACTGATGCATTGGAGATGTAAGAACAGCTGTGTACAAACAGGCACAGGCAGTTTAATGATGGAAATTCCTCCTCCTGGGATTTAACGCTAACACTGGAAGTATTTGAGAAATGTAAGCAGAATGAACATCACAGACAACTTGGAAAAGGTCACACAAGAGAGATAATATCACAAACACTGATTTTTGCTTCGCTTTTTAGTTAGGATGTCTCCCATTTCTTTCAGGAACTCTGTAAAAAACACCTTGCCCTGTTCCCTCTTACCCCCTTCTTGCATCATCGCCTGTTTGCACACCAGTCTATCTCAAGATACCCACCTTCAGACTAGGTTCATTCCTAGATCCAGTTTTCAGTACCAGTGCTCTGCCCTAAAACAGAAGAGTAGCCCTGAACATGTGCAATCATTGCAACAGAACCACAGACATCTGGAATTTCGCAGGGCGAATCTCAGAGTGTGGTTTACAAGGGGGGAAAAAAGCCTCAACAGCAATCTCTTTGCTGTAAATTTTATTGTTATCATTATGCTGACTACAGATAACCGATCAGAACATTAGCCATAAACATTTTGATGTAATAAATGCAGCTGATAACAAACCAAGAACATGCTATGTTCTCTATCATTGTCTTGCACAATAAGAACAGATTAAAATCCCAGACCTGAGTGAGTTAACTTGGAAGAAAGATTGACTAAGTAGTGAGGCTTAGGGCCAAACCAGATGCAGCCATTTCTAGGGTTGCCAGCTCTGGGTGGGAAAATACCTGGATATTTGGGGGGCCGAGCCTGGGGAGGCTAGAGTTTGTGGAGGGGAGGGACCTCAGAGGAGTATAGTGCCATAGAGTCCTCCCTCCGAAGCAGCTGTTTTCTCCAGGGGAACTGATCTCTGTTGTCTGAAGATCTGTTATAATAGCAGGGGATCTCCAGGTACCACCTGGAGTTTGGCAATGATTGCTCATAGCCATTTTTTAAACTTAATTTTCAGGTACATAGGGCCCTGATTTGGATCAGTACTGTGGCAAGAGGAGGCTTAAATCTCCCCCCCTCGGTGCCATTATCCTGACCACGAAAGACTCTGGGGAACTGCTGAGTTGGCACTCAAGATTAGGGTTGCCAGGTCCATCGAAAACACTGGTGGGGGGATAGGGGGACATTCTGGGAGGTGGAAGAGTTGTCGCACAACGTGCCAACATCATCTAGAAGTGAGATAGGCACATAGGTGATGTCGGGGGCAACACTCTGGTTTTTGGGCAAGACTCTATGGTAAAATCAGCTTCAGTCCATAGAGTTTTGCCCCAAAACCAGAGCATCAGCCTCCAGCATCACCTCTGTGTCTGTGTCACTTCTGGGTGGTATAGGCATGCCACATTTCTTGCCAGTGACATCGCTGTTTGGGGGTAATTTCCTTCAGCTGGTCAGTGATGGGCAGGAGCCTACAAAACCAGGGAATCCCCTGCCTGCAACTGGGGAATGGCAACCCTACTCAAGATCTACACAAAAAAGGACTGTGGTTCTTTCCTGCACTCCCCCCACCTTTCCGCCCCTGCAGGACTCATGTGGACTAATATCCACACAGTTTGGGAGGCTGCAGTGTGGAGGGGGAAGAGGGTAAAACAGAAGAGGAAGAAAAGGTGATTTCATCCCTTCCCCCATCCTCACTGCAGCCTCCCAGTGGAAAGCGTGCTCGGAGCAGGGAAGCACAGGAAAGCACTGTGACCCCTCAGCCCCTTCCACCAACACATCACAGGATTCAGCCTACTGTTTGCCATGTTAAAGAAAAATAAATGTATCCCAAGTTTCCCCAGTGGGACAAACAGTGGCTTCCCAGGGCCAAAAGTTTTTGCTAAAAGGTTGGGAACACCACACAGGGGGAAGGCTTAAGCTCCCTTTCCTGTGGTCCCAATTTAACTAGGGCCCCCGCTTTCCTGAGAGCTGTTTGAAAAATGGTCTTGGAGCTGCTGGAACTGACATGCCTGGTTTGACCTTTAGTCTCCAGGAAGTGTGCACACTGTTGTGGATTTTATAGCAGGAGTAATGGAAATTATTATATCAATATATTCCACATGTATTAATGTCCTTCTGAATCTAAGGCATAAACCAGCTTTTAGAAGAAGTCTTATAACCCTTTGTGAGAATAGATGTTCCTCAGAATAGCAATGATACTTCCAACCAAACATGGTAGTGCAAGAACTTCTGTTTATAACGTATACAATTCTGTGAGAAAATATTTGTCTGGCAAAGTCAGGAAGAGCTAAGAAAAGTTTACGAGAGTATTTTCAATTGAGGAAATATTCCAAATTAATCTTCCACAGACGATCCAACTTCCTCTTATTAAAGCTGTTTTGAATTAATCAGAAGTCTGGGGTAGTTACTGGGAGCAAAGTGGAAGACATTTTTAGTAAGTTCAAGGAACACTCATGAATGGTGAAGAGGACTTTATAATTACTAAGAGAATTGTCACTTTTTGGTGACTTTTTAAAATCAGGAACTGCAAGAGTCAGTTACTGCTGTTTACTTACCAGGGAAGCCCTAAGCAGGTCAGGGGCCTACATACCTGAGGGACTGCCTTTCCCCACATGTTCCCCAGAGAGCACTGCATTTAGGGTCTCAACATCATTTAGCCCTCCCTGGTACCAAAGACGCCAGGCTAGCCACGACCAGGGCCAGGGCCTGTTCAGTGGCAGCTCTGCACTGGTGGAATTAGCTCCCAGAAGACATTAGTGCCCTGTAGGACCTCCTACAGTTCTGCAGGGCCTGCAAGACGGAGCTCTTCCACCAGGCTTGCAACCAAGGAGCCACAAATAACTGAATATTAGCCAAGGCCCTGTCCCCTGAACGTACCATCGGCAGTCTGTGCTCCACCAGCATATATGGATTGAGGTAATAGCTCCAACATCAGTGCTGACCAGATTGTATTATGACTGATTTATGATTATATTCTGCCATCACTATGTAATTTGACACTGTTTATTAGCACTTTATGAATTGGCTTTATAATTATTTGGTGTAATGTATTTTAACCTTTTATGTAAGCTGCCCTGAGACTGTTTCGGCAGGGAGGGCGGGGTATAAATTGAACAAATAAATATAAAATAAATAAGCAGAGTTCTACTCTTGGGAATGGCACGGACGCACTGCAATCCTAAACAGAGTTACACCCTTCTAAATCCATTCACACAGGACTCTGCACATTTAGTGTAGCAACCAAATCAATCTTGATGGCTTTAGTGATCAGGTAGAGAAGAGAGTGTGAAGCTGGCTGAATCACACTGTCAACAAATCTGAACCATAGCAGTGCAGTCTCTTTCTTTCATCTCCGCTCCTTCTTTTAACTCCCATATAGAATACTATTGCAATTTTGTTATGACTGGAAGGTTTTCGTTGCAAGGAGTTATGTTCTATGACTGAACAGAACAGCAAATATTAATTGGTTGCTACTGGTCACAATGTTCTTGGCTGTGTAAAATGAACTAGACTTGCTCTGTAGGATGCAGGGAAAGCCACCCAATCATGGACCCAGTTATGAAAGTGATTGGGTTAAATTTAGTTTCTTGTGTTGCCTAGAATCTCTTTTGTGGGAGGGAAGGTGGCATGGTGTAGCCCAATCTTGCCAGGTCTCATAAGATATATAGGGGCAGTACTCAGAAAGGAAACCAACAAAGAAGGCGCTGCAGCAGAAGGCAATGGCAAGCCACCTCTGCTTCTTGATTGCCTTGAAAACCCCTTGCTGGAGTTGCCATAAGTTGGTTGTAAATTGACAGCACTTACGTATGCAGAATCTCCTTTGTAGGTTCCCAAAGAAAATCTGGAGAGGCATCTTTTGGGGTAACCTTAGGTCTATGCAGGGGTCATGTCATAGAAAAAGAGGGGCAGGAGCTCATTAGCATAACTTATTTGCATACGCCATACCCCCTAACATCACCGGAAGTGTGTTAGAAGGCAAGACCCACCGCTCAGGCTCCACCCCAGAAATTTCCAGGTATTTCCCAACCCACAGCTAGCGAGCCTACCTGGAGAAAAACTGCTTCAAAAGCACAAAGAAAATAGGCGTGGGGGGATGATGCAGATGACAGCAAGAACAAGCAGCAGACCCCCATGCATCGCCACAAGTGAGGGCTGCTGGGAGCGGGGTGCCCTATAGCTGCAGGGGTCATTTCATAGAAAAAGAGGTGCAGGAGCTCATTAGTATAACTTATTTGCATATGCTACACCACCTGATATCACTGGAAGTATGTCAGAAGGCAAGAAAGAAAGGGGGGGGGGGACAACTACCAATCCAAGCCTCAGAAATACCCCTATTCTGGGAGGATAGCTTCAGTGGTGGCTTAAGCCTTCAGAAGGCTGGTCGGAGGAACAAGGACCTTTCCAGGGGATGGGGTCCTTTTGCTGCAGCCATGACACAAGCCGGCTTTCCCCTGCCTGGGGGAGGCTGGCACCAACTCCTGGAACTGCGCTCCCCCGAGCTCCTGCTCGAAATAACCCCTGGCTGAGAGGCTACTAACAAGGGGGTGGGGCTGCTGCCCGAGCCCAGCACTCACTCCTCAGACTCAGAGCTGGAGACCTGGGTGCACTGGAGCTGTGCCAGCAGCAGGGGAAATTATTGCTGTGCACCAGCACGCACCATAGAGGGAACTAGGCTCTGAAGTGAGCCTGTGACGGTCTAGCCCTGGGCTTGTTACTTCCAGAACACTGTTCCTCAAAATGACCCCGGTATGATGTTCTATCTTACGACAAGGATTTGCCTGTTTGCTAACATACACAAGCCCTGATCAGTTCTGTACTAAGGAAATAATGTAAGAAGAGCCTTGATTAATAGCACTAGTGGTCTTCTAGTCCAGCATTCAGTGGTGAGCCAGTTGCCCAGGAGACCTAACAGGGCATAGAGGCCAAAGCCTTCCTTTGATGTTGCCTCATAGCACTGGTATTGAGAGGTTTGCAGCCACTGACTTGAGAGGAAGTTGTTAATGTTTCACTCAACAATAAACTTTGGTTGTCACTGAATACATGCTTAAGAGAGAGTTGCAGCCAATCCCAGCACTGGAAAATATACCTGTACAATACACGTATAGTGTATTGGTACAAATGGTCAGTGCATACCCTTATCACCTGTTGGTTGCATATGCAACCAATGGACATTTTTTACTGTATATTTTGCAAAACAAACAGGATTGTAGCCTAAGATTTTAAGATCCTGCTTTGCTTTTCTAACGTATTTCATTTTAATGTGGATATAGTTTAGCATCACCATAGTTTAGCATCATAGTTTAACATCTTAACACTAGAAACACCAGCGCAACATAGCATAATTAACAGTAATTGCCCAAGACAAGTTCTTGGCCAGGACAAAATAGCTTCCTGTGCAATTAGTGAATTACAATTAACTGAACTGGTAAAGCAACCATGTGTTAAAATTATGGTTTGCATCTGTTCTTTGTTAAGCAACTTGGAAGAGGAGTAAAATATACTGTTAACCTTGTATAGGATTTTCTTATTTTTTTAATTTATTTCTCAGTATTTCAAAGAGACGGCTTTCCTCCAGGGAAATGTCTTGTGTCTGCAATCAAACACTCAGACTTACTTCTCAGCTGTTAATATATTTTGCATTATTCAGTGGCAGCAGCATACTAGATATTTACAGTGTGTGTATAAGTGACATGATCTATCCACAGGGCTTACACCTAAGTTAAGGACAGTGCAGCATACATGTCAGAAAAGAGAGCTAGTCACTACTTCTTTGAGAAGGAAAAAAATGACAAAATATCAAACTAGACCTGATGACATTCACAGATCTCCTTCAGTCTTTTAAAACTCAGCTGCAGCTGCAAGCAGCTAAGGTTGCCAACCTCAAGGTGAGCTCTGGTGCTCTGCCAGAATTACAATTGATCTCCACACTACAGAGTTCATTCCCACTGGATGAAAAGGCAGCTATGGAGGACAGCCTCTGTGATAGAAATTGCTGCTGAACTCCTTACACAAACTCCTTCCTCCCCAGGTACTGCCCCCCAAATCTCCAGGAATTTCCATTTCAGAGTCACATGGGGAGGAGATCTTGGGATGAATCCTTCCATTCCTTATCATTCCTACTTTATGCCCATTTTTTCTTTAAAGGGCTGTATGATGGCCCTGTCTATTTCCCTCCCTCAGAGATAAGATTTTCCCTCCATTTTTCTTTCCCTTTCTGACTGAGCAGTCCTAGTGGTCTGTATTCTTCTTTCCTGAAGAATTTTGGCTGTCCTACCCTGTGTCAATATGATATTTTACTGCTGGCTCAGCCCAGATACCTGAGGATCGCCCTTTAACTTAAACCACTGAAAATGGCACCTGAAACATTTTTAAGTTCAAAATTAACAAAATATTTTATTCAACATAGAGGGGAAAGGTCAGGTGAAATCAGGGATTGAAGTTTCTGAGGTAACTAAATATGGATAACTCTGAGGTAAAATCAGTACATGCACAGGCATTGTAGTTTCACCAGCAGCTATGACTGGCATCCTCAGACGTCACAGCTGCTGGTGAAACATCAGGTACTGCAATGCCAAGTCCACAGCCATACAACCCAGAAAATCTACAACTAATGAACTCTGGCCATGAAAGCCTTCAACAACATATTAATCCAAGAATGTCTACAGTTGATTTGGCATCCCGCGAACCTTATCCCAAGAAGACAAATCTGACATTGGCCTATAGTTACCTAAGTATTTTCAAAGACCGTCTAGGAACCAGTTCCTTCTGAGGAGCTAGGAAATCTTCAACAAGGACTATTAAGTCAAAGCATGACTCACAATTTTCTTTCATAAAAGAAGAAGGACAAGGGCCAAGAGGGAATGCTCTGGCACAATCTGTTTGAAGCACATTGTCTGCATCTTCAGGAAAAATCAACTTGAGACTTGGTTTTGGCACTTAAAAATGGGTATGTCAAATAAAACTGCATAGGAGCCACAACCCAGCTTGAAGGTTTTATTTAGCACTGTATTACAAAGTAGTTTAAATCTGTAAAGGCCATTCCACAGTGATATGTAACACTATGAATTGAAGTCTTTTGGCTGCCAGAGTGTGTCCCACAGTTTTCTCGAAGATGCACTGGCATCTATAGTCAAGCTTACTGTCGCTATGGTAATAACCCTGAAAGCAGGTAGACAGAAGAGTCAGTGTCTTGGAAAGCTAATTTCTACATGAGCATTTGAGGAAGGGGGAGGGGCTCTCTTTCCTGCCAAATCCTCTATCATGTATGTATCTTAATCAGTACTCTTGTGTATTCTTGAGAATGAAAACCCCCATGAAGGCTCTGTGGAGGAGGAAGTGGGAGGGAGGGAAATGTCTGATCTGTTTTTTTTCTTTTTGAAAAAATGAAAGGTCAGCAAAGCTGGGCCACTGAATAAAAAAAGGAGAGCAAAAGGGTGAAACAAAATCCCAGGTTCAGCTCCTTTCACTGTTTGTCTGATGTCAGAAGGATTTACCCAGCTTTGGGTGGTTTTGTTTAGGGGATTGACTGGTTTATTAGAGACAATGATTGGCTGGGTGCTGGGATGTAGAGTAGCAGGAGACAGGAACATGGCTGGTGAATTGATGCGGTTGCTGAGCAGATGGAGGGATCAGCCAGGGAAACAAAAGTAGAGCTGCTACAAGCACATTACTGTGAGAAGGGAGAATGGAACGATAGCCGAGGCGAGGCAAAAAAGAGTGAACTTCCTGGGCCCACCTCTGGAAAGAGCAGAGACTGGGAGTGACGTCGTGTTTGTATGCAAGAGAGGTCACCCTCAGTTTGTCAAGATGATAGAAATAGTGGGAGTTAAACAAAGATTTACAATGGAATCATGAGTAGAGTCACACCCTTCTAAACCCATTGACCTCAGTAGGCTTAGAAGGGTGTAACTCTGTCTAGCATTACACTGTTAGGTGCTGTATACTTAACTGCAAATGGCTTGTTGTTTTTCTTTATTGTAATATGACAGGATGCCTGATCTGCATGTTGGGTGATGTGAGAGCCTCAGCAGTAGGAGCTTGTGAGGAAGGCCTTTGGGCATGGCTAATAAGATAATCCTACATTCCTACCTGCCGCTAGCTCTCTGCTCCTTAGTCTGTACAGGAGTGGACTGGGAAGTTAAAACAGCTGAGGAAGAAGCTAAGGATGAGTATTCTCTGTGGTAGTACATTACAGTTTTGCAGGGGCCACTCAACTGGGACCCAGCCAGGAGTACCTGGCTGACAAGGGTCAATTGTACAATAGGAGGCAGCAGGTGATGGAATACCTACTGTAGATACTGCTGGCCAGGTCAGAGCCAAGTGGCCCTTTCAGTACTGGCAGGCTACTGGGGCTTGGCTCTTCTTGGCTGACAGTAGCCCTCCAAAGCAGTGGTTCATGAAGGATAGGTCTATTAATGGCTACTAGCCATAGTGACTAAAGAAAACCTCCACATTCAGATGCACTAAACCTCTGAATACCGGTACCAGGAAGCAACATCAGGGGAAGACCTTGGCCCCTATGCACCACTGTTGGCCTTCCAGAGTAACTGGCTGGCCACTGCGTAAGAGAGGGTGCTGGATTAAATGGACCACTGGTCTGATCCGGGAGGGCTCTTCTTATGGTCTTATGTCCACCAGGATCTTTCCCTATAAGCTAAATGGTTCATCTGCCCCAGCTCAGTAGTAAAAACACTCAGATGTACTGGTGAAGGTATATATGTACGTGCACACATAAGTATTCTGAATTACAATGACTCCAGTGTATATCTGGGTTTTGTTGTATAGAATGTTGGCCCCCCCAAAAAATTGCCACAGCAGATCTCAGTTAGTAATGGGGCAGAGGTTGAGAGGAATTTCAGAGGCTTAATTTCCTTTTGTCACATCACTGCAGAAGTGAGTTGAGTCTCCTTCCAGGTGAATCTATCAGTCTATCACCTCCCAGACTCAGGCCCTACTCAGCAGTGTCCAGTCCACCAAGAACCATGGAAACTGTCATTTCTGTTGTACCCAGCATCCAGGGTTGCCAGGAACTACATTTCTCATGTTCCCACTGGTCCTAGATGCTGCTGTACTGGGTTGTGCCTGTGTCTATGGATGCTGCAAATTATAAAAATGACATTTGTCATGGCCCACAGTAATCTGGATGTTGGTTACCCAAACTTGTGCCATTGTTCCAGGGCATGAAGTCTGTTAGGAAAATGACATAGCCTTCCCTGGTGAATGTGAAAAAGGGATAGAGGTCTTTTGCCTGGCATGGAGCATTGTAGGAGTGGGGCATATTAAGGAGAGCTCCCTAGGGCCATTCAGGATTGGTGAGATTTAAACTCTGGAAATCTAATGAGCATCACCAAAATTAATCCATTTATTCAGATAAATTTTCGATTGAACCATGTAGTGTTTGCCCATCGCTATGCAATATGAAATTCAGTGAGAAAGAGATAAATCCACTTGACATGCAGGACTGATGATTACCTCTGGTGGTATCTGGACTGATTGGCTATGGCCTTTTTTTCTGTTCACAGCAGTGCTATATAGTTGTATAGCATTAGGGGAGGGGCCATGGCTCAGTGGTAGAGCAAGAAGGTTCCAGGTTCAATCTCCAGCATCTCCAGTTAAAAGGATCAGGTAGTAGACCTGATGAAAGACTGCTACCTGACACCCTGGAGAGCCCCTGCCAGTCTGACCAATGGTCTGAGTCAGTATAAGGCAGTTCATGTGTCCAGATGACTCAGTAGAAGGCAGCTTCATCTTTTCAGGTCTAGTCCTTCCAGCATTAGTAAGAATTTTATCTTCATCCTTTTGCTCCTCATATGTCTGAATGGGCAAATAAAAGAAACATTGGGTTGGAGCCAATCAGCTTCTCTGCTGGTGCAAATAGGTGGAGGGATGGAGTCTCAAAACTGTCTTGGCACATGCTTGGAGATTCTGAGGATGGTGCATGGGGAGATAGATTTGGGGAGGATGCAATGTCACTTACTTTCTAGACTTGCCAAACTATTAGCTTTTATAACAGCTCGAAACATTATTCATTCAAAATAGTTTCAGAGTGCATCTTAGATGTAAGATTAAAAATGCCCTAGAGAAGCTTTACAGTTTAGCACCGGCTGGAATGTTGGATGGAACTTCTTTTCTTGGCCTGGTTTGACAGGTGTCCCTGACTACCTATTTATAGCTCACTTTTAAGCTGCATCACTTGGGGCTGTTAAGAGCTTGACTGGCATTCCTTTTAGTCAAGAGGCAACCCTTGGGACTGTGCTAGGAAGCCTCTTTTAGTGTAATCTGCTATGCCCCTTGTTTCCAGTCCCTCAAACCCTAAAAAGGCATCACTCATTCATTTCTTGAAACACTCATAATTCCAGGGTCTTAAAACAGATGTCTTCAAAATTTGGAGATAGGAAGTAGACGCGAGCCATAAACAAACTCAAGTGCTTACCCCAGGAGACTCTGGAAAGAGACTTGCGAAGGAATGAGATAGTTGATGTAGGCAGTTCATTGACTAGAATGCTGTCTGTTAGCTGTGCTTCATTATAATAAGGGGATTCAAACTGTTGCCTATTCAGTGACTTGATAGAGCTGGAAACACAGACACTTTGAGAGCCAGTTTGGTGTAGTGGCTGAGAGCCAGTTTGGTGTAATGGTTAAGTATGTGGACTCTAATCTGGGAGAACTGGGTTTGATTCCCCATTCCTCCACTTGCAGCTGCCAGATGACCTTGGGCAAGCTGTAGTTCTGTCAGAGCTGTTCTTGAAAGAGCAGTTCTCAAAAGAGCTCTCTCAGCCCCACCTGCCTCACAGGGTGTCTGTTGTGGGGAGGGGAAGGGAAAGGAGTTTGTAAGGCACTCTGAGACACATTTGGGTAGTGAAGAATGGGGTATAAATCCAATCTCTTCTTTTTCTCTTCTCTTCACTTTATGTGGTAAGATTGCAGATGGAACTTCCTCTTCTTTGTCCAAAGGAACATGCCATGTCATATCAGAAACAGATAAACAAGATGCTTATTGTGGTATACTGACTGTATATTGGAGGGGGGTGGATAGAATGAAGTTCATCTGAGGCAGAGAGTCGGCAAAAAGTGGCTAAGCATATGTGAGTCTTGCATAGGCTTGCTGTGGCTGTGTTGTATTCTAGTTTCAACTCTCTTGGAAGCCTACAGGCATCAGTAAAATAAAAAAAAACTGTCTCAAACTTATTTATTCCCAAAGGCTTTGAGCTATGTTGATGTGTTTTAGTGTTCTGTTTCCAACCATCCCTTCCAAAGACTTGAGGGCACTTTTATGAAAAGGGGCCATGCTCTCAACTTTACTCCTTATACTGTTCCTGAGAATCCACTGAGGGGGTCTCCATGGACTGCAGCAACAGGGGGTATTGACAGAAATTGCCACCCCTTCCTAAGAAAACATAAGTACTTTTCAGTTCTTGGACCTGTTGAATACAGGCCAGTGGTTTAATGGCCTTGGCTGCTAAAAAATGGGAGAAAAAGAAAGGAACGAGAAAGCGAAGACAACCAAATGTATGGGCCCTTCAAAGTTCAAGTTAGTGAACTCTGTAGCCCTTTTGTTATGGAGATACAAGCCATGTGGCTAGAGACTTTTTTTTAGAAAATGGAAGGTGGGAATTCAGTGTACCTGAAATATAGGTACT
Organism: Lepidodactylus listeri; assembly: GCA_029233225.1. Classification (NCBI taxonomy): domain Eukaryota; kingdom Metazoa; phylum Chordata; class Lepidosauria; order Squamata; family Gekkonidae; genus Lepidodactylus; species Lepidodactylus listeri. The sequence continues at coordinate 78,483,027 of JARCFY010000001.1, forward strand.
TGCATCATTATAATGCTCTAACAAGATCTGATTGCTAATTTTAAAAAGAGCCCTGAAAGAGCCCTAGTGGTGCAGGGATGGGGGGCGGGGATGGATGGCTACTGTTAGAGACTGGGGCAGGGAAACTACAGGGGAACCTGCCACATGGAAGCCCTGATACTGCTTTATTGGCAACCACAGCAATGACAAAGAAGGTACAGAAGCCTATCCCTGTGTTCTAAACTGTACTGTTTCTTTTATGGATTGTGTTGTCTGAAGTGAAATGACAGCATGTGACTTGGTTATGGAATGACGAAGTAAGTAGTTTAACAGAAAGGTACTTTTTCCTGGAACACAGTCGCTAAATGGCTTTCTTGATTTGAATGTATGTTCAGTTGCCAGGCCTTTGAGAGATGATTTTCAAATGAGATTATTTCTCATTGGAGGATTGAGAGAAAGTCCCTTTGGGTGGATTTTCTTTATTGGAATCCATTGATGTATCAGTACATATGAGTCATGATCCATACAGTCAAATGTGTCTAACAATTGGCTGAGGCCAAACTGCTACACGGTTCCTTTGGCTGGCTGTTCTGCTTGAAGAAATACTCGAAAGAATTCCTCTTTGATGTGGTTGCCCTTGGCATTTAGAATAGCTGGGAATCAATGCCACAGGCTAGCCTGTCATCTGCATTTACTTTTGCAGTGTGCAGCCATTTCCTCTGGTGCAGGTAACGAGCATAGGCTGACCCAGAGAGAAAGAAAAACTTAACAAGAGGGGGGGAAATGGCAGCAATCATCCTTTTGCAACACGGCTATATACCAGAAGGTCGCTTATAGCTGGCAGTCCTAGGAAGGAATGGAAGGTGGATATGCATGTGTGGAATCAAAAGAAATCACTGGTTATTCTTAACAAAGTGTAGCATTTGGCAGCTTCCATGAAAGTGGATTGGTCCATTACTGGTGAAAAAAAGAAGTAAATTCAACACAGTTACATATGTAGGTGGACCTCATTTTTTAGTTAAAGTGTGGCCAGATTCTGTAATGAAATTTAAATAAGGAGAGGCTTCAGCTTCTTAATTTTATCAAAGTTAACAAGGTTGCTATACATAATGATATAAACAGATTAAGATGTTTGGCTGATGTTAATGACCAAAAGCCATGAACACTGGAAGAATCCGGGAAGCCAGGCTCCACATCCACTGTCTGCTGCAGACTCGTTCGGGACTGTCTCAGCCTCTCTACACTTGAGTTTTTCCATTGATTTTGTTGGTTGCTGGAATGTTTATGTCAATTAACCATACTCAGCTCTGTGGCCAATGGAAACAATAAGAACATGGCATTCTCTTCATTTCTGTAAGAGCGTTCAGGACCTGATAAAGTCATTCTCTTCAAATGTAAAAGGAAATCCCAGCTGCAGGAAATTCTCACACCATAGACAATACAGGGGAACCCATCAGACAAATAAGTTTGATGTGATTTATTTGTCATGAGGGTGGCTATAGCTTAGTCTGATAGGGTAACCATTTGTTGTGTAAAGTTTACCAAGGCCCAATATAAATCATAGACCAAGTTGATAAGTTAATAGATTGTTGATTGCACAGTGACATGGATTAGGTTTCATGTTTTGTCATGGTTTAATAGAAGGGGGGAGTGGTAGAGTGTATGATGTTTATGCTGCTTAATGAAGTATGATAAATTCACTATTCTAATCTGTTGAACTTTTGGACTTAAATTTTATCCTTCAAAGGGAAGATCAGGCTGTAGTCAAACACTCCTTTGTCTTTGCATATACTGGCTGCTATGAAAACCATTAAGAACAGACACCAGAGAGGAAGGCACCATTGGTCAATGGAGAAGTGCATACTTTGTGTATGTGCCTGCCCTTTCCCCTCCAGTCAGGGCTAATAGCAGTGTAAGGGCACTAATTGCTATCAGGGAAATGGTGTGTGCAAAAAGGGTTGAATGTATGAAGCTGGTGTATACTGATGTGGACCATTGGCAGAGGCTCTCACAGTGCCATTCTAAGTGGAGTTACACCCTGCTTTAGAAGGGCATTTGCTTAGGATCATAATGTCAGTGTCTGCAGGAAATTCTTTCCCAGCATCTGTTTTCTGAGTGCCTTTAACTGGAAATGTGAAGGACTGAACATGGGATCTTCAGCACACAAAATATGTGGCCTATCATTGAGCCAGAACTCCCCACCCCTGTCTCTTGGAATTCTTGGCTTATAAGTCATCCTTTGTATTTGCAAGATGTGCATATATTTTCCCCAATTCTTCGACATGAGATTTTCATGCATAGTTCTCTGTGCTGCTATTGAGTGTGTCTATAGAAGAGATAACCATGGATATTCCCTTGCCTCATCACTGTCATTGGGAATGGAACCATTCTAAAGGAACTGGGTGAAATGGACTAGATGCTAAAGTATGGAACAACCCTAATATTCCATTAGTAATACTTCTGCTCCTCTCTTTGAAAATCAGTTTAGCTTTTTAGAAAGTTTCAGAAGCCAAGGAAATAAAGATATATGGCATGAAAGGTTGAGAAAAGAGTGAGCACAAACCGCAGGAATATAAACTATGATATTTTCTAATTGCCCTGACCTGGATAGTCCAGGATATCCCAATCACATCAGATCTCAGAAGCTAGGCAGGGTTGACCCTGGTTAGTATTTGGATGGGAGATAATTGAAGAATACTGGTATCCCTATGTAGAAGCAGACAATGGGAAACCACTTCTGAATGTGGGTTTGCCATGAGTCAGTTGTGACTTGATGGCCAAAAAACAAAATTCCTAACTCCATGAATTAAGGGATTTCTGTAGTGCTGGAATGTAAGTTTAAACAATAATGTCAGGATCATTTCAGCCTCACCAGGGGTGGGCACCCTGAAGCTCTGTGAAGACAATCTTACCTGTTCAGGTCTTTCATAGGTATGCCATTTTGTCTCCTTAGTCCTGTCTTAAAATAACTTCTCCTCTGCTGCGTCTCACTCATGCTTGTGGAGATAGATTCCCCCCCCCCTTTCAGATTTAACACAGATGTACATGAGTTCTTTATTTGTTTGCATCTAACCTTTTCCCACCTCTGTTTGATACAGGCTGTCAGTGAGTCACTAGAAATACTGTGGGGTGGGAGTGGGGGGAGGCATTATGAAACAGCTGGTGAGTTGCAGCGCATGGCCTAGTGAGTGGCTTGTTCTGCAGCCCTGATCTAAATTTTTGTCTTGAAGCTCATTAATTATATGCGGCTTGCTTGTTGGTCCTGTATAGTTCATTCTTTCTTGTTCCTGTTATCCATGAACAGGCAAATGTCTGTCATCTGTAATTTATAATTGTACAGACTGATTGCCTTGGCTGGATCTTCCTGACCTTGTTTCAGTGCCTCAGTCCCATCTGCTGCCTAATTTAGGCAGCCTCCCAGGAAATTGAGGCAGGCTTTTCATCAGAAGCCTAAACCTCTCATCTGGTGGGGCTTTCAGGTTTGGCGTCCAAGCTGCTCTTCTTTGTCTGACACTTTCTGCTTGTTGCTTGGAACATTAATGGAGCTCAAATGTTACATCTAAGCCATGAGTTGACCGTTATGGAAATGAGACAAGAGGGTCCTCAGGCTTGTGTTTTCCCTTTCAAGTGTGGTCAGTTAGTGTAAGTCTCTCAGATTTGTGCCAAGTTGTAGTTTGTTGTTACATTCAGGGGTCATTTGGGGCCGGAGCTAGGCAGAGGGGAGCTCTGCCAGCCCAGGAGTGGGCACTAGGGCAGCCACAGGCTGAATCAGATTCTCTGATCTGATTCAGCCCCGCTGAATTGCCCCTGATATTTGGTGGTGGCTTAAAAAGTGGCTGGAGGGGAGGGAGTTTGAGGGAGAGGCTCCAAACTTGCAGGGTAGCTGCTGGAGCCTCTCCCCGAAATACCCACCAAGTTTCAAAAAGATTGGACCAGGGAGTCCAATTCTATGGGCCCCCAAACAAGTTGCCCCCATTCCCTCCGTTGTTCTCTATGGTGGGAAAAAAGTAACAAGTTTATCACATACTCCTTAAAAAGATGTCATCTGAAAGCGCATCAGATATTTGAATATGAAAGGAAGCATAAGTGCATCAGGATTTATTTATTTCGATTTATATCCCGCCTAGCCAGCGTTACAGCCGGCTTATATTGTATATAAATAGAGAACTTAGTAAACCATCCTAAACAGGCCTACGTAGAAGTAAATCCCACTGCATTCAGTAAAACTTACTCCCAAGTAAATGTATGTAGGACTGCAGCTTTAATAACTGTTATATTTTTCTTTAAAAGTTGCAGTTGTTTCTTCTGTGGCATAGACTCAAAGATTAGGTGACACCTACAGGAAGCCCCTTGCCAGATAACACAGATGTAATTAATCCTTAGTTTATTATTCTATTTTTTTTTAAAGGATGTTGATTTAAATTTCACATCATTTCCTTATTATGATTTGGAGATGCAAGGTGCTTTGAGGCGCATTGAGGAGTTCCTGGAATTCTGACAGCCATTTATTTTCCTGGGGGAGAGAGCCAGAAGCATCACAATGAGGTGAGGGAGTAGGAGGTGTATCTCTGTAGAGATACCTTCTATTTGTCTACCTGCTGGGGAGGGCAAGATGGAAAGCTATTGTAAAACATGATCTGAATATGGAGATACGTGGAACGTGCACTCTAGGCTGACTGGGAAGGATTGGGGTTCACCTTCCCATGTGGGCAGGTTCCTTAAATCTGGATTGGGAGAGGCTGCTGGCCAACAAAAGGCAGGAAGGTTGAAACATCCATTAATCTTGGTCCAAATGCTGGGAGCCAGATTCCTCTGAAGGAGGCAGGTGGGGGGGTCTTAAGGTGCATTTGTTCCACAGACAACCAGGCAGGGATTTTGGAGGTAACCGTTCTGTAATTGTTAAGCTTAGTTTAGTAATGTGTTTCGGTTGGTTTATTAGATCTGTAACCAGTAATCATGATAGCTATTTTCTCTGTGCTCTAGCTTAATCTGCAGCAATAAAATCTTTTCCTGTTTAAGAAAGCAGACTGTGATTTAGCTCCTCCTCACATGACCTTGAACACACTTACGTATGTGCTTATGGGAGAGGGGCTGAACTAATCGGGAAACTCTGCCCTTTGTACTTGCTCAGAGGCAGCCTTTACCAAGGTTCCCCAAGTCACTGGTAATTTGGGAGGCTGGATTTTAACTTGGAGTGGTGGCACAACAAAAAGGAACATGTTGTATATGCACACAAGTATGCAACATGCATATAATCAAACATAGATCCAGGGCAGGGTCATTACATCTCTCTCTCTCTCTCTCTCTCTCTCTCTCTCTCTCTCTCTCTCTCTCTCTCTCATCTTCCAGCTGAGTGCATGCTTCATACATCTTGACAGGTTTACAGAAGCTTATACCATAATAAATCTGTTAGCCTTTAAAGTACCATAAAACTTTTTTCACTCCTGAGGAACTCTGATCCATCAGGTTCCTGTCATCCCTTTATGAGGAGACTGTTTGCATTCATGTTAAAACATGCCAGACAAGTGATCATGAATAATAAAATGGTGTAAAGTCTCCCTCCCTAATGTCTTCCATTGCACACTGAAATGCAGGCCTCTTTTTTTTAGATCCCCACTATTTAGCCATCTTTGGCACTTCCCTATTTTCACACCGTGCAGCTGCCACAGTGAGATTCCACATCAAGTGTTAATTCTTCAGTTGCTCAGCATACTCTAGTGACAAAATACTCTAATGGAAACTATTAACAGTTGCATTATTTTTGTCTTCTGTAGCCAGTTGTTTGTTTCTGCCTTTGAAAAGAAGCACTAATCAGTTGGAACACTACTTTCAAACAGTATCTTTGGCAGTCCTCATGCTAATTCAGAATGACCTTGCCAAATAGGCCTGCCATTAATTTTAGCAAATGAACCTCCTACTTGTATCCAAAAGGAATTCTGGAGAAAATAATATTATTTCCCTACCACATTAAGTTATAGTGGGAAGAAGAAATAGAAGAGGGTTTGCAATGGCTGGGGAGAAAGGGAGTTAGCAGTCCCGGTGGTTGTGGACATCAGTGGGAGACAGATTGCAGATATGTGGCAGGTTAGAAGGGAGATCACATTATGTTAAACAGTGTGCTCCCCCACAGAGGTCTAAAAAAGATGCCTGCAGTTCTTACAGCACCACACAAAGAATCAATGTGCCCACAATGGTATGCATGTGATGGCTGGGCTGTGACCACTTGCATGTGGGCCTCTAGTACCTAGGAGTCAGTGCTGCCATGCAGATGATAATAAGGAGCTCTACATCCCAGTGCTAAGGGCCACAGTGGCTCAGAGGTTAAGACACTGAACTGCAGACCAGAAAGCCGGTAGTTCAGCAGTTCGAGACCCTACTGCCGCGTGACGGAGTGAGCGCCCGTCTCTGGCCCCAGCTCCTGCCAACCTAGCAGTTCGAAAGCAAGAAATTGCAAGTAGACAAATAGGTACTGCTTCAGTGGGAAGGTATTCCATGCGCATCAGTGTTTAGTCATTCTGGCCACATGACCACGGAGAAGTCTTCAGACAGCGCCGGCTCTTCAGCTTGGAAACGGAGATGAGCACCCACCCCTAGAGTCTGATTCAGCTGGCTTTCGAGGAAGGGAAACCTTTACCTTTTACCTTTTTACATCCCAGTGCCAGCCATGCTTTCAGAGAAAAGAGTAAGAGTCCAGTAGCACCTTAAAGACTAACAAAATCTGTGGTGAGGTATAAGCTTTCATGAGTCACTGCTTACTTCTTCAGATACTTCTTCAGTGGCTCACAAAAGCTCGTATCCTGCCTCAAATTTCATTAGTCTTTAAGGTGCTACTGACTCTTTTCCACTGCTACAGACAGACTAACACAGCTACCCTTCTTGAGGCTTTCAGAGAATTTAGTAGCATACTTTCCAGTTCTTGGAATTACAGTTTTCATAAATCTTGCTGTAGAAAGGTGTGACTCCTTTGCCCCCTGTGATTAGAAACTTTCCTGTTATCTTTTTTTTTTTAACGTTATTTTCATGTTTTATAATTGTATAACACAAACCGTCCAACAATCAAGCTTAAAAAAAGAGGCAACTAAAATTCAGAGTAACCTTTTCCACTTTCCAATACTTAGCATACAGTATTCGAGCTGCTGTGTCACCATGTATAATCAACTTTCTATCTATCTGATTGCAAACATCAGGTATAATATTCAAAAGAAATAAATCTGGTTTTAAAGGTAATTTTGTCTGAGTCATTTGTTGTAGTATTTTCTGAATCATCCCCAATACTCATTTGCTTTCTCACATGACCACCACATGTGGAAATACGAACCCGTGTTCTGCTTACATTTCCGGCATGTTTTAACCTTTGACTTAGAAAATTTAGCTATTTTGTCGGGGGAAAGATGCCACATGTAGAACATCTTGTAGAAGTTTTCCTTGAAAGGACAGGATCTAGTTATTTTAATATCTGTATTCCAAATTTTTGCCCACTTATCTAATTCGATATTGTGACCTACATTTTGAGCCCATCTTATCGTACAAGGTTTAACAATCTCATCTTGCATTTTGAAATCTAGAAGACAACTATATATTTTCTTTATGAGTTTCTCTTCCGGGCCTAACCAAGCTTTGTCTAGTTCAGTCAACTCTCTATAAAAGCCCTTTCTCATATCCTTAGTGAATCTAGATTTTAACTGGATAGATTCCTACCAAGTTAACTTAATATTTTGGGTTTCCAAGATTTCCAAAGATTTCATATTTATGTTAACATCCAACAAATCCGCATAGCTAATATTTTTCTCTATCGTCCACAAAGAAGGTTTTATAAGAGCTCCAATGGGGAGACCCATTTCGGGGTCTTAAGATAGAAATAATATTTGGTCTCTTCCCAAACTTTCAGTAAAGTTCCTCGTATAAAATCCTGCTTGAAGTGTGTACTTTCTAGCCCATGCCAAAGAACCTCATGCCAGCCCGCTTGAAAATCATGACCTTCTAATTTTAGCAGTCTTAAATTATTTAATTTGACCCAGTCTTTTAACCAAACCAAGACTGCGGCTTTATAATAAAGATACCAATCTGGTACACCTAATCCACCCTTATTTGTTTTCTCTTGTAAATATTTTAACTTAATTTTAGGTCTTTTATTTTGCCAAATAAAATCTACAATAGCTTTTTCTAGTTCCCGAAAAAATTCCCGATTCTTTACAATGGGAATAGTCTGAAAAAGAAAAACCATACAAGGAAGAATACTCATCTTACAAACAGCAATACATCCAAGTAAAGAAATGTGTAGATTCCACCAATTTTTCAAATCTTGTTTAATTTCCACTAGCATTTTCTTATAATTGTCCTTAAAAAGCGTACTACACCTATTTGAGATAGTAATTCCTAAATACTTCACTTTTTTTGATACCTCAAACCCCGACTTTTCCTGCAATTGAGTTATAACATCATTAGAACAGTTTTTGGTAATTATCTTAGTTTTGTTAGTGTTAATCTTAAAGCCTGAAACCAAACCATATTGGTGTAATGTGGAAAGCAGTTTGTCTGTCGACTTTAGTGGATCTTCAAGAATGAAGACAAGATCATCTGCAAATGCTAAAAGCTTGAAGTGTTCACCTCTTATCCTTAAACCATTAATAGATTCATCCCCCCGTACAACATCACACAGAGTCTCTAATGCAAAAATAAAAAGAAGTGGGGAGAGAGGACAGCCCTGCCTTACACCCTTCTATACTGGAAATCTTGAAGTAGAGATTCCATTAAAGGCTACCATAGCTTCTTGTTTATCGTAGATCACTTTAACCATTGTGAAAAAATGATCTCCACAATCCCAACTTTTCAGTTGAGCTAATATAAATTCCCATGAAATCTTATCAAATGCTTTTTCAGCGTCAACAAAACATAATGCCATCTGTTTCCCGGGATGTAACTCATAATACTCCAAAATGTTCAAAATAATGCGAATGTTGTGCCTCCGTTACCTATAATGTAAGAACCCTGCCTGATCCTGATGGGTCGTTTCGGATAGTATTTTTTTGAACCTATTAGCTAGTATAGTTGTATATATTTTGTAGTCAACATTTAAGAGCGAGATAGGTCTAAATTTTTTAACCTCTGACAAGTTAGTACCTTGTTTTGGTATCAGGGAAATCAATGCTTCCTTCCAGGAGTTTGGTAAATTCTCCTCTTCACCAATATTTTGAAATGTCATTTTCAATGGGATAGAAATTTGTTCCTCAAACATTTGATAAAACTCAGAAGGGATACCGTCTAAGACGGAATTTTTTTCATTTTAAGAGATTTAATAACATGAGATATTTCAAATATCGTGATTGGTTCATTTAAAGATTTTTTCTGGTCTTCTGCGAATTTTCCCATCACATGTATATCTAGATACTGATTAATCTCTTGTATTTCCATTCCATCTTTTTTATACAGCTTCCTATAAAAATCTATAATTTCTTTTAGTTCTTCAGAGGATGTATACTCTTTATCTTTCAGATTCTTAAGAGATTTAATAAATCTCTCTGCCTTATCTTTCTTTAATTTATAAGATGGCCACCTAGTAGGCTTATTTGCATTTTCAAAGAAAATTTGTTTAGTGTACATCATTTTTCTTGCCAGGTTCTTCCAAAAGTGAGCAGTTTAATAAATGTTGGGATTTCCTTAATCTCACTTTAGCTTGTTCTGAATAGGGATCATTTTTCAACAAAATGTCTTCTTTTTAAATTTGATTTATGATATTTTGATATTTTAATTTTTTTTGTTTTCTACACAAAATCTCATGTCTAATTATTCTACCCCTCACAAAGGCTTTGAACGTATCCCAGACAATACTAATATTACTTTCAGGGAGAATGTTCCATTTAAAAAATTCTTCGAAGTCTTTTCTATACTCTTTCACAAAAGACTCATTATTCAACAACCATGCTTTTAAAGTCCACCTAAAGGATCTTGGGATGCTTTGTAATGTTATCAACACAGGATTGTGATCTGCAAAGGAAGCAGGTAAACTTTCAGCATCTAATAAGTCAACTAACATAGATATTGATGACCACACCATGTCCAGTCTCGACCACGATTTGTGCCGGGAAGAAAAGAAAGTAAAATCACTTTTGTCTCTATTTTTAACCCTCCAAAGATCAACTATTTTCAATTCTTCTATTGTATGCAAAAATGATGGCGGTAACGTGTTACCCCTCTTTGTCTTAGATGTTACACTCTTCCTATCTATCACTTCATCTACTACCGCATTAAAATCGCCAATAATACATATCTCATCCCATATCTGTTCTGTTAGTAAATCTCTTAGTTTTTTATAAAACAATTCTTGTTTCTGATTTGGGGCATAAATATTAGCCAGTAATGTTGTTCGGAATTGTCTCTGAATTTTAACTAATAAAATCCTACCATCCTCCAATTCATGTACCAGCTCTGGCGATAAATATCCCTTAATAAACATAGCTACTCCATTTTTTTTTTTAGTTTATCCCCCACAGCAAAATTAATGCCAAGCTTTTTATACTCAAGCAAATTCCTATCTTTACTCTTAATATGCGTTTCCTGGAGACAGATTATGCCTGCATTCAATTTTTGTATTTGAAGGAAAAGTTTTTTTCCATTCTGAGGAATGTTAAGACCATTGACATTAACCAAAAATATTTTAATAGTCTTCTTGTCCATCGTCTTTATTTTTCTGTCCCTCTTTCCTACCCTGCAATCTTGTCATTATACTAAAGGTAGTAGACTTTGCATTCCCTTTATTTTTGTTTACTTTTACTTTCTTGTTCTCCTTCCCTTGCTCCAGAGTTTGCTGTGACTCCCCATCAGATTCACTGCTAGTGTCTTTTTGAATTTCCAAATCCTTACCATATTTTGCTAAGAAGTCTTCTAACTTAAATATGGAAGTGAAGTTATGCCTTGTACCCTTGTAATAAAAGGTCAGCCCCTCTGGAGTGAGCCACCTATAGTTTATTTCATTCCTTCTCAAATTTGTTGCCAAATGATAATAATCCTATCTTTTTTCCCTCACACGCCATGGGGCATCTCTTAGGACATGGATTTCCACTCCTTGCAGCTTAAAAGGGGCAGATCTAACGCTATCCAAAACTTTATCCCTTATAGACCATTTAGAAAAAACGCACGTGCACCTCTCTGGGGGTTTTGTTACGTTTAGCAAAGGCCGAATTCCTTCTATAGACTACTTCCACATCTCTTTCTATATCATTTGGAGGCTCTAGTCCTAGATATTCATTTAATGCTGTTACCATTGTCTCGCTAATATTATCTTCCTTGTTCTCAGGAATATTTTGAAATCTAAAAAGAGTTGCCGATTTTTCCATTTCTAACAAAATAAGTGAGTTCTCCAAAGCATCATGTTTAGATTTTAGTTCTTGTAACCACTGATCAACCTCCTCAACATTTGAGTCTGTCAGTTTACTCGCATTTTTTCAATTCCACTATGTCCTGTCTATTTTCTAGAATCTGATTCCTAAACTCCTCCATTTGAGTTGATAATTGTTGCATAATTAAGTCGTAACTTCACTTGCATGGGTTCTGTAGCTTTGGTTATAAGACTTGGAAGTGTATTTTGAACAACCTGATTCATAGCTTCAGTGATATTGTCATATATTTGAGCACTAAACTCCTTAGGACTTTTTAGAGCTAGGTTGTGAGGGTCCCAGTGTGCCAGAAAAGGACATTTTCCTTCCCCCACTTGCCATTTTTTCCGATGCAAAATAACTTGTTGGGCAAACACAAAATTTTAAACCTAATCCTAGAGTTACAAAGATTTAAGTATTAAGCACTCAAATTTCCTAAACTTATTCCTATATCTTCCCTTGTCTCTACAAGTCACACTTCTATTTACTATTAACCCTTCTATAATATTAAATATTATGTATTATTCTTAACCTTAACTCCTACCTATATAAATCAAAACCTTAACCTTAATTCTAAACTATACTATCTTCTATTATACTATAATATATACTCTGTTATACAACTATATTTCCACTCTCCCTATACTTAATCTATACTAGTAACTAAGAAAAGACTTACAGAGCCTTACAGAACCATTTGTTTCTCTTTCTCTCTACTGGTTTTTATCCCTAAACTACCTAGGAATCAAACTACTAGACTCTTATACGCCTCCACACAAAATACCAAAAAAAAAGGAAAAAAAAGGAAAAAAAATAAAGAAACAGAAAAAAGTGAAAGAAAGCCAATAACAACAATCACTAGACAATTTTCCTCTAGAGGGCACTGGAGAGGAGGGAAGAACTAGAATGCCCAGCACCAGTCCTAGTCACAGTCTCATATTTTGCAGTCTTTAAATCCTAGTTCTTACAGTGAAGTCCTGAAGCAGAAATTTTACTAATATCCAAAACTTCCCACGATTTCCCTTAGGTTGCCACTCTTGTCCTCTTCTGTTGATTTCCCACCTATCCCTATCCTTGTTTCTGCCCAGTTTCTTCTTAGACTTCTTTAATAATTAACTCAGGCAAACAAACAAACAAGTCTCAAAAGCCTCTTGCTCAGAGCAGCACCATCTCGGGAAATGCCGCCGCTGGACCGTCGAAGTCAATCAGCTCCACTGCCCCGCAGACCAAAGCAATCCACTGCCAGTAGCTTGATCTTTTCGGTCCCAAAAAGATTTTTAAAAAGGAACCAAAAGACGCTAACCATTTATTCTTCTATCCAGCTGCACGACGTCCCCGGCAGGATTTCAAATGGGGCACAGCAGTTTAAGTTGAAGGCAAGTAGTGCAAAGTATTTTAATAAAATAAAGCAAAGCAGAGGCGAACTCTAAATCAGCCACTTTGTAAATAGCTGTTCCGCTCGACCAGTCTACTGAGGTGTATGCTTGCCTCAGCTCTCCTGACACCAAAAGGGATAACAGTTCACAAAGAAATAATAAAGTAAGTCCAAATCTTTTAAACTTATCTGGCAGGTCCTCTTGAGTTATGGTTAACCGCCACTAGTAGAAGCCTCTTTGCAGTTCTACAGCCAGAGCTGTAGCTTTGTGCTGGTCACAAAGCCTCCTTGTCCACTCCCCCTGCATAGCTGAGTAGAGAAGGGAATACAGACCGCTGTCTGGAATCACCCCTCAAACTAGGGTTGCCAAGTCTGGGCTGGAAAATACCTGGAGACTTTGGGGGTGGAGCCAGGAGAGGGCGGGGTTTGGGGAGTGGTGGGGCCTCGGCATGGTACAAGGCCATAGAGTCCCCCCTCCAAAGCAGCCGTTTTCTCCAGGGGAGCTGATCTCTGTCAGCTGGAGATCAGTTGTAAAAGCGGGAGATCCCCAGGCCCCACCTGGAGGCTGGCAGCCCTACCTCAAACGATAACCCTGCTAGGTGCTCTCTCTGGGACCCCCTATGGAAGTCCAAAGAAAGCCTGGAACTCCCTTAGGAGGAGAGGAATTCAACCTCAGACATGGAGCAAACCCCCGCACCACCAGTTGCTGCAATGACCAGAACCAGAACCTCCTCCTGTTATCTTTTTAATATTTCCCCAGAAAACTATGAGCTACCCTGCACTTTTATTTATTCAGGTGGTGCTAGATTGTCACGGCCCACCACCACAAAGCAGCAGCACTGAGCCTGAATATGACATGAATGATTAACTTTTTCCTCTTATCCACACCTTCTCCTTTTCTCTCCCCCCTCCCAACCCAATAATCATGGTCATCATAAACATAAAGAGTCCCAGAGCTCACACAGGAAACATTTCTTAGTTACACAGTGTTATTGTTACATGCTGATTGCCAAATACAACAGGAATCAGACTCAGTGCTGTAAGTTGTGAGTGACAAAAACCATCCTTGATTTCATAGCCCCTCCCATGGACTCCCTGCCTCTACAGTTACTGGTCAGCTCTTGCTGTTTGGCTGCAAAGTCCGTGTTTAGGGTACAAGAGTTGATGATTTTGAATTAACGCAAAAAAGAAAAGCTGCCATGATGAGGTATTTGTATTTGCTTACAAGTCTCTTAATCCCTTTTAAGCACTATGCTCACATGTACCTGAAGGCTGGCAACCACATGTCGATCCTCCTAGTATGCATATATAGATCCTCCCAGCATGCACTGTCACCATGTTGTGTTAATAGGGGCAACATGCATATTTTGTGTGCTCATACATATAAACCAACCAGTGAATTTTGCATGGTTCTGGCTTGCACGTACCAAAGTTATACATTTATGCTGGGTACGCACATTGCCCCCTGTTCAGACAATATGGTGACTGCAAATGTCACAGGTGGTGCATGCTCCCAATATGAGCAATTGCTGGCTCGCAGTAGGTATGGGCATAATGTTCATAAAAGGCTTTAATCAAATGGTGACTTAGTGTTCGGGTTTGGCCTTCTCCATTTTCCAGGTAGGGTTTGTATTGTCTAAAGCATCACTGGGTGGGTGGGTGTTTAGTGAATTGATAACTTGTTTTAAATTTGAAAAACTGCTTGGGGTGTGTGAGTGTGGGTGTGGATGTGGATGTGTGATGCCACTTGTACCCTTCAGTCAGCCCTGTGTTCAGTAGCTTATGTTCCAAAGTGACAAAATGTTCCTAGAAAAAAGACTGTATAATTGTTCAAAATGTTGTGAATATGTTTCTACATATGGTGTAGTGGTTAGGAGCGCAGACTCTAACCTGGGAGAACCAGGTTTGATTCCCCACTCCTCCACATGCAATTGCTGGTGTTACCTTGGGTCAACTACAAGTTCTTTCAGAGCTGTTCTCTCAGGAGCAGTTCTCAAAAGAGCTCTCTCAGCCCCACCTACCTCACAGGGTGTCTGTTATAGGGAGGGGAAGGGAAAGGGATTGTAAACCACTCTGAGTCTCTCTTGGGTAGTGAAGGGTGGGGTATAAATCCAATCTCTTCTTCTTCTTCTTCTTCTCTACCACATCGTTACCGCTTAGATTATTTGCTTTTGTATATATACCTAAAATGATATATACTGCATGTTGCGTAGCGTCATAGAGTGATATCTAACATCTGGAGACATTTTGAGAAGAGCAAATGAATTTGTGATTCTTTCTATGGAATATTTTTTCTGCTTAAAATATGCTACTGGGGGGAAGCACATATTGCTGTCCTGCAGTTGATTTGCAACTCTGAGTGCAAATATAGGTTTCAGTTCTCCGGTATGAAACTTTGGACATGCTGACATTTCAGCTTTCTGAGTAGAGGCTGGACTAAAACACTGATATAATCATCTGTACGTGGGCAGGGAGTTTTCATTCCAAGGGTCATTTAAACATCCTGCTCTCCCTCCCTCCCCCAGGCTATGAGAAAGTACAGTCACACCAAGATGTGATTCTTGTAAAAACAAATAATAAGTTTGGTTCTAAATTTCAGTTATTAGGATGTGCCTGTACAGGAAGACTTCTGTGTGCAGCACCGTTGCAAAAGTTGAAGAGCAACTAACAAAAGAAGGCAGGCGCTAAGAGCAGTTTGGGTTAAGCTGATCTGCTCTTGCTGAAATGCACACACAGAGAGTTCTCTTTTTCTCTGTTTCATACATCTCTGGGACAATATATTTGAGATTCAGGGTGTGATGTAGATCCAGAGGTCCCCAAGCTAAGGATGCTCAAACACCTGTCCGTTTGGCTCACTTCCCATTCATCCATGGTGACCAGGCAGACAATCAGTCAATGAGCTGGTCAGCTGTTTTGAAACCTGTTGGTGTGTGTTCACAGGAGCAGGGTTACCTGCAGGTATCAGACGTCAGCTCTTAGCTGATGAAACATTAGCTGGGAGTCAGCTTCTGATCTTATGCTGGGGAAATTTTGTTCTGTACCCAGCAAAGCTTTTTAGAGAAGAAGAAGAGAAGAGATTGGATTTATATCCTGCCCTTCACTCACTTGGAGTCTTAGAGCGGCTTACAAACTCCTTTCCCTTCCCCTCCCCACAACAGACACCCTGTGAGGTAGGTGGGGATGAGAGAGCTCTGAGACAACAGTCCTTGAGAGAACAGCTGGCACAGAGCTATGGCTTGCCCAAGGTCATCCAGCAGGTGCAAGTGGAGGAGTGGGGAATCAAACCCGGTTTTCCCAGATTAGAGTCCGCGCACTTAACCACTACACCAAACTGGCTCATTGGGGGAAGAGGAAGTTAGGAGCTCTGAAGTTCGGGGCTCCTGCTCCCCCGTCTTGGAAATTGCTGCCTCCCAGACTTGTTGAGATGCAAAAAATTTATGGAGAGGCAATCAGAAGCCCACCTGATTTCCCTTCTCTGCTCCTTACCCTAAACTGTAGGTTTGGAGTGCAGAGAACAGGAGAGAAACCAGCTCTTTCTCCTCTCCATTGTGCAATGCAGAGATTAAACATATGGCATCTGTCCCCACCCAGTCTGGAGAGGTGGGAGAGACATTACTCCTTTCTCTGGCTTTTGAATCCAGAGATATCACTCCTTCTGTCCCTACCCAGCTTGGCAGGGGGGAGGGGAGAGAAATGAGCTCTGTCTTCTCTCCCTTTTGCAAGGTCACTGTGTATCTATTTTGATGATTGGGCTTTTGGCCAACAGGTAGCTACAAATTTAGTGTTTGGCAGCTGTTCGAGTTGCTCAATGAAATCTGAACATAGCCCTGGTCAGCTCACAGTCTGATTACGAATGTCGGACAGGGTAAATTCATTCGCTGAACAGGTTTGCTGAGAAGTTTACAGCATCCCTACCCAAAGGTACAGCAGTTTCCCTGTTCACTTTGAAGGAAAGGGATCGCTCCACATCACAAGCAGTATGGACAGCGCTGAGTGGCCAGATGCTCTCATTCTTGTTATGCCCTTTGTCATAAACTTCAGCCGTAGATCAGGAATCTACTCTGCTCGGAAGCTGGCTTAATGTCACTAGGCTGCTGTAGGGTGCAGCCATTCCATTTGTCATGCCCAGGCTAATTTTTTAAACATGTATTTATTCACTATATTAATATTTTACTTTTCACATGATTTGCTTCCCAAAGTGCTCAACAGGAATGATGCCCTACCCTCAAGCTCACAAACCGAAAAGACAAGCCTCTGAGGGGGGAGCGCACACAGAGAAAAGGCGGAAGGGCACAATCAGCCTGCTAATGTCAGAGCAAAAAGTTCAAGGAACACTTGGGGCCAGGCTCATCTTCCCCTTGTTGCTGTTTGTCCTGGGAGGGAAAGCTGCAAATTCCCATTGTTCCTCCACAGAAAATGCCTTGTCTCTAGTCACCTCTGAAGGGGGAGGGGCACAGAGAACAGGGCTTAAGAAGCACATCTTAACTGGGTGACTGGATGGTATGCCTTTTCCTCACCGGTTGTAATCCATATGCTGATGGGAGGACAGGGATCAAAGGCAAGTCATTCCTGAGAGATAAACTACCATAGCTTCCTTCAAGGATACCTAAATGTTTGAACCAGTCCACTGGCCATCATTTCTGAAGAGAGAACAATTTTGCTTGAGCAGTCTTTTAAGTGATTTCTCCCATTCAGCGTTCACTTCACTGGGGGGGAGGTTTTTTCTTAAGCATTTGCAGCATCTGGCAGGCAGTATCAGCTGTAATATTCTCCATACACTAAATGTGCAGGGAAGCTGGGGGAAGGGGGGAGGGCAGACAACTTTGCAGAGTTGCTCATGGATCATGCAGATCTCAGGACTTTGCTATTTAATGTCAGCCCTTCTGGGGTTGGTCAATACCAAAGCAAGGCAAAGAGAGATTATTAGAGGAGCTGCTGTTCCCATTGTACTCAGGAGAGCCTTTCCGTCTCATGGGTGTGGTGTATATGCTGTTACTTATGGGTTATGGCCAATAGGTTTTGAAAAAGATCCAAACATATTTCTTGTCCTTGCAAAAAGCTCTCAAGCCAGGGATATATGTTTTATGTGCATGGAATGTTCTATCAATAAATGCAGACCAACCCGACCTCAGTTTGTTTTGTGACCCAATAAATTTCTGGCAACATGTGGACATTGTAGTACATGAGCCATAGCAATATGTGAGCAATGGGTTTCCCAGTGCAAGGATTTGGGAAGGGTAGTCTGTGTTCTTTATGGCCTGAGTCCTGTTTAGGCTAGAGCTCCAGTCACAGAACAGTCTGCTTCAGCAAAACTATTGGATAAGATTTAGAAGTTTAAGTGTTATCTTTGGGGGGGGGGGGTATTTTTGCATTTGGGGGGTACACACACTTGTGCATGTGTGTGCCTGTACCTGGAAGTCATGGCAACCTCTGGCGACTCCTACTGGGGCATAGAGGACATTCAGAGAAGTGGCTTGATCGCCTGCCTCTGGCCTCCCAAGCCTTGGTATTCTCTGGAGGTCTCCCATCCAAATACTTGTCAGGGTCAGCCCTGCTTAGCTTCCGAGATCTGATGAGATCAGGCTTGCCTGGGCTATCCAGGTCAGGGCCAGATAAAGTGTTATCTTCACAGTTTCTTTCAGATGTTTCAGTTATGTCATTGTGGAGGGATAATGGTAGTAAAATAAATGTTAGATAATGCCATCTTACAAAGTTTGTTGTTTTTTGACAAAGTATGTGTTTGAGGGTTTTATAAGTCCTGTTGGTTTCATTTTTTTGGTATTATTGCTACTTTTAAGGTTCTAGTGTTTTAAATTAGCTTTGTCTTACCTAAGGGATGGATTATACCTGCTGGCATTTACCATATTTGTTTTACTAATTTTACTTTAATTTTCGTATCTTGGGTTAATTAGTCGTTATTTTAATTTTTATTATATTATTTAATTTTTACCTTGCATGCTGCCACCATGAGTTCTTTTTAAAGCAGAATATAAATCTTATACATAAAAATAAATATACATAGAAACTTGAAATTGTTTCCTTTTTGAGTTGTAGCAGGTAAGACCCATAATATTGATTGGTCTTCTCTTCCTGTCCAACTATGTGGTAATACGAATATGTGGGGAATGCCGTTGTTAAGGACCTCTGTGATTTGTTCTCCATGCACAGCATAAAGAAACTGCCTTGTAATGTGGAACAGATGTAGGTTTATGTGTTTAAACAAAGGTATGTCATAGAATCAGATAGAGCTGTGGGGCAGTTATGACACAGGCCGTAATTTAACTGAAGCATTCCTTGCTCACTCTCCTCAAGTAGTAGCCAAACGATTTCAACATATTTCACCTTCCCACAGCAAGGCTTTTTCCAGCAAAACTGCTTTGTCTTTGCAACCTGGACTGATGGATAGATCTGTCACTGCATGGCTATTAGAGGAACTGCTGTGTTGGAACATTAAGTAGCTTGCTGTGAGGATCCCCTGTCCCCAAGTCAAGCTCCCCACACTCTGTTGTCTTAATGGGGGAAGGGCAGCCTTCCCACAGTGCTCGGAATCGGAAGAAGAGGGGTCCGGCACCCTGTCTTCTTCCTTCCCCAGGTGTGCTCTCTCTCTCTCTCTCTCTCTCAGAGCTCCCCATTCCTCCCCAGCTGGGTGTGGAAGCCCCCATTTTATTGGACTTCTTGGGCCTATCCCCACTGGTGTAGACTCAATCCCATTCCCCCTGGCCTTTCCCACCAACCTCTGCTTCCCTTCTTCCTCTCCCTGATGCTCGGGATGTTCCTTACCCCTTCCCATTTCCATCTCCTCTCAGTTGGGGCTTGGCCCTGCCTACCCACCCCACTGTAAAGCTGGCCAGGTTCCCCACCTCCTGCCCTGTAGCTGCCCCCAAGTAAGTAAGGTCCCCTGTCTCTGCCATCCTCCATCCTGCCTGGCCCTTGGAAGGCCTTGTCTCGGCCTTCAAAGCTACATGGTGAATCGAGTTCCTGTTGTATGGTTGCCTGCAAGGATTCAAAGAGAGACACCACTGTCATCTGAGTGGCAGATGTCCTGGGTGGATTTTGGATAGTGTGAAGAAGGAAAGTGACTGGCTGTAGATTTAGTCAATATCCAAAGCTGTACTAGGGTTGGGGGCAGGGTAAGAGGCTAGTGGAGGAACTTGAACTTGACATAGCTTTAAAAGTTAAATATTTTTCAAAATCATTGTTACTCAGAATTAGTCTAAATACAGAATGTGGTCCAGTTAGAAGGCTATGATATGAATGCAGTTCTTGGGAGGATGGGTTAGGCCAAGACTGTTGATTTGTTTTTTATGGCCCAAATGACCCTCAGCAGCCAAAGGACAAGAAGAAGAAAAGAAGAGATTGGATTTATACCCTGCCCTTGGTTTACAATCTCCTTTCCCTTCCCCTCCCCACAACACCCTGTGGGGTAGGTGGTGCTGAGAGAGCTCTTTAGAGAGAACAGCTCTGAGAGAACTTGTGACTGACCCAAGGTCACACCAGTAGTTACATGTAGTGAGAAGTGGGAAATCAAACCTGGTTCCCCCAGATTAGAGTCCGTGCTCTTAACCACTACACCAAACTGGCTGTAGCAGTGCAGCTTTCCGTTTCCGTTTCCCTAAAATTAGCAGTAGAATTAATACTTGGCAGTGATATAGCTTAGCCCTTTGGAGTGTCCAAGCACATCTCATACTAATGCTTCCACTAATTGAGAGAATGGTGCTCCTGCCTTTGAAATGAACAGGAGAGCTCTTGCTTTCTGTGACTCCCTGTGTGCAGAGATCCGAACACCATAAGGTAGATTCCAGAAAAAAACTAAAAGGCTCATTTATTTTTTGTGAGAAAAAAATCTTTTGAATTCATGGCTCGATGTTGGCCTTTGAGTCACAGCATTATATCATACTTTCTTTGATTCTTGGTTGATTTTGTTAATTTCCTTCTTCCAGGTCCCCAGTTTCTTGAAGGGCATACACAGGCCAGCAGGCCTCGTGCTGTCCTCAGCAAATGAAAGGAGCAGGACCCTCTATTTCCTTAGGGATACTGGCTGAGATATAGCTGAATATAGTCCTCATCTGGTATTATACAAGTTGACATTCTCCTGTGAGGGGATGGGGGGGGGGAAGGAAAAAATGCATTTATTTAGAAACCCATTCCATTCCTATAAAGAGATGAATCCTAAAATGTCTAGGATATGAAGTGAAGGATAAAAGAACATACCACAGTGAGTAAAGGTAAGGATTTAAATTCTGCTTTTGTAGGTCATATTACAAAAATAGAATGGTAATACCTAGAGGTCTGCTTATGCAAGATGGCAGCTATGGGCCACATGCAGACGGAGTGATAGCTTTTTCAGCCTTTATTAGGCAATTGTGTTTGCCATGGTTACACATGGTGTTTTCTGCAGTAAATACACAACATGGGAAGGGCTGTGGTTTTAAAGATGCCTGTCCAGCCATCTAATTTATTGTGATTATCACCAGTAACTGCTGTTGGAAGCTACCTCTAAGTAATCAGAACAGGTGCTTCCTACCATTTGTGGAAAGGGAGTGGATATTTTTGATGAATTGTCAAAAATATTATCAAGGATGGGGAATTCTGTTCTGAAGCAATGACAAACTATAAGAATAAGCCCCAGAAGTCCTTAGGCTTTGTGCCGCCTCTTAACTCTTCTTGTGTACAGGCTTGTCAGTTAAGACTTCCTACAGCAAACCATTGTATGTGGTGATGTCTGAATCAGGTGCAGTGACCAGCTGTTGTTTGTATTCCTGACAGTTTAACCCTGATTTGGAAGGCTAAAAAAGAAAGCATGGGTAGTCAATGCATAGAGATGTAAAATTTCAAGAAATTTTGAATCCACAGAAAAAACATCATGTGGTGTATGTGTGGAAATTTTGGGGAAAATTGAAATATGTGTATTCAGGGGTCATTTCGTAGAAAAAGAGGTGCAGGAGCTCATTAGCATAACTCATTTGCATAACTCATTTGCATATGCCACACCCCCTAACATGCCGGAAGTGTGTCAGAAGGCAACGCCCACCCCTCAGTCTCCACTCCACAGGTGAGTGAAACTGACCTGCTCTTCCTCCATTCCCTTCCCCAGCCAATACTTTGTGCAATAAAAATAAGCGTAAAGAACACACCCTCATTCTCTTCCTGCTCCCTTGAAACCACCAGGTTTCAAGTAGACTTGAGATACCCAGGACATGTGCACCACCCATCCCTTCCCCTTCCCCTCCCCACAACAAGACACCCTGTGAGGTAGGTGGGGCTGAGAGAGGTCTTTTGAGAACTGCTCATGAGAGAACAGCTCTGAGAGAACTTGTGACTGGCCCAAGGTCACACCAGCAGCTGCATGTGGAGGAGTGGGGAATCAAACCCGGTTCTCCCAGATTAGAGTCCAACTCCTGACCCCTACACCAAACTGATGGGGTGGAAGCTGCTGAAGGGTTGGTGAAATTTCTCCAGTACTTATGTGCCATGTGCCCAGATAAAAAATTGTATACTTAGAAAAATTATATGCCACCTTGAGCAAGTCTCTGGAAAAGCAGCACACAGTCATAAAAGGAACAATGATAAAATTATCAATATTAAAACAAAACATTAAAAACAATAAAGACCCTAGCAGGGCTTTCCCCGGGGCGCTGCGCCTCTGCACTGTTTGGGGAAGCCGAGGAGGGGGCGGGGCTTGGTCATGTGCCCGCCCCCTAGGCTCCTCACTCCCGGAGCTGCGCTCCTGTGCGCTCCCGCTCCATCGGACCCCTGTGTGTATTTATCTTCCTATCAAATTTCCTTTACATGTTAAACAACATAAAATACATGGTTTGGTACTTGGCGTATAAAATTGTACTATATAACATACTTATGAAACTGAAAAGTATAAATATCTTAATTTTCTATTACAAAAAGCTGCAAGTGTATTCAGTACTTCAGAAAGATTTGCAGACTGCAGCACTCTATGCTACCATAGCGCATGTATCTTTAATTTCTGCCACCCAAGAGGTAGATAACGTTGCCAGGGCTCCCGCTATGGCAGGAAACCTCCCACTGGCAACCCCTGCTGCCTGCCATCATTCTGTTGGCTGGCAAGAGGAACACACATTTTAAAATTGCTGTTGGCACAATGATGTTAAACTTATAACACTTCCAAGGAAGTAGGCAGAATTACAAGTATGTTTGGATATTAAGCTAAACTTTGTAACACTGAAAACAACAAACTCTTTAATAATGTATTGTCAGTAAACACATTATAGCATATTAATTTGTTTCCAAAATTATTTATATTTGAACAACAAAAAAGATCATTCTATAGTTTGAGGGTTCTTTTTTCGCTACCCCCACCCCATTTTCCATTGGAAAAATGAAAAATAAGTACTCAGGGGGAAAATAGGGGAACTACCCCTCCCCTATTTCCCAGGATTTTGTTGGTTCTTTCCAGGCCTTCACATCTTTATTAATACATCCCTTTTGGGCGGTTTCCTGGGGATGTGAAGGCTTCAGTCTGTGAGCAGAGCATGCAGGGGAGACGAAGACCATGCAAAGCCCATGGCTTCCAAGGCTTAATCCTGTAATTCAAACCAGGGTTTGTTGTTATGTCAGAATGCAGCCTGGGCAACTATAACAGTTGCAGCTAAATGAAAACGTGTTTGAACTATTAAAAAACAGCTGCAGTATGCAGGGTCTGGGAGGGCAGAAGCTTTTAATGAAATGTTTTCTGAAAATCTACAAATTTGGGACTGGGAAAAGAACTAGAGGAAAAGGCTTTGATCTAAACCTCCGAAATGATGGTGTAGTCAACCATCCAGAATCTTCATAATGTGTAAGTAGAAGGCATATTTTTCTTTCCCCACCAGACAGCTGTTTGAAGTTTGTTTATATGTCTACTGAGTTGACAAGTTATGGGATTCCATTTGCCCTATTATTATGTTTCCTAGTACACAACATCTTAATTATTGGACAGTCTCCAAAGACTTTTTTCTTTTGAAGAGCCTTGCATCAATGGGAAAAGTAGATAATTGTCCAGAAGCAAATGTGTGCAAATACATACTTGTGGCTGATGTCTGGACTGATTTTACGTAATGTAAAAAAAACATAGGTTAGAAACATAATGGCATATTTTACACTGTTGATAGGACATTCCCAAACTCAACGCTGGTTAGATATGTGGTGGAATAAAGGGTTGTATTGTTGTTTTACGTTTTTAATCTGTTTGTATAACTGTACTTATTGAAATGCTGTGACATATTCATGAATGTTGTAAACTGCCCTGAGCCCTATCTGGGGAGAGCCATCTAGAAAACCAATAAATAAACAAGTTCAGTTGCAGTCCAATGACCACAGCCTACAGATCAAACAGTGTAGATCTTACAACACAAGCAAAGTACCCTCTTACATTGACTTAACCCTGATTAATTGCATTCTGACTTCCATAGAGAGACATTTTGCCACCAACAGTAGGCTCTTTTCATCTGTTCCAAAAACAGACCACAGTTTCATATGATCTACCTGAAAATTAAGAAATCAAAGGCACCAGAGATCAGGAATAAAAACTACAAAATAGCAACGCGTAGGAAGCAGACTCTATGGGTGTGATCACATGAGCAGTTTGACCCGACATAGCCACCCCTCCCCTCCAGATTAAATGGGCACAGTCACACAGCCACATCTGTCAGACGTTCCCCAGGCATACTCACCCCGTCGTAGGATGACTTGGAGCCGGGTTAAAAAGGCACCACATCACAAGTGGTGTTTTTGATTCCCCGCACATTCATTTTGTGTGGCCAAATGTCTGACCGTGGGGGAACACACACAAAATGGATTGGCAGTCTGAATCTTAGGATCCGTTTCAACCACTGGGTTGTGGGGTGGGTTTTTTTAGTTTTTGCCTATGTGCACATTAAGCTCCCATGCACATAAGCGCATATATGAATGCACATGTGCCCATGCACCCATGTGCTTTTAAAAAACTGACCAGGTAGCATATTCCATGGCTGAGGTGCTGCAGTAATGTGGATGCTTGACCAGGGGACAGCCACATGGGTAACCCACAGCACAGTGTGCTGTCTGGATGATATGCCCTGCAACATTTTAAACCGGTACAATTAGAGGTGGTGCCATATCACGCCAAGCTGCCAGTGTGATCACACCATATGACATAACTCCTGGAAAGGCATACCATTTCAAATTGAGGAATATTCTTAAATCTGCTGTTCAGCAAAACTGTTTGTAAGGCAATACATCTTGCTAGCGTAATAAAATACAAACTCAATGCTCATTTGACTGTTGTGATTACTATGGATGCACAGAGAGAGTGTCTTGAAGAGTCTTATTCTTTGGCATAAGGATTGTTTAAGATTCATCTGTATTCTTCCTAAAGAATTACTCTGCCTAGCTTCTCCCTTCCTTCCACCTTCCCCCAGGTGCCAATGTCTGTTTTCTCCAGAGTTGGTTGTCACATGACAAGCTAGGCCAGCAAGCTGAAAGGTGACTGCTGGAATCCTCCCATTCTTCTCAACCATCATGTTGATTCAGCTCAAGAGTTGGCCTGTGGAAAAACTATACATAAGAGGTTGAGGCTATGCATGCTGTTTTCCTACTGGTTTCTAATTCCTGGCAGAATGGTTACAGTGGCTATGTTTCAGGAGGAGAAGTTTCAATTAATAGAATAGACAGGAAGTAAATGACATTGCTCCCCCCCCTCCCAAAATGTCTTACCACTTTTCAGAAGATTAGGGACAATTGTATCCTAAAACTACATACTTCAGGAATTGTCTCTCCATCTCTGTTGTTGATATATGGAGAGGGTGTTCACAAGGCAAAAATGCAGTCTTGAAATAAAGTTCTTACCTTATTTTATTTTTCGAACTAACCTTTAACTCTCAAGACAACCACACTTGTAATACAAGCAGCCCAAGCTTCTTCAGAATTTTAAAATATGGGTTCTGAAATTTGATAATCACACTGTAAATTGTGTGGTAACTACACCCGGTGTGTCTTTGCATGGCATATCAATCTGATGATCAGTTTCTCTTTTCCATTTAGGCATTTATGGAATGTGCTAATGGTTTGGTGCTATTTCTTATTCTGGAAATGACAGTATTGTGTCTAGAAAGCATAATGTCTGTCAACAATGGCTGGGGAAACACAGAGAAAGGTGTGGGACCATAGGCGTCTACTTCAGGGGGGCTGGGGAGCTGGAGCCCCCCCCCCTGAACTTTTCGAGGACGTGCTGAGCCTCCCCCAGAGACAATGGCCTGTAATGTCTCTGGCACAGCCCCAGCCCCCCCCCCCCCAGGAAATTGGAAAGTCTACGCCCTTGTGCGGGACAATTCACTCCATAGGGATGACAGTGTAAACGCTCAGGGTAATATTGGTAGAAGCACAATAGAATTTGGAAGTGAGAGTAGGATGACAAAGGAGGGCCATGTGTGGGGACAAAATGGCTCAGGGAGCCAAAAGCTATTGAAGGGAATAATATGCTTTAGATTCTTATATGACAGTGTTAGAATCCTCTGAGTCAAAATGGGGGGGGGTGGAGTATCTGTTGCTAAATTAAACACCCAGAAACATGGGGGCAATTGATGGGATACAGTCATCCCTGGGTATCAGGCAGGTCAGGGAGGGACATGTGAGGGGAGGGATTACATTGTGTATCAAAGAAGGCACAGAATCAGAGAAGTTAGAAGACGTAAGGGGAATCTACTCTCCAAGAAAAGCAGTACAGGTGGAGATACTGGGCCCTAAGGGTTACTTAAAAGTGGAGATGTACTATCACCCACCTGATCCAACCCTTGAAACTGATCTTGAGATGGAGAAGAAAATAAAGAAAGTGACTAAAGCAGACAATGTGATACTGACTTCAGCTGTCCTCACATTGACTAGGTAAACATATGCTCAAGTTGTGCTGTAGAAACAAGATTCCTAAACAGTGTAAATGATTATGCACTGGAACAGTAGGTCACAGAGCCAACTGGAGATAGGTCATCTCGGTTCTGAGTGGGACTCCAAAGTAACTAGTTGGCCAGTGTTGAGTCATGATTCTGGACTAGATGGACCACTAGTCTGAACCATCAGTGCTTTTCTTATGTTCTATAGACTAATAGGATCGGGGCTATTTTTGGGCAGGAACACACAGGAACGGAGTTCTGGCTGGCTTCCGAGTTGGCCACACCTACAGCCTCCCCCCCTTGGGTTCCCCAGGCACCTCGCAAGTCGTGGGGTACCTGGGGAAGGTAAGCTGGCTGAGGGAGGGAAGGCAGTTTAAACTGCTTCCCCTCCTCAGGTTCCCCAGGCACCCTGCAGGGTGCCTGGGGAAGCCGATCCAGAAACTGCCTTCCTTCCCTCAGGTTCCCCATGCGCCCCACAAGCCGTGGGGCACCTGGGGAAGTTGATCCTGGGAGGGAGCTGCACTCTCAGGGTGTGTGGCCTAATATGCTAATGAGTTTCTGCTGTTGGGTGTGGCCTATTATGCTAATGAGTTCCTGCTGAGCTTTTTCTACAAAAAAAGCCCTGAATAGGATGATATTGCTCTAGAACAGGGGTGGGCAAACTGTGGCTCGGGAGCCACATGCGGCTCTTTCACATATATTTTGTGGCTCCTGGCAGGGCAGCTGGGGAAGCTAAATATCATTAGCAAACAAATATCATTGGACAAATTAATATCATTATCAATATCTGCTTTTACCCCTTTTGTTATTATTTTTGGCAGTCTCATTTAATGTTAATAAAAAGCAAATCTGCTTATTTTCCAATAAAAGCAGGTACTATTTGTTCATGTCTTGTGGCTCTCAAACACCTGATGTTTATTCTATGCGGCTCTTATGTTAAGCAAGTTTGCCACCCCTGTTCTAGGTGGCTCTTACGCTGAGCAAGTTTGCCCACCCCTGCTCTAGAAGAAGAACTTGAAAGCAGGTGGGCTATTTGAGTCTGAGGGCAAGATAGATAGATATATGTGTATGTATATGTATATGTATATGTATGTATATATGCCACATGATTACACTACCTCAAGACTGTATCAAGTGTTTTGGACTTTAGGATGAAATCCAGTGCCCATTTATTATGAAGGAATTTTAAGGCAGTGGGGATTATTTCTGAATAAATGTAATTAGATTTGCACTCACACATCTGAGTGCACTAATATAGAGAACTGCCACCATCCTTTTTTTTAAAAAAAAATGTTATTTCACTGAAGATATAAGCTCATTGACTTGCATCTTTGTTACCATGGATCAGGTTGGAGTATTACAAACACCACAAGGTCCACTGGGCTCAGCTTGCTTCTGGCCACCAGTGGCCCTTTGGGGCCATGACCCACCAGGAAGTTTCTCTGTTAAATGACCTCTCTCCCCTGTGACTCAATGATGCAGAGGAACTGGATGTGGGAGGCCCTTTCATTTCTGTCTGCATCACAGCCAGCTGAGAAGACCACAGTAGCCAAGAAAAGCTAACTTCTTGAAGACTGTAAGCATATGCAAAAGTCATCCCTTTTGGACTCTTGCCACATACACTCACATAGTCACGGTGGAGCCGTGGGAAAAAAAGGCTGGGCGTTAAAGTAGACGCTTCATGGTATGGATAGAAGCTTTATGTTCTTTCTCTTGGTGTTGGATTGTAATCAGATCATTTTCCAGCCAGAAAATCGATCTTAGGTTGCCTGTGCCCTCCTTGACCTGTCCTCTCACTCAGAGGCTTTGCCTTGTTCAGCCTAAATTCTGTGCTCCTGGGAGATGTTTCTCTTGCAGCCTCTTCCTTCTTGAAATTATCTCTTCTGTCTGAACATCCCCTGTTTTTGGAACAGTGAAATAGGAGTGGGTCCATTTCTTGTGCTCATTAGCAGAAAATTCTTCTTAACCTTTCTTCCTTTCTTTATTAGCTCTATTCTGTTGCCAAGCAGCACCATTACACCACATACAATGTCAAACTTTTAACAAAACTGACATTAGTATCTATGTCTTTGGCTGCATCTCCAGTATATTCCACAATGCATGAAGCTTACTGAGAAGAGCTCAGAAAATGCTCTCATCTCCAAGTGCAATAAGCTTAGGAAGAGTTCAGAAACTTGGTCTTGCCTCAGTACATCACCTAATCTTGAAGAAGTCAGGTTTAAATTGGTATATTATTAAAATCCTTTTGACCTTTGGTCAGGTCTACAGCATACACTCAATGAATATAGCAGGTTAAATTTCCTTGAAACAGGCCGCGGTCACACGGCCCCTTTAAATCCGGGAGGGCTCCCGGATTTAAAGGGGCCGCTTTTTTCAGCAGCGGGTTGGGATGTCTAAACATCCCAACCCCTGCTGCCTCGGGATCGGCGGCCGCGGCCGCTGAAGAGGCAGCCGCGGCGGGAATAGCCTCCGTGGCTGCAGCGGAGGCAGCGGCGGCGGCGGCGGAAGTGGGGGCAGCTAAGGAAGCTGCGGCCGCGGCGGTGGCTGCGGAACGGGTGGCGGCGGTTGCAGCGGCCGCCACCGCTGAAGACCTTCAGCTGAGCCGATGGAGGCGACGGAGGCAGCCCCAGCTGAACTGAAAGTGGCGGTGGCGGCCTCCGACCCGCCATCCGCCAGGGTAAGTCGGGTTTTTTTCCCCCCACTCTATTACACTTGGGTGCATGGATAGCCATGCGCCCAAGTGTAAAAGAGTGAAAAAAAATGGCGGGGGGGGGCCATCTGGACAGCCCTGCTCTCGCAATGCTTGCGAGAGAGGGCTGTCCAGATAACCTCAAATGCGGGTTGCTCCCGTGACTCCCGGGAAAACACTAGTTTTTCCTGGGGTCGGTAAATGCGGGAGCAACCCGCATTGGAGCCCGCTTCACTGCGGGACTCGCAGCGGGCCGTTGTGGACGGCCCCTTTAAATGCGGGAGGAAGCAGCGGTCACACAGCCCTTTAATGCGGGATGAAGAGCTGTTTCCTCCCTCATTTAAAGGGACCATTCAGAACGGCTGGGACAACTCCCACATTGGAGCCGGCTCAAATGTGGGTTCCTCCCGCATTTTCCGACCCTAGAAAAATCAAGTGTTTTCCCGGGAGTCGCGCAAGGAGTCTGCATTTGAGCCATCTGGATAGCCCTCTCTCGCAATCATTGTGAGAGCAGTGCTATCCAGATGGTCCCATCCGCCATTCCCCCCCCCCTTTTACACTTGGGCGTTTGGCCACTCAAGCACCCAAGTGTAAAAGGGGGGGAACCCCAAACTTACCAG
Organism: Lepidodactylus listeri; assembly: GCA_029233225.1. Taxonomy (NCBI): domain Eukaryota; kingdom Metazoa; phylum Chordata; class Lepidosauria; order Squamata; family Gekkonidae; genus Lepidodactylus; species Lepidodactylus listeri. The sequence continues at coordinate 78,512,939 of JARCFY010000001.1, forward strand.
GTGGCTGGCGGGGCTCGGGGAAGGGTGCCTCCCCTGGCTGCCGCCACCGAAAAAAGCCGTCGAACGCCTCAACACCGGGCTGCCCGCTGCTTCTTCCGCCACCACCAAACACCGGAGAATGCTGCCACCGCCACTTCTTCCTCCGCTGCCGCTGCCTCCTTCACTGCCTCCTCCATCTGCTGTTGTCACCCGCCTCCTCCTCCTCCTCTGCCCGCCGCCGCAGGGGTTGGGATGTGTAAACTGGCTGATTTGTTTTCAATTCCCTTCCTAATTGGCCTTTTTCATTGGAGTCACGCACTGTCTCGACATTTTCATTGAATTATCTACTATGACTCCAAGATCACTCTCTTGGTCAGTCTCTGCCAGTTCAAACCCCATCAACGTGTATTTATAATTAGGATTTTTGGCTCCAGTGTGCATCATTTTGTACTTGGCCACATTGAACCCCATTTGCCATGTTGATGCCCACTCACCCATCCTCGACAGATCCCTTTGGAGTGCCTCACAATCCTCCCTGGTTCTTACTACCCTGAACAACTTCATGTCATCTGCAAATTTAGCCACTTCACTGCTTACTCCCAACTCCAAATCATTAATAAACAAATTAAAAAGCATCGGATCGAGTACTGATCCCTGCAGAACCCCACTGCTTACCTCCCTCCACTGAGAAAATTGCCCATTTATACTCACTCTGTTTCTTTTTAATTAGCCAGTTTTTGATCCACAAAAGGACTTGTTCTTTTATTCCATGACTATTGAGCTTACTTAGGAGCCTTTGATGAGGAACTTTATCAAAAGCTTTCTGAAAGTCAAGGTAAACAATATCTATTGGGTCCCCCTTGTCCACATGTTTGTTTACTCCCTCAAAGAACACTAACAGGTTAGTGAGACAAGGTCTTCTTCCCGTACAGAACCCATGCTGAGCCTTCCTCAATAAATTTTGTTCATCAATGTACCTACTAATTTTTTCCTCAATAGTTTCCACCGACTTACCCGGTATTGACGTCAGACTGACTGGCCTGAAATTTCCCAGATCTCCTCTGGAACCCTTTTAAAAGATGGGAGTGACATTCACTACCTTCCAGTCCTCAGGAATGGAGGCAGATTTTAAGGAAAGATTGCATGTTTTTGTCAGGAGATCCATAAGTTCACATTTGAGTTCTTTCAGAACTCTCAGATGTATGCCATCCAGGCCTAGTGATTTATTTGTTTTTTAAGTTGTCTATAGTCATAGGACCTCCTCTCTTGTCACCTCAATCTGACTTAGGTATTTCAACACCCCTCCTGAAATCAGTGGTTCTGGAGTGGGCAAGCACTTCTCATCTTCTATAGTGAAGACAGAGGCAAAAAATGCATTCAGCTTCTCAGCCATTTCCCTATCATCTTTTGGTACACCAAAGGCCCCACTGCTTCCCTGGCTGGTTTTCCACTCCTAATGTATTTGAAAAAAGTTTTATTGTTGGTCTTTATGTTTTTTGTGATATGCTCCTCATATTCCCTTTTTGCCTGCCTGATCGCAGACTTGCATTTTATTTGCCACAGCCTGTGTTTCCTTTTATCAGCCTCACTGAGATTAGCTTTCTACCACTTAAAGGAATCCTACTTACCTTTTACAGCTTCCATTACTTTGTTTTTTAACTATGCAGGCTTTTTTCTATACCTATTTGTGCCTTTCCTAACCTACGGTATATTTTTTTTGAGCTTCTAGGATTGTAATTTTAAATAGTTTCCAAGCTTCCCCAATAGTTTTGACCCTTTCTACTTTTCCCTTCACTTTTCTCCTCATATGTCCCCTCATATCAAAGAAGCTACCCCTTTTAAAGTTAAAAGTTACCCTTCTAAAGTTAAAGTTACCCCTTTTAAAGTCTTGCTAATGTAAAACCAAACAGGCCAAAGTTTTACATCATGCTTTCATCAAGCAGGTTCTGTTTAGTCTAACACAGTGCCTTATTCTTTTGCAGAAACTCTGCCCCGGTATGGCAGGTAGGCTGGTTGCATCTGAGGTAATTTTGGCCTTTCTGAAGAGTTCTGAACAAGACTGGACTTAGAGGCATAACTTTTTATGTGAAAGCTTTCCTAATGACTTCTTAACTAATTGACTTGACTTTTGTTGGGAGACAGCCAGAGGCTGAAAGGGATTAAAACTGTTAAAAATGAAACGCTTTGATGTGGCTGAAATCCTATTAAATTTTTGGATAGAAGATTTCTTTAGAAATGTTATATCTTAACCACAAAAGCCTCACATGGTGAACGGCTCACATAAAATACTGCTAGGTTTTTTTTTCTGAAGAAGGAAGAGTATCTGCCAAGACTTGAGCCATTTAGAACAGACACGTCCTTAAGTATTCAGAAGATGTGTCAGGCTTAGTTCCTGTGCCGGAGAGAATGGGATAGGCAGAAGCAGCTGCAGACAGCAAGAGAAGAACTCTGTAGCTCAGATGGGCAACACAGGTGTCTTGTTAATAGTGCATGGCATTGTCATTGCACCGCCAACCTTACGCCACACACCACCAATCACAGCTGGATCCATCCACAATATCAAACCATTTTTTTTTTGCTGCTTGGAGCAGCAGTGGACTGCTCAGGCAAAGATTGATGGACTTTTCAAATACTGGTAACAAAGGGGCGCATGTTACCCTAGTATTTATATTCTTGTGTTCATTCCCACATTGAGCATGCAAATTGCATCTCCCAACCTCAAAGTGTTTGCTCATTGCTGGCAGCAGCCAGCACTAGGGCTTGGATCCCTTGGGAAATCTCCACTCATTGAAGGATTTCCATCAGCAGAGCAGGATTTGTCTCTCCTTCCTGCTGCAGTTCCAAGTGCTGTTCTCAAACTGCTGTTTCTGGAAAGACACTGGAAATCTGCAGTGGGGGAGGGGAACAGGCAAAAATAGGGCATGTTCCATCAGTGGAGATTATCTGCTCTATACAATCCTAGGTGCCTGAGAAATCAAACTTCCCATGTTGCACTGTTTGACTGCATGCTAGTCAAGTCCATCCCACTTTCTAAGTCTGGGAAGCCTATGACTTCAAGAGCAGAGATAAGTTCACGAGAAGCAGACCTTTCAGCCACCTCTGCACAGGGGCCATTTCTGTGGAGCTTGGGGTTGGGTTTTTGCATCACCAAGCAGTTGCCCCACTGAAAAGCCTTTATGCGAAAGCCTTTTCAGAGTCCAGGCAGTATCAGCTGACTTTTTTGGCCTGTGCCTGCAAGGGCGATTCCTGGGCTGGTGGAGCTGGTTTCTCTGTAGTTAGATTGCTTGCAACTGTGTTGGCCCAAAAGTTAACCCCCCAAATAGCCTTATTAGGACAAACTCAACGGCACACGATAGTGTGCAAGTTTTCAAGTTTGCCAGAACTCTTCATCAGGCCAGGTGTTAGAAAACTAGAGAGGGAAAAGCAAATTTTAAACAAATATTTAGGTAATGGTGTTACAAGGGCCGCCTCACAGCAGAGTATGGTGGATTTGGACAGTTAAGAAAGAATTAGGTTCCAGGTTGCTGCAGGCCTGGGACCATAAAAACAAGAGGTAACAAAACAATTAAGCAACACAGCAACAGTTCTACTGCCAAAAGCCTCTCATCTCTATCCTGCCTCTCTCTTGGGCAAAGCCAGGAGGAGGTGCTCAAGCTAAATCCCCGAGTGCCATCACTGCAGTCATTGTTTCAAGACCTGGTGCATGTTCCCAACATAGTGGCAGTCCTGTTTTCATGATGTGTGCTCAACCTGTGTCAAATTGATGTATAGATGATCCTGCCTTGGTCAGGTGATAGGAACTGATAATCTTCTGGTGTTAAAGTTTGATGACCATCATCACTCTCTGTTTTCCTTGGTCACAACAATATGTTCTCATCTCCATTCCCAATAGTACATTCTCCTTTCTCTTCCATTTAGCCATTATCTAATGAAGCGCTCTTAGTAACATGACAAAGATTAATTACATGTCTGATCACAATGCTAAATAAGCTTCAGATGACCTCAATTTGGAGACATTTGTAAGTGAAACAAGCTGCTCAATTTATTTTCCATACAGTAGTGAGAAAAGCCTATAATAAAGCATGAGGGAAATGAGCCTGTTCCCTAAAGGATTTCTGCTCCTCATTACATCTTGTGAAGTGACCTAAATGGCAGAGACTGACAGTTATTTTCTGATCAGCTGTGACAAGGCAGCTACCCCGCTCAAGTGTTGTAGCATATCGAAAAAGCTTTTGGTGCTGTAAATCTAAAAACAGCAAAATGGCTTATAAATGAAAATGGAGACTTTCTCTACTGACTCTGTGTGTGTGTGCATGGATAAAATACAAATAGCAAGTTAAAAAGCCAATCTGACACACAAAAGATACTGTCACTAGTGCTAACCCCCAAGCACTCCAGTGTTTTGTCTCTTTAGCAAATGATTTTACATGCTGTCGTTTTAACAGGTACATGCTACAGCCTAAGTTTGGTATCTGATCATTCATGTCAGTGAAAGCATAATGAATTAAATGGCAATCCAGTGAATCTGGATTTGGTTTAGTTATGTTCTTGTATTTTTCTTAAGCTTCAGGCTGTTACAAAAATCTTATGAACCCTTAAGTACTAAAAGTGCTAAAACAGACTCTAAAAAAATGGTGGTACTCTAAATTTCTATACAACATTTTGAATTCTAGTTAAAATGGTCACTGTGGTCTGAATTTGGATGTGGAGAATTCACATCTTCAGGCTAGCACTCTTGTGAGCTCATTATTCTTCACTTGAAAACAACCAAATATACCAACCACAGACAATGCACAGAATTCTGAAGAAACAATGTAGAAAACTGCAGGGAATACCTGCATAGTTCTTCATAGACCAAGCATAGTTCTGTTCCTAACTCTAGTAACCTAACTTCTCGAAGCTTCAGTATCTTTCTGTATTTCACAGTTCCAGCATTTTAAGATATGGATTCCAGTTTACCAGTGCCAAGAATTTATTTGCACACAAGGGAAAAAGTGGAGGCTTTGTGGAGAAAATTGTAAGATAAAGTTAGTTAATTAATCAGAATCAATATTTGAGTAGCTAACATCAGCAGATTGCCATTAAGCCTAATTTTACCTCCTTTATGACAAGACATGACATATGGCCCCGGCTGAAAACTATTATGGGACAGGTATATTTCAAAGGCAGGGCTGTATGCATTAGGCTAACTGGTGGTTCCAAAATGGAGTCTAAGCAGTGCAGAAATAGGCAAATTGGGTAAGCTGGTGTCAGAATCATCTAGAAGGTTCACCACTGTACCTTGCAGTAGACCTTGTTTACGTTTACATGAAGTTTACAGCACAGGGTAGATGAAGGAAAATATAGAAAATAGCCACATTAGAAAAAAGAACTGCAGATTCTTTGCATTCCAGAATATTTTTGGAGAATGGTAATTGGGGAAGGGGAATTAAGGCAATTCTGACTGGGCAAAGCTCCCTTTGTTTGCGTAGATCTCAGCACATGAGATTGGGAGTTAAGGATCAGAAATATGTGGGTTTCTGGAGCAGAGTTCATTGCAAATCCACCCTCCTATGACCCTAAATAAAATCCTGGGTAATGATGTTGCAGGCTTCCCAAGACTCAGGAATACAAAAGCCTGTACTGTATGTTCTCTGGTTCATCCCATTTATGTCTTCATTGCTGCTGTGGGAAAGAAAATATTTCAAAGAGATGTGGCAGCTTGGATTCTGCAGTCAGTTTCATATGACGAACGTGGTCTGGTATTGTCAGTAACCTGGGGAAAGATGATTTTGGCTCATCAGGAGAAAATGTGACATAAAGGCAAAGTTTTGTGTTGACAGAAGTTGTAGCATAACCATAGGGGTGCACCCACAAATTAAAGTGTTCCCTTTCCAGAAACAGCAAACCTTTGTTTCCGTGTCCATGAAAGATCTGGCAAGGGACAAAATGATACACATTTCCCTTGATGTTGATCCAACTCTGTAGCAGTGGACGAATCATTGAGAAGTCTGGCCTGTGATCTGTGCTAGTTGCAAATCTCCCATTCCCTTTGTACTACTGTGTCAGCTTCTAACCTTTGTCCGTAAAGTAACCCGATTTTCCATCCCCAGTATAATATATAGAGCAAGCCAGGAATGCATTCTTTTAAACTGCTTTCTAGAGAAGAGAGTTCACTCTGTCTGCACTGTGAGTTTTAAATTGTTGAATAAAGTTTTCTGCTGATAAAGCCGCAAGATGGCTTGGACCTGTTTCTGAGAGTCCAGAGAAGCAACAGCTAGTTTGTTAGGCACTGTTTATGGTGGTAACACTTAGCATTTTTGTAGCCTTATCAGTGCTTTCAGTATTCAAAGCATTTCATATATATTATCACAGTAATCCAAATGGCCCAGAAGGTAGGCTGGTATTGTTATGCCCTACTTCAGATTGGTCTAACAGTGCTGTACTAAGCAGCTGTATTCATAATCCTATTCAGGTCTGTTCAGTAGGGCTTACTTCCAGGAAAATGCCATGATTGCCCTGTAAGGCTGAGAGAGAGAGAGAGAGCAGAATAAGCATCCGATTGGAAGGCTTCTGCCCATTCCAAATGTTGCAAATAATCTTGGTTTGTTTCAGAGCCCTTTTGATATTCCTTGGTATCCCATGGTCCAAGCTCAATTGATCAGACACTTGGGCTGCTGTTGCATGTGGGGATAGCTGAATGCCCCTGTACCTGGTGTTTTGTATCCTGGCCAACAGGAGCATTTAAGTTCAAGAGATTTTTTTGTGCTCTATGGGAAAGATTCTTAAAAGAAGTACAAACTCCTAAAGTGCCAGAATGAATGCCCCAAGGAGGAGTTGACTCCAAGAGTTAATGTGGGGCGTTTATGGTTTAATATGTTTGGGTCTTTTCTGCCACAGTAGCAGCAAAAAACTTTTCCTGATTGGAGGTTGATTGTCTTGATTGCATAAATATGTACTTTGCTTGCATTTACAATGTATATTATTACCTGTTTGGTGTTGCTGTATTTTTCTCAGGTAACTATGCATTTAGGGCATGTTGAGATGCAGACTGCTGACCAGAAAGGGAAGTGTTTGTACACCAAAAAATATCAGTGTCTTCCTCCATTTTTAATCCAAGAATTTGTGTTTTGTTTCTAAGCCTATGAATCCATTCTGGAGAAAGGCAGGTTAGAAGGATCATAAATAGATTGTCAGAGCAAGAACTGCATGAGTTTAGGACAACTGCCTGTTCATCTCCCTAAAGGAGTTTTCACTACTCTTCAAATTGTTTGCACTTTATTTTTTAGACAAAACGTGTATGTGTTATCAAGCTGCAACTGACTTACAGCAACCCCTGCAAGGGGCTTTCAAGGCAGGAGAGAAACAGAGGTGATTTGCCATTGCCTTCCTCTGCAGAGCCTTCCTTGATGGTCACCCATCCAAACACCAAACCTGCTTAGCTGATCTGGCAGGATCAGTCTATACCTTGCTGCCTTTCCTCCATGGCATGTATAACAAAATACACTCGTGCCCTGCCAGGTGTCGGGTAATTTTGTATAGAGTGAGATGCATGTTTCCTTTAAAAGCTGAGAACCTGCAGCCCAGTGTTTCCAAGTTTTAGAAAGTGATTCAGTGTACTTGTGCACACTTCACTCCTTATGGGACATGTGTCTAGGGTTGCCAAGTCCGGGTTGGAAAATACCTGGGGACTTTGGGGGTGGAGCCTGGAGAAGGTGGGGTCTGGGGAGGGGAGGGGCCTCAGCAGGGTACAATGCCATAGAGTCCACCCTTCAAAGCAGCCATTTCCTCCAGGTGAGCTGCTCTCTGTCAGCTGGAGATCAGTTGTAAAAGCGGGAGATCCCCAGGCCCCACCTGGAGGCTGGCAACCCTACATGTATCTATTTTGTATGTTTACTTAGTTATCAAAAGTGAATGAAAGTGTGGTTTGCACAAGAAAACAAATCTACTAATATCCCTATAGGGTTTTTTTTATCATCACAACAGCTTTTTCTACCAGATTTTAAAGTCTGCTGATGGTTGAACTACATGTGGTGGTACTCAATGCCACCAGTTTATATGTTCATCAGGAGAGACTTTTTGTGTGGGAAAGTAGGTACATCTCTTTCCTGCAACACATGTATGATCAGTGTGAGGCTCCCCCACCACTGAGATGGTCTCCTTGCTGTCTGCTGTCCCAACACCAAAGCAGGGCTGCCAACAGAGGGGAACTGGGGGGACAAAATTCAGGAGGCCCCAGTTAGCTGGTGGACCCTTGAAGCCAGGGTCATACTGCATTCAGCCAAACATCTTTCCATTTATTTTAATGCAGTTCTGGCTGCAGCCACTAGGGGCACAGAGAAGTCTGAGCATAGTGAAAGGCACTCTACTCCTGGCAAGACTTCCCTTTCTCCAAGACTGAAGCAAACTTGCCTAACAGATCATACTAGACCCATCAACTAATTCATCAATGGAGCAAGATGAGCAACCCCAGCAGACAGGTGCTACGCTAATTGCAGGCTACTGACCAAGGTCATTTCTATAATAGTCTATCCTTTTTCTCTTCCTTTCCTTGCGCTCAGCTCAGCCAGATCTTGCAAAGAGGTTGTTACAAGTGCTGTAGCAAGATAAATCAAACTTTGCCTCTCTTTTCCTTAATTTCTCTCCCTCTATTCCGCTCTTTTCTCATTTATTTCTATCTCCCTCTGCCTAATTTTTCTAATCAATCAATCAAAGTTTATTGCATATAGCCATTGGCCATCACAATAAGAAATATAAAAACAGTTTAGAGATTGGTGACACAGTGTAAAGAATAAAATATATAAATGAAATAAAAGTATATATTAAGATCAGGTTTCTCAGGTAACAGTTTCTAAAAGTACAGTCATTCTGTAGCCCTAGCTCTAATTTTCCTTGCAGGCCTAATTTTTCTGTCTCCCCCCTTTATTTTCACTTTTTGATCTCAAAACCTTCTCATTCTTACCCTGCTGGGTGACAGAATATACTTAAGAATAATATAGTAGCAAACTTTTGTTCATATTATGAACAGAAGGGGGAGAGTTAATATTTCCCCATGATCTAACAAAGTAGTAAAAGGATGATTCCCTCCTCCTCTCCTCTTTACATACATGGTAATGGAATAATAATCTGCTTTAGTGGTTATACATGTGGAACAGAAATTAGAACTCCCAGTTCAGGCACTGGGTTGTTAATCATTATTCTACTGGTGGATGATCTAATAGCCTTTTGCTATATGACAAATGATGTAATCTTTTAAATAGCATTTGAATATCATTAAAATTAGATTTATAATAAATACTTTTTCCCCAATGGGGACCCAAAGCTGAATTATTCTCCTGTCCTCCATTTTATCCTCACAACAGCCTTGTGAGGTAGTTCTGGGTGTATCACCCAGTGACCTTCCATGGCAGGTTGGGGACTGAGTATTAGAGACACATGGACAGGTTGCTTAAAAGCTCTCTTATTACATGTTGTCTGTTGTGAAGATAACCAGGTTCAAGGTGTTTCAGTTCCTTATCTTTCTTGGCACTGTAACTTCAATCACCATTCTGGAATTGGTGACCAGTTCTCTGATGAGTTATGCCTGCCAGTGTAGTGTAGTGGTTAAAGTGTCGGACTAGGATCTGGGAAACCAAGGTTCAAATCCCCACTCGTGCCATGGAAGCTTGCTGGGTGACCTTGGGCCAGTCACACACTCTCAGCCTAACCTATCTCACAGGGTTGTTGTGAGGATACAACGGAGAAGAGGAAAATGATGTAAGCCCCTTTGGGTCCCCATTGGGGAGAAAGGTGGGATATAAATAAAGTAAATAAGTAAACAAACAGACGTGGACAGACAATTCTTTCATTACTGTAGGTTCATGGTAACAGCAAGCCAAGTGATTGGTTTGTGTTTTTTTATGACATTTGGTTTGGATCAGGGTCATATGGGGGGCAGATAGAATCTTTGTTTGGGAGCCCATGGTGACTCTCAGCAGCCCTGCACCAAAGAGGGCAACTGGCCCACCAGCCTCAGAATTGGAAAGGAGAGGGGGTTCTAGCACCCTGGTTCTCTTCCTTCCCCATACTGGCTCTCCACATGCTCTCTCCCTCCCTGGTGTGAGCTCAGTCTGTTGTGTCATCCTTGGCCAGGTATGATGCCTTCCCTTGTATAGGATTCTCTGGCCCCACCCTCACCTGGCCTGTCTCCAGTCCCCTTCTACCTACTCCGTCTGGGAGACTGTAAAAGGAAAATGAAGGCTTCCCTGTCTCTTTCCCCTGCTGCCTCTCTCCCAGTCCTGCTCCTTCCCCTTGCTGCTCAGGGTTGCCTCCTAGCCTCTCCCAAACTGGCTTTCCCCAAGTCTGATCTCAGCCTTACCTTCTGACCATGCCCCTCCCCACCTCTGCCTGGCTCCCTGTCTTATTCTCCGCTAGAGCAATTTACCTGGGTCGCAGCCACTTCCCTCCCCTGGCCTTCCTTGCGGGGGGCGGGGGGGTCTGGACCCTGGCTGTCCTCAGCTCAAGAAGCCTGGGACAGGGTTGCATTGGCTCCCGACAACCAAGCTGATGACCTGATGGCATAGAGGCCCCATTTATATGGTTTTTCTTTTTCTGTGCAAGAATGTGCTAGTTTCAATGTAAGCATGGAGGTTTGATTCAGTGTGTCTGCCGCTCCACCTGAAGACATGAACCGCTCTGGTTACGCTATTTAATTTTGACTGTTTTGTGAAGGGGTCCAATGCATATGAAATCTTACACCTAGTAAGGCTCATGTTTTTCAAGTAAATGATTATCATCTGATTATCTGCTGGCATTTATATTCTCAAAGGAAACGGGGCCATTTATTTTTTGGTTTCTCTTTCCCAGCAACCTTCAGTACAACTCCTTAAACTTTGTTTTACACTCGTTGTAATCCAATGGACTCAGCGACACATCCTGTATTCCATCTGCAGATTTTACAAACTGGGTGGTGCTTGAGAATGTACTGAATGTATGTACCACATGGATCCAATTATGTTGTGAAGGCAAAAAGTTCAGTCATGTTTAGGAATGGGCTGGGCGTTTCCACTGCTTTGAATGTACATGAAAAGTATCCCTTCTAACCTGAATTTGGATGAGACATGCTTGCCCCAGGTTCAGTATTATTGAAGCAGACTATTCATGAGCCCTGAAGAAATCACAAGGGGATTCCTTTGATACTAAAGTGGGAACCAGCTTTTAGTTACTAAGTTAACAGGGATCCAGACAGCACAGCTTATAGCATGTCGGCTACATTGGACTTCTACACTTCCAGAAATTTCAAGCAATGTCATGTATCTGAAATACATTGCAAATCTGAGATGCCTGGAGCAAAAAGGGAATGAGACATTGCAAAACAATAGTTTTTAAAATACATTTTGCTCATGATTTAGAATCAGCAGATGGCAGCTTAAAATTGAAATCTATTTTTATAGCGGTGGCTGCTTGTTCTGCCGCAGATATGCGGATTTGCTTATCGCTGTAGTGTTTTAGGCTGTGTTCAGGGAAGGGATGATAGAAGGCGTTACAGGTCTGGGATGGTGACTTAGGTAGATTTTGCATTTGTCCAAATACCTCAAGAAAATATTTGGAATCTAAATGCTAAATTCTTTATCAGCTGGATATCTGTCATGGACTAGACAAACAAGCATATGAAAAACTGCATACGGTGTCAAGAGTCTCTGATAAGTTCACATGTATCTGAAAATACTTTCCTCTTTATTTCCTCATAAGTTCCTTTTGTTATGAGCTAGCAGCATCTGATTTCTATGGTTTAAGAATCGTCTGAAAGTTGGTGTCATATTGCTTAAGAAGAATCTTGTGGAGTGGCTATGAAACTGCTGCCTGTTTTGTCTAAATATTTCTAGGTAAGCTGTCTGCTCTAGGATTCCCCATCCCCATGAATCCAAACAAGGGCAATTTAACAGTGTTGTGGACCTTCATGACTATTAGTGCTGATAGGGTTGCCAGGTCCCTCCTGATAACTGGCAGGGGATGGGGAGGGGACTTACCGGGAGCAGCAGAGAGACCCATACAGTGTAAAGCAATGTGTCTGCATCACTGGCTAACATGACCTGAAAGTAATTCTATCACTTCTGGGATGCCGGGAGCGACACTCTGGTATTTGGGCAAAAACTCTATGGTAAATTTGGCTTCTACCCTAGAGTTTTTGCCCAAATACCAGAGCATCACTCCTGATATCCTGGAAGTGTTAGTGTCACTTTCGGGTTACATGGGCAGGGACACAGACACATCACTGCAGGTAGAAGGATTTCCCCTCTTTTCCAGGGTAAGTGCCCCCTCCTGGCCAGCTGATTACTCCCTCCTACTTACACTGCTGAATAGAATTCCTTGTGCATTCCAGAGACTGGGCTTGATTCAGAAACTACCCCTAACTGGGGTTGCCAGGCTGAGTCTGGGAACTGGCAGAGGGTTGGAGGCAGGGACATGGGAGATGAGACATTAGGTCACTTCTGGGGGAAATTTAGGCACTTCTGGGGGAAATTTAGGCATGGAGTTTCCAGTGATTCCTAGAGCTACCCTATGTCACTTTGGGTTTATCCTGCAAGAGATGTAGTGACGCAGCTGATGTTGCCTCTTTAAAAAAATTCTCTCACTGCCACTTGGAGTTGCAAAGGACAACTGGGGCTGCCCGCAGGAGGTCACAGCAGGAGACCTGGCGCTCTCCTCCTAACCATAGCCTGTAACTGCAGGTACACCTTGAAAGAGCTTCAGGCTAGTTTATGAATTTTCCAGATTTTTCAATCATAAGTTTGGCATTTGCTGTGTAAACAAGGATCCTAAAGTAGGAAAAAAACCCTGTTTGTGTCTTCCTGGTTTGCAGGGCAAGTGCAAGCCACTACAGATGTAATTTGAAAATTATGATTTGTTGCAAAAGGGGAATAAATTATTTTGCTGAGAGCAGGGACTGTGCAGGTGATCTTGAAGTTTCTTTAAAGCTCATTCTTGTAGCATGCAGCCATGATGTGTAGCATATAATCATTATGTATGAGAAACCTGAAAACTTAAAATGTTGGAGAGGTTGGAATGTTAGACTAGGAGACCCTGCTCTCTTCAGCTTCTTACAGACCTTGGCCTGGTCTAAGCCCTACAGGGTGTGTTGAGGGGTGGGGAGAGAACTATGTACACTGTCCTGAGCTCCTTGGAGGAGGAAATACAATAAGATCAGACATGTCTATATAATATTGTGTCACAAAGAAGGGAGTGGTGGGCTATTCCGAGAGCTTTCCCATGAGCTACAAGATCCCCCCCCCCCTTCAAGTACTAAATCCAGACTCTAAAGATTTTTTTAAAAGAGGGGAAGCTTTTGATCTAAGAAATAATTACTTTTTCTCTGATGAAAAGGTACTCTTGAAAACAAAGCCTTGGCCTAATGTAGTCTTAATTAAGCCATTCAAGAAAATGCAAATAGACTCCGCCAAGTGAAAGGAGGAATATACAGAATTTTAAAAAGGCAAACAGCTATGCTGAGAAAATTGTTACAAAGCTTCTCATGAGCCTCTATGTCTCTGTTTCCATTTGCATCTTTTCTTAAGCTACTAAAAATACAATTTTCACTGTAGCAGCTTAGGATCATGTGTCACTTCTGGCCATGCAAAAAATACCGTGTGGTGCCCTGGAATCCTGCAGACCTCTCTGGAGAATAGCAATGTTCCTACAGTTATTTGGCCACCTGTCGATATACAAAATGCCATTATCAAAATCTCATCCCAGACTAGATTAGATAATACTCAACTGAACTAGGAGATGGACCCTCCTAACAGTGTTGGTAAGGGAAACAAAAATCTTTCCTTCATCACTCCTCCCATCAGTCTGTTTTGTGGAAGTGTGGTGGGTAGATCTAGCAAAGACAGCCATTGCAATAAAAGAGGGTGTTACTGGGTGCAGTGAGAGCCAGTGGGGTGTGATGGGTAGAAAGTCAGACTAGGATCTAGGTTTAAATTGCCATCCTGCTATGAAAGAAGCTCAGGGCCAAACTGGATATGACAGTGTTCCCAATTCTGACCCAAGTCCAACCCAAGGATGACACTGCCATTTCAAAGCCCAACGTGGGTAATTGAAAAATGCCACAAGAGCCCCATCTTGATCAGGCCTGCAACAGGGTGAGATGAGGTGCTCTTGTGCCCATTCACCCACCCCCATTTCTTTTCAAGGACTGAAGTGGCCTTCCCGACTGGTTCGGTACTTGAAAAGGCATACAGGGAGAAGAGTGCCTTGTCCCTCCATGCTGTGGGCCCCATCAGGATTGAGCCCTCGGGGCATTTTTAAATTGCTTGCCTTAAGCTTTAAATTGGTGGCAGTGTCTCCAACCTGGGGACAACATAACATCTAGTGTGTCCCTCAGTGGGTGACCTTGGGCCAGGCATTGCCTCTCCCATTGTAACCTACCTCACAGGGTTGTTGTGAGGATAAAATGCAGGACCAAAGAGTGATGTTATAAGTCTCTTTGGGTCCCCATTAGGGTGGTTCGAGCCCTTTGCTCCCATATTTGTGCCCCATGTTCCTGGTCAGCCAGAAGAGCATGTTTCTCTCTCTGTGTGGACTCCATTAAAGCCTCTGTCAAAGGGGCCATGGTGGCTCAGAGGTTAAGATGCTGAGCTGCAGACTGGAAGGTCGGTAGCTTGGCAGTTCGAGACCTGAGTGCCACATGATGGAGTGAGCTCCTGTCTCTGGCCCCAGCTCCTGCCAACCTAGCAGTTTGAAAGCAAGAAATTGCAAGTAGATGAATAGGGACCACTTTGGTGGGAAGGTAACAGCATTCCATGCGCCTTGGCATCTAGTCATGCTGGCCACATGACCACATAAAAAGTCTTTGGAAAGCGCTGGCTCTTCAGCTTGGAAACGGAGATGAGCACCACCCCCTAGAGTCAGGTTCGACTGGCTTTCAAGCAAGGGAAACCTTTACCTTTACCTAAAGCCTCTGTCAAGTAGGAGTGGAGGGCTGTTCAACCAGGGGCAGTTATTTTTCCCTTTGGGCTCAGGCAGGGATTTCTATATTAAGGGATCCCTTGTACTTACCTGCATGAGACATATAAAACAGTGCCATTTTTTAAAAAAAGAGTCAGCGAACATGACAAAGATTTTAAAAATTGCACAAATTGGCCTCAGGGACTTGACACAATAATCTAACATGTCAGCCAATTTTTAAAAAGCCAAATAGGCACAACCAGGGCAATCTTGGCCGTGAATAATGTTGCTAGTAGAGCATATCAGATTGGCTTAGCTCCTCTGCTTGTTAATGGTCATTATTAGAGGATGGCTTAATTATGAAGGAGATCGGGTGGGAAGAAATGGTTTATCCTGCTGAGAATGCTGCTGCTGTTTCCCCCCCCCCCCCCCCCCCCGCCTCAAGCTATGGCTTCCAGCTATGGTATACCGAAATAACAAGCTATGCTGACTATCTTGCACATATTGCATGTGATATGCACAGTAATAAGGGTTTTTCATGTAGTCAGTCTGCAAAGTCTGAAATAATGAATTAAGCAGGGAACTTTCAGCTCTGCATCCCGCCCCTCCTCATATAGATACTGTTACTTGTCATCTCAATGCACTATATTTTAAACATAGCTGCACATTAGCTCTCTAGCACCACCTATCAGACCAAACTGGCTTTGCTCCTGCTTAGTGCTCCTGGAAAACCCTGCGTGCATCTGAGCTCGTAAAACTTGATGTTACTCCTCTTCTGACATTGTTTCTGAAAATAAATACTTATGTAAGCAAACTCTGCCAAGCTGTAGCTGTCAACTCAAGGTACAGTAATAGATGGAATCCGCTTGACATTCCCAGTTGTTTGTTGTAGTACATTAGCTGACTTCCCTTGATCAGTGCGACTATCATTTCAGTAATAGAATCCTCAAATTCATCTTGCAGAGATGAAGGACAGACTCTGGACTTGTCATGTGTATTTTCTGAAACAGAGACGTAAAATATTGTTCGTCCAGTATTATGTTACTATAGGACTAAAGGGAGTCTCCATATGCAGAGGCAGCAAACTTCCGAATACTGGTGCCAGGCGTGACCCACCTTCCATTCTTCCTACATTCTTATATCCTTTCAGATACAGATAGGCCTTTCGAGGATATAGGTTTGCTTTACAAATATAGCATGAGAGTGCCCATTGGATTTTGTCTGGAACTTTACCATAAGTTGGAAGTGAGCAATGGCTTCACACTCTTTCCATGCAAGTCACAAGGTAAATTTGTTGGTTTCTATCCCAGTAATAGATTGGGAGAAAAAATATCCTGTCCCTTTAATAGAAGCTTAATGTGTAGAAATGAGCAGGCCAGGCTTTGCACAATATGGAGAAGCAAATAACATCCTCCTGAAGCCTCTATTAAAGGGAGAGGCCTTTTTCCTTCAGGTACCCCTTCGGCAGCTGGCAACCCTAATGATGGGCTGCAATCCAGATCTGTTTGCTCTGAAGAAGTTCCCCGTACTTTTGGGGTGGTGGAAAGCACCATCAGGTTGCAGCCAACATGCCAACCCTGTAGGGTTTTGAAGGTGAGAGACCTTTGGAGGTGGTTTGCTATTGCTTGCCTCTCTGCTTACTAATCCTGGATTTCCTGGATACAATGAAACAAGATGTCCCATCCAAATACTGTCTGAATGTCTGTCTGTCTATCTATCTGTCTATCCATCCATCCATCCTCTATCCATACACTGCAGCCTCTTCCCACAGGGGACTTAGGGTAGCTTACAACATTTTAAAAATACAGTAAATATAAATAAATAAATGCAATAAATAGAGCAGTAAAACCAATTAAATACCAACTAATTACTCAGAGAAATTAAAACAACTGGCCAGCTCCCCCGTTCCTAACATTATCCAGGGCACAAACTTCCCCAGGGAGTTGATTCCAGAGAGAAGAGACAGCCACGGAGGCTGCCTGGTAGGGAATGGGGGTGTAAACTGCATTATTATGAAGAGGTGTTCCACTCCCTGTCTTCTGCTTGCCTAAGCTACAGGGCCAAAATCTCGCCACACTGAGGAATATTCCACAAAAGCTGAAATTTTTGTTTAAATTGTGTGGCTGACATACTTGCCATGTAATTTTTATTTCATTTTCAGTCTGGATTCCATATAGCAGAGCACATCAGCTGTCCTAATCCATATTAGTTTTGAAATAACAGTTGGAGTTTTCCTTTTTTTAAAAAAAAATTGAAATCAGTCTATTACAAAATGGTAGTAGTTTTCTAGGAACTGTTACTGTGCAGGCGTTGTGAGGCAAAAATGAAATTCAGTGTTTTTGACAGCATGAAGCAGACTTGTTTTTGTGATATAAAGTGGTCTAAAAATGATATGTGGCAAATTTACACTGGCTAGCAATATTTAGGTCATTCCTTTGTTGAAAGAAATGGAACATCTTGAATAAATGGTTAGAAGGTTTTAGCCTTAGCAATGTCTTAAACAATGAACAGTGTCTGCTATCATATGGGAATCACCCATTTTCTTTTCCTGAGCATGGGTAATAGCAGCTTGGAAGGGCAATTTTTGGAGGCGAAAATGGTATGAGGAGAAACATAGCCACTCTGCCCTCCACTACCACCACCCGTCACCAGGGGCACCCTATAGATCATGACTATAAAGAACATCTCTCATCTAACATCAGCACTTCTGACTTTTCAAAGCCTGATGAAACTGTGTCAAAATAATTGCTACTATGGGATGACCCCCCTCCCCCAAGCTAACCTGGATTTTACAAGACAAAATGTTCCTCTTTTCACTCCCCTAACTGCTGGCAGAGGGCCCAAATCTCCATGATTTCACTGTAGTGCACAAACTGGAGCTGGAAAATATTGTCAATTATGTGGTTAATATACAACTATGACATTCATGTGCAAAACACACAGCAGCTAGAGGCTGAACATGGCTGCCCTCAGGCTGTTTACCCAATGCCAGTAAACAGTAACCACTATAACAATGCAGGCTAAGCCATACTGTATGTGGATCTGTGTCTGGAAAAGAAAAGAGTTAAACCTCATCTCAACCACAACCACCGAAAAATAGAAAATTAGTTCAAATATTTACTCAGGGTCTTCTGGCTTAAAAAGTATAACCTCAGCTCAGTTACGAACATAATAAACTATCTTACCTTACAGGGCTACTGTATGGATTATTAAGACAAAGGTATGCAAATACTTAGGAGAAGTACAGTAGTGATATAAATCACAATTTCCACCAGCTGGAATTACAGCAGTGATGCAAGGGAAAACAATTAAATAATGCCTTTCCCCACCACTGCCCTTTACATTTAAACTGATGCTTCCATGGCTGCATTTTGTTTTTAAAACCAGGTGCAATAATCAAGGAATTAAATGTAGCATAGAGTTGACTGCACTTCCAGGTTTTTGTATACGGGTAAGCTGGCTCTGACCGTGTGCTTTTATTGATATGTTGTATTATATCAGATGCACATTATTATACCTAAATTAAAATTTGATGCCATTGCATAGTTTAAAAAACAAAAATAGACCTATCCACATTTTGTGTTTTGCAATTGTTTTTAATTAGTATTTTATTATAAACCCCACTTTGGATGCCTTTTGGTCTGGAAAGACAAGTCAGGGGTTTTAAAACGAAACATCAACTGTTATTTTAGTAGTAGAGTCCTGATAGATGCACATTCCTTCCCTGTGTGTTGCTCACACTCTTCACTTGAGAGTCAAGGCTAGTTCATCCATGAGGTGAGGTGAGATAGTCCCTCAAACAGCAGATGGGGGTGAGCGACCTTCTTCCTGCCACTCCCATGCTTGCCCTGCCTGGCCACTGCTGCTGCCGCCTGTTTCCTCTTGCTCTTCACTCTCTCAAGTTTCTCTCAAGCCAGCGCTAAAAAGTCACGCATGCCTTATAAGATTTCCCAAACTCTTGCAAGTTTTCTTCTTCCTCTCTCTCAAGCTGTCATTTGCGTACCATAGTGTTAAGCTTCAGGCAAGAGCAAGGAGAGGCAGGGACAGCATTTGTGGCCTGAGGGAGAAAGATGGCTTGCTTGAGCCATCACTGCTTAAAGAGAACTCCAGACCGAAATTGCCACTTGACTTCTCCTTCTCCCACTTCTGTCCATGTGTATGTTTCTTTGCACCACCTCCTGACAGAGTGAAAAGCTAATCTCACAAAGATGCAGATTTTCCCTCTCAGCTTCTAGGACAATATATCCTGTTTTGATCCAGTTGACTGCAGAGCCATTTGTCTGAAACTATTACTTGTGAAAATTGAGTTTCCCCCACCCCCATTCTTGGAAAACAATAGGATATCACAAAATTCAGTTTTGGAGTGTATATTATGAAAATAATGGCAATACTTTATTATTGCTTGCTATTCAGGCGGGGTAGCTGCCTTAATCTGTTGCAGAAAAATCCAAGTCTTGGGGCTGGAGTTGCCAAGTCCAGATGGGGAAATTCTTGGAGATTTCAGGGTGAAGCCTGGGGGAAGCAGTGTTTGGGACAAAGGTCCCTCTCCTCCTCAAACCCCGCCTTCAGCAGATTATAATACTGTAGTATCTGCTCTTCAGAACAGCCATTTTCTCCAGGGGAACTGATCTCTGTAGTCTGGAGATCATGTGTAATTCTGGGACATCTCCAGACTCCACCTAGAGGTTGGCAACACTATGTGATACACCTTAAAGCACTTTAAAGACTAACATGGCAAGCTTTTGTGGGCTAGAGCCTACTTCATTAGATGTATCAGACTGGATGAATCTTCAACAATAAATCTATTATGTTAGCCACAAAACTTATTTATTACTAATCTGGCCCTTTCACACATGTATGTACATGATTTAATTTCTTTACATAATTACAGTACTTTTTTTTTTATCACTGGCATGTATTCATGTTCTGCTGCCTGTTGAAAGTATTGTGTCTGAGGTGGTGGGGAAAAGTATTTTGTTTGAGGTGGTGGTATACTTGTGGTGGCCTGATCATTCACACAGGACATCAAGCTGATGTTGAAGTTCACAGGTGAAGAACATGTATGTAAGGGTTATAATATGAATACAAACTTGGAATCATGAATATGTATATCTGATAATTTAAGGTTGTCTGGCTCAATCAGATCCTATACCTGCTTGCAAATCCTACACCTGGCACGGAAGTCCTTTCCTTAGTCTAAACATCAAGCTGTGGCACAGGAAACTGGTTGGTTCCCACTGGTAGTTCTTACCATTCTTTGTGTGCTGAGAGGCAGTCTCTTTATGACTAATTCACAAAAACTAGGGATCAGCTGTCCCACTGAAAACAAACTGGATCCTTAAAGATCCACAATTTGAAGACTATGGATAAGAGTGGAATGAACACAGAGAAAATAAGCGTACTGCTTCATACAAGTTTCTAATTAAGAAATATAAACACATTTTACACACGATGCCCATCCAAAAAACTGTGTCTTTGTGATCCTTTTTTCTATTAAGTCATGTATCCCTCACCCGGAAGCAAGCACTGAGACAGCCCTTGGACATAGTTTGCCATGCACTTGTTGAAAATGTAGCTTACTAGCTTGTACAAATGGTCAAGATCTCCATTAGACCTAATTCCAATGGGAACACTATGTACATTTTATATTTATATCTTTTCTGTGTGTGTGCATACGTGTTTTCATTAATGGCTAAGCACAGTAATATTTATAGTGTGCTTTTCTTCTTCTTCAGGCAGTGAGAATGAAGTGTGAGACAAAAAGCTATAAGCTGTGAACCACAGTTTGAGGAGGTTGATGCGGAATGGTTGCTGACAGGGTGGTATTAGTGTCATTTCCATATCTGAATCATGGCATTAAAATAGTCTGACCTTTAAAATAACTAGAGTCTGTGGATTAACAGTGAAACAAGAAGATGGTCAGGAATGAAATTAAGGGGTCATTGTTGTGGGCGCTTGTGACATCCCAGGGTCTGAGTGGGTCTTCTCTAATGCTTCAAATATAAACCTATTTAAAAGAAAGCCTGAGTTACAAGCTGGCTGTGAACACCAAAGTGCTGGACTAGAGAGACTTGGAAGCTCATTGTCTGGCTCATTTTGAGCTAGTTGCTCTCATTTTCAGCCAATTTACTTTGCAAAGAAAAAATTATTTATTTATTTATTTATTTTTCGCATTTTTACCCCGCCTTTCCAGACAGCTGGCTCAAGGCGGCTCACAACAGTTAAAATACAGTAATGTACAGTTTTAAAACATAAAATAATTTAAACATAGCATAATTTATGCATAAAACACCAGAAAAATGCAGGCGGCAACAGAGTCATGCGGTGAAAAAGAAAAGGCGACAGCCAGATTGAGCCAACTCCAACAAGGGCTCGGCCAGTGAATTCCAGGGCAGAATTGTTCTTGATCTCCCAGTGGCAGCTCCTAATCGAAAGCCTGGCAGAAGAGCTCTGTCTTGCAGGTCCTGCGGAACTGTAATAGGTCTCGCAGGGCCCTGATGGCCTCTGGGAGCTCATTCCACCAGTATGGGGGTGCCACCGAGAAAGCCCTGGTTCTGGTACTGACCAGCCACGCATCTTTTGGACCAGGGAGAGTCAAGCGATGTTGAGAGCTTGACCTCAGTGCCCTCTGGGGCACATATGGGGAAAGGTGGTCCCTCAAGTAGGCAGGCCCCTGACCATGTAGGACTTTAAAGGTCAATACCAGCCCCTTGAACCGTATCTGGTATGCTATAGGATAAAAATGCGTATGTGGAAGAACACCCTCCACCCAAGAATTCAACCCAGTATTTCAATTATTGAGACTGCTGTCTGTCCATGGACAGGAACTCTGCTGCAGTGTGATAGCTAAGAGAAGGAAGGGGAGTTGGAAATGGTAGCCTTCAAGGTCCCAGCACCATCAAGTATTGAAGCTCTTAGTTATGCTAATGACTTTCAACCCCCTGCTCTGCTAGTGAGTCAAACCTGGAGACATAAAGCTGGGAAGAATAAAGTGATAGAAGAAAAACTCTGGGGAAAAGAGAAGTTATAAAAACTCTGGACACAGGGAGCATGGCAGCTCTTTGAATATGCACAAGCCATAGTGGACAAAGATGTCACCTAAGGACTCCCTCTTGTCCATGAGGCAGGGGACAGTGGAGAGGAGCCCCAACCTGGAGGTCTAAAGTAATGGTAAATTCTGACTTACTGCAGCTTCAAGTAAAGCTTGCCAACCCTAAAATTCAACATAATTTTGGAAGTACCTAGTGTAGGGACCTAAGACAGTGTCATTTCACCTCCCCGTTGTCCCCTTGCTAAGCCTGAACTGCTTGAATGGCAGATGTGATTTTTTAAATTCCTTTATTAAACTTCCTTATATTTTAAATGCTCTGATTGCTGGGAAAATACCATGTCTGTTCAGGCTTGCTATCAGAAGTTTGGTATTGGGGAGGGGCAGCAGAGAAGCTCTCAGTTAGTGAAGCACTATAGCTATAAAGTGCAAAGTTAGAATGGAGTGCCCTCCACATTTCCTCATAGAAGGGAAAGGCGGCACAAGTAGGTGAGGCCTCTAAATGGTAGCACAGGTACAGAGTGCTAGATATATGACTCTGTCTGGCCAGGGATTTTCCTAAGAATCATTCGTGGCAGTTGGTAGTTACTCCGTTGTAAATTGGCTCTCCGGGGGCCAAACAGAAGGAACAGGAAAGGGCCTGCAAACCTGTTCCATCACAGTGTACATTGTTCTTAACTCTTCAGTTTGGTGTAGTGGTTAAGTGCGCGGACTCTAATCTGGGAGAACCGGGTTTGATTCCCCACTCCTCCACTTGAACCTGGCTGGATGACCTTGGGCAAGCCATAGCTCTCTGTACCAGCTGTTCCCTCAAGGACAGCTTGGGAAAGAGCTCTCTCAACCCCACCCACCTCACAGGGTGTCTGTTGTGGGGAGGGGAGGGGAAAGGAGTTTGTAAGCCGCTCTGAGACCCCAAGTGAGTGAAGGGCGGGATATAAATCCAATCTCTTCTTCTTCTTCTTCTTCTTCTTCTTCTTCATATTTAAAGAAATGCTCCCATATCTACCCTTCTCTGAATGCTGCAAAAGATTCTTTTTTCACATTTATTTTCATTGCACACATATGCAGGATATCACTTATTGCCCTGCTTGGGCTAATAGCAGCTCAAGGGCTCTGATTTCTGTTGGGGAAACTGTGAGTTGGCCAGTACCATAGATAGAACATTGATCCATATTTGTACCCCTACGGTTGCTTTTAAAGAATCAAGTACATGATGGAAGATCCTACATTGATCCCCAACATATAACATCTAGATTAAATCTTAAGCACAGCCAGATATTAGCGCCACCATCTTTGTGCGTTCTAAGTGCCATCACATCACTTCCAACTCATGACAAACCCATGAATTTAATGGCCTCCAAAATGTCCTATCGTTAACAGCCTTGCTCAGGTCTATGCAAACTGAGGGTCTTTGTGGCTTCCTTGATTGAGTCAATCCCTCTCATGTTGGGTCTTCCTCTTTCCCTGCTGCCTTCAACTTTATCTAGCATTATTGTCTTTTCCATAGACACTGGTTTTCTCTTAATGTGACCAAAGTTCAATAGCCTCAGTTTGGTCATTTTAGCTTCTAAGGGAGAGGTCAGGCTGGATTTGATCTAAAACCCGCTTATGTGTCTTTTTGGCAGTCCACATGAGTCCACTTTTTTTCTGCCAGCTTTCTTCATTGTCCAACTTTCACACCCACACATAGTAAAGAGGAATACTATAGTATGAATTATCTTGATCTTGGTCACCAGTGATACATCCTTAAGAATCTTTTCTAGTTCCTTCATGCCTGCCCTTCCCAGTCTCATTCTGATTTCTTGGTTTCAGTCTCACTTTTGGTTGACGATGGAGCCAAGGAATGGAAAATCTTGAACAATTTAACAATTTCTATTTCTTCATCATCAGCGTTAAAGTTTTGTAATTCCCTGATAGTTATTACCATCTTTAGCACAACCAAATCCCACCTAACCATTAGTAAGAGACAAAAGGAGAATTCACATGAATTTTGTCCCATCTGCATTAATCATATGAGGAACTGTGAACTTCAGAATGGGACATAATCCAATGAAGGCAACACAGTGTTTGGTGAGCATCAACAGAGTAAGTTAAATGAAGGTTGTAGTGTGGGATGGCTCTATAAATGGATTTATTAGGAAACTAGTGCATTTGGATGGTTGTAACATACAGGGTCAAGGTCGGTAGTTCATTATTCCTGGTGTCTCTTGGTATTACCCTATCAACTATTTATTATCCTGAATAATCTCAGGTATTCTGTTCAGTATTGTATTCTTTGAGATTTTATTTTAAAAGTGAAGATATGTGGATGGCTAAAGCTTTCATTAGGAATCAGGCTCCCCACCCTAAGGCTTTTCACGTTCTCTTTACATACATGTTTGCATGCAGAGGGGGGCATACATGCATGTGAGACCTAATGGCATTTCATAAAGGAGCATGGGGGATTCAAAGTTGTTCACCTCCACCTACCCTTTTCTCTGACAACTGAATGCTACAGAAGATTTTTTTCCCTTTCATGTTTGTTTTCAGTACGCAAGAATTGATTGAAATCAGTTTCCCAGAGTACCACCAGAAAAAGAGAGAGCTTTGCTGGTTTTTTGCATTTCTGTTTTGCTGCCTTAATTCCAGTCTGCCTTGGGAGTCTCCAGTGGGTTTTGTGAATGTTACTGAAGGAAAGTTTCAGAGGCAAGCCTTGTTGGGCTGCAGAAGAACAGCTATTTGAGTCCAGGAGCACCTTAGAGATCAACACGATTTTGAGGGTAGAAGGCTTCGAGAGTTAAAGCTCCTCTCATCAGAAGGGAGCTTTGAGACTCAAAAGCTTATACCTCGAACTTCTTGTTGGTCAAGAGAGAGAGAGAGAGGGAGGGAGGGAGGGAGAGAGTCCATCCATCTATCCTGTGGCACCTTAAAGGCTAAGAATGTTTATTTTGATATGGGCTTTCATGAGTCGCTGCTCACTTCTTCAGATATATATATAGCAATCAAATGGAGAATACTTCTTATAGGGAAAGTTACAAGGGGGTCGGGCTGGAAACAGGAGTTAAGACAGAAGGGTAATTCCATCATATCTTACAACCTCTGATTCACTATATGAGGGGGAATCATATAATCATATAATGAAGGAAGTGAGCGGTGACTCACAAAAGCTCACCTTGAAGTAAATGTTGTTAGTTGTTAAGGTGCCACTAGACTTTTATTTTTCTACCACAGATTGTCATATAGCTACCCCTTTGCTATACGTATATCTCACCTTTCCAAAATTATCCAAGTGGAAAGATGTCCAAGGCTGCCATATTTGGAGGGAGGTTCTGTGAAGCATCTTCATACCATTTCATAGCTCCCCACTACCTAGAGTGGTAGGAAGTTTTGTGGAGGGAGGCAAAGTACTGAAGCCTTGTGGAATTTTTGTAGTTAACTGTTTTATTTACAAAATATGCAAATTGAACAAATGAAGCAGCAAACACAGACAATATCAGCCCTGAGAACTACATCGGTTTCTTCCTCACTCACAAGCAAAAAAGCATACTCTTTGACACACAGGGACACGCCCCGGCTGAACAAACTCAGATTTGCTGATTACATTCCAAATGAATTATTTCCCCCTCAGCTTTCCTGAGGCATGTGGGGAGTGACCACCCATCAAAACCCACTGAAACAAGATTTTAACTGTTAGTAAAACTGTTAGGTATTTGCTAAATAAAGTCCTGGAGAGAGTCCTTCTTTTACTTGGCACCCCACCATCATTATCGCTGCAATCCTGCACATAGTCTATGTAGTTACTGTTTCATTCAAAATGTTGTGTAGCTCTGTCCCATGCTGGGAAACACCCCTTCTAATCATCAGCTTCTCCTTTGTTTTGTCCTCTGTGTAAAAAAGAATAGTATGAAAACACAAGAAGTTTCTAGAATATTCATGTCTTCTTTGGTCACTCTCCTGTTCAGGACTCATGTCTGTTTTTTCTTAAGGGTGAGCAACATAGTTGTCAAAATCTTTATTAATATAACAGTGTCCTCACTGGACACAGGAAAATTCTTTGTAGGTGGTCATATTTTTGAATGATTGACTATGGGTTGGAGAATGTGGATGGGTTGGAGAATGTGGATTGGGTTGGAGAATGCACACTGGGAAAGGGGGTCTTTATCACTTTCTCCCCAAGAAAGCATGATGGGTTTTCTCACTGGGAAAATGGGAGGATCAAACAAATCCATTTAGTTCAGTGAAACACAGAGGAAAAGTATAAAAAATCCTCTTCCAGGGCCACCAAGAAGGAAGGAATAGGGTAAT
The DNA here is from genome assembly GCA_029233225.1 of Lepidodactylus listeri. Taxonomy (NCBI): domain Eukaryota; kingdom Metazoa; phylum Chordata; class Lepidosauria; order Squamata; family Gekkonidae; genus Lepidodactylus; species Lepidodactylus listeri. Next base: position 78,539,154 of record JARCFY010000001.1, read on the forward strand.
AAAATTCTGGGGCCTATTGTGCAGGCCCATGGAAGTCTGTGTGATTTATTTATCTATTGCATTTTTATATTATGCTTTCTCAGGAGAGTGTACATGGTTCTCTCCTCCCCATTGTATCCTCTTAACAATCCTGCCAGCTAGGTTAGACTAAGCTTCATGGCAGCATAGGATCTTGAACATAGGGCTCTTCAGTCCTAGATCAGCCCTCTAACCACGATACCATACTGGCTTTCCAGAGCTGTCATATGGGTTGGATATGGGGGGAATGCCGAGAGAGAACTATTTTGTGAGGACTCCAAAGTTGGATATTACCAGCCCTACCCTCAGCCCTGCCCTGTTTCCCTAGCCCAGTTAGGCTGTTTGGGTTTTGTTTTCTTTTAAGGGAACCTCCTGCTCACCCATCTCATGTGTAATGCAAATTCGGGTCATCTTTTTCCTTCCAAGAGGAATTTTTTTTAAAAAAGTTAACTTTTAAAGGTTGTTTGGGATTTAAATGTGGGAAAGCATTCTGTAATACTCTAAAGAAGTGATTTCCTGCCTCAAACATTGTGAAGTGCATCCCCTTTTCCATCTGGAATTCTGTACTGAGCCCCCAGAACAAGGTGGCATAGAAATTAATATTTTAAAAATTAGTTAAAGCAGGAGATCTTGCTCAGGGGTTGATAGTATTTCATTTCTTTGTGATATGCACCTTTGTGGCTCAATGTTGCTTTAAGGATTATAGGGTGACACCTCTGGTCTCAGGCCACTAGAAAATGAAAGTGAACTCAGTTACTAAGAAGGAGGCAGGCATAATGAGATGGAGAGGGATTAGTTGCTCTCTCTGTCCAGCACAATGAAGTTAGCATCTCTAGAGGAGCAGCAGCCAGATGTCTAGAGAAGCATCTTTCCTTCATGTCTATTTACAGTGTTACATGGATGTTTTTACTCAATACACAACTAACAAGAAAAACATCTGTCTTGTGCCCATGTCTTCTGTCCAGTGTGGTGTAGTGGTTAAGAGCAGCAGACTTTAACCTGGAGAACCGGGTTTGATTCCCCACTCCTCCACATGAAGCCAGCTGGGTGACCTTGGGTCAGTCATAGTTCTTTCAGAGCTCTCTCCGCCCCACCTACATCACAGGCAATGTTCTCTCTAAGCTGAGTTAGTGTGAGCTAGCTCACAGTTTTTTAGCCTCTGGCTCACACATTTTTGTCTTGGCTCAGGAAGTATGGCTCCAGCGCAAACTAATTGATGCAGGAGCCAAATGGCTCGCTCACAATTTTAATACCAGTAGCTCCTAAAGTAGAATTTTTGCTCACAAGATTCCAAAGCTTAGAGGGAACGTTGGTCACAGGGTGACTGTTGTGGGCAGTGGAAGGGAAGGCGATTGCAAGCTGTTCCAAGACTCCTTCGGATAGTGAAGAGCGGGGTATAAAACCAGCTCTTCTTCTTCCTCTTCCTCTTCTTCTGTTTTTCAGTTTAGATCTGTACGGTGTAGTGGCAGGGCATTTTTCGTGATGGCACCTTGCTTGTCAAATGCCCTCCACCTTGAGGCTCAGCTACTACTACTATATTGTCCTTTAGGCTCCCGGCCAAAAGATTTTTTTTTTTACAGAAACTTGTAACAGAAAGGTAAAATTTATTGTTTTAACTGTTTTATGGTCTTTCTTCTTCTGAGTTGAGTGTTTTTAATGGCTTGGTTTTTACTCGTAAGCTGCCTCCAGCAGGACGATGGAGAGGTGGCATATAAATACACTAAATAAATGAACAAAAAAGTGGAACTTTATTTATCCCATTCTATGCATAAAGCTCTATATGTACACATAGATACACCCACTCAAGTTTAGATTCACAAAGGACTCAGTACACAGGCCTGTGGCTAGACATGTGTACTTTTAGTGCTTGTGGCATACCTGGCCATGATTTGCAATCAGAGCACAAGCACAGGCCTTTTATACTGAGGCCTTAAGGTGGGAAAAATTGCAACGAAGTATTTTATTAAAGAATTTCTCCATTGAATGTATACTGCTTATATGGAACAAACCACAAAAATTACAGCCACCAAACATATATTGACTGTTTGGACCCAATTTTTAATTTAATGTAAGCCGCCCTGAGCCTGCCTCAGCAGGGAGGGCGGGATAAGAATCGAATCAAATAAAATAATAAATAAAATAAACAATACATGATCAGGTTGAATGTCTGAGTATGAAGATCATGGATTTTCACACTTTTCTGTGCCTCTGATTAGAAGTCTAGAATTGGTTCATGATGTAAATGAAGGGTCCATATTCTGTGTTCAGAATCTCCTAGCACCTTGGAAAAGAAGACAAACTGCTGTATTGGTTTTAAAATACAAATTCTTTATATAATACAGACTTTCAATTCCATCAAAGTGAAACATGCTTCAGCTAAGTGAAATAAGTGGGACACAGACAGTAGCCTGGCTCTTTGAATACTGAAGAACAGCTTGGGTCATGAGACTTATCCACCTAAGTTTATTGTTTACTGGCAAGTCAACCCATGCAGTACTCGACATCTGTTTTCCAAGTTTGCAACTGTTTTCCCTAACCTTCTCGCTCAGTACATTGGATGTGGGAACTGTGAGTTTACAAAGGCTGGATGAGATGAAATGAGAGAGGGTGACTAAAACAGTGTTGTGGGGAACTTCGAATATGATGGAGGGGAAGTGCCCATTCCTTCCCCCCCCCCCCCAGGCCACTTTTCTCATGAAAATCATAAGTCTGCTGCTTTCTCAGGGGAGAGGGAAGGACGATACTGTCCTTTACCTTTTCCTCTGGAGCTGGGAAAGCCAAGGAAGTGCTGCTTTTATAGTAAAATGGTCTGATGGGAAAGGATTGAGAACACCCATTCTCTCTGTTGCTTTGCACAGATCTGTAGCCCTATGCAATGGTGCTTCAGTTGCTGGGTGTAGTCTTTTTTAAAGCCACCAGGAGACATTGTACATTTCTGATCTACATCACCCCTAAATCTCTGTCTTTCATTCACTTACACAAGTACATTGTATTACAGAAATTTAAACATGTAATTATGCTGAATATCAGTGAGATGATAAAAACAGGACTGGTCTCTTTGAGCTGTGTATGGGAGATAAATAGCTACTTGAAGCCAACTTCAACTTTTAACGTCAGTCTATCTGTTTAATGGCATTTCTCAATTGTGTCTGCAGCATGGCGTAGCTGAAATGCCTGGCCACTTTTAGTGTGTGCTATGGTAGCAATGGTTCCTGACTGAACCTGAGAAATGAGCTGCTCACTTGATAGACACAGATGGCACCCGAAGGGATTTAGATGGCACCACTTTAAAATCTGTGCCTTCTAAATTGCCCCAAAAGGAAACTATGTAAAGCTTCATGATTGCTTATGCTCCAGCCCCCCCCCCCTTTACTTTAAGAAATTACACACAGATTAGCAGGATAATAAATAGTAGCTCCAGTGCTTTGCTGTAAACAGCCAGCCTTTAATCAGCAGTCAGAAAACCAGTTTGAAACATGAGCAAAGGTCAAAAGATAAAGGTCACCTCCCATAAATATGGAGCTAATATCCCAGGTAGGGCGGAAGGGTTGTAGTTAGAATGGGTTGTCTCCTAGCTACATGACTAGCTTGAGAGATCAAAGGCAGCTGTACCACTGCAGGTAGTTTCATGGACCTCATGGGGCAATCAAGATGCAAGCTCAATATGACTAAGGGTTTGAAATTGTCCTGGTTTCCATCTTGATGGAAACAAGGGCATTCTTATGTGTGGGATGGAGAACAAAAGAAGCAGGAAGTTTATTCTAGGATACCTTTGAATGATTTCATGTGAGTCGTGTGCATTGCTAAGAATGTTTATTTTCACTTACAGTGAAGCAAAGGATCAACCGCTGATGGGAGGCTAACCCATAAATTAAATATGATTTAACAAGAAACATCGGGAAGGAATGGCATGTCTCAGTGTGTGAAACTGTTTATGAACACTTCCTATAAAATCAATTTTATAACTTTTTGCTACAGCTCAAAACGCTAAGCTGTAAAAAGGCAAGTCTTCTAGATCTTTGAAAACAACTCTCCAGTTTCTGTATTTCTCAGTTTCCTTTCTTTTTAAAAAAAAAAAACAAAAAGCAAACTTCTCTGGATATGAACATGTGCTTGGAAGAATGAGACAATGCTTGGGGAAAACATGGATGCCAGAAGAATGAATCTATAATTTTTTTGTGTCTGAGAGCATGTGTAGGAACAGCGACTGCCCCTGTTCCCTGACAGACAGGCAGCAGTCTGGTGCTGTGGTGGTGGTCATTCCGGGAAAGGCAAAGGACCCAGCTCTGCTGTGGCTCTTGCTGCTTCCACTTGTATAGAGAAAGGGGGCATGGGGCATGTCCCCAAATACACACTGAGACGAGAAGTCACTCAATCCAACTTTTGATACTGGTACCCTCTCCAGGTAGGAGGTAATAGTTGATGATTTATTCAACCTTGGAAAAATAAGAGGGGCAACCTCTACAGAGCCAGTGGTCCATCCCCTCAACACATACCCCTCCAAACTTCCTCCACGGTCACCATTGCTAAGCTGTGTAGATGCCAGAGCAGCCACCGGATGTTCAGAGACTGCTGCAGGAGGGAGTGCAATGCTCCAAATATGAGTGCAGGCCCTTTAAGAGATCTGCTTTGCTCTAGGAGGGAGGGGCCTGGCTGGAGCCTTCAGAGCCTGCTCCAGTACTAATCTGCTTGTTTTGGCTCTGGAAGACCTTGGGAGCATATTGTCAGCTCTGGAGCTCTCCAAGGTTCTGTAGTTTGACTAATACTATCTGCTCTTTGTGGCCTGTTTCTGTAAGAACTCGAGTCAGTAGGCACCCAGCCAAGTGGGACAAGGAGCAGGCAGCTGCTGTTTGGTGCCCTGTAGGTTCATTCCTGTTTTCTGTGAGACGGAGCAGAAGGAGCAAGAGGTTCAGAGAGAGAGAGAGAGGCAGGAAAGTGAGGGGCAGCTGGTTGTAGCCACGCCCACTGTGAGAAAGGCAGGGAAAGAGGAGGAGCCCTATCTTGCAACTGTAGATGACTGTAACCCAGGGGGGAGGAGGAGGATTCAAAAGAGAGAAAGAAGGCTGTGTTTGCAGCAGGCTAGACATTGATGGTGGGCCTCTTTGGTGCATCATATGATTAGCACATAGTCATAATTGTGGAACAGATTGTGCAGAGCAAGAGAACTGACACAAAGCTCCAGCTTTTGCACTGATTTTACACAGCCTTTTCATGCTTGTATCCCCATTCTTTACTATAGTGAATAGTCTGCTGTTTCTGTCATCATACACAACAGCTGGGAAATAAACTTTTCCCTTTCAGTTTTGTGTCCTAACATGCACTGGGAATTTCTGTATAGGGACTCTGAGTTGAATTATGGACAGTGTCTCTTGAGAGAACAGCTCTGAGAGAACTGTGACTCACCTAAGGTCCCCCAGCTGGCTGCATGTGGAAGAATGGGGAATCAAACCCAGTTCTCCAGATTACAGTCTGCTGGTCTTAACTGCTACACCAAACTGGCTCTCTCAGATGGAGATGGAGGCAAAGAGAATGTTGTGGCCTGTATTGTGTCCCCACTGGGGAGAAAAGCGGGTTATAGAATCATAGAATCACAGAGGGAAGGTGCCATAGAAGCCATCTTGTCCAACCTCCTGCTCAATGCAGGATCAGCCTAGAGCATGCCTGACAAGTGTTTGTCCAGATGCTGCTTAAAGACTGCCAGTGAGGGGGAGCTCACTACCTCCCTAGGCAGCTGATTCCACTCTTACTGTAAAAAAAGTTTTTCCTAATATCCAGCCGATACCTTCCTGCCCTTAATTTAAACCCATGATTGCAAGTCCTATCCTCTGCTGCCATCAGGAACAGCTCCCTGCCCTCCTTTAAGTGACTGCCCTTCAAATACTCCATGAAAGCTATGGCTCGGATCCTGCCTAAAATTTCTGCATGTGCAAACAGTGGGGGCCAGTTTATCCTTCAGCAGTCCAAATTTCCCCTGAAATGTTTCTACTGGGAAAATGAGGACCCCCAGAAATATTTTATGCAGAAATAAGAGGTCTCCCATGGGAGAAGGGAATTGGTCAAAGATACCCCCTGTTGCGCTGGTGGAAATCCTAGGTGGGATCCCAGCACATGGGTGGTAGACACCATCTGTCTCTCTCATGCAGGAGGTAGGAATGCCCCTTCTAAGGGAGTACCTGCTTTGAGATGTGCATTCTTCACCCAAAGATACAGAGACTTTCAAAACTATTCTTATGGAAATCCATGCAGATTTAATTAATCTAAACACATACAGTTAAATCTGTTTGCTATTTCTTTTTTCTTTTTTTATAAATTTTTATTGATTTTTCCCTATAACTACAACTATAACGCTACAATCTAAGCTACATATACCTTATACAGAGAGTACTTTATCATTTGCTTAATACTACCTTATTACATAATATAATTATGAAGCATTTAGAGCCTTGGATAAATTTCAATTACTTGTTACTGCTACTATAAAAAATATCAAAACTATTTGGCAGGCACGCCCACCTAGAGAAATACGGTTAATTAAACAATTTATAATACATAAGTGCAATGCTTAATAAAACAGTTTAATCACTATTTCTTCTTTCGTCCTCTTCTTGTCTTAACAGTCTCAACTACTTTTGGAGCTGCAGCTCCTTTTTCCGAGTCAGACACTTCTTCTTCACTCTTTGAGCTATCAAATCCATACATGCTTTCTTGCGAGGCCAGTGAACCATCTGAGTCTCTCCCAGTTTTCTGTTCTTTGCTTTTTTCCAGAAATTTTATTGCTTGTTGAACAGAGTCAATCTTATACTTCTTATCTTTGATGCTGAAGCATAGTCCTTCTGGAGTATTCCAACGATAGATGATAGACTCAGACTGGAGCCAAGATGTCAATTTTCCATAGGCTTTCCTTCTTTTCCTTATTTCAAATGGGATATCCTTCATCACTTTTACTTCTTCTCCCAGGATCTTCAGAGCTGCTTTGTTTGTGGTCCTAAGCACCACGTCTCTTGTAGATTTTTTGGAGAACCTTATCATAATTTCACCAGGCAGGCTTTTCTTTTTAGTGTAATCTGGATAGGTTCTGTAAACCATATCCATATCGCTTTTTATATCCGCTGCTTTCATGCCTGTCACTGGTTCAAGTGCTTCACTTAGCAAATTTTTAAGGTCTTCTCCTGTGTTTTCTGGCACATTCTGAAGTCTTAGGAAAAAATTCGATCTTTCCATTTGTAATTTCAAAAGCTGATCGTGGTGGAAGGCCTTTTCCTTCTCTGTCTTTTGTAGTCTTGCATCTTGGTTTTTTACTGAAGTTTTTACTTCCAGAAGTTCTCGCTGCAGCTTCTCTGTGGATTTATTCGACTCTTTTAGTTCTAGCTGCATTTTGTCCATTTTAACGTTGAGAGCTGTCATTTGGTCCACTAGAGGTCGCAATAACGAGGAGAACACCGCACTCATCTCCGTGGTCTCAACCTTTGAACTCGGAGCTGTACTTCCTAGTTTGGGGGAAGGTTTCGGTTTCCCCGTCATTGTTGAGGCTACGCTCTTTGTTTATAGATAGATAAGATGAACGAAAGGAGCAAATTTTCAAACAGCACTTATGTCCTTCTAAAGTTTATATCTCCAAGTGAGTGATGCTGCCATCTAGCAAGGCGGATGGGCTTTTATTCCTGCAGTAACGCCACGTTAAGAGTCTCGTAAGTACGATAATCCCGGAGGGGTGGGTGGGTTTCACTCCTCCTGCCGTCTTCCCGCTGTGTTCTGCTTTTCTTACTTCAGACTCACATTTTCTCCATGCGTAACTGTCAGTTCCAGCCTCATTGCTTCGCACTCTCTGCTGCTTCACGGATTTGCGCTTTCAGCCATACGGCTTCCACGGCGGGGGAACCTATGGGGGTGATGAAAAGGGATCTCGATCCCTCGGTCGCCACCGTAGGGAGAGATCCCCTTCGTGCCACCCCAGGCAGAGCCCCCTCACTGGGGTCTCTGGGGTCTCGGCACCAGTCCAGTGTTTGCTATTTCTTTAATCAGGTGGCAGCCCAACTAATTATTCTGTCAATTAGAAAAAAATATATTTAATATATTCAGCAGAAGAATAACTTCATAGAGATTACTTTGCTCCTACACTATCTTTATATTCTCCTGAATTAAACATGGTCATTGCATGTTGAGATTGGGCGGCGGCGGGGGGGGGTTTCAGCAAATGACGTTAAAATACTTTCTGGTGTATTCTGGCCTGGCTTTGAAACAAAATGGCATGTGATTCTAATCTTTCATAGGAGAATCGTCCTTCTGATCCCTTCCCTGTCTTTCTCTAGTTGGCAGAATATTCATCATTTATAAAACAGGAGTGAAGTCCAGGCCAAAGGAATACTGCCAGGACAAGAATGCACAGGGGCATCCGAAGTACTTTCATTTTCAAGTAATTCTGGCTTTGAAAAGGGAACATTAAGATATTGTTTACTCCATTGACCTGGCTTCCCATAGAGAGAAAAGCTAATGAAAGACCCCTTTGTGTGTTCATACAATCACTAAAGAACTACTAAAAGATTTTATGGACATAACTATAAAAAAGAACTTGTAGGCCAAAGCTGATTTTACAGTTACTTTATGTTGTACACTTGCAAGCACCTGTTCTGCCACCATTTGAAAACTGTCATAAAATTTAATCCCCTATCAGAAGCTAGGGTAGCGCCTATAATACTCAACCCTTTTCCATACAACTGAGCACATAGAAAACAACAAAGAGTTTCCTGAGTTATTAGGTGCATTGATAAGAAATATGGACTCTGATTGCTCTACTTGATTCACAGAATGTAACAGAGACATCAACCTAAAGTAGTTTTTCATTGGGTATTAGTGAACTGAAAAACCAAGAAGGGTGTATGTGAAGACTGTAGATCATTTAAGAGGTACCACACCCTATATAGCCCTTTAATGGTGGCAGGGATTTGGATGCATATAGGCAGGTGGAGCAGGAAGTGAGGCCACGGGGCTGGAAAGGTCAACAGCTGTATTCCCCAGATATTTTTCAAGGCAAAGTTGGCTATTTGAGCCTTTGTTGGAATACACATGGCAGGGACTCAAGCTCAGTTATGATGATAATGATGATAAAGAAGAAAATGTTGGGGCATCTATTGATCACTTGAATTCTTTTTGGGAAGCAGGGGAGGCTTTTCCACAGTGCTTGCGTGCTCCATTGTAAACCTCTTCTCACCCTAAATAAGTCGCTTCCAAAGCATGTTGTCTTCTTGTTTGCTTTTATTCGTTTTGACAGTTTTGCCAACCTGTGATCTCTCTGTCTGGCTTTCTAAGCTTTTAGTAAATCATACACACACACACACACACACACACACACACACACACACACACACACACACATATATATAACCAACAGTAGAAGATTACACAGTTTAGTCAAGGACAAAGCATTTCTATGTACAGTAAACTTACAATATATACAGAATTTTAAATATAATCCTCTAGGGAAATTACATGGTCCTAGATTGAGAGCAAAATGGTATCTAAGTCATGTTTTCCCAAAGCTGTCCACTAATCGCTTGATGGTGCTTGTGAGATCTGGAAATGTGGGACACAATTGATCAGGCTGCATAAACACTCCTGCCGCCGCCAACCTGATTTGGCAAGATGGCATTCAAAGTATCATCCAACCAGTCAACCAGTAGATCACAGCACACCACCGTTATCCATTTTATTGCTGCAAAGTGCATGCCGCAGTGCTGTGGGAATGTACTGCCTCAGACATACTTGTAGAGGATTCTGGTTTTGATGATATACCCTGGTAAAAATCCTTATAAACACTCGACTTGTTCTCTGGAGTGTGATCCTCTGTGTACACTCAGGGAGATATTAACATAAGAAACATTCAGGCTGGCAACCCTTTCCATGTAAATCTGAGACAGGAAAGTTTGGTATAGCAAGACTGTACTGAATACCCTTGTGGATATTTTGATTAGCTGTAGTAGAGCACATAGCTGGCTCATGTTCCATAAAGCTAAACTGGGGTTCTTTCCTTTGCTGCCAATTAGTTTCCAGGTACAATTCAAGGTGTTGGTGCTCACCTTTAAAGCTCTTCAGGACCTGAACATACTTGAAGGGCTGCCTCTCCCTCCATGATTCTGTGCAGCGGTTTTGTTCTTCCCTGCAAGGTCTGCTGCCAGCCCCCCCCTCATCAAAGGCACATTCTGCAGCTGTCCCGATCTGAGCCTTTTCAGAGGCAGCTCTCTATAGCAGGGGTGGGCAAATAGCGGCCCGGGGGCCACATGCGGCCCGCCACAGAGTTCTTTGCGGCTCGCCAAGACATTCGGCCACGTGGTGTGATACGGTACATTTGTCTCATTAAACTGATTCTAAAATTAAATATGCTTGCAGCTATAGATGATATGAAATTAGCACAATAAATAAATTGAATAAAACTACCACTATTTTATTTAATTTATACTTATTGATTTTTATGATACAATTTATACCTTTTCTGAAATGCAAAGTTAACTAATGAATGCAATCATTTTAAAAGGTGGGGCCCTCCGCTAACCTCTGCTCCCACAAAGTGGCCCTCGAGCCAAAACAATTGCCCACCCCTGCTCTATAGAACAGAGCTATTCCAGAGAGCTCTGGGCAATCTGAGCCTGGACAAAACAGGAATACCCAGCAGGTGGAGCATCTATGTTTTCACACTGGATTTTAATTTTTTTTAATCTGTTGTTTTAATGTTTGCTTTATCTACTTGTTTAATAGACTGTTGTTACACACCTTGAGTCATATAGGCATATAAATATTTGAAATAAATAAGTATTAGCAGAGCCACGATAACAAGGAGAAGTTGACGTGACTAAGGGCACCATCAGCTTGAAAGCACAGGAACACATTGCGTTAGAAAAAGGATGCTTTTAAAAAGTACATATATGGAGTTTTACAACTTTGGTCTCTTCTTACAAAAAAATGAGTTAGTTAGGTGACATATGCAAAATTATAGAAGGAGACATGCTCTCAGTAAAAGCTTTTTATATTTTAGATAATATTTAATTTGAGAAATCCACTTTTAAATTTCTGGGATCTAGTAGGGAATGCTCATGCAGCAGAAGGAGCACCTTTAGCCAGCAGAGGGCGCAACTCTTCAGTATTCTATAGCACTCTGGTTTTGAAAAATAGCAAGGTGTTAGTTGGATTTTTATTTTATTTTTTACTATCCAATATTCGGAGCAAAACAAGATATTTTGTGGCCAAATTAGCATGGACACTTCTTCAATGCTTTCTGCTTATAAATTATTGTAAATTATTATTTTAATCTTCTTAAACTACAACTATGTAAAATACTTTAAGGAAACATTACATTTAAAGGTGATTTAAATTCTCAGATATGAAATTTGTGGTAGAAAATTGTACTCTTCCAGTATGTCAATAGATAAAGCACATTAAAATATATTCTTTGAATTAAACTGCAATCTGTAAAATCTTCACACCGGTCCTAAAATCAGAAATATGCTATTGTTACATCATGTGCGTTTCATGCACTGCACAAGCACACATCTATTGGAGGCCAGTTTGTATTACCAAAGTGGCAATGTGGACTTAGTACTTCTTATGGAGCAAGATGACTTCACTATGAGTTCTGCTTGCTACTGATCCTTATGAGCCTAGGAGTCTCAACTTCAATGCATTAGAGGTATAATAACATTTCTAAGGCTGTGGTCACACATAAATAATCCTCTTTCAATCCACTTTCAGCATAATTTCCAACGGGATTTTTACTGTCAAATCCAGTTGGAAAGTGCATTGAAAGTGGATTACTTAGTGTGTGTGACTGCAGCCTAAGTGCTGGAGGGGTAGCTTGAACACATAGGGTGCGTTCAGACGGTGTGCTGGGGCCACTTTAAATCACCACACTTGGATGTGGGGGGGAAGTTACGCCAGACAATCATGATCACACGGAGTGTATGTCGGGGGGGGGGGGGGTTCTAAGTTTGCACATGCACACAAGCAATCATCTGGGGCTACAACCTTGCGCATGCACAAAAGCAGCAGAGCAAAACCTCTCACAGTTCCACAAGCACCGTGATTTCACCGCCATGACAGAACACATCCCTTTAAACTTTTCGCCCCAAACTGGCCTCCTTGGGATTCCAAACTCAAAAGTAGTGGCCATTTAAAAAAAATTGACACGGGGGTGGAGGAGCACTTATGCGCATATCGCCGAGGCAAAAATAAAAATGGTGAGCGAAAAGCAGAAGCCAGAGGCTTCCGCAGGGGGGAGGGTGTTAAAGACTCGGAAGTGGCTCAACGATGATGGAGCGATCACACTGGGGAAAATGTGCCTTCAACCGGGAGAACACAGAAAACACCACTTAAGGACCTGGTATCAAAATACTACGCTTTCCTCCGGAATTTGCTCTAGTAAGCAATGGCTGGGGATGGGAGGCAGCTGTGGCTGTCTGAACATGCACATTTGATCTGTTTTCGAAGTGTGTCGAAGCCGGATCAACCAGCGCATCTGAACACACCCATTCAGTGCATTCCAAGGCATTGGCTGTGAGGACAAATGAAGTGTGTCCAGAAAAAGCAAGTCCCACCACGTTAAGAAGGTCTGTCTTCACCCTGATACATTTTTTTCTTTTAATCCCTTCTTGTTCCGGATAGGAACCAGGAACAGACTCAATACTGGCCATGACATTGTCTTGACTATGCTTGACCTTTGCTCAGTAAGATTTGTGGAGCCCAAATTATGTCTTAATGACTGCATGAATCACCTTGATTAGAACCAAATTGTCCTTATCTAGACAGCAGTAACAAGCCACTGGATGAACTCCAGGTTTTGAAATAGTCTGATCACTTGTTTCCTCTCTGCTCTGAAATCTGGTTATTTCAGCTCCTTTCCATCTGAGCATTATTGGGCTATTGAATGGAAGCTAAAAACACTTCTGAAGATATAATTTGCTACTGGGGGGGGGATCACTATCTAGAATGGATTACAGCTTCTGAAAAGTACTGAGGTTGGAGACGCGTTAAGTGAAAACAGCTCACACTTCATTTCGATTTCAGAACAAAGCTACTTGCTGGACTCGCTGGTCCGCTTATATCCCCATTCCAGACCACACACACACACACACCCAACACCCATGATAGGTTCTGTAATATGTATGACACCTGATTGGTATCCTCCCAGGATCCTGCTCCCCTGATAGGGCGCTGCCAGGATCCTGGATATCTATTGTTCTTTGGAGCAATGCTCGGTAGCTTCTCCCAGCCATGTGTAAATCCGACCACCATGTGTATGGTCCTTTATGAGGACATAACAGCTTCCATGTGCTCCATAATGTGGAAAATGTGTAATTGGCCTCCGTGAGCCCAAAGCATTCTGCTATGAAGTTCCATTGAACAGCAGTGGATGTGCAAGCTTCTTTGCGCTTGGACCAAAGCATAGCCAGGGATAGGATTTAGTTCTTAGGTTTCTTAATAGGGCAGAGGTTGTCACATGAGTAAAATATTATCCTCTTTATTTTGTAACCATGGTCTGTAGAATGATACTTCAGATTTCAACGGAAGAGACCTCTTATCTGCATATCTATGGCGCAACTTTTCAGCCTGGCCCTTGTGCCGGGCACATCATGACAGGCATCTCTAGGTTGATGTGGAATGTAGTAACGTGCTGATACTAGGGGTACTGGGTTTTTTTCTGGTAGGTTTGCTGAGTCCTAATCAGCCGCAAATCAAGCAGGAATTGAACAGAAGAAACTTTCCCAAGAATCGGAGAAGCAGTGATTGATAAACTGTCACATGATGAAATTCTGTAGCCATACAGCTAAAAATGCTTGAGACCTTTGCTAGGGAAAAAGAAGTTGCAATTCTGGTTTGTGCCCATTCTCAGAATTTTATAATCTCAGAAGCTTTAAAGCATTGTTCTACATGGATTTAGGACACTATTTATGATAAAGAACATGACTATATCGTGATCACGTATTTATTTAAAGTGGTTATTAGATGCGTGCTTCATAGATTGCACCTGTTGCAACTTAAAAAAATGTAAAGACATGAATATGCATTATGCTATATGGGTAAAAATACAAAGCAGACTAAAAATAGTTGTATAAAGACACAGACTAGAAATAATCTGCATCTGAGTCATGAATGACATTTGTTTCCTGGGCTTTAATTTTCTCTATCACAGCCCTGACCTGGATAGCCCAGGCAAGCCTGATCTCATCAGATCTTGGAAACTAAGCAAGGCTGACCCTGGTAAATACTTGGAAGGGCAACCTCCAAGGAATACCAGGGCCGGGACACAGAGGCAGGTAATAACAAAGCCACCTCTCTGAAACATCCTAGCCCCACTAGGGGTCACCAGAAGTCACCATGACTTCTAGCCTAGCAAGCACATACACATATACACACAAAATACCAAAAATAATTTTTTCTCTCTCTGTCACCTTAGACTGAAGGACTTTTCTGAGTAGAGCCATAGGATACACACCAGAGTCAGGGGCATTGCCATGACTGAATGGTAGGGTGTATTCTTAGCATGCTTATGGTCCCATGTTCAACCCACAGCACCTTTGTTAAAAAGGATCAGGTAACAGGTGGTTCAAAAGACCTTTACATGAGATCCTTCCTCTGATGACCTGTGCATGCACACGAAAGCTTATATCTAGAATTAAACTTGGTTGGTCTTAAAGCTGCCACTGAACTCAAACTGCTGGGAGGAGTGTAGTTGTCGCATGGGTTGATATAGGAAGACATGGGCCTTGCAGTCTTTGGCTCCAGGTCATGGTTTTAAAAAGAACATACAGTTCTTTTTAAAAGGAGCATGCAGTTCACCTTATACTGAACTCAGAAACAGATCGGAAGCCCATGGAAATAATTACAAGTCTGGCTTCTGCTTTTTGCACCATCTATAATTTCCAGGTTGCCTTCATGGGCAGCTCTTTATACACCAGCCTTGAAGGTTATTGCAACATGGATCAGCATGGCCAGATCAGTGGAGTCTAGAAAGGGAGATAATTTCTGTGCTTGGTGCATCTGGAGAGGGAAAGGCACACTTTGTCTTTGCTACCATAGTAACCAGCCTCTCCAGTAACAGAGCTGGGTCAAGATGCACCCCTAAGCTCTTTACTGAATCAGTGACAACAAGACTCAGTTCATCCAAAAAGGTGACACAGCCTCCTCCAGATCATCAGTCTTACCGAACAGCAATACCTCTCACTTATCTATATTTATTTATTTTTCCTCACTGATTAAATCAGACTTCCATGTGGTAAAGAGACTGAAGGAACTCTTAGAACAGAAAAGTGCTAACTTCATGTAAGCTAGCTGTTCAGTGTGAGTCTCCTTAGGAGTTCACATAGAAAGCCTTGCTGTAGAAGGGAACAACCCCATGGTTGATGGAATATGTGTGTACGTGAATGTCAGTGCTGGAAAGGGGAAGCGCACATTCTCTAGCTGTTTTTTTAACCAAAAAAATCTAATACAAAGGACCGCAGGTCTTGGTCTGTACTGCTAGGGAGGGAGAGACTTGGGAGTGTGGTTCACCAGTTGTTTTTACAATCTGAAAAGGGTAATGAGTGCTGTCACATGACCCTGAAACCAGGAAGCTCGTAGCCTCTGACATATAGAAAGGTTTCAAAGTGTTGTGATTATGGAGAGAGAAGAAATGTATGGTTGGTCACCTTTGAGATAATAGAGATTTTTATTTATTTATTGAAAATATTTATTTGCCTTTCTTCCTTGTGGAGCTCAATTAACCAACAGGTTACTCACAAGGACAGTGGAGATGGTAGCCCCACCCCGGGGGGGTGGAGAGAGGTGGGAGGAGGTTTACTTTAAACTTTGAGGTAATTTGGAAAGACTCAGTTTCTCCTTTTCACTTGTTTCGCTGAGTAAAGTAGCTCTCTAAATAGGTGTGCACTATACAGGAAAGGCATATGGGGCATCTGTTTTGTATGTCAGCATTTATATTTGAGTGCAAATTAGGGTTGCCAAGTCTGGGTGGGAAAATACCTGGAGACTTTGGGGGTGGAGCCAGGAGAGGGTGGGGTTTGGGGAGGGGAGGGACCTCAGCATGGTAGAATGCCATAGAGTCCACCCTTCAAAGCAGCCATTTTCTCCAGGGGAGCTGATCTCTGTCAGCTGGAGATCAGTTGTAAAAGCGGGAGATCCCCAGGCCCCACCTGGAGGCTGGCAACCCTAGTGCAAATTGTTACTTGAGGAATGGCCCTCACAGAGATGACCCAATGGCGTCTCAGCAGGTAGTTTAATGGGATCAGGCCTGAGCAAGACATAATTTGGAAAGATTACAGTGATGGAGCCAGGGTTCGGCAGTAAGCCAAGTGACCAGCCAGTGCTGACTAGCTGGCATCCTGCTTTTGCTATGCTGCTGATTGGAAACAAATAGAGATGAGTGCAGCTGGGACAGACCCCGGCCCAAGAGAAAATTTCTGCCATCCTGTTTGGTGTAGTGGTTAAGAGTGGCAAACTCTCATCTGGAGAACTGGGTTTGATTCCCCACTTTTCCACATGCAGCCAGCTGGGTGACCTTGGGTCAGTCATAGTTCTTTCAGAGGTCTCTCAGCCCCACCTAGATCGTGATCACACGCACAATTCGCCCCAATATAGGCATGAATGCCGGGCAGACTAAAGGAGCGCGATCAGATGCCAACATCTGGGAAGTGCCCTGCAGCCATCAGCAACCCGTTTTGCTGCACCGCACAAATGGATTTAAAAAACACATGAGAAAGTTCTGTAGCAAACAGGTTGCAACCGGCCACAGATGGACTTTCCTGCGTCAGATCACCCCAGCGCGCTCCCATGGCGTCAGGATAGTTTGATCAGGCTATCCCGACTCCATGCCGTTTTTTTTACCCCCGTTGCAGTATGTGCATCAGCGCACACTGCCGCACATTCCATAGGGAGACCTCAGGGCGGAGGTGTACTTCATCAAGTCCTCATGTAAGCGCATCAGGAACAAACAGTTAAAAAAACTCTTGACTCACCCGTGGTTGCATCTGATCATGCAGTGGTGGGCTGTGCCCGCATCTACAAAAGTCCATGTGATCGTGCAACTGTGGGTCAACTTATGCTGGAGGAAATAGCCTTGCTCCCTCCGCTTTATCTGGCGTGTATGATTGCCACCCTAGTTCACAGGATGTCTGTGGTGGGGAAAGGAAGGGAAGGTGATTTTAAGCCACTCCAAGATTCCTTCAGGTAGTGAAAAGCAGGGTATAAAAACCAATTCTCCCCCTCCTCAGCTCTAAATTCTGCTTGGGATTGCTTGGAGTGTTATAGAGCACTACTGAAAGAGCGAAGCTTTGGCACAAGTGCAGAAATGCAAAGGAATTGGTAGGGAACTTTTACTTGTATTATTCTGTCATATTCTAGAAGTTTCTATAAAGATGGAAGATGGTCTCCTTGTGAGCGAGCCAGTTGGATGTAGTGGTTAAGTGCACAGACTCTAATCTGGGAGAACCGGGTTTGATTCCCCACTCCTCCACTTGCACCTGGCTGGATGACCTTGGGCAAGCCATAGCTCTGTACCAGCTGTTCTCTCAAGGACAGTTGTCTCAGAGCTCTCTCAGCCCCACCTCCCTCACAGGGTGTCTGTTGTGGGGAGGGGAAGGGAAAGGAGTTTGTAAGCCGCTCTGAGACTACAAGTGAGTGAAGGGCAGGATATAAATCCAATCTCTTCTTCTTCTTGTGGCACATCTCTGATGTTCAAACAGTGTTCTGAATATCAAAGGCAACTGGTCTATGAGGAATGCTGAAACTACAGCAGTCTGATGTTTCTGACAAACCAATTGTTTGTGTTGAAATCTAACTTATGGGTGGGGGAGGGGTCTTGTAATCATATTTGAAGGATTTAATGGCTTATGCCAAATCCATCAGGGGTTAATTCATTTGACTTACTTTTCCCATCAGCACAAGCTTTTTCTGAGATGTGGGCAGAAGATGGTAAATAAATCAACACATACAAATAAACTTCAACAACCAGTTCTCTTCACCCCTCAAAAACACCCCCAAACATACAGTAGTCTGTGTAACACAAATCATTGATAGCTTAAATGGGGTGGTGATATACTGTGTTTGTTTCCTTATATACCCCAAAGTCTTCTGTGGGAAAAAGCTATTTGCCTCTTTTAAATGAATGCAAATTAATCTACATAAGGAGATTTGTTGTTAATTTGTGTGTTCTCTATTTTCCCTGCCTTTGATTGCAGATCCAAAGCCTTATCAGCTGACCTCTTCACCTGGCAAGTGCGCTCTATGTTTTGCTGTTTTAAGGTAGTTGAGATTCTTAGATGTTACTAATGAAAAAAACAAAAATTCAGCAATAGCCTAGATTTAATAAAAACTGTCTCCATGTTGCGCCTGTCAAATATGGTGGCTTTCCCTGATCAGTCTCAAAGGAAGCAGAGTTTAGTACTTTCAAAGTAGGACCAACTGGAGAAAATTTTTCTGTTGTGTTTAGTCAGCCTAGAATGTGAACTTTGGAATTGGACAATGTTAGGCCCAAACTCAAGTCTCTGCTCAATCTTACTTGAAAAAAGTTGGGAAAGTTGAATTTCATATGGATAATATGAAGTACGGACGCATTGTAGCAATGCTACTTTTCAATGTCTGCTGATGAAAAGAGGCTCTTATCCCAGCAGAAGTCCCCTTGCACCAAGGGGAGGGAACATGGTTATTTATTTGTTTGTTTCATTTATAGTCAGCATTTCTCATTGAGGCTCAAGGCAGAAGCGCCAGTGGAATGGGTCAGCAGCATCAGCCTGACGTTCTCTGCACTAGTTGTTGCTTCTTTCAAATGAAACTGTGTTCTCGTTGGGCTCTCCATTATATTTGAATGGATGTTCTGTATGGGCTCCTTGTTACAGTCAGATGGATATTTAACCCCTCCCCCCCAATTTTTTGTTATTCTTATTAGTCATGTATGCCACTTCTTGTAAGCTGGAAACTTCAACTCAGAAATTATCAAAATAAGGAAGTGATTTTTTGTGCGTGCGTGTTTAGACTGTAGTTGTAGACTGCAGTAGAATTGGGCCAGTGCTATTTTGATGGACAGCTCTGCTTTCATTAAGCCTTCTTAATGCTACATGTAGTCATGGCCTTGCTGTTTGCAATCAATGGAAAGATTAACACATCCTGTCAAGACAATATGCCTTTGGACTACTTTTAAAAAATGGTTCAGTAGTACTGATTTTACTGGGAAGTGTGCCATTTATTTAGGCATCGACACCACTTCTGAAGGGTAGTTTCCAGGTTTGTTCTGGCTTACATGGTCTACAGATGGTCTCAGGCCAAGAAGATCTGGCTCCAAGCCAAAAGGGAATTCCCATTCAATCAGACAAAAAATAAAAATGAGACTTTGCCAAGTCAGTTCAATTCTTGTCTTTGCAAATACAACGGGGGCTGTGTTTTCTCGCTTACTGAAGATCCAGTGTTAATGCTATTATGAATTGTAGGAGTAAAGTTTTACACTCCTCTTGGTGTGGCGGCTGTTCTGTTCAACTCTAGGCTCAACAGGCTGGGTTGTAAATCCAAGCTTTCATGTAAGAATGAACCTTGCAGTGTTTTATTGGCAGACAAGCAGTAATTTGCTTCACACATAGGAACAGCTTGTGTACAGCTGACAGATTCAAGCAGCTGTGTTGGGCTGCTTACATTCAGCCTTTACAGGAATGGAAAACTACAAGAACTTCATTAAAACCAAGACTACTCTTAAAATTAGAAACAAAAACACCAGCTTGACTTTGGAGACCACACTGAGTCCTTATGTCTGCTAAGTTTCATCTGTTTGAACTAAGCTTCAGGTGGGTAGCCATGTTGGTCTGAAGCAACAGAATAAAGTTTGAGTCCAGTGGCACCTTTAAGACCAACGAAATTTTCCTTAAGGTATAAGCTTTCATGTGCAGGCACACTTCCTCAGATACAATGAAATGGAAATTACCAGCCCATACATATAGGTAGAGGCCGGGTGAGCAGTAAACCAGTATACAGCATAATGGAGATGTTTGTCAGATACAAGGGTCAAACAGGAAGTATAAGCTTAGTTTATATGGTAACCATTCATTCTGGTTCAGTTCTGGGGCAAGAACTGTGAAGGAAATATATATGTCAAAATTGTGTGCTGTGGCCCCCACCCTACTTGCAAAAAAGACCCTTTAAATGGTCTCTTTGCAAGTCAAGCATGCAGCCCATGACCACCCCCTCCCTCCCACTCTCCCTCCCTCCCACTAGATTTAAAGGGCCCTCCAGCTGCTCGGTGGGCCACACGGTCCCCACTGATCAGCTGAAGCCCTTTAAATCAGGCGGAAGCAGGTGAAACCCCACCTGGACCTGGGGGCTGGCAATCGTAGCTCTCACCCACTACCTGTAGGTATGGACTGGTAATTTCCGTTTCATTGTACCTGAAGAAGCTTATACACAAAAGCTTATACCTTAATGAAAACTTTGTTGGTCTTAAAGGTGCCACTGGACTCAAACTTTGTTCTGTTTGAACTAAGACTGGTTATTAGTGCTTCATTTTGGATCTAGTGCCAGTTTGGTGTTGTGGTTAAGTGCACGGACTCTAATCTGGGAGAACCGGGTTTGATTCCCCACTCCTCTTGCAGCTGCAGGATGACCTTGGGCAAGCCATAGTTCTGGCACAGCTGTTCTTGAAAAAGAACAGTCCTCGAAAGAGCTCTCAGCCCCACCTACCTCACAGGGTGTCTGTTGTGGGGAGGAAAAGGGAAAGGAGTTTGTAAGCCACTCTGAGACTCCAAGTGAAGGGTGAGGTATAAATCCAATCTCTTCTTCTTCTTCTTCTTCTTCTTCTTCTTCTTCTCCTCCTCCTCCTCCTCCTCCTCCTCCTCCTCCCTCTCCTTGGTCTCAATTTCCCATTTTCACAGTACTTGTTGTGAAAGTGCAAATTTAAGATGTAAAAGTTCTCAGCCTAGATCCAAATGCAACTTGAATTGGCTTAGGCTGTGAACTTTTCAGCCAACCCCTGTACCCTTGGCACTGGGAATTATTATACAGCCATCTATGTAGCTTTACTTTCAGTTGCTGTGAGTGATACTTGAGGGCTGTGGAGATGTACCTGACATGATGATGTCACCCAGAGGTGACGACATTGCATCGGGCATGTTTCGGGGGGGGGGGGGGCACTCTATAATTCGAGTATATAAAAACTCTATGGTTTTCCCTCGGATTACAGACATCCTACCCTCAACATGCCCAACGTGATGACATCACTTTAGGGTGATGTCATTGCAAGGGGTGCGCTTTATGCATGCACCAGAACACTCCCAGACCCAGCAAGGACTCCCCCCACCAAATCGTAAGTACCATTTGGCAACCCTAAGCTAAGGGTGGCACAAAAAGAAACAAAAAGAAAACAGAAAAAGAGCAAAACAGTGAGAAAAAAGAGAACACTGCGAAGGGCAAGGTTTGGACATAACTGGGTCTCTCCAATAGGAGCCACGCAACAAAAGAATTTGCATAGCCCTGTCTGAGCTATCAGAGGCATGACCTAACCACTTCTTGGATGACTCTGCCCCCACTGAAGGGAAAGAACCTTCAGTTAAGGTCCAATGTTTCATTCAGCTGTGGAATTGGCTGCCCAGGAGGTGGTGAACTCCCCCACACTGGCAGTCTTCAAGCAGCAGGTAGACAAACACTTGTCAGGGATGCTTTAGGCTGCTCCTGCACTGAGCAGAGAGATGGACTAGATGGCCTGTATGGCCTCTCCCAACTCTATGATTCTAGGAATGTGATCCTGCCAACTCCCACAAACTTACCCCTGCAGTTCCCTACATAGTAATGTAAGAAGATGTACTTTAGAATGAGGAGGGGAAGGAAATTAAAAACAGGTCTTATGCCCAAATTTCCACACACCTCCACCTCAGTGATGTTAACATATGCAGATGAATATTACCTGAATAGGAGCCATCAAGTTTTGCAATAATATGCTGATGAAACAAGAAAGTAGCAGTAGTTCTGGATGCATTATTTATGTCTGCACTGCAGACCATGCTTCAGGGGAGAACATTAAGGGTGATGCACTTCCAGGCAAACAGAGGGAAAGGCTTTCAGCCAGCTTCATACTGAAACCTTGAAGGAATAAAACAGGTCAGAGATGAATATTAAATTAACTCCTGGCTATCTTCCAAAGTGATTTGGCCTACTTAGGAATCAACAAAAATGAAGAAAGCTCTGCTTCTTCACATCCTGATTTCTCCAGGGAGAGAGAAATTCTCTGCATGGATTACAAACGCAACCTGATTTCATAAGTCAACAGCTTTTTCTTGTATACATACACCCACACATGCAGAGCATGCTCCAGAGTAAATAACAGTATCAATTTTGTATACAGTTTATAATTTTAACACTTTCTGATATGCATTAAGTACAAATCAGAGCTTTACAGAGTGATTGCTCCCCCAAAAGGATAAAATGCCTGTAGCAAGCAAAATATATTTACCCCATTTGCCATGAACTACTAACACATTGACATATTTTCCTGTCAGCTGGCATTTGTCCTATTGATTCAGTGCCATTAAGATGGCTCAAATAGAAGCAGGTCTGTGGAAATGGTTGGTTGCAGATGTACAGGAAAATGCTTTTCCTCTAAATGAAGGGGAAAAGAGAAATAGCCAAGGTTCCTACCAGTGACCAATATAGGGCACAACAATTCAGCTGAAAGTCCAGTTAGTTTCACTTATCCAATGCTATCAGAGAAATATTTAGAGGTATAGGATTGTTTTCATTGTGGAAGGCATCAGGCAATGACTTGGTAAATATTTGGCCCATCATACTTACAGGATTCATCATAAACTCAAAAAGTCTCTTGATGAAGTAATCCAGAAATGGAAAAAATTCCTCCATCCTTCCATTCCCTTCAGTTGTAGCCTTTAGCGTTACACACATTTTTGCTAGTGTAGTGACTCCCGCTAGGCTTGATCTGGATGCAAGGGGCCCTGAGGTCCTAGTCAATGTTCCCGCATCACACCTTTTAAAATCCTTCTGGCAAGAGATACGTCCCAAATGTTTTAAAGTTGTTTTAAGACTTAGTACACAAGTAAATACACTTAAAGAATCATTCCTTCTATTTTATATTTTGTGAAAACATAACTACTTACATTTTTAACATTAACATAAAATTATAACACATTCCACTGATTTTACATAAATAAGGAGAGCCATTGCTTGAGTTCATTAGATACTTAAATGCCCAGAGAAAGCAGGTTATAAAGATAAGGAACCTCATCTCTGAAAAGTAAACTCCAGATCAATTCAGAACACTCATATTTATATCTTCTAACCATAGTTCACTATCCCACTTGATACAGCTCAAGTCTTTATCTCATAGTTTTGGTACAATGAAAAAGATCACCCATGGGCGTGTACCTACCGAAGTTATACACATGTTTTGTAAATACACGCTTGTTGTTTCTGATTTTGGCTATGAACCAGTGTGATGTAGTGAGCCATGTGGTGTGGTGGTTAGAGTGTCAGACTAGGATCTGGGATACTCAGATTTAAATCCCCACTCTGCTATGAAAGCTTGCTGGGTGACACACTCTCTCAGCCTAACCTACATCACAGGATTGTTGAGAGGATAAAATATAAGAAATGAGAATTATTTAAGCCACTTTGTGTGGCCCTCAACGGGTACACTTCGTCTTTCGTGTCGAATCATCTCTTCATCTTCAGCTAGGTTCTTCATACAACATTCAAGCACTCCTTGTTCCTGGGTTTGACATAACACTGTGCATTTCATCTGTGTATGGACATAAACCCCATTGTTTACAGACTACTCAAAGTTAACATTCTTCTGAAACTTGATTCAGTTATATTCTTCTGAAACCAGCCTCCATTCTGCTATTATCTGGGTCTTGTTATTCTTTCTGTGATGTGGAAAAGTATCTTTTGGTCTACTAGGGCCAGAGGCCCTGGGTGACAGAATTTCCTTCTATCTTTTTAGTCAAGACCAGCAACTGTGTCCCTGTATTTTTGGCCATATCCATAACAAAAGGGAATGATAATATGCTTACCTTTTTCACTCTGGAGTTTATTACATTCTAGTGCTCATGACTTAATTCACAAGCGCAGAACTGCATTAAAAACTAACCAAGATTGTGTTGGAAATGTAGTCCTTGGATCTCACCCACATGCATCTTCTGAAACTGCTTTAGGAGGCCTGCATCACGTATTTGTGTCAGATGGCTTTGTGATGGAAGAAGAGAACTGCAAGTGTAACACTGGAAACAGTTATCAGAACTTCTTATGACATTTTCTTTCCTGTGGTGTGATAGATCTTCCAAATATTTTAAAAAAGAAATGCCATCAATAGTTATTTTTCTATGTAGGCATGCTCATGGTATCACCTGGATAAGGAGAACCTGTGAATGAAAAAACACAGCATTAGGTTGCCCAGAATGCACAATTTGTAATATATTGTGCATATTCTCAGTTTTCTTTAATATGTTTGGTTTTGGCTTTGCAACTGATTGCCATGATAACTGGCAAATATACTAAACTGTTAAGTAGTTCCTTTGTTTTGTGGAGGAGTTTTAAATTTGAAAAAGGAATTTTAAAGAAAGCCTTCTTCTCTCCAGTAGAGTCTCTATTTAGGCAGTCCTGTCTAGGTAGCTGGTTAATGTTGTGAAGTGTACCGACAGGCACCAGACTGAGACCCTGGAATTTTCTTTCACTTGTGACCTCAGCTGGAATTTCTGGCAGCCCTCTTCCCAGCCAAGGTGAAGGTCAAGGTCACTGAGCTGTCCAATTCCTCAAGTTATTTTTCCCCACTACTTCTGGTCTGATTGTCTGCTGATAAATTACAGCCTTGCCATTAACAACACAAAATTAATTCATTGTGGTTTGCTCAGTCACTGAGAGCAAATATGCTTTGTTGGTATTGGAGGTCACACTGAAGGGAAAGCAGACTTTTTGATATTTCATCCTTTCAAAAATTATTATAACTTCCTAAAAAAAATAAAATGTCAAGCAACTTTTCCTTCTCATGTCAAGGGTGTTCTTTTTTCAAAAAAGGAAACATATGCAGTTTGAAGATAATACCTTATATTTTAATATTTTTCAGGAAGTAAAAAAATGTATGCACGTGTGATATGTTTATTATTGTATATTGCTGAATATGTGCTAATAAAATATATTTGAGGGAAAGATCCCAGTTTCCTCTTCAACCCTGACATCTTCTCTTGAGGCATTTACAAAGCTCTGTAGCACAACACAGGGGCAGTCGGGATGCCTGCAGCAGTCTGAGAAAGCTGCAATCCAAGCCAGTCAGGAAATGTCCCTGGCTCTGTGAGCCACTAATTCCGCTCACTGATGTTTGGATATCTGAAGTTTCTATCTAGGTCATGCTCTCCAAGCCTGCTGCCCTTATTACAAACAGTCCTTCTGTTAATTTAGGCTGTCTTAATGCATCAGAGTTCCTCCATTCTGCTTTAGTTCTTGTTTTGCTTTTCATAGTTAGATAGACTACCCTGCTATTCTTATGGTGGTGATTATTTGTATAATCTTTAATCTTTAATATCTTCTGAGTCAATTTTGTCACCTCTCCACAGCTGTTGTGTGGTCATAACCCAGTTACTGACATCTGAATCACACAGAATAGTCAAGAAATTATTTGATTAAACATTACCCTGATACTGGGAAATGACAGCAAAGAAGATTAAAACACTGAAGCAGTGTTTCTCCATGTTGGTTCAACAAAATTACAACCATTATGCAGACATACAGAAATATTCCCTCAAGCTTTAGTAAGCATTCTGTTTCTACGGGCCGTTTTAATTATCACCGTCACCATAGCTGAGTGGATGTTAATTAATATCTTTGAGACGTGTCCCAGTCTATCGATTGCTTTACAACTTGGTAGGAACATTCCACACAGGTCAAAACATTCTGTGGCATGTTAGATAAAGGGGTGATTCAAAGACCCACCTTGGTATAGCAGTGGGTGCTACTGTTTGTGGATGATCTGTGCATGAGTTGCCAAAAGAGAAAGACACAAGGCTTTGCGGAAACTGGATGCTTGGTCATATTATCCAGTGTGATGGCTCTATATTCCCATATGTTTCACAGTGTGTAAGAGAAATGTGTATCCATGCACTGCCTGAGGCTGCTGAGCAGTTTTTTTTATACATTCCATTATTATTTATTCATTTCCTTCATTTATACCTCACCTCTCTTCCCAATGGGGACCCAAAGTGGCTTACATCACTCTCCTTTTCTACATTTTATCCTCACAAACAACCCTGTAAGGGAGGTTAGACTGAGAATATTGGACTGGCCCACAGTCACCCAGCAAACTTCTATGGCAGAGTGGGGATTCCAACCTGGGTCGCTCAGATAACAGCCTGACATTCTACCGACTGCACAACATTATATTATTAGTCACATGCAATGTCCCATTATATGGCCGTGGAATGAGGTCAAGTGGATGAGTGAGCATTTTTTTGTTTAAAGTTCAAGTTACATTTCTTAATACCTCCCATGTCAGCAATTATATACCTCTGTAAGGGGCTGTACCATCTTCTTGGCAAGGAAAAACTGTTTCCAGATCTATCATTTATAGAGCAAAAGAAGGGACAGATTCCTAAGATTCTTTCAGGCCTGAAGTGAGTTACATTTCCCCCCAACCTTTTCCACCTACATGTGATAGCAAGAGCAGTGGGATTACTGTTTACTTACTCTGATTTGCCATCCTGCAGGATGGGAACAAGATTAGAAAGACCCAGTGCTTGGAATAAACCATGTGCATGTCTAGGAGGGGAATCTGGAGGGCATGCAGATGTTCAGGCCAACGCTGTGTCATACATGTTTCCTGAAGGAATTTTCCTTCAGCCCTTTGATCTCCTACTCTTTTCATCTGGCCCACTTGCACACAGCTCGGCAACTCTGCGAGCC
Source organism: Lepidodactylus listeri (assembly GCA_029233225.1). Classification (NCBI taxonomy): domain Eukaryota; kingdom Metazoa; phylum Chordata; class Lepidosauria; order Squamata; family Gekkonidae; genus Lepidodactylus; species Lepidodactylus listeri. The sequence goes on from JARCFY010000001.1 coordinate 78,566,085, forward strand.
AGAGCACAGTGCACAAGAGCCTCCGCTGTTGGGCACTGAGAGATTTTGCTTGAGAAGCGAAACAGACTGATCAAACATGGCCTTGGGCTGCTGTCTGCAGAAGAATGCAGGTATATCTCTATATCTATAAATACATGCACTTCCTTTTTGACAATGTTTCTGATGTGTCTGATAAAGAGGATAGCTCATTCCCCTCATCTTTGGTATCATTTGCTAAACAAAAATGCTTCCTCATGAGGCTTTTGTTTCTTCTACTCTTGTATTTTGAAGACCAAAAAAAAAAAAGTATGACAGGTCATCAGCAGGGACAAGAAAAGATTAGAAAGTTAAATGCATCTTTTGTCTTCACTGTTTAGCCACAGAGAAATATCTTTTGAAGCCACCTTTGTGGGGTGACTTTTCTGTCAAGTGGATTCCTTCATTAAGGCCAGCCTTTCATGTAGCTGGTTTTCCAGATGGGAAGGAATGGGGCCTGAGGGTCAGCAGGGAGCTCAGTGTGCCTCTTACCTACTCGATGTGTAGCAAGGCTCTGGGAGGCTCTGCTTATCTTCCCCTCAAAACAGGCTGCAGTCTGGCATTCACAGAGGGCCACTTGTCGCTAAATAATTAATCATCTGTGGCATCTAGCAACCAGTGCATAATTCTGAGTTTAGTTTATGGAATGGAAATGGTGTGGTTTTTATTGAATTATTGAATGTGAGTTTCTTTTCCTTTCCAGGAAACACATAAAGCAATTGTACCCATGTACCAAGATTCTGTAAAACACGGTGCAGTCCTATGAAGAGTTACACCCTTCTAGGAGTCCTTTCTAGGGTTGCCAACACCAGCTTGGGAAATAACTAGGGAGGGCAGAGTTTGGGCAGTGGAGGGAGCTCTAAAGGGATATGGTGCTGTATAGTCACTCTCTAAAGCTGCTGTTTCCTCCAAGGAAATGGATCGCTTTAGTCTGGAAATCAGTTTAGTCTGGAAGTTGGCAGTGCTAGCTGTTAACAATGCACTCTGTTCATTTAGCTGGCCATTACCCCTTGAATACATTGGGACTTACTCAGGGGTCCGTTGGAGTGGGAGCGCACAGAAGCGCAGCTCCGGGAGTGAGGAGCCCAGGGGGCGGGCATATGACCAAGCCCCACCCCCTCCTCGGTTTCCCTGAGCAGTGCAGAGGCACAGCGCCCCGGGGAAAGCCCTGCTAGGGTCTTTATTGTTTTTAATGTTTTGTTTTAATATTGATAATTTTATCATTGTTCCTTTTATGACTGTGTGCTGCTTTTCCAGAGACTTGCTCAAGGTGGCATATAAATTTTCTAAGTATACCATTTTTTATCTGGGCACATGGCACATAAGTACTGGAGAAATTTCACCAACCCTTCAGCAGCTTCCACCCCATCAGTTTGGTGTAGTGGTCAGGAGTTGGACTCTAATCTGGGAGAACCGGGTTTGATTCCCCACTCCTCCACATGCAGCTGCTGGTGTGACCCTGGGTCAGTTACAAGTTCTCTCAGAGCTGTTCTCTCATGAGCAGTTCTCAAAAGACCTCTCTCAGCCCCACCTACCTCACAGGGTGACTTGTTGTGGGGAGGGGAAAGGAAAGGGATGGGTGATGCACATGTCCTGGGTATCTCAAGTCTACTTGAAACCTGATGGTTTCAAGGGAGCAGGAAGAGAATGAGGGTGTGTTCTTTACGCTTATTTTTATTGCACAAAGTATTGGATGGGGAAGGGAATGAAGGAAGAGCAGGTCAGTTTCACTCACCTGTGGAGTATAGCCTGAGGGATGGGTGTTGTCTTCTGACACACTTCCAGTATGTTAGGGGTGTGTGGCATATGCAAATGAGTTATGCAAATGAGTTATGCTAATGAGCTCCTGCACCTCTTTTTCTACAAAATGACCCCTGGACTTACTTATGATTAGTAATCACACTGTCAGTCATCGTGCTCCAAGGCTGGCAATGTCTTCCCTTATGGATGATTCAAAAGGTAGGTGGATACCTACTGCAGGAAAGGCCCTGTGCTTACCCAGTTCTACTTGTCTTTAGACATTTTGGCCTTCCCTGCAGTGCTGAGTTGGGAGGAACCACACCTGCCAAGCAAGCCGGTTTTCCTGCTCAGCTAATAAGGCAACAGGATTAACCCTATAGCTGTTACACACTATTTAGAGATTTGTGTGATTTTAAACCTTAAAAAAAGCTGTGGGGAATTTGGAGCAGGGCTGCAGCACTGAAAAGGCAGTTGAATCTACATACAGAATATATAATGTGGGCTTCTGTCTAGTTTCCTCCCTAAGTGGCAAGTCCCGGTCTGATAATCGCATGTTTTTCTTTTAAGGAAGAACAGGACTAAAAATTCATGTCATTCTGCTTTATATAATTTGTAATCATATATTCACACCGTGATTGTTTTTTAAAAATGCCAAAGAATAAATTGTAAAACAAATAAATTGTAGATTTTATGTATCTGTTGGCTAGTAAGACTGGGGTCTTTCCAGATAACATAATGGCTTAACTGTGTATGCAAGTAGAGGAATGACTCCAGCATCTGTAGAAATTTAGCATGGAAGACAGTAACCCCATCATTCTGGCTGCATTGAAAATGCTCATCGTCAATCTTTTAGTTCAACTGAGCCCCCCCCCCCCCGCTGCCTTTTTGTAAAAGCATTTTTAAACTTAGTGTGTTGTAAGAGTACAAACCCTTGTGATCAACCTTAAATAAACTCTGTTTATCTAGCTGGCTTTTACATAGCTGGTTCTGCCTAAGTCAGATCTGTGGTCCAATGTATGCCACCCCCTGGGGACATGACAGCATAGCAGCAAGCAGGCAGTTTGCATCAGGAGCTGCTGGAGCAGGTCAGCTTCAGGTCAGCAAGAGTACAACCCGGTGTACAGTTTCAGTATGGAAACCCCCTCCATTTTAAATAGTGCCCCAAAGCTATCAACCAAGCCTCTTACCTTGGAGGGGTTTAGCTGTCAGGTTATCTTTCCATGTACATCTTCCTTCAACCCTGGTGACCCCTGAAAATATAAGTTGCTCTGTAAGAATCTCAGGCATTGACCTCTTCCAGACATTTATCAGTAAGTCACAAGTCCATTCCCCTTTGTTGCTTGCTTGTTTGTTTCTAAGACATGTGAAACTCCAAAGACTGGTATAGACCTTTATGACCAATGCATAAGCATTCCTTTGAAGAACAAGAAAATGAATTAATTGTTATTGTTTTGCTTATTTGGCAGGGAGCAATATGACAGTTTTGCCAGCCTAATAGATCAAGCTAGTGAACTCTTGACCTTGGGAAAAAACCACTAACTTTTCTGGCCTGCTATGGTTCACATTCCATGAAAATGACTTTTACAGCATCACATAGTGGACAGAAGGAATTTTCTCATATAAATAAAAGCTCTAAAAAGAGCATTATTCTGCTCAAATAATGTAATGTGTGGGCTTGGTTTGCATACTGTCCACTCCAAGTCTTTTTGTTAATATTTCAGAATCAGGAAGGAAAATATTAACTTGACTTAATTTTTTTAATCTCTTATGTGTTTTCCGTGCAATTGCTAGGTCATAAAGCACAGTACCAAAGTTCTAGAATTGTTCCCAACTTCATGAGAAGTTCTGTTGTCTGAAGCTATCTGGCTTCTACAAACATTCATCAACTGCACAAGCAAATAAAGACTGTCAGAGATTACATTTTTCAGATGCTGGGTCACTTCTGGGAGAGATTCTGCTGCTAAATTGCAGCGGAAATCTGATCTGTGTTGTATGCATAAATGGTTTCTCTACTAAACCAGGCATTTCTTGCCTTTGGGCTTGATATTAGAAGTCTTTTATCATAGACCTCATTATCATGGGGATTTGGTGTGGGGTCATTCCTGGGAGTAATTCTGTGGCTAATTCTTATTGAAATCTGTGTCTATCACATATAAAAATTGTTTTTCCACAATGCATTTTCTGATCTGGTTCCCAGAACGTAAGCACAACTATGCTGGATCAGACCAATGGCCCTTCTAGTCCAGCATCCTGTTCCACACAGTGGACAACTGGACGCCCCTAGAAGGTCTGCAGATGAAGGCCAATGTCTTTTCCTGGTGTTACCATTCAGTGCTGGTATTACTGCTTCTAAACATGGAGGCTGCATTTAGTCATCATGGCTAAGAGCCATTTATGGATCTATCTTCCGTGAACTTGTCTAATCTTTCTCTACTTGGTGCAGTTGAGGACAGGGAAAGCCAGAGGCAAAGAGGTGAAGTCAGTCTGTATTGAATAAGAGCAGGCCCCTAGGAGTTCCTGCCTTTGGCCAGAGTTGCAAAGAAATGCACAGCCTGACCCCACCCCCAGCATTTGTTAGGTCTCCAGTTCAAGGACTGCCATAGGCTTGCCTTCTGACACTCCTGAACACTGCATTTTTAGGTCTTGTAGTTTTCATAGGTTGATAATGAAGCGATGGTGTGTATATTGCCATAGATTGCAATCTGCAGTTTCAGAGAAGACCAGGACAATGGAAGGCATCAACAGGAGGAAACCAAGCGAAGAAAATACAATGTGATTCACCCTTTTTGTCTAGACTATAGGTACTGCAAACATGCAGGTGTCCATTCCCAAATCCCAAATGGTGTGAGAGCCAGTTTGGTGTAGTGATTAAGTGCACAGACTCTAATCTGGGAGAACCGGGTTTGATTCCCCACTCCTCCACTTGCACCTGACTGGATGACCTTGGGCAAGCCATAGCTCTGTACCAGCTGTTCTCTCAAGGACAGCTTGGGAAAGAGTTCTCTCAGCCCCACCTACCTCACAGGGTGTCTGTTGTGGGGAGGGGAAGGGACAGGAGTTTGTAAGCCGCTCTGAGACTCCAAGTGAGTGGAGGGCGGGATATAAATCCAATCTCTTCTTCTTCTTCTTCTTCTTCTCCTCCATGCTATTGACAAGCTTGCTTGCTGTCGGCTGAATTTTATAAATGCATGAAAGTGTTGTGAAATGAAAGACCTGGCCTAATGAGGATAATGGTTGCAGAAAACATCTTAATTCATCTTTACTTTCTGGAAATTCTCCCAGTGGGTTGTGATTAACTATAGCTGTTATTATGTCTCTTTGGGTCTTGCTTGGTCAGTTTCTGACACATGCTTTTGCTAAGAAGCTAGAAGTAAGTAGGGTAGGGGCAAGGGGTGACCCTGATTGTGTTCTCGAGAAGCAATTTCTCTGCAACTCTGAAGACTAAGTGTCAGCCTTGGGTAAGGGGAGGGGAACAAATGCCCTGGCAAATGGGGAGGAGGAGCAGAGGGCTCCATAGAAACATTGTTCTCTTCTCTTGCTTGACTGCACCCACAGCTGGTCAACAGGAAACTCTGAGTTACATTTCTAAGGCACAGCACATCACTCTTAGTCGACATCCTGTCTGTGGGTATAACTAATGATGGATGGCTTCTAGCCATTAACAGCCATCACTTTCAAGTGTTTACCCCTTGATAGCCTCTCTAGTAATTTAGAACTGGGCAATTAATTCTAAAATAAGGATGCACCTGAGAACCTAAACCAGATGAATTCAGCTGCAAGGAACTACAAATAGTGAAAGCTTTTGAAAACAAAAATGAGAGATTCTCCTTTAGGTTCCTCATTGCATATGATCTTACTCTTTTGCGTGATATGAATGTTCATACCCCTGGAACAAAACAGTTGGCAAGAAATAATTGAACTAAGGATCCTAAGTGGATAGCCCTTTTATGGTTTGCACACTATGGTAAACAATTCATAGATTTGGGCAAATACCCCATTTTATCATGTAAACAGTTAAATTTAAAGTCTGGCAAGCTACTGACAGCTATAAGACAACAACGATACTCTTGGTTTAGAGGGCAGGCTCTATCACAAGGAATTAACTGGAAGAGTGTGAGTGGCCTGCATAAAACAAGGCAGAGAGCGCCTTTGCTTCCTCATTAGGACCTACAACAAAAGGCAGAATGGATATTGTCAAAGCTCACTGTATTTTGAAAACTTCCCCACTTATTTAAGGGCTGAAATAAGAATGTGTCTATCTAACCATTCCATTTTGTAGGGATGTTCTTCCCTATTCTAAGATGGAGGGACAAGAAATTGATAAACTTATTCATAAATAAATTTAAGAAATTCGTCTGATCGTGAATGCAAAGGACAATACTGGTGAATGAAGAGTTGCATAAAAGACAACAATTAGACCACACACACAGTTTGTGAACAGATTGCTGCCCTATTTATTTGTTTGTTTGTTTGTTTGGCTTATACCCCACCCTCCCCGTGAGCAGGCTCAGGGCGGCTTACATATTGGTCTCCAATGACCATTAAAATACACAAAATCAGTTTAAAATTATCACAGCAGTAGTTGCAGTCAATTTCAGCTAATGTATCATTATTTTCATAGACAAGTTACCAGTGAAAATACTCATCAGCAGTGTTCCCTCTAAGCTGAAATAGTGTGAGCTAGCTCACAGTTTTTTAGCTTCCGGATCACACCTTTTTGTCTCAGCTCAGGAAGGAGGGCTCCAGAACAAACGAATTTATGCAGCAGCTAAATTGCTCACTCACAACTTTAATGCCAGGAGCTCACAAAGTAGAATTTTTGCTCACAAGACTCCATAGCTTAGAGGGAGCATTGCTCATCGGGGGGGGGGGTTATTGCCATCTGGTGGTTGTAAGAGAGGTGCCAAACAAGAGGTAAAACTTTTTATAAATGATTACTATACATTTTTATCCTATCCTTCCTCCAAGGAATTCAAGACAGTGTCTTTCATTATTCTCATTTAATTTCCACAACAACCCTGTTAGATAGGTTAGGCTCAGAGAGAATGACTGGTCTAAGATCACCCAGTGGGCTTCACAGGCAACTGGGACTTGAACCTGTGTCTCCCAGAACTCAGTCTAACCCTAACCACTGTGCCACAATGGCGTTTTGCATGCAGTTCCAATTTTTTAACACCAGTAAAATATGTATGTTGCCCTTCCAAACTGAAATATTCCTTCTTCCAGCCAGAAATGTGTGATAAATGTTTTAACTAAAAGTCTGTAAGTTAATATTAAACAGAGCAATACATTACAACAATACTGCTCTACTAAATATTATATTTAGGAAGCAAGCCTAAGCTGGTCTATTTATAAGTTAAGTCCTTTTTTATTCCATGAGGCTTACACCCAGGAAAGTGTTGTTAGGATCGCGGCCACTTGAAAAGTAACCCAAAAATGAAGGCTTAATTATGATGTTTTCATTATTTGTTTAAATATAGGGCAAGAATTATATAAACAGTATGGAAGAAAATATTCAATTGTCAGTAAGATCTAACTGGATGAGGCAATGCTGAAAAGTCTCTCAAGAAAATAACAAATTATTGTGCTGCTTTGCAACTGGACCCAATATTTCCACCAAGAACAGAACAGAGATGGTTGTGTGTGCGTTTGTGTGTGTGCGTGCTCATGCTTGTGGGCGTACTTGCATGAGTTCATGTCTGTGGTTGTGAGGCTCTCTACCTTACAGTGCTTTAAAAATGTGCTACTGAGTGAATCACAGCTGCTGTTTATTTTAGCAGGTCAAAATATTTTTCAATACATTCCAGATGGCTTGCGGGATTTTTGAGATAATATTAGAACCACATTATAGATAGTACTTTGGGTAGACAGTTGCTTAAATTTGCTTGCATTTCTCCCAAAGATGTTTTGGCGGAAGATCTGGATATGCTATCTCCACTTCACATAAAACGCCCACCAAGAGGCAGAAGTGCCAGAAGAAGAAGAAGAGAAAAGATTGGATTTATATCCCGCCCTTCACTCACTTGGAGTCTCAGAGCGGCTTACAAACTCCTTTCCCTTCCCCTCCCCACAACAGATACCCTGTGAGGTAGGTGGGGCTGAGAGAGCTCTGAGACAACTGTCCTTGAGAGAACAGCTGGTACAGAGGCTGAGGACAGACTGGCAATCTGAAGCGGAGGCAAAGCGGAGGGAACTGGAGCGGGGGAAAAAACCCACGGAGCTGGCCGTTCACACTGGCCAGAGCAATGCGGATCAGCGGCGATACGGAGCATTCAGACTGCCACGGAGAGTTCAGACTGCCGCATAGCCAGCGCGCGCAGCTCGCGCGTGCTGCTGCACTTTTTTTTGGTTTTCCTTTGATGTTTTTCGCATATGCGCACATGCGCATATGCAAACATGCACATATGCGCATATGCGCATGTGCGCATATGCGCAAAAGTTTTTGCTGGTGCGTTCACACTTCCTCCGGATGCCTCCCGCTTCTTCCAGTTCACACTGTTTGGAAGCGGGAGGCATGCGGAGGAAGGCCCCTGAACACCGGGAAAAACCGGTGTCCGGGTAAAGCGGAAGGAAAGCGGCTGGGAGACGGGTAAGTACGCAACGGAGCCGATGGGCAGATGCGCATGTCTGAACGTGCTCCTTTCCTCCGTTTGCGAAGTGTGCCTGCCCCGCTTCAGATTGCCAGTCTGTCCTCGGCCAGAGCTATGGCTTGCCCAAGGTCATCCAGCAGGTACAAGTGGAGGAGTGGGGAATCAAACCCAGTTCTCCCAGATTAGAGTCTGCGCACTTAAACCACTACACCAAACTGGCTCCTGCTCAATGAAGGGTTGTTTGTCCTTTTTCTGTAATATGGTATAATTAAAAGCAAGAGGTATTGCTTAGCTGAAATGTAGGGGGGGACTACTATTCATGCCCTTATTATTAAAGTTTAGTCTAAGTCTTCATTTCAGTTCATGGTCATTTAATCGACACTCCCAAACCTGGAGTCTGATGGGGCACTAATTGTATATGTGATTCATACATCCAAGATATTTTCATTCATTAATTTTTGTTCAAGCATTAATTCACATAAGTCATTTGTGATTTGCAGAAAAAATCCAGTTTAAATGACTATGTCCTTAACAATGAATCATTTCATACCATACTAGAGAGCCAGATGTTGCACAGTGGGCTGTGAGCTGGGATATTCCCAGTCAGAAATACAGGCTTGGCTTATAAACCGTCTCCACCAACCAGCTCCATTCCACTCCCCCAAATGCAGTTTCAGCACCAAAATGCCAAGTGTGGATGGCCAAAGTGTTGTTGAGATTTCTCAGAGGAATGATTTCTTTAAATTTTGCCCTCTTTAAACTTTGCCCTCTGGACAAGCTGAGGCTTTAAGTACCCAGAAACTCAGGGGCAGGGCAAACAGCAGATGTTCTTAGTTGGCTCTGGTCTTCTGTGTTCTTTCCCCCAAAGGGAATCTAATATTATATCTAATATTGTGTTATCCTCATTTTATTTGCTCTTACAGCTAACTACAGAAAAACTGAAAGAGCCCCAACTCTCCTAGTGTAGAAGCCGCCCTATGAGGTGTCAGAGGCTCAAGGTGGATGAGCCACTAATGGCAGCTTCAAGCAGCTTGGGTTGTACTCTTGGTATTCAGCTGCAAATCCCCGCCTTTCATCTTCATTGGTTCTAAGCAGTTTTTTAAGCTTCTCTTTTTCAGTTTCCTCAGTCTGCTCTTTATCCATTTTACCAGCTGCTTATTATTTCCTTCCCTTTTGGCATTCTTACCCCCTATATTTTCCCTGGAAATTAAAACTGGGTTTGCAATCCTTTGACTGTGCATCACTCAGAGGGCATCTACTGCCTTTTCTTCTAGGTGCCGCCAGATACCCTTAACCCCCCGAGTAATTTGAATGGTGAACTCCTATTGGTTTCAGAAATTAGAAGGTGAAGGAATGCCAGCACAGGAACTGACAGAGAGCTGCCTTTGAGGTCATTGGTGCACTAGAATTATTTAATCAAAAAGTGAAGACCTCCTTGTACCCTTCCGGTGACACTGTGCACATTAAAGCTGGCAAGAAACTGAAGAGTCTTTCATGGAAATTCATTCATGCATGCATTAAGGCAGATGTTGAAAACTGCAGTACAAATCGCCTACATTTGAATCTAGTAGTGGTTCTCTCTTTGGTGGCAGCAGAAGAGTTACATTGTTTGGTTGATGTCAGGAGGAAGAAAAACTCCTGTCCCATTCAGTTTTGGTCATTATTATTGAAAACTGGTGACTGGTTATCTATGGCTGGAGATACATCATAATTTTTAAGAGAGTTGAAAATGTCCTAGAGAGAGACAGGCCCATAGCCACAGTGGGGCATTTAGGGTGGGGCACTCATACCCCTCGCCCCACAGCTCTCGTTGTGGGAGTTGTTCTGGCAGGTAAGGAAAGACCTTTCTCTTCTTCACCTGCCTGCCAACAGGATCTCTCTGGGGCATTTCACACAGCACCCCGTAGCGCTTCAGGACCAGTACAAGAACTGAAGAACACTTGGGAGGAGGTTTCCAGGTAAACCGGTTCAGGAACACTTCCCCAATGGGAGAGGCATGTTTCTGTGTGAAAGGGCCAATATGTTCCATTAGGGAACTAGTACTAATACAGTTCTGTGTGAAATGTCAGACAGAAACCGTTACTGAAGAGTTCTTGAAATGGAACATATTGGCTGTGTGAAATTCCCCTCTCTCTCTCTCGCTCTCTCTCTCTCTCTTCCTTTCTCCCTCCCACTTCCCTACCCCCCAGATTTCCCAAAATTTTCTGGCTAAACCCCTGGTAAGAGCCGTCCCTTCTTACAATATATATGTATTTTCTTTTCTAGTTATTTCTATTATCGTATTCAAACTAAAGAATATAATGGGATTTAATGAGATGGGCTATTGAGTTCTTCTTAGCTGATGAAAGGACTTATTTATTCTGTCTTTCCTCCAAGTAATCTAGGATGGTATATTTGGTCCCCTCTGTCACATATCTTTACAGAGAAAAGATAGTGACTGGCTCAGGGTCCTCCAGTGAGCTTTATATCAGAGGGGAGATCAAAACCCAGATCTTGCTCGTTCTGGTTTGCTACCCACACCCCACATTAAAGGAGCTATGTGGAACACAAATCAGAGCATGCGTGTCATCCTGCCTTCCGAACATCCTGCTGTCATGCAGGGGCATGAAGAACAGTAGGCCAAACAAGGAAGGAGGCTGTATACATATGGCGGCATTTGTATTTATTCTGTTTTATTTAATAGGCTCTTTGAAGGAAGAAATTGGAGTGCTGTTGGGCACTACAGGCCTGCCATAAAAGACTATCTTTACTATTATATTTTAAACTAATTCTGTAATAGCTTTTAGAAGGATATGACACAAAAAGGTTTGTAAAATATCTTTCAGATGGACTGTCCCTGTAATGCACATGAATTACACATGAAATTATAGTGACTTACCAAAAAAATCCTCTATTATACCAGTACAGACTATTATGTGTGTGTGTATCTGGTAATATTTGAGATTAGTGCCATTATTATTAGTAGAGCTGTCCAGCACTTAAAATGGTTCAACTGATGAACTAAAAAGGGATGATTAATAAGGTGATCAAGTACTTGGTTAAACCTGTTGATTTCTGAAATCTCAGTATAGATGTTTTTTTGAAGACATGGAAGGTAGTATAAGAAACTGCAGTTTAACAAAAATAACTTCTGATTAGGTTGAATAGCCACTTTTAATTTTTTTCCAAGTCAAAATGGCTTCAGAAATCCAGTCTCAACCTTGATGAAAATTTGCCCCTGCTGAGCAGCAACTCAAGTCTTCAGCTATTTCCTTTTTGACTCAGTTACATAGGTATCCAGTAATATAAATTTCCTGATGTATGTATCACTGTCCTGATGTTTCCTGCATAAAGATGTATCTCCATTAAAAAAAAACTAACACAAAATGGTCCAGAGCAGTTGGATGGACATATATTTGAGTACTATTTGAGTTTTTTTTTTCTCCCGGTTGGGTACTGAAGATCTTCGCTGAAGTTCAAGGAAACCTTTCCTTCTCTTTCCTTAAAGCTGAAGTTCAAGCAAGACATAGATGAGACCAATCATTTAAGAATATTGACTGAAGGCTTAAGGTGAATGACGTTTCAAGGGGATGTTGGGTGATTTCCAAGGAGCCATAAAAGCTACTGAGAGAATGTTAAAATCAGTGCAGATATTTCACAGAGGCAGTATGTCAGGCCAGAGTAACAGCGTCACTCTCGTTGCGTGTGTCTGAGGGTTGTAGCAGCTGCACTCTGGTTGAGTTGCCTCATGCATGGGAGTGACTTGAATAAACAGTAAGCTTCGCAATAATTTCACCACAGGCATAGTAAATGAGTTACATAGCATGGGTGCTATGAAAATAATAATTAAAAACCCCCGCTATCTGTGTCTGCTATTTGGTTGTCTTCCTAATCTCCTGTCCATACTATTTTTTGTGGCATGCTTATGATGATTTAGGGCCAACAGGTGGTGATCCTATAGCCTATGCAGTTCAGAGGAAGTGCATTATGAGAGATGCTGTTGACTATGAAAAAAATTCTTCTGAAAAGGTTGAATAACCCTGGTAATAATAATCCAGAATTTTTATGTTCTACATATCTGCATGCATGGCTGCAATGGTCATCACGTAAGCAGTTGTAAAGAGACATGGCCCCAGCCCCATAACCAGAAATTTTGGGTTGGCGGGGCATGGGAGAATTTTGTGGAACAGCAGGGGAGGGAGAGGGGCAACTGCCCGCCTTCCCTGAAGTCCAAGCAGCAATGTTGCCACTTGGCATTCAGGCACAGGCAGCCCCCGCTTAAAAACCCACAATTTAAAAGGAAACCTTTTAATGTTTTTTTTCCCCCAAGTGGGTCTCCCCACACCTGAATTTTATGTGGCAAAATCACAACTTGGAGTTCAGCAAAGGTGTGTGGCTGCCTCACTCCCTCTCACTATAAGATTTAAAGGGCCCTCCAGCTGATTGGCGGGCCACATGCTCCCGCCGGTCAGCTGGAATGCTCTTTTAATGTCACAGGAGGGAAGGGAGGGGAGCAGCTGTTCCGGGGCATGCCTCATAATTGAGGGAACAGAGCCCTGAAATGCCCCTCTGTAGGTACAGGCCTGCATGGTCCTCTGCGAAGACTGTGAGGCTCTCTGAGTGGAGATGAGCAGTTCTTTAACCCACCAGCAGATTTCAGAGGCTCCACTCCTGAATGTTCTGTGTTTTGCCCTCAGCCCAAATGACCTTTCACTTCCTTCAAAGCTACAAAGCTGATTTCCAGCCTTTCATGCCTTACTGTTTACCCTGACCAGTTGATGTACATTTGATGACATGTTAGCAGCTTATCAAAGAGGGGTTGTTCACAAAGAGGTAGCAGACCAGTTTTGCAGTAAGCACTATGTTATCTAAGTAATAGCCCACATGAACACCAGTGATGGGTCAGTAGCTTTTGTTGTAGACAAGAGACAGAGTAGCATGTCATAAAATTAGCCTATGCCCTGCACACAAAAGCTTAGGTTTACCGAACTGCTGTAGGATAGACATTCTGCTTTCTCTGTCTCCATGGGCCAGGCTAGAGGTAATGGGGGCATTCATGTCTGCTCATTCATATGTAAAGTATGTAGTGGGGTCTATTTTTTATTTATTTTTTTGCAGAAAACAGGGTACACAGATGAGGGGCACCTTCTCCTTATCTTGCTGTTCTCCATTGTTTGAAGCATTTGTCTCTCAGTTTGGCTCCAATGTAAAAACTTAGTCGATCTGAAATAAAAATCATTCAAGCAATTAAACATGCTGTGGTGAGGGGATGGCAGAAGTTTTATCTTTCTCCAGAGAGAGAGAGAGAGAGAGAGAGAGATCCACCCCAGCCACTACCACCTACATCCACAGGTGGGCAAAGGTATGCATCCACATCAATGCCTCATCATATCTAGCTTGTCTCTAGTTCCCTTCTGCCCTGTGAGCCACTGGACCATTAAAGCAGAATGAAGATGCAGAGCTATACACAACCCATCCTGACAATGGCATTAGGTTCTTGCAGAAGTAAGGAATCCCTCTTCATCCTTGTCTTTCCACTGTAGGGGAGGGACTTTGACGACTTCCTTGGATCCCAGTCTGGTGCAGTGGGGCCACGAAGCTTGGATTGGGTTATTTGTGAGGATTAATACATGAAGGTGCCTTATAGTACAAAGTCATGCCATTGATCTATCAAGGTCTGTATTATGTGCTCTGACTGGTAGCAGCTCTCCAAGGTCTCAAGTAGAAGTCTTTTGTATCAGCTGACCTTTATTTAGCCAGAGACACTGGACACTGAAGCTTAGCCCTTTTCATGCAAAGCTGATGGTCTAAACCACAACCCCTCTGTAACATGTCCCAGGTGCTGGTATCTGCTCCACCCTGTGGCAGAAAGCTTGTCTGGGATAAAATATGTGTAAGGAGAAACGTACATTTCTCTATGATCCTTAGAGGAGAGATGGGATAAAAAAATGTGCTAGATAAAAGTTTCTGAAACTAAGTAGCAAATTGTTCTCACATTCACACTGTAGGGAGGAAACGTGCTCAAAGACTGACTCCCCCCCCCCCCCCCCACATACACACACGTTTTGAACTCAAGAGTATCATCAGAGGGATGGGAAACACAGACAAACAGACTGACAAACCAAGATTCTCACTGCATAACTTATTAGTTTTTAGGCATGTATGTATACCATGGTGCACACAGAACCCACAGGTGAGGTACTTTTATGTATTTCCCAAATAAATTTTCCTACTCATGTTTAAGGTCATATTTCTTTTCTCTGTGAAAAGATAACTGGGTGGGAAAGATCTTGCCACTGCAGTGCACACTATGGTAACATCTAGATTAGATTACTGAAATGTGCTGTACATGGGGCTACCCTTGAAGACTGTCCAGAACATAAGAGAAGCCAATGCCCCATCCAGCCCAACACTCTGTGTCACACAGTAGCCAAAAACCAGGTGCCATCAGGAAGTCCACCAGCCGGACCAGAACTCGAGAAACCCTCCCACTGTTGCCCCCCTCCAAGCACCATGAATACAGAGCATCACTGCTCCAGACAGAGTGTTCCATCTATGCCTTGTGGCTAGTAGCCACTGATGTACTTCTACTCCATATGTTTATCTAGTCCCTTCTTGAAGCTTCCTATGCTTGCAGCTGCCACTACTTTCTGCAGGTACTACAGCTGGTTCAGATTTGCTGTGACCAGAATGCTGACTGGATCATGGGGATCATATCACTCCTGTCTTGTACCACCTACAGTGGGTTCCAATTTCCTTCAAGGTTCAACCCAAAGTGCTAGTTTTGACCCTTTAAAGTCCTACATGGCTTGGGTAGGGCTGCCAAGTCCAACTTGGGAAATATCTGAGGACTTTGGGGGTGGAGCCAGGAGACTTTGGGGGTGGAGCCAGGAGAAAGGAAGTGACATCATTTTGTGATGTCACATCCTGTGATGTTGCTTCCACATGCTGACACATGAACTCATGAAGTTTCCTAATACTGAGCTTCTGCTGCTGCCTTGAGCTTTATAGGCTTGCAAGCAGCATTACCCAGACTGTGACTTTTATGCCACTGTTTTTTGTCGCTGAACAAGAGTCAGTGTTATGTAGCAGTCAGTTTGTTTGGCTGGGATCTGGGAGAGCCTGGCTCAAAACCCTGCAGTGCCATGGAATCATTTTATTTAATACTGAATCAGGCCATTGGTCCATCAAGGTCAGTATTGACTACTCAGACTGGTAGTGGCTCTCCAGGGTCTCAGGCTGAGATCTTTAATGTCACCTATTACCTGATCCTTTTTTAGCTGAAGAGGCTGATACCTCCTGCATGTCAAGCAGATGCTCTATCACTGAGCAACGGCCCTACTAAATCCTTCCTCATCTCAGCAGAATATGAAGCACTAAGTGCTACACAAGTGCTAAATATGATTTTCATATCATAAGAACAGGAGAGAAGCCACAGTGAATCAGGCCAACAGCCCATCCAGTACAACACTCTGTGTCACACAGTGGCCAAAAATACCAGGTGCCCTCAGGAGGTCCAGCAGCGGGGCCAGAACTCCAGAAGCCCTCCCACTGTTGCCCCCCAAGCACCAAGAATGCAGAGCATCCCTGCCCCAGACAAAGGGTTCCATTTAGACCTTGTGGCTAATAATAGCCACTGATAGACCTCTGCTGGATGGGGACAGAGAGAGAAAGAGAGAGAGACAGACAGACAGACAGACAGAAAAAAGAAAGAAAGGGGGAGGGGGAGAGAGAGAGAAGGAAAAGAGCTGGCAGACCCCAGCAGCTTACCCCAAGCAGCTTACTACAGCAGCAGGCCACATGCAAAAGCAGGCCCTTCAGCAGAAAGAGCCTCTCTGGGCGGGGCTCTCTTGTTCTCTCTTAAAGGGGAAATGTCTGTTGAGGCTTTTTACTGCAGGGCAGGCTCTCTGCAGACATTTCCCTTTTAAGAGGCCAGGGCAGCCTCCGACGTTTCCCTGCTGGCAGCCATTGCCTCCCCTGGTGGCCAATTTTGAAAAGGCGGGGGAAAGCTTTAAAAATCGGTGTTTCCCCGGCCCTACCGGGGGACTTGGCAGCCCTAGGCTTGGGGCCAGCATACCTGAAGGATTGCCTTCTCCATATGAGCCTACCCATCCAATTTGATCGTGTTTTTATGGCATTGTTTAAATCTTTTATATAAATGTTATTTGAAATGCCGCTCTTAATGTTTTAAATGTTTTAATGTTTACTGCCTTGGGGACCTTACTTGTTTGGAAAGGCGACATAGAAACATTTTAAAGAATAGTGTAATAATATTAACTTACACACAGAGAGCCGTGTCAGTAACAAGAGGGTTGCACTTTGAATCTATCTCATAAATATCTAGCATAAAAGAGATGCACACAAGCTGAGGGTTACCCATACACATAGAGAGACTTGCCTTTCCTCCCAGTGTTACAGCTGCTGCTGCCTCTGCTGCTGCTTCTGATTCTGTCTCTCTAGCTGCCATTAGCATAGGAGTGACTGAGAGGATGCAGAACCAAGGAGCTGCTCTCCATTAGGCCCTCGAGCCTTATCCAGGATGTTTAGTGCTGCCTTCTGGCCACATCGGGGATGGGCAATTCCCAGTACAAGCTCCAGCACTACCCAAGGCGAAGATACGCAGGTATGGAAGGGGAGGGGGACGCGGGTGCCCATAGCAACAAACCGGCTGGCTATCTCTGCAGCAGGCCTTGCATTGTGGCTGGCCTGCTTTGCTGCCGGCTTTGTGGCTGCAGACAGGGTGCTGCAGCTGCAGTGAATCAGGAGTGGAATTTATTTTTAGAAGGCCCCCTTCATATAAGGCTGAAGGTTTAGGAGAGCAGAGCGATGCAACCAAGGCTGTGTGTGTTGTGTGCTAGCAAGCTGGCTTCATTTTCTGTCTCTTTGCTGGCCGAAGGATTTTTGCTGCAACATCTTCTTCACACACAGATAGAAATGAGAATGCCAAATGCAGTAATGCATATAATATGCATGCTCCAGAGGAATCTTCTGGATGGATCGGTCCACTGCTTGAACCAGGTACCTTTATATACATAGCTTGCAGTGGCAAAAAAAGGTCTGATTTCTTTAACAGCATAGCAATTAGGTGCCTTACTCTTCAGCGACTGCATGGGTCTGTAGTCCAAGAAATGGTGTGTCAGGGCAGTCTTTGTGTAAAACTGCAGGGATCCAGACTTCAGCATCACCAGTTCAATAGATAACCTCACCATAAGTAGCTCCCATTCAGAATTTGTCCCCTTCCGCTCCCCCAAAAGTATAGTTGGGATCATGTTCTCATGGTGTCATATTTAGGAGAATGGGGAGGGGAAAAGATAGAACTGCAGTCCTGATAGAACAAAGATACAACCCCCAACACCATCACCAAATACGGCCCCTCTCCTTTTGGAAAAGACCCCCTCCCAGCAGATGCCAGAAGAGGGGTATCTCCATTCTATGTCTTCAAAGATGGGCTCTGTGTGATTCTGTCAGGTTTTGTACAGGCAGAGATTAGAGTAATGAGGATTTCTTAAGGGATTTTATGAATGGTGTGGGGAGGGACCTTTGGTACAGTGCTCAATTGGCAAAGATGCTGCGGTAGGCTTAAAAGGAATGTGTTTGTTATACTGCTTTGTCATAGACCAGCATGGGCAGATGTAGAACTCAGAACTTGCCAAGTAATGTTTCATTGGCCAACTTGGAAGGAAGCAAAGTCATCGCTTTGGGTTTTCTGGCAACTGAATGGGGGGGGAGGGGATGAAGGGATGAGCTGATGGGCAGTGACGTCATTTTTAACTAATTCTTTACACAGTTGGGGCATGAAGTTAAAGGGAAAAGCTGCAATCTCGGGGTGACTTTAAGCATTGGCTGGAGAATCTAAATGAACGGGAGTTTCCCCAATGGTAATAAATTTTCTTTCCTATGTAGACCAACTTTGCGTGGTTTTTTTTTTTTTTTTTTTAAATCTGAGTAAAGCAAATGCTGTTTAAAATCTCTTCCACCCACCCCCCCTTTCTGGTAGTGTTTGCCGGGGCATTTCAAAATGCCTTGTATCTGGTTTGAAGACTGGTCTCGGTAGTTGTATGTTTGTATTTGTATAATTCTCTGTTTGTTGCCTAGATGAGTTTTGTATGCAGCATCTATGCTTTCTAGTGAGGTATGGAGATGCAGATGCTGCTAGACTCTAAGAGGTTTCTGGTGTGGGCACCGTGCTGTACTTTAAAAACTGCAGACAGAAGGGAAATCATTGGTGTACTGAAAGCTCAAAAGACTGGTGTTAATTTTTGTTTCAGAAAAACAAAACAGGAAATGTCAGGTTACATGAAACAGAAACACTGAATTTTTAGTGGTTTCCCCTAATAATTGGGAAGATTCATTCTAATAACCTGTTTTAATGCTATCTATACTCGTCCCTTTTTCCTTTTCATAGAAATGGAAAGAATAGGAGTCTGACCTTTGGCCATTCAGCAAAGGTGTTTTTTTTTTTCCTGTTTGCTTACAACCTAAACTAAAAAGCAATATGTCAATAGTAATTTTTGTTAAGGTCATTAAGAATTCCATACAGGGTAGAGTGATTGAGCCAAGATGGCGGGCAGGGACTGCTGCTGTTTTCAGTACTTTTTGTTGATTTTTAAAGAAGAGTCACTTATGTTTAAGGCTTTTCAGACTGACACAAACACTGACAATGCCTGCCTGTAAGCTTGCTTCTGATAAAGAATCTTCAAGTCCTACATCCTCCTGTTGCTGAGGGATATACCTGCATCGTATTCTGTGAAAAGCTGACACATAGCTGTATTGTTCGTATTATTATTATTATTATTATTTGGCGACTGCTTACTAAGAACTCCTAATAGATCTGTTATAAAAAATGCCATTCAATTTATGATGGCAGCAGTGAGCCCGAAGTTAAGGATTCCCCCCACCCTTCCCAGCACTACAAAAGGCGCAGAGAGAGGGGGGGAAATCCTGACCACAGTAAGAACTGGTGACAGTGATAACGACTGACAAATACTTCTCCACCGATCCAGAATACAAAATACTGTACTGCGTTGTGAAATGCATGGCATCCCTAGAACATGCTCAGAATGAGATCAGTGAGGCAGAGCTATGCAATGCTGCTGTTGCTGCTGCTGCTGCTGCCAGTGGCTCGTGCCACAGTCAGCTCTTCCTTCTGCAGTGTGGTGCATTGTGCAAGAGGGAATGGATGCCCCCTCGTCATTCCCTTCTGGTATCCTCAGTTGCCCTTGGAAGACAAAACTGTGTTTTTCAACGGCCAGCTCACAGCTTAGCTTTCCCATGCCAAAAGCCCAGTTTTATCCAAGCGTGTGCTTAGTCATTGCTGGTGATTATTACTGAAGCAAAGAGAAGGAAAGGGGGTGGGTGTGAAGGTTGAATAGCAGGGGGCACAATCTGTGCAGGAATGAAGGAAGGGGGAAATGTCAGTGAGTTCTGGAAACACCTGCCTCGATAATATTAGACTGATGGTTTGGCGTATGCTGATGTGTAGGTAGTGGAATATGTGTCAACGGTCTTATAATCTTAGTATCATAGTTAGTGTATAAATTATCAATGTTATATTAATCCATCAACTAATTTATATTTGACTAATCATGCACATTGTTTGGTATATGGGTCTAGCTGTAATAGAAGAATATTATAAACATGTGGCTAATGCTATTCCGCAACTATTTTATAGGCACTCACTGTATATTGAGGGAAATGCCCAGTGGGTCCTGATATTTTGGCTGGCAGTGTGTTCACTTCTATGCTATCTGCAAGAATGTTTGGACCCAGTACCCTACTTAGCTAGGAGAAGAAAAATCTGGGGGTGCACTCAAGGGTCCTCTGAATCCTATACCATGGGTTTTTTTTTTCATATCTCATGTTTACAACCCTGATTCATCTAAGCTCTGAACAGATGGCTCCAGGTGTTACCTGAACATGCTGGGAAAGAGAGCAGGCCAAAATGTGCTGGCCTCACCCCCTTGCCTCTGTGTAATCACTGGGTTATCTATATGATATGAATGTATGGCAGAAATGTCTGGGTGTGTGGTCCTTTCCCATTATCAGTGGCATTTAGAAAGCAGCTTCACATCTGCTACACATAGGCACCGTGATCATGAGTTGGCAGTCACATGTACACAGGCCCATGTAATCAACATCTGGGGGGGAGGTTGTCTGTACAGGGCTCTGCTCTAATTTGAATGAAAAAGGCTTTGCAACTTGTGGGGATGATCGCAAAATCCTATTTGAATCAGATTCCGTACTCAAATCACAGGGTTCCCAATGCATATGGAATAGTTCTAAGCAGAATTGAACTGTCTGGATTCAATCCTCTTTACTTATTGTTGATAACCGTGATGTTCTCGGCACTATTTTAAACATTTGTTATATAAATATTCTAGTCTTGCTTTTACTTGAACTTGTTGATGAAAATTGTGACATGCAGAGGTGTGAGTAAGGTATGACTAATGTTTTTACTTGTGAGCTGCCTCAAGCAGGTAGCATATACATTCACTAAATAAAGTGCATATAGACTTCTGGCTAATATCCTGCCACTCTGCTCAGCTAAGCCTTCCTTCTGCTTAAACAGGCTTCCTCTAGTGGAAGTGGCTTTTCTGTCAGAGTAGAAGGATACAAGCCACTGTAATGGGTGACGGGTGGAGCAATAGAGGGTGTTTAATGGTGTATATGGAATTCAGAAACAGACAAGTGGTCCTGAAAACAAAATAGAGCATCACTGCCATGAAGTTCCCAACAGATATTTAAACTGCTCTCTAGTCAGCACCATTAACGAAGGAAATTAATATGTGACTTCACTGCCACAGGAAGTGGTGGTGGCTACAAGCATAGACAGCTTCAAGAGAGGATTAGATAAACATATTGAGCAGAGGTCCATCACTGGCTATAAGTTGCGAGGTATAGATGGAATACTATGTCTGTGGCAATGATACTCTGTATTCTTGGTGTTTGAAGGAGCCACAATGGGAGGGCTTCTGGAGTTCTGGCCCCGCTGATGGACCTCCTAATGGCACCTGTTTTTGATTACAGTGTGACACAGAGTAGTTGGACTGGATGGGCCATTGGCCTGATCCAATATGGCTTCTCTTATGTTCTTTTACGACCTTATTCCGAGTTAAGGACTTTGTGAATGCACCTTGCAGGATACATCCGTCTTGTCATCATATTTAGAAATCTGGTATTATTTCCTAAGTAATTGTCCATTGATATGTAGAATTTTACATAGGAAGTATGTTCAGTATAAGAGCAATGAAACAGTAACACTGTTGTACAATGAGGATGGTGAAATCTTAAAGGGTGACAAAGGAGATAGAACTATTCAACTTCTATTTTGTCTTTAACTTTTCAAAAAAGTGGGACCATATACAACCTCAGAGAAAATTCATGAATAGTTAGGAGTCAGGACTCTGTGCAGTCTGACTTGAGTCTCATGGCAGATTACAAACAAGGCATTTATATATTTATTTATTTGATTGATTGCTATACCACCCTCCCCACAAGCAGGCTCAGGGCAGTTTACATCACAAGGCTTGTAGTGTAAGGTTGATTATCACTGAACACCTTAAATGACTAAGTCCTTCTGGGCTGGATGAATTGTATGGTAGAATACTGCCTGCATCTTGCTGATGTACTCATAAGAACATAAGAGAAGCCAATGTTGGATCAGGCCAGTGGCCCATCCAGTCCAACACTCCGTCACACAGTGGCCAAAAACACCAGGTGCCATCAGGAGCTCCAGCAGTGGGGCAGGTACACTAGAAGCCCTCCCACTGTTGCCCCCCCCAAGCACCAAGAATACAGTGCATCTCTTGCCCCAGACAGAGTTCCTATCTATACTTTGTGGCTAATAGCCACTGCTTCATATGTTCATCTAATTCCCTCTTGAAGCCATCCATGCTGTGGCAGTGAATTCCATGTATTAATCACTCTTTGGGTGAAGAAGTACTTCCTTTTATCTGTTCAAACCTGACTGCTCAGCAATTTCATGGACTGCCCACGAGTTCTTGTATTGGGAGAAAGGGAGAAAAGTACTTCTTTCTCTACCTGCTCTATCCCATGCATAATCTTATAAACCTCTATCATGTCACCCTTCAGCTGTCGTTTCTCCAACCTAAAGAGCCCCAAGCGCTTTAACCTTTCTTCATAGGGAAAGTGTTCCAACCCTTTTATCATTCTAGTTGCCCTTTTCTGCACTTTTTTCAATGCTATAATATCTTTTTTGAGGTGTGGCGACCAGAACTGCACACAGTACTCCAAGTGAGGTTGCACCATCAATTTATACAGGGGCATTATGATACTGGCAGATTTGTTTTCAGTTCCCTTCCTAATAACCCCCAGCATAGCGTTGGCCTTCTTCATTGCAGTCGCACACTGTCTCAACATTTTCATTGAATTATCTACTACAACTCCAAGATCTCTCTCTTGGTCAGTCTCCACCAGTTCGGACACCATCAATGTGTATTTACAGTTTTTGGCACGTTGACGCCCACTCACCCATCCTCAACAGATCCCTTTGGAGTGCCTCACAATCCTCCCTGGTTCTCTCCCTGGTACTCTCAAAATCTATCATCTTCAAGAAATACCTGAAGACAGGTATTTGGGCAAATGTTATCCCAGTCTCCAAAATCAAAGGGAGAGGTGATCCAGGAAAGAGCAGAATACTAGTCAGTCAGATAATAGAACAGATTTTAAAGCAGTCTGTCTGTAAGCATCTTGAATACAATATGGTGATTAGAAGGAGCCAATATGGATTTGTCCATAATAGATGCTGTCAGACTAATTTTATCTGCTTTTTTTTTTAAAAAAAAGAATCAGTTTAGAAATACTGTGGATATTTGGATGTTTTGGTTAGCCAGCTGCTTAAGTGTGGGCTAGATGACAGGACCATCAAGTGGGTCCACAACTGACTGGAGAACCATGCTCAAAGAATGCTTTTCAAAGGTATTTCTTCAATCTGGAATCACTAGCAAGAGCTTTACTTTCTGATCTTGGGCATGCTTTCTTCGATGCAAAAAAAATGTCTATACAGAAGACAAACTGTGGTGGTGGCCTAAGATGGTAAGATCCAGATTGCAGGTGGGAGGGTCATATTTTCAATGCTAGCCCACAGTATTTTATTTATTTACTTACTTATTTAAAACATTTCTATCCCACCTTTCTACTCAAATAGGGTCCCCAAGGCAGCAAACATTAAACTTTTCCACATTAAAACATCATTAAAAATAAAGTATGCTTAAAATAATTCAATAACCAGGGAGGCGGACCAATAATAGTTATTGGGGGTTTGCTGAATAAAACAAAAATGTCTTCATCCGCTGGTAGAAGACACTGTGTAGTACATCAGAGAGAAATATGTACCGTAACCTCTTCTTTGATACTACATGTGGTGTCATGTATGTATGGTTGCCAGGTTCCCCCTGGCCACTGGTGGGGGGGGGGGGTAGAGTTGCCAGCTCCAGGTTAGGAAACTCTGGGAAATTTGGGTATGGAGCCTGGGGAGGACCTCAGTAGGGTACAGTCATAGAGTCCCCCTTCCAAAAGCATCCATTGTAACCAGTAGAACTGATCTCTATAGTCTGGAGATGAGCCGTAATTCCAGGGGATTCCCAGGTCTCACCTGGAGGCTGGCATCCCTACTTAGGCCACCCATGCACTTTGGCATTTAAATTTTTGGAAGAAGGAGCAACAAGTTCTGCCAATTCCCCCCTCCTACTGCAGAGCCCCACTTTGCTCTAGTGTTGTTTCTGAGAATCTGTTGACCCTCGGGAACAAAATTTCAGGGGTCAGTGGCCTGCAGCAAGCAGGGGAAGCAGTGACGTATAAAGTCCAAGAATGGTTGTAAGTTTTTGTTGTCATTTTGATTGTTACAGGAGAGCATGGAAAATATTACCCTACTTGTCTTTGAAGTGATATAGACTTACTCTGTGTGTGCACAGAGTGTAAATGAAACAAAGATAAAAGAATACAGCCTGAGTGACAGAGGCATAATTTTACCAAGCAGCTGGAATATAAATTGTATGGAAAATCCAAGACATAGAACAAGCAGTTGAGAAGGCTCAGAGAGTTCTTTATGAATTAAAAAGTCAGTCAAAAAGACCATAACACAAGAAAAGGCATTGTGCCTGGCACAATGCCAACAAACAGTTCCTCTGAGCATAAACAGAGTCTCCTTGCTTGCTGGTAGAAGCCAGGCTGAGCTAGAAGAAAGAAATAATGGATGTACTGCCCGGCTTAAACATCTTATAAAGATATGGGAAATATAAATGATAAACACTTCAGATGAAAAGCCAAGTCATAGCAAGATAGCTAAAATGATGGTATAAACATTCTATGACTGCTATAGTATCTCAAGACTAAGGAAAACATGAGCTCTGTTCTAGCAAAGAGCAAGTTTACAGAGATCCACTTCTGTGGGATGAGAAACAAGAAATAAAAAAACGTAAACTTATACTGCACAGGACAAAACTTGAGAGTGAGAAGCAGTAACACATTTAAGGAAATGGAGGCAGTATCTCTGTTGAATATACCCTGTGAGGTAAGACTGAGAGAGCTCTCTTGAGGACTGCTCTTGAGAGAACAGCTCTGAAAGAACTTATGACTGACCCAAGGTCACACCAGCAGCTGCATGTTGCAGAGTGGGGAATCAAACCTGGTTCTCACAGATTAGAGTCCATGCACTCAACCACTACACCAAACTGGCTCTCTCCTAGAGATTCCTGAGATGTGATGTACTAAAAAAAATGTTAGAAGGAAAGCATGTAAAGGATGCAGTCTTCTGCTTTACAAAGAAAGATTTCAAATAAAAGCAAAGTTACCAAAAACTTTAAAATTAAAGCTATGAACATAACAACAAAAAGAACTTTTAACTTCCAAGCAAAGATCTTTTGTCCTTTGGCAGAGTGGAAACTTTAGAGCAGTTTGCCCACAAGGGTTTTAAAAGGGAAGGGAAACTTCCTTTCAAAACAGATAAGGTATTGCAAAGGTGAGTTGGAAGAAGATATCATGCCTCCCAAAGCACTCTAAAACAAAGTTTCATTACAATAGGGCAGAGCTGCCAACTCCAGCCCAGGAAAATTCCTGTAGATTTGGAGATGGAACATAAAATCAACCCTGCAAGACATGCACTTTGACAAAGTGTTCCAGATAGACTGTGTCTTTTACAGATCAGATTAAAAGAAGAAAAAACTCAAAATATTTGCTACACCCCCCCCTTGTTTCTGTGAGGTGGGGGTGATAAAAAAACTTCTCTCTCTGGTTGCAGAGGGAAATTACCCTTAACAAAAGAGGGAGGGAGAATGACAATGCCCCTCTCCACCTTATTTCAGAGCTGCTGGCTCTTTGATAATGCAAATTTCACAAGAGGAGAGACTAGGTCAGTTTGCCCTGATGGGGGAGGAGAGGAGGTTTAGAATTTCACTAACATCTTTAGGTAAGTTTGGAATGGGCTCCACGTCCTTTTTTTTTCAAAGGCAGCTGGAAGGAGAGTCTGCCTGAGATTTGCCAATTAATGCTGTATCAGGAGGCACCGCTCCTAAAGCTGGATGCTCCACTTTGTAGTCAAAATGGAGATTTTGCTGCTTCTTGCAGACATGAGAAACTAACTCACTGCTGGGGCTCAAAAGTTTGAAACTATGCAACTTAAAAAAACTGTGTGTGTCCCTCAGTTACTTCTGAACTGTGGGCTACAAAAAAAATTCAAACTTAAAGATATCCAAGGAAAACCTGTCTCTCTTTTTTTTCTAAACCCTCTAGAAGGGGCAGCTTTTAAAGGCTTTATAACACAAAACAAAGACAACACATTGGACATACAGAGATTTCAGATGGAATAAGATTCCGTGGGGAGGTAAGGGGTTCCCCCGTCCCCAACAGTTCAATGGGAACTATAGCTGCTTAAGGCTATAATTCTGATTAGTCTCCAGTTCTGACCTGGAGATTGGTGTCTCTATGTATTACGGGGAGTTTACAGAAAGAAGGAGGCTTAGGAGCCTCCAATTCCAAAATAAAAGTTACATTTCTTATTTTATGATTTCCCTGCTGTGATCCCTGCCCATTTAGGTTTGAGAAGGGGAAAATAATTTCTCATTTTCTTTTGGGGCTGTTTTAAAGAACTTTTCTGCATTCACAGTCGACCCACACAGGCCAGAATGAAACAGGGAGAAAAAACACCTGTATTTGTTTGTGCTGTGTTCTCCTCCCCAGTTCCATCTAAGGCAGGGCAGACACAGCAAAAACTTCTTCTTAGAGTTGAGAGAGACATGATTCTTGCTTTTCTAAAATTGGGAAGGGCAGTTAACAATCAGAAGTCTGCTTATCTCCTACCAGTAGCCCTGTTAGGAGGCCGAAGTCAAAATTGGGGAAACGCCAAGAGTTCTATCTCTGTGTGGCCAGTGTCGAAGGTTTGGACTTGAGATCTTTCCATTGTAATAGGGAAGGCTGAAGTGGGCCTAAGTTTAAGTTTTTATGAGGTTCCATAAAAGTCTGGTGTGCACATTTACTGAAAGCAGAACTAGAAACTGGAAGTTCCTTGCAAACAGAGGGAGCACTCACATCTGCAAAGACAGTCACAGAAAGCTGTTACCTGCTGAGGGAAATAGCTTGGACAAGAGGTTTAGAACTCTGTGCAGGCTCAGAGGCTATTTTCTTCTCTGGAGTTGGAAGTACAGATACTGAATCAGAAATTGTCTTCCCATTCCCATGGGAGAGAGGGCGAGCTGCAGTTTGCACAGCTTGATCTTTAAAACAGCTGTGATTTCTGTTACTCTGTACCTCCAAAATTTCTAGCCTCTGAGTTATGTGCTACAATAAAATGGTAGTTTGTTCTAACTGATTCTTGACTCCTACAAGTTCCCTGTGAAATCCTGCCTTCTCTTTAATAGAGGCTTCTAATTTCTGTTCCTGGTTTTCCCATTTCAGTTGTTGGATTTCTAAATCTCTGCCGGGATTAGGATCAGTGAGTCCCCTTAGGTCCTTCTGAAGGGGAAAAGTTTCCAAAGCAGTAGCTTTGGGGACATTGCTGCTGTTTCCTGCAAGTTCTGCTGCCAGGGGAGGGTGAGGGGGATTTTTGCCCTCAAGTGGCACGCACGCATTCTGTGTGGTGTTGCATTCCATGTGGCAAACTAGTTGGGGGCTAAGCACATTGAGGGAAGTGCCTGTGTCTACAAGAAGGGTGGCAGGTTTCATGTTCCCTGGAGCCCCGACCCCTGCCTGGACAGTCGGTCTCCCCCAAGTGTCAGGCCTTAACTGGGCTACAACCTCTTCGGGGAGATGCTGGGGCTCCAGGCATCCCTGTGTTCTAGGTGGGGTGTGACTTTTGGCTGGTTGAAGCACGTTCACAGGGACATGACCTTGAGTTCCATAGTCAGCAAGACCCTGGAGCAAAACTGTGTTAGGCTGCTAATCATATTGGCTCATGTCTGCCCCTGTTTCCTTCAACTGCATCCACAAATGCCAGCGAAGAGGGTCACAACCGGGGGGGGGGGGGGGGGCTCGGTTTTCCTGCTCTTCCTTGGGCTGTTGTGGGTGCTGTTGATAGGATGGTACTGTGAGGGTGGGGGCAGCAGGAGGTAATTGTGGGTACAAAGAGTTGCCTTGCGGCTGGCGTTGTACCTGAGCTGGGTGAGGGGTTCTAGCATTTGTGACCTGCTGTGGAGCCGAGGGGACAATTTGAACCTGAGCAGGTTCATGATTATATTGTTGCCCCTTGAAACCTTTGCCTCTGTATCCATTCCCTCTGCCCCTGCCTCTGTCATACTTTTTATTATTAGTTCTATAGAAGCCTTCCTTGTTTTGATAATTGGAATGAGGTCCATTATTTGCATACGTAATAGCCTGAATGATTTCTTCTTCTATTATTTTGCCTTTCTTGATAAGTTTAGGAGCTTTAATGCTTCCTGAACTTCTTAGAATGGTGGCTATTTTCCGAACTTTGGCTTCTAAATCTAGCTAGGTAATTAGGACTGCTTCTGTAATGTTTAAAGCTAGCTGTGTTGCCCATTGAACCCACTGAAGAGCGCTTTTTAAAACCTAATAGAATCATAGTCTGGCAAGTTGTTGCGTGCAAGGATTTGTACTTCCTCTGCAAAGACAGCAAGCAATTGCTTTCTGGCCATATATGTTTTAGGGTCCTCATTCTGGGATTGCTTTTCTAAGATGTATAGGGTCAGTGGTCCACTACCTGGCCATAGAAATTGCAAAATTTCTCTCATCCACTCATAGTGGCTTAAGGACGTAAGTTTCCGGCAAGAGGCAGTGGAGTTAATTGCTGCAAGGTCATTGCCAGTTGCACATGCTCTGGCCAGTAGAGTGAGATCTTCCCCACTAGCACCCTCGTGCATGGCATCTACATTAGTGAGCCATTGTACTGCGTTTTCCTTGGTTAAAGGACTGACCTGAGAAGCAATTGCTTTTACTTCGTCAGGTTTCCACCCCGGGGTTTCTGTCACTGTTTTTCGGTTCCCCTGCCCTCGGGTCTCTATAACTTTTGTGGTGATTGGGTCTACAGGAGTGGGCTCAGTCCATTCTGGGTTATACTAATGGACTTCCGCTATTTCTGCAGGCTGAGTGGCTTTTTCCTCAGGGAGATCTATTACAGCATCGGGGTGTATAGTGGAAATTACTGCTCTCTGCAAGCCTAAAGCTTCTCTTAATTGCTTAATAGTTCTACAGCAGCTATCATGATTAGCTTGCTCCCTTTTAATTTGATTTTGTACAGCCATGTATTGGGCAGCTTGAGTGGCTTGGGACAATTGGGTCAGTGCCTCCTCACACTTTGCTTCTGCTTTCTCCCTTAAAACATCAGATTCAAGAATCTGAGGAACAAACCTTGGGAAAAGGGAAGGTGTAGTGGAGCGATGTAGTGTGGTGTGGTGCAAAGAAACAAATCCTAGCGCCCTACACTGTTCAAAATTCCAACCCTTTAATAGACTGCTGCAAACAGGGATGGCTGGAGGAGTAAGAAAGAGAGAGAAAGGGGAAGAGATGCCACCCACTTATAGCAATGCTCCCTAGAGCCAAACACACAGATTGCAGCCTGTCACACCAGCCTCCTGGCTTCTATCCTGATAAGTCTGGAAAAAGTTTTACCTCCACGTCTGAGCAACTGGAGAACATGCGTGTCAACTAGCGTGTGTTCAGACATTCAGGGTGCTGCCCTTTGCATTCTCCACCACTTTGTTAGCCCAATTGCCTTAATTAGTTATTAATATTGGGGAATTATGAACTTTAAATAAACTGGCAATAGGCAAAAACGGATCATCACCTGTGTATACAGAGGCTGCACTCTTTCCAGACATACCAAAGAGTAGACACAGAGACTGAATTAAATGATAAAACAGTGTTTCTTTACTAAGAAATTATATCTCATTCAAACAATATAGAATCACACACACACTTATATAGATTCTAGGAAATTAGAGAGATTAAGAGACATTTGCATGAGCAGGAGATTGTTGGTTTCCTGTAGAAGGCAATATTTACCTCTCCAGTAGCTGGTGTGATCCTTCTGGAAAAATTAATGATAGGCTGGGAGAAAGATGGGGTGGGGAAGCACATGTGCTGAACCAGCAGCAGCACGTGTAGGCCCTTGGCTGCGCAGACCAAGAGTCTTGAAGGTAAGGGAGGGCAGGAGATCATCGAAGCAAGAGAGCGAGCTGGCTGCTGGGAGCTTTCTTTTCTTGGGGGGTGGTCTCTGGGCACAGGCTTGGCCAGATGCCTGTCCTGAGACCACCCCTTGTTGGTCCACCCACTAGCTCTTGTCCAGTAGGAGAAGGGGGGTTGGGCAATGTTAGATTCTACCTAGCATGGTCAGAAGAATACCTGGGGCTGGAAGCTGACATCATCAGCTAGGAGCATTGTCTTGTAGATGGGATTAACCTCTCTGGGAAACCAAACCGGTTTTTAGCTGGTCAAGTCCATTGTTTCACTGGTCAAGGAATGTTGGGTGGGGGGTTGCAGCCTGCGATGTGTAGAGAACATGTATTGTAATGGAGTCTGCGAGCACATGTCTTTAGCCAAAATGACAAGATGGCCATTTCTTGTGTAAGTGTCTTTGTGTGCTAAGAGAAGCCTCCTGGAGTTGGCAACCTCGGAAACTGCTGTCTCAAGCATCTGCTGGGGTCATTTGTAGCTGGTTTTTTCTCCTTGGTTATTCCTCCTATTTCCTCTCACACAATTAGCAGTCCATTTATCACTTATGAATTTATCATTCATAAGAGTGCAAAAGCACCTTGCTGGCTTACAATTCTACCCCTTCATTTGGCACAATGCATAGAGTGGTCTTCCTTACCACTAAATTGACGGGACTCCATTTATGGATTACTTGCCACCCCTGATTATCCTCAGAATCTGATGCCACCATACAAATGTATTCTTGCCAAGACTGTGCATCTCACATTCCTATCAAAGGCAAATAGCCTGGTTCCAATGAATATGGAACTATGTACTGCTCTTTGTTTTATTATCAGCTGGATGGCTTGCTCATCTTTTCCTCTCCAGTGCATTCCAGTAGGTAGCATTAAAGATAGATTTGAAAGGAAGAAAATAACTAGCAGATCTTTCTATAAGGCAAGACGCTGTGTCGATGTTTGACATACAAAGATACTTTAACAATGGGCTCTTGGCTCTCCGGGGCTTGATTTTTGGGGAAGGGGGCATAGGACAAGCAATCAAAATTTATCTTCTAAATTAGGACTGTAATTATGTTTTGATAAAGATCTGGCAATCCAGTGAGAATAGAATATTAAGGGTTGCTGGGATACCAGTGACTTGCAGTAACAGGGAAGTGTTTGCATGCAGAATACTAATTGGCTGGGGTTGCCCAGCCTCCTTATCTAGACTTTGCCAACAGTGTCTGATAACACAGGCAATCAAGTGTGAGTTTCTCTCCTATTATTCTGGCACAGTGATTAAAGATATGGGCTGGGCTGTCTTTTATGAATGAAAAGGTGACATGCTCAACATGAAAAAACAGAATGTTGTACCATTGGATAACTCAGGGACCAGGTATTAATCATGTCTGTGTTTTTGAAGCAGCAAAAACAAACTTTGGTTTCCTTGATGTCATACTTCTGGTCTGTAGAGCAGAACACAAAAGGTTGTATGCCATCCCCTTTTCTGGAAACTGAAGAAGTTGCGAGGAGCAAGACTGACACTATTAAGAGTTCAATGAATGCATTCTTTTTTGTAATTTCTTTTCCAGCTGCATATGATGGCTTAACGATAGCACCTCTTATCAGAACATAGGCTCTACAGAGTGAAAATCTTTGCCGAATGGAGAGAGCTGGAACAAATTAATTTGCAATCTATGGTTATCTAGTCTGTGAATGAAAATTGAAAAGCCAGCCTGAAAAAGTACCCCCCGGGGGGGGGGGGGGGGGGCGGTATCCGGCAAAGTAGCCAGTTTCTGGTTGCATAATTAAGACTGCAGATGAAGGCATTTTTACTTGGGTGTAGTGTTGACTTGCTTCTTATGTGAACATATGTACAGCATTCCATAGTATATAGTTTTATAGGTGCTAAATATACATACACCCAAATAACCATCCATTGCATGGATTTGTATGCTGTCTTCCATAGAATATTCATAAAATTAAAATTGCTGAGAGAATGACATTTGTGGACTCTTAGAAATTACTGTAGCCATATGAGGGAAGTCAAAGACCATCTGGATTTGGGGAAAGTTTCCAAGAGGAAGAAGGTGGACATGTTGAGAGAAGGTAGTTGAATTTCTCGAGTAATTTTGCAAACTTGCCAGTCAAAAAATTTCACCAAGTGTTTAATTAGGCTTGCCAACCTCCTCTCTAGGATGAGGGATCCCCAGCCCCCAGCTCCTGTTGCCAGTACTATGTAGGAATTGCTGGAAATTCTGTGGTTTTACCATAGAATTTCCAGTGATTTCTAGAGAGATGTGATGTCAGTTCCAGTTTTTTCTGAGAAGTGATCTCATGCCATTGCTGATGGTAAACCCCCCCCCCCATGTTCCTCATCTCTAGTAACCCTGTTTAATATATGTACTATAATCAAACAAGTTACGTACTTTTGTGTTTGTTGCCCCTGTATTTTTGGACTAGAGTTGAACCCTCATCATGTGCTACACTTTTGGATGTACTCAAGTTAATTAATTGATGTCCAGGGATGTCTTTGTTAAAAATGAGTGAGAGGTCTCTCAGCAGGGCTTAATGAACAACATCTCTTTACAAAACTCAACCATAATTGTCTTCTTTGCTGGCTGACTTGGCAGAAATGCCAACAACTTGGCAGAAATGCCAACAACAACTGTAAGCAGGTTGTCATTTTATGTTGGCAGTGGGTTTATGTGTTTTCTTTGAATTGTTTTCAATTTTAATATATATATTTTTAATCTTGTTTTATTTTTTATTGGGGATCCTAAGCTGAGTAGGAAGGTGGTTAAGAATGTTTTGAATAAATAAATAATATTGTGATGGAATTCTAGAGCAACTATTGTAATCCTTAGATTTTAAGGCATCTTTAAAAAATACTCAAATTGTAATCCTAAACATAGTTATACCCTTCTAAGCTCATTGAACTACATGGACTTAAAAGAACATAACTCTGCTTAGGACAGCATTGTCAAAATATTGGCTGATCAGTGTATGTTGTGGTCTATGTTTGCAGCTGACTCATCAGCCATGATTCACTAAACAGAGGCAACACTAGTTCCTCTGGAGAAAATGGCTGCTTTGGAAGGTTGGGTCTATGGCATTATACTTGTCTGAGCTCCCTCCTCTCCTCAAACCCCAAACTACCCAAGTTCCACCCCTCAGATCTTTAGGAATTTTCCAACCTGGAGTTGGCAACCCTATCTCCTTCCCACCCAACAGTCAGCCCACCTTTATCTGCCCCTCTATTTTCAGCTTTCCATCTCCTTTCCCGGTCCTCACAGTCTCTACCTAGGAAAACTCCATAGTGGGGACCAAAGCAGCTTACATTATTCCTCTCCTCTTAAATCTGTGCAACAGCCCTGTGAAGTAGGTTTGGCTTAAAGTATGTGAATGGTCCAAATTCACCCCATCAGCTTCCACAGGAAGATAGGGATTTAAACCAGGGTCTCTGAAGCTCTAACCACTATACCACACTGTAGGGTCCCCAGCCTCCAGGTGGGGCCTGGGGATCTCCCGCTTTTACAACTGATCTCCAGCTGACAGAGATCAGCTCCCCTGGAGAAAATGGCTGCTTTAGAGGGTGGACTCTATGGCATTGTACCATGCTGAGGCCCCTCCCCTCCCCAAACCCCACCTTCTCCTGGCTCCACCCCCAAAGTCCCCAGGTATTTTCCAACCCGGACTTGGCAACCCTACCACACTGGCTTCATAGGGAGGCTGCTGTTGAACAGTGGTAAGCAGCCAGGCCTAGTTGAGTCATGCAAGATGGGTGGTATCAAGTCACTCAGAGGTTGCTGCCAGGCCTAGGGTTGTCAGCCTCTAGGTGTGACCTGAAGATGCCTGTTGGAGGGTGGGCTCTATGGCATTATATCCAGCTGAGGCCTCTCCCCTCCCCATACCAGTTTGGTGTAGTGGTTAAGTGCCAGGACTCTAATCTGGGAGAACAGGGTTTGATTCCCCACTCCTCCACTTGCATCTGCTGGATGACCTTGGGCAAGCCATAGCTCTGTACCAGCTCTATTCTCTCAAGGACAGTTGTCTCAGAGCTCTCTCAGCCCCACCTAACTCACAGGGTGTCTGTTGTGGGGAGGAGAAGGGAAAGGAGTTTGTAAGCTGCTCTGAGACTACAAGTGAAGGGTGGGTATAAATCCAATATCTTCTTCTTCAAACCCTCCCCTCCTCAGACTCCACCACAAAATCTCTAGGAATTTTGCAACCTGGAGCTGGCAACACTAGACTCAGGCCTGGTCTCAAGGAGGCCTCCCTCAAAGGCCAAAACAAGCCTGCAAAGAGGCCTGCCCCCCCCCTGCATTTTACTAACAGAACCAAGCTTGAGATACTGTGGTTGCCTAGCAACAGCCACTGAGGAAATCTGTTGCTTAAAGCTACAGGTGCTTCTTTTATCATTTTGTAATTTTTACACACATACCCCCCCTTTTTTGTTTTTTGTGGGGGTTTCACATTTTTCTGCAAACCTGGGACCCTTTTCAGGTTTATAGAAAGATCCATCTTACCCAGTCATGGCTTGTCATTGGATTTAAGTATCCAAAGATCCAACTTCTCTATTAGTATATAGATGGTCTTGTACAAAAAGCTGTTCTCCTTGGAGTTGGGGATAAATTATTACCTCTCTGAATTTTGGACTAAAATTTTGCATTCCAGATTTAATTGTTTTTGTTTTGTAAACTGCCTTTAGTGACCTTACCATGGTACAAAGACTTAAACTTAACTATTTAGGCTTGCCAGCTCTGAGCTAGGAAACTCCTGGAGATTTGAAGATAGAGCCAGGGGAGCACAGAGGGTTTTTTTGGGGGGGGGGGAATCTCATAGAGTCCACTCTCTGAAGTTGTGCTTTCTTTGGGGGACCTGATCTCTGTAGTCTGTAGATCAACTGTAATTCCAAGAAAACTCCAGTCCCTGCCTGGAGGTTGGCAACCCTGATGATTTCCCTCTTATTTGGAAGGGGCAAAATACTTTGTTACTAAATACTAATTCCCATTTAGCCACAGAACAAGTGACAATAGACACTTTCCTGTGTAGAATGTGGCCTTGTTATCCACTGTAGTCCAATAAGGCTGAAAGAGTTCTGACACAGCGGTGACCTTGCTGAAATTCTTTCACAGCCTCCACTTCTGGGAAAGCCTGTTTTGTTCCCTTGTTCCTTGTTTGTGCCAACATTTGTATTTGATCTCTACTGGTTGTCACTAGTAAGCCAGGACCTGAAAGAAGTTGCTTTCCGTCCCTCTGAGTGATCAAAGTTTCTCCACAGAGTTATGTGAGGTTTTTTTGCTCTGATACATAACAAAGCGGAAACCTGCCACTTAACATGACAGCTTCAAAGTTCTCAAGGAAGGAA
This sequence comes from Lepidodactylus listeri, assembly GCA_029233225.1. Taxonomy (NCBI): domain Eukaryota; kingdom Metazoa; phylum Chordata; class Lepidosauria; order Squamata; family Gekkonidae; genus Lepidodactylus; species Lepidodactylus listeri. The sequence continues at coordinate 78,601,379 of JARCFY010000001.1, forward strand.
GAATGATGGGAAGGGATTGTGCCATTCATTTGAGGAACATAAGGAGGCAGGAAATGTATGTGTTCTGGTAATCATTTGAGCTGGCCTTTGGGAGAAAGAACGTTTCAGTTTTACATGCACACAGACCAGAAAACTTTGGTGAACACCATGCCTTCTCAGGCTTGGGAATTCTGCTGAAGAGAGTGCTCCTGTCACTTCCCGTTTTGCTTACTAAGCTGCTTCCCCAGACAGATTTGCTTTTGCTTGTATTGGGAACAGGCGGAGGGAGCAGATATAGCATCACATGCGTTCTTGATTCCTTCAGACACATATTAATAGAGAAGCATGTTGAAATTGTGTTACAGCACATAGATGGATGAATTGCTAAGGGAGCTGTCCTTCACAGAATCCAAGATATTTTCAAGGTGGGAGATCACCTGGCATATGAACGAACCGAAGCAGATATGTATTGCGCACAATAAACAATACTCATGCAGTCAGAAGCATTTTTATTCCTTATTCTCACTGGAAGGTTAGGAAGGCAAATCCATTAGTGAACCGGTCTGCCCCTTCTGACTTGAACTCCCCTCCTTTTTACACTCAGCAGAGAGTGATCCAGTACTCTAGTCTCCCAGCCTGAACCTCTTCCACTCTGAACCAAAACCGGTAGGTCAGTGGGGAAAAGTAAATTGCCTGGTAGTGGAGCTTTCTAGGAACAAGGTCTGAGTGCTCCTGAGACAAGTGTTGTTTATTTGCATGCAATGTCTTTCAAAGGTTTTAGTTGCATGGCATGTTAATCTTGAAAACAAACAAGAAACGTTCTCATGTGACTAAGAGATGTTCGGCATGTCAGAATAGGAATGTCACCATCAAAGTAAAAAGTTCTAACCCTCACAGCTGATTTGTGACAACAGTTTTTCAACCAACTCCGGCCACTGCCTGATTCCTAATATTGTGTGAGTAAAATACTGTTAGATGTTAGCCGACATGGCTACCCCAGCAAGGGGCTTTCAAGGCAAGTGAGAAGCAGAGGTGGTTTGCTATTGCCTTCCTTGGTGGTCTTGTTTCCAAGGACAGACCCTGATTAGCTTCCAAGATCTTCCAAAATCAGGCTTAGCCATGCTGCCTTTCCTCCCATCCTTAGTATTACATGTGGGAAATAAACATCTGACAACATCCTGAAACTGCATAGGCAATTAGAAGGTGCAGTGTGTGCTTTGATTTTCAGGGCAAAGCATTAGATATGGGACAAGTGGGGACCCTCAAGGAACTTGCAGGGATGGGGTATCCCTTTCCCCTGCCTTTGCTTCCTCCCCTCTCCCCTGCCTCTTTCCTGCTATTCTCCCCTTCTTTGTCACTCATCCCCTATCTTTCCTTCTCCCCTAGCCCTTCTCTGTCACTCATGCCCTCTCTCCTTCTCTCTTCCCCCACCCCATCTGTCACTCATCTCCTCTCTCTTCCCCCCCACCCTTTCTCTGTCAACCCCCACCACCACCTGTTCCCCGGGCTGCTCCCATGGCTTGGGCTGATTTTTCTAAAAAAAAACCCCACCTCCAGCATTGCCATCTCAGTGCCAGGAGGCAGAGCCCAGGGCCCCAGAATCACTAAGACTGCTCTGTTCTATGCCAGAGAAGTTTTTCTGTCTTGGAACCCTGAGCTAAACCTTTGCTGTAGTTTTGGTGGTTGTGTGCATCAAGAAACCTGACCCTATCTCTTCCTGCTCAGATCATCCCTAATATCCTTTCCTGGTGCCGAGTGAGTCCTCTCCTGTGGGCAGTGGTGTAATGCACATTTCCTGGTCCCATGCTCATGAGTTTATGAATTACTGAATGAATGCAGTGGTGTACCTAGCCTATTTGGCGCCTGGGGTGGATAATTTTTTTAACACCCCCCTCCTCTATTTTTTTTTTTTTGGCCATCAAGTCACAGCTGACTGAATTGAGACCTAGGTTTCCTGTCTAATTACCAACATTTGCTATTGTCATTCAGCATCTGAAATCACTCCGCTCTCCAAGATATAAGGACAGATAGACTCACATTCTAGCTGTATCTGAAGAAGTGAGCCATCACTCATGAAAGATCATGCCCTGCCACAAATTTTGTTAGTCATTAAGTTGCTATTAGACTCTTGCTCTTTTTCCACTAATAAAGATTGCAAGCTGTGTTTTTAGAGTTCTTCCTTCCTTTTCTCTTTAACCTGTTAGAAATGGAGAGGGGGATCTCTCCAAGTCAAATAATGAGTTGATTTCAGACTGGGCAAAATCCACTCAGTGCTAGTGATGATAATGAAACAGTTAAAAAAGCAAAGGGGGGTTAATGTGAAGAAGACAGCCAGTGAGGTGTGTCTTAAAAAAACCCTTTCAGAATAAGCCAAAATAATTTCCTTTTAATTCCCCCTATCCCGATGCATCTCTTTCCTGCGCCTCCTTCCTTTCTTTTAATGTTTGTGTGTATGATCAGGTCTCAAAGAAAGCAGAGCAGAGCGATCCCAGTGTAAATCCCATATCCCTCCCCCATCTCTCTGATGAAGTGTGCACGCACACCTTGAATAAAACTTTGTTGGTCTTAAACTCGAACTTTGTTCTCACTGTAGCAACTATCAGCACAATCTGTTAAGGAAGTTTGCTTGATTCTTGGAGAAAAAGGAAGCATAGTCATAGGAGCTTTTTGCTATGCTCCGACTTCCCTGTGCTCCAAATGGCTGCAGCCAGAACTGCATCTTAAAAATAAAAGGGAAGACATTCAGCTGGAGGCAGCAGGATGATGCTGGCATCAAAGCCCCCTTTCAAAGGCATCCCTTAAGCTGCACCTGGGGCAGACTGCATCCCCCCCTTGGTACGCCACTGAGTGAATGAGCCGTTTAAATGTATGACCCATTAATTAAGGAGAGGGTTGTGTCTGCTGTATACATGCATGATGTTTCTGATTATAGTAGTTTTTCAGGTTCTACATGATCAAATTATAAGTACAGTTATGTCAACCATAAATGTGTGAGTTCAGTCTGATGTGAATCAGTGGTGCTCTTGATACTATGGAAAGGCTTATTTTAAACCTAGTGATATTTGTGGAGTTTCCTATTTTGGTGGCTTTAATGGTGCACATTGAGTATTGATCATCTGTGTATTTGGTCAGATGGGGGGGCAGGGAACAGACCCTCTTTGGGACAGGGGGAAAGGCAGCTCCCAGTGTTCCAGTGATGAAACTACTGGGTCATTGGAATTCTAATTTGGTTGGAAGGGTGTGGAGTCGTGTCAAAAGCAGGCCTGCTCGTCTGACCTGTTCCTTGGCAGGATAATTGAAATCTGGTTGATGATAATTTTTGAGTCTCAAAGACAGCCATTCCAAGAACAATTTAACATTAATAAAACACCCTTCCAATAAATGTGTCCAGGTGCTGCCTACTGTACTGTAAGTACAACTGATACAAATAGCTGTTTCCAGTTCCAACATACTTCCTTTTGTGAGCTCTGTGTTGGAGCAACTTTGAGGCTGTGTGTTGAGCTAAGGGATAAACAAACTCCAGAAGTTCTTCAGAGGCAAATGGTTTTCTGCCATAAGCATGTACTTACTTATAGAAGTAGCAGTAGTTCAGTACAAACAACAACAACAATGGATGTATGTCTGATTTATGTAGTGCTTTCCCTAAATGTTCGAAGTGGGCCGCATAGAATTCTGAAGGTATTGATACGAGGCAGGCCAGTATTATATTCCTACAAGTGGGAGGCCAGTGAGGAATTGTAGCCGGGGAAATAAACAATTGGGAAATTCTTTGTACCATGATCAAGTGGACCAATTTTTCACCTTACTCTGTTTTTCTCTTCAGTTAACTCTCAGCTTCTCTCGGTGTTCTTAGGGCAATGAGCATGCTCCTTCCTCATCAGGCTTTTTGGGCAGGATAGATTTTAAAGTTTACAAAGGAATATTCTTTTGTGTACTGAAAGAATTCCTTTAGTCCAGTGATCCCCAGTGTGGTGCTCATGGATGCCACAATGCCTTCCAATACAGTTTTTGGCACCTATTTGCTTCTTTCTCATATCACCTCCTCATGAAAGCAGAGAGCCACTCCTGGGTTTTCTTTGCTAAAGGAGAGGGTTCTTCAGAAGAACTCAGGGGCAACATCTTTGTCACTGGCTGCATGATAGGATGACGCTAGTATGGAACGTCCTAAAATTTTGTATAACCTCTCAATATTTTGTGCTTGGTAGAGTTGCCAGGTCTTACCTCACTTTTAGCAGGGGGCTCCCAGGTACGTCCTGGAGTCTTCTTTGCAGAGGTGTGTGATGATGTCACTTGGAAGTGACGTCACCACATCGGACACATAAACACTCTAGCATTTTGGCCAAAAATGATAGAGCATCGATGTGAATTGAAGCTCCTGAAATTGGGGGAAATCCCACCCCAACTGGGGGTCTGGCAACCCTAGTGATTGGGCTTAGCCCCCATGCAGCCATTTGGTGATTCATCCACCTTCCCATGGCAACCTTTTGTTCTGGCATCCAAAGTCTATTTTCAAAAATCCAAAAGCACCCAGCAGATTCAACAAGGTTGGTGACCCCTTCGTATGTATAATCCCTGGCCCTCTCTGCCATGTGGGCCCCTTTTTGTTTCTTTGTGGTGGGCAGACCAGCTATTAACTTTGCTATTTGGAGGGAACAAAGTGGGAACTGGCAAGGAATTATGGGTGTGTATGAATGATCTGAAACTGTTCCTCTATATATAAGTCTCTCTCCCTCCATTGTTTTATAAGCTTTCAAGAGCTAGAACTGACCAGTATCCCTATTACCTTCTTTATTTTTCTTTAACTGGCTCTCAGCTGCTGTCAGCATTCCATGCCTCCCAGGTTGTTCTTAGTTCTTATCGGAGTACACAGGGGAAGAGAATCTCTTAACTATAGTTAAGATATTGGGAGTGCCATAAAAGTTCAAACATTCCCCCCCTCCTTTTGCTTTTCATCATTAACCAGAATGTGATGTAATGTTATGCTTATACCAAGATTAATATTAACCAACCAGGATTTGAAGCTTATTTGCATATTCAAGTTAACTCCAACCATGGGCAGCATTGACCTCCATGCAAGCTTAGAGCAGATAGAGTGCGGCAGATCTCCTAGCTACGGTTTGGTAAATAGATGCACCCTGTGGAAAACACCCTGCAAGCATTACCCTCTTCTTCACCTTTCTTCCCCTCTCATATGCCATTCTCCATCCCTTTCTGTTTTAGCAATAACTGTAGTGAACAAAATGTCTGCATTGATGCTTTCACTGATCCTAGCAAATGCTAGGATCAGTACAGACAATTAATGTTCTATTTGCTGAAGGCCACTGATGCAACAGCTCTTCGTATTTAGCTTTCAAAAAGCAAGGGAGAAATTAATGCAGGAGAAAAGGAGGTGGCACATCTGAGTCTGTGCCCCCCCCCATCTTTGTAGCCCTTTCCTTCACAACAACCACATGTAAGATAAATCACTATGACCCCCATTTTATAGAAGTAAGAATGTGACTGAGAGAGAGGTGACTAGCAGAAGGCCACAAATCCGTTATGGTTGAGATACTGAAATCCAATATTGTCTTTTCTAGCCATTTGGTCCCAGTGTACAGACATCTTCTGGCCTTTTCCAGAGGTTCACTGCTGTTGGGAAGTAGGCATTTTTCTTGTTTCTCCACAGCTAATGGTGCATTTGTGCACTTCCTGGGTCTGATCTTTCACACACCTGCTTTACTCTACAGTTTTGGGAAAGCCTGGAGGGCTACCATGTGAGAGGGAAAGGTTGGGTCTTCCTTATCCTGCCTACATGGCAGCCATTCTCCCTGCTCCTGTTCCCACAACTGCCATTTCCCTAGTCGCCATCAGCAGGAGGGTTTTTTTATTTTTTTTAATCAGCTGTTAAATATTGTTAACAGAACACCCTATTTATCAAGTTCTATGAATTCCCATCTTTCATGGAAAAGGAAATTAAATTTTAATCCTTTTTGTTTTAGAGATATAAGAGGAAAGGCATATCTCTGCAACAACAAGGCTAGAGATTTACATCTTTAAAATACAAGCTGATGATTCAGAGAACCTGATACACAGATTGGTACAGCTACTAATTAGAAGAGAAGAAGAAGAGGAAGAGATTGGATTCATACCCCGCCCTTCACTTCCCAAAGGAGTCTCAGAGCGGCTTAAAAACTCCTTTCCCTTCCCCTCCCCACAACAGACACCCTGTGAGGTAGGTGGGGCTGAGAGAACTCTGACAGAAGCTGCTCTTTTTCAAGGACAGCTGTACCAGAACTATGGCTTGCCCAAGGTCATCCAGGAGTGGGGAATCAAACCCAGTTCTTCCAGATTAGAGTCCATGCACTTAACTGGTAACCAAACTGGTAACCCCAGAGGCATAATCAAAAGGATTGCTGTGTATGACTGTGGGAATGTAGCAAGTGACCATTTTACCACCATCATGGACTTTAACCTCCTAAATGTGAAAAAAAAACCCACTACTGCTCAGAAGGGGAAGGGGTTAAATCATTCTGGTCTATATGTAAAATTTATGACTGTCTTGGCACTTGTGTCAATAAAACATTTTTACACTAATATCATTGATGTACCTGGATATATTCCTGACATACCTTGTATCTGAGATGAAATTAATTTCTGTTTTAATTACAATATTTTACAGTAATAGGTGTTACAAAGAATGTTAGTATTCGGGTCACCAGCTCCAGGTTGGGAAGTACATGGAGATTTTGAGGGTGGAGCCTGAGGAGGCTGGGGTGTGAGGAAGAGAGAGACTTCAATGGAGAATAATGCCATAGAGTCCACCTTCCAAAGTGGCCATTTTCTCCAGGTGAACTGATCTGAGTCACCTGGAGATCAGTTGTAATAGTGGAAGATCTCCAGTCACCATCTGGAGATTGGCAATCCTAGTCAAGGGTGTAGACTTTTCCAATCCCCGGGGGGGGGCTCTCTCGTGCCCGCGCGCAAAGCGCGCACGCGCGCTTGGGACCATGTCCCCGCCGCTTTCCCCCCCGCCCCAGGGAGCCGCCGCCACCGCTTCCCTCCCCCGGGCCATGCCCGCCCGCCCGCCCGCCGCGCTCCCCGCCCCCCTCCCTCCCTCCCTCTCCCCGCTCACCTCGGGCGGCGTAGGATCGCTGCTGCTGCTGCTGCTGCCTGCAGCCGGGGGCCGGCGTGTCGCCCTTGCGGGCTCCCGGCTCCCGCTCCTCCTCGCATTTCCCGGGGGGCTCAGCCACCCCTGGCAAAATGAACGCCCGCCGGTGGCCAGTCAGCTGGCCGTCGCAGCCTCTCTCCCCCCCCCCGCCCCACCCCAGGGAGGCAGGAGGGCAGGCTGGGGGTGGGGGGGAAGGAGAGGCGGCGACGGCCGGGTGACTGGCCACCGGCGGGCGTTCATTTTGCCGGGGGTGGCTGAGCCCTCGAGCCCCCTGTAGTTGACGCCCATGATCCTAGTTATAATTGACTTACCTTGCAACTAGGCACAGAAGAGCTGGTCTTGCCCCAGGTTCTGCTAAGGACTTGTACAGAATTATATGCTTTAAGAAGCTCCTTCTCGTGCAATGGGCAGTGCCTGTGTTTTCTCTTGCCCTTCAGTCACAGTCAAACCTGTTTTTTTGAAAAAAGACAAAAGGCAACCGGTACTACTAAACCGAAGTAGGCAACACTGTTTTCATTTCTCTCATTTGGCATGTTAAAACTGTTTTTATCCTAGCTAAAAAGCGTAAGAGACTATAAAAACAAAATGAAAACAGCAAAGAAAGAGCAGCATAAACCATAAAGATGCAGCATAAATACCACAGAATCAAAATGCTCCTACATAAAATCTATAGTTATAAGCCCACTGTTTCCAGTCAAAGCAATAAAACCATAAATGTCAAACAGGATAAAGATCTAAATAAGGGCATATGTTAATATAAATCAAATAGGTTAAAACTAACAAAACAGCAACCACCTTCAAAATCAGGCCACAAATTTTCAGGAGCATTTAAAAAACAACAACAACAACCCCAAAACCTGGCATGCTGTTGTGTGGGGGACTGTCATGGCCAACTGTTGAGATAGCCTTTTTAAATGCCAGATACCATTTCCTTGCACTAATGCACACTTCCCTCCCCCTTTCGGTGCTTAAAAAAGAAAGGTTTTGCTCCCACACTATGGCTGTTCATCACCGCCCTGTTATGCATGTACAGTTATAAAACCTGTGTTCTGGATTGTGGCTAGCATCAACATAGCAGTAGGGAGGAAGTTTCCCCCCTATTGCAAAGATCTGATCCTCTATGGATGTCGTAATTATCAATGGCTTTGTACTTCTTCCTGGAATTCCCCAGGAAATGTCTTACTTATGAATCAAAGTGCTCAAACAGACATTCTCTTGCTAATGGGACAGGCTGATTTTTCGTAAAAGCTCAAATGTAGCACAGGAGGAAAAGGTCTTTATAGCCACAGATGCACGTTTCATCTGCTTGCAGTAGCAGCCTGGGCAGGATATTGTCTGGTTGTGAATCAGTGCTTTGAATTGTCAACAGTTCTTTCATATATCTATTTTATAAGTAGGATTGTTTGATGGGTAGCTTGTGATTCCTGAAATCTGGTACAAAACCAGGCAGTGCTGTTCTGTGGTTTTAATCAATTAACATTTTGTTGTTGTTGTTTGCTTTTATAACATCTGTGCTCTGGCAGTGGTTTAACAGTGCATACAGCTCTCGCAGTGCAATCCTAAGCACAGTGACACCCTCCTAAATCCACTGAAGTCATTGGGCTTAGCTGGGTGTAACTCTTTTTAGGATTGCACTCTCAAGGTCTTAATCATGGCTGGAGACTTGAGGGAATGCAGTATACTTGCATGCCCTTCTCTTCTCCTGTACTGGTTTGTAAGTGCTAAGCATGGTTAGCCACACCTTGTAAACCTATTTCAAATTCTAAACTGTGGTTGTGAGGACAAACCTGATTAGCATTCATCATGGCCAGCACAAGGCAAACATGAAGTTACACCATCGTTACAGTCAGCCATTGAAAGGATGGAGATTTGTGTGGGATACTGCAGGGGCAAGGGAGAGAGAAGCAGACAGAGCAGATTCCCCGTTAAGAGACTGAGGCTGATATTTCTGCATAGTACTGAGAGTAGACTTCACTGTTTTAGGGATTCATCAGAGCCTTAGGGAGTCTCCACTTTGCAGTTTTTCTAACCTTTACTGTGTATTCGTCTGCTCATTTTTTTAAAGTACCTTGTTTATGTCATTATATTTTTATTTACAGACATATGTAATTTTTTGAACAAAACAGTCATATTATTTGTTTAGTAATTAAAGGTTAAGAAACTGAAAGGGAAGGGGAAGAAAAACATGAGAGTCTACAAAAGCAGACAGAGCCGTGGGGGGAAACCCCTTAGATCTATCAAAATAAATAGAGCAGAAATCTTTCTTGCTGGCCTTTGTGTTGTTATTATTAGAACAAACACGCTTGAGTGAACTAAGCCTTACTACCTTCAAGCATCCATACATAGCTCAGCTACAGTGTTTGTTTTTAAAAAGGGGGAAATGCAGGGAACAGAGACTACGAATGATGGATATGAACGCTCAACAGTGATTAACCCTGATTTGAAAAGCAACAAAAAAAAAAACCCCACACACACTTTTCTATATCTTTGGCTATAATGCATGCCTCAGAATGGCACATAATTGTTAACTACTTTGCAACTGGAGAACAAGGACTAGAGCATAATCCATAGGAGCAGTTGTAAATCACTCCCTATGGTGCCTGTCTTCACATGGCTGTTCATGTGTGCTGGCTTTTCTTGTGTAAATTGTGTACCTTTTTTCCACACCACTCGTGTGGGACCTATGTCAGGGATCACAACATTCCACACAGATGGCAATTTTGGCACCCTCATTCGAGTGTCACTTTCACGTGGAAGGACTGTACCATGTGAGCACCTGCCCATTGGAAGCGGCACTCAAAAAAAGCCAACCAATGCCAACTCACGCACCAATGCCAACTCACCACTTAAGGGAAATTTGCTGAGAGTGGTTGGCATTTTGTGATTTTATTACATGCACTGTATGATAAATATGTGTCTGAGTAGCTGAAGTTTGTTTTATCATTTTAATTTTCATACTGCAGCATGGGTATTGTCTAGCAGTGACTGGTCTATCTATTCTGATGTCACACCATAGAGTCCTACAGTCTCTAGATGCATCTCTGTTCTCAGGGGCAGTGTAAAATAATCGTTAGAGTGGCAGACTAGAAACAGGGAGACTCAGCTACAAATCCCACTCTACCATAAAAGCTTACTGGGTGGCCTTGGTCTAGTCCGCCTCCCTCTGCTGAGCCTACCTCATAGGTGTGTTGTGAAAATAGTGGAGGATCCTTGGAGGAAGAGCAGGACAAAACTGCAATAGACAGATATTCTGATGTCACCTGAGTGTCTAATTAACTTGGAATTTGAATGTTATTCTCTACCCCTTAAGTGCACTGATGTCAATGGTCAGAAGGGATTTAGGCTGAGGTCACACACACTAAATAATCCATTTTCAGTGCATGTTCCAACTGGATTTTGCCAGTTCACACAGTAAAATCCAGTTGGAAAGTGCACTGAAAGTGGATTATTTAGTGTGTGTGACCACAGCCTGAGATAACATAGCACAGTTAGTAGAGATCAGTAAATCCTAAGACCAGAATGGTTCAGTTCTGAGAAGCAATCAAATTGGTTTTTGTCAGTAGACTGTGCATTCTTTAGAAGCCTTTATCAGCTAACAAATAAATTCAGTAAAATAGCTCCAAATGCTTGGGTTAATGAGTTATACCACACACTAGAAGGAAAGGCAAAACTTATAAGAAGGAAAGGCAAAACTTTAATTGTTTGGGTCCTTGGTCCAGAGAGCACTTCCCTTCCCCACACCCTCCTATCCCTTCTATATATATACACCCACATATAGAAACCTGGTGGTGTATAACACTTTTATACCACCATTCATGCTCAGAGTGATGCAAACAGAGCTCCACTCCTCAATTTTACCCTCAGTACAGCCTAGTGGGTTAGGAGGAGATACAATGATAGCACCAGGGTTATCGGTGAGTTTCATGACTAGCACATAGACCCTGACAGTGTGACCCCTGGTTTCCATAAGGAAGGAAGGAGGCATAGATGTATCAGTTACGGTAAATGTGAGACACTTCAGTGAATGCTGACATTTCTTATTCATTAATTCTTATTATCATCAAGTTTGATGCATTCAAGGATATTTGAAGCAACCTGCATTTTAGAGACTCACAAAGTTTGTTTTCAGTGGGGCAACTTCTAATGTATTTTGAAAGTTTTTATTCTTAGGTTGCAACCAATATTGATCTTTGAACTGATATGGTATTGTAAAAAGATCTTCTAGTTAAGGTTCCATCCACGTTTTCTTAGGAGAGTAAACATTCTTTTCTGTTTGATTCTACAGCTGTCTCAAACCTGGATACGGAGAGTAAATTGAGTGTGTACTACCGTGCGCCTTGGCATCAGCAAAAGAGCATTTTTCTTCCTTCCACCAGACCAGCTTGTGTAGAGGAGCTGCATCATCACGCCAAGCAGCACTTGCGAGCCCTGAGGAGAGGTAAGTGATTACTGTGTGACTGATAAAACAGACTCACATCCCAGTGGTCCAGTGAAGATTGTGTTCTCCAGACATGGCAGTAGAACTTCTCAAAAATACATTTCATTTGGGCAAAGGCTCTGCACTGTGCTACTGAAATTAAGCTGTGGTAATTATTTTGTGGCTGGCTCTACCTCATGTGGCAGCCATTTTGTGGCAGCCATTTTGTTGCTGTGCCCACTATGCTGTGCCAGAATTCCAAAAGTATGCAAAAAACTTATAGCTGAATGCACACTAAAGAAATATAACAGTGTCAACCTTTTTACTGATACAAAAATATGTGTACAAAGTATACAAATATAGTGCTAATAAAGGTCCATATCATACAACAAAATATCCGTATACTATATTTGTATACTTTGTACACATATTTTTGTGTCAGTAAAAAAGTTGACACTGTTATATTTCTTTAGTGTGCATTCAGCTTTTAAGTTTTTTGCATACCTTTTTCTGTATAGCTGTTTTTCATTCTGTTTGGTTTCTTGGATATTAGAATTCCAAAAGTGCCTGCAGGCTCAAAAAGGTTGGTGTAGGTGCTCATTTTGGTTATTTGGTGCTCATTTGGTTACTCAGTGGTGCTTTTTAAATGTTTTGGGGCCAGTCGCTGGTACCTGACTGAGATCCTAGAGCCTTGCTTAGATATAAGTCCTGCACATATCTGCTACTGCAGCACTATTGTCCCAAACCCAGTAAGAAGGGTTTCTGTCTCATAAATACAAAAGTTCACACAGTTATTACAGCATATGAAGTTGCCTCATGTTGAAAATTGTCTGCTCTGACTGGCAGCTGTCCAGACAGGAAAAGGATCTTTCCAGGCATCCTTTAATTGGAGGTGCCTCAGCAACTGAGCCAGGGACCTTCTACTTGCAAAGCAGGTGCTCAGTCGCTAAGCCACAGCCTCTCCCGGAAAACAATAATGAAAGAAGCACCATCCCATGCACAACTGCTCTCTTGAAGGTGGCTCAGCTCTACTTCATTTGGAAATTCTGCCAGGGCAAATGAAAATGAAAATAAAGACATAAGTGCCTCTGAGCATGCTCAGGTTGCCATTTCCCTGTGTAACTGCAGTTTTCTCCCTCTCCTTCCACACCACACACACACACACAAACTTAGGTAGGGCAGTATACACACTCTGTAGGAAGGAACTATCAGAACTGGAGAAGTTTCAACACCACTCAGTTTAAAAGGTAACACCAGCATCTCCTCCCAGGGTTTAATCTGGGGGGGGGGGGGGGGAATGGCCCTTAAACTTAAAATTTCCCCCTCTGATCAGGATCCCCTTATTCCAGGGGTCCTCAACATGGTGCCCAAGGGTGACATAGCACCCCCCAACACCATTCCTGGTGCCTGCCAAGTCTTTTAGAAAGTGAGTAGGGTCAGATGGAGCTTTTGTCCCCCAAGGCTTCTGGCTAGCCCTTAGGAACTCTGTCTGTACAGATCCTTAATAATGTTACTTTGGCAGCAGCTGCCACCAGAGCACAGGGATTAAAACAATATGTTCATTTTAAAAGGCATAATGTTAAACAGAGTTTTTGCCTGAAATGTTGAAAAGTTAATATTACAGTGATGGGCAATGTGACTCCCTGACTTTTTGTGGTTAGCTATACCTCCTGCAGTAGCCATTTTGTGTTTTGCATCGCTACCCTGTATCAGAATTCCAAAGGTGCCTGCAGGCTCAAAGAGATCAAGGATTCCTGCTTTAGTCTATGCTTTCCTCCAAATTTCCAAGGGCCTGTTTTCTCCAGGTGTTTGAGCAACTCTGGCTGCAGTCACATGAGCAGTTTGATCCGATATCATTGCTGTTCTCTTCTGGATTCAAAGAGCATGATCAGACAGCGACATCAGCCTCCCATTCCCCAGTTGTCGCCACCCCATTCTGCCCCATCTTCGAAGCGGAGTTAATGTACACTGGGGAAAGTCTGGTCTTTACAGATGCCAGTGCTTTCACCCCACGTTTCCAGCTGTCTGAACAACCCTGTTGCGAAGTCAAGCTGATTGGGAGTCTGAACCTTCCCTTCCATTTCCACCTTTCATAGCTGTTCTCTCAAGAGCAGTTCTCAAAAGAGCTCTCTCAGCCCCACCTACCTCACAGGGTGTCTGTTGTGGGGAAGGGAAGGGGAAGGAGATTGTAAGCCACTCTGAGACTCCTTCAGGTAGTGAAGGGTGTGGTATAAATCCAGTCTCCTCCTCCTCTTCTTTTTCTTCTTTTTAATCAGGTAGCGATGTGCACATAAGTGCATAAGCATCCCTGGTGGTGTCAATCACCTCTTGTATGTCCAAGTGGCCACATAAAGTCATTCTGGGTCAGGAGCCCGAGGAGTTGTTTTTGAGCAACAAGTCCCCGCCCCCCAAAAAACCACTCTCCTGTTTCTGCATCAGAGTTGCTGTTTCAGAGCATCCCGTGACTGACACAAGAGTAAATGTACTGAAGTCAATGGGTACTCTCATGTAAATCTTGCACTTTACGCCCCCCCCCTATGTTTTCCAAGGAAGAAAGGCAAAGGGAAGGAGACTGAGAAAGGCCGGAGTACTTGACAGAGGGATTGGGGAACTGTCAAAAAGGAGCCAGAGCTTTAGATACACGCTTATGTATATGGGTGAAAAGACCAAAAAAAAAAAAGGATGCCGCAACAATCTGAACGATTGACCATTTATTTATTTATATTTATTTTTCATATTTATAGGCAGCTCTCCCTGCAAGCAGGCTCAGAGTGGCTAACAAAGTTTGGTGAATACACCAAGGTCCATATAAAACATTTAAAATCAGTTAAAACATCAACAATCAACAGTAAAAATAAACATTAAAGTGCTCGCAGTGGTTGGTGAAAAAACAAAGATGGTGTGCAATATAGTACCCAGCAGCCTCCCATTCTACAGGTGGTATGACTCGCCAGCCTCCACCACAATTTAATAGTGGCCATTGATGGGGGGACAGCTTCTAATTGAAGGCCTGGTGAAAGAGCTCCGTCTTACAGGCCGTGCAGAACTGCACAAGGTTCCGCAGGGCCCTGATCTCCTCTGGGAGCTTGTTCCACCAGTAAGGAGCCACCACCGAAAAGGCCCTGGCTCTGGTGGCAGCAAGCCTGGCCTCCCTGGGGCCTGGAATTACCACACGATGTTGTGCCCCTGATGTTGTGCCCCTGACTGTTGTGCTCTCTGGGGTATATACAGGGAAAGGTGGTCCCTGAGGTATGTTGGACCCTGGCCATTTAGGGCTTTAAAGGTGAGTACCAGCACCTTGAAGCGAATTCGGTATGCTATTGGCAGCCAGTGCAGTGCCTTCAGCACTGGCCAGATGTGCTCCCATCTAGGGAGACTCATCAGTAGCCTGGCTGCGGCATTCTGCACCAGCTGCAGCTTCCGGGTTTGTGACAAGGGCAGCCCCATGTAGAGAGCGTTACAATAATCTAGTCTTGAGGTGACCATCGCTTGGATCACTGTAGCCAGATCATCGCGATCGAGGAAGGGAGCTAACTGCTAAACTAGCCGAAGGTGGTAGAAGGCTGATTTAGCTGTGGCTGCTACCTGGGCCTCCATAGCTAAGGAGGGTTCCAGGAGCACTCCCAAACTCCTAACCGCCAGTGCAGGCACCAATGGCACCCTGTCGAAGGTCGGGAGTGGGAGCCCCAACCCCAGACCGCCCAGACTCAGGCCCAGGACCTCACCGGATTTAGCTTCAGCCAACAGCCTGAGCCAACCAGCTACCGTGTGCAATGCCCAGTCAAGATCCTCCAGCCTGGAGCCTGACTGGCCACCCAACATCAGTAGCTGGTGGTCGACCATGTCAAACGTGGCCAACAGATCTAATAGCAGCAGCACCGCCACACCTCCCCGATCCAGATGCCTCCAGAGGTCGTCAGTAAGGGCGACCAGTGCTGTCTCTGTCCCGTGGCCCGGGCGAAAGCCAGACTGGAAGGGATCTAATATGGAAGCGTTATCCAGAAAGCTCTGCAACTGTATCACCACCACCCTCTCAATTAATTTGCCCAAATAGGGCAAATTGGAAACTGGTTGATAGTTGGCCAATTTGGCCGGATCCAGAGATGGCTTTTTCAAGAGAGGGTGGACCATCGCTTCCTTGAATTTCTCTGGGAACCGTCCTTCCACAAGGGACGTGTTAATAATCTCCCTTAAAGCGCCTCGAAACCCTCGTGCCCAGCTTTAATCAGCCAGGAAGGGCACAGACCAAGGTTGCATATGGTTGGGCATACAGTCCCGAGCACCCTGTCAACTTCCTCCAAGCCAAGTGGGCTGAAGGAGTCCAAAGCTGGACTAAAAGATGTGCAAGGGACATCTCAAGCTCACTCATTGTATCAAATGTGGCGGGGAGGTCATGGTGATGCGCCAAGACTTTATCCGCAAAATGGCTTGCAAATGCCTCACAGCTGATATCCAATTTCCTAACATTTGGCCTTCCCTGTGGCAGAGCTGTTATAGCCTGAATCGTTCTAAATAATTGAGCTGGGTGCGAGCTTGCGGATGCAATCGTGGCCGCAAAGAATTGCTTCTTAGCAACTTTGACTGCCATCTCATAGGATCTCATAAATGTCCTATAAGATGTTCTTGTTGCTTCATCACAAGCCCAATGCCACCATCTCTCTAAACGTCTAAGCTCTTGCTTCCTAAGCCGCAACTCCTGGGTGAACCAGGGAGCAAGTCTAGAGCGAGGGCATAGAGGGTGCCAGAAACGATCTTGTCAATGGCTGTGGGGAGTCAGCTATGCCAGTCCTCCACAAGCTCATCCAACGAGCCGCCAGGGGGCGTTGGATCCCACAGGGCCATTTGAAGCCACACAAGGTCCATTTGGCTTCACAGGCATGCTAACATGCGCTCACCGCCTAAACAGGGTTGTGGTGGAATGTGCAGATGGGCCCTCAGAGCATGGTGGTCTAACCATGGTACTGCTGAAGCAGTAATTCGGTCCACAGTTACCCCCGCCATGAAGTTCAAATCAAGCATGTGCCCAGCCCGGTGAATGGGGGGGTTGCTACAAGTTGGGAAAGTCCCAGTGCTGCCATGGACGACACCAGGTCCACCGCCTGAGTGGAATCCGCGTCATTGGTATGGATGTTGAAATTACCCAAGACAATCACCCAGCGCCCAGCCTGATATGGCCTCCATCAGGGCCGGCAGGCTATCGGCTGGCATGTTAGGCAGTCGGTACTCCAGCTGAATCGCCACACTCTCCCCAGCCTCCAGTACCAGACCGACACACTCCAAGCCCATGATCTCCAATGACGGTAGCACTCTGAAGGAGTAAGCCTTCCGAATGAGCATAGCCACTCTGCCCCCCCTGCCCCCTAATCCGTGACTGGTGTAGGACTGAAAACCCAGGTAGGGCCATCTGGGAGACAGCCACAGTCTCCCCGTCCTGCATCCAGGTTTCAGTCATGCAAGCCAGATCTGCCTGTTGTTCCTCCAAAAAGTCCCAAAGGACCATGGTCTTGTTGTTTATGGATCTGGCATTGCACAGCACCAATGCCAGAGGGTTTTTTTCCTTCCTAGCCCCATTGCCAACAACCTTCAGGATGGGTCGCAGGCTGGAAGGGTGCCGAGCAGTCCTATTTCCCCACACCCTTCCCTTTACTGGTAGATTCTGAGTCCACCTGTCCTACTAATTAATTCTCCTATAAGGTTACTACTAATTTGTTAGACAATTAAAAATTAATTATTAAATTGATCAGCCTAGTAGCCTTAGAAAACTAAACAATACATAGTACTTATACATAATTTAGTAGGTGGTTCAATAGTTAAAGATCAACTCTTTCACTCCCAATTTCAATTAACTATATTTAAGTAGCTCCTATCACTAACTAAGCTGTCTCCACTCTAAACAACTTTAACTTCCTAATCTAATTAGGGCTATTCCGAACCAGCACCAGGTCATGCACCAGCCAATGATGGTATTCCTTTTCCTCTGGGATCGTTTGAGGTCGTCCCCTCATCACCTGATCTTCTTCATTTGTTTCAGATGTCACAGCCGCAGGGAGAGGGAGGGGGAAAAATATGTGTCCTCTTCCTCTGTCGATAGTTGTAGTTGTAGTGATAGTGGGTGACCACTAGGGGCACTCTAAATCCCAATCTCCGACCAGTTCCAATCCCCCCTCCTTGGTCGTCATCCCCAGCCATGGCCACCCAATCTATCACATCCTCGGAGGCCAACAGGGGAAGCCTCATCAGACTGGGGGTCCCACCTTTTGCCATTCGGTCCAGCCACTGAGATGCTGCTGCCACTGTTGCCACTCAGCGATCACTGGGATCGCAGCCGACTAGCACTCACCGCCGCCCCAGGCTCAGGCCCTCTAGAGCCCGCCAAATCGTCTCCCAGCCCGCCGAACAAACCAAGATGCCCCCAGGGAGGGAAAGACCCTCTTTGGACTCCTCCACCGTCGCCTGCAGGCTCGCTGCTCTCACCTTGGCACCCACCGCCAACACCAGAGGGGGAGAGCTGCCAGTCCTACTCCCGTCCTGCCTCCAAGATGGCTGCCACAGCGGCAGAGCTGCAGCCACAGAGCCGATTGTCACTCCACTGCCATCGGTGAAATCTTCACTCCAGGCTGGGGAAGTAAGCAACACTCCCATCGAGTGGGCCTGGTGCTCCAGGGGTAGATTAGAGCCATGCCTGGGATGGAACCAGGGGCGTAGAGTTTGTAAATCCCCCGGGGGGGCGGGGGCTCTCTCGTGCGAGCGCGCTTCGTGCGCACGGGACCATGTCCCCACTGCTCCTCCTCCCCCCCCCCCGGCCCCAGGAAGGCAGGCTCGGGGTGCAGGCTCGGCGGGAAAGAAAGATGGGAGGGGCAACTGATGAATGGGAGACCCCACTGCAAAAACCAAGGGCGGCCGCCGCCTGGCCTCCTGAAGGGCCGCTTCCGCCGCCTGTGAAAAGGCCGACTGAGCTGGGTAATTTATAAAGGGGAGGGGAGTCAAGCCAAGTGCCCAAGGCAGCCCTAGTCTCGCCGCTTGTACTTGACGCCTCCTCCTCGAACAACGCCTCCGCTCGACCTCCACGTCCTCGGGGCTTCCCAAGAGGGAGGCCCACAGACTAAAGCTGCTCCAAAGCGTGCTCCTTCCAGACGAGCACGCGGAGCCAAAGACCATGTCTCCGCTCCTCCTCCCCTCCCCCGGTCCCAGGGAGGCAGGCTCGGGGCGCAGTCTCGACCAGCCATGCGCCAGCCACGCGCGCGAAGCGCGGGAGCATGTCCCCTCCACCTCTCTCCCTCCCCCCCGCCCACCCCAGGGAGG
Source organism: Lepidodactylus listeri (assembly GCA_029233225.1). Classification (NCBI taxonomy): domain Eukaryota; kingdom Metazoa; phylum Chordata; class Lepidosauria; order Squamata; family Gekkonidae; genus Lepidodactylus; species Lepidodactylus listeri. The sequence continues at coordinate 78,620,224 of JARCFY010000001.1, forward strand.
CAGGAGGGCAGGCCGGGAGTGGGGGGGAAGGAGAGGCGGCGATGGCAGCTGGCCGGTTGACTGGTCACCGGCAGCGGGCGCTCCCTTTTGCCGGGGGTGGCTGAGCCCCCCCCCGGGAAATTTCGGGGGAGGCTCGAGCCCTCAAGCCCCCCCGTAGTTGACGCCCATGGATGGAACTAATGCAATAAATTGCCATTTTTCACCCTGTGCCCCACAGCAAAAGCGAAATGGTTCTCCCCTCTCTCAACCAGGGTATTAAATTCTGTTGTTAAATGCCAGGGTGTTAGGCACATCCCGATGCAGGAGCCCGAGCACAAGCTCCCTGCAGTGTCCTTGCCATCTTGCCGCCATAAGTATGGGGCAAGTGCACAGTGAAGCCAGTTCAGGGTGGGATGTCTGATCAAAACTTCCCATTACAAAATAAAATGGTGTAATTAGAGGCGCAGCCAGATTGCACCAAGCCGGTAGTGTGACTGCAGTTTCTATTTCCAGTGTTAAGCCCAGGCCTTAGAAACAAGTTCTAAGGTTTAGCTCCTCACTTGACACACAGCTTCCTGCTTTCAGGAAAACTGAAGCTAACAGCTATCTCCTCCCTAAATGGTACCTGACAGTATACTTGTGGACCCAGTTTCTATCATCATTTCCCTTAGGGATAGTGTGCGAGAAGAGGTAGGGGTGTGGTCCTATGCACTGCTTGCCACAGGCCAGACTTTTTGTCATGAGCGTTGCCAATGAGTATCCACCCCCATAGGCACTCTGGCAACTGCTCAGTCTTGATCTTTAGCAGGGAGCAATTCCTGGATGGGACCTACTCCGATTTGCAGTATCCCGTGAGGAGATAGAAGATGTAGGGTTAGCAAATTTCTTTTCGGTGTCAGACCTGAGCTGTAATCTGGAATAGGAACTGTAGATGGAACCTAACACCAGGTGCTGCAGTTCTGTCTGCAGTTCACAGAACAGGCCAGTAGAGAGGGATGGCTGCACAGACAGAAGTGAGGGAGAAAGAGAAGGCAGGTAGGTACACTCCACAGGCAGTTGCAACTTCTTTGCCTTGAAGGAATCACTTGTCTAATGTGACCTCTCCCAAATCTCAGCACTTGGATAAGTCCCAGAGCTGGATTTATGTACACACTAAGTAAGCTACAGTTTAGGGCCTCAGCATATGAGGGGCCTATAAAAAACACTAAATTGTGATTTTGATTAATAGTTCAGGGCCTCAGTTTGTCTTAATCCAGCCCTGCTTGGTCCTGGACTGAGGGACACATTTTCTTGATCCTCTCACTGGGATATAGTGCTAAGAACAGTCAACGATCAGTGAATGTTTATCTTCCACCAACCTTGCTTCTTGTTATAAAAAAAATGGCAGGGATAAAATTCCTGAGTGTGAAAGCAACACTTGAACATGCATTGTTAATCTTGGTGTGTGGTTGATGTGCATGCACGCCATGCCCTCAATAAGATGCTTGTTCTATCCAAATAAGGATATCTGCTCAGGGAGCTCAGCTCTCTCACCTCCCCTGGGGACTCCCAGGAACAGGATTTGAGGGGCATTTCAGGCCACTGTGGGGAGAGAGGGAGCAAAGAAAGTTGTGCTCCACAAGCAGATATTCTTCTAGGAGAAGAACTCTTGGGGGTTTTAGCCATTGTTTCCTACTGGTACAAGCATGGGACAGTAGAAAATGTCAGTTGTTGACTCCATTTGATAGGATTCATTTACAGATACTTAAAACACGAGGCTTCACTTTGGTGTAGTAGCGTTACATATACTATCTGCTCTTTTCCATCACAGTTTAAATTATATAATAACTGTTCAGAATGGCCTACTTGTATAAATGCTTTAAATAATATACTAAATAAATCCTTGGCATGTATCAGCCGCAAATTGTCAGTGGATCTGGCAAAGAGCCATAAAAAGGAAATGCAATCACAGTATTAGGAGCCTGGGGGGGGGGGGGTTTACTTGCTGATCCGCATTACAGCACTCAGATAAGTGTAATCTTCTTCTGCCATCTTGTGGCCAAGAGACAATTACTGGAGCAAAAAGCAAGGAAGCTGTAGTACAGTCAGATTATGAGCCTGTTCCTTCCGGTTGAATTCTGTGGTATCAGTTATGTTAATGGCTGATATCAACTAGGCAGATACCTTACACTTTTCCTGTACCGTTAATGGTGAGCACTTTGGTGAAATTAATATGATGTGTTCTCCTCCCTGCCTTTTCTTACAAAGTAATTTGCTGCATCTCAAGATTCAAAGTTACAATAGCTTCATTCATCATTGCCTTCAGGGTGTTTTGTTCTCAATGGACAAGAGGGGGAAGCTGAATTTATGGAGAGGGGGAACCAATTTTCTGCTGGTTCAACATTCAGCCAGTGGTACAAATTAATTGGGGTCAAACATGAAGTGAAAAAAGAGCTTAGAAGCCTATGATTACATCTTTCAAAACATAAAAAAAAATCAGCAGTTTTTCGTTTGTATATGAGAGCTGCTGTTGTGTAGTAGCTGAAATCAGTCTCAGCCTCAGCCCGTGCCCCCCCCCCCGCTACCCAGTGCATATCATGGGATATAAAAACAGTGCTCCACCTCACAGGGTTGTTGTAAGGATGGAAGCACCACCGTATATGAGCTGTCCTTATACAAAGTTTAATTCATACCAAACATTTGCTGAAGTCCATAATAATGTAGGTATGCCTGATGAACTGACTGAATGTGAATGAACTTTAGGCTTTTATGTCCATTATTTTTAAATATGGCTATCTGAAAGGTTTTCTTTTAATAAACAGAGCAACGGAATCGGGACAGAGAACAGAAAGTCCTGGGCCCAGTTTCTGTGGTGGCTCCCCCATTTCCCTCTTTCCCTGCAGCCTACAATCAGAAAAGCAAAGAGACAAAGGACCGCCACTTGCTAAAAGTAAGTTTTCTCCTTTTCTGCCTAAAGCTGTTTCTGATCTGTACAGTCTTAAGGTTGCAGCACCTGACCCAAAGACAACATCTCTTCTTTTAATAGCTAAGTGGCAGAGACCAGCAGAATGTCTGGTTGGGCTAAACCTTCGTCATGAAGCTGTTCAAGGCATGAATTCTATTAAATTACAGTGCCCGAGGATTTATTTTGGTCTCTTTTTCATTATGTTTTTTTGTCCATCCATGTGTGTTTTGTTTGCTTCATCATTACATTTCTCATAAGAAAAAAATTAACCATGGAAAGATTTTCAACTGAAGTATAGTTTGTATTGGGGAAAGGGTCACTGCGCTATTACTTTAACTCAGACAGCCATAGCCAAACTCAGGAAGTCCTATTGATCTATTATAACTTGGGCTGTGTTTAGGTATTGCCTGTAGATAGAGGATGTTGCTGCAGATAGAGGATGTTGCTGCAGTTAGGAATAGACCCATGTTTAGGGCTATACTCAGCTATGTTCTGAAGAGAGCCAGATTAATTTGTAATGTAAATGAGCCGAGAAGTCCTAAAGTTTGCACATTTTCTCTCCATCTCTCCATGTACAGTGCAGAGATGGAAGGCTTCCTGATTTGGAGACAAATATACCTTGGGCATGATGACAAAACAAAATGTTCTTATCTACAAATATTCTAAACTGGGATTAATCTGAGATTTCAAATTCTGGTTTGTAGACAAAACAACTGTGAGCCAGCTAGGTCTGCTAATAGTGGTGGTTTGGGACCAACATACCTAATAGGCCTGCTAGTATCTTCTAAAAAAAGAGGTAATGTCTCCATATGTTCTATATTTTGGAGGAAAGAAAGAATTAAAAGATTTCTAGGCTCAGAAAAATGATTGCATCCAAAGGTCGCATGATACTGGGTGTCTATACTACCTGCACCACAGTCACATGCTGTATCAGAGAGTAGGGTATCTCCCTTGCAGTACTCTAGATGGTAGGGCATTAAGGCGTGCCAGCATAAAGGCACACCTATAGCAATGAACAGTCAAATATGAGCAGTAATCGGGGAGCTCTCCAGGTGGAAGAATACCAAAAAATTAAGTAGAACAAACACATTGTGCTCTACAGATTCTACTGTTATAATTGTACTTAAATAGGTATTTCTTAATGATTCTTATGGATTCCTGTATGGTAACTGAATAAAGGGAATCCAAGGAAAGACTGAGGAACTGTAGACATTGCTTGACAAGTTTATCCCAGTGGGAAACATAGAGAGGCCTCTCTGACTAAGCTAAGGTATCTCTCTTGGATGTCAGAGTGTATAATTTTAACTTTAAGGGGGAAAGCCTTCAATCAAGCCCAAGCTTCGATAGATGGTTGTCCTAATTCACCTCAGTAGGATACCTCACTACATAATTCAGAATTCCACAGATGGAACATAGGAATTTAAGAACTGAATCAAAGAACTCCACAATTTTATCAACCCAGATACCAGCCCCATATAAACTTTGCACAACCACCTTGGCATTAAACAGTTTGATGGCAGCTGGGATATACTGAGCCCCAGATGAATAAAGAAATATGATATTTAATGCTGCTGTAGCGAATCTTTTAACATGAGCAGTTTACACTGTTGATCTGTTGAATTGTGCCCACAAACAAATCAGAAGCCAGTTTAAATGGGCCAAGAAAGAAGTGAGATGGTCCCTATGACCCACTTCAGTCAACATCCTGGCTACAGTGTTCTGTACCAATTGAAGTTTTTGAACACTTTTCAAGGGCAGCCCAATGTAGAGTACATTGCAGTAATCTAATCTAGATGTTATCAGGATATGCACCACAGTGTCCAGACATTTTCTGTCCAGGAAAGGCCACGGCTGACTAACCAGTTAAAGCTGGTTAAAGGCATTCTTGGGCACAGCTGCCATCTGCAGTAGGCCTGGGTCTAAAAGCACCTCCAGACTACAGCCCTGTTCCTTCAAGTGGACTGCAACCCGATCCAGAACTGGTGACACCTTAAATCATGAGTCAGACCTTCCGCAGACCAGTAGGACTTCCATCTTGTTGGGATTAAGCTTCACAAATAAGCTTCAGTGTATTAGCTCGTATCCACTGCAAAACTTCCTCCAGGCTCTGGTTCAGGATTTCTGCAGCCTCCCTGGGATCACTTGGAAGTGCAAGATAGAGCTGAGTGTCATCCACATATTGGTGAAAACCCAACCTAAATCTCTGGATGACCTCATCCAGTGATTTCATGCAGATGGTAAATAGCATATGGGACAAGATGGAACCTTGTAGAACCCCATAGGTCAAAGGCCAAGGGGCTGAACAGCAGTCCTCCCAGCACTGCCTTCTGAAACCTGCACTCTAGGTAGGACCAGAACCACTGCAGAACATTGCCTCCCAATTCCAGTCGAGACAGATGGTCCAGAAGGATACCATGATCAATGGTATCAAAAGCCCTGAGAAGTCTCAGAGAATCAACAGAGATGCACTCCTGTCCATCACCCAGTTTAAGTCATCCACCAGGGCAACCAGGGCTGTTTCAGTGCCATAACCAGGCCTGAAACCAGACCCATAACCAGGCCTGAAACCAGATTGGAAAGGATCTAAACAATTCACCTCATCCAGGAAGGCTCACAGTTGTCCAGCCATTCAATCACCTTGCTCAAGAATGGAACATTTGAGACTGGTTGGAAATTAATGAGATCTCCTGGGCCAAGGGTAGGCTTCTTTAGAAGTGGACACACCACTACCTGTTTCAATGCTGGTGCAACCATCTCCTACTTTAACTACTTCTCAAACCCAGTTAGCCAGCCCCTCTCTGGAAGATTTATGTAACCCGGATAGACAAGGATCATTAATTGTTCTAATGTCTTATGTGCACCGCCTTGAGGGACCCTGGTCAGGTGGAAAGGCAGCATTAAAATGTTTTAAATTTAAAAAGTCCTGAAATATAATGCTGGCTTTTGCTGCCTCTGGCTTCTGATTGCCAGTGGGCTTGTTTCTTGCTATAAGATACCAGCTGGGAGCCAGCAGTCCTCACACCCCACTGTGTTCCAAACCGTTCCTCCTTCTGCCCTCTTTTGTAGTTGGTTGAAGCAAGTGTTCATGTGCAAAGTGGGCATGTTAAGTGTCTCTGGCAATCATTTGCCTTCACTGGGAAATCTTTGCTTTTGCTGGATCATGAGGGTATATCTTACCCAGGTTTACTTTTGGTGAAAATAGCTAACGGTCATTTTATTGCACTGTGGACCACTTCTGCATAGTCCCAGCATAAGCCTTAACAGTGTATTCATACACACCCTAGCAAGCTCAGTCAAAGTATATGTAGAGCTGTGTGAACCAAGCACTGAAAATGCAGTCTCTCATTGTTTGAATTCCATATACTTTGAATGAGGTGCCAATATACTTTTTAAAAAATGGAAGTTATTTTACCTTATATTAACAAGGTTATAATGCTCAAAGTCCAGTTTACAAAGAACACCTTTACTAATCCCATTTCAAGTGTTCAAAGTGCTTCACGTATGTTACTATAGTAATAATCACAATAGCCTTTCAGGGGTAGTATTATTATTGTCATATTGCCAAGAAAAATATGAAATAATGTAACTTGGGCAAAGTCACCACAAAGATGAACTTACGAAGCTGCCTTCGCCTGAGTCAGATCAATGATCCATTAAGGTTAATATTGTCTGGTAGCAGCTCTCCAGGTCTCAGGTGGAGGTCTTTCACTTCACTGATTGGTGATGCTGGGGATTGACTCTGGGAATTCCTGCATGCAAATCATGACACACACTCACACCCATACACACACTCCGATTCCAGATGAGGTACTATTTTAACCTATGATTTCCTGTGTCACAGCTGTTACTTGTGCCTCACAAGTCAAAGCATATTTCCTTGAAGTAAATCCCACTGAATCAAATGATAATCAACATCAGGGGTCATTTCGAGCGGGAGCTTGGGGGAGCTCAGCTCTGGGAGTTGGTGCCAGCCCCCCCCCCCCCGGTGGGGGAATGCCTGCTTGTGTCATGGCTGCAGCAAAATGACCCCGTCCCCTGGAAAGGTCCTTGTTCCTCTGACAAGCCTTCTGAAGGCTTCAGCCACCACTGAAGCTCTCCTCCCAGAATAGTGGTATTTCTGAGGCTTGGATTAGTAACTGTCCACTCTCTGCCAGCTTGCTCTTTCTTTCTTTCTTTCTTTCTTTCTTTCTTTCTTTCTTTCTTTCTTTCTTTCTTTCTTTCTTTCTCTCTTTCTTTCTTTCTCTCTTTCTTTCTCTCTTTCTTTCTCTCTCTCTCTGTCTCTCTCTCTCTCTCTGTCTTGCCTTCTGACATACCTCTGGTGATGTCAGGTGGTTTAGCATATGCAAATAAGTTATGCTAATGAGTTATGCTAATGAGCTCCTGCACCTCTTTTTCTACGAAATGACCCCTTATCAACATTAAATCATGGATAGGATGTTGGACAACATCCAGGGAGACCTAGGTTCATATCCCGACCTTGCCATAAAGGATAACTGTAGGTTATTCTCCCTCCCTCTCTCTCTCTCTCTCTCTCTCTCTCTCTGCATCCTATTTTACAAGGGTGTTGTGAGGACAAAATAGTGACAGGAAAGCATGCATGTCACCCTGAGCTCCTGGAGAAAAACCAAATAAATAAATAATAGATGGGACTTGCTCCCTGGTTAAATATGCATATGCCTAAAATGGGAGTCCTCGTCATCAGGCTACACCAGTTCTCATGTAATTTAAGAACAAATGACTCTCCACATCTTCATTCGGGTGTCCTGCCTGTCTTTTGTCAACATTAACAATAAGAATTCCAGTGATGTCACACAGATGTTTTCTTAAAAGCTTTATTTTGCTAAAGGCATGTAACATTCTTTCGATAATGCATATAACATGGATAGCCTTAACATGTTTTCCCCCCAAAGCTCTAAAATATTAATTTCTTTATAAAATGTCATGATAGGATTCTTGGATTTAACTGTTTCAGTAGCTGAAATCTATGGTTGTATACAGGGGTGTGTGTTTAGCTATATCAGTTCTGGCTATATATATATATATTTGGGTATCTGGAGTGGTATTCAAGATTTTCAGAAATACCGGTTACCTGGGTTCTGTGTATTTCCAGACATATTCAAGACTATCAAGGGCTGGCATTTTACGGATCCCGGGCCTGTATATTACCACTAAATTCAGAAGAATATCTCTATATAATAATTGTGTTTTGATCATGGACTCTCCTGAACATTCCACACACTCCTAAATTAGTTGGCTCCATGATGTGTCACTCAAGCTGTCCCTATCCACTGGCTACGTTGCCTGAGTCCTGCCTCCAATATTTTAAACAGTTTGCTGTTCCTCTCCCTCCCATAGCCAGTTGGAACACAGAAATCATTTGCATACGTGGCCTGATTGGCCTTTGCCTCTAACATTCTAAACAGTTTGCTGTTGCTGTTGGGAGTCATTGAATGTGTTCTGAGGTAAAATGAATCTCCCAATCTTCCCTTCAACAGTTACTGGAGTTGCCAATCACTGTGTTCCACAGCCACAGCACATCATTTTCCTGTGGGCCCCATGTTAGCTATGGGCCTGATTGGAGTTGCCAATCTCCCTGTGGGGCCTGGAGATCTCCCAGAAGTCACCGTGTCCCCCAGCCACAGCACATCATTTCCCTTACAGAAAATTTCCCAGCTATTACAACTGATCTCCAGATGACTAAAACCAGTTCTCCTGGAGACAATGGCTGCTTTTGGCAGTGGACTCTATTGCACTATACCCTGCTGAAGTCCCTCCGCACCTCAAATCCAGACCTCCTCCCAGGCTCTACCCCTCAAATCTACAGGTGTTTCCTAAACCAGAGTTGGCAACCCTGTAACTGGCTATGGAACCACTTTCCAGACCCTTGGAACCCAGAAGACATGGCATAGGAGGAGGTGCATTTCTACCTTAGCTGCCACTGCATAGCCCCAAATCAACATAAGTCAGGAGTGGAGGGAACCATACCTGTTACCATGAGACTGTCCTCCCATACTGCCCACTTGGGGCAGCAAAATGACTTGAGACAGCCCTGCCTTATAGCTAAGCAGAAGGAAATAAACATGGCTTGCTTCCCTCTATTTTTCCCTTCCTTCTGCCGCCCCACCAGCCACAGCTGGGATGCTCACCTGGAGCTTCCTTCTAGAGCCCGTTGTATTTACTCCCACAATGGGCTTTACTCCTAGTTAAATATTTTTCTAAACTTCTAATTAGAAATATCAGTAAAAAATAAGAATCTGCAAGTTTATACTAAATTATTTACAGACTTCTGTTTCAATTTTATATTTCTGGATTTGAATCAAGCATTATTAATATTGTGATGCTACTTATGGTTGCTTTGAAAATTGTGCAATGTGTATTTGGTAGTTAGAACCATTAATTATTCATATTGCAAAACTCATTTTAGAAATTACAGAACCCAAGTCTATAATTTTCCTCAGTTTTCTCCCATTGATGCAGAAGGCCCCTGACTTCTCTGGGTTATCAACTTGTACCCTCCTTCCCCATGAGACTTAAAACCTGATTCTCTTTTCTGAGGTCTTTACTGTAATAAGGTGCTGCTTCAGATCCTCGGCCTCCATAGAGATCACAAAATCTCCACCATAAATCCCTCAATCCCATCTTGCTGAGGCTCACATCCCTTATTCCTGTACTTCAGTCTCCAGATCACCACCAAATAAAACTCAGCCCTTTAACTTGTGTAGCATTACATTCTTGTTTTGCAGGTTCACTTGACCCAGATTTATTGGACAACGTAGAAATAATTCATTTTCAGTAATTAAACACTTAATGGAATCATACGTGAACATTTCATTTGCAACAGATTGTGGCTATTGGTAGGAGCTAGTGAGCAGGAACTGAGACGTATGTGTACTATCCAGGAGGCATCTTTTTTTTTGTGGTACATTTATGGAAGCAGGGGGCTGCAGCTTCTCAGACCCTCCACATCGGCTCTGGACTTACTTGAAGAGACATGCCAGGCAGTTCCTTAGTTATTCAAGTTCTCTTCACTACTCTCAAGTTGGGATATATTTAGTATGAATAGCAATGTCAGTTTATTAATATAGCTTGAAGTGAAAAGGTTCTGGAGCCATGGCTCCTGTTATTTGTAAGGGAAGTCCACCAACTGGATACAGGATTCAATGTTAGATTTGGGCCTTAGCATTACTGGGTACAGGTTCTTCTTACGTGCCATACCACTGTCAGTGGTTAAAGTTAAAAATTTCAAAGGCAGAAAAGGGCTGACCCAAGGATTTTTTTGCATCCTAAGCAAATGACTGTCACCCCTTCCTCTTCACACTGTGGTGAATGAGCCACCAACCCTCCTTCTCCCACCCAGCACCACAGGGAAGCCATCCCCACTCATGCTGTTCTCAGTGAGCCTGGAGCTATGGCTTGCTGTGGTGCCATGACTCCTAACAGGGGTGGATTGGGAAGCAGAAAAGGGCCCCACCGTCACCCCTGCCTGCCTGATGGAGGGGGGGGGGGAGGGAGACCAGACTTGATATGGGCTGCCCCCTAGGCATAGAGGCACCAACTGGGACTGCTGCTCACTATGACAGACCCTAATAACACATGCTGGCAGGCAAGATCCTGACAGGGCTAGTTTTGGTGACCCCTCAACTCTGGCACTTTGGGCAATAGCCTAGGTGTGCCGAATGGACAGAATGGAGCCCTGAGCCCAAGTCTCCTTCATGTAAATGGTTGGAGGTGGTGCTTATTGGAGAGGTACAAGCTAATAAGCAAAGTGTTATCCCATCTGATGGACATGGGGCTTCTTGCTCCTTCTTGTCATAACACGTAGCTTCATCGATTTAAACTGGCTGAGAAAGTTTGGTAGCCCTTAACTGCTGCTTGTGCATGCATTAAGGGTAAGCCACTTGCAGAAAGCTGTTTGCTGTGTTGGACTGCAGTTGATATATTTTTTTTTAATTAAAATAAAATGGTGCATACACAATGGTGCGTGGAGAGCTCACAATCATTGCTTTACATAGTTAATTCCAGTTTTTCTGCACAAATTCTATTATGAATAACATCAGCCCACCAGTGGAGGAGAGGATGAGGTCCAAGAATTTCAGCACACTTTTATAGTTTCCAGCACTCATAAGAACAGTTCGAAAATGCTGAGGTGCTTTTGTTCAAAACTGGATACAGACTTGGATACAGATTTGGGTGGGCAGTGGAAGAAATTGCACATATGTTGCTGGCTTTCAAAGGACTTGTCTGGCAAAACCCCACACATTTGATTGCCTTTGTGCCCATTAACCTTCTTTCATGTAACCAACCACTGTATGTGACTGTGTTAAACAGACAGAAATCTGGGAAATAAATCCTGATTGATAACATAGGCAGTCATTATGAGTACCGTTTTATAGAATGCCGGTTCACCCCACCCACCACAGCGATGAATGTGATACTATGAAGTCCTGATATACTTTGGTGAAAACCATAGATACAATTTCAGTATGTGTTTAATTTATTCATATTTTTTTCACATTTCATGTTTATAGTTTTACAGCACCCGCCCGCCCTCCCCCACTGAGTGTTGCCACATGACCCCATGGAGTAGAAAGGTATTGGAAAAAACACTAAACTAACACCCTCTCATTCATTCTCTCCCTTTCAGTCCTTAATCCTTTCTCTTGCTTGCTTGCTTTTTGGCTGACTGACTTTGTTGTCTTTATGTTGTGCTTCTATCAGCAACGGACACCAACTTTTCTTTTTTTTCCTCACTTGGTTTGATGGGTTTAGTCGCTCATAAGAGGGGTTTTCTTTGCTGATTATTTTTAAAGGGCCACCTCAAATTTGTCTCCGAGAGATTTTATAGAATGGAGGAAAAAATGAGAAAAAGAGAGAGAGATTTTGGAAAACCACAAGAAAACATCCAAATGGTCCCAAAGCCGGAGCAGGGATGTGTTCTGTGGACTGTTATCATTGCTATTGTTTGCGAAAGAGCAGCATTGGCAGACAGTCAGAGATTGTGGTCAGGTCACTTCACTTTCTTTGTCCGGCAAGCCATTGTTATGCAGGGAAGGATTCAGCAACAAAATGCAGGCTATGTGGGGCTTCCCCCCCCCCTTTTTTTTTGCATGCACCAACTTTTTTTTTCAGGGGTTACCTAGGAAACAAAGTCTTTTGTGCTACTAGTTTATATGAGCTATTCATGTCTGCTGGGGAACAGCACAAAAGCTGAAGAGATAAAGAAAGCTGCGATGTTTTTCTAACCCAGGGATGGAAAAAAATCTTTTGGAGGGACAGGAGTCCCTTATCATTTTTTTATGGGCGATTCTGTGCATGATTCCAAGAAGGTAAGCAAATGGTTTGGTGTAACTAACTTTGATAAGTAGATGTAAAATGTGGCCTTCAGAATGCAAGCAGGAAGTTCTGAACAGTTGTGAGTCTGTCCCGGGTCCTCAGAAAGAAGGTCTCGTAATATAGCTATAAGGAAACAGAAACCTAGGATTTGTTGATGGTGATTATCTGTTAGAGAATCATCAAATATCAAATGCCATGGCAGAAAAAAAATCAAATCAAATTTTGTCTTTTAACCACATCTAAGAGAATTAAAGCATTTGAGAAGATAAAAACAAAGGACAGAGATCCGAGAATTAGCCAAGGAGGAACTGGAAATACATAGTTAAACAGTCAGCACAGTCAGCAGCAATTGATTACATGACAACTGAGAATTTTAAAGAGTATCTGTGTCCAGTTGTTCAAGTAAATGCAGTTTCTAAAAGTGCATAGATTTCAACAAGCTACTTCTAAAATAACAAAGCATGACAGTCACGTTTTTTCTCTATAAAAATGACTCATTCCTTTGATGTAGCTGATCTCTCAGTGCTTGTATATCTTCTGTGCCTTGTGTGGAATAGTTTGGGTAGTATATTTTGAAGTTCTTTGCATGATTTTTAAATATTATTTCAAAGTCTAGAATGGGAGTTCATCCATTGCTTTTCAGTCTTTACAAAAAAAAATCCAGTTGGTACTAAATATATCTCTCTCTGTGACCTTAAACATGCATTCCAATTCTGCTCATGTTTGCTGAGAAGTCCCATTTCTCAGTGAGGTTTACTTCCAAGTAAACATGAGTAGGATCTAGCTCAGGCTATAATCCTAACTATGCCTACCTGGGAGCAAGTTTTACTAAACTCAGGCAAGTTTCTGCCTAATAATGATCAGGATCGTACTTAGAGTTCCCAGGTCCCCTTGTTGCTCCAGCAGGGGGCATTCTGGGGGTGGGCAGGGACATCACATAACATTCCCAATGTGATGGCATCACCCAGAAGTGATGTCATTGTATTGGGAATGTTGCACAGGAATGGTTTGGTATTTGAATGAAACTCTATGGATTTTTTGCCCTCAAACCATAGAGTTTGCCCTGCACGACATCCCCAACTTGATGACATCACTTCCGGGTGACATCATTGTATCAGGGACATTGCATGGCGACATGCCTGTTTAGGAACAGGGTCTTCCCCTGCCAGCCAGCTGGTCTGTGGTGGGGAGAAGCCCCTGAAACCGGGGGATTCCCCTGCCCAGACTTGGGGGCTGGCAAGCCTAATTGTCCTGGATTTCAACTAAAAGCTTCCAAGTGGTACTATTTAGGAAAGGTCTATATTTTAAAATAATTGTCACATATACATTAATAGAGTAGAAACTCTGCACAGAACTGCTTTGCTGGTTGATATTCATGTATATGTAAAACAGCAAGAACTGCATTCAAACTCAGAAGCAGTTGCTAAAATAGCATGCATAAATGGATTGTGGCCATAATTTTTGTGGTAACAGAGACTGAGCATGTTTGAAACAACCAAGCACTGACAGGAGATTGTTCTCTTCTACTGAAAACCCATTTTAATCTCCAGTTACTAAACTGTTTCCAATATATAAGAAGGCTTTTACTTCTATCTGTCAACTGTCTGCTGAAACATTGCTGATCTTCTCTTGTTTCTTTGAACTCTTCTTCCAAATCTCATTTTCTGATATTATTTAAATGGACTTTGTGTCACAAAGGAAGAGGTACTGATTTTGATTGCATTAATTTACAGTCACACCCTCCGGAGGAAGAAGATACAGATGTCATGATAGGGCAGAGGCCGAAAAATCCAATACATAATATTCCTTCTACACTGGATAAGCAAACCAATTGGAGCAAAGCACTACCTCTCCCAACTCCAGAGGAGAAAATGAAACAAGATGCCCAAGTGATCTCCTCTTGCATTATCCCCATCAATGTCACTGGTACAGATCTATTGTACTTCTTTTTATGTTGACACAAGGTGGTTCAAGTAATTTGTTTTTATTACGGTGAGCATGTCTCTTATCACAGGGCTTTATGACTAACACATGTAGGATTCGGAGGCAATGTCAGTGATGTCAGTGTTGTTAAATCTGGAATAAGTTGGCAGGTCTGTCCTTGTCTTATATGTTGCCACTAGCATTTTATGGGATATGATGTCTGGTTTCCTTACAATTAGGAACAGAGATTTCCATTTTGACAAACATGAAAAAGGTATCTTTGAATTTAACAGAAATTTTAAAATTCCCAAATTTAAAGAGGTTACTAGTCACCTGTTTGATTGTCGCATGCGTCTGACCAAATAAGAACAGCAAGCAAAGGATACTGTGATTCTTCTAGACAACAAATATTAATACAAGTCCAGATGCAATAGTCAATAGGGAGATCTCTGAGATACACTGGCCCTTCCATCCCTCATGCACAGCCACAATAATTAGCTGTTTCTGAATTTATAACTATGGCTTGCCATTAGAGCCAATCCTTAGAACCAAGATTTCCAAATCCATTGCTAGGAATCACAATTTTGCATTGCAAGGGCTAATTTTAGTTTCCTGGTTCAGTTCAGCTGTGATAACTATAGCTGACTGGAAACCAAAAATAACTATTTTACCACATAGAAACAGAGGAGGAAGGGAAGAATCATATGATTTCAAGGTCTACACGGATTCCCGCCTCCCCAGTCTTGTTCACATAGCGGCAAGCATTGGCTGCTACGTGAAGTCATAGAAATGGTATTCTTAACTGATTTATAACTTTTAAGCATATTGCTTACTGGATTTTTTTCACCACAGGTGGAGACCCATGAGACTAATGGGGAAGGGAATCTCATCATTTTATTATCTCCGCCCAGCCCCACCAGCCCTCCCCACCCCCGGGTTTTTTTCACTCTTCCAGCTCCCTGCCACCTCTTCCTCCTCCTGGGTTGACCTGGTGGTGGCACTTCCCTTGCCCTCCCTGCCACCTCTGACTTCCTCCCTGTTGCTTCCAAGCCTGTTGAAAATATGTGCTGACCTCATGCTCTTGGTTTTTCAAGCTGCATTGAGGCCAGGTACAGAATTAGATAGATGGTTGCATAATATTGCTGTCTGTCTGGAGAAGAATTTTATCAAAAGAGACCTGACTTGTTTTCTTTTTCTCATTCTCTTGTTGGTTGTTTATTTTGTTTCATGAGAATTTTTCTGGCTATAGAAAAAAAATTGAATAGAGATGCCACCTAAGTTTTCTTCTTTCATCAAAACTACCATAGCAATCCTAAGCAGAGTTACGCCTTTCTAAGCCTATTGAAGTCAATAGTCTTAGAAGTCTGGAGTTCTATTTAGGATTACACTGTTAATCTACCTTAAAAGATGAAGTCCAAATAGAATATCCTCATTTACAAATAGGATAGACAAATTTCATAATCAGACCAATTTTATTCCTTTTTCTGTATTCTTGTTTAAAAGGTAACATTCTTTGTTTAAATAGGGAGGAAAGGGCAGCAACTATTTGAACAGTGGGTTATAGTATTTTTTTAAAAATAAGAAAAGTAAAATACAACTTCAGTTAACTGCCACAATTCATCATAGAATTGGACTGATATCAGTCCATCAGAGCACACCTAAATCTTAGTTGGCTTTTGGTTAATGAACGGCTGGGACCCAAATAGCTGCTTAGGCAATTGCAAGCGACTCAGGTTAGGTGAGTTGAATGTTTTCCTTTGAAGAACAGCTGATCCTTAGCTGAGATCACAGACTGAACTGTATTTTGAAACACCTTCTGAGTTTCAAAGCAGCGCCTTGTGAGCCATTGTGAAATAACAAGCCTGTAAGCTCCTTGGGTTCACAGGTCTTTGGATCCTCCTGTGTTAAGCATTAGCACACAAGTTTTCTTTAGATAATCAAATGAGTTTTTCCCACAATAAATGAAGGTTCACATTGGCACAGTTTAATAACTTCTAAATCTAGTTCCAGTGTCTAAAAACAATAGCAAGAGGGTTGCAATGCTTTAAAACTATTTTTCCAACATACTAAAAATGCAATATTTAAAAAATTAATGGAAATAGCCTGCACATCTACACGTAGTTAAAGAAGGACCACAGTCTGTTTATACTGATGTTAGTGGTTGAGCTTGATTCAAAAATTATTGTCTGAGGTCTCTTGTAGTAGATTTCAAGAAGAACTTTTACAAGAAAGTTACTTTTTGGTGTTTTACATTTGTATGTAACGTACTATGTATGTGTATGTCCATGTATAATTATAACCAATATAATTATACAGTATTGAAAATACAGATTTTTGATTTGAGATGGAGGGCCTTGATTCCCCCCCCCCCCCCCCCCGCTTTTATTGTCTTTTTTCATGGATTTCCTAGGGAGTGCCTCAGTATGTAAATAGTCTGAACATCTACTTGTAAAAACATCTTGCCAGGTTTATAACCCTTTGTTTTAAAGAAATCTAGCTGACAAAATATTAAAAGAACCTTTTTAAAAGAGGATTATCGAGTTCAGTTTCTAAATACATTTAGCCAATTAAATTGCTTCTGATTGCCAATGACTGTTCCAGTTTCATTTGTAAAAATTTCAGGTTATTTAGATAATCTCTGCTTTGGAAAAAGTTCACTTGATCCAGCTCTAGTCAAGCTTTTTTCCATGGGACTTTTGCATTAGATGCATCTATTACATCAGTTGGTAAAAAGTGAACACTGTGATGTGTTTTCACATCTAGATATGCATCTGTGTCATCTATGTTCATGGGTCTCCTGAATCAGTGGAGTTCCCTAAGGTCCTGGCTATTAGTCCCATGCATATATAGAAACCAGATTTTTGTATTGTCACCAATGATACTAGGAAAGTGATCCATGAACAGATGGAATTCCATCTCCCAACTGTGACAGAGGAAAATCAATATGTATACAGGGCTATGTATCACAACAATAAATCTTGTTAAAATCAATAGGGTTTACTTCCAAAAATGTTTTGTGTTTGGGAATCATGCCACACAAATATGACAATATTTGGAAGTGCATCCAAGTACATCCCCCCCCCCTTTTTTTTGCTATTCTCCATCAGTTCCTAGAATTAGGGAAGCATTTCCTGTTGCAGACATGAGATGCTATCATATTTGCATGAGAAAAGGTACTGAGAAAATACTGTATTAAGAAGTCAACTTACTTTTAGAATGAATTTTACACTTCTCAGGTATCCCTTGTTATGAAGGACATTTTCCATTTAAAAACATCCCACCCTTTTCTCCATATGTGGATGCTTAAGGGACCCTTTTCTCCATATGTGGACACGTAAACAAAGGAAATTTCATGAAGCCAAAAGGAAGGCATGACCACTTATAAAGTGCAAGGAACACTTAACATGGCTGTTTAATTTATTGTAATGGTTTTAGTGATTCTTTAAAAATTAGGATTGGATCTGCTCAGTGTATTACTATCTTAGCTAACTGTTGTTTACACTGATGGCGTCATGAAATATCAGTGTGAATGCTGAGATAAGACTCAACACTGGCAATGTCCTCGGTGGACTAATATTCAGAAAATTTTATTGGATCTTCCATAATATGTATATTTCAATAGGATAGTTTGGCTACCTAAAATGCCCTCAGTTATTCTTGAATCTAAGCCTCCCTACAGTTCCACTGTAATGGAAATATTATGTTGTGTTTTGCATAAGCTAGAATTGGACAGTTTCTGATCATCATCTTGGATGCTTAGGTTTGTTGCCTGCATATCCATAATAAATGGATAAAATAAAGGTTCCTTCCTTTATTCCTGAGAATGCCTAACTTTATATTTTTTCTTTCATCTTCCCCTCCCTTTGTAATTTTTGGCAGTACAGGGTACTTGGAGAGATCAAGGGTTAGCAACAAAGCTGTTGTACACGGTATACTTTTCATCAGTTGTACAAAGTCTGCCTCACATCTATTTGCAGGCATACTCCAAAGTGCTCACATGACCTCCACTGTCTTCCAATCATGACAATTTGTTTACCATTTCTAAAAGCTAATGAGACCTATTTATGGGTTGCAGGAGTTGGTTTTGACAGAGAGGCTAGTATACGCTGCTCTCTTGTTCACTCACAATCTGTACTACAGCGGAGACGGAAATTGAGAAGGAGGAAAACCATCTCTGGCATCCCCAGAAGAGTCCAACAAGAAATAGGTGTAGTATAAATAAAACTCTTGACTAGATAGCATTTAAATGACCTGAATTGCAGTGGTAGTCAGCCTTCCAATCAGCTTTCCAAGGAACATTCCAGCTTTTAAGATTGTGGAGTTCTGAGTATAATGCATTTGAGGTTGTTTTGTTTTGTCTTTTTTTTAATATTGCTAGACAAACTATATTACTCATTACTGCCTTCAGATTTTACATTCTGTAGGCCTTACTGAGCAATATAGATATTCATGTCCAGACCTTCTTGTTTAAATGTAATGAGTTACTTGATTTTTGTTGTATTCTTTTCTTTTTTTCCCCCTATTCCCATAGTTCTGTACATAAAAAAGTAACTAGATTCAGTGAAAGTTTTTTCTTGTAGCTAAGAAGGAACGATCAGGTAAAGAACTGACAGATGTTACCCTGTAAAATGATAACGAGTTGTCACTGTTTAGTTTGTACAAAAGACTGGGTTAGTCTTGATAGTTTTTCAAATTTATACTTTCTTGTAAACATTACCAAATATTTTTCTCACCTTTCAGGTTCGTTTCCCCCAAGCATTTTCCCCGCTAAGATAACATGTATGAAATTATACAGGTTCACTTAGTGCAATAGTAAATAGACTCAAGTCTGCAAAAACTTTCTTACATAAGGTTACTGAACAACCAAAACTGCTTTTTATAGTGGTCACTGTGTCTGTTATGCAGGGACAGCTAATGAAACAATGATACATGCTAGTATAAAACTAGTAGTAGCTGCTCAGAATTCAGATGAAAGGAGGATTTGTTTATTCCTGTAAAATTCATTGGACCTTTTCAGAGGAAAAGGTATTTGAGAGTGTAGGGAAATATTGGGTGGAGAAAGAGTGAAGAACCCTCACCCCACTTCTTGTCTTGCTCATCTCTCCAGTGCCATTTAAAAAGAGTTGTCAGGATAATGGGGCACACATCTGCATGTAACACCTCATTTGGCCCTTGGTGATTACTTTTTGCCTCAAGATAATTACATCTAATAAAATACTCATGCATCACCCTCATATAAAGTTTTAGACCAATGAGAGGATTATAGCTTGTCAGCCAGTTAAAATGGTGTCTTACATAGTTTTATATGTATCCTAGATTCTGACGAATCCCCAGTAGCAAGAGAACGGAATGTGATTGTGCATGCAAATCCAGACTTTTCTAATAACATCAACAGAAGGTCAGGCACTAGGGATTCTGAGTGCCAGACAGAAGAAATCCTCATTGCTGCTCCATCCAGAAGAAGAATCCGAGCACAGAGGGGCCAGAGTGTAGTCGCTTCCCTGTCTCATTCAGCTGGCAATATATTGGTGCTGACAGACAACGGCGACACTATGTTTACAACATCAGTAAGCAACAAAGTCCGATCAAGGAGTCTTCCGCGTGAAGGTGCTAGAGCCAATGAAGCGGAACACAACACTGGTGCCAAAATGCCAGCATATGATGCAGAACACTTTTTAGCAAACCAAGAAAGAGTATCTACAAACAGCAAAGATGGCATCAATAATCAATGTTCAAAAGAACACCATCCTATAGGTTTAACTTGTTCTCAGTATCTTCATAGTCCAGATCGTAACTCAAATGAGAGAGGGAGATCAAGGTTATCAAGGATGGTAGATTCTGGAAGCTGTGATATTTCATCAAATTCTGACACATTTGGAAGCCCCATTCACTCTATTTCTACAGCTGGAGTCCTTCTCAGTAGTCACATGGATCAGAAAGATGATCACCAATCATCCAGCGGTAACTGGAGTGGAAGCAGCTCAACATGTCCTTCCCAAACATCAGAAACTATTCCCCCTGCTGCCTCTCCACCACTCACTGGTTCTTCACACTGTGATTCAGAGTTATCTCTGAACATTGCCCCTAATGCCAATGAAGATTCAAGTGTTTTCATAACAGAGCACTACAGTGATCAAATAGATAAGATCAGAGGTCACCGGACAAGTTCCTTCACTTCCACTGTGGCTGACTTGCTTGACGACCCTAATAACAGCAACACAAGTGACAGTGAATGGAATTATTTGCATCATCATCATGATGCATCTTGCCGGCAAGATTTCAGTCCTGAACACCCCAAGGCAGACAGTTTGGGATGCCCAAGTTTTACAAGCATGGCCACTTACGATAGTTTTATAGAAAAGACCCCATCTGACAAAGCAGACACAAGCTCACATTTCTCTGTTGACACTGAAGGCTACTATACCTCCATGCACTTTGACTGTGGTCTCAAGGGAAGTAAAAGTTATATTTGTAACTATGCAGCTGTGAGCTCTGAGAGTGGCCAGAATGCAAGTGTTGCTTCCAATTTCACTAACAGTGCCTGGCAGGATTATGTAAACCATAGGAGGCAAGGAAAACAAAGCATCTCTCTTAAGAAACCAAAGGCAAAGCCAGCCCCACCAAAACGCAGTTCGTCTTTAAGGAAATCTGACAGCAGCACAGATCTTCCTGAGAAGAAAGAACCAAAGATAAGTAGTGGGCAGCAACACATGCCTCATACGTCCAGGGAAATGAAGCTGCCCCTTGAGTTTTCAAACACACCTTCAAGAGTGGAAACCACTAATCTGCCAAGCAACCAGGAACACTCCTGGGATAATCAGGATGAGAGTGGATTAAAGGATCCTCAGTTTGACACCATGGACATTCCATCATTTAAAGATGAAGGTGCTGAACAATCTCACTATGCAGATCTCTGGCTTCTAAATGACTTGAAATCTAATGATCCTTATAGGTCTTTATCCAATTCTAGCACTGCTACGGGTACTACAGTCATAGAATGCATAAAGTCGCCAGAAAGTTCTGAATCACAAACGTCACAGTCTGGATCAAGAGCCACCACTCCATCCCTCCCTTCTGTTGAGAATGAGTTTAAGCTGGCTTCCCCAGAAAAGTTGGCTGGTTTAGCTTCTCCCTCGAGTGGTTATTCCAGTCAGTCTGAAACACCAACATCTTCTTTTCCCACAGCTTTCTTTTCTGGACCCTTATCTCCAGGGGGCAGTAAACGGAAGCCAAAAGTACCAGAAAGGAAGTCCTCCTTGCAACAGCCTGTTTCTAAAGATGGCAACATATCTCTTAACAAAGATCTAGATCTTCCAGTTATACCTCCTACTCATCTTGACCTAAGTGCTCTTCACACTGTACTGAATAAACCATATACTCACAGACACCAACTCCATGCTTTCAGTAACAATAAACAGAATATAGTAGAAGAAGCACTAAACTCTAACTCTCCACAAGCTCTTGCTATTACACCTTCAGTTCTAAAGTCTGTACATCTTCGATCAGTTAATAAGCCTGAAGAAGTGAAAAAAAAAGATAATACAGACCTTCTGCACATTCAAGGAAACCCTTCAATGGTGACAGCTATTTCTTCAGGTAAAATGAAATCCCATGTAAGCAAGAAACAAATATCACGCCAATACTCCATGGAAGATGCCATAGTTTCCTATATCGATGCCTCCCCAGTATGGATAAACCCAGAAAAACTGCAACCAGAACACAGTTTAACTTTCCATGAAAAAAGTATCTGTAAAGAGTCTCTGTCCTCAGTGAATGTGGGTGCTCCAGTAGCTAAATATGTAACAGAGCAAATGCATCCAGTTCATGAGCTTTCACTTGACAGTCCATTAAGTAAAGCTGATAGTTCTGCTGAAGGGTTTCCAAAAAGTTCAGCAGTCTTTTCAAGCAATTCTGAAGGGCGGATGACCACTTGTGGCTCCGACCAGGAGAGAAGTCTTGAACCTGTGCAGCTTCAGCAAGAATTGCATGCACACTGTGAACAAAAGTTGGAATCTGAACCTGTGAATGAAAACATATCCCAGTCTGACCCCTCAGATGGAGGAACAGACATGAGTCATCAGTTATGGCATCAGTTTGATCTAAGCTATCCTGATGAAAAAGTGCCTGAGAATATCAGCTTTGAATCAGAGATCTTAACTGTAGATTCACTCAGTGAAAAATGTTCTGAGCAGGAAAATGATATTGCATCAGGTATTCCAACCAAAAGTGCCTCAGATAACAGTGACAGCAGAGCTGCTGAGACACAAGGAACTCCAGATGATGGTGATTGGAAAGGTAAGTTCTTAACCATTCCTGTACTATTTATGAGATGGAGCTTGATGTCAAATTGGTGGTGGTTATTTATTTTATTCTACTGAGCTGCATCAGTAGGTGATTTAAGTGTGCAGAGGTCCATTTGTTTCAGTGGAGCTCTGCTATTTCAGCTACAACTATGGCATGCTTTCACGAGCCTGTTAGCATTGATCTACATTTCTTGTGACTTCATTTCAGCTGTTGAAAGAACACTCTTTTCCCCCTTTATCACCAGAGACACTGTTTTGACAGAACATCCAATATTTAGATTTCATCTAGTTCCTGTCATTATAGTCAATTCCATTATTAATTTAGTGAAAAGATTAACCGGCTCTATTGTAAAATGCAGGAAATCGTTTAACTAAAACTCAGTAGTGCTTTTCTTTTGTTTTGAAGAATCTTCTCTGAGTGATGATTCCATAATTTCACCCTTAAGTGAAGACTCTCAGGCTGAAACAGAAGATGTTTTTGTGTCTCCAAATAGGCCTCGAACGACAGAGGATTTATTTGCAGTCATTCACCGGTGAGCTAATATTAGGGTTACTGGACATGTTCTCTGCTTTCCTGATAGCAGACCTAAAGTAATTGAAATACAACATCTTGGCTACTTGTTTAAAAAAACTTGTATTTTCTGGACCAGATTGCTACCACACACACAAAAAAACCATTTATGGCATGAAAGTTGGCATGTGATGTGTACCCAATTTACATTTTGCTAGCTGTCATTCATGTGCACTTGGATTCTATTGCTGATAATGGTTTGGGGGTATAGTAATTAGGAGGAAAATGTTAACTGAGGAAAGTAGCGGTTGGGGGAGAAAAGAGAGACTGGTGAACTGAGTCTTCAAGCTTTTTGGATAGCTAGTACGACTGGAGCACTACCCTTCTGTACCATGAAGCCTGTTGCTAACAAGAAGTTATTTTGGCGGAGGATACACCACTGTAACAGTCATTATGGTGTAAGCCTAAAGCTGTTTACTTAGCTGTCTGAATCAGTCATTGAGGCCTGGAGAAAAATATCCTGTCCTGTGCTAACTGTGAAGGGACCAAACTATATACGATACTGTACAACTGAATGCCATGAAAGGAATGTTTTAATAGACAATAGTTTGCTTCATGCATTACACAACAATGCTTTGCAGAATATGGATTTGCCCCCATAGGCGGAAGAAAGAGTCAGACAACAAACATGGGATTAACGGCCACTTTATTTATTAACAAAAACATGGCAAGGGCTTCACCTAACAAGCGGCATGGCCAAGGCCTGGGGTTACCATTAACCCCACCCTTGCCATAGTATGGGCAATGCATCTGGCCCCAGGTCATAGCCCGCTATAAGCGGCTCGAACCCCAGGCAGCCCAGCCTTGGAACATGCCTTGATGATCCCTCACACACAGCTGCACGGTCAGTGCTGAGTATCCCTCAACGGCACTCCAAAAGGCAGCCTGTTCCCCTCATCCCAGGCCGCAAGGCTGCAGTTATGATCCAAACAGGCACCTTTCCCACCAGGGTTACTGATAGGTGCTTACCAAGCCGCAACAACTATTTACTAAACTTCCACCACAGCAAGGGTCAAACCTCTGCTCAGGCCCCTGCACCCACTAAACCCCTAACACTGTTAACAGCCCTTGCCGTAAATCCTTAAGGAAGCTACATACCCTGCTCTGACAAATGAACGCCGTCAGCCCTATATAACTCAGCGTGCGTAGCCCTAATAGTCGGATGGGGTATGAAGTGGCCACCACCCATTACTAAAATGCTCCTAAATTCCCTGTTTACCTTACACCTAGCCTGCTCAATCCGCTTAGGGTCCAAGGCCCATCGCCATTCCCTTCGCGGAACCATGGCCGACCAAACCATGTGGTATTAGGCCATCGCCTTTCAATAAAGTTAAAATCCTCCCTGCTTGTAGAACAAATGCCTTCCCTTTTAAAATTCCTAAATCATTACCCCCTAGGTGAATTAGCAATATGTCAGGAGGAACACTGGCATTCAAACCAAATAATAGATGGAGTAGGTTCGCCCAGCACAAGCCGCGGCGTCCCCTCCATTCAACAGTGGCCCATCGACTTAGGCCCAACTGTGAGCCAATGGCCAATCTGTTAGCCCAGTGAGCAGCCCAAAATGTGAAGCTGTGCCCGCAGATGAGAATGGTTCTCCGCCTGCCACAAGACACAGCACCTGAAAGGAACGGACAGTCAAACACCGGGCCAAAAGAACAGATCACCACATGGCCATTGAACGCACATAACCTTTATAAGCATCAGATCTCCAATGCCCTACGCACTGAGCATCCTCAGCTGAATAGCCCATAGCTGCCGCTGTGGAAGCCGCTCCAATGCGAAAGGAATGGGTTCCAAACTTTACACCTGATAGGCCCAGCTTCCCCAAAGCCAGGGAAGTAACTGCCCCAAACTGATGTTTAGTCAGAGGGCTCCCATCCTCATGCCTAAAGAGGAAACCGGCTTCCAGACCCCTCAGGGCCAAATACTGCGACAGGGCCAGAACTGGGCAGAGCTCCGAATTCTGACAAGTCCCCAATTTTACCTTGGCTCCTTTTCTCATTTGATTCACCTTAGAGCTCCTAATTGTGACCAGCATGCCGTTGCCATGAATATCAACATCCCGCACCTACAAAACCTTGCTCGACTGGTCTGTCTTAGACGGAGCGACCAACTCACTCACCCAAAGAGCCCCAAAGAATGCAAGCAAAGAGGCTGCATGAAACAGGCATGCCTCATAACTGGAAGTGCAAACCGCACCCCAGGTTGCTCGCAACCCCTTAAGTATCACAGGCAAGATAGGCTGTCGCTCATCTTTAGCAGCACCCCCCTCGCGAGTCCAACCCTCGAGCATCTTTCTAATCCTGAAGTCACAAGTGACTTCAGCGAAGCCCAAGGCTTTGCTCGCAAAGGTTAGTTCAGCAAGCTTGCCTCAGATTGAATGGACAGCTAAGCCAGCTTCTTTGCTCGATACACAGTAGTGCATCAGCTGATCTTAAGGAATAGGCCAGACCTTGGGATAACGTTCAGCTGCCCTGAAGACCTCGAATTGGTGAACTGCTCCCTCATACTCTTTTCTGGTGCTAGGCGCAATGGTGAGGCTTATAGCCCTGCAAACCTCAGCCCTCCAACCTGCCATAGTTCCTGAGCCATTCGAGCCAGATGAAGATCGGCTTCTGGTGCAAACTGATGAAACCTCGCCATCTGTTGGCGAGAGAGAGCGTCAGCCACACCATTGTACACACCCGGCACATGCCTGGCAAAAATTAGCAAGTTAAGTCCAAGGCACTGCAAGGTGAAAGCCCGGACAAGCCCCATGACCCGTGGAGACCTGGATGTGAGGGAACTGATCACATGAACAACCGCCAAATTGTCACAACAAAAGTGGACAGTGTGATCTTTCAATTCTTCACCCCACAACCAAACCGCCACTAGTATGGGAAAGAACTCTAAAAAGGTGAGATCCCTAACATATCCTGCTGAAACCCATTCCCCAGGGCACTCCTCAGTGCACCAGTGTCCATGAAAGTAGACACCAAATCCCAGAGATCTGGCAGCATCAGATGTCACTTGGAGCTTAGCCTCCAGCTTCAATTCCTCCCTCCAAAATGAGAAACCATTAAAAGAACTTAAAAATTCCTGCCAGATCCCAAGGTCAGCCCACACTTCCACATTAATGCGCAGTCTATGATGTGGGTGCTGTAGCCCCCTCATCGCATCACAGAGCCGTCTAACAAAAGCCCTCCCAGGAGCCACTACTTTGCACGTGAAATTGAGGTGCCCAGCAGTCTGCTGAAGTTCACTTCAAGTGGCCTTCTTCTTTTTAAGAAATATAGAAAGCCGGACCTGCAAGTCCTGAATCTTGTCAATGGCAACCGAGATGTCTGGGCAACTGTGTCCAATTCTACCCCTAAAAATACTAACTTCTGAACAGGTCCCTCTGTCTTTTCGTGGGCCAATGGAATTCCCAGCTCCTCTGCTAGTTGTGTAAAACCCTGCAACAGCCGGGTGCATCTACCCATCCCACAAGGACCCACGAAAAGAAGGTCATCTAAATAATGAACCACTTCTGGTAATCCTGTTTTAAAACGTGTTGCCCATTCCAGAAATGTGCTGAAGCGCTCAAATGCAGCGCATGACACAGAACATCCCATGGGCAAGGCCCTAGCCATAAAAACTGCCCTTTAAAGGAAAATCCCAACAGCTCAAAATCATCTGGTGCACGGGGAGGAGATAAAATGTGGATTTGATGTCACACTTCGCCAACTCCGCCCCATGTCCACAGTGGCACACCACATGCACAGCTTGGTCAAATGAGGTGTACCTCACCGTACATGGATGATCCAGAATAGCATCATTTACTGATCCACCTCGGGGATAAGAAAGATGGTGAATTAAACGGAACTCACCAGATGTCTTCTTAGGTACTATACCCAGAGGTGAAACCCGCAAATTAGGAAGCAGTGGTGCTGGAAATGGACCTAGAACCCTATCTTCTTGAACCTCTTTGGCAATCTTTGCAGCAACCACAGCCTCCATGCCATTAACTGATTTTAAATTGTG
This sequence comes from Lepidodactylus listeri, assembly GCA_029233225.1. NCBI lineage: Eukaryota > Metazoa > Chordata > Lepidosauria > Squamata > Gekkonidae > Lepidodactylus > Lepidodactylus listeri. The sequence goes on from JARCFY010000001.1 coordinate 78,647,282, forward strand.
GGCTAAAAAAGGAGCCCTCAACCCCAAAAATGGAATTCTAAAACCCCCTTGAAAACCCTCCAGTAAATACACAGCATCTTCTTTATTAGGATACCGCTTCAACAAACTCTGCAATGGACCAAGCTTAATTGGTGTGGGCCCCCTTTCCAGTAGCTGCTGAAGGACCGCCACCTCCCCTGGGCCGTTGGCTACGCCTGGGCCTTCCTTTGGGGCATGCAGTCCACTGCACATTGGGCACTCGTGCCTGTAAGTGCATGTCTTCCTATTGCAGACCCCCACGGGAAGCAGTATTAGCACCAGCCAGAAGGTTCTGCACCATGTGCCCACTATGTGAGCATTCCCCAACATTAGGCCGCGCCTGCGACGTCAGCTGTAACCAAAGATGCGGCTGTATCTGGTCCCACGGAAGGTTCATAGCAGCCCTCACCCTAAACTCCTCGTCATATTTGAGCCAGGCTGAACCCACAAAACCAGTGTACGCTTTCTAAATGATATCCAGATACTGGTATAGTGCTGCAGCCTTCCAGCTCTGGGCCCGAGAAATCACCCCTGCATAGACAATGTACCCTGCCAGCCAATTTGCCCATGTCCTATCAACCCTCCTTTTCTTTAAAATTTCCTTGTCCTTGTCATCCATCTCCTCTTTATCCTTCTTCTCCAATTCCCAGTAAAGAAGGCTGAAGAGGTTGATGTACTCACCCTTGCAAATCTTTTCCCTAGTGATTGGCAAAATGTGGTCACCAAGGGGCAAGGCTGCATTGCCAAAGGGCATGGCCTTTGCAGAAGCTGCCCATACGGGTTGTCATAAGTGGGAGAAAAACCCCATTCCCCCCATGGACTAGGAGGTGACATCATGCCCGTAGGTGGCACAGGACCCCCAGGCGACTGCCAGCCCATAGGCAGAGGAACCCAGACCCACGGCTGAGTAGTCCCAGGTGAATCCTGCATCGTATGAGGAGGGCCCCAAGCCCACGACTGACCATACCTGCATAAAACCAGGCTTATGCACCCAAGGTCCCCAGGCCAAAACATGGCTGGCTGTGCCTCCGCCTCATCCTTACCACTGGGCCCAGGCACTTCCACCTCAGCCACTGCCGGCGCTACAGATGTCTCAGAAACTGGCATCACTGCCCCGGATGCAACTGTTGGAACCACTTCACGCTTGCCGTGATCAGTGGAATCTACAGCACAAGATTCAAGAAGGTATATTTTCTTAAGCACCTCCTCATGAAACTTCTTCCACTCTGCTCTACCCCCAGTACTTTCCGAAGCTCGAATGACTGTTTGAAAAGGGGGGGGAGACCCAGTGTCCCTGGCCTAGTAAGGCTGCAAGCTTATCTAATATCATCTGCTGCTCCTGCTCTTCCTCCTCGTCCTCAAAGGATAACGGAGCAACAGGAGGGGGTGCCGCAGTATGCCTAGGTGCAGGCCCTTTTCCTTTAGACTGGCCTTGACCCTTTCTAGAAGCCATATCCAAAACACAATGAGCCAGGAGGCCTCCCTCAATTACTAGAATTGTCCTAAAATGGCCACCACCTAAAAGGATCTTCCAAAGATGGCCGATCCTAAGGATACCCCAGAGGAATAATTTAAAGGCAAAATGGCTACTCAGCCCACAGGAGCAGACCTTCCCAAAATGGCCGCCATCCCTCATGGTTTCAGCAAAGTCCGCCCCCAAATGTCTAACCGCCTAACAACGAAAAAATTGCCCAACAACTGCCAGGAACTGGCTGTAAATCTATAGAACCCAAAAGGAGAAAAAGGGGGGGGGGGGAAGTGGGCAAATGACCAACTGGGCCCCAAGCAGCCTCACCAACTGCACCTTAACCCCCAGCCCTGGGCCTAAGAAAACTCCCACTAAGAGTATGTGCATGTAATTCTTGCTTGAACAAGGCTAAACAGCACGCGGGTCGCATCCTAGGAGCCAGCGGAAGCACAGCCGACTCTAATTTACACCACAGTTAATGCCCAGCTGCCAACGTGTCTTCTGTCCTGCAGGAGCTCCAGACCCAAGTGCTGCCTCCACCGGCAAGGGGATGCCCCAAAAATAACCCACAAAAAACCCGTCCCAGGCCCAGCCAAGCCACAGCCTCCAAGAAAGGAGGGAAGGGAGGCTGATTGGGGGGGGGGGGATACCCTTGGAGTTTCTGCCGGCTCTAGTCCAAAAGCCAGGGAGCAAGCGAAAAAAGGCCTCGTGCTCCTTCTCTGTTGAGCACAAGGCACGAATGAGGCTGCTGAGGCTGGGGCTGTCCTTCAGCATGCTAGCCCCGCCCCCCCAGCAAAACCAGGCTGCAAATGCAGCCAGTCTGATCAGTCCTCCTTACAAGGAGGCAACCTCGCCCCCCCCCCCCCCCCAGCCAGCCTTTGGTGGCTGCGGGGATCCATCTGTATACTGATTTTTTCCTCAAATTTACACACGCAAAATAATTTTGAAGTATATAATATAATCTGTCCTTGCCAATTTATGAAACATAACCATGTGTCTGAGATGATTATACTCTGTAGCTCTTTTGGGGGGGGGGGGAATGCTAAAAAACTGCAATTCAAAAACACACAAATATGCTTCACCATCTTCCCTGCCCATGTGTCCCTCCTTTAAAGGAACCAATTTATCAGTCCTTTGATTATAGATATTTGTTTACTTTACTTGTTTGTTTGTTTGTTTGTTTGTTTGGATTTATATCCCGCCTAGGCAGCACAGGTGGCTCTAGGCAGCTCACAGCAATTAAAATTGATACATTTTACATTTATACCCCATCTTCCCACAAAGTGGCTTTCATTGGTCTCGTCTCCATTTTATCCTCACAAAACCTGTGAGGTAGGTTAGGCTGCATGTGTGTGACAGACCCATGACCACCTAGCAAGCTTTCATGGCAAAATTAGGATTCAAATCAGGGTGACTCTGATCCTAGTCTGACATTGCACCACACTGTATGTACTATGCTATAGGCATTGTGCCTGTAGTGACAGGGGTCAGGAAACACCAGTGGTAGTAATGGTAAGAAGGTTAGAAGACACTCCAAATTTGTTTCCAGATCAGATTCAGCAGCTTAATAGAGATCATTTTGGCACTTTCCTGAAGTTTTTTCTTACTGTACACCTTAATTGCTGTCAAATTTATTTATGATTGTTCTTTATCAGCAATATTGGTAACTTGTTAGAAAAATCTGATCACTGTACCACAGGAGGCAGCATGAAACACTAGATGGAACAATGCTGGCATAGTGTTTTCTCAGATTACATAAATTTTCACTGAAGCTAAAGGAAAGAAACTGGCATAATACATTATTCTAAGTGCAAATGCTGATCCTTATCCTCCCCCAAATTTAATCAGAACAAAATATAAAATTAGATGCTTCCACTATTACCAGTTCTTTTTGTTTCTCTGTGTCAATTGAGAAAAAGATGGTGACAAAGCAGTGAGCGACAGAGTGGAAGACTGGCTGATGGTTAGAAGGAAGATTCAGTTCAAGTATGCAGCAGTGGAAAATACAACAGAGTAAACCACTATGAAATTTGTCCTGGGTTTTACAGTGCGGTGGACCCTCCACTTCCTGATAAGCTGTTAAGAAAGTTATGCCTCTTTACTGTTCACAGGACTAGCAGTTCAGTGCTAAACATGTTTATTCAGGAGTAAATCCCATCCTCGGCATATTGACTTAAGAAGTTCAACCCTCCACATAAGTACTGGATCAGACCTAGTGGCCCATCTAGTCCAGAAGCCTGTTTCACTCAGTTACCAACCAGTTGCCCAAGAGGGCCAAAGCCCTCCCCTAATATTGCCTCTTAGCACAAGGTTTCAGAGGTTTACTACCTCTGAATGCGGAAGTTCTACGTATCCTGTACTAGTCATGGGTGTGGTTGCCACCAGGCCTGGAGCAAAATGTCCCACCCACTTAATAACATTTTAATGTGTGGAAACAGGTAGCGGAAACTTTTCAATCCACAGAAGTAAATAACAGTATTGGTAAATAACATCCCATTAGGCTTCTACTAAGGGACACAACAATTTTGTTCTAGGCAGTTGGCAACCGGAATTTGCATTAAGTTCGCCTCCTTTGTACATGCACAAAAATATGATGCAGTAATTTACACAGTGACTTTAGTAGTGCTTTTTCTTTATTACCAACAAGTATAAAATTAACAGCTGGGAAATTACAGAAATATTTGGGACATGAGATGTACTCTCGGGTAGATAACGTTAATAAAAATCACTTAATGTGGTACGGATATCCCATAACTGTTTCTATATAAGATGTCAGGTTTTCCATCAACCCCGCTATTTACCAAGCACTTTCTTTTCTATATTTTGCGCTCTCTCTATCCCTGATCCACCATATGTGCCTGGCTCCCCATTCAGCTAGTTTACCCACATCAGTATTCCTACATTAATCTATAAACTGTGGAAGAGTATAAGCACATACAATAGCCTGCAAGGGTTCTTTTTGCTGCCTGCAATAGCAGCAACATTAGATGCAAATAAAGGCCATATGACAAGTTAAGATAAGAGATGGGGACTTGAACAAAATGGTCTAGGCAGGTAGCCCTAGAAGGGTAAAGAGTATGGAAGAGTAGGAATCTAACTCAGATTCTCTATGGTTTGGTGTACCAAACACTGGTCTTGTTTTCAAACCATTCTCTGTAACCTAAGGACACACTTTTAAAAGTGAAAGCTGGAGTATTAAAAAAGCAAAGTTAAATTTACCGTATCCTACGCTAGCTCCTGTAAAATATGTATTTCTATTCAATACAGAAGTCCATTTATTGTTCATATATCTACTGCTAATTTGTTACGGGACTGATCCTTCAACAGAAAAATTAAGGCTAGATTTTATCATATCTAAACTTTACTGTTTTGTGTTGTGACTATTCTAAGCCTTTGTTTCGTAACAGGTCAAAAAGGAAAGTGCTTGGAAGAAAGGATTCTGGAGACCTGTCCACGAGAAACAGATTAAGAGCTTCATCTAGCAGTAGCAACTTGTCTCCTGCCAGCAGTACATCTCCTGCCAGCAGTACATCAACTGCATGTAATCCTCCGCCTACTGCCGCTGCGGCAAGCACAGCCTGCAGCCAGAGGTCTCCTGGCCTTATTTACAGGAGTGCCAAGAAGTCCAACACCTCCAATGAGGAATTCAAGCTGCTGCTCCTGAAAAAGGGAAGTAGATCAGATTCCAGCTACAGGATGTCAGCCACTGAGATACTGAAGAGTCCTATTTCCCCCAAGTCTCCTGGAGAAACAATTGCAGATACTCTTCTAACTGCTGATGAGTCTTCCCAAGTCTCATCAGGTGCTGAGGCATTAGCTCCTCTCTCTCTGTGCCCTCCAAGAATAAATGCAGAAGGGTTTTCTTCCAAAAGTTTTCCTACATCAGCATCTTCACGCGTAGGACGGTCACGGGCTCCCCCGGCAGCCAGCAGCAGCCGGTACAGTGTCCGCTGCAGACTGTACAACACCCCCATGCAAGCTATTTCAGAAGGAGAGACTGAAAATTCAGATGGAAGCCCGCACGATGATCGATCCTCACAGAGTTCAACATAGGCTTTATAAGTGCCAGAGAACACTTCTGACTGTTAATGGGAGAACTCTGCAATTGCTTGATTCATGTGCATATGAGAGCAGGCCAATTCTGTAGCAGTCAAATACCATGCAGGGCAATACTGATGCTTGAAAACACTTATTAAGGATGCTGGGAGAAGAGACTGTAGCTATTTATTACATCACATTTTCTAGAAGTAGAATCATATGCTAAATGGTTAACTTTCCCTTTCACTGTTATCACATTTCCTGTCATCGGTGTAGATTTACATTAACACCCCACCCCACCCCAAGCTGCCCATTTAGGAACAAGAACATTACACTCGCTGTTGTGCTTCCTGAGGGGGAAAAACATTGAACTTGCTTGAGGTATTGGTATTTTTTTACATTAAACTGAACTGAAACAAAATTTAGAAGACATAAACAAAACAGATGTATATATCCATATTTTTGATAAACACTTGTAAATAGAATTATCAAAGAAAAAATTGGTAGCAAATGATAACCTTGATAAAACACATAAATGATAAAAGATAATGACTGTATTCTGTGAATACAATTTTCATATCAAACATAATTTACTTATCTATAACTCCCACATACAGTTCAACAATTAAAGCCTCAAATGTGAATTTTAACACTTGAATGAGAGGAAATACAATATTGACAATACTCAAGGTTCAACAATCTCCTGTTAAATGTATAGTATCTAATTTATTGTCAAAAAGGCTTTTCCAGACAAGTCAATTTCAAAATTCAGTTTGTGTCACAAGGCTCACGGACACTACAAATACATGCAATGGGCAGATCCAGCCATCTTTTTGTTCTATCTCACCAATTCCCTATCCTTAATACAGTTCCCATCACACAATGATTTGTCCATTAAGGTTTCACAACCTCAAGCACAGACTTCTTAGTGGTCATCGGGAACCATGGCCATCATTTTTTGCCAGTCAAAAACTGGTTGGATCCAACCCACTTTATAACCCAGGTTATAGATTCCCCCTTTGCTCTGTGAATTGAGGTTATGTGAAAGTTGATGGGAATGCTTATTCACTTCCACTTGGCTCTTTTCTGGATTTCCCTACATTCTCTTGCTTTCACTCTAGACATCTCCTTTCCATATCATTATCTTTCATAGTGATGAGGGTTCTGACACAGAAAGAAAACCCATGAGTGCAAAATGGTGAAAGAATCCAGAAGTTATGTTGGGAACTGTGACCTTTCCTGAACAAATCCAATATTCAGTATTGGGTTGTGTTATCTGATTTTGCCACAGAAAAAAAGTTTTGGATAAACATTTATTATTACTATTGAACACGTATTAGGCATTCCACAAAACATGTTGAAATACTGATCCACCACCCAAAGACTAAAAGTCTCTGTTACACTGTTGCTTATGTTTAATTAAAAACTAAAAGGAAAAGAGAATGAAAACCTGACCAGCAATTTACTCATACTCAAAATCAATTAACCAAATATCAGCTGTCAAAAAATTCTGTGAAGAGCAACCAGATGCGAAGCTGAAAAAAACCACAGGTACTAACCTTCAAGAGAATCAGCAGAACACAAAAAACTCAGATGAATATTTCAATATGCAAGAGGTAGACAATGAATTCAGTTAACTGTAAACTGAAATGTGAAATAGAAAGGGTAAGCCAGTTGAGGAAGAAATATGGTCAAGTTTGCATGCATAAAAATAAGATGGGCAGCAGCATGCAATGCAGAGATTACAAAATTGATGTGGTTCCTTTCAAGTTGCTTTACAGATAGTGCATGAGAGGAAAAACTAACAGTAATTCAGATGAAGTAAAGTAAATGAATGAAAAAAGAGTTTCTACAATCAACAGGAAAGAACCAACAATATTATTTAGTGTCTGAAAACAACTTACCTGTTAAAAAAAATAAAAGTAGAGAATGGTATGAAAAATATCTATAGTTCTATAGGGGGTGGCGGGGGGGTTGTGTGCAATAGATATAAAGAACCAGAAGAAACAATGGATGAATCCAGAAGAAAATATAAATTACCATACTATAATTTCCAGTACAGACACTCAAGTATTCCCTCATACCAGTGTGAGGAAAATATTGGAATTACCAAAAGATGGTAAAATCCACTGGAAATAGACCTTAACATTTTCTTTTTCCATACACAGTTTGGTACTTGGGTGGCTTCCACTGTTATGTAGCTCCACTTGAACCTGTCCACCTTCAGGCCCCAAGTAATAGATGAGATAAAGTATCAACAATACAGAATCTTATTTGTAGTGGTGGTATTAGACAGAGCAGTTCCAAACTCCTCCTTTGAGCATGACAATGTTAACAGGTCATTTTAATTAGCCAGTAGACATACATTTTGTAATTCTATCAAAAATCAACCAATTAACATATGCCATGTAAACACTGTTAACATTGTATCCAAGGTGTTGCTGCTGTGCCTGGATCAAGTTTATTTACTCATGCTAAAAGGGTTTCTCTTGAACTTAAGAAAAACTTCACAAAAATAAAGAGCATAACCTGTTTTAATTGCAACAGTCACAAAATTCTGTCTCATACCCCACCCCCCAAAAAGATCATACTTAGTTTAACAGGAATAATCACCATGTTCTAGTTATTTATTCAAAGTCACTAATGCAATCCAGTCCAGTGTAGCACAGGAAGAGCTGACTTTAAGTCTCCTTAGCCATGAAGCTCAGTAGGTGGCACTGGGCACATTGCCATTTTGCAGTGTTACCTAATCGGTTGGTTGTGAAAATGAAATTGGATAAGGCTACATATGCTGCCTTGAACTCCATGTAGGAAGTGTGAGTTGAATACAAGATGATTAAATGGATGGTGCAACTAGTAGTCTTTCCATATGTGTGGAGTGACATAACAAAAACTAATCTCACTATCATATTTAATGACCCAATAATAATTTCAAAGGTGCAGTTGTGTCAGTGTGTCACAGCAAAAATAAACAGATGTCACCTCAGTAGCAGAAACAGGATTTACATGCTACAATATAACTAATCCATGATAATCATCTTTATGAGCACTTGGAGATTCTCAGCTCCCTTATTCAACTACAATTCCCAGAGTTTCTTGGGGAAGCCCCTGTCAGCTGACCATATTTAAGTCTGTACTGCCACTGTAACTGTTATCCATAGTTGTTTGGGATCAAAAGCACATTGGTAATAAAATCTACTGCAAAACCCCAAGCTGTCATGCTTTACTGTGATATTTAGCACTTAATTTGGATGATGATTGTAATGATGACAAGTCTGAGGAAACCGTATTTATTTTCGTTATCATTATTAGGTTGATGGGAGACCTAGTCATAACCTGGTAATTAAAGTCTTGAAACTGAATTAGTTTCATGTTAATAAAATAGCTATTAAGCATGCAACAAATGCTGGTGATTTATCAATAAAATTGTGTAATAACCTGTCAGTGAAGCTTTGTGCTGACAATATTCATGCTACCTAAATATTTAGAGAAATGACACTGTGAAAACAAATAGATGAAAAAATAAGTATGTGTATGCGTTCTTTATATAGCTTATTCAGCTTGGGATGGGGAAGCTCCCTGGTACGTTACACAAGCCACTTACAGCTCAGTTTCATTCTACCCTGGGTTTGACAGGGTGGGATATATAGGGTAGAAAAGGAATATAGGGTAGAAAAGGAATGAGACAATATCTGAAATAAATGAAGGCAGGGAAACAAAAGCTGGATAACTTGAAGTTACTTGAATGGAGAAAACTAAAAGCAAAAACAAGTTAATAGATCAAACCAGAATTGGGGGGTTTAAAAATCATCTTCATATGCACAAGATAAAATTATTTTTAAAAGCTGATTCTTTTCCCCAGATATATTAATTATTGAAGTATGTACACAACAAACCAGGTGAATGTTTAGGCCCAGGTTTGTACAATACAGTCCATTGATAGTAACTGTGGAATATGTTTATGAATGCAGAAAAGTTCAATGCAAAGAATTTTGAGAAGGAACTTGGTGTGGAGTACATGTTGAGCACAATGGCTGAATGAATAAAGCCGGTAGTAAATAGCAAGTTGGCTTCAAGGAGAAGTAAGTTATAATAGGAATGTAAGTGGAGTAGAAAGTAGGGGGCAGTTTATTTGGCTCATGAGATGTCATAAGATAAATCTTTAATTACATGAATTATTTCAATTAATGGCATTAACCTCAGTTCTAATCAGTGGGCTCATGAAAAGCGTACAAGTCTTTTTAAGCATATCTACTGTTCTCCAGTATAGCAAGAAATGGATGGTCAGCATGTGTGAAAAAGAGCAGTGAGGACAGGAGATTACTTGCCCAGTTCTTGCCATGCTGGCAAATACTAATTAGAATGGGCCATCTGCACAACCAAGCTAATACATCAATACCAGCTATGACAATATTCCGGCACGTTGTAGAAGTGGTTTGCAGATGGGAAAAGGCAGCTATGTTGGAACGATGTTTAGGAACTGTGTGCCAGCTAGCAATAAAAGCATGTTAGAGCCCTCCAAGCTGGGGCAGAGATGTTTAAAGAAGAGAGTTAGTGTTGGAAGCAAGCCTTATCAATTGTAGCTAATAGGAAAGTTCTAAAAAGTGGTCTAGAAGTAAGTGAAATGGGATGCAGTGCTGAATTAACAAAATCCATATAGTATATAATTTTTGTATAAAAAAGAAATCTTGGGAGGCAAAAGTGCCACTTCAGATCATTTTTCTTAAAATTAGCGCCAGTAGGACTCGTATAGCCTGATTCTACAACTGTCTACACCTCCAAATGTGTGATCAGATTGGGACGCACAATCTGTGTAGCTTTAGCGTTAACAAGCAAACGTTGAAGATCAGGGTGCCAAATTCATATGTTAAAAGTGCTATCAGTGCTTTATGCTACAACTGTAATAGAAAACAGCTGAATTGGGTTTTCGAAGATGTTAGTCCTGTGGGTGCTTTGAAGCAAAATGTTTTATTGTGGATTACACTCCAAAACATTTAATGATTCCCTATTAATACTATAGAGATCTATATAAAGATAGATAAAGATATATATATAAATGCATACAACTTGAACTAGAAGGCAATGAGTACCTTCTTATGGAATGCTCACAGAACTATCAGAAATACTTATTTTGTTTACTCAAAATCTATGACAAAGCGTGTGTATTTTCTATTTATCAGATTAAAGCCCAAATCAAGTTGGATTATAAATCTTTTTTTAATCATATTTTACAACAAACACCCTAATCAAGAAAGTTGGTGGAGCATGTGGAGCTCAAACTAAGGACAAGACACCACTTTTGTGCACATGGTGCTGTTCTGCCACAGAAATAAATGAGAATGGCATGTATACACAGGCACTGTGCATGAACAGAACCGCATACAGAGTTCTGGATCAAGGTGATTAAGTTTGGGGATGAAAACTAATTGAAGGAAATAAGTTATAATGGTATGCCTTCAGAGCCCTCAAAACAAAGATTAAGATACATCACATCTTAAAACAGGGTATATATAACATATATGTTGAGTAATTTGTGAACCATAATGCCAACTTGCAAATTCTGTTGTTTGCACTGTTAACAAGAATAATTTTTGAAATTATGCAGCTGTTTTGTGTTGTTTTCTTTTAATCTTTTTTTAAATATTGTGGCAACATAAAGATTATGGATTAGCTGTAGCAAATAAAGCATATGTTTGCATTTGCCAAAGGTCACTGATAGACTACATTTGCTGCAATTGTGGCAGATTTAGAGAAATACTGTAGGTTATGACTTAAAAGTTTAAAAACCAATTAAGAAGGTTACAGTGTAACTATTTTGGTACTAGCACCAGTTCATGCTGGCAGAAGAGACAATGGTTTATGGACTTGCATCCATTTTGTATTTTTGTAATATTTGTAAATACAAACTTTTTAAATTGTTGCAAAGATGGTTTCTTTTGTAAAATGTTTTCAAAGTTTACATTAAATCCAAGCCTTTGTATATTTTAGAGCTGTGCAACACTTTAAGTCTTGTATTTATTTTTAGTAAAAACAGTGCGTTTCATTGTGAACCCCCTCTCTAAAATGTGTCAGAAAAAGTTTGATTATCTAGGAAGTGTGTATAGAAACTGCAAATAAACGTGATTGCAATTGAACCGCTTGTTCTCGTTACTTTTTGTTGTTGTTTTTGCCATTCCCTGCCTCTGCATTACAGCCCTGCCATTCTGTGACCATCTCCCATCCAAGCCATACTAGCCAGGGCTGACCCTGCTTAGCTTCTGAGATCTGACAGGATCAGGCTAGCCTGAGCTGTCCCGGTCTTGTTGCTCACCTGTAGCAAAATGGTATCTACACCAGGGAGAGCTGCACAAGGGTCCTGCACCACTGCCAATCCACCTGAGTTTAAAAACGTCTGGCGTGGGAAGGCCTCCCCTCCCCCAAACTGGAACCTGATAAAGAGGAAGGAAGGAAGGACAGCTAAGAAAGGAGACTGCAGAGGGCAGGCCACAGGAAGACTTACCCACAGGAAGGAATGGAGAGAGTACCCAAGGAAGGATGTGAGGGCAATCTGGCTGCAACATCTGTCACCCCATTGATCGCCAGGGTTGATTCGGCTGATCTGGCTGGCTAGGTGGGTGTCCCCTACCTCCCTCACTGGAAGGAAGGAAGACACTTAGGGCTGAAAGTGAAGAGGACCAGGCAGCAGAGAGCAGCTCCAAACAAAACTGCTCCCTAGGTGAGGCAGAGCCCAACAGACAGGTTCCAAATCTAGGGAAGAGGCTGAGGATTCAAAAAGGGACAGTATTCCTTAGCTGTGTGTAAGACAATACAGGTTTCACTGTGTATAAAACAATAAAGGTTTCACAGCAGCTGATAGTGAAGATGGACAACAACAACAACAACAACAACAACAACCTCCTGTGCATCATATGCCCCGTCCCCTGAGGTGCCACTGAACACAAGCAGGACAATAAGTATAATGTGTGGGTAGCGGGAGGAAAAATATTGTCTGTGTAGAATACTGGTGAAATTGTGTATTCGAAACACTCTTTGCTTGTGAGTGTTTACTTAAAGTATACTTCCAGAAAACACATTCTACAGAATAATCATGAAACACAGAAAACTATCAATATAATAAATATCTCTTAATTTTTGTTGTTCAGTCGCATAGTCAAGTCCGACTCTTTGCGACCCCATGCGACCACATCACGCTAGGCCCTCCTGTCCTCTGCCTGCCCAACTCGATGCCCGTTGCATCGATAACACTATCTAACCATCTCATCCTTTGCTGTCCCCTTCTTCTTTTACCTTCAATCTTTCCCAGCATCAGAGTCTTCTCCAGTGAGTGCTCCCTTCTCATTTGGTGGCGAAAGTATTTGAGCTTCAGCTTCAGTATCTGGCCTTCCAGGGAACAGTCAGGTTTGATTTCCTTGAAGATTGACTGATCTGATCTCCTTGTAGTCCAAGGGACTCACAAGAGTCTTCTCCAGCACCATAATTCAAAAGCATCTATTCTTCAGGCCTCGGTCCAACTCTCACAGCCATACATTACTACTGGGAATACCATTGCTTTGACTATATGGACTTTTGTTGGCAGTAGACTATGCAACTACTTTTTATTATGCTGTCTAGGTTAGCCATCACTTTCCCCCCAAGGAGTAGGCATCTTTTAATTTCATGGCTGCAGTCACTGTCTGCAGTGATCTGAGCTCTGAGCTGAGCTGGAAGGTAGCAGGAGAGAGCTGCAGGAGGGGTGAGTGGTTTTTTCTTATTTTGCTTTCAGCTGAGGTGGTTTAGCTGAGGGTACTGTGTGTGGAAGTGTGTGAGTGAGTTTTGAGTTGTTGCATAGTGCTGGCTGCTTGAGATAAGGGTGAGAAAGGGCCATTGTGTAACTGTTAATTGAGTGCCTGGGTGCATTTGAATAGCTGCTAGCTGCACCCTCTGCTATTTAAGGCTCCACCTGACCAGAGGCACGAGCCTCTGGCACGAACCAAAGGGCAGGGCTCTTGGCCTGTGGCTCTTAGCCTAGGGACCCTTAGACTAGGGGCTTGTGAGAAGCCAAGGAAGAGCCAGAACACCTAGGCTCCTTGGGTTCCCAGTAAGGTAAGTAGACTTCTACAAGGAGAATACAAAGGGTTTAAAAGGGGGATTATTTTAAATTATTTTTAAAGCAGTTATGAAGCCAGAATGCCAGCAGGGGGTTGGGGGCTATCCAGTGTTTTGCACAGTGTGTCACATGTATGATTATCTGCCCACTGGGCAGAAGTCTTGGGTGTGTGACCGGTGCAATGAGCTCCTGGTTCTCAGGGAACAAGTTTGCTCCCTTGAGGCCAAGGTGGCTGACCTGGAGAAGCAGAGACAGTCAATTAGGCACATGGAGAAGACTCTCAGGGACTTGTTAGGTTTGTCCCACTCTGTATCTGGCAGCCCTGCTGCTGTCAGGGAACATGAGGGTCGAGAGGGAACAGGGCACTGTGCTGTGGATAAGGGGAATGTGCCCTCAGATACTCAATGAAAATGTCGACGCTCAATGAAAATGTCGATACGTAGTAGATACTCAATGAAAATGTCGAGACAGTGTGCGACTGCAATGAAAAAGGCCAACGCTATGCTGAGGGTTATTAGGAAGGGAATTGAAAACAAATCAGCCAGTATCATAATGCCCCTGTATAAATCGATGGCGCAACCTCATTTGGAGTACTGTGTACAGTTCTGGTCGCCACACCTCAAAAAAGATATTATAGCATTGGAAAAAGTGCAGAAAAGCGCAACTAGAATGATAAAAGGGTTGGAACCTTTTCCTATGAAGAAAGGCTGAAGCACTTGGGGCTCTTTAGCTTGGAGAAACAACGGCTGAGGTGTGACATGATCGAGGTTTATAAGATTATGCATGGGATAGAGCAGGTAGAGAAAGAAGTGCTTTTCTCCCTTTCTCACAATACAAGAACTCGTGGGCACTCCATGAAATTGCTGAGCAGTCAGGTTAAAACAGATAAAAGGAAGTACTTCTTCACCCAGAGTGATTAACACGTGGAATTCACTGCCACAGGAGGTGGTGGTGGCTACAAGTATGGACGGCTTCAAGAGGGAATTAGATAAACATATGGAGCAGAAGTCGCATCAGTGGCTATTAGCCACAAAGTATAGATAGGAACTCTCAGTCTGGGGCAAGTGATGCTCTGTATTCTTGGTGCTTGGGGGGGGGGGGAGGTAACAGTGGGAGGGGTTCTAGTGTCCTGGCCCCACTGCTGGACCTCCTGAGGGCACCTGGTGTTTTTGGCCACTGTGTGACAGAGTGTTGGACTGGATGGGCCACTGGCCTAATCCAACATTGGCTTCTCTTATGTTCTTATGTTCTTGGATCCCAGGAAGGTGAAGTCTGTCACTGCTTCCATGACTTCCCCTTCAGTTTCCAAGGAGTGATGGGGTTGGATGCCATGATCTTAGGGGTTTTTTATGTTGAGTTTCAAGCCAACTTTTGTGCTCTCCTCTTTCACCCTGAGCAAGACGCTCTTTAAGTTCTCTTCATTTTCTGCCAGTATCTGCATATCTGAGGTTGCTGATACTTTTCCTGGCAATCTTAATTTCGGTTTGTGATTCATCCAGGCCGGCATTTCCCATTATAAATTAAATAAGCAGGGTGACAATATACATCCTTGTCATACTCCTTTTCCTATTCTAAACCAATCAGTTGTTCTGTGTCTGGTTCTAACCGTCGCTTCTTGACCCTTATACAAGTTTCTCAGGAGACATGTGAGGTGGTCTGGTATACAGCATCAATATAGATACGTGACCCATTGTTAGGAGCTAATCTAAATTAATTCCACCTGACTTTCTATGAGCCTAAGTCCCTAGAGATCAGTGTTCTGCTTCGGGAAACTTCCATTAAGGCACCACACCGTCTGACCCTCAGCAACTGCTATTCAGACCCAGAATACCTCTGAACACATAGAATCCCAGGTAGGTGTTGTAGCAAAGAATAATCAATCTTGCATAATTCTTCTAAAACCTTTTGCAGTTGTCTAAGTCAGTGGCAGCAGCTGAATTCCATACATTAATTCTGAGGTCTATGAAGTTACCATTAATTTGTAATAAATAAAAGGATCCATGTGTCCATCTGTCTATTTGTGGCAGGCATAACTTATCAGAGAATAAAGCTAGGAGTCTCACAACTGGACACCAATTTCAAGATGATCATGGGAGTTCCAGTGCTGAAAATGAAGGGAATCAGAATATCCTGGCCTGGGTTATTTCCAGCACCACCATCACCCATGCTATTCACAGTGAAAACTGAGATTCTCTCTTTGTGGGAGGCGTAACTCATCAGCAAATGGTGATAGGTGTTTGAAAACTGACCACCAGTCTCAGAATGATGATGGGAACTGAAGTGCCAAAAATGAAGGGCCCAGAACATCCTGGATCAGGTTATCTCCACAATAGGTAACTGTAATAAGAGAGATTTTAAGCAACCTGTCACATCTCTTAATACTTAAATCCCCAATCTGCTATGGAAGGTTGTTGGGTGACACACTCTCAGCCAGACCTACCTCACAGGATTGTTGTAAGGATAAAGTGGAGGAGAAAAATGGAAGCTGCTTTTGAGTCCTCACTGGGAGAAAGGCAGGGTGACATTGTTATATATCTGATCTGCCTGCAGTTCATTCAGAAACAAGAATCACTGCTGGTGGTGCTTTATTAGGTATCTCTGCAACTCTTTAAGCAGGGGGAAGAACTACTCATGCAGTATTCAAACTACTGCTGATTTTACAAATGCAGAGATCGGAACAAGCCCTTGTATAAAAGAAGCAGGAGCATCTTTTCACACCTCTTTCCAGCTAAGCTGTTCCTGCCAAAAAATGCCCTCCTCATCTACCAAGTCTGCATATCCTGGGCCTCTCAATATTTGTCTCTATGGTCATGTGTCTAATAAAATTTAATATACACAACCTCACCTATATGTCTTTCCAATATAGGATCTACTTCTTACATCTGCTGAAGTGGACTCTACTGAACAAAAACTTCATATCACAATAAATCTTTAGTAAATAAATTAGTAAGAAATCTATTTCAGTTTACCCTTGTACTTTACCTAGCTCAAAAGCAGAGGAAAAATGAGTGATGTCGTGGAGCTGGATGAGAAGTACTGGGGTCACGGGGGCTGATTTGGCTTCCATATTCTTAAAGTATGACATCATTCGTCCTATAATGTGATGTTTAATACCTACAGTAGCAAAAAGAACATTTACAAAGGTATACTAGATGTCCAGGGTTTAAAATGTAATGCAGCAGTGTTTAAAATGGAATTAAAGAATGGGAAAGATGGGAAACAGAAAGTTGTAATTTCTGTTCCATATTTATAACCACTAAGGCTGATTAACATTCTATGGGGGAGGTATCCTTTTTCTACTTAGATCATGGGGAATATCTTATCTCATAATATTAACAAAGGTTTGCTGCTATACTATAATAAAGTTCATTTTAAGTTGTCAACAGGATAGGGATGAGAATAAGTTGAGACCAAGACTGGGAAATAAAGAGGTGGGGGCAGAAAAATAGAAAGGGGGAGGGGGAATATGAAGGCAGATTATGAAAGGAATAGAGGAAAATGAAAGAAGAGGAATCAAAGAGTAGAGAAGGAAAAGTGTTATTTTTCCACAACACCCTTTTAAAGATCTGGCCAGGCAGACAAACCTATAGAGCCAGTGAAATAGAACCTTGTTAGCAGGCCACATCTTGGAAAGTGCTGTAGCAACTATCCGCTGTGCTGGAGGCGGAGCAAATGCTAGATACAGATCTGCCAGAGCACCTCCTGTCTGCCGAAACAAATCCCACAGTGGACCGACGGCGGAACAAAATTCCCACGGCCTCCTCAACGCCCACGCTTCAGCCCCACCCCGCCTCAGGTGGTGCCCCTTTCCCAGGCGCGCTTAAAACCCCACTGCGCAGCCGCCCGGTTAACCCCGCGGTCGTCCTTTAAGTCTCTGACACCGCATCTTAACCTTCCTCTTCCCGCACATTGCATCGATCCCGGTCAGCCGGCCTCCTGCCCAGGAACCGGGTTAGGCCCGCAGCCGCCTCCCGCTGAGCCCATCACTTCCTCTCCAGTCGGTGCTATGCATAGGCGTCAACTACGGGGGGGCTCAAGGGCTCGAGCCACCCCCGAAATTTCCGGGGGGGGCTCAGCCTCCCCCGGCAAAATGGAGCACCCACCGGGTGCTTCCTAGGCTGGCCCTTCCTAGGCTGGCCGGCCGGCCAGCTACCACCGCCTCTCCCCCCACCAAATGAAACTAAGTTAATTCTACAGAGGCAACTCTGCCCCCTCTCTTTCCCCTGCCTCCTGGGTCGGTGTTTGGTACGTTCCACTTTCCCAGGCTCGTTGGGCAGTCTTAGGGAGTTCGAGAGGAAGGAGAGGATGGGTGTTGGAGGGCTGGTGAGAAAAGGTAAGCACCACCACACGTACATATAGGTGGAGAAGTTTTGTGCGGCAGGCGTTTGCAAGAGCCCCCGCCCCCCCGGGGAATTTAAAACTTGACGCCCCTGGTGCTATGTCAGCCTCGCTGCGAGATAAAGGTGCGGCGCGTTTCTGGGGCTTCCTCAGCTGCCAAGGCCGCGTGCGCAGTCAAAAAACTCTCCTCCATCGTTCGTGACAGCTGGACGCTCCGATGGGGCTGCTGTTACAGGACCGCTGGCCGCACTCCTCCTGTCGTGGCATCTCCGACTGGATCCTTCGTGCATGCCGGCGCTGTGGTTGCTTACGGCGTCTGTCAGTCCCGGACCCGTCAGCCGTTGGCCCAGCCAGGGAAGAGAGTGGGATGGTGCTCAAACAGCCTGTCCGCGCTTAATGAACCAGCCCGCAATAGTCGACTTTGGGTGGATAATTCGGAGGTTGTACTTGATCAGTTTGTGATCGGTGGCCATTGGTAGGGATTAAGACAGTGAAATTTGCAGGGAGCTACCTTCAGGTGTGGCCCATGATGGCTCAGAGGCTAAGACATTGGATTGCAGACCAGAAGACTGGTAGTTCAGCAGTTCTATCTCTGGCCCCAGCTCCTGCCAACCTAGCAGTTTGAAAGCAAGAAATTGCAAGTGGATAAATAGGTACCACTTCGGTGGGAAAGCGTTCCAGCGTTCCGTGTGCCTCGGCATCTAGTCATGCTGCCCACACGACCACATAAACATCTTTGGATAGTGCTGGCTCTTTGGCTTGGAAACGGAGGTGAGCACCGCCCCCTAGAGTCAGATTCGACTGGCTTTCAAGCAAGGAAAACCTTACCTTGGGGTGTGGAAACAATCTGAGCAACCTCCACTTTATAGTGCTAGTCAGGGAGGGGAAATTATAAGAGAGCTGCTTATCAAACGCTGAGGCTGTGTTTGCATTGAAGTTAAAGGGTTATTTATTTCTGCACAGCGTGCGTGATTGTGGCATATTCTGTATGGTAGATATAGATAACAAGGAACTGGGAACATCACAGACTTCAATGTGCAATATAAATAAGGTGGTATTGAATGTTTCTACAGGCTTGACATTAAAGAATATGCATAAGCATGATACATTTCCTTTGACCCTAATTCCCAGGACCAGATTAAATGTTAGGATTCCATGCTGTGCTTATTGGGTAATAGTGATACAAATGGAGCAAGGACAGAAAGGGGGCATAATTATATGCTCTAAATGCCTTTAAAAAAGACTCCTTGAAAATTGTTAATGTAAATGTCACATATGAACCCACTGCCCTAACTTCTGAAACTGATTTGTGTGGTCATAGTGTTCTCAAAATAGAGAAGGAGAAGCAAGTAAAATCATGCCACAGTTCTGATCAAAGGAAAGAAAAATGTTTTATTTGGAGAGAGTCATTTGTTCCAAGTGGTTGATAAACGAGTGGTCTGTTACTCACCTGGAAGCCCAGTAGTTATTAGCAGTAGCAAATATTGACATGAATGTATGCTGTATGTTTTTATTACCAATTGTAATTTTAAAAATAAAATAAAATTGCATGTATTATTTATTTTCACCAATTGTATGTGTAACCCTTGTTTTTCACCAAACAAACTGATTCCTATGACAGCTTATAGTGTTGTAAAATATCAGTTAAAAATACTAGTTTAGTGAGGCATGATGAAAAGATGCCTGGATTTGGATCTTGGGAAACTGGAAGTTGAGGATTGGAGTCCATGGCTTCTTTCCTCCCCCCCCCCCCCACCTGCATTTTATATGCTGCTGCTGCTACAGAAATTTCTTCTACTTCTTCCATCATAGCAGCCCCATGTTAAAAAGCACTTTTGAAACTTTCAGCAAAACTATAATGGGAGTGCTTACCGTGACTAAAATTCCAGGAAAGAAGAAAAAAAGCCCCTTGTTCTGGGCTGATCCTGCACTGAGCAGGGGAATGGACTAGACGGCCTGTAGGGCCCCTTCCAACTCTGTGATTCTATGATTCCGTGCTCCTATTAGTCATTAATGTTTTGTCCTCCCTTTCACTTGAGAAGTTGTCTTCCCAATTTGAGAGGCAATGCTGGCATTAAGTGTGTTGCAGGATGCTATGTGAAAGGAGTGCAACTGGAGAATTGATATACTTTGTGTAGGTCTGCCAGCTGACCGGGAACAAAGGCTACCTGGCTGGTTTCTGTGTCATGAACAGCAGGCTGATTTTCCAAAATCAGCAGGAGCAGTTTTTCTATGCCATGGAGAGAAATGTTGCATTCAAAATCTCATTCTGACATGGAAATTTACTGGGCAACTTTGGGCACACTCTCAGTATAATCACGAGGTTCTCATGGGGATAAAATGGAGGAGAGAAGAATGATGTAAGTTACTTTGGGCCCCCACTGTGGTGAAAGGCAGGGTACAAATGAAGTAAATAAACAAAGCTCAAGACGGAAGGGTAGATAAAAGGTAGGTTGGTTTATTGGCAGGAAGGAGAAAAGGAAACAGGAAAAGGGGAGAAGATATAAAAATGGCCAGGTGGAGGTAAAGAGAAAGTCATGTGGGGAGGGGGATGGAAGGGAAGGTGAGGTGCCACCCACAAGCCCTTGCGGATACCCCACAGGGCATGCCCAGTGGCTGGCAGCACACAAGAGAGCAAGAGTTTTCCTGGCTACTACAAAGGAGGGAAAGCTGAGTAGGCTGCCTGATAGATGGGAAGGAAAGAAAAGAGGAGAGGATATGAGAGCTTTTAGGGGAGGGAAAGAGGAAATAGAAAATGAGCAGCCCCCTACAAGTCCTTTGGTGTCCTCCACTTCTAATATTTAATTTTAATTTGAAAGTGTATTGCCTGTGTTTTATTAGAATAAATCAAAAGTTAGTGATTGTGTCTCTGAATATATGGTTGCTTTTTGTTGTCTTTTGGGTTAGGATTCAAGATTCAGACTTGGACCATCAGTGCAGGTAATTGTCTTCACTCATTGCAAATCACAGCTTTTGCCTGCTTGCTGTTCTATTGCAGGGACTTCTTCACTTTCTCCTGTTTCATGTTGCTTGATTGGCTGCTCAAAGATGCTTCAGGATGCTCACAGGGAAAAGTTGGAGGCCAGTGTCATATTCCTTATATTGGTGGCGAAAAGTGCTGTCAAGTTGCAGCTGACTTAAGGCACAAGCCCTGTAGGCAAGACACGAACAGAGGTGGTTTGCCATTGCCTGCCTTTGCATAGCAACCCTGGACTTGCTCGGTGGTTTCCCATCTAAATACTAACGAAGACTGACGCTGCTTGGCTTCCGAGATCTGATGAGACTGGGCTAGCTTGGGCCATCCAGATCAGGGGGTGAGCTGGGAAAAAATCTTCTGCAAACAGAATCACCAGCAGGCTGTGCCCATGCCTCACAGTGGGGCAGCAGAGATGGGTCCCTGGCTAGGAATGCCAAAATTTCAAGTTTTTCCATCAGATACAAGATTAAAGTACAACCACTTTAACTCTTGTGGTCAATTTCCAGTGTTTGACAAAAAAGATGGCCATGTTCTTATATTGCATCAAACTGTGTGCACAACATTTAGTATATTAGTTCAAAATGCTTGTAATAGAGCGAAAGTGGTTGTGTTCCTGAACATTCACTCTTGCTTTATAAATTTAAAACACATTTGTGAATCATAGGGACTCTAATAATATATTTTTAAAGTAATTAGCTCACCCCTGAAATTTATTATTTATCTCATGGTGGCACAAAAGTCTAACAATAATTCAAAGGCATAATTTCCCCCTGAAGATGTGTTTTCTGTCCATGAACAATGAGCAATTCCTAGTCAACTGTGGTGATTTCTGTGACATGAGTTTCTTTATCCACAGTGTGGCACAATTGAGCCCTGTCTTTTCTCATAGCTCTTCCAAGTACTCTTAGTGAGTCAGTGGACAGAAAATAATGGTATATAAATAGCAGTGCTGTTATCAGTGATAATTCAAGGGTTTTGTACCTTTTATGCCAATATTATATGAAAGCTAAAGAGCCTGAATACCGAGATGGAAGCGTAATTTATGAACATGTATGTATGCAATATGACCACGGAAAAGTCTTCAGACAACGCTGGCTCTTTGGCTTGGAAACGGATATAAGCACTGCCCCCTAGAGTTCAGTTCGACTAGCTTTCAAGCAAAGGAAACCTTTTTATGTATGTTTTACAATATAAGTCAGCTGCAATTTGATGGCACTTGACACACACAACACACACACAGAGGACAACAGTATTTTTAAAATGATGTTTTCTTCTATACTGAGTAGCCTTTATGTTCATACTTCTTTTTCTTTCAATTTTTTCTATCACTGGATTTAAGTTCTCACTTTCTTTGCTGTTATTTGGAGCTTCCTACACAGGGATCAGGAGTAAACTCTTATGAAAGTCGTTAATTATTGTCAGGTATTGTGTCATTTTTAATCTTCTGAAATGGTGGAAAAAAGTTGGCCGTTTTTGGTAACAGTATGTTTAGTGATTTGATACTTGCTGAGCTCCAAATAATTTTTGCCTTGGACACAGCTTGATTGAACAATATGGCTTCCATTTGACTTCTATAAACTTGTATATTTAATGGCAGGCCATGTATGATGCCATTCAGAAATTGGATAAGAAGTTTGATGGCCTTCATCAAAAGGTCTCAGAAATGCAACACACTGGGCTGAAGCCTTTATTTTTCATGCCTGTAAGTAATTAACTGCCTGTAGTTGTGACTTATTCCTGCTGATGGTTTGTCATCTTTCATTATGATTTAAAAGTGGCTGCAATCTCATAATCTGGTCATATGTTAGAGGCCAGTCATTGTATACATCTGGGGAAACAATGTCATGATGCACACAGCACTTCTACCCAGACCTCAATATGGTTTAGATTACAGTGGTAATCAATATATTTTGAGAAAATATACTAAATGTTTATACGCAAAAAATTGACCTATCTTGTACTTTCTGTTCAAAGTGGCTATGTTAAACTTGCAGGTTCCTATTAGTGAACCATAGAAACTGAGACGTGTTCAAAAGGCAGGCTGCAGGGTATAAGTAAACCATAATTAAAGTGGTTTATTTGTCAGAAGAATGTGGGGAAGGATGTGGTCAAGCAAATTTGCATGTACAGGTATTTGGCATTTATTCAAAAAAGACAGTGTGAGCATTCTTGGCAGCCAATGAGATTTGCCCTGATAATCGCTGATAAGCATATGTAAAATGTGCCACTTTGTGTACATATGTGTACCTTTCATAAGACAACAGATTCTTAGAATTCAGTCTGGTGTAGTTTTGATGATACCAAGACTTACGTGTAATGCTATTTTATGATAAAGGATTACTCTCTGCTTTCTTAGTGCAATAAACTCAAGAATAATATAGCATTTCAAGACCTGTTCCTGTTCAAAGCATGAAATATACATCATGAAATAGACTTCTAAGCCTTTCCTTTGCTTCCTTCTCAGCATCTCCAGGGAATTTGCTGCTGAATGTCCAGTTGCCTTTCTCAGCTATTTATGTTGCCATTTATGGAGCTTTTATCATGCTACCAAATTTGTCATCTCTTCACAAGATGTCCTGGTAAAAAACAGCATGTACAGCAATCTGGACCACAGGTCATATCCACTAGAATGCTACAAAATCTATGCTTTGCAAGAACAAATTTTGGGTCCAGTGGCACCTTGAAGACCAACAAAGTTGTATGCAAGGTATAAGCTTTCGTGTGCAAGCACACTTCTTCAGATACAGAGAAGACATGTGTTTGCACACGAAGGCTTATACTTAAAATAAAACTTTGTTGGTCTTAAAGATGCCACTGGACTCCAGTGTGTTCTGCTGCCTCAGACCAACATGGCTACCCACCTGAATGCTATGCAAGGTAAGCAATCAAGAACACTATTTCTCTTTCTTTAGAAAATTGCTTTGCAGCCTCTCCAGATAATCTGCTTGAAATAGCTAACCAATAAATAAAACACGCTGATCAACCTGAAACAGCATAAAAGTCTTTAAAATAATAAATACAATAAAATAGTTTTAAAAGTATCATATGATGGAACAGGAAGAATATTATCCATAATTGTTGCAGATTCTGAACAACTCTCTTCACTTAAACTGGCATATACTGTACTGGAAGTTACTTCACCAGATTTGTCTGCTTGATATAGACAGACTCCAAAAGACTTGCTGATTATCTGTAGCTGTTTATCCAGTTTAGTAGTTCTTCAAAGGAAGGTGTTACAGGTGCTAAAGTACCTCTTCCTTATAGCTGAGAGGCACCTAATCTACCTCTTCCGAACTATGTGACACAGGACTTTTTAAAGTAAATAATAATTTATATCTCGATTTTTATTAGACTTTCTACAAGACAACTACCCATATTAAAGAGTATTAATTGTTACCAAAATTATTTAAAAAGGGTTTTTTTTAATGTTCCCACTATTTTTCCCAATTTTCCATCAAAAAAAATTGAAAAACATGCTAGGGGAAGAAATGTTTTTTCTGACATTTTCCATCATTTCCCCACAAGGCCTTCACATCTTTAGCCAAATTACAAATGTTGCCTGCAGTTTTGAAATATCTTCAACACTTAATGAAGTTTTTTGTCATTTACAACACAGCAGCTAGGGTAAGGGTGCAATCCATCACATTGGATTACTTGGCACACACCAATAGTGAAGCTCATGCATGGATAACAGTAGAGGCAGATACAGACTCCCAGGTTGGGGCAACTGGTTTCCAGCCCCTGCTCACCTGTTAGTGCATGGTTGCCCCTTTAGGCTGACCCTTCAGAGATGTGGAACTTGTAAGGGTCAATTAGAGGCCCCTCAGCTTAGAATAGCAAACCATAGAGACAAAATGGCTGAGAATGAGATGCTTACACCTATATTGTATTATAATTGAATATACAGGATACAAGTGCAATATCAGAAAACTAAAAACAAAAGCTTCACTTACAAGCACATTACACAATACCCAGCAGATAAGTGCTAACTATACAAGTTATGAATTTCTATTTAATTCCAGGAGCAGAATGCTTCACCACTTGTTGGGAAAAACAGCTTCAACAGAAAAACGAAGACCCCATTTATTTTCTTCGTTTCGTATAAAGAACTTTTTCAGTGGCTGTTTACAATAAACATTTCATGATATTATTCAATGCATTATGACTAATTATTTCAACAAAAATTAATTCAAATGGCTGGACATGAACTAACCAATTTGTTTTTGCCAACTGTTTCACTGTTGGCAATCTTGCAGCAACTTATGTAAAGGTACAAAAAATACAATATCTATAAGTATTCATTACTTCTTATCATATATATATAACCCAAAACCCAAATCATAATCTGTCACTTTCTCTGCTGGTGTAGCAGCTTGCCAGGGTGCAGCACTGCTGGGATGCTCCAATGGTGCATCTTGTGGATATGCTGGCATAGCTTCTAGTTGGTTCCCTGTGTGCTGCCCCACCCCACCCTGATTGTGCTGTTAAGAGTTTTGCTCAGCAACTACCAGCCACTGCTTATTGGAAAATTCTGGTCTGGACACTATCCTATGCGGTTTATTCAGAGGGACTAACTCTCCAATAAGAGTGCACAGGATCACAATCTTTCTTTTCAGGTAAATAATCTTGTTTAATAATTTTTCATGTTTACAGAGCAAGCCAAACAGGAAACTGAGGAATTTCACACAGCCAATATGTTCCATTTCAGGAACTCTTCAGTAACAGTTTCCATCAGGCATTTCACACAGAGTCGTATTAGTACCAGTTCCCTAACGGAACATATTGGCCCTTTCACACAGAAATGTGCCTCCCCCGTTGGAGAAGCGTTCCTGAGCCGGTTTACCTTGAAAACTCCAAGCGTTCTTCAGTTCTTGTACCGGTCCTGAAGCACTACGCAGTGCTGTGTGAAATGCCTCCGAAGTGCTTCCTCCTCCAACAACTGTTTTCGCACCTCTTTTCGCCTGTGCAGGCAATCTCTGTGAATTTTTTTAAAGAGCCGATCCAGGCTGAGTCTTAAAATGCGGGGGGGGGGGGGGGTTTGAGAGAGAGAGAGATCCTGGCTGAATCTTAAAATGCTGTGTGTGTGTGAGAGAGAGAGAGATCCTGACTGAGTCTTAAAACGCCCGTGTGTGAGAGAGAGAGAGGGGGCGGGGGGAGAGATCCCGGCTGAGTCTTAAAATGCTGTGTGTACGTGTGTGTGTGGCAAAAAGAGGCTTGAAAAGAAAGCAGCAGTCTGAAATGGCAAACCACTTCAAAACGGTAGGGGAAGGGCTGTCTGAAATGACCGTCACAGTACCAGTTTATTCCAAGCTGGTTCAGTAACATTTTAAAAGGTGTAATGTGAATTTCCCCTGTATCTCTTAGTAGATATAATGCTGCAGTGTACATGAACTTCATGGCGGAAGGTCTTAGATTATGTTCCTAGATTAAATACTCAATTTAGTTGTTTTAATGGTATCTGGAAGACCCCTTCTTTCCATCCTGAATGGAGTCTTGCATGTGATTTCAGTATCTACTTGAGACCCTGGAGAGCTGCTCCCAGTCTGAGTAGACCATACTGACCTTGATGGACCAATGGCTGGTTCAGTATAAGACAGCTTCATGTGTATGTTCCCCAGACTAAAAAGATTCATATACTTGCTGAATAAGCACACATACCAAACTGGTTATTAGACCATTAAGATTGCTAAAGAACACGAGGTAGACAATAACAATGACTCATGAACTGGCTCCTCTCACCAGTTATGTATTCAGAATGAGATGGGAAGGCCCTGGTTTAAATCTTACTTCAGCCATGACCTCTGGGAAGGATTGGACAAGTCAATCTCTCTATCTTGGCAATGTGTCAGCTCACTCAAGAAAACTTTTGTAGTAATGACTAAAATATATATCTGCCGTGCTTTGAGAGCACTATAGTGCCAAATGAATGTTAAAAGGGATTAAAAATCTGAATAATCCCTGCATTAACAATGGGGAAATAAGTCAAAAAAGAATTGAGGATAAGATTTTTTTTTTCACCAGCCTTTTCCTCAAATTTCCCTTGTCCTGCTGACACTAGCTGTTTTCAGACATTCACCCATGCATTCACTATTAATGTATGTAAAAGGAAGTGTTGTCCTGTCCCCCAGCATCCATGAAGTCTCCTGAGAGTATCTGCAATGAACCCCTATGTTTGTGGGTTTCCTCACTGTGACTGAGTATCCTTTTTTATTTTAAGAAACTTTATTAACACCAAAGTGGAGATACAATACAAGAAAAAGTCACTGAGAATCCTTTAAAAACCAGGGTTCTGATCACATACAGGAGACTCTGTGCAGAAGGGCTTACTGTAGACATGGGGGTGATCTTTTACATGTGTTCAATCAATTGACAGTTGAACATCTGAAGAGACCTACCATTTCAGCACTAGAGGCTCAAATGCCAGTAGAGCCTTAGTTCCGTGGCAGAGCATGCTTTGCATACAAAAAGTTACAAGTTTATTTATTCAAGCTGAAAGAATGTGGCAGATAGTTAAAATACAATTCATAAATTATAGGGAAAGTGCTTAAAAGGCACAACAGCATTCTCTGTAAATGCCTGTGGAACTGGAGAGTCAGAAGAGATTGTCATAGAAATAAGACACTTTACAAGCTAGTTTTAAAATAGATGAAGTCTGCTGAGGGCTGACTGTCATAGTAAATCTGTCTCTCACTCTGGAACTGTCAAAAGCAGAATGTGAAGAAGCAGCATTTCCACAAAGCCTTAGATGTTAACATATTGTCTAAAATAAGGCAGGGGACATCTATGAGGCAGGCTTCCTCAGCCAAAGGGGTTGGTACTATTTGGGGATGAAAAATGAAATAAGATAATTGTGACATTTTAAAAAGTAAAAATAAAGGAAAGTTTCCAATAAAAACATGCCTCTGGGATTTGCATTCACCTTGTACCAATTATAGACCAGATGCCTGAATTGCTAGGTTTCAGAAACTTGATTTTAGTCCAGAAAGTTTTAGAGGTGTAAAATTAACCCCAGGAGGCTTCTACTATTGTTCTCTAACAGCAGAACACAACATATGGAACATAGCAAAGGCGGAGGGGGGAGTTAATAATAAAATCTGAGGGCTCTGCTTCAGCTCTAGCTGCATGTAAAAAAAGAGAAACATTTACACATTACCAGAATGTGGGTGTGCCTTCAAACATACAGTTTGTTGATAGCAACACAGTATGAATAGAGAGCATCTGCTGTCATATTTGTATATACATTCTGATGAAATTTATACCATAGTGATATGTGTATGGAAGGCTGATTACCCACAAGGATCCTCTCAGCGGAATCAGTTTAGACCACATAATTCTGGTGGAGCCTCTTCTCCAGTCTGTACCACAGCAATAAGCGCATTCAGTCTTTTCATGTAAGTTAACAGGCAACCCATCCCAAGACCTCAACAACAGACCATTCCCAATAGCACAGTATTCAATCTGCTAGTCAGTACTTTATGCTCCCTCTACAGAGACAGAATAATCACAGACTAGCTGCAGAGAGCAGAGAAACAGCATGAGAGACAATAGAAACCTGGCTGACATCCACTGTCACACTTTGAGGTCCCTCTTTCCCCCCTTATTTTTTTATTTATATTTTCAGTTCCTCTTGTTACCACTGTTTGTGAGAAAAATGTCCATCTAACTGAACAACCAAACATATTGCTTTATTGTCCTTTTGGGGCGCACAAAGCTCCCACAGAGACTTTAACTGAAAACCTCTAAATAAACTTAAAATTATATTCAAATGTATTCTATTAGAGTGCTAAACAGCATCCGAGGTTATTTAAGTAGTCACCCTACTCCTTTCCTTTTATCATTACACTTGCACTAATAAATTAGCGAGAATGGTTTTTTTAAAAATCTAAGACAAAATTTATTTTATACAAAGTTAAGAGTAATAACAAAAGGACTTTCTTTTTTTAAAAAAAAAATTAAAATAATAATAATAATAATAATAAAAAAAGGACTTTCTGAAACCAATAAGGAAAAACTTCTCCCATTTTTTCACTCACTTTTTCACTCTCCTCTCCAGAAGCCTACTGTTAACTGATCAACCACCTCAAAATAACTCCAACAAACTGCATCCCTTCATCACTTTCACTTCTGGTGACCATAACCTCTCCATTCAACATTTAACAAAGTTGTGTTGTTCCAGGCCTGTAGCTACAGTGAGGCCTCTCAGGGCCTGGCCCCCCAACTTACCACCAAGGCCCCCTGACTTCCAATTTTTAAATTTTATTTATGGTACTTGCTTGGGGGGTGTGTGTGTGCAGGAGTGTGTGCAGGGTGCCCCCTGACTTATTTAAAGGTCCCCGAATTAAATAATCCTGGGTATGTGCCTGTTTTGTTCTTAAGTATAGTAGTGGCTATGAACAACAGAATCTGCTGAGAGATGTACTATAGCAGAACAGGAAACAGGAAGTAGTTCGGTACAGAGACGGCTTTGGTTGCTCTCACGGATGACCTCCGGAGACATCTGGATCGGGGCGGCGTGGCGGTATTGCTGCTTCTTGACCTGTCAGCGGCGTTCGACACGGTCAGTCATCGGCTGCTGACCCGTCACCTCGCTGACGTGGGGACACAGGGACTTGCCTTGCCATGGCTCGGCTCCTTTCTCCAAGTTCAGGGACAAAGGGTGGCGCTAGGGGAGCAGCGGTCCCAGAGCTGCCCGCTTGAATGTGGAGTGCCTCGGGGGGCTGACTTATCCCTGATGCTTTTTAACATCTATATGCGCCCCCTTGCCCATATTGTCTGGGGGGAGGGGCTGAATTGCCATCAGTACGCTGATGACACCCAGCTCTATCTGGAGTTGAGCGGCCGGTCTGGTTCTGGACCGGACGATCTTGACCGGGCATTGCACGCTGTGGCTGGTTGGCTGAGGTTGAGTAGGCTGAAGCTGAACCCGGCGAAGACGGAGGTCCTGTGCTTGGGTCGGGGCGGACCATGGTCGGGGCTCCCGCTCCTGGCCTTTGATGGCACCATTGGTGCCTGCGTTGGTGGTTAGGAGTTTGGGAGTGCTCCTGGATCCTTCTTTGACTATGGAGGCCCAGGTAGCAGCCACTGCCAAGTCGGCCTTTTACCATCTGAGGCTGGTACGGCAGTTGGTTCCCTTCCTGAGCCATGCTGACCTGGCTACAGTGATCCATGCAATGGTCACCTCGAGGCTAGACCATTGTAACGCTCTCTATATGGGGCTGCCCTTAGTGCAGATCCGGATGCTGCAGCTGGTGCAGAACGCCGCGGCGAGGTTGCTGATGGATCTCTCTAGACAAGAGCACATCTGACCGGCACTTGCGGCACTGCACTGGCTGCCTATAGCGTACCAAATTCGCTTCAAGGTGCTGGTACTCACTTTAAAGCCATAAATGGTCTGGGTCCGACCTACCTGCAGGACCGCCTTTCCCCTTACATACCACAGAGAGCACTATGGTCTGGGGCCCAACACCGCCTTGTTGTACCAGGCCCCAGAGAAGCCAGGCTCACTGCCACCAGGAGGAGAGCCTTTTCGGTGGCAGCCCCTTCCTGGTGGAAGAAGCTCCCGGAAGAGACCAGGGCCCTGCAGGACCTGATGCAGTTCCGCAGGGCCTGTAAGACAGAGCTCTTCTGCCAGGCTTTTGAATAAGGGCCACCGCCCCCTATCTTTTCCTTCATGTTATTACCATCAATAAGGGGCCCAGTGAATACCATCTGGCTCCTTGACAATGTTATTGTCATTGGGGCCGTGAAGCATTGGGGCAGACAGTTCACCATTTAACTTAAACTGTACTTAACTGTACTGTATTGTACTGAATATTTTATGTTTATAATGTTTTAATCTGTTTTAAGTCTTATTGTATTTATTGTTTTATGAATCTTGGTGTGTCCAAGTCTTGTAAGCCGCTCTGGGCCTGCAACAGTGGGAAGAGCGGCCTAGAAATCTAACAAACAAACAAACAAACAAACAAATAGAAGCGAGGAGATTTGGCATGGGCCTAGTCTGGCAGTTATGCCAGTTCAAGTTCCATAATAAACATTGTTTTGAACCTAAATAGCACTCAGTTGCAAGATACAAGTATATACATTTTAACTGACAGTAACCCATAAAAGAAAAATAGGTTAGCACATCAAAACCAAATAACATTTTCAACTATTCCCACAATCACACCACACAACCACATCCTCCCACCAACAGACACACCATATAAACACAATATGTTACATCCACCAATCATGGAGCAGCAGGCTGCTGATACTCCCAAAACAGACAGATAGGGACAGCCAACAACACCACTCACACATAGAATATGCCAAGGGAAGGAACAAAGCACTCTCCTTTGGAAGGAGATCTGTGACATGTAGGCTTGCCATTCCCCCAGGTGGGGGGTAGCCTGCTTTTAGGGCCCCCAATCCACCAGCCTCTATCCAGCTGGTGGGGGAAACCTCACCCCCAAAGTGCCAAATTTGGAGCAACCCATAGGTGATGTCATTGCGATGTGTGCACCGAAGAACTCCCGCAAAAGAAGAAGAATCCCCCGCCAGCAGCCAGGTAGGACCTGGCAACCCAAGTGACATGTCTGATGGAGCCTTGGAGTGACCTTACTTCAGGGAGCTCTGCAGATATGTTCCCCACCTTGCCAGATATGTTCCCCACCCCGCCAAGTTCTCATTTGTTAAGTAAGGGCAAGGCTATTTTTGGGCAGGAATGCACAGGAACGGAGTTCTGACTGGCTTCTGAGTTGGCCATGCCTACAGCCTGCCCCCCCTCAGGTTCCCCAGGCACTTTGCAAGCTGTGGGATGCCTGGGGAAGCCAAGCTGATCCAGGGAAGGAAGGCAGTTTAAACTGCAGGGCACCTGGTGAAGCCGATCCAGTAATTACCTTCCTTCCCTCGGGTTCCCCATGTGCCACGCAAGCCACGGGGCACCTGGGGAAGTCGATTCTGGGAGGGAGCTGCGCTGTCAGGGGTGTGGCCTAATATGCTAATGCATTTCTGCTCTTGGGTGTGGCCTATTATGCTAATGAGTTCCTGCTGGGCTTTTTCTACAAAAAAAAGCCCTGAGTAAGGGGAATGCAGACAGTGGAGAAAGCAATATAGGAACATACAGTTTCACATTAACAATAAGCATTTTTATCAATACCTCAGTAAGAAAATGCACCCATCTGGCAAATGGGAGATATAGGTTGGATGATACTGACCAGAAGGTACAGCTCATCCACATTGCCCAGCAACAGGCACAGCATTAGCAGAACAGCAAAGTTGTTGGACTAGAACTCATGCCTCACACTACTTGGAACGATAGAATCACAGAGCTGGAAGGGACCATACAGGCCCCCAATTATCCTCATCACTCTTCTCTGCATCCGCTCCACTCTCTCCACATCCTTTTTGAAGTAAGGCCTCCAGAACTGCACACAATACTCCAGGTGCAGCCTGACCAATGCAGTGTACAGCAGGACTATGACATCTGGTGTTTTGGATGTTATGCCTCTGCTGATACAGCCCAAGATTGTATTAGCCTTTTTTGCCTCTGCATCACACTGGCTGTTGCTATTTAACTTTCGGTCCACTGTTACCCCAAGATCTTGTTCACACACACTGCTACTAAGAAGTGTATCCCCCATCCAGTATGTGTGTTCCTCAGTTCTCTAACCACTCACTCAGCTAGCGCACAAGATCATGACACAGCATAGGACATCAGGCATCCCTCAACAGCCCAGTTGTCAAACCAGCCATAAAGCAGAGCAGGAAAGACTGCTAAGAAAAGCATAATGTAATGGAGGTGAGGTTGTCAGATTGCTTTCTAGTTCTGTCCTTACAGAAAGAACTGGGATATATTCTCATCTTTGGGCACTAATTTCCTAATATGGCATCGGCAAATAGCCCCAGGCAGAGTTGTTTTCTTATGATACAACATTTATTTGAAGATCAGGTCTTGGATCGTACAGTACCAAAGTAACTTGCCTCAGCCCCTCATTTTGAGAATGCACCCCTTAGAAAGAAAGACATTTATTCAACCTAAAAGGCTGTAATCTGTCAGCTTCATCAGAATGTTTTAAAACCTAGATCACATCAATAATAAAGAAACTACTAATAGTTGTATAAGTCACACTGGTACAAAATTGTGTTTTTCAGATTCATCTAGTAATTAATTTATCTAATAGACTGGAGTTGCAACAAATTGAGTGTAATTGAATTTAAAATCCACAAGGATTATTTAATGTATTGACATTTAGCCAAAAAGATCCCTGGGAATTGCTGCTGAAAAATTGTATTGATCTCACTGAGTTATTTATTATTACATTAATTTATGCACATTTATTGCTAGCTGGTCCAGTGGCTTAGACCAGATAATCTAGGGTTGCCATGTCCCTCCTGGCAACTGGTAGGGGATGGGTGGGGGACTTACCTGGGAAGAGAGAAAGGCACAGACCTCATCTCCAGCGTCACGTAGGAACTGATGTAATCACACCAGTGATATCCAGGCAAAGCTCTGGTATTTGAGCAAAACCTCTATGGTAAAACCAGCTTCTACCATAGAGTTTTTGTCCAAATACCAGAGCATTTCTGGACATTGCTGGTGTGATGATGTTACTTCCTGTGCAATGCCAGTAACAAGGCCTGGCCCTTTCTCTTTCTCCAGGTAAGTCCCCTTACCAGACAACTGATCCATGGCTGGGGGGCAGGACCTGCCAACGGGGGACACACACTTCCACCAGGGTGTCTGGCAACCCTAAGATAATTAGAAAACAAAGAGAAAAGATGTAAAAATTCCCCATTAAAATTCTGTTGAACAGCTCAGAAGCTTGAAAAGGCTAACGAAAATATCAACTACCCATATAGCATAGCATATTAAGACATTTTAGACTTCTCACAAAGTGACTGTAAAATGAAAATGAGAGAGTGTCTGTTAGCACAAGGATACAATTGTTAATGGTTTTTGTCTGCACAGTTATTAGGAAGATTTAAACTGGATAAAAGGTTGTGTGGTTTTGACCAATCTGTATTTGAAACAGAACTGTGTAAGAATGTCCAATATGTTATTGCAAAAATGTGTAAACTTCTTTTGAAATTTGAAACAGAGGAAGAACAGGTAAAAGAATTTATGATAAAGTGGTCAAAAAATGTTGGTTACACTATTCAAATCGAACAATGGGGAAATCTTTGGTTGAAGGGCTTAAATTTTAAGTTCTAATTTAAAAGAGAATTTTAATAAAATGATGTACCGGTGGCATATAACTCCAGATAAATTAGCTAAAATGTATTAAAATGTTGAGAATAAATGCTGGAAATGTGAACAACATGAAGTGTCATTTTATCATATGCGGTAGACTTGTAATATAGCCAAAATACTGAATACAAATACATTCAATTATGCAAAAGATTTTAAAGATTAATATACAATTGAAACCAAAGGCTTTTTTGTTGGGACTAATGGATAAACAACTTGAAAATACGAATGGAACTTTGTTTCTGTATACGGTAATGGCAGCAAGACTGTTATATGCTCAAAACTGGAAAACTGTGTCATTACCTACAATAGAGAAATGACTAGTCAAGATGATGGAGCTTGCAGAGATGGCCAAGATAAAAGAAAATACTTTACTTAAATTTATACCTACATGGAAACCCTTTATGGACTTCTTGCATAAAAAAGGAAAAAATGAACTGATGACTTATGGCTTTGAAGACTAAAAGGCAAAGATAATAAGCGTACACAGAAAGATGATATATTTCCCTTGGTCTGACTTCGGACTAAAGTGGTAGTGAGTAAATTTACAGATTCCTGTAGTAGAGAAAATCAGAAATTACTTTTTTTCCTGTTCTCAATTGTGTTAGTAGATCTGTTGTGTAGTTTCCCTTTTCTTGTGTTACTTTATTTTACTTTTTTCCCCCTTCCTTCTTTTTTACTTCTTGTGTAAAAACTTATAAGGGCACTTTTATAGATAACAAACGGCCAGTGGCACTGCCTATAGCCATTCTTCACCAGTTCTAGTGGTAGCACAGCAAAAAGGCAATGCTCTGACCATATATAGAAATGCTGTATGCTGGATCATTTGCCAGGGCTGTTGCTTCGTAGTCTGTCTACCTCTGGTACTTTCCATTAGTACAAAAAGTAGCTTGTAGATTCTGATAGCACAGGGGAAAAAATTGCAGTATTTTATCACACAGAACACAATTATGATTGAACTCTTCAGATTAGTTTTAAGACAGTAGTAAAGACCATGATACACATTAGAACAGCTGGCCAACACTTGAAAGTCACTTTCATGATTTGTAAGTAAGTATTTTAAGAAACTAACATTTTGCCAAAAAGTCTGCAGCTACAGAACATAAAATACTTTGTCCTCAAGTACAAGGCAGGAGAATATAGAATACAACACATGCCAGATGTGTGTTTAGCTATCACGTGCTCAGAACTAGTTGGATTTGTTCATTGGCCTAGTGAATTCTTTCTATCCTTCTCTTCCACTATTCTTTCAGCACTTTAAAACTGCTTAGATGTTTTCTAATCCAACATTTTAGAAGTAAATCCAGAAGCAAACTTGCCCACTTTTTTCTCTGAGAATTTCCCTCTGGCAGTTGCTCGAAAGGTGGGCTCCCTAGAGTGGTTAAAATTTGCCCAGGCTGTGTAGATGCTACTTCATACAAACAGAAGTGTTTTGTATGAAGAAATGTTCCCATGGATTACAAGTATCTGTTAGCGACCAACTGCCAGAGCATCATGTGAAGTGGACTTCAGTGAGAACAGAACGAGAGTTAAAGCAAATTAAGGCTGCGACCACAAGTACAATTCGCCCCGACATAGGCACGAATACTGGGCGGGTTAAAGGAGCATGATCAGATGCCAACATCTGGGAAGCCCCCACAGCCATTGGTAACCTGTTTTGTTCCGCTGCACACACGGAGTAAAAAAACACCTCAGAAAGTCCAGTAGCAAACAGGTTGCTATGGGCCACAAACAAATTTCAGATCACCCCAGCATGCTCCCATGGTGTCAGAATAGTCTGATCAGGCTATCCTGACTCAGTGCTGTTGTTTTTCCCCCATTGCAGTATGCACATCAGTGCACCCCCCCACACACACACACATTCCATAGGGAGAGGTGTGAACCATCGATTCCTCATGTAAGCGCATCAGGAATAAATGGGGAGGGGGAACTCCGACTCACCGGCGACTGCAAAAATCTGTGTGATCACGGAATGGTGGGTCAACTTCCACTGAAAGAAATAGCCTCACTTCCCCCACACACATTTTACCTCGGGCGTGTGACCGCAACCTACATTTCTGGTTTTCCCCATAAGTGACACCAATTCCAAGAGAGGCATGACATCATGTCTGGATTTTCCTGGAAAAAATCATGCCTTCAACAATTGATTTTTCAAAAATCTTTCTTCTGGTGGCTGCTGGAGTACCCAGCAGGCCTGTGACAACCCTATCATTGGTACTATACTAACACACACACAGTTCAATCAGATCACTCAGCCTAGAACTCTTGGATCTTTCAAAACTCTTTTAAATGGACCCAGTTGTATTCCTTTCTAAACATTTTCTTTGGGGTAACATTGTTATTGCAGACAAAAGTGTACCACTGTCATCCCGCCAAGATGCCTCCAAATGTTAAGTGTGGCTAATATCCTTTGGGCTGAAAATGCCTCCCTGTTGAACTGAGAGGGAGACTGGGAAGGAAAGTCGACTGTTAAATGCAAAATGTGAAGTTGAGAACCTTTCTGCATTTTTCAGGAACAGGCAGTAGTGCTCTGTGCTGCTTCCCTGCTACAATTTGTTGTTCTCTCTAACTCTTCATCATGTGTGAATATCAGTGTGAGATAAGATCAATCCACAATCCCCAGAACGGGTGTTTTCATTGTTTCCTACCCAGATAATTTGTAGTATGCCTGGAGAAGGGCATCACTGCAGTCCATTCTTTACTCTCTAGCATTTAGTGAGCTTCTGCTCTATTTCTTTTAATGTCTGGGGGTTGGAATGAGTTTTTGAAACATGTCAATGGCTTGAAATAGAGATATGAGCAAGTGTGAAGGGCCATTTGGCATGTTAAATATTAGGATGGTAACCATCATCAGGTAAATATGACAAATATATAGTACAGATTTGCATCTCTTTGCATTCTGTAAAATATCAGTATATCTTTACCAGATCCCCCCCCCACCTGAAAATCTATAAACTATAGTGATATTTTGACTTCCCATTTTCAGTTCTCGATAGGCCTACAGAATAGGGTTGCTAAGTCTGGCTTATGG
Source organism: Lepidodactylus listeri (assembly GCA_029233225.1). Lineage (NCBI taxonomy): Eukaryota > Metazoa > Chordata > Lepidosauria > Squamata > Gekkonidae > Lepidodactylus > Lepidodactylus listeri. The sequence goes on from JARCFY010000001.1 coordinate 78,684,466, forward strand.
AATTCCTAGATATTTCAGGGCGGGAGGGTGGGCAAGGTGCTAGGGAGAGCAGAGTTTGGGGAGTGAAGGGAGTTCAGCAGGATTGTTTTATCCATAGGAAAAGTCCTAGATTAGTACATCCACCCTCTGTAACCACTCCAGGACTTTTGTTAATACCCTTTGAAGCTGCCGTTACCTGTAAAGGAACTGTAGTCTGGAAATCAATTGACATTCTGGGAGAACTCCAGGCCCTCCCTTGAGGTTAGCAGCTTTACTACAAATACATGCAGTAGGCTGACTCCAAAGGCTATGTCCCACCAGCGGAAGGGGAAGAATTTTGCTGATCTCCACTACAAACGTTTACCTCCACCCCCACAATGGTTCTGACAGTCCTCTAACCTCCAGGACCAGAAGCTTGATGAGCTGCAGCAGGAGAAGGAAAAGTTCCACTTCACCCACAAAAGTCACTTCTGTTGGCAGAAAGTAACCTTTGGACTGAGCTCAGCATCAGCCTTTTGCATGCAGGGGAGTGGAGAATGAAATCATGGTCCTGTGTCCATCTTACATGTGTTCATTTGAAGGCTGAATGGCTTCTACATACATAACCACCTGTATGTGAAATTAGGGATGTCATTTTTTGCAGGGTTGTCAATTGTGCATGAGATGCCATGTATACAGTTTGTTTACAGATAGGGTCAATTCTGATATTCAGCTTGCGTAGGAGAGAGACAGGGCAGTTTACAGCAAACCTGATCCCTCCCCCACATATGTTCAAATGACACACACTGAATGTGTATATAATCTTAATATGATCATGGAGAAAAGGGCTCAAACCGCCAAAAGTAGTTACTTCTCCCAGTTTATTCACTGTAGGCTTTCAAGTGTATTCTAGAACATGGGCTTTAGAACTTTCCACCTTGAGGGAAACTCCTTTACACATTAACCTGTCAGATGATGAATCCCTGTTTGTTGTAAACAGTTCTAGGCTCCGCATGTGGAATGCTGGCCAGAGCTGTTGGGCTCACTGTTGCATTGTGTAGTCTACAATTCAGTTAAGATTTCCCTGAGCTGCATGTCCTAGGGACTTATAAGCATATTTTAATGGGTGCTATTTCTGATGTGGTAAGTGATGCTTTCCTGTGGCTTTGCCACCAGATGCATGATTTGTGATAGCAGATATGGTTACATCAGAAGCGTCAGTATTCCTTCATGTGGTAAGCAAAAGGCTGGAAGATCTCCAGTACTTGCTTGCAATTCATAATGAAAGGCTTGGACAGATTTAGTGAGGTAAGCAGAAGCTGTGCATTCTTCCCCCCCCCCCCCCCCAAATCTGTGACCATTTAAATGTGGAAGAAAAGCTTCTTCGTGAGTGCTCCACATTCAGCTAGTTCTTCTCTTGGTGCCAATGGAATTATTTAAGAAGATGTGCCAGAGACAGTGAAGTGAAGTAAATGAATATTAGGCCAAAGTACAACAAATCATGAAATGATTCTTATATTATGGTGGTGGTGGAAAGTGCCATCAAGTCATCGTTGACTTATGGTGACTCTATGGGGTTTTCAAGGCAGAGGTGGTTTGCCATTGCCTGCCTGCACATCACGACCCTGGTATTCCTTGGAGGTCTCCCATCCAAATCCTTGCTGGGGCTGGCCCAGCTTAGCTTTCGAGATCTGACAACAGCAAATTAGCTTGGGCTATCCAGCTGTAATATTATATTTATTACAATATTACAGTAATATTACAACATTATAATTTTAGCCCTTGTGCTACATGGCAAACTGCTTCTGAAACTGAGAGGAGTCTCAAAAGCAATTTTTGGCTTTTCATGAGAGTTAGCCGCTCACAGAAACAAGTCAACTATGCCACTAGGCTACCCACAACCCTGTAGCTCAAGCCCAAGTTGTTGTTTAGATCTTGGCCTTGATATGGTTTCAGTCCAAACATATAGAATTTAATGCAAAGGAAAACAGGGACTTCATATTCTATATCATAGGCGTTGAACTCATTTGTTAGTTACGAGGATGACATAAATGTCACTTTGTTGGGCCAGGCCATAAAATGTAAGGCCAGAGATATTTTACCACTGACCATGACCTGTACCTCTCCTCAGCAGAGCTCAGGGCCAAACCAGCTCTCCTCACCCCTTATGGTTGCCAGCTGCAGGTTGGGCAATCCCTGGAGATCTGGGGGAAGACCCTGGGGAGGGCCCAGGTTTGGGAAAGGGAGGGACCTCAGCAGGGGGTATAATACCCTAACATAAGCCCTTCTGGTCCACGTTTGGACTGGTTTTCCCCAGTTGCTTGCTTCTGAGCCGGACAAGAGCCCTGGACTGGCTGGTTCTGCCCAACACTCCCTCTAAGCTGTGGAGTCTTGTGAGCAAAAATTCTACTTTGTGAGCTACTGGCACTGAAGTTGTGAGTGAGTAATTTGGCTGCTGCATAAATTAGTTTGCTCTGGAGCCATCCCTCCTGTGCTAAGACAAAAATGTGTGAGCCAGAGGCTAAAAAACTGTGAGCTAGCTCACACTAACTCAGCTTAGAGGGAACACTGGTCTGACCCCCAGCCTGTATGTTTGACATGTCCTTTATCTTATTGCACTGAGTCTAAAAGAGAATGCAACACTACCTACAGTATTTATGCAAGAGTAAAATTATTCCCAGGGACTTTCAGTCATGACCTTGCCTGATGAAGGGTGTTTATGGATCCAGCTAGAGAGGGGGAAAACTTGCTACTCTAGGTTGTCCAGACCTAGATCTGCCATTTCCCCTCACATAGCCATGTCAGCCACAGCCAAGACCACTGAGGGGTGACTGGGGAGGGGGACAAAATTCAGGGGGCCTAAGTCACTTGGAGGACCCTGAAGCCAGCCTCTTGCTGTATTCACAGAATGCATTTAAAAAAAATCTCCTATTAAATTTTTTAAAAATCATAACTGTAGTTACCAGGGGTGCAGGGAAGGCACACCATAGTAAAGAGCAGCATCTATTTGACTCTGGGGTTTGGGGCAATTCTGCATTGGCTTTTCTCTCTGTTGTTTTACGAAACCCACGTTGGAACAGAAATTCCCCTCTGCATTGCATGCTGCTTTCACTTTCTTTGATCATTGGGTTTTATGGTGCCTTCTGCATAGATTTATGGCTGTTCAGGGGTGACTTTGCAGTCAGTACGGTGTCACCCCGGGGGAATTTGAATGCGGTTTTGAGCTGCACCTTTGATAAAACAACGCAGGGAAAAGCCAATACAGAATTGCCCTCAGCCTAACCTCTCATGAGACTGTTGTGATGATAAAATGAATGTGAGGGAAATGAGCTGGGGAGAAAGGTGGGGCACAAATGAAATGAATACATAAATAAAAGACTCCCCACTATCCTTGTCTAGCAAGTTGGCAGCCAGTCAAGGAACACGCAGGACATAATCCAAGGGTCAAGGCTGGAGCTGGAAACTAGACTCTCTACAAGAGGCAGGCAGGTCCTAGAAAACCAGAGATTAAAATGATGCTACTCTCTAGGCTAAAGCACAAGCTGGTCAAAAGTTGGGACTTCTGCAGGATTATACAGGGAACCAAGAGTCCCACTCTTTCCTGTAGCCAGGGCTAGGTCCCTGTGCCTGCAAAGAGCTATGGAGATGCCTGTTCCTCCTGAAAGGGGCTTGAGTGTGGGGAGGCCTTGAGCTGCCAACTGTACACCCCTCCACCTGGTGCAGGCTTTGACTCTGGCCCTCTGCCTCCACCAAGTCCTGGGGGAGACTTTGGAGGTGCAGGAGGTTGACCCACCCACCCAGGGGGGGTCATCTGCTGTTGAAGAGGAGGCATGGGGTGTTCCCCTGGAGCTTCTGAAGCACAAACAGCCTCAGGCATAATGGGAAGCATGGGAAGCTCCTCTTCTGTGGAGATTTCTGAGGATTCTTTGCCCCATATGCAGGTGAGACCAGGGCAAGCCTTGACTCCCACTTAGCACCTTAGAATCCTACTCTGGGTGCCAGAAATCATTGAGTGGAACCTGGAGAATTTAAGTCTGTTTCTCACATTATCCAGCAACAAATTCAGGTTTGCCACCAAGAATATATTTAACAGAGAGCAATAACTAATCCCAGCTCTGATCATTCTATCTATGTGTTTGTACACATCTGTTGGTTTGCTTAGAGTCATCTTTTCACTTTTTCATTTTTAGATGCAAGGCTAAAGATCTTTAGGCATTCACCTAAAGATTGGAAATAATTGCTGTGTTGTGGAGTATACATCAGAAAATCTGCTCTTACTCATGCTAGGTGATCAAGGAATGAGGCAAAAACAAAATCTTGTCACACAGGAGTAGCAATTGAAATGCTGCCTCATGCTGGGCCCTCAGAATGGAGTACCATAAATACTGCAGAAGGACAGCAACTGCATTACACTGTAGGGTTCCGCTCACTGTTACTTGATTTTATGTTATGGCACCAATTTCTATGAATTCTTACAAGTCTACTGAACCTGTCAATTTTGTAGAATCCTGTATTAAGAAGGCCTGTTCTGCTCTCAGTTTCATATATATAATACCAGTAGCTACAAGAAGGTTGAACTAGTAAGCAAGATATCAGTTATTTAAATTATTGTTCTTTCTCATGTTTCTTTATCAGTTAGGACATTAGGACACCCATTAGTCTATCAAGCTGTTAGGCCACAGGGACAGTCATTCCATGAATGCATGTTATTCCATCGTAGAACATTTTATGGGTAGCTGCCCCTTAAACCTATGAATTCTGTTTGTATGCTACACATGCCCAGCTTTTGAGAAATATTATAAACAACAACAACAAATGTGTGTGGTAGCAGAATAAAAGCGGGATGTCAAAGGCTGGGTTTAAATATTCTTAGGCTCGATTTGAGACTGGTTTAGGTATTTGTAGGAACAGACAGTTCTCATTTAGGCAAAAGAAGGAAGACAAGGTCTTTGTAGCTTTATAAGGATCTCACTGGGCAGACTCCGAGTAAATCTTCCTGTAGCTGGTACACAGTTCACTAGACAACCTTGCTTCAGAATTTTGTTCTCAGCAGCATAACTGATAATTACAATGAGAAGAAAATAAGGACTCAAGACCCTAAAACTACAATGATTTGAAAGCTATTGGTACCTCCTTCTTCTGGATTGTCAAGGGATCCAAAATAAATATGTCCAGGGTTTAAATTCTTATAGTGGTGTTTGATTTCAGAAAATAATCTCCGTGCTCTCCAAGGGGTACTGTCCTAATTACTGGCACCCACGTACAGAGAGGAAGAAACTCCCACAGCAAAACTGAAGCAGTCTCTTGTTGTGAGGTACAAATGGCAAGTATATTTTTAGCATCACTCGAAACAGCAGGGAATGTGACTGGGCCAGGGCTTGGAAAAGGGAAGAAAGATAAACAAAATGTGCAGATTGCTTTCAGACAGATTCAGTATCTTTGGCAAAAGAAGCATGTTTTGAAAGATTTACTAACTTGGCATTTATGATGATAAAAACTGGCAGAGATTGTGAGATGCCAACAGAACTGAATTAGCTGCCACTTGGGAGAGATACCTTACAGTGGTGGGTGTCTTTCAATTCTTCTTATGCACTTTAGTATGTCTTTTGTATATGTATGTCTTCATTAGTTTTTTAAAAATTCAAAATATTTATTAGATGCCTTTTCACCTTACAGAACGCCAGGTGGCTTACATTATGTATATAAAGCCAGTTTCTTAAAGAAAGTCCTAAAAGCTTCTGAGAAGATGAAGTTAAGAAAGAAACTATTATTCATTAGCTAATTACTATACATAGATAAAGGATATATGATGGGGGTAAGTAGTGTAGTAGCCAGGTTTGCAGATGACACAAATTATTCAGGATGGTGAAAACCAAGGCTAACTGTGAAGAGATCCAAGAGGACCTCACCAAACTGGATGACTGGGTGACAGTGTGGCAAATGAAGCTCAGTGTTTGTAAGGTGATGCACAATGGGACAAAAAATCCCAACTTCAGGTATAGGCTAATGGGGTCTGAGCTTGCTGAGACATAATGAGAGGGCAAAAGATCTTGGGGTTGTCATGGATAGCTCAATGAAAGTGTCAACCCAGTGAAAAGGGCAAATTCTGTGTGAGGGATTATTAGGAAAGGGATTGAGAATAAAATGGCCAATATTATAATGCCTCTGTATAGATCTATGATGCAGTCTCATTTGGACTACTGTGTACAGTTCTGATCACCATCTCTCAAAAAGGACATTGCAGAGCTGGAAAAAGTGGAGAGGAGGGCAACCAAGAGGATTAGTGCCAATGCTCCCTCTAAGCTATGGAGTCCTGTGAGCAAAAATTCTACTTTGTGAGCTACTGGCATTAAAGTTGTGAGCAGGTGATTTGGCTACTGCATAAATTAGTTTACTCTGGAGCCATCCTTCCTGAGCTAAAACAAAAATGTGTGAGCTGGAGGCTAAAAACCTGTGAGCTAGCTCATACTAACTCAGCTTAGAGGGAACCCTAGGTTGGAGTACCTTCCCTATGAGGAAAGGCTGAAGAGTCTGGGACCCTTTCAGTTTAGAAAAGAGATGACTAAGGGTGGACATGAATGAGGTTTATAAAATTATGCATGGGGTAGAAGATGTAGTTATGGCCACAGCAACAAACAGTTTTAAAAGGGGATTAGACAGATTCATGGAGGATAAGTATATTAATGGCTACTAGCCATGGTGACTTAGGGGAACCTCCACATTCAGAGGCACTAAGCCTCTGAATCCCAGAGCCAGAAAGCAACATCTGGGGAAGGCCTCAGCCTCTGTTTCCTGGTGTTGGCCCTCCAGAGGAACTGTTTGGCCACTGTGTGAGACAGGATGCTGGACTAGATGGACCAGTGGTCTGATCCAGCAGGACTCTTCTTAAGTTATTATGAATTCATTAATAAAGAACATTGGGCTAACTAGATCACAGCTTTGTCCCTCAGTTGGGCTACTAGGATGCTTCTGTGGGACCATAACTGGGAAAATGCTTGCTGTCTGAGGTTGCCAGATGTTATTTTGTTCTAATTAGATATTTTTTAAAATTACAGATCTTCAAACTCTGTTCAGAGCATGAGCAATTCTTAGATCACCATAGTTCCACATGACTCCATAAAATGGAAACTGCAGTTCCATGGTGCCCTTAATTTATGAACTTTTCAGTGGGGACAACTCAGATGCCTTCTTAAGAAACAGACTTATCGATAAGAGCCCAAATATATAGAAAAGCAAATAAATCCCAGCATGGCAAATGGAACAGAGTTAGCAGCAGGTGCCAAGCCTGCCTTTTACAGCCCATCAGCCCAAACAGTTAGTGTTTTTGCTCTGGTTCATGTACCTGCTTTACTGTTTTCTCACATAATTACAACTCATGTGCACAGTTTTCCATCTCTCCGGTTGATCATGCAACTTCAAGCACTCAACCCATAACCAAGGCTGAAGGTGACTTCTGGTGAGTCATTAGCTGACTAATGAATGTTGCAGGGTCTGAACCCTACAGATCCGTCTCCTAGCTAAAAGCCCCAATTTACTGCTGTTCTCTCTGAAACCCTTCTTTCTTCTTCCTCCTATGATCTGTAAATTGAAAAACTGCCCCATGTTTCTTTATGGCTTAGAATGATCAGTTATTCCTGGCAATCATACCTTTTTCCTAACTCTTAAAAAAGAATAGAAAGCAGTTATGAGTGGACAGCTTCAGATCTGAGCCGAACACCGCTGGTGGGAAGGGCTATGTAACACATTGTGGACCAGCTGTTTCTCTGCTTAACATCTCTTTCACCAGGCTGCTTTCAGACATGTTGAGGGGAAGACACAGGATGCCAGCTTTTGCGTGCATTGTTGCTAGGGGTGCTGTTCAGTTCCAGAATGGCCCATAATTCAAGAGGCAGCACTTTGTAGTAAGTTAGTCTGGAACAGAAATGTGTGGAGTAATTCTAATGGCTTCATATCTTGAACCCGACTTGTTGACAGCCTCATATGTCATTGGGAACAGTACACTAAAGTAGTTGGATTTTGGCTCTATCCATTTTGTTTGTAGATGAAACAGCAGAACTCTCTACCAAAAATCAGGCTGGTTTTTTTTTTTTAAAGAAAGACAAGCCCTGGGGTTTTTTTAAGGTCTGAAAAATATCTCATCCAATTGGCTCCAATGGCTGTCTTTATTGAAGTGTGTATACGTGTGTGTGGGTGAATATCTGGTGTTTGTTAGGTTTGTAACTGTACAAAAAACAGGGACTGGCAATTGAAAACCCAATCATAATAGGAAATAACAAGCGGGAGGCCAGCTTTGGACTTATGGGAGGCATCTCTCTTTCCTGCCGCTACTCTTTCCTCTTTCCATTTACTGAAAGCTCCATAGCATCTTCCTTTATCCTTCTTCCTTATCTCCTGCCAGCCAACCTAACTTTATGTACCCCCCCCCCCCCCCCGGTCTTTAGTTTTCCTCCTTTCCTCAACTGGGCAGCCTCCTCTGGCCACTGTTTGGAGCTGGGCTGAATTGTGGTGTCAGCTGCTGGGCCAGGCCCAGTTGCGCAGTGGGAAACTTACAAGGAGTTGCAGGCTGCCCCGGCTGCCCCATAGCCATACTTTCTCTGTTTTTTTCTTCCTTTCCACCCACCACCTCTGTCTTCAGCTTTTCTTGTTTGTAGAAAAACGTCTTTTCTATTCATGGCCCCAGTCTCTGGATTAAAGCATCCACAGATGGGGATATGTTGAGAATTAGGTATATTGACAAGAAGGGACCTGCAACAAAATGTTGCTGGAGCCCGAACTCTGTCCAGCATGGTTGATGCGGGGGAGGGGGAGCTGGTGGCTGGCTGGCTTTGGTTGCTCCTCCTCCTCCCGTGTGCCACTGCTCCTCCTGCCAGTGCTGCTTCCTCCTCTCCCTCACCTAACAAAGTTGTGGCTTAAAAGGGGGGGGGGGAAGTATGCGAGGCAAAAAGCTGGCGGGGCAGCCTGCCAAAGAGCTGCTCATTGCTCTTTTTGTGCCCAGCCACTCCTCCAATGCTGCTGCCCCTTTGAATAGAAGCCCGCGGTGGCCACTGATGGGGCGCAGGACTCCAGATGCCGGGGCAGGGATGGGGAGAGGAACAGTAGCCCCAGGAGTCCCCCTACCATCCTCCTGTTTACTGGCAGTCCTGGTGGCAGGCGGATCTTGCTGTGACAGGCTGAGCAGCAGCTGGGATGAGTATCGCCACCGTGAGTTACCTTTTCCCAGCAGTCCTAGCAGTGGCGTAGGCAGCAACAGACAGTTGCTTTTCCCACGGCTCAGTAAACACGCATACGCACAGGATGCAGTTTTACTTTGGGGGGGATTTAAGTATCCCCCGTACACTTTTTAAAACATTTTCAATTTTTGTGCACCCCTGGGGATTGCCCCAAATGTGCAGAAAAACCATGTGCCCCAGATCTGCGGAAATAAGTATCCACACGCACAGGACCCTTCACTATTAGATATATAGATGATCATATATTTTATCTGGTGGTATTGTCTTATATCTCCAAGGAAAGGGGGGGAAGCCAAATTAGTGGCAACTCATGTTCTTTTGGCTTGCTAGCATTTAAAACAAATACATTGGCAATAATCAAAGTATAATTAATATCATCATTTGTATGCATACCAAATCATAAGAGCCATCCTTTGGGCCCTGTGATTTCAAATAGCTAATTGAATTTCTAATAGGTTCTGTTACTGCAGATGCTTTTTACTATTAGCAAAATTCTAGAGGTTTTTTTTTCATTTGTAAAATGTGCCATCTGGTTGTATGAGAATATCTTCTGGAAATGAAAACATGACTGTTGTACTAATGATCAATCCTGTATCAGCAACACAGAAGTAACAACAACAAAATATTTAATAGAATGGTGTAAAGCTGGAAATATATTTTTCAGTTGGAATGCTGTAATGCAGTGATAGTGGCTTTTTGATATGCCACTTGTGGCTCTTTGGAGCACCGTTTCCCAATGTAAATAAATAAAGATGCCTTCCTACACCCAGGCATAAATGTTCAGTATAGGACACATCATTGGAATGGTAAATGCTAGGGGAAGCCATAAAATATGCCATTATTTGGGCTGCACAGAGAGCTTTAGGTACTCACTGAATGGGCCCAGATTGAGCTGACTGAGGTCTCTTCCAGATCTCTGAAACTCTCAGCTGCTGCATTTCCTGGAAACACACTACTGTGTTTACAGTTCCAGCAGTCCCAAATAGCCTGATAGGTGGGAAAGTCAAGTGGTTGTGGTCAGGGCTGCTGAGAGCTACTGTGGGCCCCTGAACAAAGACTCCATCTTGCCCCCCATATGACCCTGATCCAAACCAAATATCATAACAAATCACTTTGTTACCACACATCTATAATAATAAAAAGATCTGCATGTCCATCTGTCTGTCCAGGGCTTTTTTTGTAGAAAAAGCCCAGAAGGAACTCATTAGCATACTAAGCCACACCCAACAGCAGAAACTTATTAGCCTATTAGGCCACACCCCTGATAGCGCAGCTCCCTCCCAGGATTGGCTTCCCCTGGTGCCCCGCAGCTTGCGGGGCGCATGGGGAACCCAAGGGAAGGAAGGCAGTTTCTGGATCGGCTTCCCCAGGTGCCCCACAGCTGCAGGGCACCTGGAGAACCCGAGGAGGGGAGGCAGTTTAAACTGCCTTCCCTCCCTGGATCGGCTTGGCTTCCCCAGGCGCCCCACAGCTTGCAAGGTGCCTGGGGAACTAAGGGGAGGGAGGGAGGCTGTAGGCGTGGCCAACTCAGAAGCCAGCCAGAACTCCGTTCCTGTGTGTTCCTGCCCAAAAATAGCCTTGTGTCTGTCCATTTGTGGCAGGAATAACTCATCAGGAAATAAATCTAGGAACCTCAGAATTGGCTACCAGATTCAGGACAATCATGGGAGTTCCAAGGCCAAAAATGAAAGGTATCAGAATATCCTGGCCCAGTTTATCTCTCCCCCTGCCCCCCTCCCCCCCCCAACACGGTATTTGAAATAGAAGCTAAACTTATGTAGTGATTAAAGTGCCAGACTAGGATCTGGGAAACCCAGGTTTGAATCCCCACTCTGCCATGGACACTTGCTGGGTTGCCTTGGGATCATTACATACTCCCAGCCTACCTTGCTCCACAAGGTTGTTGTGAGGATAAAACAGAGGAGAGGAGAACAAAATTAGCCACTTTGGGTCCCCCTTAGAGGAAAAAGGTGGGATATACATAAAGTAAATAAATACATGTTCAAACTTCTGTTCCTCATTTGTTCTAGCTAAGGCAGATCATCATTTATTATCATGCATGTAAATGATTGAGGGGAGAGTATCCATTTACTATTTTGTTAAATTAGGAGAAAATATTCACCCTTTTGTTCATAATATTAACAATGAAGAAAAGTTGCTTTTTATAACCCCCTTTTCTCTGCCCTAAGAAGCCTCAAAGTGGCTTACAATCGCCTTTCCCTTCCTCTCTCCACAATAGTCTCCTTTGTGAGGTAGATAGAGTTGAGAGAGTTCTGAGAAAACTGTGAAAACTCTCATACTGAGAGTATGAGACAGAGCCAAGGTGTAGTGGTTAAGAGCACAGATGCTAATCTGGGAGAACTAGGTTTGATTCCCCACTCCTCCCCTTGCAGCTGCTGGTGTGACCTTGGGTCAATTTCAGAGCTATTCTCTCAAGGGCAGTTCTTGAAAGAGCTCTCTCAGCCCCACCTACCTCACAGGCAGTGTTCCCTCTAAACTAAGTTAGTGTGAGTTAGCTCACAGTTTTTTAGCTGTCGGCTCACATATTTTTGTCTCAGCTCAGGAAGGATGGCTCTAGAACAAACTAATGTAGAAGAAGATGAAGAGAGAAGAAGAGATTGGATTTATACCCCGCCCTTCACTATCCAAAGGAGTCTCAGAGTGGCTTACAATCTCCTTTCCCTTCCCCTCCCCACAACAGACACCCTGTGAGGTAGGTGGGGCTGAGAGAGCTCTGACAGAAACTTCACTTTTTCAAGAACAGCTGTGCTAGAGTTATGGCTTGCCCAAGGTCATCCAGTAGGTGCAAGTAGAGGAGTGGGGAATCAAACCCGGTTCTCCCAGATTAGAGTCCGCACACTTAACCACTACACCAAACTGGCTCTCTGGGAGTATGCAGTAGCCAAATTGCTTGCTCACAACTTTAATGCCAGTAGCTCACCACATAGAATTTTTGCTCACAAGATTCCACAGCTTAGAGGGAGCATTGCTCACAGGGTGTCTGTTGAGGGGAGGGGAAGGGAAAGGAATTATAAGCCGCTCTGAGACTCCTTCAGGTAGTAAAGGGTGGGGTATAAATCCAGTTGTCTCCTCCTTCTCCTCCTCCTCTTCTTCTTTGTCACTCAGCAAGCTTCCATGGCAGCGTGGGGGTTTGAATCTGGGTCTCCCATATCGTAGTCTGACACAGAGGCAGGGCTGAAGTGCTTTGTCGTTCACAGCCAAAATCTAAAATCTTTCTACTTAAATCAGTGAGGCATACTTGGAAGTAAATGCATTTAGGATTGAGGTACTATTATCTCAGGTTGTGTTACCAAAATCAATAGATGTTATTGAGTTGTACGTCCTTCACCACTAATTAATAATACCCAGGTCTTCTTTGTATTGATCCGAGAGCACTTTTCAAGGAAAAGCATCAGCTCCTCCACTTGAAAAATAAGGAAACTGAGGCAAAATGCAATTAAATTACTTGTGCAAGATCAATAAGCAGGTGGAGTATATGCATTTCTATCTAAATACTATTTTAAAAATCCTTCTGTTCAACCTTTAATTTAGCACTAACTGTTAATGCTCAAAGCCTTGTTCCCATTTGTAGCTGATCTGTTTGCTTTATGCTGTAACATTATAGATTTTCTAGAAACCCATTACGAATATCTATAAGTGCAAATTATAATATTATTCTTAATGAGCTGTCAAAGTGCCATACTAAAGTGTGTTAGCAATGCAAACTTTCACTCCTCAAACATTAGACTGGGCCCTTCAATTAGTGAAATACTGAAGCCAATTAAGTACCAAGAACTGTAAAATAAGTAACAGATATGTAATGTTTGTCTGAACTCACACAGACTTTAGCCTGGTCTCACCACACATGCTCAGTCTTGGCATTCTTGAAAAATAACCCTTTTCAGTATAGAATGCTTTGCTTGTGAATGTTCAAGATCGTCAAATCTTTTTAAAGGTACATACTCACTACTCTAGCGTTTACATTCAAAACAGAGCCATGGGAGATGCAGAAACACTGCAAAACAGCTTCCTTTGATGTGTAGAAGCTTTCTGGCATTTTATCCACCAGGTGGCAATATGGATGAAACATTTTTGGAGAATCTCATTGTCAATTACTATAAATTAATCTCAGTACAGCAGAAAAGAGCTGTTCTTTTCTTTGTTGGGTGTGTGTGTGTTATATTATACACATGAGCCTGCAGTGCGATGTGACTGCGAAGAAAGCTATTGTATTAACAGAAGCATTGTGTCCAGATCACAGGAGGTGGTTGTTCCACTCTATTCTGCTATGGTCAGGCCTCACCTGGAGTACTGTGTCCAGTTTTGGGCACCACATTTTAGGAAGCATGTTGACAAGCTCAAGCGTGTCCAGAAGAGGGCAAACAGGATGGTGAGAGGGTTGGAATCCAAGTCTTATGAGGAAAGGCTGAAAGAGTTGGGTATGTTTAGCCTGGGAAAGAGAAGACTTAGTGGGGACATGATTGCAGTCTTCAAATATTTGAAGGGCTGTCATATAGAAGATGGAGCAGATCTATTCTGTCTTGCTCTGGATTGCAAGACTAGATCTAATGGGTGGAAATTACAAGGAAGTCGATACCGGCTACATATCAGGAGGAACTTCCTTACTGTAATAGTGGTTGAGCAGTGGAACAGACTGCCTAGGGAGGCAGTGGATGCTCCTTCACTGGATGTTTTCAAGCGGAGGCTGGACGACCATGTTTTGGGTATGTTGTAGGGCTATCTGCAGAGTGCAGGGGGTTGGACTAGGTGACCTGCAAGGTCCCTTCCAACTCTAACATTCTATGATTCTATGATGTGTGTGTGTGTGTGTGTGTTTCAACAATTCATTTCATATGAAATGTCCAAGCTAAAATAGGGAGGAAATTTCAGAACATGACAGAATGTATTTAAAAAGTGGTTTCATAGATTCCAACCCCCACACCTGGAGAAGGAAATCCTGTCCTGCCAAAGGAGCAATAACAGGGGATGTGGCAGAAAGTCAGGCATAGCAGTCATTGCATATTTGAAACAATGGCATCCATTTCTCCATCCTAGTTTCAAAGCAGTGCAGTAGTACTGAGACTTTAGACTCACAAGATATTAACAGATGATACAGAAAAGTAGGGCAGTTGGGACTGAGGTCAGTGGGAGGGGGAGGGGAGAAACAGCCTATGAAGAGATTAACAGGAGACAGGGCTAGATGTACCTTTCATTTTATTTTTTAATTGAATTGTCTACTTAATGTTGCCTATTCTGACCTGTCTTTTATAATTAAATAATCAATACATGTCAATACATCATTGGTCTCTCCACTCTAGGTTCAGCAATGTATGACAATTGCCTCTACTTGCCAGATCCTCTTATGTGCACGCAACCTAATTTTGCATTTCAGAGGAAGACAACCAAGATAAGGGATAGATGTGCAAGTGTAATGTGTGATGAGTAACTGCTGCATGCCTGATCATGGATCAGGAAGGTCCTGGTATTAAAACTCCTGAAGGGGGAAAGGATTTTATTAAAAAGTGTGAACATAGAGGAAATCAATAGGTAGGATTAAAAGTTGATTTTTGTCATGGTAGATGAATTATTCTATTCCTGCAATAAAGGTGGAGTGTTTAGTTTTGGTCCTTTAACATAATTAATTCAAATATTGGAACGATCTTGATTTTTCTCTGTGAACTACATTGCAGTTGTTAAAGATCTCTCTCTGTGTATATATGTGTTTAAAATATAATCATTCTACAATATAAAGTCTGTAAAGTTTAAAAATGTGATTTTCCTTGACCTATGTAAGAAATTAGTCTGCACTTCTCTTAAATCCTTGTGCTTACTCTCAGGCCATCTTTTGCTGAAATTTACTCCAGTTTACAACACTGACTAATAATTTTTAAAATGACATAATTATTTGTAACTCCAGTTGTTCAGGCTCTTTTTTCACTTACGTAAGGGTGTATCCTTAAAACGACATTTGGTTTCAGTGGGTCAAGTTGTCTTTAATTGTTATAGGAACGTCTGTACCATACACTGGTTAAGTGTGCAGTCTTTAATCTGGGAGAACTGGGCTTGATTCCCTACTCCTCCACCTGAAGCTGCTGGATGACCTTGGGCAAGCCATAGTTCTGTCAGAGCTGTTCTTGAAAGAGCAGTTCTCGAAAGAGTTCTCTCAGCCCCACCTACCTCACAGGGTGTCTGTTGTGGGGAGGGGAAGGAAAAGGAGTTTGTAAGCCGCTCTGAGACTTCTTTGGATAGTGAAGGGTGGGTTATAAATCCAATCTCTTCTTCTTCTTCCTTAGTCAGTTCTTTACTGTCGTCCAGTCTCACTTAACGCAGTGTCACTCCCCAGCAATATTTGGGGAGAACAACACAGCATGTGAGATGAATTATTCAGTTTCTCCTAGTATTACATACTTTGTGTTTTTGCCTGGCTATATACTGGTCTGTGGTTTTCATAGGTCCTTGTTCACATTTGTTAAAGAGATACCTTTCATAAATAACATTTCTGGTAGGTTCAGAATGTTATCGCAGTGCTTCTAATAATTTGGAGGGATCTTCCTTGTTTGCTGATGGTATATCTAGGTGCTGCTGGGGTACATAACATTCCCTTCCCATTACAGGCCGTAAAGTTGCAGGTCTGACTTTTTTTGTCCTTGCCGTCTAATCCTGTGGCAGTTTCATAAATTCACCCACTGGGCCTTGAAAAACATCCAGTTATTGAAAACAACACTTTTCAAACTGCATTTCCATGTTGTTACTGACAATCTGTTGCAGCTCCCTCTATTGGTCAGGACAACTATCTATTCTAACACTACGTAACAATAATTTAGGAAGGAACTGCTTCTTTTCATATGATTTCCTCTCCAGATATTAATGGAGTGGTGTGGGATTAGGCAGTTCCCAAGTTAGTATAATGACATATACATGGGACCTGAATTGCTAGGTAAGAAGGCCTTTACTTACAATTCTAGCAACCTAACCACGTTCCTGATTCCATTAAATGTGTAAAATGATACAAGCTCAGTGCAAAAATTTATTTTGAAAGCTCAGCACTATCTCATGAGTTTAATTTATGACACTGTTTGGAGGCGGTTGCTGCTTATTAAAATGCGCACTTCAGTATTTTGTTGGCTTGGTGTAGAGATTTGGCTACATATTTAGAATGGGCTCACTCTACTGCAATGTACTGGGCTTGCTACATTTGAACACATGAAACCGCCTTATTCTGAATCAGACCATCGGCCCATCGAGTTCACCATCGGCTGCTCAGACTGGCAGTGGCTCTCCAGGCTGTCAGGCAGAGGTCTTTCGCATCACCTACTGCCTGATCCTTTTAAACTGGAGCCGCTGAGGATTGAACCTGGGATTTTCTGTATGCAAAGCAGGGGGGTCTTCCACTGACCCACAGCCCCTGCCACATTTTGCTAGTACAACAGGGTAGGTCGGAAATAGGAAAACTTATGATAGCTAATAGAAACCAAATATCTCATTTTTAATTTGGGTATTATCAAAAATGCACATGAGAACATTAAGACCACTCAGATTTTGGACTTCCGGCAAGATTTGCGACCATGGCGGACGCGCTCCTCCGCACTAGCGGGGAGCGCGATCCGTACCCGGCGGGAAGAAGGGGCTTCGGACCGGTGCCGAGCCCCCAGAGACCCTAGTGAAGGGGCTCTGCCTGGGGTGGCACGAGGGGGATCTCTCCCTACGGTGGCGATCGAGGGATTGAGGTCCCCTTTCATCACCCCCATAGGTTCCCCCGTCCGTGGGAGCCGTATGGCTAAAAGCGCAAAACCGAGAAGCAGCAGAGAGTGTGAAGCAATGAGGCTGGAACTGACAGTTACGCTTGGAGAAACAGTGAGTCTGAAGTAAAAAGAAACAGAATACAGCGGGAAAGGCGGGTGGAGTAAAACCCCCCCCCCCTCGAGACTGGCGTACTTACGGGACTCTTTACGTGGCGTTACTGCATGAAAAAACGTATGTTCGGCTTGCTTGATGGCAGCATCGCTCTTTAGAGGATATGAACTTTAAAAAGATATAAGCGCAGTCGTGGAATTTGCTCCTTTCGTCCATCTTATCTAACTATCAACAAAGAAGCACAGTCTCAACAATGGCGGGGAAACCGAAACCTTCCCCCAAACTAGGAAGTACAGCTCCGAGTTCAAAGGTTGATACCACGGAGATGAGCACGGTGTTCTCCTCGTTATTGCGACCTCTAGTGGACCAAATGACAGCTCTCAACGTTAAGATGGACAAGATGCAATTGGACCTGAAGGAGTCGAATAAAACTACAGAGAAGCTGCAGCGAGAACTTCTGGAAGTTAAGACTTCAGTTAAAAATCATGATTCAAGACTACAAAAAGCAGAGAAAGAAAAGGCCTTCCATTCTGATCAGCTTTTGAAACTTCAGATGGATAGATCGAATTTTTTCCTAAGACTTCAGAATGTACCAGAGGATAAAGGAGAAGACCTTAAAAATCTGTTAAGTGAAGCGCTTGAACCAGTGACGGGCTTAAAAGCAGCGGAAATAAAAAGCGATATGGATATGGTTTACAGAACCTATCCAGATTATACTAAAAAGAAAAGCCTGCCTGGTGAGATTCAGATAAGGTTCTCCAAAAAGTCAACAAGAGATGTGGTGCTCAGGACCACAAATAAAGCAGTTCTGAAGATCAAAGGAAAAGAAGTTAAAGTGATGAAAGACATCCCATTTGAAATAAGGAAAAGAAGGAAAGCCTATGGAAAACTGACATCTTGGTTACAGTCTGAATCTATTATCTATAGGTGGAATGTTCCGGAAGGACTGAGCTTCAGCATTAAAAACAAGAAATACAAGATTGACTCTGTCCAACAGGCGAAAAGTTTTTTGGAAAAAAGCAAAGAAAAGAAAAAAGAGAAAGACTCAGATGGTTCACTGGCATCGCAAGAAAGTATGTATGGATTTGATAGCTCAAAGAGCGAAGAAGAAACGTCTGACTCGGAAAAGGGAGCAGCAGCCCCAAAAGTACAAGAAGAGACTGTTAAGACAAGAAGAGGACGAAAGAAGAAATAAAGGCTGAAATGTTTTTTGAAACTGCACTTATATATAATAGATTATGTGTATAATTAAGCATTCCTTCAAAAGAACATGTCTGTCAAACAGCTTTTTTTATTTTTCATGTATCATCAGTAACAATTTTATCTAAATATTAGCCAAGGTTTAAAACGCTTCATATGTATTAATGGCATAGCAATATTAAGCAAATGATAAAGCACACTCTGTATAAGGTAAACATAGCATAGAAAAGTAGCGTTGTAGAATTAGATATAGATAAAATTAATAAAAATTAAAAAAAAAAAAAAAAAGACCACTCAGATTTAATGTAGAAAAGTGTAAGAGTCTTGTTAGCACCTTAAAGACTAACAAAATTTGTGGTGGGGTATGAGCTTTTGTCAGTCACTGCTGACTTCTTCAGAATTAATGCTTGGTGCTTTGCTGACACTGCTCCAGTACAGCAAGAGCAACATGTTACCCCCTCCTCAAAAGCATCACATTCAGTTTACTCTGTGTCTTTACAGTTTGCATTAAGATGTGCAACAGCCAATGATGGCTCCAGTAATGGAGCAGATCAGTGTACATGGTAATGGTGTCAAGTGATGGCTTTTTAAAATTTATTTACAACTTTAGTCAAGTGATGGCTTAAACTGAACTCACTGTTACAGGAGGAGGAGGAGGCGGAACTCAGTGTAGAACTACCGTTTTCAGTGGCAACATGGAGTTCTTCCCTAACAATATCATAAAGTCTGCAATCCGAAACACACTTTCCTGGGAGTAAGGCCTATTGAATAAAATGGGACTTACCTCTGAGTAGGTCTGTTTAGGATTTGCTCCGTAAGAAATTTCTGTGGCCTATCAGAACCACCAACCGATTAATATTTGGGTGATTTGCTGAATTTAGTCAGTTGGGGACTTTTTTCTGGGGGACATTCAAGGCAACATCCTACTTCCCATTGTTAAACAGTGTCCCTGTTTATAATAATCCCCCCCCCTCCCAGTTTCTTTATTTTGGTGCATCACAAAAAATGGTATTTTGGACTTCTGTACTGTATTTCAGTGTGGGGCTGTACTGTATTTTAGTGTAGTGTGTATAACATATATGCATTGATGTTGTTAGTTTTCAATGCCTTTATCAGTCACTTATTCTGCATCTTTGGTCTTGATCTGTCTCCCATCTACTGTACTACAGCTGCACTGCAATTCTTTATTCCTCTTGAAATCTCTTTGTCTGCTGCTTGCATCAGTTTGTTAAAAGCAAGCTTGGTTCACTTTTGGGGTCTGTTTCCAGATCTCCTTTCACTGACATCCAGCGTGGATTATGTGCAAGAGTGGAAGTATATGTGTAACTCTGGTTTGCTTTACATTTTGTTCAGTTGTTTAAAAAGTATGAATTATGCATGCCTGCAAAAGAATAATGTGTAATAGCCTTTGTTTCTTCTGGGAGCTCATTACCATTAGTCAAGATGGGATAAAAAGGTAGCCTTTCCCCCAAACTAAATTTTGGGAGACTGAACAGATTGCTTAGGGATTTCCAGACCTTGAGATGATTAGCAGCTGACGGAGAGGGGGGTATTCCCCCTTGAAAGAGAGCAATGACAAATACTCTGAATTTTTGCTTTGTGTGGTTATTCTATCATTGCTAACATTCAGCTACAGTAACAAAATATTTATTCCTCTCCAAAATTAAAAATATAGACTATTGTTACATATCTGATTTCCTTTTTTTGTAAGAATGCCAAAAAAAACCAAACAAACCTGGCTCTGAAGTTTTAATGGCTTTCACATCCAATGTTCTATCCTTGCTGCCTTAGTGGCTTTAAAGGGCTTGCTCACTCATTCTTTCATGTGCAACAAACATGCAGTACTTGTTGTTCTTTTGCTTCATGGAATGAAGGCCTCATTCCTCAGCATGGAAATATCCTAATGCTGTGAACATCTGAATGCTCACGCCACAGAAAATACAACCCTTCCACTAGACAGCACAATCATTGCTATTGCTTCATGAAGGAGATTTGCAATGAGTGTTGTATGAGCTACAGTTAGGATTGCTAACCTCCAGGTGGGGCCTGGGGTTCTCTAGGAATTACAGCTGATCTCCAGACTACAAAAATAATTTCCCAAGAGGAAATGCCAGCTTGAGAGGGTGAACTTGACGGCATCACATCTCCAATAAAATTATTCCCCCAAACTCTGCCCTCTCCAGTCTCTGCCCCCCAAATCTCCAGGAATTTCCCAAGCTGGGGTTGGCAACCCCAGGACAGCATGTGTCATGACTAGCAGTGAGTGACACAAACTCAGGCCTGTAGCCAGGATTTTTTTAGTCAGGGGGCATTAAAAATTTCTTGGGGGGCACTGGCTGATTGAAATAAAAGTAATTTAATCTGGACCTTTGCACTGGACAGCTGCACAGGAATACCTGGCTCCTTCCCTGCACCTGCTGCCACTCAGGGGCCCTGAGCAGAATGGGAAGTCGTGGGGCCTCACCAGTAAATCAGGGGGCCTAGCCCCGAGATGCCCCACTCTAGCTACAGGCCTGCCCAAACTACTTGTCCCCATGCCATGACCCTATGTTTGCGACACTGTATTTTTTGAACTTCAGTGACTGAACAACTTTTCAGTTTGCATTATAGTTTTGCTAGCAAGTGTACAGCAGGAATAATACAACTTCTGACATAATAGCAACAGTCCTGGCTGCCACAGAGCATTGCTTTGCCTGTGGATTTCTTTTCAGCATTTAAAGGAACGGGAAAAGATCCAGGAGCAGGAAAGGGAATGCACAGCCTTGAGAAAACAATTTTGGAAAATAGTTCACAAAATGGGGGGATTTTTCTGTTGAAGGAAGTCATAGCCTGTTAAGGCTGCCAACCTCCAGGAGGGACCTGGAGATCTCCCAGAATTATGGCTGATTTCCAGGCAGCAGAGCTCTGTTCCTCAGAGAAGATGGCTGCTTTGGAGGGTGGAGTCTATGGCATTATATTCAGCTGAGGTCCCTCCCCTCCCCAAACCCTGCCCTCCCCAAACTCCAGCCCAAAATCTTCAGGAATTTCCTAACCTGGAGCTGGCAACCCTTTTAAGTCTATTTACTCTTTTCCTCCCAAGCACTGCATGAGCATTCCCACCCTCATGTGGTGCTACATGAAATGTTGCCAAGCCTTTCGTGAGTGAAAAAAAAGAACTAAAATAAAATTCCCTAAAACCATACAGACATGCAGAGAAAAGTGTTGTGCTGCTTACTGTCAGTGATATCACAAGCAATTGCAGATAGCTATCTGTGACACACAAGTCACAGAGCACTAACAGCTACCACAAAAGTATGGCTAAGAGACCAAGGTGTATTTTCCTGGTGACAAAAGGTTACAGTATGAGTATCACTAAAATGCAGTTTTTCTGTACTTTCAAAGCTCTTGCATGAGCAAAGATGTGTGATGTCCCCATAACAAGAAGCCAAGAGAAGAGATACAGATTCTGGAAACACAAAGAACGCCCCCCCCTCCCGAGACTCCTTGTTTCACATGCAACAGTCAAACATGATACAGTCACTTATGCCCTAGGCCCGAACTCATTCGCATGTCCTCTTTCTTGCACTTGCATATGTGAATTCTTTCTCTCAGGGGTCCTTTTGTAGAAAAAGAGGTGCAGGAGCTCATTAGCATACCTCATTAGCATATGCCACATCCCCTGACATCACCAGAAGTGTGTCAGAAAGGGAATGTCAGTTTCAGCCGCATTATACCCTATGGGCCATTGAAATCAATGGCAAAAACTCATAGGGTATATGAGGGGCTGGAGGAAAGGGGGTTTAAGGGAGAGGCTCCAAACTTGCAGGGTAGCTGCTGGGGCCTCTCCTCGAAAAGTTAACTTCTCGAAGTTAACTTTTTTCCTCCCATAGAGAACAATGGAGGGAATGGGGGCAACCTGTTTGGGGGCCCGTAGAATTAGACCCCCTGGTCCAATCTTCTTGAAACTTGGTGGGTATTTCAAGAAGAGGCCCCAGCAGCTACCCTGCAAGTTTGGATCCTTTCCCTCAAATCCTCTCCCCTCCAGTGGCTTTTAAAGTTGCCACCGAATTTCGGCGGCAATTCGGCAACGGGCTGAATCAGATTAGAGAATCTGATTCAGCCCGTGGCTGCCCTAGTGGCCAATCCTGAGCTGGCGGAGCTTTGCTCTGCCTTGCTCCGGCCCCAACGGACCCCTGCTTTCTCTTAATTTTTGTTGTCCAGCCCATTTTCCACTGTATGTAAATCAGGCAAGCTATAGTTTGCACATACCATGCTTTTCCTGGAAACTGGAATTACAATGTGGTTTACACATCTGGCACAACCTTAGCTTGCAACATGACAACAAAATATGGTTTGGGGGGGGTGACAATCAAAGAGTGCACAGAAGTAACGGTAGAATCCTGGCAGTATAAAATATCTAAATACGATATATGCAGGGGTCATTTGGGGCTGGAGTGAGGCGGAGCAGAGCTCCGCCAGCCCAGGAGTGGGTACTAGGGCAGCCATGGGCCGAATTCTCTCATCTGATTCAGCCCGCTTCTGAATTGCCGCCAAAATTCGACGGTGGTTTTAAAAGCAGCTGGAGGGGAGGGGGTTTGAGGGAGATGCTTCAAACCTACAGGGTACCTGCTGGAGCCTCTCTCCCAGACACCCACCAAGTTTCCAGAAGACTGGACCAGTAATTTTTTCCCCACTATAGAGAACAATGGAGGGAATGGGGCAACCTGTTTGGGGGGCCCACAGAATTGGACCCCACGGTCCAATCTTCTTGAAACTTGGTGGGTGTTTGAAGGAGAGGCCCCAGCAGCTACCCTGCAAGTTTGGAGCCTCTCCCTCAAACCCTGGCTCCTCCAGCCCCTCATATACCCTATGAGTTTTTGCCATTGATTTCAATGGCCCATAGGGTATAATGGGGCTGAAACTGACATTCGGCTAGCCGAATGGGCTTGCATTGCCAAAACTGAAATGCAGGGGTCATTTGGCAGCCGGAACAGATGCAGCCTGATTTGGTCCAATCTGAATCGGGCAAAAAAAATTTATTTGCACACCCCTTGTGGGCACAAATGGCAGGGGTGGCAAGCCCCTCCCCCAGTGGGCCTGTGCAGGAAGCGAAGTGTTAAACCCCTTCTTGTTTAGAGTCATGCGGTAGCGGCAGCATGATCTTTCCATTGTATTCTCTTGGGCCCTTCTCACTTCGCTCCCCCCCCCCGCCCTCCTTGGCAGGCCAACTGGGGAAGGGGAGGCTTTTGAAGATGCCCCCCCTTTTGGTATAGTGGTTAAGTGTGTGGACTCTAATCTGGGAGAGCCGGGTTTGATTCCCCACTCCTCTACTTGCACCTGCTGGATGACCTTGGGCAAGCCATAGCTCTGTACCAGCTGTTCTCTCAAGGACAGCTTGGGAAAGAGCTCTCTCAGCCCCAGCTACCTCACAGGGTATCTGTTGTGGGGAGGGGAAGGGAAAGGAGTTTGTAAGCCGCTCTGAGACTCCCTTGGGTAGTGAAGGGCAGGGTATAAATCCAATCTCTTCTCTTCTCTTCTTTTGCTTCCCTTTCTGACACATTTCCAGTGATATCAGGGGGCGTGGCATATGCTAATGAATTATGCTAATAGGTATGCTAATGAGCTCCTGCATCTCTTTTTCTACAAAATGACCCCTGGATATATGTGATATATGAACAGTGGCTAGAGTGATTACAGTGCAATCCTAATCAGATTTACACACTTCTATGTCTTCTGTGGACTTCACTGGACTCAGAAGGGTGTAAATATGTTAAGTACTGCACTGTTAAATAACAAATATCTGTATATCACTAACAGCTATAACATACAGGAGAATAAATGGGTCAAATGTTCCATAGATTCAAAACACTGCACATTTAATCCACTAAAGCAGAGGTCCCCAACCTTCTTGAGCATGTGGGAACCTTTGGAAGTCTGGGTCAGGGCAGTAGACACAGCCACAAAATAGTTGCCACAGGAAAAGGAGCCAACCACAAAATGTCAGGGAATAAAGTTACGCACAATTCTTAACAATCCAACTTTTCAGGCAGAAGCTCTGCTTAACAGAATACTTTTAAAATGAAAAGATTGTTTAAAAATATTTTCTTGCATACACATAGCATGCCTTCAGTCACGCAGTAAAGATCCTTGTGTTATGGTGGCAGCTGCTGCGAAAGCAATTTTTTAAAAATCTGCACAGCCAATCAGATCTCCAGTAGCCAATCAGCTGGGCAAAAGTTCCACCTGGCCCCTTTCACTTCCTAAAAACACTTTGGGAGATGCCCCAAAAAGGCATCAGTGGGCCCCATGACACCTATGTGGACAACACTGGGAAGGAACCCCTGTATCTGTTCTACGCAACCTGCTCCTTAGACACGACTGCCTGCCCTCAACAACTGGGCTTAGTATTTATTGGAAATTGGTGGGGAAGGGTGGGGAGATATAAATAATGCTTATAATTCACTTGTTTTATTGTAAAATACTTTGAGCAGTGGGTCATTGGCTTTCCAAGCTTTAAATAAACAGATATTTGGCAGTAAATACACAATGGCTGGCAATAAGTGCTATAAGGAGAAGTTATTCCTGAAGCCCTATAGTCACAGAGATAGTCCCCAAATATTTAATTATTTTTAATCCTCTATATTTCTCGGGGTTTGCTGCTGTGAATCAAATCTTTTGATTTATTTTCTTAGTTGCTTGTGTTATAATTAAGCAATAAAGCCCCAGTGTCAATCTTATGGATTAAGACTGACTGCGAGTGTTGAGGCAAAGCCAAGAGACATTAACTCCAGCTGGTCATTAATTCCCCATGAGATGCTCGTGCCAAACTCATCAAGACCATTTCTAATAACCTTCCCTCCCCATCTTCTCTTTCTAATGAAGAAAAAAAATATACCTTTTAGCTTTTGTTCAACACTGCAGAGGGCAAGAGTAATTTCTAGAATTATCTACGTTGTGTAATCAGTGGAAATATAAAGGGAGAATAAATATATGCAGGATCCACTGTGTAATTGTGTCATTATTACTGAAGGCTGTCTGTCACCTGCTAGTTTCTCCCCTTTCTTTTTAACACCTCCCCCCCCCCCCCCCGGCTGCTAGTTGAATGGCTATTATGTCACAGAATGTTCAATAACACATTAACTACAGCAAGGCAATGGTCACAGATGACACAGTGTTTGACTGCATGTTCTGGTCAATAAGAAAAGGCCGAGTTCAGACTGGCAGTTTGGCCCAATATAGGCCCGCTGTGCAAGCGGATTAAGAGAGCCCGTTCACACAGCCACAGCTGCCTGGCATTGCCGTGCCGCACTCACCCCATCCTGAAGTGCTTTCATCCCGCTTTTAAAAGGTACCTGGTGAAACTGGGTGTGTGTTCTCTGGGTGCGGGGTGCATGTTCATCCCGCTTCCTGGCAGTGTGGACACAAATAAGCCGTACATCAAGTGGTGCCAGTAATATGAACCCGCTGATCTGGCTGCTGCGCCCATGCGCCTACGCGCAAGTTGGCAAAATGGACCAAAGCCATGTGCCACCGCACCACCGCTGTCAGGGACCACCCCACAGTGCAAATGCTCTGTTCCACCTCCTCCCCGGTATGGTCCCGCATCAGTCTACACAGTGCAAATGGAAAGCCCCGTGACAACTCGGCCCCACTTTTTGCACCACTTCCCTTGCGCTTCATTGTGCCAGTCTGTCCTCAGCCAAAGTGCCTCCAAACAACAACACAATGGCAACTTCTCCACTTTCTGCCTGCAAAGTATGCAACTTCTTACCATGTGAAGCTGTTATACTGTACTTTGCCTTGCGCCCTCTCCATGTCCTCAGTGCTTGCTTTCTGAGATGGTTAATGTGCTGATACTAACTCACATGATGAGAACTTTTCAATATGGCTAGAGGTGGGAAAGTGGCCCTAAAGATGCCACCTTCAGTGGCATTCCTGCAAATCATAATGTGAACACCAGTTCTTTAGAGCCACCGAGAGGCTGCTTAAAATGCTTCCACATGCCGGGGCCCCAATTCAGCTACTTGTGAAACTTGTGTGTCATATGGATCATCACAGTTCCATTGAATATCCCCATGCCTGAATGAGCTGCTGCACATGCAGGAAGCTAGCATGGACACTCTCCACACAATCAAAATAACCTATACGGGGACTGGATCGAGCATATGGTGTTTCTCCCCCCCTTTAACCCTGCCTATCCCATTTTGGCATAAAGAGAGCATTTTTCGTGGTCAGGCTGTGCTTATATTGAGTAATGTGTTAAAAATACTGACATATTACAGACTGATTATTGCAACTAATGTTTTCCTTTAGAATTATAGCTGTTTTGTACTGCATGATTTCCTGTCATTTGTGTGTACAGTAGTGGCTGATAAAAACCTTGGCTAAAACCTCTAAATAGAAAACAAAACACAGATGGCATTCAGAATGTAAACCAGCTGGACAGAAAAAATCAACTCTTGAGGCTCCACCAATTTCACTTCATCCCAAAGCTTCACAGGGAAGAACAAGGCAGAGGAAGTAACTTTTACAAATTTCTGGGGGGGAATGGCAATAGACAAGAAATTACATACACAGAGAGAGACACACATATATTTTATGTAGAGAAATTTTAGGTCCATCTATCACCTAAAATCCTGGTGGCTTGTTATCTTATAGGGGCCATATGAAAGCCATGCATGACTATGATTGATAGTCAAGTATTTTAAAACCTGCATGGAAACTTCTTGAAAAAAGTAAATATGGTTGTTATTTGAGCCATAAATTTTGAAAATGAGATAATAGCTTGGGCTCAGACAGCAGATGATATGTTGTGGAAACCCTTTTCATAAATCACTTTTATAAATATTTATGTCCTTTTATCATACTTTGTTTCATTATTTCTTTGTTCTTCATCAAGATAGACAGTGGGCCAGGATCTCTTTATACACACATGCACACATATACACACGCACACTCACACACACAAATAGTATCAACTATGTACAAAGCAAACTGTTTCTAGATATTTCATTTGAATCTTTCAAAATATACTTCAGAGAAACAGACATTAAAATTAGGATTTGCTGTACTATACCTCTATTTTGCTTCTAAAAAACTGATACCTTGATAAAAGTTACATGCTAAAAGGTCTATGCAGCCTCATTTATCCCTGGGGGACTATCCAAAACAATTGGGTAATCAAAAGGCCAGAGAAGTGGCGTATTGTGTATATAGGACTGTGCTGGTATAAAGGATAGGAAATGAAGATTTACAGAACCAAGTTCTCTTTCATTGGAAAATAAAACACAATGGGTAGGGAATTCTACTTTGCTTGAGGCACAATGACACAACACACTGTGCATTTAGCATTATTTTAACATTATTTGTTCATTGCTTGCTCCAACAGAGAAAAATCCTCAATTACAATGTTATGCCTCCAGGCTCTTGTGGTGATGTTACATATCCAAATCCAGGAAGCCCAAATGAATTCTGAAGGTCAATGGGAGAGACAAATCTCTATGGACATTACAGTAGAAACAGGGAAAGCATCATAACCATATTGTACTTTCAAGTAGAAAAGTTGCCTTATGAGGACTTTGAAATAACTTACACTATGGTGAATCAACAGAGATCAAAATTTTGCAGTTTCAGCTAATGCTGAGAGTCACTGTGGCCTATCAGAAATGTCAGACCAAGACTCAAAAAACTCATGGTTCAAGTCATACCTCATTCATAAGGCTCACTGGATTCGGGGCAAGTCACACTGTTAGCCGAATTGCTTTAATTTATGTTTAGCAATCAGCAAAATACACGGGTTCTTGCCAACTATACCAGGGTCCCACCCCTCCCAGGAGTTCTCAAGGAAAGAGGCACATGAGGCAGATATCCAGTTAAATGTAGTTTACTGGACAATGTTGTTCAAGCACACCAAAAACGTAATCACACACACAATCTTACAGGTCTAATGAAATAAAGAGAGAAAATAGCACATTCGCATGAGCAGGATATCGTTGGTGGGGAAAAGCACAGTACCTTAGGCCCCGTCCACACTGTCACTTTTGTCGCTCATTTCTTCCTATTGCTTCAGGTTCTCTCCCCCCCCCCCATATGTTTTGTTCTCTCTAGTAGTCCCAGAGGGAGCAAAACACATGTGGAAAAGGGGGAGGAACCCAAAAGTGATAGTGTGGACGGGGCCTTAGATGCGTTGTCCGATGTCAGGCTGGATTGAATGGGGAGAAAAATATAAAGGCTATGGGGACACGAGGCTTGAACCTGCAAGAACACGTGGTTCTCCTGGATCGCGAGCTCCAGAGAGAGAGGTTTAAAGATGGAGGCAAGGGTTGGATACAGAAAGCTGGACTAAAGGGGTAGTAAAGCTGATAGAGGGCGACGGCTCAAGAGGCTGAGTGTCTCCGGGTTTGAGCTTTTTTGGGGGGTCTTGGGGCGGGCTTTGCAGACCACATCCCACTAACACACCTACTAGGCAGTCCGTCCCTCTTGGACCTTTCTATAGGTTAAAGGTGAACAAAGGGAGGAGGTCCAGGGGTTGGGCAGTGTTGCAAGAGCACGATCTCATCAGGAAACAGACACTGAGTCTGGGGTCCGATGACTCACCTGGCCATATCTATTGTTAATCAATGACTTTGGCCTGTTGGCTGATGTCTGGCACATTAGTTGCTAGGCAGCTTAGTTAGCATAACTATCCAGATGTGTTGGAGAGGGGGCAGGGGGTTGACCAGCGCGCTGAGACAGAGAGAGAAAAACCTCTTTGTCTCTGTCCCAGGTGAACTGTCTAGGGTGTCAGCCTCCTGGCATGGGCTGGAGCTGGCTCCTATCATGAAGAAAGCACATGGCTCTTCCATTAAAGGCAGCCCAAAGTTCAGGCTTATGAATCTCATAACTCATAAGAGCACTCAAAGTGCCTTGCTGGCCAACAACACTCTCTCCACCTAACCCAACTGACTTAGAACACTGGTTGTCAGTCACTATGAGATCCTAGGAGAAAAAGTAGAATAAAAATGTGATCGTTTTATACAATCCTCTTCCATAGTCAGGAGTATGCCAGAGCTTCAGATCAATCTGGGCATAAGTATTTGCTTTTCTGTTCACATTTAACTGGATCTTGTATTCACACTTCTTTTGGTTAATAATTATTTTGTTGTTAAGCCCAGGAAATGATATTGTTGTGCTGTTCTCTGAATATGATACAAGAGACAGTATACAGCTACTTTTCACAGAACATGAAATATATTTTTAAAGTGTGGTCATCATATATGACAATTTCCTACACAGAAATAATTTCTACATGGGAACACTATAATGTGTGAAACAACCCCTCATGTGTCTTTGAGATAGTAGATTCACATCTTAGAACTAAAATATGTGGCTTGCTAAAGCAATGAAAGACCTCTTTTGTCAAGTAGCAAATCATGAAGAAAGGCACTTCTTAGAGCATTTTCATTTTAAAATATTATTCCGCATACTGAACCTTTGAGGACAAAACAGTATATTTTTTTTAAAAAACCTATTGATTTTGGACTGTGTGGTTTCTAAAATCTATCAGAGAACAATTCCATGAATGTTTTCCTTACATTCAAGGTAACAGAGCTACACTTCACAATATCTAAGAAGCTACAGGGAACTATACAGTCCCCATGTATGTCAGTCCCCATGTATGGCATTTAGAGTTTTGATTCTATTTCTGTCACCTTTTACTTTTGATTCTCTGCTATCTTTAGCCATTTAAGCGTTTCACTGGTCATCTATTGAGTCTTTTCATTTCTTTTGGCTACAGCAATACCCTTTGTGCATTCTTCCTTGATAAAATCACTGGTTTCAAGTAGAGATGGGCACGATGGTTTGTGGCTGAGCCAAGTACCAAACTGGGAGGTTCGTTTATGAACCGAACTGGTTTGTGGCTCATGACTCAGCAAAGCCCATTGAAAGGGACTGCAGTCCCTTTATACAGGGTTTGCAGAAAGCCTGAAAAACTGCTGAGCAAGCTGTCTTTAAACTTTAAAGAGACTGCACAAGACAGCCCAAATAACAGCTGGACAGCGAGGAGATGCTCCCCCTACTCAGCTGTTTCAGACTGTCTTGTGCAGTCCCTTTACACTTTAAATGGACTGCAAAAGACAGCCCAAAAAACAGCTGAGAGGTGGGGAGGTGGTCCCAGCTGTCAGCTGTTTTGAGCTGTCTTGTGCAGTCCCTTTACCAGTTTGGTGTAGTGGTTAGGAGTGCAGACTATAATCTGGGAGAACCAGGTTTGGTTCCCCATTCCTCCACATGCAGCTGCTGGTGTGACCTTGGATCAGTCATAAATTCTTTCAGAGCTGTTCTCTCAAGGGCAGTTCAAGAGAGCTATCTCAGCCCCACCTACCTCACAAGGTGTCTGTTGTGGGGAGGATAAGGGAAAGGAGATTATAAATCACTCTGAGACTCCTTCAGGTAGTGAAGGGCAGGGTATAAATCCAATCTCTTCTTCTCTTCTTCTTTAAAAGGACTGCAGAAGACAGCTCAAAAAACAGCTGAGCAGCAGGTAGGTATTCCCAGCATTCAACTGTTTCAGGCTGTCTTGTAAAGTTTTTTTAAACTTTAAAATGACTGCAGGAGACAGCTGGAAAAACAGCTAATTGGCAGGGAGGTGCTCCCCACCTCTCAGCTGTTTGGGGCTTTAAACTTTGTTGGGACTGCACAGGACAGCCTAAAACAATAGAGTGGGATGGAGTGCCTCCCCACTATTCAGTTGTTTTGTGGCTTTTGCCAGGAACAGAAAGCAGGGGTTTAATGGGACTCAGAGTTCCTTTTAAGGCCGAGGACAGACTGGCAATGTAAAGCGGGGCAGGCACACTTCGCAAACGGAAGAAAGGAGCACGTTCAGACATGCGCATCTGTCCGACGGCTCCGTTTCGTACTTACCCGTCTCCCAGTCGCTTTCCTTTCGCTTTAACAGGACACTGGTTTTACCCGGTGTTCAGGGGCCTTCCTCCGCATGCCTCCCGCTTCCAAACGGTGTGAACTGGAAGAAGCGGGAGGCATCCGGAGGAAGTGTGAACGCACCGGCAAAAAGTTATGCGCATCTGCGCATCTGTGCACATGCGCACGTGCGCACGTGCGCACATACGGAATACCCATGAAAGAAAAAGGAAAGGAAAGAGGGAGGGGGAGGGGGGAGAGGGAGAGAGAGGGAGAGAGACGGAACCTGGAGTGCAGTGCTCCAGCAGACTACGGAAAGTTAGGCAGAACCTTGAAAGTGGCCGGGAAGAGGGTAATGTACTCTGCCTGTCTGCCCAGCAGGATGGAAGGGTTGCGCTACGGCCACGGGAGGAGCTGTTGAGTGGGCTCATGGCCTCAGGGTATAAAAGGACAGACTGCTATGCAGGGGGGAGTCCAAAATGGCTGTGGCACGAAACTGGAGGCGGCCTGAGATACTAGACCTCCTGGCCATATGGGGGGAGCCAGCAGTCCAGAGTGCCTTGCGGAGGACCCATCGCAACCTGGATATCTATGAGCAGGTGGCGAGGGGCATGACCGAAAGAGGCCACAGCCGCTCTGCTGAGGAGTGCCGCACCAAAGCCAAGGCCATGAGGCTGGAATATAAGAAGACGCTGCAGCACAACAGCACGTCGGGCAACGACCCTGCATGGTGCCCGTACTATGAAGAGCTGCACGCCATCCTCCAGGGGAATGCCAGCGTCAAGCCTCGTCGGGTGCGGCACAGCCTTCCACTGGAGACCACCCCCTCTACGAGCACGAGCTCCCAGAGGTCTGGTGAGCAGGTCCCATCTGCTGCTGTGCAGCCTTTCCGTCTGGCCCTTGAGTCGGAGGAAGAGGACGAGGAGGAGGGCAGGGAGCCGGAGGTCCTTGTGCCAGGTTGGTGGGGAGGAGGCTTGCCAGCCACAACGTGGGGGCGGGGGGGCCCTGGTGGGTGGCCGGGCCAAGGAAGCAGGCGAGCAGGAGAAATGATGCAGGGCACCCATGGCAAGGGCTGCCACCCGCACCACATGACTGCACATCCAGGCCACAACACCCCACGCTGCAATCCATGTGCATCCCAAGGGGGACAAGAATGTGAGATGGGCCCAATGGGAAAGGCCAGGTGCATGCGTGCGCAGCGCCATGCATCCCACTTGCCACCCCCGCACCACAGGTTGCCATGGGTCTGCTTCCGTCGGTGGCTGCCGCTCCGTGGGGAGACGTGGGACCCTGCCCCCCATGTGCTCTGGTTGCCAAGTGACAGTGTTGGCAGCCACAGTGTGCAAGTCACCCAGTTTGGTGGGCTGCACAGAGTCCAACTTCCCTCCCTCTCGTAGAGACCGCTGAATCTGTGCTGGCCCAAGAGCACGTGGACACGGACTCAGATGACAGCACCCAGGTTCCTGAAGATGCCATCCCAGGTAATGGCACTCCCTTCTGGGGGTGTGGAATGTGGTTCTGGCCCCGCCACGGAGCCAGGTGGACACCTATGCCGGTGGAGTGGCACGCACCCGAGGAGGGCCGTCTGCAGGGCCCCATACCCATAGGTGGCCACAGTGCTGCCATGTCGAGGCAGGTGTCATCTATGGACTGCATCATGCAGGCGGGAGGGGGGGAGGGGAAACCCCATCTGCAGCCCCGACACATAGTGGAGGGCAGGGCCTGCCCAGTGTGTCCCAAGTTCTGTAGCTGCAACCCCACACCCTTGTTCCCCACTGTGATGCAGGACCGTCGGGGGTGTCGAGGCCTCAGGGTGCTGGCATTGGGCGCCGCCGGACGACAGATGCTGCAGGTGGGTGACCACAGTGAAGCTTGGCGGGAGGCGGGGGCTGCAGGCGGAGAGGATCTCCTGCAGGGCGCCGAGGCTGGGTTGTGGCAGGACGGCCACGTGCAATGGGGGCATGGCTCAGTGACCTGACAGCACTAGGGCAGGTGGCCTGTGGGTGTGGGGGGGGGGGGGGAGATGGCCACGGGAGCAGTGGCAGCTGCCGCCAGTCATGCTGGCTGGGGAGCCCTGTCTCGGGGATGTGGCCCATCTTCCGATTCCCTGTGGGGCCAGAGCATGGCGACGCAGAGAGGTGGCTGAGGGGTCCCCAGGCCGCTTGGAAGGTGGGCGGGCCTGCTGGACGGTTGTCTGGCTCCCCACCAGCAGGAGGCAGGCATGCGACTTTTGGTACCCTGTGTCCGCAGGGCCATCGGGGGCAGCCCAGCAGGAGCCGGTACCACATCCCCATGAGGGGGGAGCCCATGGTGAAGGTAGGTGCGGGGCGCCGGCACACGTCTGCCGTGGCATCCCTGGGACACAGCTGCCGGCTGCCAGCAGGACGGCTCGTGGGGCCGGATGCACCCAGACAACATCCGCCTGCCTTCTTAAGGTGGGATGGTGACAACACAGGTGGGGAGGTGTGAGGGATACGTGTGGGCCACGGTGCGGGTGTGGGTCCACACGCTGTGTATTCCGACTGCTCCGCCCCCTCTGCTCCTGCTGCAGATCCGCCCCCAGGACCCGGAATGGGAGACCCATATGGTGCGGCCCAGCAAGCTGCCGTCGTGGCCCGGAGGCAACGTGCGTCTGCCCTGCAGAGGGTGGGCGAGCGCCTCCTGGCCCAGTCCGCCAGACAGCACCAGGACATGATGGAGTTGGCCCGCCGTGAGCAGGAAGAGTACATGGCAGAGCTGCGGAGGTCCCAGGAGGAGGAGAGAGAGAGAGACCGTGTCTCAGACCAGATGTTTCAGGCCGCCCTCGACAGGCTGACGGTCATCACAGACGAGCTGATAGCCCGACGAGACTCCTCGCAGGAACGTCGGGGCCAGCGTGCCCGCGGAGCTCGTGGCCGGGGAAGAGCAGCACGCCGCTGTGGAGGAGGCCGCCAGTGAGCTGGTTAGGACCCCTCCAGGCCCCTCGAGCCGCTGTTCCTCAGGTGGTGTCGTCCCCAAAGAAAGGACACCAGGCCCATGTTGGAAAAGCAAAACCAAACTTTATTACAACACAGAACGGGTGGGGATAACTGGGATAATAAAGGCAGTTTTATGAGATGCTGGCTCATGTCTCGTCCGTGGCGGGGCCTCATGGGCCAGCTACGGGTTGTGGGGGGCCGCACTGGGGTCTGCGGGTGGCTGCCTGGCCGGGACTGTCCGTGCAGGGGACTGGCCATCACTTTCTGCGGCCTCTGTGGACGTTGTGGGGATGCTCACCCCGAGGTAGGTGAACATCTCCCGGCGCATCCTGCTGAGGGCGTTCTGATGCATGGTGAAGAGGGTCACCATGCGGTCGACTGTGCAGGCGAGGGAGAGAAATACATGATGAGAGGCCCGGGGGCGCCCTCCACCCATGCAGCCAGTGGCATCTGGCCGCCGTCCAGCCACGTCTCCCTGCACCCCAGTGACTGGGTGCAGCACCCTCCCCACAGAGCAGGACCCCCGACTTACAACGGTAGTCCACGTGCCGCTCCAGTGCTGCAACCCGCTCGGCCAGGCCCGCAAGCATGAGGCCCTCTGCACGTGGTGCAGGTGGCTGGGCCTGTGTGGAAGGCCCCACAGAAGGTCCCGCCTCATCCCCTGTAGCAGAGAGATGTGGCCTGTTGTCACTGTGGCCCGCCACGCCTGGCCCTGGCCCACACCCACACGAGGACTGCTCACCTTCACTGGTGCCTGTCTGGGACGTGACAGTTGCTCGCTCCTCCGGGGCACTGGTGTCCCCCACAGTGTGTACTGCGGCCGGCACGTCTGCGGAGGGCCCCTCTCCAGCGTCAGAGGCTTCAGGGCTGGTAGTGAGGACCACACATGGTCCCTCTGGCTCCGGTGGTGTGGGCAGCTCTGGGGGAGGGAAGCCAGTTACGGACGTCACAGGCCGGCCATGTCGACGGCATGCCGAGTGCTGGCGTGTGCATAGGTGTCCAGTCCATCAAGGCCCCCCAGATGCCGAGTCGCACAGAGGCGTGTGGCAGCCGGGCCCTCAGGCACCATGCAAGGGACACAACACATCCTGTCGTGGGCAAGCCTGGCCCCTGGTGGCTGCACCCAGTCCTTTGGGGAATCTCACCTGCAGAGGGTCCTGCCACAGCCTCCTCCTCCGAGGAGCCGTGAACTGCTGCGGGGGGGCGCCCGTCCTCTGCGCCTTGGACGCCGTGGCCGGGTCCCTGTGGGAAGGCAGAATGGCCGCTCAGTGGGGGCCACGCAGTGTGCAGCCGCTGCTGGGCTCTGGCAGCCCGGCCCACCGACCGGCGCCACCTGTGGCATCTGACAGCCACTGGCCCCTCCAGGGCCACCCTGTTCATCTGTGGCTTGGAGGCTGGCCTGCCGTGGCCCGAAGATACACCTGTGGGTGCCCTGGCCAGGCATCAGCCAGGGCGTGCGGCAGGGATCCCTGGTGTCCTGGGCACCCAGCGCACCCCTGCACCCCAGGGGTACACCCATTGCTCCCCTCCCCATGGCTGGCGACGGCAGGGGTTCTTCCGCCAACGTCTACCATGCTCTAGGTGGACAGCACACTTCCCCCTGCCAGCCCTCCCCCCCGCCAGCTCTCCCCCCCTGCCAGCCCACCCCCCCTGCATGCACCCCCATACTCACCAGGCACACGCCGATGCTGCCAAGCGGGGCGGCCACCCTGCTCCCACAGGGCCTGAAGGAGGTCAAACCGGGGAGGCCTGTGGGACCCTGGGGGGATCCCCTCCCAGTCTTCAAGGGCCTCGAAAAAGGCAGCCTTGTCCCTTTTGAAATTGGAACGGCACTGGGCTGCTGTCCTTGGGTAGCCTGCATGGGCCAGGTCCCTGGCCACCTTCTGGAAAAGACCCCGGGTCTCCAGGTGTGTGCTGCGCATGGCCCCGGCTTCCCTGCTGTGCAGGTGCCTGAGCATCAGCTCGACCTCCTCATCCAGCCAGTACATGCCTAAACTTTCTGCTGCCATGCTGGCTGGACGGGGAGTAGCGCAGGAGCCGGTTTGCGCATGTGTGAAAGGCTCCGGGGGCCACATTGGGCTCCAAGGACCCCTGCAGGCGTCCACCGCAGAGGCCAGCCCAGGACGCCTGCAGTCCTCTCAGTCCTGAAGCCCTGCCCTAAAACTACAGTGGCCAGGAGCAGAGCAGAGCTCTGCAGTCCAAAGTGAAAACTTCATGGCATGCTGCTGTCGCCGCGCGGGAGCCATGCGGACTTACGAAAATGCACATGCGAGCGCGACAGGTTGCTGTCAGGGACTACAGAACATGGGGGAGGGGGGATGTCACAGACAGCAGGGGACGGGGAGGCAGGGGTGAACTCTTAGCTGGGTAGAAGGATGATGGGGGCAGGGGGGCAGTCATGAGGAATGCCTGCTCTGGGAGACTGAAAGCTGGATGGCTGGGGGAATCCGAGAGACACATCTCCCTGGGATGCTACTATGGCCTGTCCACATAGGCTGCCAACCCCCCCCCCCTCCCTGTGTGCATGTCAGGAGTTCCTGGGCTCCCAGGACAGCATGTCATCCCTTCCAGGAATCGCTGGGTGCAGGCAGAACCCTGGACGAGCCGAGGGATGTGCTGGAGGTGGACTGCATTCTCTGAGCTGGGAAACAGGGGAGGAGAGATACCAAGTGTTTGTTGCTCATAACATGCAGCTGTGTCTCTTTCCCCCTCCCTCGCAGGGGAGTCTGAGAAACGGCTCCTCCAAGGCCACTGCCAGGCTGCGGCCAGAGCAGGGGAGGGAAACGCATTCCAAGGGTGGGAGGCAGCAGAGCTCTCTCCTCCCCGACAGATCCCAGCTCCCGCCCGGGAGACGAGCATCTCGCCTCTGACAGACAGAGGGGGCAGATGCGTCCAGGACCCCCTTGGCTGCCGCCACTGCCTGTCATCTCGTGTCACTGTTGTCTGGTAGTCCCCACGTGTGTCTCCACCTTCCATGTCACTGCTTCACTTGCGGAGGAACACAGATCACTGTCTGTGTGTGGCCATGTGTGCTCCTGTGCAAACAGCACCCCCAGCATGAGCCACCCCCACCCCAGCTGCAGTGGCCACCACTGAGAACGAAAAGTGCCCTCTGGCCCTCTAATGGGCCACCAGCCCCTTGACAGACTCATCCTCCCCCACGTGCCTCCCGGGTGCCTGGAACCCCAGCCCACGCCCTCCAGGGCCCCACCCCACCTTCACAGTACCAGCCCGTGCTGGAAGGGATTGTGACACAGCCGTGGCATGCGTGTGAACAGACTTTATTGGGCCCCCATCAACACCACAGACAGCACTGATCCACATGGGATGCCACACGACTGTTCCTGCATGGGCTGGCAACTGCGCCATCACCACCACGGGCCAACACCCTTCTTGTGGCACATCAGCAGGCAGGCTGCCTGAGGAGCCAGGCAGTGATGGCCTCCCGCAGCACATTGCCCTCCTGCCGGTTCCTCTCCTCGGCGTGGCGTGATGGTGCTGGTGCTGCGGGCACGTGGACTGGCGGCTCATCCCCTGGACGCTGGATGATGGCATGGCCGCGCTCTTCACAAATATTGTGCAGTATGACGCATGAGGCGACCACTGGCCCGAAGTTGGCCTCCTGGACATCTAGCCGTAGCCCTAGCTGCCGCCACCGTGCCTTGAGGTGCCCGAAGGCACACTCCACGACGCTCCTGGCGCGACTATGTGCTCGATTGAAGACGGCCTGTCGCCGGCTCAGGGCGCCCTTGTACGGTGTCAGGAGCCAGCTTCTGCTAGGGTAGGCGGCGTCAGTGAGCACGAGCGGAGGCACCTGTATGCCCTCAATGGTGACGGTTGGGTGGCCTGGGACGAAGACTCCGGCATCCATGGCCCGGCAGAGGTGCGACTGGCAGAACACGTGAGCGTCATGGTCCTGGCCACTGTTGCCCACGGAGATGTCCGTGAACCGGCCCAGGTGGTCCACGGTGCCCTGGAGGATGATGGAGCAGAAGTTCTTCCGGTTGATGAAGTCCGCCGCCTGGTGTGGTGGCGGCTGCAGTGGGATGTGGCACCCATCCACTGCGGCCACACAGTGTGGGAGCCCCAACTCTGCAAACCCATCCATGACCTGTTGAACAAGGACACATTGCTTTAGACCCTCTGGTGTGCGGCAGGAGAGTCGCTATCCCGTCCCTACTGGCCGGCCCATGGAGGCGGGCCCATAGCCCCGAAGGCCACATGTGACCCACCCTGGCCACACCACTGGGACTGTGCACCCTGCAGGCACTGGCTTGGCCACTCACCCATCCAGGGGGACCGAGACATACGGTCCGGGACAGCAGCTCCACATCCATGGCCCCACACACCTCTGCCACGATGCCCGCGATGGTGGACTTCCCCACTCCAAACTGGTGGCTGACCTCATGGTAGAAGTTGGTTCTGGACAGCCACCAGAGGGTTATGGCCACACGTTCTTCTGCTGGTATGGCTCGCCGTAAGTGGGTGTCTGCATGCGTCACACGTCCACGGACACAGTCCACCAGCCAGCGGAACATCCCCCTAGTGACCCGAAAGTTCTGCAGCCACTGTTCATCTTCCCAAACCCGACACACGAAGGTCTCCCACCAAGTGGTGGGCCGCGGATACACCCACCAACGATGGCCACCACCCTCATCAGCCAGCCGGAAAAACCTTCTCATCAGCACACCCTGCGAGGCCACATAGCGCCTCAGCAGGACTCTCCTCCTGGCCCTGTATCGATGGCGGAGTTGCCGTCTCTGCAGCACGAAACGCCTGCGTCTCTGCTTCCGCAAATGCATGACACGCATATAGAGACGGAGACTAAACATCAGGGCCACCAGCAGCTCTGACTCCTCTGGATCCATGGCCAAGCCTCACTCCTGCCCTGTGGGTACAGGACGCTGCCTTGTCATTGTCTGCGGTGCTCGCCGTTCCCTCACAGCAGCTGTCCAGCCCATTGCCTATTTGCGGCCGGTGCACACATGTGCACATGCGCATACTAGCAGCGCGATGAAGCCGCGTAAGCCGCGCAAGCCGCGCGGGCTGGCTACGCGGCAGTGTGAACCCTCCGTGGTAGTCTGAACGCTCCGTTTCGCCGCTGATCCGCATTGCTCTGGCCAGTGTGAACGGCCAGCTCCATGGGTTTTTTCCCCCGCTCCAGTTCCCTCCGCTTTGCCTCCGCTTTAGATTGCCAGTCTGTCCTCGGCCTAAATCTCTGCTTTCTGCTCTATCCACCAACTGCCACCAACTGCTTTAAAAGTTGGTGGAAGTTTGTGACAGTAGACCCATTATGAACTTCAGTTTGTGCCCATCCCTAGTTTCAACCCATAATTCTTCCACGTCATGTTCACTTGAATTTAGTAATGCAAACCTGTTCTTTACATAGTTGTTAAACTCTTCGGGGATATTGTTTAGATTGTATTTTGGTGCTATGAATGTTTTGGTGTTTTTCTTCAGTAACATTTACAATTCGTTGTCTGTACCGCAATCACTTCCTGGTCTTGTCTTAGTAAAGAATAGAGCTTCTCCCTCATCTGGTTCCGATTATGTAATCTCTTTGATTTCTATATTGGCTGTCTGGTGATGTCCACATATACAATCACATGTTTGGTTGCCTGAAACATGTGTATGCAATGAACAAATTGTTGTCATCACAGAATTCTATGAGTTGCTCTCCTTCTTTGTTTAGTGCTCCTACCTCATCTCTTACAACAATATTTGATTCTGCTTTGTTTCCGACTTTTGCACTGCAGTCACCTATGATTATTAGCACATCTTGTTCAGGTGTGTGATCAATTTCTTCCCAGAAATTTGCACAAAAGCTTTCAATTTCTTTCTCATCGGCATCTGTAGTTGGAGCATAAACTTGAACGATGGCAATGCTGATAGGCTCTCCATGACGTCTGATTGATATTAGTTGGCCAGAATTTGCATTACAGCCCCTGATTGCTTGAGCTACCTTTCACCTCACTATTATTTTTCACCTCACCTTCTATTTCTTCTGTGTTTATCACTTCCCAAGTAAAACACTTTGTAGTTTTCTGATGGAAAATGTCCTAATCCAGTCCATTTCAATTAATCCCAGGACTGCAATGTTTAAATGGTCCATTTTTCATTTTACAATTTTGAGTTTACCTTGATCCACACTTCTCATGTTCTGAACAGCTTTGGACTTTCCTTTTGCATCCATTCCCACCAACAACTGAACATCCTTTTGGCTGTAGTCCAATTATATTGTTAAGAATACCGCTACACATACTTGTCTTCAGCTCTTCCCCAGGAGCTGCTTGAGTGCCATCCAACCTGGGCGGTCTATTCTTCCTGCACTATATCTTTTTTTTCTTTTGGATTATTGTTCTGTCATAGAGTTTTTGGGGTAAGAGATGATAAGAAGTGGTTTACTCTTGCCTTCTTCTGTGCAGTACTAACCAGGGGTAGCTGAAGTGGCACTGCTGTTGTCTATGAAGATCTTCCACCAGTGTCACTACTTCCAGTACTGCTGCTGCCCAGTAGCTACCCTTCAAGGATTCCTCCTCTCCAATCGTCATTGGAACTGTCTGTTCTCTTCTGCTGATGTGGCCAAGTTGATTCCTGAAGAGGGTGGATGCATCCAGGTCTGGTATCTCAGTTGTGACCATTCCACCATGAGTGACTCTGCTAGGAATTTCCTCTTGACAGAGTCTAAACTCCTTACAGTATTGCTCTCAGCTTTGCTGACATACACAAACCCCCTCACTAGGTTAAGGTGTGTGTCCAAGAAAATAGTTACAAAAAAGCATCCTGAGACAGGTGGATACCTAACCAGAGGAATCATGAAATACGTTAACAAATTGACTGCAATTCACTGAATATTAAAAAGAGGTAATCTCTACTTGTTTTTGCCATGACATAAGTATATAAAGTTAAAGGCTTCCTTTGCTCAAAAGCCAGTCGAATCTGACTCTAGTGGGCGGTGCTCATCACCATTTCGAAGCTGAAGACCCAGCGCTTTCTGAAGACTTCTGCGTGGTTATGTGGTCGACATCATAGGCGTCAACTATGGGGGGGCTTGAAGGCTCGAGCCACCCCTGAAATTTCCCGGGGGGGACTGAGCCCCCCCCGGGAAAACGGTGCGCCCTCCGCCATGCCTCCCTCGGCCCTTCCTAGGGCTGCCACTGCCTCTCTCTTCCCCCCCCCAGCCTGGCCACTCCGACCCTCCCTCCCTCCATCCAGGGGCCAGCTAAGCAAATGCCCAGCTT
Source organism: Lepidodactylus listeri (assembly GCA_029233225.1). Lineage (NCBI taxonomy): Eukaryota > Metazoa > Chordata > Lepidosauria > Squamata > Gekkonidae > Lepidodactylus > Lepidodactylus listeri. Next base: position 78,725,782 of record JARCFY010000001.1, read on the forward strand.
GCCCCTGGATGGACGGAGGGAGGGATAGAAGCAGGAGCGGTCAGGCAGGGGGGGAGGTGGCGGTGGCGGGAACATGGTCCCAGTGGGCGCGCATGCTTTGCGCGCACGCACGGAAGAGCCCCCGCCCCCCCCCCTGGGAGTTTTTAAACTCTACGCCCCTGGCCGACATGACTAAATGCCAAGGTGCACAGGACACTGTTATCTTACCACTGAAGCGGTACTTGTTTATCTACTTGCAATTTCTTGTTTTCAGACTGCAAGGTTGGCAGAAGCTGGGGCCAGAGACGGGAGCTCACTCCATCACACAGCACTAGAGTCTCAAACTGCCAAGCTACCAAGCTTCCAGTCTGCAACTCAGCGTCTTAACCTCTGAGCTACCACGGCCCCATAAGTATATAAGTTGTCCTAATAACTTTTGCCCATATAATATGTACTGTGTTTCATTAAGAAGCCATGTCCATTTATGTGTGTCTGACCTAAAAGATTTGATTTCCTATTTTTAAAAATTAAGAATTCAACTCTTATTTGTTTATTTTATTTTATTTGCAGTTGAAAGATAAGAGACCCCATAAAGAGAATGCCAGGGAAAAAGCAATTCCAGTGTATCTGTTGCGATAGTCAAGTATGGCTGCGATCACAAACACTAAATAATCCACTTTCAATCCACTTTCCAACTGGACTTTACTGTGTGAACTGGCAAAATCCAGTTGGAAAGTGCATTCAAAGTGGATTGAAAGTGGATTATTTAGTGTGTGTGATTGCAGCCTATCTTAAGTTTTCAGTCAGTATCACATGGAAAGGGACATGTGTTCACTGAGTGTCAGTGTCAATGAGGCCAAACCATGTACCTTTCCCCAGTCAGCCCTGGGAGGCATTGAGTTTGAATGATGGAACAGCAGTCTGTTTTTAATGTTCAAAATTTCTCCCAAATTGCATTGTTTAGCTCCCTAGACAATTTTACCCAGTAATATTCAAGCAGCTCTTTTAAGGCTGCTAAATAGCTGGCTGCTTTCTGCTAAGGAATTCACAGAAATCTTTTAAATTTCTGAGGAGTACCTTTCAAGAGGATTCAGTAATGCCCTCAATTTTTTTTTAAAAAATGACTACCTTTTAAAAAATACATCCCAGTCTGTATTTATAAAGATATTGTTTAAAAATAATAACAAGGAAAGCTTTTATCAACATCTGGCTCCACAAATGAATGCTCTCTCACTCTCTCTCCCCCAAACCTCTTTTAAGAAATAGAATAAATTAAAACCAAAGTGACATTATCAAATACATTATTCAGCTATGAGATGTAAAGCACTCTTGAGGTTCCATAGCTCCTGAAGTAAAAATAATTGGTTTCCAAAGTGCTTGAGGAAGCAACCACTTACCAGTTTATTCATCCAGGAACGTTTGAAGGAGCTGTTCTCCATCTCTGGACATGTACAAGGTTAAAAAGAAGTGTCTAGCTTCATTAGCAGACAATGGCATTAAAATCTAAGTGCAGTTAGCAAAAAGAACTGAATTCACTGCATATTTTTCCTTGGCAAGGACAATGAGACTAATTCTACAGTGTGTACAATGCTTCATCTGCTACACATTCCACAGACTGCCTAGTCCTATACATGTTACCGTTGAAATGTCCAACTGTGTTCAGTGGAGCTTATTTCCCAGAATGTAGTGCATAGTACTCCCACCCACCCCCTTAAGCTCTCAATAACAGAACATGCAGCCAAGTTTCAATTAGCAAAACTGAACATGGTGGAAGGGCTAAATCTCGTCACCCCTCTCTACATGGCCCTGATCAGAACTGGGGCTGCACGCACGGGCAATCTGCTTTGTATATAGGGGTAGAAATCCACAATTTTTCATCACTTCTGTACCCGAATGTAGCTCTGCCCTTCTCTGCATAATAACAGAGAATGGATACTAGCATACCTAACATTAACTCTTTGCTTCCCTAGAGATTCTTCTACAATCTTCTGTATCTAACGTAAAGTATAGTAAAACATGAAGTGACCGGGTGTATTTGTTAATCCCTTTTCTTATATTTTAAAATAGCCTCTTACCAAGATGGTAGCATTAAAACTAGCTGTTCTTGAAAGCTCCCTCTATAAGGGAAAGGTATTGCTATATTTCTTTGGCACTTTCTCCATGACAACTGGACCTATCAGTCAATATCAGGAAGTCTCAGTTCATGGCCCACTTGCATGTTGCAATCACCAGAGACAAATGTTCTACATATTGTTCATCTGTATCTGAACTGTCAGATCATATTCACGGCTGGAAAAAGAACAAAAACCTGTGCATGCCCGATCATGTGCCGCTTGGCTGCAGCTGTTTCACCCAACCACCTTGCCCATGCACAGTATTAAAAGCAAAACAGGTTTCACATGCTAAGATAAGGCCTCTCAATTATTTAAATTGTAATTATTTGTATTTATTTTCATCCTATCTACTTCCTGTCTGGACCCAAGGTGACTGTAAGAAAAGGTTAGATAGAGTGCCCTTGTATCCCTTATAGCCGTACTACTTGTTCATTATTGGCAGTCAGTCCAGATCTTGTGCATCAGCATTCTTGCCCTTCCTAATGAGAACTGTAGTGCCCTCTTGTTTTTAAAACATTTAGATTAATTTTTAAGTGCTTCTTGGGGCCTGTTTTACCAGTTCCTGGGTTACAGACCTACACTGAAAACTCTGAAGGACAGAATGCAGGCTTTCTTCTCTGGTGATCAAGAAGGTTTAATCCATCGACTGATGCAAAACTGGCTGTAAACTGTAACATGCAAGTTACAACTGGAGCATATCTGGCAAGGCATGACTTGACCATGACTTAAGGTGGCCAACTTCCAGGTGGGTCTGGAGATCTGGAATTTCAACTGTTCTCCAGACTACAAAGATCCAGTTCCCCTGGAGGAAAGGGCAGCAGTGGAGGGTGGACTGTAGAACAACACATTCTTGCAAAACTCCTTCCCTCCCCCAAAGTCTATCTTTTGCAGGTTCTGCCTCCAGATCCCCAAGAATTGCTCAAAGTGGAGCTGGCAATCCTACCATGACCCATAGCATAAGTGGCTACTGTACAGGCATAAAGCTGATCAACACAGCACTCCAGTCAAACTTCAAGCAAAAATATCGAGGCAATCCAGTAAGGGTGCTTCAGTGATATATAAATAAAGAGTCTGATTTTGGTTAGTTCGACTAGGAATCACATGTGCATCAAAAATCTCAGCACTGATAAACAATTCCGAGAATGTGAGTAATTCTGCTGGTATATTGAGGTGTATATTCTTGTCCTGCCAGAATCATGCTTGTTTCTATTTATCTTAGAGCCAAACTAGACTTTAAAGTGGCCATAGGACCTGTGGTCACTGATGCCATTTTAGAGGAGAGTTTAAAATAGAGGAGAATTTAAAAATGCCATCAGGTTCCCTCACAGCTGTTTTGAAACTTGAAAAGGGGAGAAATAAGATTGCCTGGTCCCGCTGCGTGGCAGCATTTTTAAATGGCCAGACCTTTCTCTAAAATAGCATCAGTGACCACGGGTTTAAGTCTGGCCCTTAATAGAACTCTGGCCAGTGAAAGCGATAACTGCATAATTGCCCTGACCTGGATGACCCGGGCTAGACTGATCTCATCAGATCTCAGAATCTAAGCAGGTTCAGCCCTGGTCAGTATGTGGATGGGAGACCATCAAGGAATTCCAGGGCTGTTATGCTGAGGAAGGCAATGACAAACTCTTCTGTTAGTCTCTTGCCTTGAAAACCCTGTAGGGTTGCCCTAAGTCAGCTGTGACTTCACAGCACTTAACCACACACAACTGCATGATTATACTTCTCTTTTGAGCATTTTGATGTTTGAATATTTCACAGCACTCACAATTATAATCCTTGACAACAAGTAGTTGGTCCAAATGAGCCGGCTGAAACTAAATGCTTCCGGGATCATTCACATTACCCTCCCAGGTAAGAGGACAAAGTTTTTCTTACAGCTCCTCTCATTGTCTACTTTTAGTCTACTTTTAGTTTGTTCCTCCATTCCCAGTGGATTTACTCTTTCCCTCCTATGTCATACTGAGTCACAATCTCTCCCAGCAGACTGGCTAATCTGCACTCTCTCAGCTTTTAGTTTCGTGATAAGCTCTAGTATTCTCCAGTCTCAGCAGAAAATGACCTTACTTACCCAGCAGGCCACTTTGGCAGATCATTCTTTTATCCAGCTGTTCCCTAAAGCTATTAGTGCACGTTGAAAGCATGGCTGCAAATGTACATACAAATAACAAACTATAAGAGAGGATTTCCTCCTTTCTTCCACTCTCATAAATCTCCATTTAGAGGACCTCATATTACAGTGCTCTTTCCCAGGATCTCTCGGTCCTTTTGCTTTTCAGTTATATGTCCTTGTTTAATGGTATCTTAGAAAACAAAAAGAAAAGACATTTATATGTCTATCACATATGTCTACCACAACAAATCTCTGTTTTAGTTGCTGAAAAAAGCCCTGGCTTATACTTGGCTATACAGCTGAGCTCCTTTTCTACAATAAGTAGCAAAGGGCAATTCAGCTTCCAAAAGGAGGAAAGCTTTATTTCATGCAGAGATACTTTGAAATAGGAGGCACACCTCTGATGTTGCTTACCTTAATAAGCCTTGAAGAACCAGAATTACCAGATCAAAGCAGAATTTACTATAAAACATAAAATTACTTGCTAAATCTGAAGTATGAGATAGCTCAGAAGTAAGATCTTGTAAACAAACTTTGCAGGAGACGTCTATTACAGAATTTACAAAAAGGAAAAAGGAGAAAATTAACTTTCATGTTTTAAAGGGTGGCTATATAAAGGATCTTGATATTTTAGGATAGAAATATAATATGAAATAATAAACTTTAGCTTGGTTGCATTTTGTTTACAAATATTTACTGATACCTGAAAATATATTTAAAACATGGCTCCAGTTAAAAAAAAATACATTCCTCATTCTGCAATAAATAACCAACACATCTTGTACAGATCCTTAGGTCCAACTTGCTACCAAATAAGATGCACTTACATTTTAAAAAACCCTAGAAATATGGGTGCCTACACGCATGGGAAGTGTTTGTGTGCGTGACAAGTGCTGTCAAGTCACAGCCGACTTATGGTAACTCCCCCCCCATAGCGTTTTCAAGGCAAGTGAGTAAGCAAAAGTGGTTTGCCATTGCCGCCTTCTGCACAGCCTTCCTTGGCAGTCTCTCATTCAAATACCGATCCCTCTTAGCTTCCAAGATACAATGTGTGACTTTCTCATTCTGTTCAATAAATCACCTTACAGATGTTTCCCCCTATTTTTTCAAACTTACTACTTTCCCTTTAAAGAGTCTGTAAAGCTTTCTCTTATTTATTTACTTAGAGAATTTTTCATGCCATCTCTCCAGGGTGCCATAGCTCTGTACCAGCTGTTCTCTCAAGGACAGTTGTCTCAGAGCTCTCTCAGCCCCACCCACCTCACAGAGTGTCTGTTGTGGGGAAGGGAAGGGAAAGGAGTTTGTAAGCCGCTCTGAGACTGAGTGAAGGGTGGGATATAAATCCAATCTCTTCTTCTTCTTCTCTTGTACCTTCCCTAGGGATCTTAACAAAGCATAATAAAAACATAAAATGTTGAAAAGTTGTTAAGCCAAACCTAACATTAAACAAACCAGCCAATGCATAAAACCATGAAGCATCGAGTAGACAGCGTTCACCCTAAAAACATGCCATAAAAATGGTGTTAGAAGATCAATCACTTAATTAAAAGCCTGGCTAAACAGTGCCAAAAAGAGAGTAGTCCAGGTCCCAGACAGTGTTCCCTCTAAGCTGCATTAGTGTGAACTAGCTCACAGTTTTTTTAGCTTTCAGCTTACACGTTTTTGTCTTCGCTCAGGAAGGAGGGCTCCAAAGCAAACTAATGTATGCAGTAGCCAAATTGTTCGCTCGCAACTTTAATGCTAGTTGCTCACAGAGTACAATTTTTGTTCACAAGACTCCAAAGCTTAGATGGAGCATTGGTCCCAACTGAACCTCTACTTAAAAAGCCTGATTCTGGTTGCCTCCTGACTCTCTTCTGATGGCAGGGAAATGGGCAGCAGGCCTTGGAGGACACTATGGCACCAAGCTATTTAAGGTAAGAAGCAGAACTTTGAAAAGTCACCCAGAAACAAATGGGCAGCCAGTGGAAACCAGAGTTATATGATCCCTGTATCCCACACTTGACACTAACCTGGCTGGCACATTTGGGACCAGCTGAGTTTTCAAAGGCAGCCCCACATAAAATGCATTACAGTGATCTAAACCAGGGCTATTTGGGGGCAGGAACGCACAGGAACGGAGTTCTGGCTGGCTTCTGAGTTGGCCACGCTTACAGCCTCCCCCCCTTGGGTTCCCCAGGCATCTCGCAAGCCACGGGGTGCGTGGGGAAGCCAAGCTGATCCAGGGAGGGAAGGCAGTTTAAACTGCGGGGCACCTGGAGAAGCTGATCCAGAAACTGCCTTCCTTCCCTCGGTTTCCCCATTCGCCCTGCAATCCACAGGGCACCCGGGGAAGCCAATCCTGGGAGGGAGCTGCGTGATCAGGAGTGTGGCCTATTATGCTAATGAGTTCCTGCTGGGCTTTTTCTACAAAAAAAGCCCTGATCTAAACTGAAGTAGTCAAAGTACAAATCACTATGGCCAGATAATGTTCTTTGAGGAAGAACCATAGCTGTCATATCAGCTGAAGCAGATGCCACTACATGCCACAGAGGAGACCTAAGATTCCAACTACAGATCCGGCTTCCTCCTGGGAAAGTGTTCTTCAGACTGCAGAGGCCCTCTTACAAGTGGCACCTGCTGAGAACAGTGTTAATGATTCTTTATCATGTGACCGATTGCAAGTCTACTACTTTTTGTAAACATGATTAGTGTTTCTTTTTATAGTATGGTTGCCATGGTTTTTTATAATGATGCGTGGGAAAGGCATGAAATACAGGTTCAGTGGGTAAAAAACAAATTATGATGAATTGTCTGGAGGTAAATTGAAAGTGTTGTTATAGTTTATGTCATAGATTACACAGCTGCCTGCACAATTATCTTTCCTGCTGTATGACTTTACAAGTCTATTGTATGAAGCCCAATAAAAAATCCAGTGAACAGATTCACAAACATCCATTATCTACCAGTTTTATTCTCTTGGCTCTGTGCAAAGAATAGTAGCAATTTTAGTTCTGTGGAAGACTGAAAATTCACTGTCTCTGAGGGGGAGGTCAGGCATACGTACCAACCGCCACTGAACTGCCTGAGCACTGAAGGGGGTGGGTGGCAGATGAGCTGGCCAGCCACTGCCTAAGCCACGAAGGGGGTGGGCAAGCACATGTGCAAGGGGGTTACTGAGCCAGCCAGCCACTGCCTAGTCCAAGGGCAGGGCAGTGGGTGGTCAGGGCCCCACCTAGCTTGGGACAGAGGGCAGATGCCCCAGTTGCCCCATGGCTCAAACCATCTCTACATAGGGGCTTATACAGATGGTTACTATTGTGGTCAGAATCCCTGTCCCATGATAATAGAGACTAGGATAGAGGGAAAGATCTCATAGGCTGTGATCAGACGTGCAGTTTGATTGGTTGCCGTTGCTGTTCCCTTATGGATTTAAAATGCATGATCAGATAGCAACATCTGTCTGTCATGCCCCAGTCGTCTGAGTCCCATTCCCCCCGCCCTTTAGTGTGTGTTCCTTTGATACCTGTGAAAGTCTGGTCCTGTTGGTCTGAGCTGATTCCAAAATGGATTTCCTGTTGTCTGATTGCTGTTATGCACCTAAGTCATTAGGCAGGTCTGACTGGTCTCTTGTTTTTCTCTCCCTCAGGGGCTGCTCAAAATTTTGTTTTCTTTATAAAAACTTTCAAAGGAAGATGCCTCTGTACTTCGTCTTTTTTCTGTGCTTTGGGGAAGGGGTTAATTGAAAAGTTTAGAGAGGCAGGATGGCAGTGAACTACATATCCCAGCAGGCTCATCAGTGCTTGTGTGCATGCTCAGAGGACAATTTTTAAAAAAAATGGCCAACAGCCCCATGAACTACATATCCCAGCAGGCTCATCAGTGCTTGTTGGCATGTTTAAAGAACACACTTTTTAAAAAAATGGCTAATGAACTGACTCCCTGGCTGCTGCTGTCTGATCACTCAAGGCACTTTGAAGAGTGCTAAAAGGGGTGAGTCTGATCAGGATTCTCTGTTATTTTGTAACAAAATAACCTGGATCAATTAGAGGTGGGGCAACAGCAGATTGAACTGCACATCTGACCACAGCCTTATTGTCTACTCTAATTCTTCTTACAAGTCTACCCTCAACCAGCAGCAGCAAGAGAATAACTTCTTTCAGACACTTCCTTTCTCAGGCTTTCTGTAATTTGTTCCTCCCTGGAACCTGAATTCCTCCACTTAGTTCAATTTCTCATAATACAGGGTCCAGGAACATTCACTAGACTGACTTTAGCAGCACCAGTTTAACAAGCATTGCGTGTGTTTAGCCAAGAGACTGAAAACTTCAAGGGACTTTTTAGTGAACAAATGAACCTGGAAGTGTTGAAAATATGCTGGCTTCATAATAACTAGGACTTCCATAATAACTAGGTCTTGAACTCCCTCTCCCTACTCTGACCAGGAGCCAAAAGTATAGCCAAGGAACTGATTTTCTCAAAGTTATGGGCCAAACCAGGAAACTGGGTCTTCCCACTATTTTCAAAACCTTCTCAGTATTTTCACCTGTAGCTAAGAGGGGCTACAATTTAAATCAAGCCTATGATTCAGAAGGAGAAGAGGTTTAGCTCTTACCACCACACAGTTCTCTCTCTCTCTCTCTCTCTCTCTCTCTCTCATTCACACACACATAAACAGAACTTCTTGGTAATAATCCCATAATGGTCCTAGTGGTTACTCTACCATGTTGGACCACTACAGGAAGATGAACAAGAAGTTCCTCACCTCTCTACTGACAGGCTGAAATGATCAGTGCTGGTAACTTTCATTTTCTTTTCTGAAATCATGGTTATTTTTCAAATTTCATTTAAACCACTACCCAATTTTGTGTAATTCTAATGCAGCAAAGTAAAAATGCATTAAAGGAAGGTGATTGATGTGTGACACCTCCTATTTGTTCACTCTTAATGAAAGATAAATTGTGTAGGTGGTGATAGATGGAACAATGCTACTGTGAATGCTAAGCATGGTATTTTGTAAAATACCAGTGTTTCTTGATAGACAGCTGAGTTATTTTTGAAAAGGATTATTTATCTGCCTACCAGTGATGTATCTCTTAATAATGATACTTAGACAATGAATCCTTGAATTATAAAACCTCTTTCCATCACAAAAAGTATAAGCCAGGCTTGGTTGTCTTGGAAATAGTCATGATGTTATAGAAGTACACAGCAATGTAACTAAGCTGAGAGGACATAAGATTCCTCTGCTCCTGTTTTTGGGATAAAATGCTTCAGAAATAAACCATGTGCAAATGAGATTATTATTTTCCTTTTATAGATCATTTTAAATGTTTAACAGCACAATCTCTGTCATTTTGATTTGACAAACTGCCTCGGGCCTCTGATGATGAGGCAATGTCAGAGTCTGAAATGTTACACTCTTTAGCCATATCTTGGGATCCTAGTGAAACTTGTTTTGCAAGGGGAAAATAAATGAGTGTATATCTAAGTAATAAGTACTCTATCATATCACTATCAGTCAAACTTTAATATAATTATAAGTTACAATGGCCCTATTATAAGATTCTCAATTTTAAACTAGATTTATCATTAGGCTAAATATATTGCAAAACAGAACCTTTGCTGCAGTGTCTTGAACTTTAAAATTGTCTGTTGCTTCAAACATCTCATTGAAGGGAACAGCAGCCATGTTCTGAGTTTTGGAAACTCTGAAAGCATCAGAATAACTGTACTCTTTTGACAGACATCTGGGATGGAACTTGTAGATGTTCTCTGTGCCTGATTCCTTCTGTGCAGGGCTGACTCAAGGATTTTGGTCACCCTCAGCTAGGTACCCAAGCTGCCCCCTCCCCCATGCCATAGGGAGGCAGGAAGATTGCTCCTGCCCTCCTCTCCCTTCCCCACAATGAAAAACTGCTGCCTAGCCTTCTCAACTCCCCCTCACACACACACCAGGCCATCTGGAGGCAGGAAGCCAGTGCCCACCCTCCTCACCCCTGCACCACAGAAGAAAGCTACCTCCAGATCCTCCCTGGTCAGGCAATGTGCAGCAGAAGTAACTAGGGCTGGGTCCACTTTGCCTCCCAACAGAGAGAGGGAAGGAGGAAGCAGGTTCCCTGCTGACCATCTACTGGGGCCAGGAGCTCTTCCTTGTCAGACCCTGATGCTGCTGTTGGGCCCCTCCACCACTGGCACCCTACGTGATCACCTACTGCTGCCTGTATAGGGCATCCATTTTTGTGTGGCTGTGGCAGACACACTGAGGACAGAGTAAGACATATGGCTGGTATCATGTTATGTAGGACACAGTCATAAGGACGTAATAAGAGAAGCCATGTTGGATCAAGCCAGCGGCCCATCCAGCCCAACACTCTGTGTCACACAGTGGCCAAAACCCAGGTGCCATCAGGAGGTCCGCCAGTGTGGTCAGAACTCCACAAGCCCTGGAAAGTACTGGAGTCAGAGACTGGTAGCAGTGAAATCAGCACACATATTTTATTCAGGTTCGGATGAAGCATACATGCTGGTGGTCAGGGATCTGCTTATATGCACAGAGAAGCCTCGCCCCCGACCTTGCCCACACAGTGTGATAGGAGGCAATTCCCGCCAAAGGTTATCATAGGTGTATTTGACTATCCTAAGCCTCTGCTAGGGAGACATTTAGGATCCTGGTGGACTATTGTTCTCTGTCCCCAAGCTCAGGCTATCCCTGGCCATGTGCTCCGCAGTGGCCATGTGGCTGCCCCCATTCCATACGTTACAGCCCTCCCACTGTTGCCCCCCCCAAGCACCAAGAATACAGAGCATCACTGTCCCAGACATAGTGTTCCATCTGTGCGTTGTGACTAATAGACACTCTCTGCTCCATACGTTTATCCTTCAGGCATCATGCAGCTCACAGACATATTTTAAGAAAAGAAGATACCTTTGTGAAGTAGAATGTGATATTTTGATTTCTTGTAGTAGAAACATACCTTTCTTAGCTAAAGCCATGCAGCATCCCCATTGGTTTTAGCAGATGTGAAGGGTTGTGCACAGTTCATCATCTTCATTTTAGAAAGTCACTTCAGTTTTTCCCTCTCCCTCCCTTAATACACATTGTCTTTATTTATTATACTTTTCTATTCCAGACATAGATTTAACACCCTTTTTAGGATATCATCTTTTCAGAAAGTCACTTCAGTTTTTCCCTCTTCCCTCCCTTAATATACATTTTCTTTATTTATTATACTTTTCTATTCCAGACATAGATTTAATACCCTTTTTAGGATATCATATTATTGACAAACAATTTAAACTGTACTAAATCACCAGGGGTTCCAAACCTTCTCAACAAATGGATTTATCAGGATCGTTTTTCCATTATTTCAAACAGAGCTTTCTAGAAAGAAACTGCCTGGGAGGGGCTGTGGTCCATTGTTAAGCATTTGCTTGGCATGCAGAAGGTCCCAGATTCAATCCCTGGCATCTCCAGTTAAAGGACCAGGTAGGAGGTGATGTGAAAGACCTCTGCCTGAGACTCCAGAGAGCTGCTGCCTGTCTGAGTAGACCATACTGACCTTGATGGACCAAGGATGTGATTCAGTATAAGGAAGAAAAAAAGGAACCATGTTTTAACATGATTATCACCATCTCTATTCTAGCAGCAGCTGAATAACATCTTGTTGAGTTTCTCCTCGTCTGCCCACAGGTCCTTAAGGCCTGTGAATTAGAAGCCTTCCTATCACACTACAGCTCCCACTCTCTGTTCATTGTTTCCTAAGACCCGGGTTGTCTAGAGGTCTGAGCTGAAGAGAAAGAGCAAAAGGGATCTCATCCATTGGCTATTAGTCTGTTGACTGTAGGCTAGAGATGGAGGTCTTTTGGCCAGCAGAGAGAAAAGACCTTTGTGTCACTCCGAAGTCTTTCTTCTTTGTGTTATTTTTTTTTCTGTAGCATAAAGTACTTTGGATCCACAGTGGGGAAAGAATTGGGATATAAATGAAACAAATAATTGCAGACAGCCATAGTAGATGATGTATTTATTTATTTGGGATAACAGCCTTCACCCCAAATGGAATGTTCCAACTGCTTGGTACTTGGCTTTTCCACACCTGCCAACAGAATCAAATGCTCTGACCTGCCTTGGCATTTGCTGTTCTTGAGAAGCCACAGTAAGTGAACCAAACCTTTCCGCTGCAGTTTTGCTCTATGCATTGTGACACTACAGTCTCCCAGCTGGAGTCAGCTACTAGCCTAGCTAGTCAGCATACAAGAAGTCCATCTTGCTCCAAAAGTGGAGTACCATAGTTCTAAAAACGAACAGTAGCTTCAGGCAAGCTAGGTGCGATGTTGCGTCCAACATCTATGAATGAATCTCTCAGTTGTAATAGCCTGGTGGGAACTGGATTTGGGCCATGGTGTAAGGAACGGGTGTTGATCGTCTCCCCTGTGCTGCTTAGCTGACCTCAGCACATCCTTAGAGCTGTCGTTTGTCTCACTGGGGAAAACATACCAGTTGCCTATATGTTGATTGCATGTTCTCCCCAACAGGGAAAACAGGACCTCTAGGGAAACCGTTTCAGGCTGGGGAAAGAGTTAGAAGCCCTCCTACCACACTACGGCCCCCGCCCATCAGCTGCTTTTTATAAATTTAGTCACACTCATCTAGTCTGCTTTGACCTTTATTCCGGAAATGGTTTTCCATGTGTCTTTTTTTTTGGGGGGGGGGGGTTACTCACAAGACAGAAGTGGCTCTTCATGGTGCAGGAAAATAGCCAAAAGTATCTGAAATTTCAAACCGTTGCAAGGTGCTTGGCATGCAACTCTTATTCAAGAATTTTCAAATGGTGCAAACCCAGCCCCCTCCCATACACTGCATGCTTTGAAGATGAACTTCAGTAATTTTGTTTTCTAGTTGTTGTTTTTTAAGGATCTGTAGAACTCAACTAGAGGGCCGCCGTGGCTCAGTGGTTAAGACACTGAACTGCAAACTGGAAGGTTGGTAGTTCGACAGTTTGAGACCCAAGGGCTGCGTGATGAAGTGAGCCCCCGTCTCTGGTTCTAGCTCCTGCCAACCTAGCAGTTTGAAAGCAAGAAACTGCAAGTAGATAAATAGGTACCACCTTGGTGGAAAGATAACAGCATTCCGTGCGCCTTGGCATCCAGTCATGCCGGCCACATGACCACGGAAATGTCTTTGGACAGTGCTGGCTCTTCGGCTTGGAAACGGAGATGAGCACCGCCCCCTAGAGTTGGATTTGACTGGTTTTCGAGGAAGGGAAATCTTTACCTTTACCTAGAAGTTGACTACAGGAAGCCTCTCTTTTGAGACTGGGAGCCCTCCCATTAGTTACCCTGCATTAACAGAAAGAAGAAAATCTGAAAGCTTTAAGGGAAGGAAATCCATATTTGCATAAGCAACGCCGGTGACAGGATGGCTAAAACAAGCAACACTGTGACATCAGTAGTTAAACATGGGGGAGCAGCATAGATCACAAGGCAAATAGGGCAGATTAGTGCAGGACTTAATGCTTCTAGCTGCGTTCAGGGTTTCCTGCTGCCCCTTGCTTGGGAAGGAACATTTTAAAATTGTAGAATATGACAGCCTCCTGGGCTCAAATGCACATAGTTTATTTCAGCTCCAAAGAGCACTGTATGAACAACACATGCTGTGCCTTGTTTTTGCAGCGTTCATCAGACAGCCTTCATAAGCACTTCATAAAAGGAATGAATTGCTGGGTACAACTAGTCTTTCTCCAAGAGAAAGAATATGACCCTGAGCAGAATTTGAGAACTGCCATTTTGGGACAGACCAGTGGGCTGTCCAGCTCGGCACTCAACAGTGGCTTAGCCAAACATCTCAGGGAGGTTCACAAGCAAGACATAGTGACAATTTCAGACCTAGTTTGCTTTGTGCCTGGATCATTCTGCAGCTGATCCTGGAGAAAATGTGCAAAAAACAGCACCACCACCCAGGATTGTCCCCCCCCCCCCATAAAGGATTGTTTGGATGCACTTGAGCCCTGTTTTTCAAATACTGCTCAGTGGGTTTGCAGACACTCACAAATGTAACATAAACATCAGCTACAGAATGGTTGTATTGGCCTTGGAGAACAAGAGAAGCAGGTTTTGCCCTCTGTTTATGTTGCCTTGAGTTCACAAACTTCCAGAGTGAACGTGGATTTTCTATGTGGTGTGAATTTTGCACTTAAGATGTTTGACAGATGAACCCACCTTGCTCAACTATGAAGATCATACATGAGCCTGGTTTGGCACAGAACACATGAAATGCCAAATCTGCATCATTTTCTTTTCCAAAACTGCACATATGCCAAACATTGCCAGTCCAAGCATACTGGCAGCCATTAATGTCACTAAGAACTAGTGACACTGATCTTCTAAAAAGTGTTTATTTATGACTGGTTTAACTGACTATGGCTGGTTCTACACGGGGAGGATTCTCCAGGTAAAGCACTAACCTTCTAACGATCTATTGCTATGTTCTACCCGCTTCTCAGTTTTCCAGCTTTCATTTTTAAAAAGTAAGCCTCTGTCCCTTTTTGGTGCTTCTTTCCCATTAGATTTCTGCAATGGGGAAAAAGGAAAGAAAGCTGGGAATTTAGAGAAGTAAATCATGTCAAAAGATCATTAGAATATTAGTGCACATTTGTGAAATAGCAATTGCTGATTTTTTAAAAGCCTGAAAAAGCCCTATGGTGGTGTGTGGAGGGAACCCACCTATTTAAACCACTGTCTGCTGAGTATTGCAGTGGTGCAAGAAGCAAAATGGAATTAAATGGGCTGGGGACCAGGTGTGGCTCAGTGGTAGAACATCTGCTTGGCATGCAAAAGGTCCCAAGTTCAATCTCTGCTTTTTCAGTTTAAAAGATCAGGTAGGAGGTGATGTGAAAGGCCTCAGCCTGAGATCCTGGAGAGGTGCTGCTGGTCTGAGTAGACAATACTAATGGAACAAGGGTCTGATTCAGTATACGGCTGCTTCATGTGTTCACATGTGCAAAAAGCTGATGATGCTGTACTACACTGTTATGTATTGACCATGCGGTCGCCATGTGCTCTCTTAATTGCGACTGCATGGCCAGAGCACATGGCCAAGAAACTACCTGAGCTCCAGCCAGGTAGAACAAAGGCCAGGTGGATTCAAACCGGCCACCAATCCTATACCTAGGTTTCCCCAGGGAACCTATGAAATGTAAATAGACTTCTAATAGCCTATCAGGCCAGTTGGGTGAGGTCAGGGGATTGTCCCTGACCAGCATAAAAAGGAGGGCTTCGAGCCCTGGGTTGTATGCTTCATCCAGACCAGCAATAAAGATCTAGCTGTTTCACTATTCCATGGACTCCCGACTCCAATACTTATCAGTGGCGACGAAGGTGGGATCCCGATGAGCGACTCTCCAGCAGACCACAGCAGCACAGCGAGCTCCGTCCCGCCAGCCGCAGGCATCTCCGAGCTCCAGCGCTCCAACGCCTCGCCGCAAGCCGCTCTGAGCCCAATCCTCCGGCACTAGCCAGCGCCAAGCCTCAGCGCTCCCCGGCACCGCCGCAAGACATGAGGACATCGCTCAAACAGCCGCCGCCGCTCCTGCTCTGGTAAATATGGCAAACGCTCCGGGACCAATTACCCCTTTCGATACGTCTCGCCCCGAGACGTGGGAGTCCTGGCTCAAGACGCTGGGTTGCGCCTTTAAGGTCCGCGGAATCACAGATGCGGACCTGAAGAGTGCCTGGCTCTTGAGTTCCGGAGGGGTGGAGGTCATGCGGGTGGCCCAGAACCTAGTAGCCCTGCAAGACCCCACTGAGGTGTCTTACGACGTGCTCACCAAGACCCTCAGCGATTATTTCGCCCCGAAGCCATCAAAACTGGCCAGGCGCTGGGAGTTCATACAGCGCCAGCAGCAGCCGGGGGAGTCGGCCGCCACTTTCCTGGCTGAACTCCGTCGACTAGCCGTGGGCTGCGAATTCCGCCACATGGATGACCACGTGGAGACCGCCTTCATGGGAGGGGTCCGGGAAGCCAAGCTCCGCCGGCGCCTCATTGCAATGCCGGAGCCAACCTTGGAGAAGATGCTCGAAACTGCGGCAGCCTTCGAGACAACGCAAAAGGACAAGGCAGCCACCAAAGTCCACCAGGCGGCTCCTCCCGAACCCGACTCAAGCGAAGAAGAGGACGTCCACCGGATGCAACCACGCTCGAAGAAGGGTGAGCCCGGCGTCCCCAGGCCCAAGGGCCGGCGCCCAGCATCTGTCTCTGTTCCCTCTTCTGCTTCCCTCAACAGGCAGGCCCCAACGTGCGCCATCTGCGGGGACCCCCACAACAGATGGACATGCCGCTTCCGTGATGCCATCTGCCGCGCCTGCGGGAAAGCAGGACATCTCGCCTGGGCCTGCCGCCTGAGGAACAGCCACCGTGCCCCAGCAGCGAACTTCGAAGAAGTGGGTAGTGTCGTTCCCACGGCCACGGTAATGAACTTGCCTCAGCCCATCCCGGGCGCAATTTCCGTGTCTCTCTGAATAGAGGGAGTTCCTTGCTCCATGGAACTGGACTCAGGGTCAGCATATTCAATTGTGTCCGCAGCTACGTTCCGCCGCCTCTGCCCGAAGGGGGCACGCTGGCTGCGGCTGCTGGCTGGGTTGGTCCTCCGGGACTTCCAGAAAAACCCAGTGGCTATTAAGGGTCTAGCCAGGGTCCGGGTCCAGTACCATGCCTTTAATGGCCTGCTGGACCTTCTCGTGGTGGAGCGCAATCTAACCAGTCTCCTAGGTCACGCCTGGTTCAAGCCGCTCGGAGTGCAGTGGACCGGAATACACCGCATGGGCTCTACTGACTTCTCATCCATTTGCGAGGAATTTCCTGCCGTTTTCGATGGCTCATTGGGCTGCTACAAAGGACCCCCGGTTTCCTTCGACCTGGACCCGGCAGTCCGGCCCATCCGCGTGGCCGTCCGCCGGCCACCACTCACCTTCCAGCCCAAAGTGGAGGCGGAGTTGGAAAAGCTCGTGGCACAAGGGGTGCTCGAGCCGGTCTCCCACGCCAAGTGACTCCCCTTGTGACCCCCCTCAAAGCTAACGGGGAAGTCCGCATCTGTGCGGATTACAAATGTACAATTAATAAGGCATTACAGGACCACGCGTACCCGGTACCGGTGGTCAGCCATGTTCTGGCCTCCCTCGCGGGCGCCAAAATATTTGGAAAATTAGACTTGGCCCAAGCCTATCAGCAGCTTCCCGTAGACGAAGCAACGGCCGAGGCACAAACGATTGTGACTCACAAGGGAGCGTTCAAGGTAAAACGCCTCCAATTTGGGGTCAGCGTAGCACCCGGAATCTTTCAAAATCTAATGGATTCTCTCCTAAAAGATGTTCCAGGAGTGAAGCTGTTCTTCGACGACGTCCTCATTGCCGCCCCAGACACCGACACGTTCGCAGCTCGCCTCCGGATGGTGCTGCAAAGGTTCCAGGACGCGGGTCTCAAGGTTCAAAAAGACAAGTGCACCCTGGGAGTCTCCTAAGTGACCTTCTTGGGGTTCCAAGTAACCGCAGACGGCATTCACCCTACAAAGGAGAAGGTAGCGGCAATTACAGGTGCACCCCGCCTGTCCTCAAAGGTGGAACTCCAGGCGTTCTTGGGACTTGTGAACTTCTACCATGCCTTCCTTCCGCACAAGGCGGCGGTCGCTGAACCCCTGCATCGTCTCCTGGACAAGGGAGCGGCTTGGGCCTGGGGTCCCAAGCATGATGCAGCCTTCCGGGCCGTCAAAGACTTATTAATTTCAAATGCGGTCTTAGCGCATTTCGATGAGAGGCTCCCTGTCATCCTGGCCTGCGATGCATCTCCCTACGGCGTTGGGGTGGTCTTGGGACACCGGCTACCCAACGGAAAGGAGGTACCGGTTGCCTACTACTCCAGGACCCTGTCGTCGGCAGAACGGAACTACGCCCAGATCGACAAGGAGGCCCTAGCAATCGTAGCTGGCGTCAGGAAATTCCACAACTATCTCTACGGATGGTCGTTCACCGTGGCCACAGATCACAAGCCGCTGCTGGGTCTCCTTGCCCCCCACAGGCAGACCCCTCACATGCTGTCCCCGCGGGTCCTGCGGTGGTCAATTTTTTTGTCAGGCTACTCCTACGAATTGGTACATCGCCCGGGGAAGGCGATGGGTCATGCAGACGCCCTCAGCCGTCTTCCCCTCCCGTCCTGCGACCCTGATCCGGCTCCCGCTTTCCACGTCGCGCTCCTAGAGGATCTACTGGAGCGCCCCGTACAGGTATCGGATGTGGCCCATCGCACGCAGTGGGACCGCATCCTTTCCCATGTCTCGGACTGGGTGGGAAGGCGGTGGCCGGAAAAACTGGGACCAGATTTCGCCGCTTTCACGGCATGCAGGAACGAACTATCGGCCCACAAGGGATGCCTGCTATGGGGATCTCGAGTGGTGATCCCCGGGCCCCTGCGGCCCCGAGTGCTAGAGGCCCTCCACGAGGCTCACCCGGGAATTGTGCGCATGAAAGCTTTGGCCCGGAGTTACGTATGGTGGCCAGGCCTGGACAAAGACATTGAGGGGCGGGTCCAGAAGTGTACCAAATGCCAGGAGTCACGGCCAGATCCGCCACACGCTCCTGTCCGATCCTGGGAATCTACTAACAAGCCCTGGTCCCGCCTGCACCTAGACTTCGCGGGACCGGTCCAGGGCCGGTTGTTTCTTATCGTTGTTGACAGCTACAGCAATTGGCTTGAGGTAGTGCCGGTAGCTTCGACCTCCACCAACGCTGCCTTAAGAAGTCTCTGGCCGATCTTCGCGACACACGGAATGCCAGAAACTCTCATGACCGACAACGGGACCGCCTTCACCTCTTGCGAGTTTCAACGGTTTGTGGAAGCCTGCGGTCTGCGCCACATCCGCTCCGCTCCATTCCACCCCGCAACCAATGGCCAGGCCGAGCGCATGGTGAGGACAACGAAGGACGCATTAAAGAAGATGGAGCATGGCGACTGGGAAGAGCAGCTGTACAAGTTCCTGTTCTGCCAACGGAACACACCCCACTCAGGGACCGGGCGCCGGCCAGCCGAACTTCTGATGGGAAGACGACTGGGAACCGTCTTGGACCGCCTACATCCCGACCAAGCAATCAAGGGGAACCCGACAACGGAGGACTGGCCAGTTGCCCGAGGATTCGCTCCCGAAGACCCCGTATACGCAAAGAACTTCGCGCGGGGTCCGACATGGCTCCCCGCGAGGATCGTCCAAGTCACAGGGCCTTATTCCTACGAGGTCCTTACGGAAGATGGCGTAGTCTGGAAACGGCACATTGACCAGATTCGACGCCGTACCCAGAACCACGATGATACCCAGGCCCCCAAACTCACTGCACCAACAGACCGTGACATCGACACGACTCTAGAAGCAGCGCCAGACCCTGATCCGGAGACTGCGGAGATGCCGCTCCTGCCCGCGGACGAAGCAGTTGCACCATCCACACCTGAACAACCCCCGAGCAGACAGGCCCCGCCAGCAGAACAACTACCCACACCGCAACCTGCCGACACTAGCAACACGCTCCACCTTATAACCCCCCGGCGCTCTGGACGTGAGCGCAGACGCCCGGACTATCTCAAAGACTATGTGTGCAGAGGGGTTCTGGACTATGGGGGGAGGGGTGTTATGTATTGACCATGCGGTCGCCATGTGCTCTCTTAATTGCGACCGCATGGCCAGAGCACATGGCCAGAGCACATGGCCAAGAAACTACCTGAGCTTCAGCCAGGTAGAACAAAGGCCAGGCGGATTCAAACCGGCCACCAATCCTGTACCTAGGTTTCTCCCAGGGAACCTATGAAATGTAAATAGACTTCTAATAGCCTATCAGGCCAGTTGGGTGAGGTCAGGGGATTGTCCCTGACCAGCATAAAAGGAGGGCTTCGAGCCCTGGGTTGTATGCTTCATCCGGACCAGCAATAAAGATCTAGCTGTTTCACTATTCCATGGACTCCCGACTCCAATACTTATCATACACTCTTCATAAGGAGTATGGTGAGGAAACTTGCTGAACAGCCAGAAACACATAAGTGCATAAACTGTCTGTCAAAAACTTTGCCCCTTGTTTGTGACTGGCAAACATGATTTCAGCCAAACTGGTAGATGTTTGAGCATGCCTAGTTCTCCCCAGTAAGTTTGATTGAAATTGTTCCACTGTGAAATTTTGAAGCCAACTGTGAGCTCCTATGGCCTGCCCTTGTGATTGAACTATCCACACACTAAAGCCATAGAAGCACTGCACAGAATGGCATTCTTAGTCATGCTATTAATATCGATGAAGCACTTTGAGCAGAACCAACAGGTCTCTACCTGAATGGCTTACAATCTAATAGGCATGATGACAAGGAAGAAAGAATGACAACGGAAGACAGAATAAACAAACTGAGGTATCATTACATAATGAAGGTGTGCAATGACCAGGTGGAACAGCCACTGCACAAAACAATTCTGGAAAGACAGAAGCAAAGCTGCAGCTAATCCCAACCAGACAGAGCCCATTACTCCATCCTCCCCTCTGATCCAACCAAGTGGATTGATAACCTGTCCCCAATGATTGGAGTTCCCCAACTAGGGCAACATGTTAATCACATGTTTAATGGATTCTGGAAGTCTTAAGTACTGAAAGTCTTCCTTGTTTGACTAGCTTTAAATCAAGCCATTATGGGGTAGGCTTTCTCCATTGTCAGCTTGACTAAAGGATTTTTTTTTTTAATCACAGGATGCCAAAGGCCTGAACCTAGTTTCCATTTGGGAATGCAAAGGCACGCGCAAAGGGATGGTTGCCTGTTTCTTCTTGAAATCTTTTATTGAATTTCCATTAAATCATTAGGTACGCATTTGCTGATTCAATACTTCTGTAAGAATATCTAGAAGGCCTTAATGAGCAAAGCAATATATCTGGCTGTTCTGGGCTTCCGGGCATTTCCATAGGGAGTAAAAGACCTATGGGAGCATTTGGGAAGCTATCACAAGGCTACTGACATGGATTTTTGTGCTACTTTTTTTTTGGAAGACTACATCTAATCGATACACAATGCCATCTCCTGCAGCCTGTCAGCAATAGTCTGGGTTTTTTTAAATTTATGGGATACCAGTTTCCTTGAAACCACAGGGCAACATTTTCACACTTGATACAGCTATTGGTAAAATGCTGGTCTCAGAGCCAGGGCTCCAGCTTCAAAGGGATAGCAGTAAGAAGAATTATTATGTAAGGAATGTCTGGAAGGCTCGTGGAGCATAGGTTAAAAATGAATGTTAATTTTAGGAACAAGGTCTGAAGTGATCTACAACCCTGTAGCTTTACACATCTGCCTTTACAATACAGGCAATCACTCCAAAGAGCTGGCAAAAATTATGCTGGCAGATTTACTGTGTGCATTCCAGGTCAAAGACCATAAGGTCACTTTGCAAATATCCTTTTCAGGTGTCTTTGAATGCCTATCAAAATGCACTTAAATGTATAGGAACACTCTAAAGTAAGTTAGTTTTATGACCTTCCTGACTCAAAATCCAAATGAAAGGCTGATAAGCAATTCCTTACTGGGAATAATAGTAACATATTATACTGTCATTGTAGCTGCCACGTCTAGATATCCCAGCAGGCTCTGAAGACAGAAATAAAAGCTGTAAGATTGTGTATTTTGCCAGAACTCTTATAATGTTAATGCTAGTAGTCTTCATTCAGTGATGAACCTGAGTGAAATGGTATTGTGAAATGCCATAATGTTTCGCTGGCCTCCATGCTCATCCAATTTTTTACCAACTGCCTCAGCTGTACTATCCTCCTTTACTCCCTCATTCAAGCTGCCCCTTAGCAGGGATCTGATCCCACAAGCTATGCTCTTCCAGTATTCTGATGGTACCAGCCAATCCTCACCTCTCAATAGCATGACAAATGGAGAAAATGGCAAAGACAATGAAAACTTCAGTACTGGAATGATTCAATGTGCTATGTTTCTAATGAGGTTATTCCATGCCATATAATTCCTTTCCTTGGAAAGTCTCCCCAGATCTCCAGCAAAAGATAGTTAATGACAGTCTGCTAATAATCTGAAAAGTATCAAGAGCTTGATTGTCACTGAAATTGAAGAGCCATCACACATGTGTGTATTTAGTGCTATCAGGTCACTTCCGGTTTGCAGTGACCCTATGGATTAATGATGTCTAAAATGTCCTATCATTAACAGCCTTGCTCAGGTGTTGTAAACTGAGGTCCAAGGCTTCCTTGATTGAGTCAATCCATCTCATGTTGGGTCTTCATCTTTTCCTGTTGACTTCAACTTTTCCTGGCATTATTGATTTTTCAATAATAAAGGGGGCACTCAAGCTGTTCTTCCACCTATCATCACCACTTGTTCATCTGAGTAGAGATTCAGAGGGAGTTTGTTATCCCCTGGATGCCTGACATTGCCACACAGTACAAGAGGACAGAACCACAGGTTGCTGAAGTTGTGGCATAGCAGGCTCAAGGGTCAGCAGTGACCTTCATGAGGTTATTGGCCTTGGCTCCTTTACAATAATAACTCACATCATCTAGCCGAACTTAGAACATTTGTGTTGTCTTCTGTACAATCCCTGAGAAGGGATGCATTTGATAGAAAAAACATGGCAGAAATATTAATTCTCAGTTCTTATTTTCAGTTCGTAGTGCTATTGTACATATTCTCCAGGACCCAAAGATGCCACCACCACGTTACAGACTGATGTGGAAATTCCTCTCAGTTTCAAAACATTTTGTAATTTTTGTAATGTAATTTTTAGTTACATTATTTATAGTCCACTTTTCTCACTGAGAGTCAAGGCAGATTACCCAGTGTAAATAAATGCTATCAATAGGATGATACATCCAATACACAATGAAATAGGACTAGAAATTGCAGAATTTTGAAAGGGAGCTGTTGTCTGAACACAGCATAAGTATTCAACATGACACAATAAACAATGTTTTGCATAGTTTTACAATAGTAGAAACACAGTGCATTTTCCTGAATCAATCTGTTGTAATGTAGCCCTTTTTCCTTTATATAAATGCCTTCCTGGAGTATTCTGAACTTACTGTAAAGCTCTTTGCAACTTGGTCTTCATGTCTGATGTAGGCTTTTACGAGAGGCAGTAACTTGCATTCTTCAAATCAGGACAAAAATGAAATTCCTGTTTGTTTCGACTTTCCCCATCTGTTAAGGACACACAGTTTAAGGGAAGCATTTTGAAGGGGCAAAAACAAAAATACACTGTCAGATTTATGAAGTTTTTAATGAAAGAAAAGGGAAAGGAATGTGAAATTTCAGGTAGTTTCCCCCTGTTTTGTTCAAAGCATATATTCCACTGTTTCCCTAATTCGGTAATCCAGTTTTGGTTCGATGTTGCATGTATTACACTGTTTTATTGTATGGCATGTACTGTTTTTACAAAAGTTATCAGCCTGCTTTATCCCGCTGCTGTGACTGCATTATTTTAATGGCATAATCCGCCTTTGTGATTCAATGAGAAAAGCAGATTATAAATGAACTAACTAACTAAATAAATTTTATGCTTGTGTAACTGCTGCATAAGGCTTCAGTCTGTTTCACTGGTATAAAGTTTGTTTTAATTGACTGCATTCTCATGGCATACTGTGGGGAAAATATTAGCAGGCCCTCCAAATGACAATGTGTTTGACCACACATAACAGAAGAGGGAAAAACAAAAACTCAGGAGGGAACAATTCCTCCTTTTTGCTAGGAAAAGTGAAAGATAACAGCTGCTCATTTGGAACTGGCCACCAGCTTTTATTATGTCTGGACAATTCATTTTGGATAGAACAATTGTAGTGCGGCCCTCTGAGAGTTCTGTAAAGTGAAAAACATGTGCTTATAAACACCCAGAGAGATCCTTGTCCAGTTCATAATACAAAAAACACCCATAAAACTGGTTTAGGGCTAAGTCTAGTGCTCTCAGGCAATCCCAATAGATTCTTTCCCAGTGGGTTTCCCTTCAATTATTTTGAAAGGGAATTATTTTGAAGGGTATTCCCTTCAATTATTTTGAAAAAAAATCTCACATTTCTTCCCATGTCACTATTTCCTTGCACTGGAGAATGAAGTCAACTCTCAGGGTCTGTCCTTGATGCAACAGCAGGGAGGTCCAATGGCTTAGAGCTGTATATGTGAGGGAAGTGGCATAGCTATTTGAAACAATCCCAGCATTTTAATAGCTAGGACTACACTTCTTCAAACATCAACTGTCACTTGTTTCTTTTGTTATTCCAAATTTTGTCTCTGTAATAGCTAAAATTAGCTTTCTGCTGATAGGAATAGACTCAGAGCCAGAACTTGAACCCACCAGATCTGTACCTGTAATACTATTTTACCTATCATCAAAAGCTAAAAAGACCTACAGCATTCTCACTAACATTTTTTCTTTTTCCATAGATGATCAGGGGTTGGAGCAGTTTTGTTATAAAGTTATTCAAGGGGTGGAGTGGGTGGAAAGAATTTTTTTCTCCCTCTCCTAAAAAATGAGAACTTTGGGGCACTCAGTGAAGCATGATGGGCAGTATATTCAGGATTGGCAAGTAATTAGCAAGTGAAATCTTAAGCAGGTCTACTCAGAGTCCTACTGAAGTATACTCAATGGGGCTTACTGCAGGAAAGTATTCTTAGGACTGCAATGAAAATTGTTGAATTCGCTGCCAGTAGACACAGCAATGGCCACAATCATGGAGGAGAGGTCTGCTAGTGGCTACTAGCTATAGTGACTAAAGGGAACTTCTATATTCAGAGATAGCAAACTTCTGAATACCAGTGCTAGGAGGCAACATCAGGGGAATGCCTTGGCCTCTGTTTGATGCTTCAGAGCAACTGGTTGGCCCCTGTATGAAACAGGATGTTAAACCAGACAGACCTGGTCTGACCCTGCAGAACACTTCTTATATGTATTGAGCAGTATGGAGGAAATCTGGGAATGCTTCATATTTTACCTACAAGATTTCTTAGGTGTACGCTGTGCTTTGTACCATTTAAAAAATAGGTGTACATCTATATACATGCTATTCACAACTCCCCTTTAACTACTCAGTGCTTGCAGTTCATTCATACTGTACAGGGAACAGAAAAAGGAATAAAACATAGAACAAAAATATGTGAACAATGGTGCACTCAGTTTTAAGATGATAAATTGAACAACAACAACAACCCATTAAGGATTGATTCTTACCAGCTTTCCTGTTCAGTCTTGCCAGATCCTGTTCCACAGTACAGCCCCCATCCCATGTAGTTTCCCTAGTGTAGTCTTTTTAGTGGTCAAAAGTGGCCTGTCCTTCCCTTTCGCCAGCAAAAGTTCTTAAGTCACAAATAAATTACTTTAACTTAAATAAGACAAAGCATAGCAAACCAAATGTGTGCTCTTTAAAGAGGTAAGATTTTTTTCAAATCAGTATTGCCATTTTAAAAGCTCCGATTCTTTCCCATCAGCAATAAAAATAAAGAGCAAAGTCTTAATTCTCCATCAACAAAAAAGAGAGATTTGGTTTAATTATGTACTATTGCTAATTTAGATCATGAATCCTTGTGGTGCCTTATACAACAGAGGCTTAGATCCTAAGGTGCCATTCTGCACAGCAGAAATTCCTCCCATGGAACAGCTGTTCTGCAGCAGAGGAAGGAACGTATTGGTTTTTTTCTTCCTGATTCCTCCCTCTTGCTACAGCCTCCCAGATTTCTCCCCCAGCTTTTCCTTTGAGTCTACTCCTCCATAGGAGCACAAATGGAAGGGGGCCATAGAAGTCTGCACTGAAAAGGGAAGGCAGGGAAAGTACATTCCTCTGGGGCAACTCCCCTTGTGCTTCTTAGGATCCAAACCAGTATGTGCAGTGTGTAACAGCTTCTTTTTTGTTTTAGGGATGGATCATCCCTAATATTGACAGATCTGTTTCTTGTTAAGAAATGTATCTGTGGCAGAATGGAAGCAGAAAATCATGGAACTATGCTTGGGATTGTGCCGGATGCCAAGTGTGCCCCCCCCCCATTACTGATGTTGCTTATGCATTCAGCATTACCCCCTACTTTACCACTGGCACTACCACGGCCAGGACAGGCATGGTTGGGGCCAGGACAGTTGGGGGACAGGTTGTCAGGGCCCTTACCAGCAACCACAGATCTTGGCACTGGAGACGCTAGCGGCAGCCTGCCTGGCAGGCTGCTTCCCAGGCCTGACTAGATGCTGGCCCCAGCAGCAATGGAGGAGGTGGAGGCAAGACTGGGAGAGCCACCCACCAGTCAGGCCCAAGCAGTAGTCCGGGTGCTGAGGCCTGGGGTAGCCTGGCTCGAGGGAAGCAGGGGTGGGCCCAGAGGGCCCAAAGCCTATCACAGCCAGCCAGCCCCTGGGCAAAGCCAATGGAGGGTCACTGGAAGAGAATGAAGAATGGCTCACAGCCTTGCAAAGGGGGTAGCAATCACTCCCCCTGGGGACAGGCCTGGTGAAACCAGGAAGAGGAGGATCAGAGGGCAGTGAGAAAGGGTAGGCCTGGGTTTGATGGCTCCTTTCAAAGTGGGCGCCTGTACGAGGTGAGGGAGAAAGGGGACAGCTGTGGGCTTCCAGATGGCTGATATCCTGGGACAGAGAAGGAATCTCTGAGGCCTGAGGAGACCCCCATTGTGGAACCCAGCTGGGCAACCGTGGGCTGGTCAATGGAACTGGAGAAGAGAGAGCCTCACAAGCACTTTCAAATCCCTTATAAACATTTCACTGAGAAAAAAAATAGGTTTACAAAAGAACTGCAAACCTATTTATGTCTACACAGTTTGGTGGTGGTTACTCCCAGACAACTGTGCATAAAAACTGCAGCCTTAGAAAGGGAAGAAGCAGACAAAAATAGATATGTTTTAAAATGTTTCTTAAACAAAGGAATAGAAAAATATTGTTACTCTCTCTCCACTTCTCTGAATGGTGATATGTTCCCAGGATAGTGCTTACCTTCTTTTGTTTGCTTTCGGAAGAGAGAGCACTGTTGTCAGAGTTGTCAAACTTGTTTTGTGGAGGCGAAGAGGCACTTCAGCAGGGCAGGAGATTCACCACCCCTGTAACTTGTGGACAGGGCTACTCTGTGTCCAACCTTTAGTATCGTTTCCTCTGATTGGCTGCAGCTGTCCAGGGTAGAGAGATCTTTCACATCACCAATTTCCTGATCCTTTTAATTGGATTGGTGGATTTTACAGGAAAGATAAATATTAAGGGGGAGCTGGATTATAGCATTTGGCAAAGTAGGGAAGACAGAGTAATGGATCAAAAATAATATCAGATCTACAGGTGCACATAAAGTGTTTTTCTTTTTCTACTTTAGAATGATAACAGGGCCCAAACTTCTAGTATCAATTCACTACTAAAGAGTATGTACATGGTGGATTTTATATTTCACATTGGCATCACAGTAAAGAAAAGGAGACAGGTCCAGTAGAGATCCAGGTTCATCTCCCTGCTAGTCACTTGTTTATTTACTTATTCCATTTACACCCCTCCTAGTGGCTTACATTGTTCTCCTCCATTTTAGCCTCATAACAGCTCTGTGAGGTAGGCTAGGCTGAGAATGTGTGACAGGGCCAAGCGTCTGTGGCAGAGCAAGGATTCAAACCAGGGTCTTTCAGATCTCAGTCAGACACTCTAGCCCTTATACTTCCCTAGCTGACCCTGAGCCAAGCATTCTCTTAACATCTCTGGGTTGTTGTGAGGATAAAAGGTGGGAACTGTGTGTACCATCCGGGGCTCCTGGAAGGAAGGATGGGATCAAAATATAAATATAGTACTAAATTTTGTTTTAAAGCTTTTTAATAACATTGTAATAATTTCAAGTTTAAGTGTAAATATGGCACCAGGTGCTTCTCCCTTCCCCCCTTTCCTCCTCCTGCCTGAAGGAGAGAAAGAAAAAAGGAACAGTCTGGATCTGCAGAAGTCACAGGTAGGTCATTAATCACAAACACAGCAGGAATCCCAACGTAGTTCCTGCAGCAGGAAACTGTTAGAACAGAATGCAAGGCGTTTATTTTCTCTCCCTATCCAGTCACCCTGCAAAAAGACAAGGGTTTTTTAAAAAAACAAAATCAGTTCCTAATGTTAATTCCAATATTTCCATGATCTCATATATTACCCTGTTGCTCGGGGGGGGGGGGGGGGGGGCTTCTGCAATGGCTGGATTATGTATGATATCACTTCTTCCCAAATACGTCCCTGTGAAGTCCAGTAAAATTCTGCTACATATTGTTTTATAACCAGAGTTCCCAACTCTGCATGTGCGCACTTTTAAGAAAGTATAGAGCATATCAAAACAAGATGGCTGCGGGGGGTGGGGTGTCTTCCTGACCCTTCCCCGTACATATTTCTTAAATATGTTTCACCTAAATAGAAGAAAGTTTTTGAGGGGACCTAGAAAATTTTCAGATAATACCGTAGTTGCCAAAGTTTACTAAGATTTTTGTGCCAAGAGTGTTCCAGGAAGTTCCTAATAAACAGATAGTTATAATAATGAGATGATCAGTTCTTCCCAGTGTCCTCTGGGTTATGGCATCCAACTTTTTTTTTTTGCCATCAAGTCACAGCTGACTTATGGTGACCCGTGGAGTTTTCAAGGCAAGAAACATTCAAAGGTGGTTTGCCATTGCCTGCCTCTGTGTCACGACCCTGGTATTCCTTGGTGGTCTCCCTTCCAAATACTAGCCAGGGCTGATCTTGCTTAGCTTCCAAGATCTGGCAAGATCAGGCTAGCCTAGGTAATCCAGGTCAGGGATGGCATCTAACTACTGTGCCTTTTTTTCAGATCACTGAGCTTCTCAGTTATGAAAAGGTTGTGTTTGTATCTTGAAGCAGTGCAAGAACTTCCAAGAATAAAATCTCAAAGAGCCTCTCAGATTAATAGACCAAAGCCATCTTGAGCCAAGAAGAAAGGTGCAGTAAAAATATTTTAATCAATAAAATTTAATAAAATTTGGTTTTCTTAGACACGTGTTTTAGAGATTTTAATAATGGCTTAAATTAGATCTGTAGATCTATTGCATTTTAACTGTTTGCAGTCTCAGATTTCTCAGAGTTAAGTCTACACTTGAGAACTCACTTTTTTTGTGAAGGGGGACTGTCGATTATTTGAGCTACTTTCTTCTTAAACGATGGGGTGGAGAACAACGGACTTTGGCATAGTTTCAAGTTATCTTCTTGTTTAGCATCATGTATCAGAAAAATCTGATAGCTATTCAGAAATAGACCTATTATTGCTGCTTCTCTTGCTCTCTCTTTCTTACCTCTGGAGGGCTCAGATCTTATTTGAATGTGATTTCACTCTTGAAGAACTTCCCATTGCTTCAAGGCATAAGAACAACCTTTCCATCTGATGACTTTCAGAGATGTCTCTTAATTTTCATTGATAACAATGTCTTTGCCCTTTCACTGTTTTAAAGATAACATTGACACTGGAAGAAATGGCACATGCAAGGTTTTAAGAATGATGTTCTCCCTAAATGGTTCATTGGCAACATATTTTCTTCTCTTGCTTAATATAGTTTAATGGCTGGGCTGACTGACATACAAGAACACCAAGAGACAGGTTTCGTCCAAGGTTACATGATGCCTGACATGTGCAGAATAATGGGAACAATTCCTGCCCTAACACTATCATATCACTGGCCACAACCTAAGCATTATGTATAAATATAATGGGAGAGGCTGAGAGCCTAATAGGGGTCAGTGGCAGCTCCATAGCCAGGAATTTTTTCAGAGGGGCATGGGAAGGGTGCCAATTAAATTAAAGTACAATAAATTGGAGTAAATCGAATTAAAATGGTCAAATTAAGCATGCACAGTGGAGGGGAGGGAGAGCAGTAGCTCCTTATCCAGGTGGTGGTGGGCAGTCAATTCTCTCACCCTCCTCCCTTCCACTCCTGCTGCTTCCTCCCGCAGCTTGCATCTTGCTTGGCCCTGTCGTGATATCTGTTATGTGCTATACCACACTGCGCCAACGTTAAGAGACCCAAGTCCTCCAGACCCCTCTGCACATTAAACTGCACCACACCAGTGGTAGTGTATTATACAGTTTATTTTACAGTGCTTCAAAGAGACAAAGTGCTTCACCTGGACACCATACAACAAGAAGAGAAAATACTTCTGTACATCAATTACATTTATACAAGTCAGTAACCAATCAGGTTAGTGCTGAATCATATAGATACCATCCATCACTGTCACACAGAGGAACAAGTCTGAACTAGTTCTACTGCCTCTGTCTCAGTCACATGACTCCTGCTGGGTGTCAACTAGATCCTGCAGATCTGCCAGCTCAGTGCATGTAGACTAAGGCCACGTCCACACTGTCACTTTTGATGCTCATTTCTCCCTATTGCTTTGGGTCCCCCCCCCCACTTTTTCACATGTGTTTTGCTCCCTCTGGGACTACTAGAGAGAGCAAAACACATTTGGGGGGGGGGACCTGAAGCAATAGGGAAAAATGACTGACAGAAGTGACAGTGTGGATGTGGCCTAAGAGTCTCAAATACCAACAGGCCCATGCATCTTGCTTGGACATGTTCCTTGCCTGCTTTTCACATGCTCAGGGGCACATTGGCGGTGTGCACATGCCAGGGCCCAGCCTGCTGCTGCACCTCCATGCCCTGCGCCGGCCTGGCCCTGCTTCCTGGCGGACCCAAAATCAAGCCAGTCAGAAGAAGCATACTCTTTTCGGAAGGATGGTGAAAGTCACGTGTGCTTCAGGCCAGGCCAGTTTCTCCAGGCCAGTTTGGCCAGGGATCCTGGAGGTTTTTGGTCATCTTCTGGATGTGGAACAGTGGTCACTGTGGGTGTGGAGGGGGAGGTATTAGTGAACTTCCTGCATTGTGTGGGGGTTTGGACTAGATGACCCTGGAGGTCCCGTCCAACTCTATGATTCAGGCTGGCACAGCAGTGGTGAAGCTGAAGGAATACCAACAACATCTGAAAATTAAAGGGAGAGATTGGAGACTGGGGAGACTGAGGTGGGGTGCTGCAAATGTGATAGGGGGCGCTGCCCTGTATTCCCCACTGCTGGCTATAGCCCTGGACAGCGGGCTGTTAATTTCCATCCTAGCACTAATTTCAACCCCCTTCCCTAGTCCCACATAAACTTATCTAGTCAGTTTAATACTTAAACTTTGAAAAGAAAGGAAATGTTGAAGTTTGCTTGGAGGCAGTCTTACATTGTGTGAATTGTTTGTGGATAGGTAGTTTGGCTACCGTCTTGAATATACTTAAAATTATTTTATTATTATTAAAAAATTATTTTAAAGCATTTTTTCCTGCTTTTTATAAAGAATTAGCTCAGGTGCTACAGTTAAAAAAATATGATAGACTGTGTATAATTGGAGACTTTAACGCAGTGGTGGAAAGGTAGGTAGATAGGAAAACCCAGGGAGGAAGTAAAAAAAAAAAGGGCTGACAGTACCGAATAGTTTTTTCCAAATTGCAGACGAACATGGTCTGTTGGATATCTGGAGGGTAAGACATAGATTGGAGAAGGGATACACGTTTTACTCATCCAGGCATAAATCATGGTTGCGCATTGATATGATTTGGGCTTCTAGGCCAGTGTTAATGGAGTTAAAGGAAATAGATATCCTCCCTATGACATTTGCTGATCATAACCCAGTTATGTTGTACTTGAAAGAGATGAAGAAAAACGGGAGATGGTCAATGAATAGATTCATATTCAAAGATCAAGTCTTTGTGGAAAAGTTGAGGGAAGATATAAAGGTTTTCTTTAAGCAAAACTTGCAAACAGATACATCAATCAATGTTGTCTGGGACGCGTTTAAAGCTTATATAAGAGGTAAACTTATAAGTCATACAGCGTGGGTTAAAAAATAAGAACTTAAAGAATATAATCTCCTAGTGGATCAGGTGAAGAATTTGGAAACGGAAATGTTAAGAAAGGGTGACTATGATTGTAGGAAAAAAGTGATACTATTGCAACATAAAATAAATCTACTATTAAGTAAAGAAATTGCAAAAAGGATAGAACATAGTAA
Organism: Lepidodactylus listeri; assembly: GCA_029233225.1. Classification (NCBI taxonomy): domain Eukaryota; kingdom Metazoa; phylum Chordata; class Lepidosauria; order Squamata; family Gekkonidae; genus Lepidodactylus; species Lepidodactylus listeri. The sequence continues at coordinate 78,758,024 of JARCFY010000001.1, forward strand.
AGCTCTTTTTTTTGAAAAGGCAAATAAGCCCTCGAGATGGCTGGCCTATAAATTAAAAAAAGACGAGGCTAAAAGACACATTATATCTTTAAAAAATAATATGGGAGAAAATAGGTTTTTGTTGGATGAAATTAAAAATATAGCAGTTGAATACTTTAAAAATATTTATAAACAAGAGGAAGTGAACGAGGAGCAAATAAACAGATATCTTATAAATAATACTAATTCAGCTAAGTTTACGGATAATCAACGGAGGTTGCTAAATGAACCAATTTCAAGCTGTGAAGTAGTAGAGGCATTCAAAGGACAGAAAAATAATAAAGCACCAGGACCTGATGGACTACCAAGTGAATTTTATAAAGTGTTTGAAGACCAAATCTCTACTAGATTTAAAGATCTGGTAAAAAAACATTGGGGAGATGAACACTGTACCGGACTCCTGGAGGGGAGCATTTATAACATTAATTCCTAAGGGCCGGGAAAATCTTGATTGGATTAGTAATTACAGACTGATTTCGTTATTAAATGCGGATTATAAAATCTTTGCAAACATCTTAGCGGAAAGATTTAAAAAGGTATTAAACCAAATTATTAGTAGTGATCAAGTTGGTTTCCTTCTAAGAAGGCAACTAAGAGAAAATTTGAGGACTTTAATAAATACTTTAGAATTTTATGAATCGCATCCCGAAAAACCAGCAGCGTTGATGTTCATGGATGCAGAGAAGGCTTTCGATAACCTCTCTTGGAAGTTCTTACTACTTAAATTAAAAGCATTTAGTCCAGGGGATGTTTCATCTCTATGATTGAGGCTAGTTACAGAACGCAGTCTGCCAAACTGGTGATTAATGGGGATGTATCTCAAGAATTTAAAATAGAAAAAGGTTTGAGACAAGGATGTCCGCTTTCTCCATTACTATTTATTTTTGCACTGGAGTCCCTCTGTGAACAGGTTAGAAATGATCAAGAAATTAGAGGCCTTCAATGTAAAGGTCATTCCTACAAACTATGCGCATATGCGGATGATATTAGGTTTATTCTTGAAAATCCACAGACCTCGCTAAGTAGACTCTTAGTGGTAGTTGATGAATATAGCAGAGTGGCTGGGTTACATATTAACATTCAAAAAACTAAATTAATTACAAAAAACTGTACTAAAGATTTAGAAACTACAATTCAACAATCTTCCAGCATATCTGTAGTTAAGAAAGTAAAATATCTGGGAGTAGTTTGCTCTAATAAGGTAAGTACATTAGTAACAGATAATTATAAAGTTTGGTTAAAAGAAGTGAGAGAGGACCTAAATAAATGGAAAGATCTTAAACTGTCATGGCTGGGGAAAGTCGCTGCCATAAAGATGAACATTCTCCCCAAATTCTTATTCCTAGCTCAAACTATTCCATTGTTAAATGAAAAGCTAGCTTCTATAAGAAACTTAATAAGATAGTGAGTCAGTTCATTTGGTATCCGGGGAAACCCAGGGTGAAAAAGAAAATACTCCAAGACAGTAAAGAGAGGGGAGGAATTGGTTTACCGTACTGGGAGATTTATGCCAAGGCGGCAGCCCTAATATGGATCAAGGAGTGGGTTAAATTAGATAATCCAAGAGTTCTGGCTTTAGAAGGCCATGATCTTCGAATGGGCTGGCATGCATATGTCTGGTACGGTAAACATAAAGTGCACACAAACTTCTCAGTACATTATCTTAGAGCTGCCCTGATGAAGACGTGGCTAGACATCAAAGGTAAGTTCTATGTAACCATACCAAAGTGGATGTCCCCCCTGGAGGCATTTATAAAGCCTTCTTTACTGAACCCACTTAAATCATTGAGTTATGAAATCTTATTGGATAGAGAGGAAAATATTAAAACTGGGGGACAAATAAGAGAGGAAACTGGAATTACTTTAACTTGGTTGGAAGAGATGCAACTTAGATTGAGATATAGTGAGGACAAAAAGGTTGGCTTTTGTAAAAGCACTAATGCATTTGATGCAATTTGGTTAAAGAACGATCTTAAACTAATTAAAAAAATATATGAGGTGATATTAAAATATGAAATGCAGGATGAAGAGATTAAACCTATGATGATAAAATGGATGCAGGACTTTGGGTATAATTTACAAATAGATAGCTGGTCAAAAATTTGGAAATCTGCTAAATATCTACAGACGGTAAATTATAAGGAGAATATCTATGAGCTTTTAACTAGATGGTACTGGTCACCGGACAGACTGAGTAAATGTTTTAAAAATGTCTCCAATCTGTGTTGGGTTTATGGGAAAAACAGCGGGACACTGTATCATATGTGGTGGTCTTGTAAAGTAGTACAAAAATTTTGGGAAATGGTTAAGGAAATGATTTCCGAGATTACGGACTATGAGATAGATCTCAATCCAGAGATTTACCTATTGAATATATTAGCGGATAATATGAGAACATCAGATGTAAAACTTATAGTGTATATATCAACAGCAGCGCGTATACTACGAGCCGCCTTGAGCCGGTTCGCTGCAAGGCAGGATATAAATATAATAAACAAACAAATAAATAAATAAATAAAGATCTGGAAAACGTCGCTTCTACCAAAAAGGGATGAGATAGTAAACAAGTTATCGGAATGGGCTGAATTGGACAGAATGAGCTACTTGTTGAATATGGACAGCGAAATGGATCCTTCTATTGTATGGTCCAAATTCTTTATGTGGTTGGAATAGTTTTGGGGCTGTTGATTTAAGGATACTTAGCACTGTGGTGGGTGTATTTGTTTATACTGTTAAAAAAACCAATAAAAATGTATTTAAAAAAAATTATTTTAAAGCATTTTTAAAAGCTCCAAAACTACTCCATGCAGGGGTTACTTTTTATGGTGTGATTTGTCATGGGCACTATACACTAGATGCTCTCATCAGTTACACTGTGGTGCTCCTCCTCCTGCCCAGTCTCGCCCAGCGCCTCTCCACCATCCTGCTGTTGAGCCCTGTGTTCTCCCTAGGCCTCAAAATTGGAAGCAAGGAGGGGGGTTTGCTTCACCTAAGATGAGCCTGCTTCTTCTCCCCAGCCATCATAAGGAGTCTTCCTTTTAACTTCTGCTGTCTCTACCCATCCCCCACTGGCACCCAACCCTGGGCTGGGTTCCACCCCAGCTGCTGTCTTGGCCAATCCCTGGCCTAAGAGGCCAGTGAACTCTTCCTTTTTGCCTACACCTGGTTTATACCCTGCCCTTCCCTGACTCCTGTCTCCTCCTTGCAACCAGGCAGGATAGCCGGAGGGCTACTGGATCTCTGGGCTCTTCCTACCTTGCAGCGATCCCACCTTCCCATTGCCTCTAGCAAGCTTTACTTTCTGGCTGGACTGTCACTGGCTGGAACCTGCCTTGGTGGCATCCTTCCCACCCATCCTGGACTGGGCCTGCCCCACCAATCCCAGCCTTTCTGCTGGTGTTGTTGGGTGTGGCTTCTCTCATCTGTTTCAAACTTTTCTCTGACCTCCATGACACTAGGAAGGACGTGCCTAGGTAAGGCTTTGGTGGTGTGAGCAGAGGAGACAGCCCCCAGTCCTGCGCTATCTCCAGGTACACAACAAAGCATATTAGGACTAAGCCAAAATGGGGGAAGATATGTTAATGGGACATGTCATTAACATTTTGATCCAACCAAAAGCCCTCCTTCCCTTTAGCATTGTTGAGGGAACTGCACAAAGTTTAGAAGTTTTTGCAGCAGAACAGCCATGACAATCGTCTCTTCAAACCTCATGCATTATGAGGATTATACAGTGCAGGAAGTATTGCTCTCACTCAGCATTGGCTCTGTGAGGTTGTCACATAGCCAGTTGTGACAGGCTATTTGGCAATATTGTGAAGCCAATTCAGAGTGAGAACATGAAGCACTGCCCTCACACTGGATTTAAGATCATAGCAAAAACTTGTTGGCTGTGTATCACTGTGACATCATCATACTTTCTACATGAGCTGTGACTGGCTGAATTTACACTGTAATGAAAAGAAGAGAGAGAAGAAAATGACTGCCAAAGAGCAGCAAAGAGGAGGGACATAGCGGATGCAACCAATCATGAACAGACTAAAAAAAATACTGTTAGTTTATTTTGTGCCACCCATACTGTTTTGATGAATCTTCTGAATCTCTGGGTTATTCCAAAAATTTAGCAAAACTAAATCTGGCTTTTCATGGAATAACATGATTTGTGATTATTCTGATTTAGGAGATAACATTTCACTGAAATTGTTTTATATACTTGTATTGCCACAAACCGTGAAAAAAGATCCATGCTCTCCACATGCTTTCCAACATAATGGTGAGACCAGAGAGTTCATTTGATTTATTCTAGTTGTCAGCAACTTATAGGATTGTAGTTGAATGTTTATTGACTTAGAAGTAAGCATTGAGGAGTTCCATCTTTTGGTCCATTGCAAGTCCATAAAAGACGAATTGCAATCTCTGTGCCAAGCTGTCTGATAATGAAGAGACTTGTCACAGACTGGCAATAATAATATATATCTTGGATAACAAACCTTTAACAGAACCTGAGGCACTATTTAACAGATTCTCAAATTCTGTCAAAGGCCTATTAAATTTGTTAGTTATTTTTAGAGAGTGTATTAAGTGCCTAAATTGAAAGTATTCATACCAAGGAAAATCTAATCCTGCCATATTATCAAATTTTACTTTGTTGAGTATTTGACCACACTTCATAACATCTATAAATCTAACCATAACTCTCTCCACAAAACAAAGGAACCTGAGAGACAACCCAGAGAAAACCACTTTTGACCTATAAAAGAGGTATTATAATTCTGTTTCTATACCAGATTTTAAACATGGAGTCCAAAAAGGGGTTCGCTACTTTTGAGGCAATCTATTTTATCTAGCCATAAAGCTTCCAAAAAAAGTAATTTGGTTAAGATATTCTTTCTCAATGTATTTCCAATCCACCATATAAGAATCATTGTACTAACGGTATAATTTTAAATCTGAGTATGCAAGGCCCTTTTTGTGTGTGTGGTTCTTCAGAGAGTCCTAGAATTAACTCTAGGTCATTTATATTGCCAAAGAAACTTGTTCAAAGTGTCCTGCCATGTTTTAAGTAAAGTATCTGAGATACACCGAGGAATAGCTCTAAAGTAAAAAAGGTATATCGCCAGTATGAATAATCTAATATTTACTCTCTCTAACCACGATAGGCATGTTGAGTTCCATTGATTTAAGAAATTAGATACATATTTATCAAGAGCCATATGATTAGCTTTGATTAAATCCTTCAAATTAAGTGGAATTTTTATACCCAAGTACTGCAAATACGTTGTAACCTAATGATATGGAAAATTAGTTTTAATATAGCTAGATAAAGAATCAGTGAGATTTATTGGAAATAACAACATTTTTGTGGGTTGGCACATAAGCCTGAGATCACACTGAAATCTCTAAGTCACAACTCAGTTACTGGTAAAGATTGTTTAGGATGAGTGATATATATCAAATATCATCAGCAAACAAACTGACCTTAACTTGCTTTCCCTTTATAGGTATACGTATAACTGATTGATTAGATCTTATCAATTCTGCTAAAGGCTCACTGGCCAGAGCATGTAATAAGGGCAGAAGTGGGCATCCTTGTCAGGTACCCCTGGAAATTGAGAAACCCCATGAACATGAGCCGTTAACCTGTATCTGTGCCCCTAGGGGGAAAATATTAAGACTTAATGACTCTTTGGAAATTCCTTTCAAAACCCATGTTTTAAAAGAGTCTGGAGATATATACTCTCAACAGTATCAAAAGTATATTTAAAAAAGACTGCATACTCCCATATGAACCCACCTGTCCAATCTGGTCATCCTCAGAAGGCCCTGCTTCAGGTGCCCTTGGCATCTGATACTAGAAGGGTGGCAACCAGAAAAAGAGCCTTCTCTACTGCAGTGCCTAAACTTTGGAGCTCCCTTCCCAGGATGAATTGCCTGTCTCCCTCTATTGTTGTCTTCCACAAGCACATGAAGTTTTTTTGGTTTGGTTTTGCATACCCCTGATAACTTATTGTCCTCCCCCCTGGTTTTGCTTTTATGTGTGTTCTATCTGTTTTTTACTGAATTAGTTTATATCTACCTTACTTTAAATGTTGTTTTCATGTGGATATGTTTTAATGTTTTGATGTTCACCATCGAGGAGGCTATGTTAGGGTGGAAATCTGGCATGTAATGTTTTGAAGACAGAAACCCCAGCTCCCATCTTTTCTGCTCTTTCTATCAAATAGAATAAGCTGTTACTACTTTCTTTTATAGCTCTCAGCACAAGCTGTGAAGCTTTCTCAGCACTGCAGAAACAAGGAAAGAGTTAACTTTCCATGCCAGCTCCCTTTCCTTCTCCCCTTCTGGCTGAAGTGGGCTGTTGTCCAGGGTCCTGACTGAGCCAACATGATGTTCCAAGCACCTTTCCCAGCATGCTGACTGAGAATAATCCCTCCCTTAGGGCTTCGCACATATCCATGCTCTATGTAGCTTTTTGAATATATAATGGCTGCCAACTTGTGCCATGAGCTGTGCCACAAGTCTGTAAGGAGCTGCAAGACTCCCCATTATTAATGCAGAGAATAATTTTTTTCAAAAAGAAATCTTTCTATCGTTGAGATAAGGAATTAAGCAGCTCAGACGTCACACTTTCAACTTTCAAATATCAAAGTCATACTTTTTGAGAGAGATTACAAAACTCTTCATCTGCTGCTGTTGCTTCCCCCTCCCCTTGGAAAGGGCAACAAATATACCCACCCCTCAACCCACACACAATTTGTTTGGTCTCCAGTGGTAACCATTTATTGATTTGTGTGTTTAAATGAGGAGCAATATTAGCAATGCAAATAGTTGACACATGTATATCCCACCTAAGCTTGAGTTTTAAGTATGTATAATTTACTAATTGACACATGAGCTTTAAATGTTTAAAATTCTGCACTGTGTTAAATATACAGTGGTACAAATAGCAAAAATCTGTTTATATTATTAATGCAAAGCAAGAAAAAAAAACACCACACCAAGATTTAGATAGCAGAGCTGTCTTAGTTATTATTCGATTAATACTTTAACACCCCAGACAGGCAATTATAAAACTGCATCCTGTACTTATCATTTCTGTGTGTAAGATACAGCAGGGTTTCTTTTTCTAATCAAGAAAGCAATGTCATTAAAATTATGAATGGGCATTAAATGCATTTCTAAGTAGCAATGAGTCACTATAGTCACACTGTATCTCCTTATTTACATGCGTTGCCATCTGATTGTAACAAAAGCCCTGAATCCCTGTTTTCTAATTTGCAGCATATTTCTGGCTGCATATCTTTTGGAATCTACTGCTGTGTCAGAGCAATGCACTGTTGCTATGGTGACCGAGATGCTTGACTCTGTTTTGTCGTCTTCTTGTCCCACCACTGTCCCTTTTAAATCACCAACATGCACTCCTGAAGCTTTCAAAAAACAATTCTGTTTTGAGTGCACCTTTGATTTTAAGCACTTTAACATGAAGGTATCGTAATCTTATTTTTATTCCTACTTGTAAATAAATGTAAACATCCCTTAGTATATAAAGAATTTTTATATGAAGCCATCTGGGAGACCTTGGCTCAGTCACAGATCTCTCAGAGCTCTCTCAGCCCCCTCTACCTCACAAGGTATCTGTTGTGGGGAGGGGAAGGGAAGGAGATTGTAAGCTGCTCTGAGATGCTGAGTGAAGGGTGAAGTATAAATCCAACTCTTCTTCCTCATCTCCTCCTCCTCCTCCTCCTCCTCTTCCTCTTCTTCTTCTTAAATTTATATGTGAATAGCTAATAGTTTTGTGTTTATAGCTTTTAAAGGTGGGGTATAAGTCCAATTTCTTCCTCCTCCTCCTCATCTCTTCTCTAGGCATGAGTCAACTTCACTTCCTGCTGTATCCCTGTAAATCTCATAATTTCAAAGGGCTCCCAGCAACAGCTTTTCAGGTACCTGAAGGGGAAGCAGTGGGAAGGGGGCTGGACAAGCCCCTGAGTCTGAGCCACTGTGAGCATTCTCAGACCTGAGACAACACTTTATTTTGTGATTTGTGCCATTTATTATCCATTACTCACCAGCAGCAACCAGGCATTCCATTGGAAAAATTTCCATTGTTTCATCTCACATGCCATGGTTGTTGCACTTAGAGTCACACTGAACACTGAAACAAAATTTATATGAATGGCAGGGCATATACTTTACAGATCTGCCACCCCAAAGTATAGCAGTGAGGCTTTTTAATATATATATATTTATATTTTTTTAAAAACAAAGCACAGCAGCAAAGACATTTCACAGAGACATAAAATTCTAACAACCAGAAATTTAAAATGATTAAAAAATCTTATAAATAGCTTTAAGAAGAATTATATATCATTTTCTGAAAGGTGTTGCAAAATTGAGTACCGGACAGAGGAAAATTTAGTACAATAGTTAACATTAGCAAGTTGTGTCATACTATCTGTTAGCTTAGCCATAACAAAATGATCCCACACTTTTTTGTTCCATAGCTCTATGCTAGGTGCTTTAGGGTTTTTCCAAAATGCCACCACTGTCAGCTGGGCAGTTGCAATAAGGGCACTAATGGTTTCTACTTTATCTTTCTGCAGTTGTAAATCTGGCCAGTATGTCAATAAAAAATTATTCTGGGAGAAATGATAAATCTACCCCCATGATATGTATAATCAGGGAATGAATCTGGCGCCAAAAGGATTCAATCATAAGGATTCAATCATTCCCACCAACTATGTATATAAGAACCAGGGGCATTACAACCCTTCCAGCAAAAAGCTGAGCTAGACTTGAAAATATGAGAAAGTCATTTTGGCGTGAGATACAACTTAAAACATTGCATTTTAACTGAGTAAACTTTAGAACAGTTGTTTAAAAATCCCCAAATATCACCCCATTGGCTTTCCCCCACCCTGCCATCACAATCAAGCCTCTTGGTAAGAGTTTAAACTGGTCTGGGTTATCTGCTGCACTATTTTATATAATTTAGGCCCCGTCCACACTGTCACTTTTGTCGCTCATTTCTCCCTATTGCTTTGGGTCTCCCCCCCTTTTCCACATGTGTTTTGCTCCCTCTGGGACTACTAGCTTCGGGCGCCGCTGCCAGAGCTTCGGGCGCCGCTGCCAGAGCCGAGCAGGTGCGCGAAGATGGTCAGCCGGAGCCGGAGCCCCAGCCGGACGGCCCAGCGTGGCCCCGCCGCCCACCCCGCCACCACGCGGCCCCCCGCCGCCGCCTCCCCCCTTGCCCTCCTGCTCCTGGCCGCCACCACGCTGCTCCCCACAGACTGAGTGACCCTGGATCGGCTTTTAAAAAGAAAAAGAAATGAAAGAAAAAGGATGAAAAGACTGAGCAGCAAAAGGGTGGCAAAGTGAAACTGGGATGATAAAATGGAAGATGCTTCCAAGATGGCGACCGGCGTGTAGCTCAGGAAGGGAGCTCCGCCAAGAATAAATTTAAACAGCATTAAAATTCGGCAAAACTAACTAAAAGTCGATAAAGTTGGCAGCTAGTGTAAAGTGACTAGTCCTGCCCGACTGTCGCATTGGACCTGGCGGCTGGAAGGCTGGGAAGAGAGCGGCCCTTCGAATAAGGGAGTGGCTGACGACCACGGAAGACCGGGAGGTGAAGATCCGAGAGGGGTCGGGAGGTGGAGGCTGCGGAGGACCGGGGGGAAGGCTGAAAGCTCCGTACGGTCGCTGGGACTGGCTGCCGCCTTCGTTGCCCTCATTGCTCTCTGGACGAGACCCAACGCGGCCCTCACCTGGACCCGAGGACGGCGGGCTGGTGAGCCGGAGAGTCTGTGCGTGTGGCCGGAATGGCTGGGGAGGTGGCCGGAGCAGCTCCGCCGATGGGTTCCGGCTCGTGCCTCGCCGGGTGACTTGAAACATCTTGGTGTTGGCAAGGGGTCGGATAGCCGACTGGGGATCCCGCGGGGGACTTGGAGACGCCGGGCGGTGTCACTACTGTGTGACGGCTTTAGGGGCCGACCGGCACGCCCACTACGCGACTCAGTTCTCCGACCTGGCGGAGGCTCGGCAGAGGCTCGTAAAATCGCAGAGACCATTGGAAGCCTGACGTCTGCCTCCAGGCCCCCAGTTAGTTCCAGCGTAAAATTCTGGTGCCGCTATTGGACTCCTGTTATTTTACTGCCCCGGAATAGGCTTATGGCCCTGAAGATCTAGGAGGAAGTTAGTCGCTGGGCTCCTCCCCCCCCATTGGGGAGTTGGCTGTTCTCTTTCGTTTCCTGTCATCGGAAGCCATCCCCTTGGTGCCATCCCCCCCCCCCCCCAGAATCCTGTTGAAGCCTCCCAGATACCGGGAGCTGAGCTTACCAGCCCTTATTGACAGAGCCTCAGGTTTTTAGCCCCGGAGTGTTCTGTTGGTGGTTTGGGCTGACCTGGATGGTGATATTTGATTTCATCTGCTGACCTGGATTGTGACACCTGAGGAGCTGGTTCGGCTGTACCTGCCATGAAACCTGGCTCCCATTGGACGGGAGGACAGACCTGCCCTCGGAGATTCAGATCAGAAAGCGAATGGGGCTGGCTGAGCAACACCGAGGAGCTCTGGACCATCTACAGAGAACTGGGGGGAGGATTGGGGGGGGACCAGCTAGCCAGGATAATGGGACTAAGGGCCAGGAATTTGTTAAATAGGGTAGTTTTAGTTAGTTAGGTAAGTGTTAGTTGTCCTTGTTTCCCCCACCCTTAATTAGATAGAGATAGTATTGTTAGGTCTGTAGGGACTACAGACAAAGAGGTTGGGTTGGGGAATTAGTTAGTTAGGTATTTTAGTTAGGTAGGGTAGGGAACTCTGACCTAAATTAGAACTTAGGACTCTAACAGAGGCAGGGAGAGCTGACATCGGCCTATTCAGATCTGAGACCAACAGGTAAAAGATCCTGGCATGGCCGGGTCGCAAATTCCGGTGCTCCTGGGGTGGATAAAGAGCGGCGGGTCCAGGCTTTTGAAAGAGGGAAGGACGTGGAGAAACAGGAAAGCTCGACACCCTTCCAGCCTGCGACCCATCCCGACGGTTGTTGGCAGTGAGGCTAGGAATAACCCCTCTCCATCATTGGTGCTGTGCAATGCCAGGTCAATTAACAACAAGACTGCGGTCCTCCGGGATTTCCTGGGAGACCAACAGGCTGATCTGGCTTGTGTGACCGAGACCTGGGTCCGGGAGGGAGAGAACGTAGCGCTCTCCCAAATGGCCCCGCCAGGGTTTGCGGTCCTTCACCAATCACGGACTATGGGGCAGGGGGGTGGGGTCGCGATTTTCATTCGGGAGGCTAACTCCTTCAGGGCGCTTCCACCGGTGGAGATCACGGGCATTGAATGTGTTGGCCTGGTGTGGGAGGCTGAAGAGAGTTTGGCTGTGTGGCTGGTGTACCGACCGCCTAATGCACCAGCCAGCAGCCTGCCATCCCTGCTGGAGGCTGTATCAGGCTGGGCGTTGGAGTACCCTAACCTTTTGGTTCTGGGTGACTTCAACGTCCATGCTGATGATGCGGCCTCTGGTCAGGGGGTGGACCTGGTGTCATCCATGGCGGCACTAGGACTCTCTCAGTACATCTCGGCCCCTACACACCGGGCAGGACACATGCTTGATCTGATCTTTGCTGTGGGGGTTGTAGTGGACCGAATTACCACTTCGGTAGTGCCGTGGTCGGACCACTTTGCCCTGGGGGCCCGTCTGAACTTCCTGCCCCAGCCCCGAGGTGGTGAGCCGATTTTGGCTCACCTGCGGAGCCAAATGGACCCGGAGCGGTTCCAGATGGCCCTGCGGGAACCAAAGCCCCCTGGCGGCTCATTGGATGAGCTGGTTGAAGATTGGCACAACCGGCTCGCTACAGCTATCGACGAGATCGCTCCCAGGCGCCCTCTCCGCCCCCGCAATAGACTGGCCCCTTGGTATACCCAGGAATTGCGCCAGGCAAAGCGGGAGCTAAGACGGCTAGAGAGACGGTGGCGCTGCACTCGCGACGAAGCAACAAGAGCATCTTATAGGACGCTTATGAAAGCCTATGAGATGGCAACTAAGGCGGCAAAGAAAGAATTCTTTGCCGCCGAGATTGCATCCGCTAGCTCATGCCCAGCCCAATTATTTAGGACAATTCGGTCGTTAACAATACTGCCACATGGCAGAGTAAATGCTAGGGAATCGGAAATTGGCTGTGAGGCATTTGCGAGCTATTTTGCAGAGAAAGTCTTGTCGCTCCGCCGAGATCTCCCCGCCACAAATGATACAGTGAGTGAACTCGAGGCCCCTTGCATGTCTTCGTTTCCGGGCTTAGATGGGTTCGACCAGCTGGATCTTGAGGAAGTTGACAGACTGCTCTTGACTGTTCGCCCAACCACATGCAGCCTTGATCTGTGCCCGTCCTGGCTTATAAGATCTGGCCACGAGGGGTTGCGAGGTACCGCCTGGGAAATAATTAACACCTGCCTTGTTGAAGGGAAATTCCCAGGGGCTCTCAAGGAAGCGATGGTCTGCCCACTCCTAAAAAAGTTACATCTGGACCCGGCAGAACTGGCTAATTATAGGCCGGTGTCCAATTTGCCCTATTTGGGCAAATTAATAGAGAGGGCGGTGGCGTTACAGTTACAGAGGTATCTGGATGACGCTTCGGTTCTTGACCCCTTTCAGTCCGGCTTTCGCCCGGGCTATGGGACGGAGACCGCTCTGGTCGCTCTAACGGACAACCTCCGACAACGTCTGGATCAGGGCGGTGGGGCGGTATTGCTGCTGCTCGACTTGTCGGCAGCGTTCGACACAGTAGATCATCGGCTGCTGTCCCGCCGCCTTGCCAACGTGGGAATCAGGGGGCGGGCCCTACAATGGCTCGTCTCATTTCTCCAGGGTCGGGGACAAAGGGTGGTGCTAGGGGAGCAGCAGTCCTCGAGGCACCCGCTCGAATGCGGTGTGCCGCAAGGGGCAGTGCTCTCCCCGATGCTCTTTAATATCTATATGCGCCCCCTTGCCCAGATTGTCCGGAGGTTTGGGCTGGGATGTCATCAGTATGCGGATGACACCCAGCTCTATCTGATGTTGGGCGGCCGGTCGGACTCCAGCCCGGATGATCTTGACCGGGCATTGCACGCCGTGGCTGACTGGCTCAGATCTAGCAGGTTGAAATTGAACCCGGCGAAGACAGAGGTCCTGTGCCTGGGCCGCTGTGGTCCGGAGTGGGGGGTCCCGCTACCGACCTTTGACGGGGCACCGTTGGTGCCAGCGCCGAGGCTGAGGAGTCTGGGAGTGCTCCTGGAGCCTTCTTTGTCAATGGAGGCCCAGGTAGCAGCCACTGCCAAGTCAGCCTTTTATCACCTACGGCTGGCGAGGCAGCTGGTTCCCTACCTGGACCGCGATGGCCTCGCCACAGTGATCCATGCGACGGTCACCTCGAGGCTAGACTACTGTAACGCTCTCTACATAGGGCTGCCTTTGGTGGAAACCTGGAAGCTACAGCTGGTGCAGAATGCCATGGCCAGGCTACTGATGGGTCTCGCAAGGCGGGACCACGTCGGGCCTGTGCTGGCGGCGCTGCACTGGTTGCCTATAGCATACCGAGTTCGCTTCAAAGTGCTGGTTCTTACCTATAAAGCCCTATATGGCCAGGGTCCAACATACCTTAGGGACCGCCTTTCTCCATATCAACCCCAGAGAGCACTACGGTCGGGGTCTGAACACAGGCTACGTGTTCCTGGCCCCAGAGACGCCAGGCTGGCCAGAACGAGGACCAGGGCTTTTTCGGTGGCGGCTCCTATCTGGTGGAACGAGCTCCCAGAGGAGATCAGGGCCCTGCGGGACCTTATGCAGTTCCACAGGGCCTGCAAGACGGAGCTCTTCTGCCAGGCTTTTGAATAGGAGCCGCCACCGACGATATTAGGATACCAGCTGACATCACAACCATCTTGATGTGCCCTGGTCCAACACGGTCTCAGCGGTGGCCGAGGGGGGGGGGTAGATCAGCCACTTGGTCGCCATCGAACGCTGTTTTATGGAAGCTTTTAGGAGTATTTATTTGTTGAATGTTATTTATTGTTATTTATTGTACTCTTTTTAATCGATTTTACAGGTCAATGTACCGAACCGGCCTCTGGCCCATGTAAGCCGCCCTGAGCCCGTTTGCAGGGAGGGCGGGATATAAATACGAAAAATAAATAAATAAATAAATAAATAAAACAAACATATGGGGGGTGGGGGAACCTGAAGCAATAGGGAGACATGAGCGACAAAAGTGACAGTGTGGAACGGGCCTTAGATATCAATCCCCTGAATTCTGACCCATTCTGTTTCAACAGAGTTTCAAAGCCTGTTAGAGGATTTTTGTGGCTTCTGAAGGCCACAAGCCATTGAACTGAGTTGTTGCGACCATGGAAAGTCTCGATGAAGATTTTCCATGCCTTCTCCCTTTCAGCATGGATTTCTTTTTTAAATTAACTCTTCATATTGCTGGTTAGTACCCAGCCCTGATAAGTGGTCATTCTACTTGTATATGTGAAGTAGATCAATAATTCCTAGGCCTACTTCCCAAGCAGCCCTTTAGGAGCCAAGGTAGACCTCCATGTTTGGAGTGTAGTTCCTTCGTATCCAGAAAGTTCACTGTCATAACTGTTAAATGTTAGTATTGCATTCTCTAAGAAGCCCAATAGAAACTTTTGCTCCCAACCCACTTAGAGAGATAGAGACTATGGAACATATGTTCTTCAAATGGCCACAATATGAGGTGGCACATAGGGAGATTATCACCCCTCTGATAAGAAAAATCTCGGGTCTGCCAGAAAAAACAAATTTGAATTTCTTCTGATTGACAAACATCCGAAGATCACTCATCAAGTAGCCAGGTTTTGTAAGGTGATACTCAGGTCACGATAATTGTTCAGCAGTTAGATGCAAATGTAATTTCTATACTAGCTTTTAATTTTTGGAAATGTTTTATTTAGAAGCATTTTGGAAGAGTTTTATTTGGAAGCGTTTTTATCTTCATGTCTGAAATTTTTATACTAGCTTTTAATTTCTGGAATGTATTTGTATATATATCTGGAATGTATCTGGAATGTGTGTGTGTGTGTGTGTGTGTGTGTGTGTGTGTGTGTGCGTGCATGTGTGTGTGTGTGTATCTGTAAGCATATCTGGTCTAAGGACTGTAATAGTAATAAACTCTGAAACTCTAAACTCTGAAACTCTTTTGCTCCCAAGTGAAATACAGCTCCTCTTGAACACTCATCAAAATGGCTGCCTTGCTGCTGGCTGTTGATTCACACTCAGAACAGTTCTGTGACTTATGTTATTAGCTAGTGTGGGATGGCATCATCATAGAAAGTAATGTGAAGCTTTTTCAGTCAGTTCCAAGTTCATCAAGAGACTGCCTCTGAGAAATACCAAATAGATCTAGTCCCCAAAAGATCCTGTATTGTTCTGTACAATACATGTAATTAAATTACTCTGCTTACTGTGTTCCCTTTTCCGTCAAGCCTGCATAAATAAAAAGTGCATTAGTATTTAATTAACAGTAACACCACTTAAAAAACCATGCATGGTTCCTTAAACATGCATCTTAAAATCTTTTCATACTAGAGGCTTTTAAAAGTCAATTCTAGTAATTGCTTTCATAATTAATAATTGATTCTCGACAATAAGATTAGTTCTAGTCATTACTTCAAGGGTATAGATTTTTTAGAATTTAATGTTCCAGATAGAGAATCAATTAATTAATCTGGTTAATATGCTGCCCCGATATTCCATAAGTGCTGCTGTCTCAAACCTGATTACCACAAAGTAACTTTTATCCCCAGCTCATTCCCACCCCTGTACTGTTAACTAAGCTCCCTTGAACAATAATTTACACAGAAATGTCACAGAATATGCCAGTTGTTTTTAAAGGCCATATGTAGCCACTGGAAGGGAGGGTGGCACAGTATAGCCCAATCTTGTCAGAACTGTATCCATTGGAAGGGAAGGTGGCATGGGCCGATTTCCCACGAGGCGCTGCTTCGCTGCCACTCTTCCTTTTCCCCTGATTGCGTGTGTCAATTTCCCACTATTTGCCCCGTGCCACATTTTGACCTGCGGCTTCGTGATCCTCAAAAAACATTGTTGAAGAAGGAGTATCCTAGGAGAATGAACTTTTCTGCTTCACATTTCTGAATCTTGCCATTTGTTTTATATGAGACTTGTGCCCATTTATTCTTTGAGTAAAGACCAGGGCTGGCCCCAGGTTTTATTGTGCACTAGGTGAGGATACCTTCTGGTGCCCCCTCGGTGCAGCCACCCATTGTCAAACATAAAAGGGTGCCAACCTCCAGGTGTGGGCTGGAGATCTCCCGCTATTACTGTGGATCTCAAGACCACCATGACTAGCTCCCCTGGAGCAAAGAGCTATGCTGGGGGGGGGGGGGGTTTCTAAGGCCCAAGGTGAGGTTCTTGCCCCCCCAACTGAAGGTGCTGCCCAGATCTTCTTCAGGCCACCCAGCCCAGTCCTGACCCCATGGCAACGCACAGCACGCTCTTGAGTTGCCCAAAGCTTACAAAAACCTGGGGCGGAGTGCAGACATTCAGCAGGGGGGGACCACATCGGGGGAGGGAGGGCAGCTCTTGTGCCCCAGAAGCTGGGGGTGGTGGGGCTGCACAAATCTGTGTGCAGGGAGCCCAGAAGCGAAAGCAAAAGCCCCACCGGTGCCTGAGGAGGCATCCGGTCCCACCAGTCCCACAAAGGCATGTTCCCCCCACCCCCAGGACAGGGGCTGGGAGAGCAGGGAGGTTGCGGGGTACAAATGGGGTGGGGGGTGAGGAGCCTCCTACCTCCATGTCCCTCTCCCTTCTTTTCTCGTAGCCACCTGAAAACCAGGATGGTTTCTGTAAGTTCCCTTGTGCGCCCCGAGTGTGCGGAATTTCGGCCACCCACCTTCGGTCAGCGGTGCTGAAAGGTGGCATGCTGGGGGGGGACAGGGGGGCTGAGAACCTGCTGGCCCCAGACAATGAACCCTCTCCAAGGTGGCGGCGGGAGGAGGCCACCCTCTAACACTCTCATGCTCTCCTTTTGCCACAGATGCCCAAGGAGGAGAAGGCCCCCGTTGAGCCCTGGCTTGTGGCCCTCTTCATGGCACCCTAGGCAGAAGTCTAATTTGCCTAGTGAGAGGGCCGGCCCTTGTAAAGACTGACCTGTTTGTCCAGTGTAATCAACAGAAAGGCATTGATGGCAGGTGACAGACTAGATTACATTGGAGATTCACAGGTGAATGAGTCTCTGATGATATGGCTAATGTTTTGAGGTCTTATAAATGTTGCCTTATAAGACAAACACACAAACATGCCCATTAGTCAGATGCTGAGAAACAGGCAACACAATTCAAGGTGGCTTCATTGAGTTTTATAACAATTCACTGACAAAAATTATATCCTTCCTTCCTTCCCCAAAAGGGCCACTAAAGAGTCTCCAAGAGTTCCCAAGAGTTATCCTGTCCATACACAGATATCAATATCTATTTAGCTTTAGCAAAGTCTCATGATGACCTCCAGCCATATCGTAGATCTGCTATGAATGGTCACTGTCCTTGTCTTGTATAGCATAGGAATGATCCAGATCATACCTCTTGCATTAAAGCCATTTGTCTTCACTATGTACACACATTCATACACCCACACACACACCCCTGCCAACTATGCATAAACACTTCTTACATATGAAGAAATGGGAACTAGTCAATAAAAAGTATGCTTAATAAATGTACTAGTTTTAAGGTCCCACAAGACTTTCATCTCAGAATGGAAACATGATTTATAAATTTGTTATAAAATATGACTTTCCCTGAAGAAAATAAGTGTTCCAATATACAGATCTTTATCTGAATCCAAATATTTCCACAATCTCACATGTATGTTGCTAACAGTGCGATCCTAGGAATTTTTTGGGGGGGGACTAAGTCTCTTTGACTATACCTGAGTAGGATTCTGAATATACCTGCTTAGTATTTCTCTCAAAATGTACTGAAAAGAATTCCATCAATAAAAGTGGGCAGTTGCTGGGATACGTGGCTAACTTCTCTGACTGGAGTTCCAAATCATTTAAAAAATCTTTAACCTTGAAGCAATAACAAGAACTCTGTTTTCCAAAATCAATTATTAATCCCATATATTTGAGATAAAGAGGCCAATACAATTAGTATTATCTAATTTGCTTTGTTTTAATTTCCTCTGTCTCTGTCTGTCTTTGGATTATATTGACTGACACAGCTACGAAGGAGTTATATGTTCTTCAATGATATTCTGTAAAGGATCAGAATGGCTGTCTACTTCACATTGGAGAAGGTGGGGGGTACTTGCCCATCTGTTTCTCCTGATCGTGCTCAGGAAATCTCATGCACGATTGGGATTCCATTGTAAGAGAGAGATTCATTTAGAACAAATAGAACACATTGTTAAAATATGGAAAGATGGGCCCACAAACTTGTAATAATGGAAATATCCCTTTAGCTCACTTCTTCCTTGATAGATTCAGAAGCCCCATTGTTCCCATGTTCATCATGAATAAGTGCTCTATTATTCAAACAAGATTCAAGGCGCATTATATCCCCTATAGAAAAAATTCAGTTGGTGTTTAATTCAGTGGTAGGATGCAAATTCAAATTCCCATAAGGAGAAGACTGTTAATGCTGTTTAAATTGGTTGTAAATTACAGATAATCCACATGGGAGCCAAACACACATTGGTAGAGCGTTGCCTTATAAATCCATTTCTTGAACTTATTTTGTATTTAACTGTGAGCAAGAAGACAATGAAGGTTTCTAGACATTTCTTTGTTACATAATTGTGAAAAACAATGTTTTATTAGAAAAAATGTGTTTTATTAAGTATTTTATATGCTATTCCCCCCCCCCCCCCAAATTGGGGACACAAAGCTGCTTACAGTACAAAAACAACAGTGTAAACAAGCAAGAGGAGAAGAAAGAACTGGAAATAATTCTAGTTTAACAAAGTTATATATTTTTATAAAAGCTCATAGTTATATCTCTGTGTTCTCATTCTCATGTGTCTTTCCCACAGCACAATATTTATGTGTCTTTGCACCACAACAAATATTTTCTAAGGGTGGTATCTATTACCTACTTGAGGTAGGAACTGATGCTGGCTTATTCCAGCTTTACACTAGAGAGTGAAAATCGGTGTCCTAATTTGTCCCAGTGGGCCAGCACTGGCCAGTGAGTGAAAAACAGAGTCCGATTGGTTGGTCAAAATAAATAAAAAATATTTATTAAGCACGCTGCACAACCTAGCAAATAAAATGCCATTAAAGCAAGACATTCTTCAGATCAAGAACAGATATAAAAACACATAGAGCATGGGCAATGGAAAATGTGCAAACTATTTATGAATCTTAGGCACTGCAATAAAACACCACAGGGAGATGAAATATGTCAAAATAGAAAAGGGATGTTTAAATCTAAGCTGAGTCTACAAAGTTCCCCTAGATGTTAACCTTATTCTATTTGCATAGCTACTTCTTATTGGAACAGAAAGAATGAAAACCTTAAAAAGATCATAAAATAACTATATAGTAGTATGAAAGTCTAGGACACAAACAGCATAGCATGAATGCCCCTCAAGGGGAAAAGGGGGGAAGGAGAGTTAAAACTAGGTTTGGGTCAGAGTGAAGTTTTAGAGCTTTATAGAGGGAAGTCTGATCCTTGGGTGTTCTGATCTAATCTTTTATACACTTTTTCATTGATCAGAGGCAGTCCACATCACCTTCATTGATCAGAGGCAGTTCATCCCACAAGTTTCCCCTGCATCTCCAATTAGCCAGTCAATTTCTTGGGGGGGGGGGATTCACTACTAGTGGTATTTTTCTTGTCCTTTGCTTTCAACAAAAACCTGTCATTCTGTCTCTACCTTCTAGGGCTGCCAATTCTTCTGTTATCACAGGAGACTCTCTGGCAGTCCCCAGTGTTTCCCACCAGTACACTGGCATGATGCTGGTGCATGAGATCATTCCTGGTGAAAACTGGAAGTGATGTCCTGATGTCAATTTTGTAAATTTATAAAAACATGTGACAGGACACTATACCAGCACTAGAAAGTTTTGATTAATTTCTAGTTAAATTTTCAGTCTGAATGGTGTCCCACATACAAGGTTTCAATAACAGATGTCAAACTATTCTTGGAATGACTGTCACCTTCAGTGGTATTTACATACACTTTGGAGACAACATTGTGTAACTAGTTGTAACATTGATACTGGTTTCACTGAAGAAGTTTAGTGAAACGTGGGAGTCTATATCCAGGATCCTCAAGTGATGATTCTTCCTTTGATGAATTCTTGATGATTCATCTCTTGATGTTGATGTTTTTCTAAATCTACAAAATTGTACTTATGTGCTCTGAAATTAAGTATTTATTTTATTTATTTATTTTTTGAAATTTGTATCCCGCCCTCCTCGCCATACGGCGGGCTCAGGGCGGCTAACAGCAGCCATTATGGCATAATACATTATTTGGTTAAAAATTAAAACAACCATAAAAATATCCTGTCACATACCACATAGATGACGTTACTTTAGTGCAATTATCAAACAGCAATCAAGCATATCCCCATATCTGCTCAGACATTGGCAGCCAGAGATCAGGCCAGGGCCAGATGTAAACACCGTAGGAGGCCCCTATTTAAAAGCCTGGTGGAAGAGCTCCGTCTTGCAGGCCCTGCGGAATTGTAATAGATCCCGCAGGGCCTTGTTGTTATACGGGAGCTTCAGTGCTACAGACTTCAGTGGAATTATATGCTTTTTGTAGTTCATAACTGTAAATCATTCACTATTAAGGAATATAATAATCAATCACAGACAAGTTTGTTTAATTATTAGCTTTAAGCGTCTTATTACAGTGGTTTTTCTTGTTGTTGCTAGCCTTCATGTAGACCTAGCCATGACGGATTCTTGTAGACCTAACTCTACCCTCCTGTTTCTACCAGAGTTGTTTTGTATAAAAGCATTATCATTTGCTGTGACCACCTTCCTACATCTTCCTATATCTATGAGTTACAGGGCCAAGAATAATATGTTATAGTCTCCAGAATCAAACTCAGTCAGCAATGCTACATTTTAATTTCTTTGCCTGGATCACTAGTGGTATGTTTGCATCAAAGCTCTGGTAAGAAGTTTATGGCATTTATTCATAGAATTTTTCCTGCCTTATCTGACTTACTTTCTACCTTTAAGAATACAATCCACTTTGACACTTTTGTACTAGAGAAAATATGTGTACTCTAACTGGATTCTGGATTCTACAGTGTGGCACTCCTTAGCATGCCTGTTCTGGGTTTTTCCCACAGGAAAGCATGTACCTCATTAGAACTCTCAAGCAATGGCTTACTGGATGTAGGCAAAGTTAGAGATAGCATAGACAACTATGTTCTTGGCCATTCCCATTCACTTCAATAAACTATCATATTAGTTTAGCCAATGGCCAGATAGGAACATACAGTTATACAATGTGGTGCTCCACAGAGGGAACTTCAGTAGCACTGTGGTATGGCCAACCCACTTGAATGTCAACAGATTTGGGTTGGAAATTATAACAGGTCATCACTGTTGGGAAATAAAAGATACAACCTTTCCGTCTGGCTGCCCCAAGGCCAAAATGAAGGTGTCATAGAGAGCTGGTAGAAGACTAGATGGAATAACTTCCAAGCAGCTGTTCCACAGCTAGAACTCTTTCCACCAAAGGTAGTGGTTGGCCTCCATGTTGCCTCTAGGCCTATCCCTCAGGCCACAGGGGTTCCAGCCAGAGCATGCCTGGCCATCTAAAGCAACATGTAACTTCTTATGAAGAGGCAGACTTCAGTAATGTCAACGAAAGGGTAAGTCTGTCCTTAAGCTTTTAGGATTAGACACTCCTAATTTAATGCTCCCTGATTTGGATAGTCCAGGCTATCATCAGATCTCAGAAGCTAAGCAGGGTTAGACCTAATCAGTATTTGGATGGGAGACCACCAAGGAACACAAGGGTTTCTACACAGAGGCAAGCAATGGGAAACCACCTCTGAATGTCTCTTGGCTTGAAAATCCTATGGAGTCACCATCAATCAGAAGCACCTTGATGGGAATGATGATGATGATGACGATGATGATGCCCCAGCCTGGAGCCCAGGCTTCACCTTCTCTAATGCCTCCCTGTCTCTCAGCATGGCAACTTATCTGTACTTCCATTGCAATATTTAACAAAGAAACAAGATCACTATGGCACATAACAAAAATGGGATCTGATTCAATTCCCATCCTGTTTGCCTGAGAAAAGGATGTCTTATTGTTGCCAAGTTTATTTCATGCATGGCCTGATGCTTTAAGAGCCCATGAGTTTCCTGTGACCAGAGAGGCACAGAATATTGCATAGCTAGCTACCTGTTAAAGAGACTGTTGAGAGGATTTCAGACTCATTAATAACCTTTCAAAGTGTTATCTCAAAAAAAAAATATTTACAGCTTGGCTTCAACCTCTCCACTAACTTGCTGGTTTTATTGCAAGCCTGTCCCATGGGTTTCTCACCCATTAAGATAGATTAAGGGACTATTTCCAATGCACAATGGCAGAATTTGCCGCCCTGCCATTCCATGGCTGACTGTGGCCGACTGATACTCAACCCCATGAATCCCTGCTGAGAGTCTAAGCTCTGTGATCCACACTGAATACATTTAATCTACATAAAAAGAACACAAATAGCATGTTAGCCTTTTTTGAGCCTGCTAATCAGTACAGTTTACTTCTTACATTTCTCTGCACTTTGAAGAGCTTGCAAAGGGCTTCCTCCCCCACCTCCCGCAACAATCACAGTATCAGGTAAGAGCAAAATGCTTGCCTTCTGATCGAGTGCCCATGAATCGCAATATCCTGCAAGTTATCCATTGTTCATATTTAATGGAGACTGGAGTCCTGCTGGGCTGCTGATAACAATAATATGTAATAAGGCACACACTCTTCTATTTCATTCCTGCATTGCCTTATAATTTGAAATTAAATTTCTTAATTAAAACTCAAGGCTGTTAAAGCAGGGCTCCAAGGCGGCAAGACTGTAAATATTGTTCTTGCCTCAACAAGAAGATAACATTTGGTTATCTATATAGGTTGCTATGCACAAACCACTTACATTGCTGTTGAAAGTAAACCTTAATTCCACTCAGAAAAAGCATAAATATTTGCATATTAAATGTATAAATACAGTACATAACAGTATACAGGAACAAGATATTCTAGTAGTGTTTTGTTTATCCATAGCTTTAAAAATGTTTTTAAAAACTACCCTGGCTCCTATTCACATTTACTTTGAAGGAAGCCCCCATCAAATTCAGCACACATCAAAACTAGGCATCTTCTGTAAGATTTGCTTGCAAGACAGTAGACTATAGTTATCTGGTGGCTTCAATTTTCCAAGCTTATTTTAGCTGATCTGCAAAATAACTGAGATTTTGTGAATAATCTGGTTCTGCAAGAGGTATTAAACTTTCTAGATAAACGTCAGACATTTTGCAAAGACTGCTGTGCAACTGTGTGCATTACCCTGGGCAATGCACCATATAGTGCAGCTCCAGTAGCTTGTAAAGCCCCTTACAAGTTATGAATGAATTTGCAAAGTAGCTGAGCTGTTTATATAAAGTGATTTGCTTTGATCCAGTGAATTCAACCTTTACAGCACTTAAAATGGATCAATATTCAGCTGGAACATCCATCATGTTCTACTGATAGTATAAGCTCAATGAGGGATATAAGAAACATGTAATTTCAGAATTCCATGATGTTTGGAATCTGCATGAACTCCTGGATGTTCATGTTTGCATCATGAAGAATGAAACAAAGGGAAGAGATTTATCCTGGATTTATACCTTGTACTGAGAAGTTGCTGAAATAACATAATGCAGAAGTCAGTTGAGAGCTTCATCATGCATACAGACTTTGCTATAAATGGAGTCTTGCCCATATTCTGTGGATGTGTGATTCGGGGTGGGCCAAAGATTGTTTTGGGGTGCAGTTTCCTCCCAGTTTTTGTATGTACATTTGTCCTGGGGCACCCCATTGTGGAGCAACTGGCGCAAGAACTGGGTTTTGGACCAGAAAACAACATAGGTCCATAGTTCCCTGACTGTGGGGGTGTATGATATGTGGTGTTCAAAGCCTTATTTTGGGTTGTAGAGCTTGTGCAATTATCCTCAATATTTATGACTGGATTTGTGAATAAGGAACTAGGAACTAGAACCTTCAGCCTTCTTTCACTGGTCCATTTTCCCCTTTTGGATCTCAGCCTCAGCTCTTTCCTTTATGACACATAGAACTTGGCTAATCCATAATCAGATACCGTAGTGAAGTCCAGTACTTCAAGGGGGAGGGGGTTGGTCTTAGGGTTCCCAAGAAGACTCCCAGGCAGGCAAGGAGTCCCCCCGGCATCACGCAGGTAGGATTTAGCAACCTGAGTTGGTCTCAATCCCCAGATGTCAGGAAACCTTCACATCCACCATGCTCCTGACATATCACATATGTCTATGAATGAGTCATACCTGGACATGCTGATAATTAAAAGTTCAGCAGGGAGGGTGGGGTAAAAGTGAACTTAATTAATTAATTAATTAATTAATTAATGTAATCAACATGTAAGGACACCTATGTACTTACCTACTCACTAGCCTCTCTGTGGATAAAGAATCAGAGGAGACAGACAGTGATGGAGCAATAGCTAAATATTATGCAGTTCTAACAAAACAGCTTACATTAATTAATCTTGGAGTTCAGGCTAAACTAAACACGTAATGCACTTTTATAACTGATGGCTATATTTGTAGCTGCACTGCACTCAGTACACACAGGCTCCTCTTTAAACAGGCCTTTGCTGTAACAAAAATGTCAATCAGGATTAATAGTGTGGGCATAATGCTAAGGAAGTGGCCTAAGAGGAAATCTGCACAGCATCGAATAAATATTGATGTACAGATCCTTATTATCAGAATTAGGAAGTCCGCTAGAGAGCAGTTGACCTTTGCAGAACCCCAGAGTGAATCACAAGGTAGTAATAAAGACAGTTTTTTACCAAATACAGTAAAGCTAATGTCTTTGCTAATATGGCTGAATAATGCCATGTGCGAGCTCTCTGGATATCCCTTGCTGTGCATTCCGGGCAAGTCATGAGAAAGCAGGTGTCCAAAGAAAAGAGCAAGTGTAAATCAGGAAAACAAACTATAAATAAATCAGTAGGGATGTGCATCAACACAACGCTTGTGTTTGGAATTCAAATCTGGAATTTTCACAATTTGGATTCAGACATTTTTAAAAATCCAGAGTTTTTGGATATTTAATAATAAACATGAACATCAGTAGGAAACAGGGACATTTATTTTTGAAATTGATTCCTTCAGCTCCCTGACCCTTTCCTAGTGCTTGTGCCACCTCCCAAAGACTTGAGCATGTAGCAAAAGCCACACACACACACACACACACACACACACCAGGCAGCAGTACTTGGACATTGGGAAATTACTGCAGTCTGGTGATTCAGAACCCTGAACAGTGCAAGTTTCACCAGGGCAGCACTGGGCACAGAAGACAGTAGGTGCTGGAGGAAGGCTAATACTCTGAACAGCACTGGCAGCCAGACTGGAGCAGTAGACAACTAATGGTGGAATGGATGAACATCAACCCCAACACCTTTGGACACAGCACAGTGGAGTGTGCAGGAACAGCCCTGCAGCAGTCAGTGGAAAAGGGAAGAGGCAGTAGGCTGAAGTGTGGCTTGCCATGCTGTATAACTAGGGACTGCAGTGGGCATCTCGCTCTCACTAGCTCTTATTCAAAGGGCACTTCAAGGAAGCCCAGCACTGGAAGACTGATCTTAAGGAAAACCCATTTTTAACACTAATCCAGGCCCCAGGCATAAGCAGAGTGGACTGACAGTGTCCTCTGCCTGGGAGAACACCTATTTGCTGGGCAGACTGGTTGATGGGCAGGGCAGTACTTCCACATTGGCCAGACTTTCCTAAATAGACCTCAGGTAAGCTAATAAACCAAGGGGCTTCATCAAGTGGTGTACTCTATGACTGTAATCCTTCTCTCAAAGAGATCTGTTCCTTCCGCTGAGATTCCTCAAAGAATGAAATCATTGGATTCAGCCCATAATCAGTGCCTTGTTTAATTCAAGGAATTTAATTTTAGGAAAGTGTTTATAAATTTAAGATGATTACTACTCAACTGCTAGGTACTTTTTGCAGAGATTCCAGATAGTTTTTTCTAGATATTTTTCACACCTATGCAACATCTGCTTGAGAAGTGATTACAAGTTCCAGTCACAAGATAAGCTTGGTTCATGGGTGGCTACTGAAGGCACAAAGAGACACCTAACTAGCAAGTCCCAACTCAAAACCCCAAAACTTTTCCCCTCACAACTGTGTATCTTTTAAGAATTGTACGAGGTAGCAGAAAGGTGGCAGGATGGGAGTGGATGTCAGAAAGCAGTCCAATCATGCAAGAAAGCAATGCAGTTGTGCAAATCAGATTATTTAAGTGCGCTGGACACATCTAAACAACTTGCTTTGTGTACAGGTGTTTTTAAAAATACAGTTAGAACCATACTATGTAATAGCATCCTCACCTGAAATAAATACATACATTGGGTTGCTCATACAGACAGCAGTGGATGGACCCTCTCTTCCTCCATTTTGGTATGAGTGTGATTGAACCAGATTACCTTGCAAACAGTTCATCACACCAAACAGTTCACCACACCACACCAAATTAATGTGATTTTAAATTGGACCCATTCCAAATGGGTAAATAATCTGTTAAACCCCTATTATTTATTTATTCATTTATTGTATGGCAAAGTTACACACAGGAAGCATATAATAATATAAAATACATAACCAGAGTTGATACAACGGGTATGCAGACCGATTGGGCAGATGGATTGTTAGGCTCCTAAAAGCCTCCCTGGGCTTTCCCCTTGCTAGGAACTTTCTTTGCCAGCCCTTACCACCCTTTCCTGAGTGATTGGGTAGATTGCAGAGGGAAATGCTGCAGTTATAGGTTCTGTAATAACTGTGTGCTTCAGAGACCAGGAGTACTAGGAATCATGAGAAATGTAGTTCCTTTGTTTGCCAGAATCCAGCTACCACAACATTTGCAACACTGGGAATAGTGGGTAATATAGTTTTTATATTAGCTAGCATTCTTGGATATGATGTTGGGAAATGCCTCTATCAGAAAAGTCCTAAATTAATCCATTTTGGTTTGGCACAGATTCTGAGAGGTACTTGGCTTCTAGATCCAATCCAAAATTGATATTGGAGGGGATTAGACTCCAGAAATCTGGTATCAGAAGCCATAATTTCTGACTTTACTCCATCACTACAAACAAATAATATACCTGCAGGGAAAATATGGCTTGTATCCAATGCTCCTTCTAAGCTGTGGAGTCTTGTGAGCAAAAATTCTACTACCAGGAGCTACTGGCATTAGAGTTGTGAGCAAGTGATTTGGCTACTGCATAAATTAGTTTGCTCTGGAGCCCTCCTTCCTGAGCTAAGACAAAAATGTGTGAGCTGAAGGCTAAAAAACTATGAGCTAGCTCACACGAACTCCACTTAGAGAGAACACTGCTTGTATCTCATCTACATCTACATCATGGACATGATAAACAGCATTGCTAAATAAGGGTATTACAAATTGTCCATCCGGTATTAATAATCAGTAAAAGGGAACCCATAAAGGACTGATGAGAATTCTGTTCATAAGACACCATGGCCCAGATACTACGTATGAAGATTTTAGTATTAAGCTCTGGAAAGCAGCATTCACTTTATGTTATGCAAATGTAATTTCACGGTATCACACAGCCAAAGGGCTGTCATTCCCTTCTTCCTTCTGGCTTAGAAGGCATCTGCTGCTTTAATGCATTTGATACATTATATTTGACGTGATTTCAAATGATATTTATAGTAATTTTCATAACATCATTAACTGTCACCAGCACATCCCCTGCTTTTTCATTTTCAGATCATACTCCAAAGAACAGCTAACGTAATTTAATTGTAGACTAGCTAGGCTTCTCCACCCCCCGCTGCCAAACCAGAGCTTTCTGTTATTGGCTACTATTTGCCATTTGAAAACTAT
The DNA here is from genome assembly GCA_029233225.1 of Lepidodactylus listeri. Classification (NCBI taxonomy): domain Eukaryota; kingdom Metazoa; phylum Chordata; class Lepidosauria; order Squamata; family Gekkonidae; genus Lepidodactylus; species Lepidodactylus listeri. The sequence goes on from JARCFY010000001.1 coordinate 78,786,203, forward strand.
AAGAGTCACGTGAGAGAGTGACAGCCTTTGCAGGCATGATTCCAAGGGAAAGTGCGGAAGCAGCCAAACAACTAGATGAGTCTGCAGAGGATAACTGAAACAGAATTGTGGTGTTCCCCCCTCCCCCATAGGAATTATTATTTGCAAACAAGAAGGTATCTACAAGTGCTAATGGTTCTGATCCATATCTGGCAGTGGAATACTCACAGAAAGGAGTTCATGGGATGCCAGAACATGAAACATTCCTGACTGGGGAAGAGGCACCTTGCTTATAAAGGGTCCCCTGATTTAAATTACTTCACATACTGCCTATCAACCACAGCTAAGGTACCTGTGGGTTGCCAGCAGCCTCCACTGGCACTAGTTAGTCAAATGTCTCTCTCATACCAAATGAAAACCGCAATTTCCTGAAGAGGCTGAGAGCAGAGGGAAAAGATGGTATTCATTATATGAAGAGTACTGGATATTAACTTGACATAAAGCGATTGAAGGCTGTCAGTCTCTCCCTCTGTCCCCTCTTTTCTTCTTACCGGGAGGTGTGGCTTGATACAACTCCCCCCAGTACCACTATCTAGTTAAATCTAGCTAGCATTCTCCACGGGATACATAAAAGACGTCTTATTATCACAGCCTGAAACACCTTTTGTTTTAGCCTTCTCACACACTGTCTATTCTGGTTGGTCTTAATAAATGTATTACATGGCATTTGTACCCCATACCTAATACCTCCACTGACCATTTCTGTTGAGGGTAACAGCATGCAGGAGAAGGCTGAAATGGCTTCTGTGTGCCTCTGCTGTCTCAGTCCAAAGTGGGAACAGTGTGAGCAGGAATACTGGAGAATACACACATCATGGATGACTGTGTAACGGTTCACTGGTTAGGTCCATGGTCCCCACCCTGCAAACGCTGTCACATGGAAATTGATCCCCATTCTTTCTTTTAGACCCAGCAAATGTTCCCATCTTTCTGCCTACCTATAGCCATACCACCCTGAACATGCTGGATCTCGTCTGATCTTGGAAGCTAAGCAGGGTTGGGCCTGGTTAGTAATTGGATGGGAGACCATCTCCCTGCCCCTTGCTGTGTTATTTCATTTATCAAGTTTTACAAGCCTGCAGAATCAGTGAAGCAGCTTTTCCTGGAAAAATTAGCTGCTGGGGTTTATGCACATTGCCATGTAACCTATAGTTCAACCCTGCACCGTCTGAAAGCTAACTCAGACGATGATGCAAAGAAATGGTGGGAAGACACGAAGATTTGTATCCTCACATTCAAGCCAAATGATGCTGAGTTTAGGACGTGGTTGATTGAGTAAAAGTCTCTCTTTTTCTTTCTTGCTTACACATTTTTTTATTTTATTATTTTATTTAGACACTTTTTAAATGAAGATCTATTCCTTGTTTTGTATTCATCACTTGGAAAATCAATAAAGATTTTCACAGAAGACCAGCAATACATGGTGTCTGCAGTTTCTCATTCGGTCGACATGCACGTGATAAAGAGTTACTAGCCTGGCTGGCTCAGTGAGTGTCCTTTGGCTTCAGCCCAAGCGAGCCATCCTTCTTTCCTCCCCTCCCCCTCTTTGCCACAGATATAACATCCTCCATGTAAGAAAGACCATAACATTTCATGAGGAAGTGTGAAAGTCACAGGGGGAGGTAGGCAGGGTGCATGCTCCTTTCAGCATGAAGCAGCATGGCTCTTTTATTTAATTAACTTGCACCTGCTGTCTTTTTTTCCAGGGTCTGTGTCTATTTGTGGTGCAGATCAACAGACAGGCAAGGTCACGTTAAAATAGCATGCTTCTTTCAAAAACAGTACTGCAAAGCCTGCCTTTCCAGACATTGATTATAATTCATTAAAAAAAAAAAACGGGAAAAAGAAGTTCCCCACATTTCAGATTCTAAATATGGCTGTTAAATTGTTTTAAATGGATCATGACAGCTATCTTAACAGCATGCCTATACATTCAGAGCTGGTTTTTTTAAATGTAGACTGTGCAAATATTGCAGCATTTTAGAGTACTGAGAATGATAATAGCCAATTGTTTTATACGCTCAAAACATTTCCACTTTTTAAAATATTCCAGCAGTTTCAACTTTTTTTCTAAGAAATACTGTAAAATTGACCTCACTTTTCTGTTCTAGATTCCAGAATGTTGACACTCTCCAAATTTTAAAGTGTGATTGCATTAAAGTTAATGGAAGGCAAACTCTATTTGATAGAACTGGATTGTGATCATAATGTCAATAAAATGCTAAATTGTCACTTTTTAAGGTAGCTTCATAATGAATTTGAAGAATATGATTGACTCAGTTGTGTCAAGAAACAAATGCCATAATACTAGTAAAAAGATCTGCAGGTTTCCTCATGTATAGCAGGAAAAAGATCTGCCCAAGGTTTGTTGTTCTAGGTGAAGTATTATTTTGCCCGCCCCCTGTTCAATGGAGAAAAAAGTGCAAAATCTAGAATGAATGTTTTTGGGCATTCAAAATCCACAATGCCAATATTAAAATTGATAAGATCTTTCAAAGCTTTCCATGTTTCATTATGGCAGCTACAGAAAACTAGAGCCAACAGATATGGAGATTCTAGAAGCCAGTTAATGCAAGCTTCTCATCAAGTTTCTCATCACTTAAGTATGGCTGTCTGTAATCAGCAGCTGACCTGTCCATTGGGGTGATAGTGGATGTGCCAGCAACAGGGTAGATAAATCCAATATGAGCAGCAAAGAGGCATGGCCTTTGTCTACATTCAGACAGAGGTCATCAACTAAAGCTAGCAGAGCCATCTCTGTCCTAAAGCTCAGCCTAAAGCCAGTGTGAAAAGAGTTCAGAGCAGATGTGTTATCCAAGAAGATTTGGATTTGTTCCACCACTGATCTCTCAATTAGTTTGCCCACAAAAGGCAGATCAGAAACTGGGCAATAATTGGCCACATGGTTTTTCTGTAGGGATGGTTTTTTTAAAGTATGGACAGATAAATGCCTCTTTGAGTGGTCGAGGGAAGACACCCTGAGTTTGTGACTGATTTATAATAGATACTAAGTGTTCGTTGATGTTGTCCTTGCATGATTTTAGCAGCCAGGATGGGCAAGGATCCAGAGTACAAGTCTTCACAAATCCAAAATGTCAACATCCATTACAGAAACTGGGTCAAAATGGTCCATAAATAGATGAGGGAGTGTATTAGGGCTTTCTTCTAGTATATCTGGATTACAATTGACATCCAGATCAGAGCATATTCTCAGTATTTTAAGAGCAAAAAACATGGCAAAGGTATCACGGTTAATTGTCTGTTCTTGGGACACTGAAGACACTGATTTAGGCATCAGTAAATGCTAAACCACCTTGAACAACTAGGATGGTTGTGAACTAGCTGATGTTATAGCAGCAGAGAAGTAACATTTCTTTGCTGCCATCACTGTCACGTCATACATCTTACAGTGAGCTCTATAGGATACTCTGTCATATTCTATAAGAGTTCTCTTCCAGCGCTGTTCTAGATGTCTCCCAAACCTTTTCAGATCACCCAGCAGTGTGGAAAACCAGGGGGCTGGGTTTCATCCCAAGGGCAGACAGGTCACACTGAGGGGGTACCTTGTCAATAGCTTCAAGGAACTTCATGTTCCATGCTTCCACTGCAGCCCCGACAGAGCACATGCTTGGAATCATAGGATTCCCAAGGAGCATTCTGAAATCCAGTAGGGTTCACAAGCCTCTGTGAGCAGACCATTTTAACTGGGCCCATTCTCCTGCAGTGTGTTGGAGCTACCTTTACTTTGACAGTGAGCCCATAGTTCAGGGCGAGTCTCCAGTACCACTTGAAGGTTGCAGCCCCCAGAATGATCAGTCTAGGAGTCACCAGCACCACATCTGACAATATCAACTGATATAAAAGTAGGAGCCTGCAAAAGAACAAATTCCTGAGATTAAGCTCCACTGAATAAAATGGGACTTCCTTGTGAATTGAGCTGCTTAAGACTGCTTCCTACATCATGCCACACACTTCAAGGAATTCAGGACAGCATAGATGGCCTCCTTCCCCCATTTTATCCTCAAAAGAAGCCTGTGAGGTGGGTTAGGCTGAGAGAGAATAACTGGCCCAAGGTCACCTAGTGAGCTTCGTGCACTAGATAGAATTCATAATGCCAGGTGTTAACAAAGCAGGATTTCATCTACTGGTCAGATAAGGTGGTCATCTGCAATGAAAAGTTGGCTAAATAAAGTTGGCCAGGTGACTTGAACCCAGACATTGCCTGACCTGTTAATGCAAATGTTAGAACATGTCGTAAATCAAAGCCTTGAAGTGCAGAGTGCTAGCCTTCCTTTTCATTTTGTTGAAAATAAAAGACAGTTCCTTCTTATAATCCCATTGAAATTTTGGGTTTCAGAGTGGGACAGTGACAAAGAAAACTATATTGGCATGCATTATATTTTCACAACAGTGTGTTACTTATCTGTTCCTTTACATAAAAATGTTTGTTTTGTGAAGGACTGCACACGAGACACGGGTGGAAGGAGTAGGACCCAGTCTGCCTGAATTTGGCAGCCTGCATTTATTTTAAGCACAGCTGACAGTCTTACACAACACGCCTGCAGTTGCCACGTCAGTACAAATCGCATCAGCATGCAGAGATAGACATCTCGGGGAGCATTCTCTTGGCAAATAGTCTTATCAGCAGCTAAGCCCCAAGACGACAATTTACATAGTGTAGGGAAGAGGAGAACAGGATGTTAGCAGACCTGGCTGGTGTGCCAGCCATTTGACCTTTCCAACAGTTTTGGGGTTCTTGTGTTTTATTAAAGGCTGCTTAAGCTGTTTTCAAAGAAATTATTCACAAACTTGGTCATTAATATGCACTTTGCTTATTTTATCCAGAGCTCCTGAAACAGGAAGTATACACATACATTCTGAATTTGGAGCTTTCCCCAGAAAGTCTTGCCAGGCTGCCAACTGACCCAACCAGCTCTCATACCTCTCACAGTGGGAGAAAATGGAGGAAGGGTGTGAAATCTCTTCCAATCACTGCAGTCAAAATTAGGGTTACCATGTCTTCCACTAGGGTTACAAGATTTCCCACTCTCAACCTGCTATGCCTGGTGCCACCCAGTGAAGGGAAAACGGGTGGAAAAATCAGAGTCTTGCCAATGCTGTGACATCAGTTCTTCTAAATAACCAGAAGTGATGTCACCGTGTTGGTGTGGAGTTCCAGGATTCCCTCAAAACTCCATGGTAATGGCCTGTTATTCACTGAAAGTGATGTTGCACCACTGGTGCAACTCTGATTTTCCCACGGTATGGTAAAACCACAGAATTGGGGGGACTCCTAGAGTGTCACATCAACATAGTGATATCACTTCTAGCTATTCACTAGAGGTGACTCACACCATCAGCATGACATCATTCCCCCTGTCCCCACCTCCTCCTCCTCCCACTGGTTGCCAGCCACAATGGCAGCAACCCTAGCCACAGTGCCTCAGGAATTCCCCCCGTCTCTACAGTCAACCAGTAAGGACATCACTGTGTTGTACACTGTGCCTCCAAATGCTCCTAGGAGGGCTAGGTGCAGGCCTGGAAACCCTAAGCCCAGCTCATTTCTTGCCTGGATCATCCTCGGCTATAGCAGGCCATAGCTAGTAGGTGTCATGTCTTGCTCTGCTTCACAGCAATCAGGACCAGAATGTTTGTGGTTTGACTAAGAAGAGGGGTAGGAGAAGCTGCAGCTGCAATGTTCTTAAAGAGACAGGGTTCTTAAAGAGAAAACCTGGCAGTTTTCTAGGCCTGCTTCAAGCATGTTTTTTGGATCGAAAAAATAATTCTCAAGAACAACATTTCTGGAAGTGAAATTAATTTTTCTACCTAACACAACTGACCAGTCCTGATTGGAAGTGCACTGGAAATTCTAAGGAAAATTCAAGCTAAGGACAGATAGGCTGCAATAATGCAAGCTTTTTTGTTTCACTGAGCACTGCCCATTTTGTTGTTATTTGTTTATTTCTGTTATGTAATTTTTGGCAGTTTATAAGCAATTGATGCAAAAATAATATTAAAAACTGAGCAAACTGAGACTGCTTCCTGAGGGAGGCACAATGGTTTGGCAATAGGCTGGTACAGTGTCCACAAGCCCCGTTCCCACAGTTTGATCTTGCTGCCAACCCCCCACCCCCCAATCATGCGACACACCACCTGCACCCCCACTTCAAAGGGTTGTTTCTTTTTTCAGGAGTAAATAGTGCTTCTGTGTAGCTCAGTAAAGAAATAAACAAAACACAGGTTTGAAAAGAAGAAATACATTAGATCGAAAACTATATATATGGTAATGTTTGTATTTGTTCTCTTAATTATTTAATAAAAATTGCAAATTTAAAAAAAATTAAAAAGAAGAAGAAATACAAAACTTAGGGTCACACACAAAACTCTTGCTGTCTTCAGGAGTCAATCCACCTAGAGCTTCCATTGTGTAGAAAATGAAATTTATATTTGATCCAAAGTAAAGGTGGGAGCCAGAGAGGTCATGTTCCGACTGGGCAGGGCAACATCTGGATGCTGTCCTTTACTGTGGGGACTTTTCACAGCTCATGCAGGGGGTGGAATCACCATGTGGAAACAACCCATTCTGTACCCCTCTATGAGCCCTATCCTCATTTTTCACCATCAGGCTCCTGTGGCTGAGTCTAACATTTCTTCAACTGCATATATCTCATTAAGGGAACTTTGACTCATAAAAGCTTACACCCTGGAAATCTGGTTCATCTTGAAGGTGTTCCTAGACTCAAATCTTGCATTTTTTTCAACAGTTTATTACTTACAGGGGTCATTTGAGGTTGGAGCAAGGCAGAGCAGCACTCTGCCAGCCCAGGAGTAGGCATTAGGGCAGCCACGGGCCGAATCAGATTCTCTGATCTGATTTGGCCCACCGCTAATTTGCTGCTGAAATTCAGCAGTGGTCTTAAAAGCGGCTGAAGGGGAGGGGGTTTGAGGGAGATGCTCCAAACCTACAGGGTACCTGCTGGGGCCTCTCCCCGAAATACCCACCAAGTTTCAAGAAGATTGGACCAGGGGGTCCAATTCTACGGGCCTCCAAACAGGTTGTCCCCATTCCTTCCATTGTTCTCTATGGTGGGAAAAAAGCTTCACTCCCCACCCCGCCCACCTTGGCAGGCCAGCTGGGGGAGGGGAAGGGAGGCTTTTGAAGATGCCCCCTTTGGGTGTAGTGGTTAAGTGCGCAGACTCTAATCTGGGAGAACCGGGTTTGATTCCCCACTCTTCCACTTGCACCTGCTTGTTGACCTTAGGCAAGCTATAGCTCTGTACCAGCTGTTCTCTCAAGGACAGTTGTCTCAGAGCTCTCTCAGCCCCACCTACCTCACAGGGTGTCTGTTGTGGGGAGGGGAAGGGAAAGGAGTTTGTAAGCCGCTCTGAGACTCCCTTGGGGAGTGAAAGGCAGGGTATAAATCCAATCTCTTCTCTTCTTTTGCTTTCCTTTCTGACACACTTCCGGTGCTGTCAGGGGGTGTGGCCTATGCTAATAAATTATGCTAATAGGTATGCTAATGAGCTCTGCACCTCTTTTTCTACAGAATGACCCCTGACTATACATAAGGACATAAGAAGAGCCCTGCTGGAACTGACCAGTGGTCCATCTAGTTTGGCCTCCTGTCTCACACAGTGGTCAACCAGTTCCTCTGGACAGCCAACAACTGGGTATAGAGGATGAAGCTGTCCCCTGATGTTGCCTCCTGGCTCTGGGATCCAGAAATTTAGTGCCTCTGAATGTGCAGGTTTCCCTCAGTCACCACTGCTAGTAAGTCATCTATCTAATCCCCCTTTTCAATTATTTATTCCTATGGCCATCACTACATCCCCTGGCAGTGAATTCCACATTTTAGTTGCTCTCTGTGTAAAGTAGTATTTCCTTTTGTTCGTCCTGAACCTACTGCCCATCAGTTTCATTGGATGTCATTGAGTTCTAGTATTTATTTATTTATTTACATTTATATCCCACCTGTCCAGCTACGCCGGCTCCAGGCAGCTAACAACAATTAAAATCATATCCATACATAAATTACAGTTAAAATCCAACAGCAGAGAATTAACATAAAAGAGCCACAGATAGCGGCAATACAGACATCCCACATAGTAGCGCGACCTAGAAGTCCCAGGCCAGAGGCCAGACATCTCCCACAGGTGATTTCCCAGGCCAGAAATTAAACCAACCAGATTTCCAGGGACCATTTCCCCCAGTGGCAGCTCCTAGTTAAAGGCCTGTCGGAAGAGCTCTGCTTTACAGGCCCTGCAGAACTGCAAAAGGTCTCGCAGGGCCCTAATGTTCTCCGGGAACTCATGCCACCAGCAAGGAGCTGCCACTGAGAAAGCCCTGGATCTGGTGGTTGCCAATCTGGCCTCTCTTGGGCCAGGGAGGGTCAGGCGGTGTTGAGTGCCTGACCACAGTGCTCTCTGGGGTATATATGGGAAAAGGCAGCCTCTTAGGAAGGCTGGCCCCTGACCATATAGGGCTTTAAAGGTTAAAACCAGCACCTTGAACCAGATCCGGTACGCTATAAGCAGCCAGTGCAGTGTCCTCAGCGCAGGCTGGATGTGGTCTCACACTGAGAGGCCCATCATCAACCTGGCCACGACATTCTGCACTAGCTGCAGCCTCCCGAGCTGAGACAAGGGCAGCCCCATGTAGAGAGTGTTGCAGTAGTCCAGTCTCAAGGTGACCATTGCATGGATCACCATTGCCACGTTATTCCGTTCTAGGAAGGGACCAACTGCCTTATCAGCTGTAGATAGTAAAAGGCTGCCTTGGCAGTGGCTGCTATCTGGGCCTCCATGGTTAAGGAAGCATCCAGGAGCACTCCCAAACTCCAGACCCTCGGCACTTGCACCAGAGGCACCCCCCGAAGGCCAGTAATGGGATCCCTACCCCTGGTCCAACTCAGGCACAAGACCTCTGTCTTCGTTGGATTCAATTTCAGTCGGCTCAGCCTGAGCCACCCCACTACATCCTGAAGTGCCCACTCCAAGTCATCTGGGGTGGCCTCGGACCAGCCGCTTAGCAACTGATACAGCTGGGTGTCATCTGCATACTGATGACAACCCAGCCTATGCCTCCGGGCAATCTGGGCAAGGGGGCGCATATAGATGTTAAAAAGCATCAGGGATAGCACCGCCCCTTGCGGCACTCCACACACCAGCGGGTGCCTCTAGAACGTCTGCTCTCCCAGCGCCATCCTCTGTCCCCGACCTTGGAGGAAGGAGGCAAGCCATTGCAAGGCAAACTCCTGAACCCCCGTCACAGCGAGGCGGTGGATCAGTAGCTGGTGGTTGACAGTGTCGAACACAGCCGACAGATCTAACAACACCAGCACCACTGTACTGCCCCGATCCAGATGCCGACAGAGGTCGTCCGTGAGGGCGACCACACTACAATGATCCCTCTAAGCTGTGGAGTCTTGTGAGCAAAAATTCTGCTTTGTGAGCTACTGGCATTAAAGTTGTGAGCGAGCGATTTGGCTGCTGCATAAATTAGTTTGCTCTGGAGCCATCCTTCCTGAGCTGAGACAAAAATGTGTGAGCTGGAGGCTAAGAAACTGTGAGCTAGCTCACACTAACTCAGCTTAGAGGGAACACTGGCGACCAGTACCATCTCCATCCCATGACCTGGGCGGAAGCCAGACTGAAATGGGTCCAGCGCGGAAGTGTCATCCAGAAAGCTCTGCAACTGAATCGCTGCCGCCCTCTCCAAGATCTTGCCCAAATAGGGCAAGTTGGACACCAGCCAATAGTTGGCCAATTCAGCCGGGTCCAAGGATGGTTTTTTCAGGAGAGGGCGGACCTTCACTTCCTTGAGTGCCCCCAGGAACAATCCCTCAGTGAAGGACTTGTTGATAATGTCCCGAAGGGCACCTTGCAACCCCTTGTGGACAGCTTTTATAAGCCATGAAGGGCATGGATCAAGGTTGCATGTGGTTGGGCGTACAGTTGAGAGCAATCTGTCAACTTCCTTCGGACTGAGTGGACCGAAATAATCCAGAATGGAACTAGAAGACGTGCATGGAGCCTTGAGTTTGCTAACTGTCTCAACCGTGGCTCGGAGATTGTGGCGGAGCATCAAGATTTTATCTGCAAAATAGCTCGCAAAAGCCTCACAGACGATATCCAGTTCCCTATTGTTTGGTCTGCCCTGCGGCAGCTCTGTTAAAACCCGAATAGCTCTAAATAATTGTGCCAGGCGTGAGCTTGCAGACGCAATCGTGGCCGTGTAGAGTTGTCTTGTTGTGGCCTTGACTGCCACCTTGATGCACTTGATGCTTCATCGCGAGCACGCCACCACCGTCTCTCTAGCAGTCTGAGTCCATGTCATCTGCTGCAGCTCTCTGGTATACCAGGGAGCTCGCTTAGAGCGAGGGCACAGAGGGCGTCAGGGGGTGATCTCGTTGGTGGCTGCCGAGAGCCGGTATTGCCAGTCCTCAACCAGCTCATTCAACGAGCCGCCAGGGGGCATGGGTTTCCACAGAGCCATCAGGAACTGCTGAGGGTCCATTTGACTCTGCAAGTGAGCCAGAATATGCTCGCCGCCCACACAGGGTCGGAGTGGCACTGTCAGATGGGCCTTCAGGGCATAGTGGTCTGACCATGGTACTGCCAAGGCAGTAACCGGGCCCACTGTGACCCCCGCCACAAAAATCAAGTCAAGTGTGTGCCCGGCCCGGTGTGTGGGGACCGTTACATGTTGGGTGAGTCCTAGTGCCGCCTTGGCTGACACCACGTCCATTGCTGGCCCAGAGGCCGCATCATTGGCATGGACATTGAAATCACCCAAGACTATAAGCCGAGGGTGCTCCAATGCCCAGCCAGACATGGCATCGACCAGAGATGACAGACTAGCGGGTGGTGCATTGGGCGGCTGATACACCAACCAAATAGCCAAACTCTCCCCGGCTTCCCACACCAGGCCAGAGCATTCTATGCCCGCGAGTTTAAGCAGCGGAAGCGCCCTGTAGGAGTAAGCCTCCCGAATGAACAGTGCCACTCCCCACCCCTCAGTCCGTGATTGGTGGAGGACCGAGAACCCGGGCGGAGCCAATTGGGAGAGAGCCACCATCTCTCCATCTCGCACCCAGGTCTCGGTCATGCAAGCCAGGTCTGCCCCTTACTCAAGCAGAAAGTCTCACAGGGTAGAGATCTTGTTGTTTATGGACCTGGCATTGCACAACACCAATGTCGGAGGGGGGTTAATCCCAGCCCCACGGTCAGCCACCCTCCAGATGGGACATAGGCTGGAAGGGGACTGAGCTTCTCTGTTTGGGAGGGGAGAAAATTTCTCTTAGTCAACTCTCTCCATCCCACGCATAATTTTATGAACCTCTACCATGTCCGTCCCCCCCCTAGTCATCTCTTTTCTAAACTGAAAGGGTCCCAGACTCTTCAGCCTTTCCTCATTGGGAAAGTGCTCCAACCCCCTCATCATCTTGGTTGCCCTCCTCTCCACTTTTTCCAGCTCTGCAATGTCCTTTTTGAGATACGGGGACCAGAACTGTACACAGTATTCCAAATGAGGCCTCATTATCAGTCTATACAGGGACATTACAATATCAACTGTTTTATTCTAAATCCCTTTCCTAATAATCCATAACATACCTTCCAAACAGCCTCCAGGTAGAAATAACAGTGCAGGTTCTTGATTTCTAAACTGACAATGACCTGCAAAGTAAACACAAACACTGTGGCTTCCTCTCGTTTTTCATCATTTCTGTCTCCACTGGATTTGAGGTCCCTGTTGCTGGGTTGTCCCCTTGTAATGTAGTACGAGTCCAGTACTCTTCACCCCTGTTTTAACAATGCTGGCACTGACTGGTTTAAATGATAGGGAAAGCATATATTTACCTCGTTTGTAATGTATTCTGACTATTTAAAAAGATGAGAGAAAGAGAGAGAGAGAGAACATAAAAGCAGCTAATACTGTGTACCCTAGCTTACAAATTACAGCTAGATAGACTGGGAGCCAACCTAAAAATACCCTCCAATAGTCGTTGAGATTTTCTGACAGCACAGTAGAAATAAATGAATTATGACAAAATCAACAAGGAATTACTTTGTGATGCTTTCAGAGAGTTATAGTTATCCAAACTGAACAAACACCAGATTATCTATGTTACTGGTGCACATGTGGCTTCTCTAATTAACACTATTTATTTTATTTCTCATAGCTGTTGCAGAAAATGTGCGAAGCTGACTTGGAATACATCCATAATTTTTATATTCAGCAATCCCAATCTGGTGGGTTGGCATTGTATAGGGTTGCCAGCTCCCCCATGGCCACTGGGAGGGGATGGGGGGTACGGTTGCCAACTCCAAACTGGGAAACTCCTGGAGATTTGGGGGTGGAGCCTGGGAAGAACAGGGACCTCAGTGGGGTATAACACCAGACTCCACCCTCCGAAGCATCCATTTTCTCCAGGGAAATTGATTTCTGTAGTCCGGAGATGAGCTGTAATTCCAGGGGATCCCCAGGACTCACCAGGAGGCTGGCATCCCTAGTTGTACGTGGTATTATATTGGGATGTAAATAAGATATGTAGTTCCCAGAAGGCAGAGATTTAAGGTTAGAAAGGTTACCAATAGCAGATCACAGGATCTTGCTAAGAGCTGCTGCTGGGGAGTGGGGTGGAGGATTGCTGCATATGTTGCTACCCAGAAGACCACAGAGGACCACCATCACTTTGACCATTTTGTCTTTGCAAAGGCACATGCAATAGATAAATGAGTTAACGTTCTAAAACCAGAATAATTCTTGGCACTACTCCTGCGGGATAACTGGTAAAATGTGGGGTGAATAAAAATGGGTGTGTATTTTTAACTGTGCTGAGACAGAAGTCATCGCTCAGGCACACTGCTCCTACAGCTTGCTAATTTATAGTGAGCCATCTCAAACTATAGCAACACCCCCACCCCCACCCCAAAAAATACCCTGCTAGCAGCAGCACTTCAAACAGCAGGAGCCTTCAAGATTTATATGATTCTCACTGCTTCCCACATGGGTATTATTACCCACATGGTAGGCAGGAAGTGCCTGCATTAAAAAGAGAATGGCCACATCATGATGTGCTAATTTCAAGCATGACTCATAGCATTTCCAGGCTTTTCTCTTTAATCCAAAGGGCAGGGACACTGGTTTTCTCTAGTTTAAATGGGAATCTTAGCGGCTACAGGGAAGAGTCTGTTGTGTAGACACTTCTTCAACAGCCCCTAAGGAAGGGGACACCATGAAGCTCCGCTTTTGAGATGGTGCTTGAAGACTTGCAGATGAGCTCCCTTTCCCTCACCCCATCACCAATCCTTTAAAAGGACTTCCCCCCCCCCCTTTCCCTCATGAGCTGAGCTGTTACACTATGTGAGAAAAGGAAAGTGAAGAGGAGGGAGGGGTCAGGACTGGGTGGGGGGGACCTGTGCCATCATGTCTTTGCTTTTGCACAGGCATGATGGGGAAAGGGGGATGGTCAGGACCGAGACCATGCATCACAAATCCTTGTACTAGTCACGGCTCATTTCATAGCAGAAGCTCCTCTGCATGTTAGGCCACACACCCGATGTAGCCAATCCTCCAAGATCTTACAGTAGCCCCTGTAAGAAGAGCTCTGTAAGCAATTGGAGGATTGGCTACATTGGGGGGGGGTGGCCTAATATGCAAAGAAGCTCCTGCTACGAAATGAGCCCTGATACTAATTATTAGTTCATGCAAAAACAGTGACATGAGCCTGCACTGGTAGCAGGTAGGTGGAGGTTCACAACAAAATGGTCATTAGGTGTTGTTCCATCTTGCTTTCCCCAAAGTGAAACACTGGGCCAAGATTTAAGAGCAATGGCAGTACTTTTGTTCTTCAGTCTGGTCACAGGTTACATTGTAGCAAGTTCCCAGTCCGAGTTACATCATTCCAAATCCCTGCATCCTTCCTTGGCCCCTTGAAGTTTCCACCTGCCAGGCCATTGGCCTCACAGGCCTCTTAATCCTGGGTCCTCCCAACTCCTCTGAATGATTAGCTGCAATTATCTCCCTAATAATTGTCCTTGTCCCTCCTCTTCAGGTGTTTGGGCCACCACCCCGGTTTCCTCTTAATCCCAGCAGTATCTCTTCTCCTCTAACAGCCACTGCATAAATCAGCCATCCTCTTCTGGCTGTTGAAGTCCCTGACCAAACTTGGCCAACAGAGTGGCTACCCACCTCTCTACAAGGGGAACTTCCACCTGCCAGAAGTCAATCTTTTAAAAAATAAGTGCAAACAAAAAGTGTGTTTAGTTTGACATGTGCATGTTTGAGCAATTGGGGCAAAACAGCCGGGTTAAATCACTGGGAGTGACACAACCAGAAGAGGCTATTGATGGCTTGACATGCATCTTTCCTTACAAGAATAATAACAAAGGGTAGTAGAGTTCACCATGCAGCAAACCTTGTCAGTTCATAAGGATGTCTGCACTCAGCCAGTATTGCCTCGGGGTGAGAAACTGCCAGGCCTGGAGCATCTTCGTCCTCCCAGATAATGGCTGTCAAGATTTTCGCTCACCATCATATAAACCTATCTAATACCAATGTGAAAAGAAAGCATGACATAATATCATTTTAATACAACCACAAACGTTACATGACCTTTGGAGATTTATTTTGCATCCTTTTCCAGATTGCTCAGTTGGCCCCTTCGCACCGTCCTAGTTCGAGTGTTGTGTATCCAAGAGAACCACTGGGCTGGATCTTCGGGCTCTGTTCCACTAACGGCAGAGCTTTGTTGTGATGCAATAGGCTCTTCAGCTGGAGGAAAGCTCCACCAGTAACGCAACAGAATCACAGGGTTGAAACCACAGCTGTGGTAGGAAATGTGGCTCAGAGAGTGTCAGGAACATCTAAAAATATGCTATCTGACACAATGAATGAAGTGGCAACTATAGCCCACACTCTTCTGTGAGTTTCCCTGAAGCTCTTGTTACTACTGAGGGCTATCTGCTTCCCCACAAACATAGGAGCAAACACAGTGAACACTGGCCTATAAATGAAGATTTGGCTTTCAGTATATCTCTTGTTGTTCTATGGCTCTGTCTCCTTTGATTAGGCACAATCCATCATGCTAATAAACGGCATTTGTAATTTTAAAGATGCGCAACCCACACATCGATTCATCAGAGTAATCGCATAGATCTGAATGGTATTTCAGAGGAAGTTGCATTAGGATTGCCGTCACAAGGGCCTGGCAATAAAATATTGATATTGCAGTGTTTTTGTAATGTTCTTAGAAAACAGAAATTTGGACCATGGGTCACTTGTTCCTTTTTCTCGGGCAATGCAGTGTAATGCGAGGTAGCAATAAATTCATAAAGATGTGTAACGCCTAGGGGTGATGGGGGCACCATGCAAAAGGTCACAGTCTTCTAGCCTCAATTTTTCAGGAATGGATGTGACATTTAAATTGTATATCATTTCGGTCATAACAAATTTATTTATATTGTGTGCTACTGGGATCGCTTTTACATACATTACAGGCTTGATATATTATGAGCTATTTGGATCACTCTGCATTTGCATCATAATATAATGTCGTGTGCCATCACCATGACATTAGCTGCTAGGCGCAATGAGTATTACTCATTTAGAGGCCGTGCTGATTGTGGAAGCTGTCACAGAGCGGCTCACTCTGAGGCTTCAAGCACTGGTTTTGTAGGATTTTTACATACAGAGATGGGAAAATAATAAACTAATCTATACAGAGCTGTTATCAGCTCATGTTAAAATTTGCACACGGAACAGTCAACATTACCTGTAATGTACCAAGTGTAATAATCAGATTTTTAAAAGGATCATCAGGAAATAAGTATCTGGAATGTGAAGTACCACGATCTAAAAATAAAGCATATGAGCAGCCTGCCCGTAGGAACAAATCATAAGAGCAGAACAGAGCTTCCTGCCAAGTAAATGTGCACATGGTCATGATTTAGACATTGGGAGACAATATTGCACAATGGCTTTCAATACCAATGGTCGTGGTATCTTTTTGGACCGCCTTTCAGGGCTGAGATTGGGAGGAGCTGTTCTGTGGTTGTTCCAGTTCTACCTGGAGAGGCCGAGTCCTGGAAAAACAGGCGGCAGCTGTGGACAGGAATACCTTTTACCAACTTTGACTGGTTAGCCAGCTGTGGCCTTTCCTAGGCCAAAAAGATCTGGCTGCTATGGTGCATGTCCGGGCTACATGTAGATTAGATTAGTGCAATACATTCTACAAGGGGCTGGTTCAGTTGGTACAGGATGCTGTGGTCAGGATTCAATGACTGGAGTGGGCCATAGGGATCATATTACTCCACTCTTGGTCCATCTACATGGACTCCCAGTTTGTTTCTGGGCACAAATCGAGGTGCTGTCATAGACCTTTAAAGCCCTGTATGGCTTGTCGGCTCAGAGGTTAAGACACTGAGTTGCAGACTGGAGGAAGATCTGTAGCTCGGCAGTTTGAGACCTGAGTGCCACATGATGGAGTGAGCTCCTGTCTCTGGCCCCAGCTCCTGCCAACCTTGCAGTTCAAAAGCAAGAAATGGCAAGTAGATAAATAGGTACCACCTTGGTGGGAAGGTAACAGCATTCCGTGCACCTTGGCATTTAGTCATGCCGGCCACATGACCACGGAGACATCATCGGACAGCGCTGGCTTTTCAGCTTGGTAACAGAGATGAGCACTGCCCCCTAGAGTTGGATTCAACTAACTTTTAAGCAAGGGAAACCTTTACCTTTACCTATGGCTTGGGACCAACATACTTGAAGGACCACATACTCCCTTATAATCCTACCTGACCTCTATAGTCTCATTCTGAGGCCCTGCTCTGAGTATCTCCACCTTTGAGATTAGGGGAATAGCAACATGGGAGACAGCCTTCTTGGCTGTGGCACCCAAACTCTGGAACTATGTTACCATGGAAATGAGTCTGTTCTCTTCTGTTGATGTTTTCTAGCAGCAGGAGAAGACTTTTTTTGCTTTGTCTGGGGTTCCCTCAGTGATCCTTCCTTCCTGGTCAATTTTTTTATGTTTATGTTGATTTGATGTTTATATATTCTATTTCAGCTTGACTTTGTTTTAATTATTTGTTTTTGTTTGCTTTTAATGCTTTTGAAGATGTAATTTTTGTGCATGTTTTAAAACTGTTAGCTTTTTTGGTGAGGCATAAATCTTGTAAATAAATATAAATAAATTTATGTCTATATAGTATAAGAGTGTGTGGTTTTTCAATAGTCATCCAAATTATGCACTTTTCCATTGCAAAAACTGAGAAAGTCCTCAGACTTTTTTAGGCTGTACATTTGGAATGAGTGAAATGCTTTGTTATGTCTACAGTATAAGCACTTGTGGGGTTTTCCCCCAGTGTTACCCCAAATTGTCCAGTTTTTCCATTCAAAAATTTGAAAAAATCCTCAGACTTTTTCAAGCTGTACGTTTTAGTTGTGAAAAACCTTACCTTAAAAAGCCTTATATGCATTCTAAAAGGGAAAACATGTTTATTTGGAGTTTCTTTTCAGTATTCCCCCCATTTTTCCATCAAAACCTTTTTCTACCAGGAGGCCTGGTGGGGAGTGGTCCCCCCCCCCCCGAATTGTCCCCATTTCTACCCTGGGCCATCACACCTCTAAGTAGGTGTCATCACAAAATAGCTGCCATGAGAAGCAGGACCAATCACAACCTGGAGGAGGCTATAACAAACCAAATGTCTTTTGTCGTAACTTTGTCATAACTGGTGCCTCCTGCAAACCAAAGGTGATGTGTGCTAGTGGTCTCCTGAAGCACTTCCAGCTCCAGCAAGGTGGTGGAAAGGGAAACATTTTCTCCTTTACTTTGGAGAAAAAACAAGTGGGCATCAGGAAATACATTAGGAGGCACTATGATGCCCACAGGTTGTATGCTTCGAATCACTGCATTAGGCTTTAGGAACATAACAGGCATTCTGCATTATCTTCTTCCCTTCTCAGCTTCACCTTGTTTATGATTTTAATGGCTTACTATTTCATTTTCCCACCCCTCACTCCAAAATTATTAGATGTTTCATTCCATTCCATTTTAATTCTGTTTTTTTTTTGGGGGGGGGTACTTTGATTATTTACAGAAGTTTTCTGTAGCTTCATGTACAGTTATAACAAATTTTTGTTTTCTATCCTGCCCAGTTATCCTCCTTATTGCAGCCTCTATCTGACATGGCTTTTGTACACTCAGGTCCCATGATCCCCAGCATAGCCATTCTGGGACCCTTCCTTCTTCCACCAGTAGAAATGCTGGCTGGATCCCAACCAATTTCCCCCATGAACTCCAAAGCCCTTCACGAATTAAAACTAAAATGTTATTATATTCCAAACATAAATGTGAGTACAAGTTGCTTAGTCTCCCAGGTTCACACAGCCTGACAATACTGTAATCAGTTACATGAACACCAGTGGGATAAAATCCCCTTCATTTTCTGGAATTCTTGATATATTTTGGTCTTCAAGATAGATATTGCATCCAAATTCTATTGTTACATTAGAGTCTTTATGATCTTTCTTAGAACAGATGTGTCCCGGCTCCTCCCGGGACTCCCGGGCGGGCACTGACATGCCAGACGCCCCCCCCCCCAGCAATCGCTCCAACCTCCCGGGAAGCCGCCTCACTCACCAGCACGGCCCTGGCACTGACAGGAGGATGCAACGACAGCCGGGGCAAACAGGAGCAGCCAGCAGATGGTCGGAGGTGATGAGGAGGCGGCGCAGCCCCGGCCTGACAGGAGAGCAGCGGCTGGGGATGAGAGAGGCAGCAGCGGTGGGGCTGGGGAGAAGCCTCAGTCACTGGGGAATGTGGCAGCACAGCGGCAGGGCTGTGCAATGCAGCCCGAGCCAACGAGCTGCATCAGGAGGTGGTCGGGCCAGACGCATGGGCAGGGAGGAGGCCAGAGCCAAAGGGGCTGGTGTCTTACCTTTTCAAGGGAGGTGGGGCTGTGGAAAGGGAGGGGTGGCCGGGGGGCAGAGCAAGATAAAAAGAGGGGGGGAAGGCTGATGAGGAGGGAGACAGCAAAAGAGAGAGAGAGCCAGAGAGAGAGACAGCGATGGAGAGCTGAATCCAGGTGGAGGCGGGGAGGTGAAGTAACCCCCCCCTTGTCCTCCACATCTGAGACCTTCATAAATCCTCCTCCGAGGTTCCTGCCAGGCTCCTGGGTCCCCCCCCCTTCCCTCCAGTGGGACCTGTCAAGCGACGCCAACCCTCCTCGTTGGGACGTCCCAGTGGCAGGTGAATGCCAGCCTGGTGAACGGCACAGCCACAAGAGGGCCACAGCACCATGGCCACTGGCGGCCCACCTCCGGGAACCCCAAAGGACCTTGACAAGATATTTACAAGATCACCCTTCTTTTGTACTACTCATTGGTAGTGAATAAGAACATTTCAAAATCTTTTCTGGGAGTAATCCCCATTGGTGGGGAAAAGAGTAGGATTATGAACAGACCTGTTTAAGATTGATCTCTGGGTGCCAAGCAGACAAATTAGACTTGTATTTCTACATGCCTAAAAATTAGCTTGGACTGGTCCATCCAGGGAATCCTAAAAGTAATGCTGAGGTACACAAGCACTCAAAATACCACATAATGATGCTTTGAATGCAAATGCCTGAATTCAGTTTCTGAATGTGGAAGCCAATCATCATATTCTCTAACTTGCTTCATTATTTACCTTGCTTCATAAATTTGCTTCATATTTACTTTGTTTCATTCATTTACACCCTACCATGCTGAGCTACTTAACGAGAACTCAGGTTCTTAGGAGAGAGAATGCCAGTTGCTGTGCCAGCCAACGCAGCCTCAGCAAGTTAGAGCTGCTATCAGCTGACCTAATTAAAAATAATCCTTATAATTAATTTATAAAGTGGCATCCTCTTCCTCATTATTTCAGAATAGTAGGACTGTCTTGAACTTACAAGCCACTTCTATTAGAACTAGTAGTCTGGTCTCCTGCCTTATCCTTTTCCATTTTGTGGGACCTGATTCTAGAGATTACGCTTGCCTAAATCCTTAAGAGTAAATGCTGTAAGTCTTATACTGCTAAGGTGACTGAATGGAGGAGGCTCTTGTAGCATCCTCATCTAATATTTATATGTCACATTTTAGCCCACCCTACACAGTTCTCCCATCCTCTATCAGCCTCACATCAGCCCTGTAAGAGAGTGGGAGTTGTCCAAGGTCAGCCAGTGACCTTCATAGATGAGAAGAAATCTGATGCTGGGTCCCCTGCTCCTAACTCGGCATTCTAACCACTCTGACTACTACACCACATAGGCTCTATTCCGTGCCTTTTCAGCATTCAAAGTGTTTGACATATGTTATTTTCGTAATCGTACAACAACGCTGTAAAATAGGTCAACATTATCTTCATATTGCAATTCATTTTACAAATTGGGGGCTGCCTGAGTCTGTGGTTTCTGCCAAAAGAGTTTGTGAAAGACATGGAATTTGAACTGGATACTTCCTCGAGAGTCCATAGCTTCTTTGCCTTTAACAGCTGTGTAAAAGTGGTGGCAAGAAAAGCTGCACGGGTCTGACACAACTTTAAAGACACAAAGCTCCCACTCACTATATACACTGGTATTTCAGTGGTCAAACCAGTATAAAAGCTGGCGAGTATGGGGCCAAACAAACAAGATCTTTGTGCAGGGTCTTCATTTGCACTCCTTCATTTGTTATACTGATCTTGAGATGATTAGGAGAAAGGCAGGCATATATAGATATTTCCAGGGGTCCGTTGAGGCCGGAGCGAGGCGGAGCAAAGCTCCACCAGCTCAGGACTGGCCAGTAGGGCAGCCACGGGCTGAATCAGATTCTCTAATCTGATTCAGCTCGCCGCCGAATTGCCACTGAAATTCAGCAGCAACTTTAAAAGCCATTGGAGGGGAGGGGGTTTGAGGGAGAGGCTCCAAACTTGCAGGTTAGCTGCTGGGGCCTCTCCTCGAAATGCCCACCAAGTTTCAAGAAGATTGGACCAGGGGGTCCAATTCTGCGGGCCCCCAAACAGGTTGCCCCCATTCCCTCCATTGTTCTCTATGGTAGGAAAAAAGTTAACATTTTTTCCCTCCATAGAGAACAATGGAGGGGATGGGACAATCTGTTTAGGGGCCCGTAGAATTGGACCCCGTGGTCCAATCTTCTTGAAACTTAGTGGGTATTTTGAGGAGAGGCCCCAGCAGCTACCCTGCAAGTTTGGAGCCTCTCCCTCAAACCCCCTTTCCTCCAGCCCCTCATATACCCTATGAGTTTTTGCCATTGATTTCAATGGCCCATAGGATATAATGCGGCTGAAACTGACATTCTCTTTCTGACACACTTCTGGTGATGTCAGGGGACCTGGCATATGCTAATGAGTTATGCTAATGAGCTCCTGCTCCTCTTTTTCTACGAAAGGACCCCTGGATATTTTAAATAAACCTTTTACACTGTACATATAGCATTCTATTACGCTGCACTGCATTGACCAATACACGTGACTTTGTAGGATTGCTCACAGAAATGTTGCCTGGTGGAAATGTCACCAATGAAACAACCAATGGCCTATACATCTGAAATAGTGCAGATAACTGCTGTGTGTTGTTTTTTCCCATACTAGGGGACAGGCTTGTACAGGGGTCATTTTGTAGAAAAAGAGGTGCAGGAGCTCATTAGCATAATTCATTAGCATAACTTTTTGCATATGCAACACCACCTGACATCACCAGAAGTATGTCAGAAGGCAAGAAAGAAAGAGAGAGCGAGAAAGAAAGAGAGAGAGATGGCAGAGAGGGGACAGCTACTAATCCAAGCCTCAGAAATACTATTCTGGGAGGATAGCTCCAGTGATGGCTGAAGTTTTCAGAAAGCTGGTCGGAGGAACAAGGGGATGGGGTCATTTTGCTGCAGCCATGACACAGGCAGGCATTTCCCCGGGGGGGGGGGTTGGCACCAACTCCCGGAGCTGAGCTCCTGCTCAAAATGACCCCTGGGCTTGTAGTTTCCCCATCGCTACTGCACTGGCAATGGGGCTTCCACATGGACTGTCTCTCCATCGTTTCCCTGCCCCAGCTGCCCCCCAGCAGTAGGAATCCCCTCACCTGTGCTTTTCCAGTTTTTTTTAAAAAATCAGCAATTGAATATCTTGATAAAATGTAACTGCCTGGGTATCAGGTTCTCAGAATTCACAGCTTTTGTTTTTGTAACAAAACTCTCTTTCTTGAAATCTCTCTTCATTGTGGAGATCTGCCCCATCTCCTTGTATCCACACAACAAATTAAACTAGATAAGTATTTTATTTTTTTTTTAAAAAAGTGAATTTAGAGAACCTTGAACACAGGTTGTTGTATCGTTACAACAATATAACGATATTCAGTTCCTGGTTTTAAAAAGCCCCCTGTAGTAGGGGAAAGCATATTTACTGCAAGGACAGGGCAAATAGCTGCCATGTAGGTGGGATCAGGAAAACCCAAACTTTCCCATCCACCCATTAATCACCCAGGCTCTGCTACAATCTCTCCCAAAACTTCTCAGCAAAGGAGGTTTGGGGAACACTGATGAAAAGCCAGGGAAGCCATGGGCGGTGTATGAATACACCCTAGTGCTTGGGAGAGCAAGTTAAGAGTTAAAAACCTGTCCCCAACAGCATTGAACCCAAAGCAAATAATTTGGGTGGAAATAGCCTAAGTACCCATTAAGCATTTGCAACAAGACAAGTAAATTTTCTCCTTGGAAAACAATGGTAAATAACTTAATTTGCGAAATCCAGCCTTGGCTTTCTCTTAAAAATGAGTTTCTCTTTACTACATCAAAGTCCAGATACTCTTTATTTATTTAATTCATTTATACCCTGCTTTTCTCCCCAATGGGTACCCAAATCAGTCTCCTGTCCTCCATTTGATCCTCACAGCATTTTACAAATTGGGGTTCAAAGTCACCCAGTGAGCTCCCATGGTATGAATGGGGATTTGAATGTGGGTCTCCCACATCCTAGTCTGACAGTTTTAACCAACACATCACATTAGCTCTATCTACTTCAAAACTCAGCCAAGGTAAAGCCCCCCCCCCCCCCAAAAAAATTAAAAATGCAAAAGGAGCCAACAAATACAAAGTACAATTGTTTCATTAAAATGCGGAAACGGCTTCAAGCATGTTATAAAGAGAGATGAGAGACCAGGGATAAAGGCTTAGAAAGCACCACATTGGTGCCACACAGTACTTTATGCATTCCCAATTAAAAAAAAAACTGGCCTGTGATTCTTGAACATCCTTAATGCATGTGCATGCACACACAAATAAGTGCCAGATGGCCCATTCCATGAGTTATTGCAGTGGCAAAAAACGGCTGCTTCCCCTAAATTCCTTTATTTCTTACTGTTCACTTCAGTTAACAGTTTAAACATGAGAAAATGCACTATAGCTTTTCCATTCAGAAGGAACACCTGAGTACATTTTCCGTTCATGCAGGGCTGCAATTGCTGCAGGCAAGTTGTCAACATATAAATTAGGACCCTACTCCCAGTCCAGATGCTACATTTCTGGCTGGCAAAGAAAGCTTCTTGGCTAGTGCAGGATGACATTCAAGTGCTGTCCAGAACAGCTCCCAAAAAAATTTGAATTGTGATCTGAATATTAGACAAAACTTCTAAGCTGATGAATTTATTCATTAATTTAGGGGGGTTTCTACAGCTGGCTTCACTTGCAATTTGGGAGTTGTCAGCTGCTAGCTTAGCTTCTGCACTACATTTCTGGTTCTTTTCAGGCCTCCTGAAGCTTTTTTTCCCTCCAACTGATTTTCCAAAACAACACTCCTTTGGCTACCTAGTTACTTTTTAGATTATAACTACAAAATGTGGCATAAGTGCTATATTATGCGTGAACTATTTATATGTTTGTGTGAAGCTCAGCTTGTGTAGGACTGATGTCTGAATGAGGAGAATCAACATCTGAAGTGTCAGAGATGATCCACACATTTCTTTTAATACCTATTAACTAACATCTGTATGATCAAAATTATTAACACATCAAAAGCACCTTCAACAACTATCCATTCTCTCCATTGGGGGGGGGGGATCAGGCATCATTTAAAATGTTACTGTTTTGCTAAGCCCATGTAAAAATCTAACGCTGAATGTGACCTGACGTACCTTCCTTTTGTGGACGACAGATATTGGCTTGCTTGATGTTCATATATGTGGGAGCCAAAAACTGTGTGTGTGGATATTTCTACCTCTCCAGGTAATCCAACTAACCCAGCACAGAAGAATAGCAGATAGCTTGGCAAGTGAAAGAAAAGAACAGGGGGATGGGGCTGATAGATTGTTCAGAGAAAATATCTCCACTTGCTTAAAATGAATTCAGAAGTCTGATTGTAGATTACATGTAAGGAACTCCTGTCCGCTCTGTCAGGTTCAGCTGTATCTTGTACATTCAAAAGCAGAAGTAGTAACTTTCATTCTTGAAGTCTATCATCATGTAAGCCAGCAAGGCATACCATATGCTATTATGAACTGTTATGATCATAAGTTTGAACTTTGGGTTGTTATTCTGCAAAGGGCGAAATGCACTCTTTATTGTGGTAAGAGGCTCCAGTCCACAGCAGGAAGCACCCTCTATAGTTCACACTAAGTCAGAGACAGGGACTCCATTTCAAAGGGTCCTCCTGTCTCCTTACGCTGGTCAATTCACACCTTCCCCCAAAGTTCCTGCAGAGATTATGTTAAGTGATGTTACCTGGCAACTAATCGTCTGGCCATCGAGTGACCTGGCCAGAGCCATCAAGAGACAATGGAATGGTGCCATGAATCCTAGCAGCTTGCCCAGGTGTCAGTTCCTGCTTAGCACCTAGATTTGCAATATTGACCACTCCTTCCCATCTCCTCCTCCTTGTTACACTGACCAATGGTAGGGTTAGTGGGGGCGGACTAACTAGTATGTGTGTCAATGGGATGTGGTCAGCACCGCCTGCCCCAATGCCACCTGATAAAAGATCTTGCACAACAGACCATCTTTGCTAGCCGCCACAACCTCTTATCTTCGTTACCACCCTCTTACGTCCAGCTTGCTGTCCCATTACCTTGCCTCCACCATTAATCCCTGGTTTGCGCAGCCAGGAAGAAGTGTGTATCTGCAGGTTTAGATCACGCTCCGCATTTTTCCTTTCTACCTCCCCTCAATCTTCTTTTGGAATCGGACCACCCATCTCCAGGACAGGTAAAGTATTACTCAACCAACGAATCTCCTGCTCATGCAACAGAGCTATTTTTCTACCTAAGTTTCCTAGATCTTGTGTGTATGTGTGTATGATTCTGTTTTGTATGCTTG
Source organism: Lepidodactylus listeri (assembly GCA_029233225.1). Taxonomy (NCBI): domain Eukaryota; kingdom Metazoa; phylum Chordata; class Lepidosauria; order Squamata; family Gekkonidae; genus Lepidodactylus; species Lepidodactylus listeri. Next base: position 78,811,560 of record JARCFY010000001.1, read on the forward strand.
AACAATACCTTATAGTAAACATCATTCAAACGAACCACTCAGCCTCATTGCCTATTTTCTCGGAACTCCTGGAAGGGGCGGGACCTTGGTATAGCTGGCAAAGAACCCGATATTTTGCCAATTGCTAATCTTAAATTAAAGCAATTCGGCTAACAATCATTACTGCTTTCAGAAAGCCTTGCTAAAATGCTATGCCCATTCCTATATATGGGAGAAAACAGAGCCACTAAAAAATACTGATATAATTCTACCATTTATCCATTGCGCCATCAGCCAGAAATATGACTGGGTCACAAATAAACTGGTGCAAGATCACCAAGTAATCATTAATCTGCTAGACAGTGGTTGATATTTTTTGATTAGCCTCTTTATCTATTCATCTGAAATCAATTTAGCCTACCTTCCCAACCCCCCCCCCCCCCGCTTAGACTATGATCAAGTGGTGGGGGTAAGTGATCTTCTCCCATTTGGGAAATTATAAAGACCAGGACAGTTCAAGATTTGTAAATATTCCCTGTTGGATTTAGATGTTGTTACTTTCCCATCATTTAGAACAACTACCAAAGCAGAAATTGCCATTGTTGGATAGGCAGGGTCTTTTCAACAGTATCACAAAGGCTGTTGCCTCTGTGGCCAGGAAGGTTGCTTCAAACCCTTTTAAGCATGAGGTAAAAGCACTCTTGTTCCTTGAACTAAAAGTACTCTAGGCCAGTGGTTCCCAAAATTTTAGGTATGGTGACCCACATGTCCAAATTTACTTTGTGTGGTGACCCTTCCAGGGCTAGCCATGGTTTTTTGAAGCCGTAGGCCAATTGTGACCTTGGTCCACACCTGCTCCAGCATTCCATTATCTATACTGCCCGGCCAGGTGCTTTTTAGAAACCAACAAACATCACACAGAAGGTGCCCCCACTATAAACTCAAAGCAAGTGGGAGTTCATCTCCACCTCCTTGCCAGCTGGGCCAGAGCAAGAATTTGAGGAGGTGCACTCAGAGGGTGCTGGGTTGAGGAGATATGCACAGCTGGTGGGTGGTGCTGAGAAGGGGCTTGGTGCAGTACATCTCCCACAGCGGGTAGACAGCAGTGAGGCACTGCAGGGGTTGGGCAAGAGGTTGGGCTCCCCAAGGAACAGCACCAGCAGAGCCCATGCACACGCATGCCTCTTTCTCTCCTCCTCTGGTTTTCCCATGGCATGCTGAACAGCCCCCGTCTACTTTCTATTTTTTTTTGGAATTTTTAAATTATTTTTATACACTACAAAACTACTAAAAAACACTACAATAACTAAAAACCTACGCTACCCTAAAGTATACAGAAGTCAAAAACAAACAGGTTAGATCCTTAATGCAAATAATTCAAGAAAACTATATAAAATCCAGGCTTACAAATTGCTTAATCTAATAATACACTGTTTAACAATAAGGTTAAATCACTGTAATTCAAAGTAGGGTACAATAAAGATATTTAAAACTTTTAACATTTCATAAATTATCTATTTCATAAATTATCTATTTCATAAATTTCATTTCATAAATTATCTATTCTTCTGTCTTCTCTTCTTCTTTTCTTCTCCCGGTGGTTTAGGGGCTGCTGCTCCCAATTCTGACTCAGACTCTTCCTCCTCAGGTCCATCACTTTCATGTCCAGAGCTTTCCGGTCCATAAATGCTTTCTTGCAATTCCAATGAATCCTTGGAAGGTGTAACACCTAGCTTATTCTTGCAGAAATCCAAAAATTTCTTAGCTTTTTCAACAGAGTCAATCTTTTGTTTTTTATCCTTGAAGCTAAAAACCAATCCCTCCGGAGTCAGCCACCTATATGCAATGCTTTCTGTTTGCAAAAATGTAGTTAAGTTTTTGTTGGATTTCCTCTTCTTCCTAATCTTAAATGGAATGTCCTTTAGCACTTTGATCTCCTCCTCTTGGATCTTCAGGGTAGTTCTGTTTGTGGCCTTGAGCACCACATCTCTAGTTGATTTCTTAGAGAATCTCACCATGACTTCTCCTGGCAGGTTCTTTTTCTTAACAAAATCCGGATAGGTTCTGTAAACCATATCCATATCGCTTAAAAGCATATCCGCTTTGATACCTGTCATTGGAGCTAAAGCCTCACTCAATGCCTGCTTGAGATTCTCACCTTTTTGTTCAGGAACACCCTAGAACAGGAGTGGGCAATTGTTTTGACTCGGGGGCCACTTTGTGGGAGCGGAGGTTAGCGGAGGGCTGCACCTTTTAAAATGATTGCATTCATTAGTTAACTTTGCATTTCAGAAAAAGTATAAATTGTATCATAAAAATCAATAAATATAAATTAAATAAAATAGTGGTAGTTTTATTCAATTTATTTATTGTGCTAATTTCATATCATCTATAGCTGCAAGCACATTTAATTTTAGAATCAGTTTAATAAGACAAATGTACCCTATCACACTTTTCTACAGTTTTTTTGAAATCAGGAGTGAGATTGCTTGTTGAGAAACCATGTGGCCAACTGTCTTGGTGGGCCGCAAAAAACTCTGTGGCGGGCCGCATGTGGCCCATGGGCCGCAATCTGCCCACCCCTGCCCTAGAACCTTAAAAATTTTTTGGAACATTCCATCTGTAATTTTAACAAATTATCTTTATCTGAGGCTCTTTCCTTTACCAGCTTTCACATCCTCAAATCAGTTTTCTCAGTTTTAGATTTAACTTCCAACAGTTCTTTTTCAACTTTTTCAGACCTCATGTTTGCTTTTGTTATATTTTTCTGCAAACTGTCCAGCTTTACATTAACAGCAGTCAGCTGATCCATTAGAGGGCACAATGCAGTTGCTAATGCAGATGTTAGGTCTGTAGTGGACTTGGTTTTAGATACCGGAAGAGAAGCAGGAGCCTTTGGAGAAGGTCTGGGTTTCCCCTCTATTTTATCTCCTCGCCCAGTCATTGCTTTTTGTTTATATTATCGAAGAAGAGTCATAAAGTAGTTAAAAGTTTGTTCTTGTAGGCTCTATTAGATAAACTTGCTCCCCCCTTGAGCTGCAGCCATTCATCCAGTCCACAAGATTCTCTGATCTTAATACAACTCCGGCTCTTTAAAGGGGGGGAGATTTAAAGTTAAAATCCTCCTCTCTACCACTCAGCTCAGATCAGAGAGTCGCCTTGTTAAATCAACACTTACGGTCTCGCCATATGTTACAAGTAGAAATTTTCTTTCTTGCGGCTCGCTCGACTTCTGCAGCCGTCCGGTGTGTGCTCTGCTGTGCCCAGAGGCGCTGCGGCAGCTGAACCTATGGAGGCAAAGGGGAGCTTCGATCCCAGAATCACCATCCCGGGAGAGGCTACCCCTTGTGCCTCAGGCAGGGTCCCCCTATGAGGGTCCCTGGGGGTCTGAAGCCAGTTAGGGACCCCTTCAAGCTGCCAAGTCCGAGTCGCGTCTCCCAAAGCATGAGGAGATCGCACCCGCCATAAAGCCCACCAAAACCGGAAGTCCTGCCCCCATCTCCTCTCCAAGCCTTCCCTTCTTTCAGCTACCACCATGAAATTGCCAGATGGCTTTTTTGCCATTGCTGTTGGCACAAAGAGAAAGGGGGAGATGAGAATGTGAGAAGTTTGGTAAGGAGGAAAGAAAGAGAAGGAGGCAAAGGGCAGGAGTCACCATTAAGGAGGGCTGACCTGCGACCAACTTTCAGACGCTTAGTGACTCACTGCTGGGTCCCAACCTACAGGTTGGGAAACAATGCTCTAGGCAGTGTGAGCTGGTCTGTGGCCCTGGTGCAATGCAATGGTTCTTCTTGCTGTATCCAAGGGCTCATTTCTGAAGTACTTGCAGGAAATCATTGGCTTCAAGCTTCATTGTTGTCAAATTTGTTTTGTAGAGCATACGACCAAGAAACAAATTCAAAGATGCTTATCAAACTCATTTTGTTTGCTGCTTACTTACTGGAAGATAAACACATTAGGATGGATTCTTGCTCCTGGAGATGTACAGCAATAATCTATCCTGTGCTTCAATATGATGCTGGCAGTATAGTCACCCATGAAGCTATGTTATACTGAGACAGACCATGGATCTAAATGTATTGACTATTGTGACTGGCACTGGTTCTCCAGGGTTTCAGGTAGAGGTCTTTCATATCACTTATTCCTTTTAACTGGAGGTGAAAGAGTTTGAACCTGGGACCTCCTGCATGAAAAACAGAAGCATTGCCACTGAGCCACAGGCCATCTCCATAATGGCAGGGCCTGAACAGGAGTAGTGATCACATGCACAATTAGCCCCGACATAGGTGCGAATGCCGAGTGGATTAGAGGAGTATGCTCACACGACATCTGGGAAGCGCCCCGCAGCCGTCGACAACCTGTTTTGCTCCACCACAAAAGCAGATTTAAAAGACACCTCAGAAAGTCCGGTAGCAAACGGGTTGTTACGGGCCACAGACGGATTTTCCCGAGTCTCATTGCTCCAGCGTGCTCATGACGTCGGGATGGTCTGATCAGGCCATCCCAACTCTGCCGTTGTTTTTTGCCCTTCTCAGAATGCGCATCATCACATACTCCATAGGGAGCCCTCAGGGCTGAGGTACGAATCATTGATCTCTCATTTAAGCACATTGGAGACAAAGGGCAACACACACACTGTTGTGTGCTTCAAAAGACTGTGATCACGCAACTATGGGTCAACTTCCACTGGAGGAAATAGCCTCTCTCCCCCCCCCCCGGCTTTATCTTGCGCAACCGCAACCAGGGACACCTATAATTAAGAAATTATTTGATAATCTTTTTTTTTAAAAAAATCCAAAAATATAATAGTTCCTTTGGAGAGCTTTACTTTTGGAGAGCTATTTTAGTCTATCGTTTTCATGGAATAATCTCTTTTCTTCTGAGATTTTGTGTTTGTGTGTAAAGTGCCACCAAGTCGCAGCCAACTTATTGTTACCCTAACAAGGGACTTTCAAAGCAAGTGAGAAGAGGTGGTTTGCCACTGCCTTCCTCTGCAGAGTCTTCTTTGCTGGTGTCCCTTCCAAGTACTGACCCTTCTTAGCAGCCAAGAGCTGAGATCAGGATATGCCATGCTGCCTTCTCTCTTTTCTTCTTCCTTTATTCTTAAAAGTAGTACCCTGAAGAGTGTGGGTCGACAGAGTTGAACCAAAAGTTGTCAGCTACACAGAAATCAAGCAATTCCTGATAGGTAGTGGATCTGGAATCACCGAGACTGAAAAAACACAGTGAGCAGGTCAATTTTCAACTTGACTACAAAAAAAGGGGGGAAACAAACCAGGATCACAGTGTAAACCTCCCCCCCCCAAACAAGCAGTCACTGTGATTGATGGCTACTATGTTTTATAGTTAATAAAACTACACACGGTCTTTACATATTACATAGATGACAGAAAAAGTGGAGCATATTCTTGACCCATTTGATATATTGCGGGCTTTGACAACTTCATAACTTTCCATAGATTTTTCAGTGGATTTTGGTATGCTATGCATGTTTTGTGGCCTCCTTTAACACATAGCTAAATAGTAGCTTGCTATGGGGCAGAGCAACCATTTTTCTAAGATTTGCCATTTTGTAGTGAATTAGTATGTTATAGAGGGCAGACATTGTGTCACCATTCAGTAATAGGCCAAATGTGGAATACAAGGTTAAACTGATGAAATGCTTCACAACACTTGTGTCACCTCAGGGCAGATAGCAACACCAAAGCAGGAGTTACAACTTATGCAAATAGACAAGAAAGGAAATTTCCAAAGGTCAAAAAATTGTGAAATCATTTTGTGGTTATGCCTTTAAAAACAACACAATCCACGCAAAATTATTTTCAGTTCCATCATCTATAATATGGGGTGTTGTCTTCTGGGTATGTTCCAAGATTGCAACTTGGAGAACAAATCTACTGGCTTCTTGGGCAGTACTATGTTTATTACGTTCAACAACTCATTCACCTGAATACCTTTGGAAATCTTATATGAAATTAATGCACTGGATTAACTTATCCATGCATTGAAGTATTAATATTTCAATGTTTTCTCTATATCATAACTGAAACTTAGAGACTACTGAAATTGGAATATTATTATTGTTTTTATTTCTTATGCCTATCTTTGCTTTGCTGCAGTTTTACTTGTTGTCTCTCATGAACTGCCACCCCAGCCCATTTGAGGGTGTTTCTGCACATGTATGGAGAATGCACTAGCTCTTTGTGTTCCAACAGTTTGAGCTGCATTCACAGAGCCTTAATAAATTCCACTATCAGTAAAAGAAGGAGCAGGCTGGATTTATTCCCCCCATTCCTGCCAAAAAGGGTATGATTATACTCATTTGGAAATGATTCAAGCACAGCCCCACTGTTCTTTATATTTCTTTAGATCAAAGCTTGTACATATCAACAAAATTGGGGGGGGGGGGTTGTTCATTTATTTAGTAAAACCACACAGGATAGAAACTAGAAGGCTGAGGCCTTTAAATGGAAAACACTTTCTCACTCACAGCATAAACCAAGTAAAAATTACATGCATGTTAAGCATGGAGGGCATGCGAATCTACCACAGGTCCTTTTTAAAAAACAAGTTTCTTAAGTAACAGTCAGGAAATGATAGGGATGCCATTTCTGGGACTGTTTTTGTCCACAGACATGTGGTTAACTCTACAAGGGATAAATGTGTGGACGCTCAAGTATGGAGTTCTACATATTAATACACAGTAATAATAATAATAATCTGTCTGCTATGTGGCTAAACACCAGAGCTCATGACACCTTGCTTTCCTCAAGAGACATATAGTGACAAACCACACTACCATCCTAATTTTTTAATGAAATAGACTATGGCAGGTTTGTGAGAATATCAGCGTCAGACATGTGAACAGGGAAAGTGGCGACCATCAACAGAAGGCTTTTTGATTGATTTTAAATTAAGGTCACAATCCCTCAGGCTGCAGCTAGATTTGATTATTTTTGGCATATTTCAAGTGCATGTTAGTTTTTTTAACTTTATGGGTAGCAGTTCGGGTGTTCTATGAAGCAACAACCATGCAAACATGACAAATATAGAAAAAAACAGACAGCATCTTTCAAACAATGATGAACATCCAGTTTAATAGTCTGCTGTACTCTAATATAGTTATATACGCACCTCTTCACTATCTTCAGGGACAGAGAACATTTAAGTTTCACAGGTGCCAGAAATACTAGGGTCCATATCCTAAAGGAGAGTGTACACACCACGTTTCTAAAAGCATGCATTTATTAGCTTCTTAACATTGTAGTGCAGGTGTGTTGGTGCAAATCATGGATTTACATACCTACTCCAAACAATGGTTTCTGACCACAGACCATGCTCTTTAAATTAAGGCATGACATATTCTATTCAAGCATCCTTTTTGCATGTCTGAATTGAGGTACTAATTGTAGCCTGAACAAATTAGTAGAAAATTAATTCTAGGAGATATTTCTCCACTACTAAATATTGGACCTTATACAAGTCTGTTTGGTTTTCCTTTTTTTCCTATGATTCACTAATGGAAAGCACATTTTAAAATACTTATTTCTAAATATGTAGTACTTTTGGAATTCAGCAAAGCAATTAACAAAGCAAATTCAAATAAGTCTTGGATATGCATAAATTTATAATCCCAGACAGAATTCAAAATAGTGTTTTATTTAATATTAAACAAGAACTTGGCTTAATGTATTATATTTTCTCATACATAGGGCATGATCATATGCACCCATTAGCCACACGAGAGGGACGACTCACCAGTGGATCAAAGCAGCGCGATCACACCAGCACACCTGGGAGGCATCCCACAACCGTCAGCAAGCCATTGCAAGCCGTTTTGATCTGCCGGAGAAGTGGAGTAAAAAACCACTAGGGAAAATGCAGTAGCAAATGGTTTGCTGCGGGCCACAGCCGGACTTTCTCCATGTGATCACTCCAGTGCAAACTTATGGCGTTGGGGATAGTCTGATCAGGCTATCCCGATGCCATGCCTTAGTATGCACATCATCGCATACTGCCATTGGAAGCCCTGGGTGGAGAAGCGATTCATCGATCCCCCATTTAAGCGAATCAAAAACCAACGACAAACCCTCCCCCCCAACTCGCCCGCAGTTGTGTCTGATCACGCAGTGGCTAGTTGCGCTGGCAGCTTCACCGACCTGTGTGACCGTGCAACTGTGGGTCAAATTGCTCCAGGGCAAAATAGCCTCCCCCCCCCCCGATTATCTCGCTCATGTGGCTGCGGCCATAATTATGTTAATAGAAACTTGGGTTTTTAAAAAAAAATTCATTGTGCACCAAAACACTTATGATACGATGGGGGAAGGGAACTGGAAACTTGGGTTGTTTTGTCTGAATTTCAGATTGATACAGTTGGTAAACCAACAGAATTTAAAAAACTCATTTGTTTAGCACTTGTATAGCAGCCAAATGTATACATGTTACAGTGAATGTCCAAAATCTGGTGATGGATGAGACTCTAGTATTTGAGATTTACATTACATCTTTGAGATTTACATTACATCTTTTGTGACTTATGCCTGAACTGGAATGCAGAAGAGGATAATGGTATAAGCTGCTCTGGCTCCGCCAAATGTAGTAAGTAAATAGATAAGTAAATAAATAAATAACAAATGTCGGCAGACTGCAGATTTGTACATTCTCTCTTTTTAGAGGAATCTTTACAATCAGCCAACATAAAAGGCAGAACACATTAAGGCGCTCTTAAAAATTAAGTTATATCTAATCTGTACTAAGTAGTCCTGAATAGGAACTGTCAACTAAAGAAGACCATATAGTGCACAGCTGGAACAGAAGTAGTGTAGATACCATTTAGTCCAGCTTTCTTTGAAAGAATCCCAGCACTTCATGTTTGGTTGATGAAATTTGTTATCAGGGGTCCTTTTGTAAAAAAAGAGGTGCAGGAGCTCATTAGCATAACTTATTTGCATATGCCACACCTTCTGACATCACCGGAAGTGTCAGAAGGCCACACACCCCTGACGTCACCGGAAGTGTGTCAGAAGGCAATACCCACCGCTCAGGCTCCACCCCAAAAATCTCCAAGGTATTTCCCCAACTTAGAGCTGGCAAGCCTATCTGATGGGAAAGAAAGGAAGGAAGGAGGGAGGGAGGGGGAAGGAAGGAAAGGAACAGGAAGGAAGGTAGGTAGGTAGGTGGGGGAGAGAAAGAAAGAAAGAAAGAAAGAAAGAAAGAAAGAAAGAAAGAAAGAAAGAAAGAAGGAAGGAAGGAAGGAGAAAGAGGGAGGAAGGGGGGAAGGAAGGGAGGAAGGGAGGAAGGAAGGAAGAATGGAACAGTAAGGTAGGTAGGTAGGTGGGGGAAGAGAGAGGGAAGGGGGAAGGAAGGAAGGAAGGAAGGAGGGGGGGAGGGCAGAAGGGGGAAAGGAAGGAATAGGAAGGTAGGTAGGTGGGGGAGAGAAGGAAGGAAGGAAGGAAGGAAGGAAGGAAGAGGCACTCCCCACCCCGCTCTTGCTTGGGCCCGAGTGGCTTAATGACACTTGGGCCCAGCTTCTCCTTCCCTTGCGCCGCCCCCCGGCGGCCCAGGAATGGTGAGCAGGGGGAAGAATGTGGGCTTGTCCCGGAGCCGGTGGCCTGCCGCCACCCCGGGAACACTGAGCGGGGGAGGGATGGGGGAGGGAGGGGAGGGAAAGGGCTGGCCTGGGAACGCTGAGGGGGGGAGGGAAGGGGGCTTCTCCCGGGCCGGCGGCGCTTGCCGCGCAGCCCGGGAAGGGTCTGCTGGGGGGGAAGGGGCTTCTCCTGGGCCGGCGGCACTTGCCACGCCAGCCCGGGAAGGGTCTGCTGAGGGGGGGGGGAGAGGGAAAGGGCTTCTCCTGGACCAGCGGCAATTGCTGCGCAGCCCAGGAAGGGTCTGCTGTTGGGGGGGAGGGAAAGGTCTGCTCCCGGGCCGGCGGCACTTGCCACACGGCCTGGGAAGGGTCTGCTGGGGGGGGAGGGAAAGGGTTTCTCCTGGGCTGCGCGGCAAGCGCTGCCGGCCCGGAAAGGATCTGCTGGGGGGGGGAAGGAAAGGGCTGCTCCCGGGCTGGCGGCGCTTGCCGCGCGGCCCGGGAAAGGTCTGCTGGGGGAGGGAAGGGGCTTCTCCCAGCCAGCGGCACTTGCCGCGGGGGCCGGGAAGGGTGAGCGCGGGAGGAGGCTTTCTTCCGGCTCCACGCCGAAGTGCGGGCCGGGAAAGCGAGCTGGGGGGCGGGGCTTTGTCATGAGCTCGCCCCCGGCCTCCTCTCTCCTCTCTTTGTCATGTGCTCCGGCGCGCCCCGGCCCCAATGGAGCCCTGTTTGTTATTATGCTCAAAAAGTTATAATATGCATGCTTATTTTTTTCTATCAATAAAACATTATATTAAAAAAGAAAGAAAGAATCCCAGCAGTCAGCAGGCATTTTATGATTAATTGAAAAGTGACCACTGGTGGATCTGTCTATTTATCCAGTGCCAGTGCAGCAGCAAACAAACTGTTTACTAGCATGGGCCACGATACTGCAATTCACAGCGCTTGGCACCAATGCTCCCGCTAAGCTGTGGAGTCTTGTGAGCAAAAATTCTACTTTGCGAGCTACTGGCATGAAAGTTGTGAGTAAGCGATTTGGCTACGGCATAATTTAGTTTGCTCTGGAGCCATCCTTCCTGAGCTAAGGCAAAAATGTGGGAGCTGGACACTAAAAGACTGTGAGCTAGCTCACACTAACTCAGCTTAGAGGGAACGCTGCTTGGCACTCTTCCTATAGCAGACGTCCATCAAACTGTGCCACCTTCCCCAGGTGAGGTGGAGATAGACTATTGTTGCATTCATTTTACACCGGTGAGATTATGACTGATTGCGGCATATGATAAAGTTTTCTTCTCTGTTTCTCTGTCTGCTCAGTATTTACACACACACCCTTCCGTCCCGACACACATTTGGCCCAGAGCCCTGCTTTCTGGGAGGGCTCAGCCTTAAGAAATTCAGAGCCATAATAAAGAGCGAATTCTTTGCACATGCGCACATGGGATTTCTCCACCAAGGGCCGGCCATAGCCCACCCTCACCGTCTGAGGGATTCCGCGCCGCCCCATCCTAGCAGCGGCTTCCCCACCTCCAACGCATTCAACTGAACCGAAGGACGGGCGCGCCCAATATTCCTGCCGCTCCGACGCCTCGCCTGGCTGCGGGGCGCCGCAGGATCTCCGGTCTTGCGGCCCCTTGGCTCTTCCTCGACTGCCGCGCGGCTCCTCCTCGGTCAGAAGCCCCTTCCCTTCTGCTCCCGGGCAGTCCCTCTGGAGTCCGCCGGGCGCCCGTTCCCTCGCGTGCGGCACACACCGCGTCCTTGCACGGGACTGATAAAGGACGGCGCGTGCCAGCTCCAGCGCTGCCCAGGCGTGTCGCGTGATGCCGTCCCGGCGATGGGCATGCGCCTTAAGCCACCCAGCAGCAATTTGGGAAGGGGCGGGAGCGCTGACCCTCCCGACTGCTCCGCGCGCCCTGGAGGCGGGCGCAGCTCTGCTTCCTCCTGCCCCGCCCCGCCCCTCCTCTCCCCCCCTCAGCGCAGGGGAGACAGATCCCAGGGATACCCGGACGCCAGCAGGGAAGGGGAAGGGGGAGAGGAGGCGGCCGGCTGCGTGACTGAGCGGCTCCAGGCTGCCAGTCGGGCGCAGCAGCGGAAGAGCCTGGCAGATACTCGGCTGCAAGCAAGGGTCGGGGAGGGGACCTGCTGCCCCTTAGTCGCCGCCGCCGCCGCCGTCAGAGGGAGGAGAAGGGGCTGCTGCTGCCGTCGCCGTCGCCGCCACCCTTCTCCTAGGGAGCCTGCCTGCTCCATGGAGCCCAGCTAGGGCGACGCAAGGCGAAGAGACGGAGGTGAGAGCTCTCCGATCGGAAACAGATGGGGAAGCCGCTAAGCCCCAGGAAAGAACCGGGAGATACGCAGCAGCAGCAGCAGCAGCCCTCCCCCCACCCCGTGGATCCGAAGGTGGCGGGGGGTGGCGGGGGGAGCGCAGGTTTGCCTGGGGACTCGCGGTGGGGGGGGAGCGCGGGCGGGCGGGCGCGAGGCGTGCTGCAGCCGGGCGGTGACAGGTTGCTGGAGCCCCGAGAGGGCTGAGGGAGCCGGGGGGGGGGGGGGGGGGGACGGGGGACGAGCGTGCCCGGCTCCTCTTCGGAGGACGCTTTGTAGGGACGGATGGGTTTGTTTAAAAAAGAAGAAGAAGAAGAAGTGATGAGGCGAAGTCCTCTGTTTGGATCGCCCTAGAGGAGGGGGCCGCGAATGTGGGAGGGAGGGAGGGAGGGGGCCAGGCCTTTCCCCTCGGTAGTTGAAGGCGGGTTTTGCGTCCAATTCGGTACAGGAGGTTGTGGTGAAGCATCCATTTTGCCGTCTGACGGGTTTCGCTGCACCTCAGGGATGGATGCTTGGGGAAGGCACCGGCTGCTTGGGGGAGGCGACCAGGGTCGGGGTGTGCTGCGGAGGGGCATTTTGCGAAATCATTTTGTCCTCCGGTGCGGGGGGGGGGGGGGGCGGCGGCTGAGGGAGTGACCGTGCTGGTGGCCTTCCCTGTCTCCGCCTCTTTGTGACTTATGTAGCAGCAGCAGCGGTCCCGAATTGGACCCGCAGTCCTCCTGCCTTGGGCCTGGCGAGGCTCGTCTTGTCCTTCTGCGAAACGGTGCGGTACCAGGACAGAGGAGAGAATGAACCCTCCAAATGTACCAGGGATGACTGAATCCCATCTCTGTTTATTTAAAGAAAGGACACCCATTGGTTGCCTTTCAGTAGGCAGTGTTAGGGTCTGCATCTCTTGTGGCTGTATTTTGTGGATGAAAAGTTGACAGATGTGTGTGTGCCTTTGGGTTGCTGTGGTTCTCCCCCCCCCTCCAGTGCATTTCCTATTTTTGCAAAAAGTGGCCATTGTTTCCACCCAGCATTGAAGGCGGCCTGCATGTTCCATGGAATGAAATCTCATTGGCTTTGCTGTTTAGGGTTAGAAATGTTGCCAAACAGCTGCTGCTTTGTGTTTCAATTTCTGAGGTCCCAGGAGTGGGTTTTGGACAGAGTGACATGGTATGTAAATGATGACAAAAGAGAGGGACAGGGGATCCAGTGCAGATTTATGGCTGCATAGATCTCCCCCTGAAAATTCTTTAAAATAGTAATGTGGGGAAGTGGTGACGCAACACCTGCGTAGAGAGACATGCCCTCCCTCATCTCATTAGTAAGTGTTATTTCCATAGTAATATTGGGTTGAATAGTCCCTCATCTAAAGCAAGGGTTGGAGTTCAATTAAGAATACTTGATTTTAAAAACTCAACCTGACAGGCTTTAATCATCATTATGAGGACATTTTTCTTAAGACAAGACAAGTCCTTTTAGACAATTGCAGCTCATTGTTACAGTTACTCAATAGAAAAACAACCCTGTGCCGCTTTTGCCATCTCTTGTGGATTTTTTTTTTGACAAGGTAATTGTAGGATTGTGTTTTTCTGTGTTTCTGGTTTTGAAGGTGCATTATTATCTTGGTTACTGAAGCATGTGTAAATATTTCTATGGAGGCTTTCCATTGGCCCAGATTCTACATGAAAGAGTTTTTAGTATACATGCAGTTTATCACAATGTCAGGGCTAAAATCTTCCCTTTTTCATAAAACCTAATTTTGTTTGCTGGTGTTTCACAGTAATTGTCTTTGAATTTCTTCAGGTGCAGACTATTTGAAGTATTAAAAGATAAAATATTTCTGATTCTTTGCATCTAAAAATTCATATATGATCCTATAATTCATTGGTTATGTCATTTTTGTGTTCTTTCCCCCTGTAGTGGAAATAGCTTAAAATAAAAAGGCTTGTAGGCAATTTTTTGGTGCTGATTTATGGAAAGTTCCCGTCTTCAATGCTGGGTGAGGTCTATCACCCCCACCCCAGCATTTTAAAAATGTATACAGTGTCCCCGTCTTTGCATCTGCAAATACAAAAAAAAAAGATGAAAGAAACAGATTAGTGGTTCTGAACAGGGCCAGCAACAGTGGACCAGATATACCCCTAATGAGAAATTGTATGCAGGACAGAAATTGTATTCTATCAGATTTCCTGTGGAGTCTTCAAGAAAAACCAGCTTCTTAAACACCATCCATTCTCTTTAATATACTGAACAAAATATCACATGTGATAAGCAGAGATCTCCACTAGGGGCCTCACTGGGACACTCAAAGCTACATACTATCAAAGTTAACATTTTTGGCCTCTCTCTGTGTGTTTGTAAAATAATAGAAACTCTTCAAGAAATCTAGGATGATTTCACTGCCGTGAAGAATGGTTTATTTGGGGTGGCAGCACTGAATGGATTCTCATAGGAGACGAGGATTTTGAAACCGTTTTAAGGTGATAAATCTCTGACATTTTTAAAGAGGTTTCTCTAGGTGAAAGTGCAGTGTATATTTAATGTTGAGGGAAGTTTTGTCAGCATGCATATTCATTCAAATTTTATATTTATAGTCACCAACAAAATTAATTAAATGTGGCAGAATGGGAACTTTTCTTAATATTGGGGGGAAAGGTCAAAGACAGGAAATTGTCACCTTTTAAAAAGAGGAATTCTCTCTAACCCCCCCCCCCCCCAGAAGACAGAGACGTTTTAAAGACATAAGGATAGTAATCTGAATGTAGAAAAGTGTTCCAAGAGAATTACAGTGGTCCTAATTAGACCCAGCTGCCTAGGCCTCCTTAAATGGCATGTGGGTTTGTTTATTTCAGATGTTTCTAGGTTGCAAACTTAAGCTTGGATGTAGAGAGGTTTATGTGGCAAAAAATTTAACCCCAATTACTTTTACATAAATCATGTGAGTGACTGCCGGGAGGTGCTAAACACATATGGGGATGCATGTGGTATTACTTTAGCCTAGAACAAAAAAAAAATTAGTTGGTTATTTCAAATCAATATGTGAAATAAAGTCTTCTTCTAGTCTGCAGGTCCTGGTAACAGCTGCATCTACCTAGTCTTTCTGTTTGTTCTGCTTCATCTCACAGTGAAATTCAAAGCATATTTATTCAGAAGTAAACTACAAGTACACTGGGTTTTACTCCCAAGAAAATGTGCTTTAAAATTGCAAATTTAAACTCTTGTTTTCTGTCCTTTACAGTTCCTGTTCCAAACCACCTTTCCTATGCATTCTGAGGTCTGCTGTCTTAAAATTCTTGTATGTTCCTTAGCTGGATCCTCTGCCTTCCCTATCACTCTGTCTCTGACAGATCACTCTATCTTTCCCCTTGTCATACCACCCTATGACACTTAGTTGGTCACTGCCAGAAACTTTGATTCTACCACTGCCATCACAAAACCCTGGTGTATTACACTACAGATACTAGACAAATGTCCCCCCACCTTGTTTCCCATACAATAGTAATAATAGTACTGCCACTAGAAAGATCCTGTGAGAAGATAAGGAGATTGTAGGGTTCTTGAGGCCCAGCTCACCCCCAAAAAGACACTCAGTTCTGCACTCCTCCTAATGTCAGCCCCTCTGTCATGAAAGCTGTAAGGGAACAGGGCAAAAAGAAGAATTTGCCTCATGTTGATTCCAGAAAGTTCTGAGAGAGGTTGATAGAGTGAGCATGTAAGGTTGTATAAGGTTAATTAGGACAGGGTATTCAAAGTTGTGAGGCACAGGAGTGTACGTGTATTTAGTTTCAAGGGGGCAAAACTTCTGTCTAAAGGACACATTATTCAGATGCTGTGAACTTTCACTGTGCTTCAGACAGCAGTGTTTTGATGTTAATATCATTTCCTTTGTAATATTGAAAGCATTAATGAAACATATATAGGTAAAGGTAAAGGTTTCCCTTGCTCGAAAGCCAGTCAAATACAACTCTAGGGATGCGGTGCTCATCTCCGTTTCCAAGCCAAAGAGCCAGCGCGGTCTGAAGACGTTTCTGTGGTCATATAGCCGGCATGACTAGACACCAAGGCACACGGAACACTGTTACCTTCCCACCGAAGTGGTACCTATTTATCTACTTGCAGTTTCTTGCTTTTGAACTGCTAGGTTGGCAGGAGCTGGGGCCAGAGACGAGAGCTCACTCCGTCATGCAGCACTCGGGTCTTGAACTGCTGAACTACCCATCTGCAGTTCAGCATCTTAACCACTTGAGCCACTGCAGCCCCGAAACATATATGCTGCAGTCTAAAGTCCCATAAAATTCAGTGGGATCCTCTTCTGGGTAGGCTGAATTGGATTTGGGCTGCTAGGCTGTGGTCCTAAGTGGGCTTGCTCAAATCTGTTGAAATTACGGGGATTTATAGGCAAAGAAATGTTCAAGATTGAGAGTGCTTTGGTTTTGAGCATTGGTAAGCCTGCAGTTAGAGCTCAAATTAGAGATGCCAGCCTCCTATTGGGACTTGGGGATCCCGTCAAATTACAGCTCATTTAAAAACTACAGAGATCAATTGCCCTGGAGAAAAATGGATGCTTTGGAGGCTGTACCCCACTGAAGTCCCTGTCCTCCCCAGGCTCCATCCCCAAATCTCCAGGAGTTTCCTCACCTGGATCTGGCAACCCTTACCCTCCATCCCCTGATGGTGGGCAGGGGGGAGGAGGCTGGCAACCCTGGCCGAAATGGTTTTCTGGAACAGCTACTGAGCAAGAACCAGAGAACCAGAACTGGAGCCTGAACATTTTCTTGCAATGGCACTGTAATGGATGAATGATTTGTTTTTGTTTTTCCTTGTTGAACAGAAGGATGGAGTGGAAAATGGGCTGCCTAAGCTGTGAATGCTTTTGTTTTTAGACCAAACTGTTTTATATTCTGCATTCAGATATCACTGTAGCCATTCTCTTTGATAACCCACAGAAAGCAATATAACTGCTGCTGACTGTTTTGAACCAAAATTTCCTTTTCTGAAAGCCCAGCTGGCATCTACCAGTGCTCTTTGATTACTCTGGTTTGAGAATATTGTGGTAGTGGTGAGGATTTCATTGTTGCAACTCTTTTTCAGGATGGTGATTGATAGGTTTTTGGGGAGGAGTGGGGTGATGACATCCTTGTGATGATGATTGTGTGTTTCTAAGTAATGAATACTGCATTTTCAGCAAGACTTTCTGCTATTGTTTTGGCTTCTGTTTAATGGTGATTTTGTACCTGTGGTATGGCAAGATCTGTGCAAATGCAGCAGTTTGAGAATAACAATATATATATTTAATGGTAGTAGTGAAATATGGTGAAATGATGGGTATGTCCTGTAGATCCTTTCAATGCCATGAAGGATGCTGAGGCTAGAGAATCAGTATGGTGTAATGTTTAGAGCGGGTGTGGCCAAACTTGCTTAAGGTAACAACCACACAGAATAAACATCAGATGTTTGAGAGCCACAAGACATGAACAAATATTACACACACGTTTTAATTGGAAAATATGCAAATTTGCTTTTTATTAACATTAAGTGAGACTGCCCCAAAAATAAAAACAAAAGGGGGGAAAACATTTATTCATAATGATATTTATTTGTCCGATGATATTTATTTGTGTTCTAATGATATTTATGTGTCTAAGAGAGAGAGAGGTGGAAAGAAAGGATGAAAGTGGAAAGAAAGAGAGAAACAAAGAAAGCAAATAGATGGGGAAGGGAGGGGGAGAGATGAAGGAAGAGCGAAAGAAAGAGAGACAGCAAATAGATGGGGAACCTCCCGGGAGCCACACAATATGTATGAAAGAGCCGCATGTGGCTCCCGAGCCACAGTTTAGCTACCTCTGGTTTAGGGCAGTGGTACTAATTTCATGGTTCACAGACACCTTCAGATTTTCCATCCATAAAAAGAGCCACATGACTATTGTGTATGTATATGTGATATACATACAATAATATAATGTATAACTCTTACTATTATGCAGGGGTCATTTCGTAGAAAAAGAGGTGCAGGAGCTCATTAGCATAACTCATTTGCACAACTCATTTGCATATGCCACACCCCCTAACATACCGGAAGTGTATCAGAAGGCGACACCCACCCCTCAGGCTCCACTGCACAGGTGAGTGAAACTGACCTGCTCTTCCTCCATTCCCTTCCCCATCCAATACTTTGTGCAATAAAAATAAGCATAAAGAACACACCCTCATTCTCTTCCTGCTCCCTTGAAACCACCAGGTTTCAAGTAGACTTGAGATACCCAGGACATGTGCACCACCCATCCCTTTCCCTTCCCCTCCCCACAACAAGACACCCTGTGAGGTAGGTGGGGCTGAGAGAGGTCTTTTGAGAACTGCTCATGAGAGAACAGCTCTGAGAGAACTTGTGACTGGCCCAAGGTCACACCAGCAGCTGCATATGGAGGAGTGGGGAATCAAACCCAGTTCTCCTAGATTAGAGTCCAACTCCTGACCACTACACCAAACTGATGGGGTGGAAGCTGCTGAAGGGTTGGTGAAATTTCTCCAGTACTTATGTGCCATGTGCCCAAATAAAAAATGGTATACTTAGAAAATTTATATGCCACCTTGAGCAAGTCTCTGGAAAAGCAGCACACAGTCATAAAAGGAACAATGATAAAATTATCAATAT
The DNA here is from genome assembly GCA_029233225.1 of Lepidodactylus listeri. NCBI lineage: Eukaryota > Metazoa > Chordata > Lepidosauria > Squamata > Gekkonidae > Lepidodactylus > Lepidodactylus listeri. The sequence continues at coordinate 78,830,075 of JARCFY010000001.1, forward strand.
TGAAACAAAACATTGAAAACAATAAAGACCCTAGCAGGGCTTTCCCTGGGGTGCTGTGCCTCTGCACTGCTCGGGGAAGCCGAGGAGGGGGCGGGGCTTGGTCATGTGCCCGCCCCCTGGGCTCCTCACTCCCGGAGCTGCGCTCCTGTGCGCTCCCACTCCCAACGGACCCCTGCTATTATATGTATTTAAACTTTTAATTATCAAAGGAGCTCTGAGCATGTCTCTCCCCATTGCTATTGACTCTCAGCACGCCCTTGTGTATCTGGAATGAGTGGAAGGGCTTCTCTTCAGCCTTCTCACTCTCTCCTCAGCATGAGATATAGAAGCTCATACAAGAGAGTGAGATTTCTAAGGCTTTGGGAGAGAGCAAACAGGTAATGGAGAAAGGAGACTAATGTAACTATCACCATTCCATGGTGACCAGTTTGCTGTTTTCCTGAGTGGCTGCCCTGATGGTAGTTTTACTTTCTCTAGTGGGTAGCCAGCTTGCTCTGGTGCCTGGTGTTGGGATGAAAGCATGGAGGCTGTGAAAGAAGGAGGGAGGTCGTTGGAAAGGCTGAGATCTTTATATCTATCCCTGGCCCACAGTTTACCCATCCTCCTGTTCCTGCAGTGTCTGAGGATAGTAACTGTAAACCCTACTGGGCAATGGCCTTGTACATTTTCCTGGAAAAAAAAGGTAGATGTTGTATTGGTAAATAATACTCAGGAGAGCCACAAATGGCATGTGGCTTCCTAGTGCTGTTATAGACTAGAATCTAGGCAACCAAGTTTTGAATACCTGTTCTGCCATTGAAGCTTGCTAGATGACCTTGGGCTGTCATACACCGTCAGCCTAACATACCTCTCAACTAGGGTTGCCAGGTACTACCTTTGCTGCAGCGGGGGACGGCCCCTCTCCTGGAAGTGACATCATCGCGTCGGGCATGTTGGGGGTGGGACCACTATCATTCTAGGGAAATGGGAACCCAAAGTGACTTACATTAAAAAATAAAATGGCAACAAGCATGGGGGAGGGGCGTTGAATATAAAGCAGGTCTCTCTTTGTCTGTGTCAGTGGTTCTTCCTTCCAGCTCACTACAGCCCTCAGGCTAAGAGCTGAAAGGCTATTGGCTTTTGGCTTTTGGCTTTGGGCATGCAGTACACTGTAGCAGAGAAGAAACAAACTCAGACAGGTCCTATACTGGTGTTGCTAGCACAGCATTTTGAAGGATGCTGTGATGACTTGTCTGGTCATGAGATGTAACTGCTTGAAGCAGCCAGAGATTCTTAGGCCGAGGACAGAGTGGCAATCTGCCCCGGGAGAGCTCCGCTTGGGAAGCGGGGGAAGGGAGCCCGTTCAGACATCCGCAGCTGTCCCTCGGCTCCCTTCCGCACTTACGTGCTTTGAAGCCGATTTCCTCTTGCTGTAGAAGGACACCAGGAGAAACCGGTGTCCAGGGGCCATCTTCCACATGCCTCCCACTTTCAGGCAGTGTGAACCGGAAGAAGGCGGGATTCAAACGGAGGCGGCTGTGTGAACGTGCCGTTTCGGCAATTTGCGCATGAGCGCTCATGCGCACATGCGCATATATGCACATTGCCGAAACAGCCCTGCCACAAGCTGCGGAGGCTGGCCCACGCGGGGCCACTCCGCAGCAGTCTGAACGTTCCATAACAGCATCCTTGTGCAATACACTGGCCAGTGTGAATGGCCAGCCCCAGGGAAATTTTCCCCCACAGGTTTTGCCTCCAGATTCCTCCCGCTCCAGATTGCCAGTCTGTCCTCGGCCTTAGAAAGCCAGGTTCCTTCCTGAAAGTAAACTCCCGCTGCATGCACGCATACAGAATATATATTTTGGAAATGTCATGGGGAAAGTAAAGAAATTTGATTCTGATCAAATGTTCATAATTTCATTAAGCAGCTGTTTTGTCTGCGTGTCAAGCCAGATGAGAATCATCTGTGAACAGAATTTCAGCATGTCTGTTTTGTAAATTTCTTTCTCTTCACACATTGGCCTGATCTCTGGCAGCTCCATACATGTTGGCTGTGTATTTCCCTAACAGGGCAAAAAGAGTTCGCATGGGCATTTGTGGACAGGGCAACAGCATGGGATGAAAAAGTTATCTGCCTTTCCCACTGTGCCAAATCACTGATCCCCCCCCCCCGCTCTCTCTCTCTCTTACACACACACACACACTTTTCTGTTTATCAAGAAAAAACACACTGGAAATCGTTCATGATCCTTCAGAATCTTGTCTGGTTCAGCTGTAGTCATTGCCAAGTTTAAAACTTAAATCTACAAATTTAATCTTGTAACTATTATATTATGGCATCAAAATTTTCACTGAGGTTAATCTGTGAAGCACCTGTCTGTTTTTTCCTTTGAAGAGATGGATTCTTCATTGCAGTTTTAAAAAAACCAGTTATATTCCTCTCTCATCTTGAAAGGTTTGGAATCAAAGGGATGCCATCAATTTGTGACAGTATAGCAGTGCATACGCTAATCCCATGATGTGCTTTCCATGGCATAGGTCCATCAATGTAATCTGGAGAAGAGTCTTTCTGTTTTCTGGAGGTCATAGTAAGATCAGATGGCTGAATATGGATTAAAACCTGGAAGGGGTTAAGGCAGATACTGGGCAGATAAAACCCAACTATTTCTAACTTAATGGCACCAACAATAAATACAAAAATCGTCTCAAAATGTACTTTGCTTCATACATCGGTTGCTTCATTTCCAAGATGTTTTGAGCTAACGAACCTTTGGTTTTGCATGCATTGTCTTCATGACCCCTTCCCCAGTAGAATGGAATTTTTGTTTGTTATGATTAGAAATGGGATGCTGTAACAAGGAAGGAGATGAGTGATTGAGGAGCCAAGAAAATTTGGCTGCTTGAGGCCAGGTTTTCTGTCGGGTTCTGCTTTCATGCTGGTTGGTTAATCTGTCTGGATGCACCATTTGTGGTACATTCTGGCATTTTCCTCTTTTATCCCCTGTTGCATTGGGTATGATTCACTTGTTTGACCCATCTGGAATATGATACTGGGTTATTCCTGAACTGGTTATATTTCACAGACAGGAAACTTTGTGCCCTACTATTACTACCCTTCTGAACTGAAGAAATTATGGGTGACTAATGACAGTCAGCAGTATTTATCCCTCTTGGAACTTATCAATTTTAACAGTCCAATCTGCTTTGTTTTTTAAACAATCAGAGAAATTAAGAATAAAGTAAAAGAAATATTTTGCTCTTTGTTAGCTGAATGACAAAGCAGTAAAGAACCTCGGACTTCTTTCTCCTTTTGAAAAGTTGTACATCTCCATCAGAATTACTGCAGAATTATTGCTCCATTAACTTAATATACTATAGTGTTTCCCTTTGGAGATACTGTCTGAGACTTTGAGTCATGTTGCAGAATTAGGACTTCTGAACGCCATGCTTTCCTCCCCCCAAACCATGATCTGTTCATTGGAAGCCAGCCTCAGGAGTGCATGTTCCTCTTCTTCCTTCTTTCCATCTCTGTCATGACTGACACTCTGCTTTTCCTTGACAGCCTAAACCGTGTCTGCAGATGTGACATGAGATATGGTTAGCACTAACTAAATTCCCTCTTGGCCAAGGTTTACCAACCCACTTAAAACTATGGCTTCAAACTCTGGTTATTATGAGGACACTGGTTATTTATTTATTTAAGAATTGATTTAAAACATTTCTGTGCCAACTTTCAACCCATTTCAGGTACCCTAAGGCAGTTATCCTATGTATCATATGTGTGTAATAAATAGAGTTCATCCCATCCCTTCCTGTGTACACTTCTCTAGGCACAGGAAGTTCCTATCACAGACTCCTTCCTGCAGGTAGATAGTTGCAATCAGTATAGAGTGAATGGTGTACATAAGAGATTCATTGCCTTGGTTGGCTCCATAGGTCTCTTGATGTATGAAACTGGCCTACAAGCATCTTTGTCTTAGTGACCGAGTACTGTTTATTTTGATGGATAGCTGTAGACAGATTTCCCAGTCATGCCTGAGGAACAAAGATCTAATGTATGTCCTCTATATATACAGTGGTTTGTTCTCCTATTGCAGTTCAGAGAACTGCCCGGTGCTGAACTCAATAGGTCTTGTGTGTCCTTTCGTAGCTCACTGCATATTTATGGGCCAGATAAGAACACCTAAAGAGATTTACAGTTGTGTAACTAACTGTAGATCCATGCACACACACATACTGCTCCCTTCTACTCTGTTTCCTGTGGTTTGCAGTGAGAAGAAATGGTCCCTCACCTGGGTGGAGATTTTAGTAATAATAATTTTGCATCTGCACAGCAGTTTAAAATGAATTTCTCAGTGCTCTGAAGTTTCTAATTCAATGGCTTGCATGTTTATGATCCTTCAATTGGAAGTACAAATATGGTAGCCACAGAAGGTAGCTGAAGATGAGTAGTGAAAAGGACAAAACAGCAGCACAGTGAAATGACATGACCAATCTGTTTTGATGTGAGAGAATGCCATAAAGTTCATATTGCCAGTTTATTGTTCCTTCATTACTAATGTCCTCCCACGATGTAATGTCATCCCATATTGGTAGCAATAAATGTCATTAGAACATTTCTGATTAAGGGTCTCTCCCCCTCACCCTCCAGTTCTGCTAGATAAATCTCTGCTGGAAACATATATATATATATATTATATTTAGCTGTCAAAAAGGCCATGTACTTTGTATGTATATAAACTGAAAGAGAACAAAAAACCTAATTATTGTGGATCAAAATATATACATTTTATATAAAACATATTTGATTCACAATAATTAGCTTCCTTGTTCTCTTTCAGTTTTGAAAAATGTGTTTAAAAGTGTTTAAATTCAGTTTTGAAAAATGTGCATGCATGCACTCTTTGGTGTAGTGGTTAAGTGCACGGACTCTAATCTGGGAGAACCGGGTTTGATTCCCCACTCCTCCACTTGCAGCTGCTGGATGACCTAGGGCAGTGGTGGCAAACCTATGGCACGTGTGCCAGAGGTGGCACTCAGAGCCCTCTCTGTGGGCACGCACGCAGTTTGGGCACTCAGTCTCTAAAAGGAAAAAGACGACACAGACTCGAGGCTGGGCTGCTCTCAAACTTACAAAGTATGAGCCAAGGTTACACAATTATCAGCATGCATACAACAGCAAAAATCACATTAATTGCTCAAAAGCATGCCAAATGCAAACTTTTGCCTTTCAATAAGAAGTTGTTTGTATAATTGAAAGCTCTGTTATTGTGTTTTTCTTTTAAGACCAAAGATGTTAATGTATGAGTTCTTTTTTCTAAACTAAAACCTCAGTATTCAGGTTAAATTGTCGTGCTGGCACTTTGCGATAAATAAGTGGGTTTTGGGTTGCAGTTTGGGCACTTGGTCTCTAAAAGGTTCGCCATCACTGACCTTGGGCAAGCCATAGTTCTGTCAGAGCTGTCCTTAAAAGAGCAGTTTCTGTCAGAGCTCTCTCAGACCCACCTGTCTCACAGGATGTCTGTTGTGGGGAAGGGAAGGGAAAGGAGTTTGTAAGCTGCTCTGAGACTCCAAGGGAAGGGTGGGATATAAATCCAATCTCCTCCTCCTCTTCCTTCTTCTCTTCATTGAATCTTTTCTAATGTATTAGCTTCATTTCCTTGCAGATATATGTTGTGCTAACTTTCAAATGATGCACTGGAGATTTCCAGGTCTGTTTAAAAAATATACACAGATCAGAAATCATGTTTCGGCATGTATCAATGTGCTGACATCACTTCCAGTAAAAACCAGAAGATGCTCTGGAGCAGGGGTGTCAAACATAAGGCCCGGGGGCTGGAACTGCCCCATGTAGGGCTGTTATGTGGCCTGCGAGCAGCTGGTGCAAGGGAGGGAACAGGAGGCTGCTGGGGGGGGGGGGTTGGATCCACTCCAATTGTGGCTTCAGCATGGCAGAACAACCTCATCTGCAGCAGTCAAGCAGAACCCTTTCACTTCAGAGAAAGCCTCACTGGTAGGTTGGCTCAGCCTGCAGCTTCAGGGATGCTGTCCCGAGTGGCCTCAGAGATCAGCGTTTGCACTTGTGGGGTGCAGATAATCCTTTGTTAAGGCATGGGAGCATCTGCCCAGTGCTACACTGCTGACTCTTCAGTCTGCCCATGTGGGTTTTCTCTGCACCCCCCTCCCAGCCCATGGGGACCTTGCAGGGAGGACATGTGAACTCGGAGCTTACCAGTTGCTGTCCTTTATAAAGTTTTAATCTCCAGTACCCAGGGTGATGCTTATGGCATACATGGCCTGGCCTGTCAAAGTGACATTTATGTCAGATCCAGCCCTCATAACAAATGAGTTCGATACCTCTGCTCTAGAGTTTATAAAAGGTCATGCTTTTACCATATAGTTTTTGCAAATTCTAGAGCATCCACAATGTCAGTTCTGGTTTTTATTGTGCACCAGCACAATATCAGTGGATGCTTCCCCTCCCCCCATATTTGGTGCTGGCAGGTAAAGCAACAGCAGGCAGGCAGGTCTCCCAATACAGCAGGAGGCCTGGCATACCTGCCTTCTGTGCAGAGACTTTTCTAGTTAAGTCTGTGTGTGTGCACCCCTTTTTTTAAGCATCCACATGATGTCATTGTTTAATCATTCTCCTCAGTGTGCTGTTTCCCAAAACTGCTTTTGGAAAGAGAATAGGCTAAACATATTATTGTGCAATCTGGGCAAGAAGGTGCGTGTTTTCAAAGATCCCATCTGCATCAGTGCCATAATCCTTCTGTCAGTACTTCATAGCCACTGTTTTCCCTGCTGTGCTACTAGAGGTTTTTTTGATGGATTAAGAAAAATTATAGCAGTATAAGCACTTACTAATCTTCCTTTCTAAAATGCCCTCTGAGGGTGGTGGTGAAATTGCAGCTGATGTAGGAAAGTGAGCAGAAAACTGGTGTTGCGTGTTCTGTTGCCACTGTGCATGCCTCTGCATTTACACCAGCAATTAATGCAAAACAGAATGCTCACACTGTGAATAGATCCTAGGTCCTTCAGAAACGGGTTAGGAGAAGTGAATAAATGTGTCATAGTGTGACACAGAAGAGTCCCCCCTTTGGATCAACAGCTCATTAAATGGGGACATAAATGTTAGATTCTCATTTAGAAGGTTTACCTGAGGTTCTAAGCTGGGACATATTGTTTTTAAAAAGCTCTAAAAGAAAGTGAATAGTAAAATTCAGCATTTTAAAATTATGCATGATTTAGCTACAGAAAGATCTCATAACACTTGGAAAGTGGCCAACAGAATGAAATATTAGATTCATGTTGGCAAGGGGAAAATGATATCAATTAAACAATAAGGTTTACTGGATTAGCTTTCCAAGAAAATCTTTGACGTTACGGATAATGTTCTAAACATCTCAGTATGCTGCAGCCACCAAAATGACAAACAGAATTATAGTAGGTCTGAGGTAAAAAATAACAGATGTATGATGATGTGTCCATTCTAATATAAGCTGACATCTACAAATCTTGTGCTTTGAACTGTTATCATTACCTGAATTTAGATATATTCTAAGAAGAGTAAAAAAAGAGGTGAGTTTTTTGGTAAAATGTGTACAGAATTGTAGTTCTCACACTGTACTAGAAATAGTTAGGACTCTGAAACACCTCTTTAGAGAAATAGCATTATTTGTTGGTTATTCAGTTTTTTTAAAATATAAAACTTTCATGAAAGTAACCATTGAACTGAAATCTGTTTATGTATAATAAAAGATTTAAAGTCATTGTAGAATGCTGAGATGAGATATACATTGACTATTCCTTTAGCTTTCTCTGTTTGTTTGTTTTTTTAAAAAAACCAAACCCTCTATGTGTGCATATGCATCCTTCCAGCTTTTTAGGGGACTGGGACCTTGTTCTGATCTTGTATTATGCTGGCTTGTTTGATTATATTCAGACATCCCTGTAGGTTCTGGTTTTTCCTTTGTAAAGCAAGCAAATTAGAATGTACAAATGTATGTATTTAGTATGTTTAAAAAAAAAAAAAGCAAACAAGCTGGCATGTAGCCACTAGCAGGAGAATAGAAAACAGGCAAATATCAGCTTTGAGATAAGGCAAAACCTAAGGATCAGTTTAAATGTTGGTTTTTAAAAGTTATGAAGACTGTACTTGTAACTCAACATTTTAATGCCAGAATCTTACCATGCAATGTTTGCACAGTTGGAAGGCTGTAAATCAAATACCTGTTACTGAATTGATTTCCTGAATTTACTTTAAGGAGCCTCGGTTGAAGCACAGCTAAATAGAGACATAATCCTTAGGAGATTAGTCTTTCTGTTCAACAACCAGGATGGCTAATCTACAGGCAGAAGGTTTCCAATAGTGCAATCCGGTGCAAAGATACAGAGATATAAAGCCAGTGGGCTTTGACTGAGTAAGACTACATAGGACTGCAATGTAAATTAGCTAGTTCTGACATCTCATTATTGCAGCTTTGTGCCTATTGCCATGAGAGACGAATTGTGTGGTTTTGAGATCCATATAAAGTAGGTTCAAATATTTGCTGTTGGTGCTTCCTGGACTATATGTTCTGTGCAAATAAGTTTAGAACTAAATATAACTCACTGGGATAAAGTATTGCAGTAAAAATACTTCAACTATGACTGAAAAGTGAATTGTCATAGGCAGTGTTTCATATTCAGATTACGTTCAGTGATTAGGCATTGACAGCAACCATTTATGGAGTAAAAGCATATCAGCAATTATAAAATTAAACTATCGTATGGTTTAATTCAGAATAATATGGGATGGTCACTTTATTTCTTCACATTTCCATAGAGTTGTCATTTAAGCATGAGAAAGTATTATATTATAAAATTAAGTATTTGGCTTTAACCAGCACCACTAAACTAAAAAATGCCACAGATCTGTAGGTCACAGGCCATTTCCCCCAAAGTTATATTTTAAAGTAAGTTATACTATGAGGAGACAAAATATAGAGACAGCCAAGTTGTATGTGTTTATATAAGAAAGAATAACTGCTAGCTAGGCAGATATGTGTCTGTAAACTGCCTAGAAGGTTCAAGGAACTGAGGAAGGACACAGTTCATTAAAATAATTTGTCCTAACAGGCAGCAAACTGATAAGTGTGCATAAGGGTAAATGATTAAGTGATATGAGGTAAAGATCATCTCATTAAGTTCTTTCATATTTGGTCTGTCCTTTTCCCCTGTACACAGGGAAAGTTGTCAAGAATATAGGAAAGTGAGTCAGAAGTGTTCATGAATAGCTGGGGGTTCTTTCTTCCCTTCTCAATCAAAGCACAGCACAAGTACCATTATGGGATGTATCATGAATAGTGTTCTAGGCTGGAATTCACAATATTAAAAACAAAATTGTGGTGGGATGAGAACAGCCTAACCTAACATGGCATGCATGAAAATTTGGTGAAAACATTCAGGGTACCCTTGCCCATGGAAAATTAGGCATAGATTCTAGAACTGGAAAACATGCAAAGAGTGCCTGTTAGTGCCTGTTTGGAATCCTTTGTTCCCTTGACTTGCTGCTGTGAAATTGGGGGGGGGGGGGCGCGGTTGACCAGGCAGCTGGGCAACACTCCTTGCCTTGCTACACTGTGTTGGCAGTTTCCTTGACCAATAAGACTTTCCTCCTGGTTCATCTCTAGTCCCCTGCTGTTGCCATCTTCTGCCAGCAGGTGAAGGGTTGGGGTTTTTTTTTACATTCCCCCGGTTATTCCTCCTTCCTGCCCAATGCTTTAATTTTATGCATTTGTATGTATTTTAGCTCTGGTTTTAATTATGTGATTTTGTTGGGTTTAATGGTTTTTAAGATGTGATTTTATTATATATGTTTTAATTTGTTAGCTGCCTTTGTGGCCCTTATGAGGGCAGAAAGTCGGGGTATAATTTTTGTAAAATAAATGCATAGTCATATACAATTATGTGTAGCTAGTGGGGAAAGGGTGTAGATGAGGTGAAGATTTGGATGCACATCCTGTTGAAATTAACACAGTGCAGCTGGATGAGCATGTGACTGTGGTTGTCATCTGTAGGATACACATCTGGATATGTCAACTAAGCACAGTTGCTGTCTTTTCTTTCCCTGGCCCAAACTGTGGATGTTAGCTGGGAGGAGAGAGGCTTTCAGGAGGAGCTGGGTCCCAGCATACTTAAAGCATCCTTTTGCCTTTTCTTTTTTGTTGGAAGGAAGGCTTGTTGTTGGTAGATGACTCTGATCTAGGCCCATCAGTAACTCTCATCTCCTTCAATTTGTTATGCATTGAATTCTACATTGAATGTAGCTTACTGTGCATATGCTAGAAAACCCTGAGTAATCATAGCTTCTCAGGTCATTCCCATGGACTGCAAGGAGATCAAATCAGTCAATCCTAAAAGAAATCAACCCTGACTGTTCCCTGGAAGGCCAGATACTGAAGCTCAAATACTTTGGCCACCAAATGAGAAGGGAGCACTCACTGGAGAAGACCCTGATGCTGGGAAAGATTGAAGGTAAAGAAGGGGATGGCAAAGGATGAGATGATTAGACAATGTCATCAATGCAACAAACATGAAATTAAGCAAACTTCGGAGCATGACCAAAGACAGGAGGGCCTGGCGTGATGTGGTCACGAAGAGTCTGACTCGACTGTGCAACTGAACAACAACAATACGTGACTGGTCCATGTGTCATCGGAGCAAGGTCTTCTGCAGGTGCCAACCTTCAAAAGGGCAAAATCAATAACTGCCCTTACAGGTGCCTTCTCTGTTGTGGCCTCCACTTTCTGGAATGGCCTGCCTGAGGAAGTCAGAAAAACTTCTGGTTTTCCATAAACAATGCAAAACTGAATTATTCCAAAGGGCTTTTCTACCCAGGCATAGAGTTGTACTGTTCTAAATGATTCACAAAGTTACTTGAAAAATTATTAGGGACTGTGGCTTATACTACTGTGTATAGCTTGCTGAAACTAGGATTGTACTATGGAATTTTGCATCATTTAATGTGTCATGTTAATACTCCTGCTTTGCTTCAGTTCTGTGTTTAGACTTCTGGCTGATTCTACAACTCTAATCCTATTGCATTTTTTGTTAAATGTTCCATCCTGGATTGTATTGGCTCACCCTGTGTAATCTACCTTGATCCCTAGTGAGAAAGGTGGACTATAAATAATGAAAATAAATATAATAAAAATCAAATCAAATCATGGCTTTCTTGCTAGTGTCAGAAAGAACTAATATCTTGCTGCTATACTCCAGAATTGCTGAATAGGATTGCCACATTTTTCCTGACAGAAGCTTTGTGGCTTTACAGGCATCTGGCAGAAACCTAGCAGTGCATTGGTCTGATAGGGAAAACTGCACATCTTGAATTTTTGCCTGTTAAGGAACAAAGGCTCTCAGGGCAAGTGTAGCAGCAACCCCTAATCCTGCACTACATGGTCTTGTCTTTTATTGTTTGCGTAAGATTTAAGATTCAAAAGAAATAGGATACATACATACAAATGATATAATCAAATTAACTGTACTGTTTTCTAAATTATCCGAAGATAAGGGTTTTAACAAAAAAATAGAACATAATTTGTTGGAGGTTGGGGGCAGAAATTGGTCACTTTTTTTTTGTTTGCAGTGAAGAGAAGGCTTATCACAGTCAGTTTCTGTCACCCAATCTTCATTTATTGGCTTAAAAATCACCGCTACACACTCATCCTTTTCTGTCTAATTCAGCTGGTACTTAAAGCTAGGAAGCAATTAACTCCAGATCACGGTCATATGACTTCTGTAACCTAGTGTTCTTGTGACAGGAACATCTGAGTAATTGTAGGGCAGTTGTTAGACTCCTGCTGCAGCACTGGCAGGCCAAACCATGTGAAATACTGAATCTCCATTCTTACTATAGAAGTTAGAGAGGACTGAGGGCTCCCAGTGACCTGCAGTTGAGGTTCAATCTGGGGTAATTGTAGTTCAGCCATAGAAAATGACTTCTTTTTTGGTTACCTGTGCTCTTTGTCTTACAAAAGGAGAGGTGAGGATGCTGGAAGGCATGAGTCTTTCCAACTGGTGGCAGTCTGGATTTGTATTTTTAGCAGGAGTGCACTCTGACACTATGCAGCTAGTATGGATCTCTAAATAATGTTTTTCTCTCCCACTTGCTTCTCCTCCTCCACAACGTGAATACTTCATTATTGTTTGACTTCTGATGTTTTGCAAACTGACTGCATTCAGTCACCATGATAGGTTCTAATAAAACGGACAGTTTTTGGTGTTGAAAATGATCACAGATTGCTTCTATAGTACACGGAGAATCACTAAATAGTTCTTTGTTTGATGAAGCTCTGCTTTGATATGATGCCAAATGCAGACAAGGGCTTTGATGAATTGGAGATTGGGAAGTATTGACTCATGTTGTTCCACAGATCAGGATTCTAGAAACCCCCACTGGATGAGGTGATTGTATTTGCACATCACTGAACACTGGAACAAAATCAAACTAAGAAGTGTTTGATCATGTACTGCATATTATAGGACAAAAGTGGCCAAACTGTGGCTCGGGAACCGCATGTGGATCTTTCACACATATTGTGCGGCCCCCGTCAGGGTGGCTGAGGAAGCGAAGGGGAGGCATGCCTACCCCATTGGTTTTCTCTTCCCCAGCCAGTGTTCCCCTCCCTGGGTAGACTTGAGCAGAGAAAGAAAGCAACTTTAAATGTGTTCTCAAAAGCACCCCCACACACACACCTTTCCACCTTCCTTTCTTTTTTCTGTCTTTCTCCCTTCCTTCCTCTCTCTCTTCCTTCCCTCCCCCTCCCTCCCTCATCTATTTGCTCTTTGTTTCTCTCTCTCTTTCTACCTCTTTCATTCTTTCTTTCCACCACCCCCTTAGACAAATATCATTAGCAAACTGGACAAATAAGTATCAGTATCAATATCTGTTTTTACCCCTTTTTTAATTTCTGGCAGTCTCATTTAATGTTAATAAAAAGCAAATTTGCATATTTTCCAATAAAAATGTGGGTGTAGTATTTGTTCATGTCTTGTGGCTCTCAGACATCTGTTTATTCTGTGGCTCTTACGTTAAGCAAGTTTGGCCACCCCTGTTATAGAAAGAGAGAAGTGGGAGAAATGTACAGCTGACAAGCTGTGGTCAAGTCCAACACCAAAAAAATCTCTGTTTAATTCAACTTTGTTGTAATGTCTGAATGCAGTTATTGATAGAGTATTGTAGCTCCAAAAGAACTGCTGGGAATAAGGAAAAAAGTTCCACATCTATATTGGCACATCACCTGCAACACATTTTCTATCAGTTCATTATCCTACCAAGTGCTGCTAATGTATTGAATACTGTCAACCAGGGGTCATTTCAAGCAGGAGCTCGGGGGAGCGCAGCTCAGGAGTTGGTGCCAGCCCCCACCCCCTTGCAGGGGAATGCCTGCTTGTGTCATGGCTGCAGCAAAATTACCCCATCCCCTGGAAAGGTCCTTGTTCCTCCGACCAGCCTTCTGAAGGCTTCAGCCACCACTGAAGCTATCTTCCCAGAATAGTGGTATTTCTGAGGCTTGGATTAGTAGCTGTCCCCTCTCTGCCAACCCTTCCTTCCTTCCTTCCTTCCTTCCTTCCTTCCTTCCTTCCTTCCTTCCTCTCTCTCTTTTCTTTCTTTCTTTCTTGCCTTCTGACATACTTCCGGTGATGTCAGGGGGTGTAGCATATGCAAATAAGTTATGCTAATGAGTTATGCTAATGAGCTCCTGCTCCTCTTTTTCCAATCCAATACGCTTCCAATCCACACTCCAATCCACTTCTGTAGGGCTACAGAACCTGATTGTAATATGATAATGAGAGAGTGTGGATTGGAAGTGTATTCCCTTAGGGGCAACTAATATTCAAAGGCACACTAATGTTGTTCCATGCCAGATGTAGAACTTCATCTGCTTATTGACCAGATATTGGTTCAGAAGAAGATATTTATCTCGAAACAGGACTCATATTCCGGAGAATCCTGTCAACACCACTGGCACCATAATTGTGAATGTGACTAGCACTATAACTGGAAAACAACACAATAACTGGACAGCAATTGTAGTTCTTTATTCCTTATATTTATGTTGTAAAATCACAATTTTGAATAGGTTTCCTTTGATGATAAAATTATTAGCAGCATATACAAACACGGCTTGGGCGTTGTCCTTTAGTTAACGTTATTGAGTGACAAGGTGTACCCTGTACACAGGTAAAGCCTGTTTCGGGTTCTGTTTCTAGTGTTGCCCTGGTTTTGACAGGGAATTCTGTTCTTTGGAAATGAAGGGGGGGTGAAATGGTCAATCAGATATTAGACATTCTGGCTTCACGAACATTCTTTTCTTTATTTAAATGGAGTTTTGATAGTGGCACCAAAGCTCTGGAACACTTTTCCCAGGGAGACTGAGGGAGACTGATCTGTCTCCTTCTGGTGGCATCTTCTGCCAGTGGGTGAAAAGTTTTTTGTTTCATTTGACATTCCCCCCCATGAACCTTCCTTCCTGGCCAGTGTTTTAATTGCTGTTTTTATGTCTTTGCTTTTTTAACTTTTTATGTTTTTGGAATTCTGTTCTTAATAGTTTTAATGATGCTTGCTTTTGGGTTGTGTGACTTTAAACGTGATTGTATCATATATGTTTTTTAATTGTTAGTCTCTGTGGTGGTTCTTGTGAGCATAGAAAAGTGGGATATAAATTTTGTAAATAAATAAATAAATGCTAAATAGGGCATTGTACTTCACATTCAATTAGAATAATCAAATGTTCATGTCAGATCCCTTGTTTCTGTATATTTAGATAAGCAGTGCAAATTGAATTCACCATCGTTTATGAAGAAATTGTCTAGTATGTAATGGTTTCAATACATGAACTGGAAGCAATGTATTTTAGAGGCCATCAGCAAATTAGGATTAATAGTAATAATTATGCTGTCCTTCTATATTCCGAGTTTTTCCAGTCTACTTTGTGCATTAGAATGGTTGACTCAGTAAAGCCATTATAATTTTTGTTTTGTCATGTTTTGAGATAGGACTAGAAATATGTATTACCATTTCTTCTCAGGATGAGACTTAAAATCTGTAGCTTGCTCTATGACTACATGTTTGAATGGCTGGGGAATTAAGCCAAGAGTCCAATTGTTTAAGGCGATTGTGTGGCTTTATGATATGTCCCTTAAGGACAGTTGCTTGATGATGATGGATTACATTGATCTATTAATGTAGCTGCCTCATATGTGAAAAATGAAACCGTGATCATAAGTTATACATCACATAACCTCAGCCCCATCTTTGATTGCAGAATAAAAAATATTATATATTCATTGTATTTTAATTTTTTTTAAAGAAAAACATTCAAAATATAAGAAATAACAGTGCTACAAATGTAAGCTACAAATACACAGTGTTAGAACATCATTCAGAATTGCAGCTGGAATTTTTTTTAAAGCCATGTCTCTACAACATGCACTACACAGAACAGTTTTGGCTTTTTATCTCTAGCAGTGTTTGGAACAGTGGCTCCCAGTGATGGAGTCCCTATTCAAGTCCATGTTTCCAGTGTGCAGTGTAGCTTTCCTGTGTTACTGTTGCTGCCTGGGGTACATATATTCATTTTTTTAAACATAAGATGACAGTAATTTTTAATGCAACAGATGAACAAGGAACATTAAATCTTATAATAAACAATAATAAATGACATGGGATATAGCAATATGTTTGCCAGTTCCCATGCAACATTTCTGAATACCACCAAAATTCAAGCTCATAGCTAGGATAATCACAGATTTGCAAAATTTGAAGGCTGTCCTATCTGGTGCACAAATTTTGTAATGCACCTTCAGTTATTTTCTCTATATTGCACATGACACTTCCATCATCCGGTGATTTCTCTCTGCACTTTAATTAGTATCTGCCTTTGTGTCAGGCTAATGCTGCTGGATGAGGGTGTTTATATTTCATATCACAACCATATTGGTAGAATTGAACAGAAATCATTGACACTAACCCTTTTTAACATGTGGGATTTCAAGCCCAACCTTTTGCACTTTTTGTATCATTGTGCATTCATGCACACAGGAACAAGCATAATGGGGTTACGTAGGTTAAACATATGTAGGTTCTAGTTGGCTTAACTGTAAGAGGCAGACAGAAATCTTGAAGTATTCTTAAGAAGAAATTCATTTTTGTGGCATAGAGACATCTTTATATATTTCAAAGCTAAGTGTGTGAGCCTCAAGGAAGGTGAAATTTAATCCTGAATGGTTCCTGCTTCCGCGAGGAGGGCGGGGTATAAATCAAATCAAATCAATCAATAAATAAATAATGTTGGGGAAAAGTTGGAGAGCTTTCTCATCTCATCATATCAAAGTGCTGCATATTATTCTGGTGCTGCCTTTAATCAGGTTAGAATTTTGTCAAGGTCACGCATTCCACTGAATGAAGTGTTCTGCTCACAGCAGAACAGAAGAACAAAGTTTGAAGTAAAATCTTTGATAGTAAACAAATTGCTCATTCCTGTAGTTTCCTCATATTGGCCAGCACCAATACCATATCTATGCAATAAGGAAAGCCACGGGTAGGGCAGCCTAGTCTTTTATCTACCAAATCCCTCCTACCCTTTGCAGCTGTGCTAGTACCAGGTACCCTGCAGACTCCTGAAGGATGGCTGTTATGTTCCAGTACTCGGTTGCTGGTTGGCTTCTTTGTGCAATGTACTGCTGTATGTCTGGCACTGCCTGATCAGATGCTTCTAGCCACATGAAGCTGGGGCTATATTGCAACAATTAGATTTAGGTTCTCAGTTATATGTAGCATCCACTTAAGTCAATTATTCATTTTTCCAAATTTATGTTCCACCTTTCTGCCCTCACAAGGGCCACCAAGGTGGCTAACATATTAAAACATAACATGATAAAATCATAACCAACCAAAAAGAATAACACATCATCATAACAATTAAAGCAAGAATGAAAATACATAAAAAGACAAACAATTTAAACATTGGTCTGGAAGGAGGGATCGCCAAGGAAATGTCAAACAACCTCAAAAAAGTCTTCACCCACTGGTGGAAATTGGCACCAAGGAGGAGACAGAAGAATTTCCCTGAGAAGAGAGTTTCAGAGTTTTGGTGCTGTGACTGACTCGGTTGCCACCTGACTGATCTCGGTAGGTGTGGCACTAGGATTGCCAAGTCTGGGTTGGAAAATACCTGGGGACTTTGGGGGTGGATCCAGGAGAGGGAGGGGTGGGGCCTCAGCATGGTACAGTGCCATAGAGTCCACCCTTCAAAGTGGCCATTTTCTCCAGGGGAGCTGATCTCTGTCAGCTGGAGATCAGTTGTAAAAGCGGGAGATCCCCAGGCCCCACCTGGAGGCTGGCAACCCTATGTGGCACCTAAAGAAGGGCTTCTGATGTTTAGGAGGTGCTGACTTTTGCCAACAGTGTTTTAGATTTGGACTGCAAAAACAGTATATCAAACCTTGTTAAAAGATTCTGACTCTGGGGTTGTTGTTGTTGCTGTATATGTGTGTTTTTCATTATATTTGTATCCTTTGTCTTTTGTTTTTTCAGTAAGTGATATCCTAAAATATCCAAGTATTATTTATAAAAATTACCCATCTTGTTTGTTTTCAGTAACTGTGTTCTCAAAACACTCCTTTCTCTTTGTTTTGCTGGGGACTAAAATATCATTGAAAAATGATACTAAATAATCCGTCAACAGGGAGACTTCAATTACAAAGAGTATAATTTTGTTAAAAATACATTTCCCATAGGAGAATAATGCAATTTCTAATACTAGCTTAGTCCCATGTACTTCCTGCCATCTCATTCCCAACATAAACATCAAAACTGAACTATCCCAAGGGCATCTTTTTGTGAAGGCTCTGTTTGAATGTTTGAAATGAGAAGAGCCGCTCGCACAGAAAGGATGCATAGTGAACATGGAAGGTTATGGTGTATTATGGAAACCTATTAGTTTCCTGCACAGTCCTTACTTCTCCAAACATGGAAATTGCAGACCTGCATTGGGTTCCCTTTGTACCACCATCTGATAATTTTGAATGTATTCCTTTACTCGTTAAATTTTATACTAATAGATGCAGGGCTATTTTTGAGCAGGAACGCACAGGAACGGAGTTCTGGCTGGCTTCTGAGTTGGCTACACATAAAGCCTCCCCCCCCATCAGGTTCCCCATGTGCCCCGCAAGCTACGGGGCACCTGGAGAAGCTGATCCTGGGAGGGAGCTGCACTGTCACGGGTGTGACCTATTATGCTAATGAGTTTATGTTGTTGGGTGCGGCCTATTATGCTAATGAGTTCCTGCTGGGCTTTTTCTACAAAAAAAAGCCCTGAATAGATGTGATAAAAGACTTGAACTGTAAACATTTTAGCAATGATCTTCCTGTACAATGTATGACATTTCTGCAGTTGTCCAACGCTTTGGTAGTCCACTCTAAATAACGAGCCCACTGGTGGCTAGTCCTAGCTGCAACATTTCCAAAAACAGAAATGTTGGTCTCATGTGTGCCTAGAGTCCTCTGCCCAAACAGGATGCCCTTAGTAGAACCTCCTTGAGAGCACATACTCTGATGCATCCATTTTTATCCTATCTCATATTCCCAGGCTGAATCCCAGCATGAGATTGATTTTTTTAGTAGCATTCTAAAGTTCCCTGATTCCAATTAAATCTCATCAGAAATCTGAATCCCTGGCACTACAATCTAGTACTACAATCTACCATTAATTTAATATTTTATGAGGTAGATGAGGTAGTACAGAGATGTGAGGGGAGGGGCTTGGCTGCTCTTACAGAACCTCGCAGAAATGATTCAAATATGCATTCAGGTTTACAGGAACTAAAACAACTATGGGGATATTTAGGAGACATGATACTAAAATGGTTTATTAGTAGATATTTGCATGCATGGTTGGGGCAAAATTTGTATGCACACATTCAGGAATAATTAAGAACATAAGAGAAGCCAATGTTGGATCAGGCCAATGGCGCATCCAGTCCAACACTCTGTCACACAGTGGCCAAAAATACCTGGTGCCAGCAGGAGGTCCACAAGTGGGGCCAGGACACTAGAAGCCCTTCCACTGTTGCCCCCCCCCCCAAGCACCAAGAATACAGAGCATGAATGAATAAGCTATGAATTTCTGAAGTCACATAGGGATAGCCAATAAAGACGGTTTCTCACAGAGGATCATCCTGACCCAAAAGACATGTTTCTATGATGAAGAAATAGTTACCCTATATTTTACTAATGTTTCCATCGACACATTTTCTTTAGTATTTTGTAATTAAGTGCCAGGTTTTGGAGTTAGTATGTTTTCAGATGTATCGATGGCCGATTCACTGCCTCTGAATAGTTGAGAGCTAAATGTAGTTTAATTGTTTGGACTTGATCCCAAATGGGAAATATGCTAGGGATCTCCAAAATCTCTTGGTGAACATACAGCAGGCTCAACTGACTTATAGTTTATATATTTCTTATTACCTCTTACATTTCTGAAGGATGCTTCATTTTTACATTGAGCTAGCCATTAACAGAACAATGTTATATTTCTCTAGGCAGTATGTTTTTATCTGTGGTTGGTTAATATAAAAGAAAACCATTTGGGGTTAGAAAAATAAACAGGAACATATTTACACCAACTGAGGGCAGCAAGGAAAACTGCCAATAGTTCCTTGTAAATTGCAATTTTTATTTATTACTAGCACTGTGCCTAATGTCAGCCCTTGCCTGTTTCATCCAGCAACTGGAACTGCCAGTAAAAGAAAAGGCCATCATAAGAAAAGGCCACTAATACTACATCATCATGCTTTTATTTCCATTTATCACTTGTTTTTCACCCCATACATAATTCATTTGAAAGTAGTCATACCAAAGTCTATGGAATTATTCCACAACTGTTATTATTGGTGCTTAAGTTTTAGCCTTGGAACATTTTACAGTTTTGACTGTAAAATTATGGAAACATTGTAAGTTTGCTCATGAAAACTTATATCTAGATTGTGTAATCCTAGTGCAAACAGGACAGGAATGCCATTTTGGAGCCCTAATTGGTGCCTTAAATATGTGAATGGAAGATGAAAATCCACTGCACAGGTTGCAGAGAGGCCATAAGATCAAGTTTTGCAACATTTCCCCCCTCTTCAGGTGTGGTATGTGTATGCCTGTGTTAGCATAAAGCTTGATGAAGAATTCTGAATAACTCAAAAGCTTGTATACTGTTTTATGGTGTGTGTGTGTGTGCGTGTGCATGCGCACATGCTTTTTGAGAGCCAGCTTGGTGTAGTGGTTAAGAGTGACAGACTCTAATCTGGAGAACCAGGTTTGATTCCCCACTCCTCCACATGAAGTCACAGTTCACTCAGAACTCTCTCAACCCCACCTGCCTCACAGGGTGTCTGTTGTGGGGAGAGGAAGGGAGAGGTGATTGTAAGCTGCTCTGTGACTCCTTCAGATAGTGAAGAATGGGGTATAAAACCAACCAACTCTTCTTCCTAATAATTACATATATTTTGTTTGGGGTTTTTTGCTTTGACCCTAGGGTTGCCAGCCTCCAGGTGGGGCCTGGGGATCTCCTGCTTTTACAACTGATCTCCAGCTGACAGAGATCAGCTCCCCTGGAGAAAATGGCTGCTTTGAAGAGTGGACTCTATGGCATTGTACCATGCTGAGGCCCCTCCCCTCCCCTCCCCAAACCCCACCCTCTCCTGGCTCCACCCCCAAAGTCCCCAGGTATTTTCCAAGCAAGACTTGGCAACCCTATTTCACCCTGTGTGACCACCTGCAATCTGTGAAACCCCACTGTGGCTCGATTTGCTCCTTTTCTGTGCAGTGTTGGCTAAGCTCATTGGCTGCTGTGGGCTTAAAAGGGTGTAGCTCTGCTTAAGGTTACGCTGTTCTTAGTGACTGAGGAATTCAATCATTTTTGGGGACTGAGGAGTTCTAGTGGGCTTTACTTTCAGTTTCAGTTATCTTTATATTCACCATCCTTGATTCACCCCTTGCTTTTACTATTAAGTCTGTAATCAAAATCTAATCATGGGGGGGGGGCAGGAATTCAGAAATACCTGGCTTGAATCAGATTAAAAGATGAATAACAGTTAAGATTAAACAGCATATGAAATGTCTGTGAGCAAGTATGTTAATAAGGTTATTTATGTTTGCTGATTTTACTGATTCAAACCCTGTGATTATACCTTATGGCATGTAACTGCTCCATGACTTAATTGCACAGCTATCATCAAGTAGCTAAACATATGATAGGATTAATCATCACTTTCTTTAATAGCATTTCCAAATAGCTTCCAATAATATTTACCATAGAATCATGATGCACTTATGCCCTGTCACTGCCATTATGGGATGCCTAGAAGTTTAATACAGCAGATTTGTTTTTGTTGCCTGGGTGTGTGTGTGTGTGTGTGTAAAATTAGGCACAACAACCTACCTGAATAGTTCCCAGGATACTTATGCATCTCTGTCTCTTGTTGTATAGCAAAGATACTCACAACATTTCTCATCTAATTTAGATATGACTTTGGTGTAGTGGTTTGGTGTAGTGGTTAAGAGTGTGGACTCTAATTTGGGAGTACCGGGTTTGATTCCACATGCAGCTGCTGATGTGACCTTGGGTCAGTCATAAGTTCTTTCAGGGCAGTTCTCGAGAGAGCTCTCTCAGCCCCACCTACCTCACAGGGTGTCTGTTGTGGGGAGGGGAAGGGAAAGGGATTGTAAGCCACTCTGAGACTCCTTTAGGTAGTGAAGGGCAGGGTATAAATCCAGTCTCTTCTTCTTTAACACAAATGTTACATTTTAATATAAGAATATGAAAGGACTTTTTCAGTCCAAAGAAAGATCTGTGTTACGTTCATCTTATAAAGATGATGGTGAAAACTCTGTGTAACTGAAGTATATGCCACATGATCTAGATTCTGTAGTAGTTTAAAATTTAAACTCCCCCCTCCAGAGATAAGCAGGTGAATAAATAGGCACTGAACTTCACCAGTGATGGATGTTGTATTTCATCTAGCTTAGGACTAGTTGGATGTCCTGAACAAACTTACTGCAATAAACTACAAGTTTAGGGGTATTAACAAAAATTACCTTAGTCCCATACAGGACCACTAAATTTGTCATAAAGGACACTTGATTATTATCATGCTCTGATTACCACTTGTCCTTTTGCAACACGAGTATCTTTTCAGCTTCTAAAACTAAGGGAAAAGATGGCTAGAGATGGAAGGATGTTCCAGGCATAGTAAGCAATATGACAGATCACATGGAGAGAACATTAGAATAAAATACTAAAAGTATAGTTTGTCTCTGCAGAAGGGGTTGAGGACAGGGAACACAGGGAATGACCTCTTCTCAAAGGGCTCTGTAAATTATGCCTTCAGGATGTAAGAAATGGACCTAACAATTAGGGCACAGTTTCATTGTTTCCTGCACACAGACACACACACACACACACACACGCTCACACACACACACTGTCTCCAATTATCTGCTATCTTTAAAAGATCCTATTTTTTAAAGTTCTACTTCAAAAGTACTTCTGCTTGGTTGCCAGCCCCTAAAGCAGTACCAGGAACACTTTAAACAAAATCAGTTCTGTGAGGGAAATACTACATATTGCCTGTGTTTAAAAGAAACACAAATCCACAGATTTTTCTTCAAGATTCCTGATTGTGAGAAATCTCTTCTTCTTCCTCCTCCTCCTCTTTCTCTGCCTCGAGCACTGCAAATCTTTAAGCAAGCCAATGAGTAGTGGTCCTTGTTATATTTTATGTTTTGGTATAAAAATATAGACTACTTGTTTTCTTCTCCATGCAACGCAGCATGTATATTCCCCTAGCCCACCTTACAAGTCTCCCATGTAGTATCATTTTCGCTATAATTTCTCTGTTTTTCAAAGTTAAATGGATTAGGCAGGGGAATGGGAGCTCCCTCAGGCCCTACAAGGTCATTCGTTTCTCATGAAAACCGAAATCACTATTAATTAAGCAGCAACAGACTTTTTAAAAATCCAAAGAACAAAAAAGTAAACATTTAACACTATCTCCATATTTTCAACTCAGTTCAGTGTGTCTTCAGTATCTGCCTCCTTCTTTGTGACATGATGGAACTAGCAGTCCCTGTGTTCTCCTCATAAATGTTTGTTTGCTGACTCAATAAGCCTTGGGATGTGACCGCATTATCAATATATGGGGTTGGGTCCAGCACAGACAGCAGGCTGCTGTTTGGGTGGGTTTTTTTGGATTTGCATCCCAGTGGAGGCATGTTTCAAGGATGGAAGGTGCCTGTATTGAAAGTGGCAGTCTTTCCCACTGGGGACACCTCCCTCTTTGCTCTGCCTTGTGAGTGTGTGTGTGTGTGTGGTCTCCTCTCTCTGCCTCTCTTTCGCTCACTTTACATGAGAGTAGACATAAGAAGCCAATGGTGCTACTCTTGTATAAGATTTTCCAGATGGTCTCTAGACCCTGCACACCTTTCTCCCAAGTGGGGAAAATCCTTCTTTTTGTTAAATTCTTGTAATGTTTTCAGTTTAAAAATGTCAAGGGGCAAGTGATTGAGCAAATAAATAATCTTTTGTGCCTCTGAGTTGCTGTTTGAGAGCATCTGTGCTTTACACAAGAGTAAACCTACTGAAGCCAATGGCATTCATGGTAAGGCATTTGCATTTTGCCTGTGTATTCCAAGGAAGAAAGGCAGAGCGAATGAGGCTGCTGAAATGCTCAAACGCTTCAGCGCATGTGTAAAAATGGGGGGGGGGGGTATCCCCCAGAATAGACGGAACCTGCGAGGGAAAGCCTGAACTGATAGCACAATCAGAAACAGCAAAACATGTGCGAAAATGCAAATGGCAACTGCAAGCTGAAAAACACCAGTGTTTGGGATTCAAATTCTATTTTTCTGAATTCTGAATTTTTGGGGTCCATTATACCCTATAGGAGGACTCTTTTGGGAGGCTGGATTGGCTGTTTTTCAAGGAAATCCTAGTTCTGCCTGTCCACTAAAGGGTCCAGTTCTATAGGACCCTGAACAAGGTGCCCTCAGGCTTCCTGCTTGTTTCTACGGTTTTCGGGGGCAGGGGGAATCTATGCTTTCTCCAGGTCAGAACCCCAGAGAAAATGCAAAACAGTTAAAAATTCTAAAACAAGCCAAGAGAGGGAAATACAACAAAATGGCACAGAGTTTTAAACCCTTTTAAAAAGTGCAAAACAAAACGAAGGAAAACAGTTTTTATAAGAATCAAAAAGAAAATAAAGCTCCCCCCCATAACTGCCCCCAGGCAAAAACAAAAAACACAGGAACACTTGAAAAAATATTTTAAATAAATTTTTGCTCATCCAGGCTGTGATCACACACACTAAATAATCCACTTTCAGTGCACTTTCCAACTGGATTTTTACTGTGTGACCCGGCAAAATCCAATTGGAAAGTGGATTGAAAGTGGATTATTTAGTGTGTGTGACCACAGCTCTGGTGTTTCAGTCTAGGGGGAGGTGAGATACACATGCATGTGCACAGTCCCTATAAACATTTATAGGAACAGGCTATTATGTTTGGAAACAAATAAAGAAAAAGACTATGGGTTGGATCCAGTGCAAAATTTCCATGTGCTTTAGAGCTCTTATGCAAGTGGAAACACAAGAAAAAGATGCTGGTAGCCGCTTTTGTCTGGTCAAATTTATTGTTATCCCTGCTTGCATTACTGTTTGTGCAAATTCTTGTGCAGCCAATTTTTAGGCACTGACATACAAGTATGTATTGTACACACGCTTGCTAGTATATATGGTGTATATATGCTAGTATATATGGTGTTGCCCAATATCCTGCACAAGTGGAACAGACACAAGCTTAGGAGTGTGCAATAGGTAATACTTTCCTCCATCTACAGTAATGTGTGTGTGGGGGGGAGGCACTTACCAGTAGCAGGGAGAATGTAGGCGCGGCAACGCGATGGGGTGGCAGAAAGCCAGATGCAGAGAGCTGCGGCCCCATGCTCAATCTCCGTGGGGCATTTTCCCACCGGCTCTTTGTATTTAAAGGGAAAGCTCACTTTGAGTGCAAACAGCCGGGAGGCCAGGCCCCACGCTCAATCTCCACACAGAGATCCGGAGCACGGGGCCCTTTCCGGAACGCCATTCCAGTGTGTTCCGGCCCCAAAAGAGCTCTGCTATAGAGTATTACTATTTGACTTGATTTAATCATTAGGTCTGTTTGCTTGTAAGGTATAAAAACTTGTTAAGAGCATATTGACACCAAGAAACCAAGTGTCAGTCCTCAAGGCACTAAAATGTAAAGAGTAGAGGGGAGGCAGGACACAATGATGGAAGTTGTTAAGAAAGGAGTGACAAATCATTACTACTCAGGCCCTGAAGTTCCACATTGAGAGATGGGTGTTTTAAATAAGGGTCATCAGTCAATATTAGTATCTGTATAAACAGGAAAACTTCTATGTGAGACAGATTTGTCGTTACTGCTTGCAGAAGGTGGCAATGGCATGCTAAACCACTCAGTGTGTGATCTCTGCTTCCCTCCCAAACATTTGCACAGTAGAGATTAAAGATTGCACAGTAAAGATTTGCACAAGTAAACTTAAAGCAACCCTGATTTTAATCCATTACATCTATTATTTTCTTTTTTTCTGTCTTGGGGTAGCTCTGAAAAATTGCTTTTTAAATATTGCTGAAAGAAAACTGCAGAATGAACATATTGCACCAGTGGATGTGTGGATATGATGGAATTACTAAGGACTCTGCACCACTACTAACTGCAGTCTTTCAAATATATGAGAAATGACATGCTTGGATGGGTTGTTCCTGGGAGTTTAGAAGTTTTATGACAAGGGAAGCCTTCCAACTCCAGAAGCATCATTCTATCAAGGGTTATTTTTAGTACACTTCAGTTGGGGGATCTTAGGAGTGTAATTAGAAAAGCTTGTGTCACATGATGCCATTGGCTGAGGCTGTGAACACTGAACACTGCATTCTGGTGCTTGGCTTCCACTGGATGGTAGCTACTTCAGACTTTTTTGTTTATGGCTAAGCTTAAGTTCCCAGGACTTTTCTTATAACACTTGAATATGTATATACAAGTATGTCTTTGTGTGTGTGCTTTAGTATGCACATACTCTGCACATATGCCCAGGATACATGTGATGGATCTGCTAGGTACCAGAAGTGTAGAAACATTTAATAGCTGTTAGGGTAATAGGCTCTTTAAAGATAAGTTGCAAATATTATTATAAGCAAGAGATTTATGCAGTGCTTAAAACATGTCTCTGTTTTGCAGGCCAGATAGTGTTCACGTGGATGCTTGGGCAGCCTGGAGATAAAGTGGATGCTGGCGACAGCTATGTAAACTAAAATACTGCCAAGCCTTGGAAATCCTACAAAATGGAGGAACTCTATAAGGATACACAAAACCTGCCCATGGATGTTACCAATTCTCCCTCAGTGATAGCTAACAATAAGCTTGAAAATGGAGTTGCCCAACTAATAACTGCAGAAGCATGGAATATCAATTCAGCTGACCTGATGAAGAAAGCACTTTCGCCACTGGTGACTGTTCCTGCCCCATCAATATTGACACCACCAGCGGAATCTCAGAGTGGTGTCGCTCTCAAGGTAGCCGCCACTGTGCTTCAGCCAATCTGTTTAGGGGACAGCCCTGTGGTTCTGCCAATACATCTGCAAGTGGCAGGAAGTGCTGCTCCTCAGATTGCTCCTGCCAGTAATACTCCCTATGTCATGACGACACAAGGCCCCGTCCCCCTGCCTGTCCTCTTAGAGCAACACGTCTTTCAGCATTTAAATTCTCCACTGGTGTTACCTCAGAGTTCTCCCTGTGCCCCCAATCCCATACACAGTAATCTTTTCCAGGGCTCTTCTGCCCCAGTTGGACAGCCACAGCTCCTGGATCACAAACCTTCCAGTCAGACTCAGGAGCACGTCTTGCCCCCCGTGTTTCAGACACCGGGATTTGCTGCGGTTCTGCAGGATCTCTTTCCTACCCAAGGCGCCTTAGGTTCATCACCTTATCAGCCACCACCAGACTGCTCCTCTGTCCCTCCACAACCCTTCAGTTCTCCTTTGTCTCCTCTGGTTCCCCCAGCTACACTCTTAGTACCATACCCTGTTATTGTTCCTCTGCCCGTCCCAGTCCCTATCCCCATCCCCATCCCTATCCCAGTGCCCCACAATGCAGAATCCAAGGCCAACCTGGATCGCCCTAAGCCAGCTTCTTCGTTTATATTGCATTCCTGCAAAGGCACCCAGACTCCCCTGGAGAAGGAAGAAACTAAACCATTTGATTTCATCCACCACAGGGAGCTTCCCCAGCTGACTCGACACACTGTCATCAAGATGAGCAGTGAGAATGAGGTCCTTGATCTGTCCATGAAAACAGCACCTTTATTGAGGGAAAGTGAGGACAGTTCCCAGCACTCACCTGAAGATGGTGCTCTGGATCTATCAATTGCTTCCTGTCGGAAGACCGGAAGTGCTGAATTAACAAGTACCATCCGGTCTGGGTCTATGATGGATAACACTGTTCATTCTGGATCAGATAAACTTTCTAGTGGTGCTTCTCCCTTTGTTCCTTCAAAATCTCATGAAGCTCCAGCGAAGGCCGAGAGCAGAGTGATCAACAATTCTGAACTCCTGAGACAGCAGCCCAAGTGGCTGGTGGATCAGACTAGTATACCATGTGAGCCCTCAGCAGGTAATAACATTGAGATTGTGAGCACTTCACAGACAGCCAAAGTGATAGTATCTGTCAAGGATGCGGTGCCTACTATTTTCTGTGGCAAGATTAAAGGCCTCTCGGGAGTTTCCACAAAAAACTTTTCTTTTAAAAGGGACATGCCCCAGGACTCAGTGCTGCCATGTTATGATGTGAAGAACCAGCCAGAAGCCCGGGATAATGCAGAAGCTCTTAGGAAACCCATCAAAAACAGAAGCGTCAAGTTAAAGAAAATGAACTCGCAGGATATACATATTCTTCCAATCAAAAAGCAGAGGCTTGCAGCCTTTTTCCCAAGAAAATAATTTATGAGGTTTTAGAATGTTTAAAGTATAATTATTATGAATAAAGAAATGCACTTCATTTTAAATTACATTTAAAATTTTAAATATCTTCTAAGTTATTTGGAAGTGGAGGAGGTTGTGTGTGGGGGGGGTGAGAATAGTGGGAGAAGACTGGATATATCTTCCCAGTAAACCTGTCCTTTTCCCTACTGTGTCCTAACTTTTCATTCAAAATAAATAAAAGGCAACATATTTTTCAAGTGGATTGTGCATTTTGCAGCTTTAATGGAGTATAATGGATGAGTGATTCAGAAGGGCAAAAGCTATTTTCACTGCCATAAAGGGCTTCAATGAATTCATTCTGAACAATGGTGGGTAGAATGGAATTCTGAGAATAAATGTTTGTATGTGTGAATTCTGTTGCAGTATTTTGTTCCTTATAATTTGCTTTCATTATTAGGATAAGTTGAAGATGAGTCTGTAAACTGTTGTCCAAATACTCCAAGCTAAATGGTATTGGTACTGTTCAATATCAACCTAGGTGCTTCTCCAATAATGAAACGTGTTAACTGAAAGGCACTGAATGGTATTGGCATTGCAGCGTCAAGCTCATTAACATAGTTCAGCAAGCAATAAGTAGCAGTCTTCATTTTTGGTGTTTTTCTTTTTAAATAACAAGTTCAGCCTAAAAGGATTATTTTGAAGGCTAGGATGGGATATCATTGCATAGCAGGTGTGGAAAAACTTTCTTCCACTCGAGATAGTTACTCATTCTTTGTAATTTCTTATGAACATGGAAAAGCGGGACAATGTAATTGCATTTCATTATGGTGTAAAAGCCATCTGTGCCTTGCCCGCAGAGTTCCACAAAGAGAAGGGTGACAGGATACCACCCACTACACTAACAGAAAGAAGGATGGGGCAGCTGAACATTGGAGAGACAACACTGCCTTTTAAAAAAAAAGCTTGCTGCAGAGCAGGTTATAACGGACTGGCAATGAAAACTGAAGGAGGGGAGGGGCTTAACCCAAAATGAATTGAACCTGAAGTATCTAAAGGTTAAGAAAACATAAATATACAGACCAAATAATACCGTTGGTCATTTTAAAAATTGACAGATACTAACTATACAAAAATACATGTATTTATTTCACAACAGATTAAAAACAGGTATTGGCCCTTACAATAGCCTCATTACCACTGACAAGGGGTATTTTTAAAGAAGAGGAGAAAACAGTGATTTTGATCTAGTTGTAAAACACTGTAATCAGCATGGAAGTCTCCTGGTGGGGCAAGTGGAATGTCTATAATGGACTGCTAAATAACATTGTGAGAAAAATGCTGTGCTGTTTTGAATGGTGGCACAAGTATCATATGGATACAAGTAATCACTTAAGGGTTTTACTAGAGGCTGATTCAATCACACTAAATATTCCCTTGGAATCTTACTGTTGTATGGGTCTAGTGTTAGTCAGTTGATGAAAGTTACAATCTTCATGCCTGTTCTTCTGCTTTTTTTCTTGTAGCAAGAGAATAATCTCCCTTAACCTACAATGGTACAGTTGATTTTTCTATGTATCCATAGACTGCTAACCTCAAAACAACTGACCTGAAAAGAGAAGCATGTCTGCAGTGCCATCTAGGAATGGTCAAGCCTTGTTAGACCCAGGCTTTTCCTTGCAACAGGAATAATGCCATTGATCCATTTGTCTACCAGTCCTTAGCTGGAACCTAGCGAGGTCTGAAACACTGCTGCTCCTGTTCATCACCCTCCACTTGTCCAGCTATATTTTAAGAGCACTGAACACCATTAATGTACCATGATTGTCTTGTGTGTCAGTGACTTAGTGAAAACTTAGTGAAACTTTCATAGTTTTTAATGCTAAAGCTGTTCCATTTCCTTTTCCTTTCTTTGCAGTGGAAATCTGACCAGATTACTTTTAAGAACCAAATGCAGTATCTCGTCCCTTCCAAATGTATGACTGTTTTACTTTATTTTGCATGCTAAAGAGCCGGTAACCCAGCTAGGCGGGATATAAATTTAAATAATAAATAAATAAATAAATATAAAGATGCCTTCTGTTGATAATTGAGCATAGCATGTGTTAAGAACAAGCTAAGTTTTCTCAGAGAACAACTCTCAACTACTGTGGAACCTTCTAGAATCCCTGCGCCTTTCTGAAACGTCAACAGCAAGCAGAGCATTCTTTTCCCTAAACTTTTAGCCTCTTCTAAAAATGCACTGCTTATGTAAAAGCAACTTTCATGATTTCATTAAAATCACACATTTCCCCTTTCCTTTCTGGGAAGGATTCCTCCAGACATTCCCATAGGAAGTGGAGTCCTCTCCTTGGCCAGAGCTGGCAACATGATTTTTTGTACTACCTTGGTAGCCAGAGATGCAGTTTATGGCAGAAATCACTACACTGTTTGTCTCTCCTCCACTGTGAGGTAGGTTTCCTGAATCTGTGTGACTGGCCCTAGATAACCCAGCAAGTTTGTGTGTTAAGAGTGGGGATTCAAACCAGGGTCTTTGGATCTAGCCACTCATGACACTGGCTTTGTCCAATTTGCGCTACTTGCTTCAGTCTTGGTATATAAAGTGACACCAATTTGGCTCTGTCACCTAACTGCAGCTTTATAAACCTGCTATGCGGGGAGGGCGGGATACAAATCCAATGAAATAAAATAAAATAATAAAAATTAGCAGACTGTGCAGAATGTTGCAGAGGTTGTAAAATTACAGAAAACACGTATGAAGTGATACATCATAAAACAAGTGACACATGAACACTGAAAAAGTTTAATTTTCTGCTTCGATAATAACATCCAGTTGAAAATAAAGAATTAAAAATATATTCTGTTACAAACACTGGACAGACTGATATCATGCTATTGTACAAGGTTAAATTTCACTGTGATACTCTCATGTTCAGATGTGCGAATGGGATACAGCACACATCTTTAATGCAATGCTAACGAATACTTGCATCACACTGGCAAAATGTGTGAGATTATAAAAGACGTGATTTTTTTTGTAAAAAAGCCACCTATAGCTTAAATGAAATTAACTGAACTATGTTTGTGATATTTTCAGAGTTACTAGCTGCAGCCCAGAAGACTTGCAAAAGTTTGATTCTTTTCTACACAAATCAGCTTCTGAATATTCTGTGTTGGTGAGTGGAATGACAGAACCACATTGATCAGAAAATACGGTAGATTTTATTAACAGTCCCCCCACTCCCCCAGTATTGTATTAACAGCATTTGGAAGTGCCATTAGAAACAAAAAGGTGGTCTAGCATTGTCTATAAAGCGCCAATAATGGCAGATTTTCTGTGATTTTTTTCTTTAGTTTCCCACTGTCCCTGTGACTGAACTAAAGGTTCTCAAGTTTAAAATTATTTGGCAATCTGAGTGACTGTCTGGGGCTACTACTCAACTACTCAGGTTTGTGTGCTGTCTTCAGGTTCACAGCCAGCAATATAGAAATATGCCAAATGTTTGCTGCCATGTTTCCAGTTTTCATTGTTAGAATCTTGTGCTTGTGAAAAATCTGCTGGGTGGACACATGCATGCAAACGATATGTGAACTGTTATCACAACTCTGATAGCTTGACCCTATATATTTGCATGAATGTATATACCTGTGTCAGTGTTGTGAAGCCATGACACAGGGCTAGTATGATGGTCTGTACATGTTCATTAGAAGCAACCATTTAGCTGGCACAATCAGTATTAGCACAGAACTGCTTGTTTTGTTGTAAGAAACCTCTGCAGTTGAGTTGAATTTATGGGCATCATTTAAAAACATTCTTAAGTCTCAGACAGATTTCTTTATTATTTTGCAGTATTTTTTGTTAAACCTGAGTTGTTAGTATACCAATAAGCAAGGCATTTTCAAACCAGTGATGTGTAAAAATAGTTTTTTTAAAAAAATTAACTAGAAGCTTTGATATAAAAAAGCAGTAAGAAATATAAAATCTACCCTTCTTTTAGGACTACATTAACTTTTTATCATCAGTTGTACTATTAAATACAGTACATTCAGTTCACTAAACAGCAAATGTACACAAATTGTCCCTGATATTATATTGGCAGTGACAGCAAAGTGTTTCACTATCAGCACAATTTCTTGTAGCTTATAGAACACAGCACCAAAGTTTATGTAAAACACACACACATCCATGTGCAGTTCAACTTCTTTGTTCAAAATTATAGTCTGTACATTAAAAGAAGCTGAGAAATCAATAAAATCCACACTTCCCCACCCCCAGAAAACTTTCCAAAACAAAATGGCTCAGCACAACATGAAAATCTAGGAATATTGCATAGTGCAGGGAATATCCCTGTACGAATACACCTGTCTATTGATTGTTTTTTACCTTTCCAGAAATGGAAAGTAAAGCAGACAAGTGCCAATGAATAGTAAGAGAACATATTCACTTTTCAATCTAGCAAGACCAATTTTATGGCTGCAAAGGCTGCTCTGTGGTTTAAGAGCCTTGCATCTAGTCCTTGAAGATGCACACACCATGAAGTCCTTGCTAGAACACGCGTCACGGAAGAGGCAGCATGAATTCACCTGTGTAGAGGGGAAAGGAGACTAAGCTAGGCCTCTCTCTTCCTCTCCTTGCCCCATTCCCCCACTCATCTATCTGTTTAGTGCCTGTGTATTCAAAGATCCTAGTACACACCCTGCTACTATACAATTGGCCAAAATATTTTGTGCATGGTTTTGTTTAACTGGTTAAGAAAAGGATTTCTACAGTTTATTGTCCATCACAGTGCAAAAGTACCTTTAAAAGACAACTTAAAATGAACACATATGTACAGTATATATGCATGTTCCATACACACATATATAAATATACAAGTGCATGAATATTAACATTCATGCAAAGCTCCACAAAGATGGAATGTTTTAAAGTAAGAGGTGGTTTATTCCAGTAGGTAAGCTGGAAATAATGTTTGTCCATCTGGAAGTCAGCTGCTCAAATCAGTACTGAGAACTTCCTTGTAAAAAAATATACATTATATATATATATATATATTGCCAGCTTAAATTGTCAACATAATGCAATATTTTCTTTCATAATTTAAAAAGATAAGGTAACAGCTGTACTTAAAAAAGCTTATTTGTTTTTAAAACACCATACATAGAGAATAATTCATATGGCTATTCCATTTATGGAAATCTACATAGCAACACCTCAATATTAAAACTCTGGAGTGCCAGCTATAAAACGTTTACTGAGGAAAGGAAATTCATTGCAAAAATGCTTCCCACCACTCCCCCACCGCCACTTTTATCATATAATTCAGCCATTGCTGTAAAAACTCGCAGGTCCTGATAAGACTTTTTTAAAAAAAAAAAAAAACACACAATTATTCCTTTGGAATTCAGCTGTTTTGGTTCTAAATGAAAATGCACCAGCTGAAGCCGAATAGCTGAGAATATACTCTGTGACTTCTCTTTTCCCAGTATGTTTTCACAAAAGTTATTAAATACCACAGTGTGATCAATTTATTCTATCCTGACAAGAAAGACTTTGCATTTTGAGAGGAAACTTCTGCAGACCAGTGTCAATTGCTAAGTGTGCAATGGTTACCGAATAAACATTGGCCACAGTCTCCTGGACTCTTGTTTTTGCAATGTGAATGGGACCAGCATCCATCCATTTTTACAAAGCTCAGTCTGGCAAAGGTTTTGCTGCATTGTGTCCAACGTCTTTTGTGAACCTGAGAAGTTGTCTGAAACGCATATTATTGTTGTTGTGCATCCATTGCCTAGTACTTTCCTTGTTTAAGTCTTTCAATGTGGTAGCACAGCTTTAATGCTGGGCCTAACTTTAGCCCCATATATTTCATTATCATATCACTCCTCAGCAAGAGGAGAGCTTTTCCATCTATTTCCTATGGAAAAAATACAATCAAGATTAAGTGAAAGTTATTTCTGCAGGCTTTAAGAATTAGACTTCACAGGAAAAACAAATTTTAATGAAACAGGCTAAACAAGTTGATAAATTCGATAATATCGTCCTTGTGAATAATCTGCCATTATGACATGCAATTTTCAAATTCTGAAATTTTTAATTGTATATGAGAGGTGGATAACAAAAGAACCTAAAAACGTGTCCCACTTGAAGTCACTTTCAATTAAATGACTAAAAATGAAAAAGACCATTTTGGTGATAATAGCCCATACACATGGATTTCCTTTCACCTAAATAAAATGGTAAACATCCTTTGATATTCCAGTTCTGATACTGAACCTTGATTAGTTTCTTAGCACTGCTGCAAGAGGTCCAAATGCACAGACCAGCAACAGCTGATTATATCACTGTGCAGAATCTTTGAAAAGGGTCTTTTTGCCACTGGATTTAGTCAATTTTAAAATGCAAAGCACCCAATACCTGAAGAAGTACCACATACCTCTTCATGTGTGCTCATAAAGATTCTCATTAGATCTCCTTACTGGCAAACAGTTTCAAAATGACCATATAAAAAGTGGGGTGTCTTTTAAAAAATCAAGTATTTAGGGGATGACAATATTTGAGTTCAGCTATCAACTTTTTGTAGCTCTGGTCCTTAATCAGTATAAAAACAGGTTGCTTACCTATAACTGATGATCTTTGAGTGGTCATCTGTGCATTCACACCTATGGAATAAAGGGCGCCTGCACCTGACTCATCAGTAACTTTAACAAGCCTAAAGCCTCTTTTCCTGAGCTCTGCCCCCCAAAGCACAAGCGGGGCCCCACCATACATGCCGGGGTCTCCTGCCAGTTTCTTCTGACTGCTGAAACCCCTTCTAACCTGAGAAGGCTGATAGTGGAGGGGAAGTGTGAATGCAGTGTGAATGCAGGCAGTGTGAATGCACAGATGACCACTCGAAGATCATCAGTTACAGGTAAGCAACCTGTTTATCTTCTTCGTGGTCTCTGTGCATCACACCTCTCGGAGAGTAGCAAGCTTATGACTTACCGGAGGTGGGCGCTGTCAGCTACTCAGTCCAAAGCCGCACGAAGGACTGACCATCCCACTGGGGCCCCAGAACGGAATGGTGGATGGACATGTTTGGTGTCATCCATGTTGCTGCTCTGCAAACGTCCTGTAGAGGGACCCCCCTCAGAAAGGCAGTAGAGGTTGCCATAGCCCTAGTGGACTGCACTCTAACAGCTTTTGGCAAGGGCTGCTTCTCAAGGAGATAACACAACTTGATTGTCTCCACAATCCATTTTGAAAGTCTCTGAGCTGAAACCTTGTGGCCCTGTTGGTGCTGGCCATAGGTAACAAAGAGGTGAGGATCCTTTTGAAACTGCTGCGTTCATTTCAGGTAGAATAAGAGAGCCCATTTGACATCTAAGGAATGGAAAAGCTTTTCCCGTTCATCCTTAGGGTCCAGGAAAAAATCTGGGAGCGAGATGTCAGAGTGAAGGTGGAACTCTGACACTATCTTTGATAGGAAGTGAATGTCAAGGCTCACGGTGACGCCACCAGTGGAGAAATGCAGGTAAGGTGGATCATGCCTAAATTCGACCAGTTCTCCCACTCTGCGTGCTGATGTAATTGCTACCAGAAACGCCATCTTCCAGGTGAGGAGGCAGATTTCACACGTGGCCATAGGCTCAAACGTTTTCCCTGACAGCTTTTGCGGCACTAGAGGGAGATTCCAGGCCAAGGTAGGCAACTTACATGGAGGATGCATATGCATCAGTCCCCTTAAGAAACTCTTGGTGTGAATTGGGTAGTTGAATACCCATTGGGTAGTTGAACTGGGTAGTTGAATACCCATCTACAGGATGGTGGTAAGCTGTAATGGTGGCCAGGTAAACCCATACTGATGAGTGACTCAGTCCCTTGTCAGCCAGCGACAGTAAGAAATCAAAGATCACCGAGAGCCCGCTCACCTCAGGAAGGCACAGGGAGGGCGAATGAAATCTTGTCCCATTTACATGCATAGTATCTTCTGGTAGACGGTTTTCTGCTGTTAAGAATGACCTCCTTTACTCTGTCCGAGAAGGACTGAGGAAGATCCTCTATGCCGTCAGCTTTAGGTGAAGGACATTGTGATGGAACATGCGTCCTCCCGCCAAGAGGAGGAGGTCTGTCGCTGGAGGAAAGTGATGCCATTGGTCCTGGGAAAGCTTCAACAACACTGGGAATCCACTCCTGCCTGATCCATTGCTAGCATACAGGGGCTCCTGGACACTGTGCCTCCCTGCCAGTTGGTATAGCTGATGGCTGTAGTGTTGTCTGTGGGCACAGCAATCACTCTCCCTTTGATTAAGGGTTGAAACGACTGGACCGCAAATCAAATTGCTAGGAGTTCCAGGTAGTTTATGTGGCAGCATCAAAACTGTGGAGACCACCTGTCTCCTACACAGAGGCCCCTCAGGTGAGCTCCCCATCCCCATAGAGAGGCATCTGTGGTCAGCATCATTGACAGTACTGGGAGCTGGAATGGAGTGCCCATGCAAAGATTCAACTTGTGTCCCCACCAAGTGAGAGATTGTAACACGGCAGGTGGAACAAGCATGGTTGTTAGCTGATGCTGTTTCACTGGTTTGAAATGTTTTAGGAACCAGATCTGCAGCACTCACATGTGAAGTCTGGCGAAAGGGAAGACTGCTGTTGTTGCTGCCATCATCCCCAGCAACTGTTGGATTTCCAAGGCCATCGTCTTTGGAGTTTCTTGGATCTTTTGTACTAACATCATTATTGTTAGAGCATGTGCCCCAGGGATGGGAGGGAAGGGGTGGTATTGGTGATGACAGGATGGGGCACAAGTCAAAGGTCCTGTTTGGGTGTTCTAGAAACCTTGGGTCTAGACATTTGGTGACCAGACTGGAACTTCAACTTGGTATAGACAGGAAGATTGCCTGATTGTAGCTGCTTGTTCTTCCAAGGCTGTTCTGGAGATGACTTAGGATATTGTCATTTGAGCAATGAATGGGACCGTGATCTGTGTTTTATTGGGCATGTGGGGCCAGTCACTCCCAGGTTGTGTGATGTTCTAATACTCTTGTCCATGTCTTGCAGGACCGCATCTGTCGTGGAATGAAACAGTCCTTGCACATCAAACGGGAGATTTTCAATGCAGGAGCAAGTGTCCTGCAGAAGTGATGTAGAGCGAAGCCAAGAATGTCTGCGCAAGGCTATTGCAGACGTGATGATCTTGGCAAAGATGTCCACCATGTGTTTAGAGGAGTTCAGTTGCTGTTTTTAAGGGTCATGCCCTCCTTCTGGAGGCGTCTGGCCACCAGGCGTTTATCCTTGGGAAGAGCTGGTAGGACCTCCAACAGTTGTTCCCACAGCGAGTATTGATAATGGCCCATACAGGCCAGGTAGTTTGTGTTTTTCACTCCTAGGGCACCTGCCGAATAAAACTTTCTGCCAAATGCATCTAATTTCCTGCCTTCTTTGTCCACTGGGGCTGAGTGGGTATGCTTGCTTCTCAACGTTGAGGTGACTACTATTGAGTTGGGTTTAGGATGACAGGAAAGAAATTCCACCCCAGTTTCTTGGACCCAATACATATGCTCCAAACATCTAGACGAAATTGGTGTGGATGATGCTTTGTCCCAAGGAGTTTTGGCTGCTTGGAGGATCACATTGGTTACTGGAAGAGAGATGGCCATCGACATGTCCATTTGGACAATATCGAAGACTGAATCTGTGACAGTCTATTTCAGTTGGACAATGGATACACGCAGGGTGTGAGCCACACACTTGACTAATTCCCCATACAACTTCCAAGTCTTCTGATGGTGATATGGGGAGATTGTCATTCACCTGGTTGGGGGGGGGCTCCAAATGGGGAGGGGTGGTCAGAGTCTGCAGCCTTGGAATCCTTATCAGAGTTGAAGCCTGAAGCATCTGAACTGCAGACCCATGATTCCCGAGACCAACCACTGTCACAGCGAAGGGCAGACGGAGGAGGTGGTAGTGGTGGAGGTGCCACAATAGTGTGCAAAATGTTATGCTTTTCCATTGGCAGCATCTTGTTTTTTGGTGCCGATCTCTTTGGTGTTGGTGCTGGAGGGGTTGGCTTTGATGGTGATCGGGATCAACTTGAGTAAGAAGAGTAATGGTCCCACTCCAGAAGATGAAAAGACATCCAAGGCATCGCTGTGTGTAGGGGGTATGCCCCATAAACGTATTGCAACTGCCTCTGGACCCACATAGGTGGATGAAAGGTCTGTTTGGGAGGGCAGTATCTGGCAGGGGATCACTCCCAAGAGCAGGACTGGCAATGTCGGTCAGCTGGGCTACAACCTTGATAAGCTTCAGTATCAACCGGCCTATCTACAGTGCTGGCAACTGATGACTCACTCCCTTGAGGAAGATCTCCTATAAGATCGTTGGGTCAAATCTATTTCCTAAACTTCCGATGCCGAAAGATGAGTCGGTCGTGAAGGAGAGGTCATCTATTCCTGGCGGTTCAGCTGAGGGATGGGGAGTCCAAGAGACAGAGTGAGGGTACCCCCGATACTGATCCTCAAGGTGGTAGGGAGCGTTCTGTCAGAGTGGTGAACGACAGTATGGAAGAGTCAAGTTGAGGACTCTCGCTCCACAGCTTTGATCCAGACTTCGTTTTGTGGATCTTGCCTTCTTTGTCGCTTTTACCCTCCCTACAATTCTTAGCAGGAGTTGAGGAGGTTGACTGAGGCATGGCTTCCAAGCACTTTGATGTTGAGCGGTCATGCTGACATGTCCTGCCATGGGGGCAGTCGATTTCATCAAGGTTAATGGCCCCGGAGTCCACTCTGCAGGTGTGGCCATTGGAGCTGGAGAGAGGGCTGATTCTAGCAGAGCCACTCTCAAGTCTCGCTGCTTGGTTTATTCAGGTCCGTTAAGAGAAGCTGGCACAGTGGCTATATGAGTCCATGCGATGGGCTTCTCCCAGACAGAGTAGACACAGCGACTGCCTGTCTTTGGGGGCAAGCTTGCTCCCGCACTTAGTGCAGCATTTAAAGAAGCCCCAACGTTTTGCCATAGGCCATGAGGAGGCCCAACTTCGGAAGGGGAGGGGGGTTGGAAAGTTCTTTCCCCCTTTCTCAATGTTCTTGAGGACTAAAGAATGAGAGGCAAGGGAAAAGGCTAGTCTCACAATTTGAGGAAGTTCACCGACGAGGCCAAAGAGCAACTGCTCAGCGCAGCAGTCAGAAGAAAACTGGCGGGAGACACGGGCTCTGCTGCTGTGGGTATGCATGGTGGGGCCCTGCGTGTGCTTCAGGGGTGAAGCACAGGAAAAGAGGCTTTAGGCTTGTTAAAATTACCAGTGGGTCAGGCACAGGCACCCTTTATCCCATAGGTGTGATGCACAGAGACTACTCAAAGATCCGCAGTTACAGGAAGCAAAGATACTTCTTTCCAGCCAGATTTTGATGCAGCTAGTTCTTAAAGGCAACGTGCAACAACAGCACTCATTAGTAGAAAAAGAGTGGGTTGGGGAAACTTTTTGCAGACTAATCCCTCCTAACCAGTCAAGCAACTCTTTCTGATTTCTAATTAACCTAAAGGGTGGCTTTCTTGTAAGTAACTGATATGGTTTACCTTGGGAAAATCAACTGTACATAATTAATAATGAATAGCACAGTACATAATAGACTTTATTCTAAAGGACAGTTCCAAGCAGTAAAAATAAAAGGGGGGGGGGGGAACCTGGAGAACAAGGAAGGAAGATGATCTGTAGTCTCATGAACCTTCTGACCTTTTCTGACCCAAGACATGCTGTTATAAAATGCAGCAGAGTAAATGGTAGAATCAAAGCAAAAGGCTTTCTTACATGTCTTCTGAAGAGCTCTGCGTGGGGTGCTAGTGCCTGAGGATCAGCTTCTTTCACAAATCGCATTACTTCCTCT
Source organism: Lepidodactylus listeri (assembly GCA_029233225.1). Taxonomy (NCBI): domain Eukaryota; kingdom Metazoa; phylum Chordata; class Lepidosauria; order Squamata; family Gekkonidae; genus Lepidodactylus; species Lepidodactylus listeri. The sequence continues at coordinate 78,869,987 of JARCFY010000001.1, forward strand.
ATTGACCACATAGAAGGATCCCTATTGGGTATTCTGGAAGGTTCCCGCTTTAGTGCACTGAGGTCAGGTCCTGTTGTAGAGCTTGCAGCTTAAAATACATGACATGATGAAAGTGAGGGAATTGGTATAATATAATAACTTCTAATTGGTATAAATTAGTATATTTTGGATAGATATACACATTGGATACACACACAGGTGTGTGTATGTTGCTTCTGAAAGCTTTTATATATCTATTAATGAACAGTCTTTTCCTATGAGTGCACCTCCATAGAATCATGGTTTTATGTAATCATCATCATCTGTACGTGTTCAGTACTTTTCATGATGTTTTTAGTATAGCTGTGTATGTATCTGAACTTGTTAGAAAATGTTCAACATAAATTTTATCATGGAAGAGTAACAAGAGAAAATACAAGATGGTGACTCTTTTCCTATTTACCATTATTGTGTATTCTAAATCTCATAGAAGCCATAAGAGTCCTTCACAGGTGATTCCTCTTCCAGGCAACCTAAGAAGAGTCCTGACGGATCAGGCCTAAAATGTACATAAGTTTGTCCAACATTCTTCTTCTCAGAGGGTGGCTACACGCAAGGCATTACGACATTAAAACTCTCTTCCACTGCCATCCCCCCAAAACAGGTACGCAGTGGCATAATTCATCTGAAGACTCTCTTTAGCCCTCACAGCCACTGAAATACCTGTCCTTCATGAAGATATACAATCCCCCTTTAAAGATATACAGTCCCTTTTAAAGAGACCACTACATTTTGTTGCACTTAGTTCCATAAACCAATTATGCACTCTAGTACTTGCTTGCCCTTGTTTATAACCTACAACCAGTCAGGAAAGAAAAACTACAAATGAATGTCCGTGGGTTATACAATGCAATTTACCACAGGATTCAAACTGAGGTACATCAGGTTCAATAACAGGGAGGGCATCTAGCAAAATAACTAGCTGCCAAGCCCAGGCAAATTGTTTGGGTTGTGAGTCACCACCAGGCCTGACCCCCAGCGAGTTCTCTTCCATCAGCGATGGCGGTATTGGTATCCCTGTCTATCTCCCCACCCCACCCTTTTACAGAAACCAGTGCTTGAAAGACTTGGCAACATTGTTATGGCTGCACAGCAACTTTCAAAGGGCCATCGAGAGCCATTTTGATCCCCTCCCTCTTTCTTGGCAGCCCTTGTGGGCCTGGCAATTCCAGGAGGAAGATCGTCAAGAAAAGTCATACTTGAACACTGTAGCATAAATTTCCCATGGAAAACCATTTCCCCGTTTACTATACTGTTCAAGAAGCAGGCAAGCGAAGCATATACTTTGAAAAGGTTTAATTGTACCTTCAATCCTCCTCTGCAGTCGATTCCTGTTGACTTCATAATAACTGCTGTTCCCAGCAGAACTTGATGATAGTCTACGTAGGATTGGTGCTATATTTGAGGTAGCAGTCACTGGTGGAAGAGAATTCCTGTAATAGGCCACACTCCCTGAGGTACGATATTCAGTGGAACTCTGACAACTAGGGCTTGAAAGATTGACTGAATTTAGTGCAGAATCCATTGAGTCTTCAGAAAACCTGTGTTCTTTAGGTGTGCTGTTTTCTTCGCTCGGCAGGACTTCTGCTATATGAAGTTAAACGCAAATGACTGATGAGCACCAGAGTTACAATGATATAGGAGAAATACCTTGTGGACATTGTATACATAGTTTTAAATAGCATCCATCAAAGAGTTGTTGACTTTAGGCAACCAAGTTTTCTCTACCTCAGTTCTCCTACCTGTAAACAGGAAATAATCATCCCGTACATAATGGAGCTGCTTTACTAGGATGTATGAGGTAACAACTGTGATCGCTTCACAATGCCCACATGTGATATTTCTTTATAATGCCAGAAAGCAATTCCATTCTTCAGCCAATCTGTGCTCTTCTACAGCTCGCTGTCATTAATCTGTTTATGAATTATTTCATCTGTGATCCTAACCACAGAATTGGGGAAGGGAGAGTCTGTTGCTCTTGTTGGATTCTCTACATCTTGACAAATGTGATATGGAATATAATTAACCAGTAATTTATAAATATCCCAAACTGAAATATTTCATGAAGGTATAAGGCTGTAAAGGTACCTTGAATGGTAGCAGCTACTGGAGAAAATGGAGCCCAAGACTGCAGGGGTGAGAGTTTGGGGAGGAAGGAACCGAATTCTCACTGAATTTAATAACTAAATGTGTATTTTAAGATATTAGGGATCTAGTTTTATATAAAATTGTGATGGCCAATGGCCATATACAATAAACTTTATTCATGCTTGGGGAGGAAGGGGTTTCTCAAAAGAAGCTGGGATTCCTCACACACATGCTAGGGAATGAAACTCTCTTGGCTGCTTGCTGGCTTGAAAAAATAGACACTGTATATAAGGTAAGGTAAGAGCTAGTGTGGCTTGGATCCGGGAGACCCAGGTTCAAATCCCCACTCACCCATGAAAGCTTGTCGGGAGACCTTGGGCCAGTCAGGCACATTCAGCCTAACTACTTTTTGAAAGGATAAAAGGGAGAAAGGGAGGATGCTGTAAGCCATTCTGGTTCCCCACTGAGAAGAAACCTGGGGTATAATTGATGTAAATAAAATAACGTGTCAGAAATTAGGCGGACTCATCGATCATCGTACTATGAGGAAATCGGAAGATGATCATCAGAGCAGGGTTGCTTGTTGTGTGTGTCATGCTGGCAACAAAAGGATATGTATTATTTAGTCATTTTACACCTGTTTTCTACTGGCATGGGGGAAGTAAAATTTGAAACAACCTTGATAAATAAAATTTATCAAAACCCTTTTTATTTTATCCACAGCATAAACTTTTATAGCAAGTGCATAAGCTTCTACAGTAATTATTCTATTTGAAAAATAAAGATGCTATATAGTAATGTTATCACAGCAAAATATATCAGTGGAAGTGGAATATTGTGATGACTGTCTGCAAGCGTTGCTCCCTGTGATTCTGCTAACAAGAGTAAGGTTTTAAAGCAGGGATGTCTAACATAAGGGCCAGGGGCCAGAACCAGCCCATCCAGGGTTCTTATATGGCCCTCAAGCAACTAGTGCAAGGGAGGAAACAGGAGACTGCTCAGGGGGGAGTGGGCAAAACCACTCCAATTGTGGCTTCAGCATGGCAGAACAACCTCGTCTGCAGCAGTCAAGCAGCATGGGAGTGTCTGCCCAGTATTGCACTGCTGGCTCTCCAGTCTGCCCATATGGGTTTTCCTTTGCACCCCCCTCCCAATCCATGGGGTCTTGCAGTGAGGATACACCAACTCAGAGCTTACTAGCTGCTGTCCTTTATATAATTTATATCTCTGGTACCTGACATTACGTTTATGGCACACGTGGTCCGGCCCAACAAAGAGACATTTATGTCAGATCCAGCCCTCGTAACAAATGCGTTTGACACTTCTTTTGAAGTAAAAAGGGTAATACAGTTTAAGCATGCCCATGAGCCACATACTCTCGTACGCAAATCTTGCATCTGAATTCCAAGTCCGCAGGAAAGAAAATCCTGCCTTTGTTCAATAATCCTCACTGGCCCTCTTCTCAAGTGTGATCATAATGAGTATTTACCAGGTCCTGGCTTATAATGACAAGCCCTGTTTCTGAATCCATTACACAGAAGAGAACCCAATGAAATTATCAAGATGCACTATTCATGCAGGTATGCAGTCACAGCTTTCCACAGTTGTCTGTGGTGAGTGAATTACAAATTCTGGGTTGGATCCAAGATCTGGCTTCCATGTGTGGAAGGTACCTTCTGCTCATGTTAGGGGGGGATGGGGACGGGACAACAATTTCCATGGGTTATATCCTCTAGGTTACAGTCCCTTGCATCACACTGCATACTATTCTTCAACACCTTTTCACAGGCATAGAGAGTTGTTGCCTAGATCTCTGGATCTCAGTTGTTCTCAGAAATCTCCTTTGTGCTTGTAAGTTATGATGCTTCTAAGAAGAGGGGTTAATTTGTTTCCTTTGCCATATAAGCCCTCAGCACGTCTTTCAAATGTTTGCCTTAAAATTTTGCTTACAGTGCTAAGAATTGCATTGAAAAATGTGTGTTGTGGTGTTACATAGTTACCTTCTGAGGGGTGAACTTCAGTTCTTGGTCTCTTAGGAGACAGGGGGGCAGTATAGGGTGGTGAATCCTGAGAATATCGCTTAGTAGTACTTCTGTTGTCAGATATTTCTTCTTTTGCTGCAAACACATGCACACATAAACATTAAAAGGAACCTTTTAATAAAATTAAGGAATGCAAGTATTATAAGTAAACAATACACTTAATGCATTAGTTCAGTTAGGACAGTGTTTTATTTTCCTACCAAGTCTCTCCACATTTCTAGTTTTAACAGTCGTCTTCCGTGGAAGCACTTTGAATACATCCCTGGAGAGGAATACACATGGGAAACAGAACACGGATTTTTCTGGAAAGACCCATAAGCAGAAGACAGCTGGTAGCCAGCATCGCACTTTTTTCACATGTATTAACCCACAGAAATCATTCCAAAGTGCTCCCGCGAAGCAAATCATTTTAATGGAACTGGACCTAAGATGCATCTTGGGGGTGGGGGTGATCTGGTCCCACTTAGGGCTGTACGCAAAATGTACTGCAAGTCAGAGAGCAAATTTATTCATTTCAGCTGCAGGAGATTGACATAACAGGCAACAATTAAAATGTGTGTATTTAACCATCTGTGTGTCTGCCTTTTTTATGGACACGGCAGATGCCAAATGCCAGTTTTTCAAGAAAATTGCAAACATGGCCTTCAAAATGTTACAGCCTCTGACAATTTCTGATGTGAATGTCTAAATAATAAGGCTAGTACAGTTAAGTGTGAACTATGATCGAAGGAGTCCCCAGTTCAGGCATGTGTGCCCTCACCTTAAGCCCTTGCCGTCCATATCGTGATAAGACCCGACTACTTTATAAGGCAGGTATAAAGGTTAGTGACATAATATCCATGACTTTCACCCATTCTTCTATTAGATGGATTGGAGAGAACAGACCTGCTCTTTCCTGAAGATACATACTTGGAAACAACAGGTTCTCTTAGCAGCCCTCCATGTCTCGATTGCGAGGCCTGTCCTGTAAATTTTTTCTGAATTTATTTTAGAGCTTTTATGGTTCAGCAGATAGATTGCTGTGAAACCTGCTAAGTCAATTTTTTTACATCTCTAAAAGAGAACCTCCACTGTAGACTTGAGCAGCTGCTTAACAAACAAGTGTGTAGTGTGAAACCACTATTGTACAAGCAAAGCACTTGGTAAAAAGCATAATCATATATTTTATTTTCATTATGGCTCTTGCTCAGGGGTGGACTGGCCATTACAGCTGCCAGGACTCACCCCAGTGGACCAATGACCTACCCCCCAGGCCAGCCCAGCCTAGTTGTTAGAAGGGTGCCGCTTGGCTGATCCCCACGGTGTGCACGGAGGACATCACCCGGCTGAGCCCCATGCAGTGTGGTGAATGCAGTACCCAGCCAAACCCTATGTGATGCAGGGATAGCTGATCATTCAGGTTGGCTCGTTCTGCCTCTCTCCTTCCTTTGGGCAAGCAGAAGCAGGGCCAATTTTTTCCCTTTCAGTCCTCCCCTAGTCTTGCTGCAGTTTATATCATAGTTTGGGAACAAGCTAAAACAGCAAGACCCTCATACTTGCCTGTTTAACCAAAGATTATGGGAGTCCCATTCCGTACTATACTAAAGCATGGTGTCACATGCTTTAACTTGGTGTCTAGAGTTGCCAGCCTCCAGGTGGGGCCTGGGGATTTCCTGCTTTTACAACTGATCCCCAGCTGACAGAAATCAGCTCCCCTGGAGAAAATGGCTGCTTTGAAGGGTGGACTCTATGGCATTGTACCATGCTGAGGCCCCTCCCCTCCCCAAACCCCTCCCTCTCCTGGCTCCACCCCCAAAGTCTCCAGGTATTCCCCAACCCAGACTTGGCAACCCTATTGGTGTCACATCCTATTGTACTCACTGGAATTTCTTTCTAAGAGTAAATACATACAGAGGATCAGACTGTAAAGGAAAAGCCAGGGATTTAAAAGCATATTTGGAAATGTAAGTGTGCAGACTTTTCCTTTATATTCTTATCCTCTGTATATATTTTATTGGAACTATAACAGACACTACTCTTTTAAGTCCTGATGAATTCATTTGTGCTGGAACTCAAAACACAATTGCGATCAAGTTCTATTCTATGGTGGAATATATCATTGACTCCTGGGCGGGGGAAGTAATGGTGCAACATAAAATTACCTGGCTTGTTTCTATCATAGTCTGTAGGACTATGGGCACTCCCCATATAAGGACTGAAAGGCTGGCTGCTAAAAAGATTATCACACTGAAGGCTGTGGCAGAGCTTCTCCAAGAAACGCAGGACAAAGGATGCACTGTTTACAGAAGGAAGACTGATGGAATGCTTCTCCCCATCAAAAGAGGCTGTTAGTAAAAACAAAAGGGGGGGGGGAATCAAAACACTATTCTTGCACTATACTAGACAAAAGTACCAGCAGTGCCCCAAACAGAACACATTCTCTCCTTTGATTGAAACAAAGGGATAAAAGAAGACAAAACATATTCCTGTATTTCTTTTCTGGCAAGCCCACTTTCAGAGCCTTGGCTACTTTCATTTACCCTTGTGCAAATCTCAAACAACAAGCCTTTCTTTAAAGCATAAAGCTTCAAAGCATATCACAACTACAAAATCTGAATCAGGCTTTCTTTTTATAGTGGGAGGCTTTTCATTAAGCTAGTGCCACTAAGACAGAGGTGACTGTCAGAACAGATTTCTGTTATTCCTGCCCAATCGCAAAATATGTCTCGTCAGGGCCAAGAGTCACAGCACTGTCCCTTACGCTGACAGTATTCTTCCCTCAAGCCCACCACTATGGACAGTGCAAGCGGAAACTTCATTATTTTGTCTTATAATTTTGGAATGGCTGGACAATTTTCTAGACTGGGGGAGGCTATGATAAGAGAACTCCTGCTTTACTGTTATAACCTAAGCAATATTTCTAGCATGTTATGAATCACTTTAACTACTTTATTTATTAATAGAAATACCCTATGTAAGATAGGACTCACTAATTTATAAAATAACTGAAAAAATCACTACAAATTTGATTCATGGCAATTCAATGAGACTACATTCCTAGCTTGATCTTCCTTGTCATTCAAAGCAGTAAGCATGTACGACAATGGGGTCTTACAGACTGAGGCTGCGGTCACACACACAAAATAATCCACTTTTGATCCACTTTCAATGCACTTTCCAACTGGATTGTGCCAGTTCACACAGTAAAAATCCTGTTGGAAAGTGCACTGAAAGTGGATCACAAGTGGATTATTTAATGTGTGCGACTGCAGCCTGAATTTCACTCACTACCTGATGAGAGGCTGCAGTCACACACACTTAGTAACCCACTTGCGATCCACTTTCAGCGCACTTTCCAACTGGATTTTTACTGTGTGAACTGGCAACTGAAAGTAGATTGAAAATGGATTATTTCGTGTGTGTGACCGCAGCCAGAGACTGATACTGCCCCATACCTGTGCAAGTATATAAATTAACGATGGTGTAAAAATGAATGACTTTTCACAGCAGAAGCACTGCGACATTTTTAATACTGCTAGACAGCAGGTTTATGAGGGTCTTATTAAACCTGCATACTACAAGTTACTGTTGCCATCTGCTTTTAATGCAGGGAGAGTGAAGTAAGGCAACCTTTTTTTTAAGTGACTATGACTTAAGTACGAATTGATGTACTAACATCTGTCCTGAATACAGCTTCTGCCAGGGGGAAAAAAAAGTGATAACAGCTCCCAATTTAGAACAAGACGGTATCTTTATCAACACAGCTGTTATTAAGACTCATTCTATAACAGATGACACAGGTGCTCTGAAAACAGACACACACACACACACACACACATACCCGCACTTCCATAATATTTTCACAGGAAAAGGAGGAGCAGCTACAACATATTACTTTAAACATATGGAGCCATATTTAGTGGGAAGTTTAACAGATTTGTTTAAGAACTATGCACCTACCTAAAAGAGCAGAAGCACAATATATGCAGGTGTGTTTCCTTATGAATTACAGCAGAAACAACATATACTCTTTTAATAGCATTTTGACAAGGTGACTGTGCTTTCATATAAAGAAAGCAAAGCAGTGCAGCATTATTTAGTCTTACCCACTGGCTCAATATGGAAAAAAACAGAACTAAGCTGTTTCAGACACCTGAGCTACCCTAACCTGTAATCTTGATCCCCCCCCCCCTATTTAGCTGCTGAACATACTTTGCTATGCTTAGGAACTAACAAAAATTGTTCACATTGCCACTTCACTTCCTAGATCCCTACCCAAAATCTCTCAAAAACCGCTCATCTGGGATCAACAGGAAAAGCTGAATGCTCTGCCATTACCGGTGATCATTTCTCCTGCATGATGTCCTGACTTCAGGAATCCAAATACCGTCTTCGATTGATAGGCACAGTCTACACAAGCTTGCACAGCCTGCTGAAGCACCACATTCACAGGACCGGGTCCAAAGTGATCAGGAAGCTGCTGTACCTTCTTTTTATCCAGATGAGGCCCGGCGTTTCCATGTTTGTTAACATAGACACAAACTACAAAGAAAAAAGAAAGGATCACTGGCAATTTTATGCAATGGAACTTGTTGCTCTTCAAGAACAGGCATTACATTCTGGACCTAATCTTATTTCATAGAATTATCACTGAAAAGGCACACTGATCAACCTACATGCAGAGCTATTGCATATTTATTCCTAGCTCTAAGACTTGCCAGAGGTAAAACTTAGGCTGCATAGTAATGAACATGAATTGCTAATCCTCTGCCCATAAATCCTCCTCCTCCACTAGCTTTACCAAGACCTCCAGTTCTCAGAGGAAGGAGCCCAAATTCACATACTCCGGGAACATCTATATAAACCCAACTAGACTAGTTAGTAATTGCAGTACCTTGCTTTTCCCAGACTTAAAACAAAACCAAAATTAAACAAATGCTGTTCTTCCCAGTGTTTATTTTGCAAGTCTTCCTAAATCCATGAGATGTTGATTTCTTCATTCAGATAGGAAACAGACTGGAAGTGACTTGCCCAAAATCAAAACAGTGAATCAGTGGCAGGAAATTCTTAAACAAAACCAATTACTTCAAGCACATACAGTGAACCTACAGTATAATATTAATTTATTTTAACAGATGAGAAAGAGACAGCCCCAAGTCAGACAACAAAACTGATGGTGGAGATGTAAAACTCTTAATCTGGTGAAACAAAGTTGGAGTCCAGTGATACCTTTAAGACCAATGAAGTTTTAATTAAGATGTGAGCTTCTGTGTGCACGCACACTTCCTCAGACATTTCTGAAGAAGTGTGTGTGCACATGAAAGCTCACACCTTGAATAAAACTTTGCCGGTCTTCAAGGTGCCACTGGACTCAAATTACTGCTTCAGACCAACATGGCTACCACCTGAATCGATCTTAATCTGGTGGTACTTTCACAGTGAACCTATGATAAATAACCATGATGGCAACTCTAGAACACAGTTTCTTCTCAGAAGACAGCATTAGCTCATGTTTGGAATAAAATTAGCTCACCAGTAGAAATGACAGCTGCTGTTGTACCAGTAATAGCAGACCCATCTTTGTGAATCTGTGTAGTGCTATTTTCCACTTTTGCAGAAGTAAGGGAAGGAGAAAATACCGCAGATTGCACTGGGAAGATTTTTTTCTGGTTTTGGGAGGGAGAGAAAAGGAAATTGGTTTTTTTTTAAATGAATGCCTATATAATCTGTAAGAAGAACGACCACCTCAGCTCTGGCCTCTCTGATTTGTTGACAAATACCAAGACTGCAGCTTGCTTCTAACAGTCCCAACCTATATTTCAAAGCTTCTTCTAGAAGGAGATTCATTATCTCAACACATATCAGATGCAAGTCAAAGCATGCATAAGGCGCACAAAAAAAAATCAACTCAAGATGGCTTCATCAGATTACTCCCAAATTACAATAGCTGTGTGAAGCATCTGAGGGTTGCTATGGATAAGCACATTAGCACTGCTCCACCTTCATGTTTTACAAGGATGGAAAGCTGCTAAAATTAGAATAGACTGAGATGTCAAACGTCCATTTCATCGCTGTCCTTGTGATCGCAGGAGACAAATGTATGTGTTTATCCTAATGAATTATCTTAGTGAGTGAAACTAGCCTATGCTGAAAAAGTTTTCTCTTAGAAACCTAGAGGCAAAAAAATCAGCAAGAAATTCAGTAAAGGGATAGTTCTGTTGGCATCCATACTGGGTTTCCAACTGAGCCTAACAAAGACTCACTGAATGGCTCAGGAAAATAAAGAGACAAATGGAAATCAGCAACTTCTAAACTTGTCACACTTGTAACAGGTATCTGTTGTTATTTTAACATATTTTTACCCTACTTTTGAGTCAAAACTGACTCAAAGCAACTCAGAGGAATAAAAGGAATACATCTGCATTCAGCACATTCTAAAATAATATATTGCTTGCACTGCATGACTTGTAGGCACACTAGAAAGGAAATCTTTAACACATCTAGTACACAATTTGACTAAATATATATATAAAACATAAACAAAATGTTGATTTCCCCGCCAAGCAACCCTGTAAAGCATAGACATCCCCTGGCAACAAATATGAAAGTAATCAGGTTCACTAACCTTCCTGCCTGGCTTCAAACTCTTTTTTCTTGTCTTGAGGTTTTCCTTATGAGTTGTATTTTTTGTCACATGAATATTTTTAGGAGACCTGCCTTTCTTAACAGCTGCAGGTGAAGCTGGTGGTTTTCCCCGCCCAGGTTTCTTCCCTTTAGGTGTAGGAGCAGGAGTTGGAACCGATGCTGATTTTTGTGGAGACTGCATTGAACGCCGGGTCACTTTGGAAGGGGATGTTTGGGCTTTTGCATTATTCTTTGTACTAGAAACTGAGAGGAAAGTAAAAATATACGTGTATCAAGATCTGAAAGCATGTTTTCTAGGTGATAATTTGGAATGACTATTTAGAACCTCTTAATTAGTCTTTAAAATACAATGACGTATTTTCATGCAATTTGTACTTGAAATGGGGGGTGCCAGCTTTTTTACATAGCACCATGCATGGAAATCTGCAGCTAACATTTGTCCCTATTCTGTGCAGAGCTTCACCTGCTGATTTACTGTACATCAAGTTGCTGGTAAATGCATAACAACGAACCAGGCTATTACTTTTCTGGAGAGTTGGCAACTCTAGCTGGAATACAACCAGATTCTATTGGAATCTTCATTATCTGACTTTCAGTTCCCCAATGGAACCTCTTAGCAGTCCACTGAAATTTCTCTTACACAAGCTTGACATAAATGAATGGAATTTGAGTACATTTAGTGGAAATCTTTGAGAATAACTAAATATCAATTTCTCCATCCTTAGTAGCTGAACATTTTGATTCCCACAATTTACTTCCTGGCCATTTGGATTCCTGAGAGATTATCCTTGTGTCAAGAACTTAGGATAAAACTGAATATTGGGGGAAAGCTGACAGGAGATGAAAAGTCTCTGGTTCAGGATGGCTCATCTGAAAGAGATGAAGGGGTAGCTGTTACTTTTCCACAAGGAAATGGATTAGAATTGGCTAATGACAGGGACTGCCTGGCAAGGTCTTGAGGCAGCAAGAGGAAGGTTGTGGGCTTAACATGTATGGGAAACTATAGATGTTTATATACTACTGCTAGAAGTGTCTGAGGTAAAATTGGGAAGTTGAAATGCTTGGTGTTCGGGGGAAACATAGACATTGTGGGTATTTCAGAAACTTGGTGGGATGAGGAAAATCAGTGGGATACAGTGATTCCTGGTTATAAATTATATCGGAAGGATGGGGGGGGAAGGGTTGGAGTTGGGGTGGCTCTGTATATCACAGAGGGTATACAGTCCAGTAAGATTGAGAGGGTAAGAGAATTGGATTTGCTTCTGAAAGTGCTATGGGTTGAATTAGTGGGCCCAAAAGGAAGCTTAATACTGGGAGTTTATCGCCCACCAGATCAAAAGATAGAGGAGGATTATAAAATGATGAATGAATTAAAGATAGTGGCTAGATGAAATAACCGTGTCGGAGTAGGTGATTTTAACTACCCTCACATTGATTGGGTCAAAATGTTTTCAAGTCAGGAAAAAGAGATTGAGTTTCTAGACACACTCAGTGACTGTGCTATGGAGCAGATGGTCACAGAACCTATCAGGGGAGAGGCGATCCTAGATTTGGTCCTAAGCAATGTTCCCTCTAAGCTGTGGAGTCTTGTGAGCAAAAGTTCTACTTTGTGAGCAGCTGGCATTAAAGTTGTGAGCGAGTGACTTGGCTACTGCATAACTTAGTGTGCTCTGGAGCCATCCTTCCTGAGCTAAGACAAAAATGTGTGAGCTGGAGGCTAAAAAACTGTGAGCTAGCTCACACTAACTCAGCTTAGAGGGAACACTGGTCCTAAGTAACACCCAAGACCTGGTGAGAGATGTTAAAGTGATTGCACCGTTTGGGAACAGTGACCATGATGTTATTGAGTTCAACATTTGTATAAAAAGAGAGAGGCCCAAAAAGACTGACACAACCACTTTTAACTTTAAAAGGGGTAAATTCTCTGGTATGAGGGAACATGTGAGGAAGAAACTGAAAGGAAAAGTAGAAAGGGTCAAAACCATTGAGGAAGCTTGGAGACTATTTAAAATTACAATCCTAGAAACTGAGGAAAAATAGGAAAGGCACTTATAGGTATAGAAAAAAGCCTGCATGGTTAACAAAGTCATGGAAGCTGTACAAGGTAAGAAGGATTCCTTTAAGCGGCTGGAAGCTAGTCTCAGTGAGGTTGATAAAAGGGAACACAGGCTGTGGCAAATAAAATGCAAGTCTGTGATCAGGCAGGTGAAAAGGGAATATGAGGAGCATATTGCAAAAAACATAAAGACCAACAATAAAACTTTCTTCAAATACATTAGAAGCAGGAAACCAGCCAGGTAGGCAGTGGGGCCCTTGGATGACCAACGGGTAAAAGGACTACTGAAGGATGATAGGGAAATGGCTGAGAAGCTGAATGCATTTTTTGCCTCTATCTTCACTCTGGAAGATGAGAAGTGGTTGCCCACTCCAGAACTGCCGATTTCGGGAGGGGTGTTGAAAGACCTGAGTCAGACTGAGGTGATGAGAGAGGAGGTCCTACAACTGATAGACAACTTAAAAACTGATAAATCACCGGGACCAGATGGCATGCATCTGAGAGTTCTGAAGGAACTGTTCTGCTTTCCAAACACATTTTTGTTGCACAATATTGGAAAAACTGAACACACTATTTCTCAATGAACACAGACTAATTTTTAAATTAAGCACTGTGGGTCCATGTTTTTTTACCAGTACAAATGGGCAAAATTCCACAGAAAGAAAATTCAAATCGCCTGCAAAAGTAGAAGCTTCCTTGTGCAATGAAGCTCATTTTCGAACAACAGAAAACTAGCCTGTTTTTGCACTGATCCTTTCAACTGCAATTCACATTAGCCTTTTCCATCTTTTTCTGAAGTTTGAACATTGTTTTTTTCCCTGGACCTCTCCTGGTTTTTGATATTATCAATCATGGTTTCTTTCTGGGACACCTTTTGGGACTGGGGTTGGAAACATCGTTCTGTGTTGGTTTCAGTCCTACCTTGAAGGTAGATTTCATAATGTGGTCCTGGGGGACTGCAGCTCAGCTCCTTGGCTTTTAGCCTGTTGGGTCTCAAAAGGTTCCAACTTATCCCCTATGCTCCTTAACACCTACTTGAAACAACTGGGAAAGGTCATCCAGACTTTGGGGCTGAGTTGCTACTGATATGTGGATGACACTCAGTTCTTTCACATCCAGCATATCCCAAGGAGGATGTGGAAACTGTGAACAGATGCCTGGACGCAGTTTTTTCATGGAAAACCAGAAACTGCTCTAATTTTTTTTTAAAAAGGAGATGCTATTGTAGGGGAAGGAGGTTTGACCCCAGAATTCAGGTATCTTCTGCTCTAGATGGGGTTGTACTCCCCCCGCAAAGCAGGTCTTGTAGCTTGGAGGTGCTGCTGGACCCAGTATGTTGACTGGAGTGGGTCATTTCACTTCAGTCTTGTTCCATCTATACCAGCTCTGTTTCTGAGCCTAAGGTGTTGGTATTGACCTTTAAGGCCCTATATGGCTTGGGGCCAGCATGTCTGAAGGATCACCTTCTCCCATACAAAACTACCCACCCACTCCATCCATTTTCAGAGGCCCTGCTTTGGGTGCTCCCACCATCTGAGTCTAGATCAGTGGCAACCTTTGAAAAGGCTTTGTTGGTCATGGTGGCAAAACTCTGGAACTCTTGGCCAAGGAGATCCATCTGTCTTTCTCTATTATTGATCTTCCACCAGCAGGTAAAGACTTTTTCTTTTGTTTGGCATTCTCCACTGTTATTGGCCCTCCTCCCTGGCTGTGTTATGTGTGTTTGAATTGGGTTTGAATTGATATGTTTATTGAGTTAATTATTTTATGTGTACTTTATTTAAAATGTTGTTTCAATGCTGAAATATTGAAATGTTTTGGTGTATGCTACATTAGAAACCCTATTTAGAAGGAAAAGGCAGCACAGAAATATTTAAAATAAATTAAAATTAATTGTTTCCTCATCATAAATAATAGCAGACAACACACAATTGTGGGCAAGTGCCAGATTCAGAGTCGGATCCAGCCAGCCTTTTCAGTCCATTTCACCTAATTCCATTCCTTATTCCAGCTCCTATCACACATTTCTTTCATCAAGGGAGGTCTCACAATCTCCAGCATAACCTTTTTGGTAGTCAGTGAGAATTCTCTTTTTCTTTTTTCATCAATTGAAAAGCTGGTGGGATCTAACTCACAATTTTTTGAATAGACATTCTCTCATCTGCTCCTAAATGTCCTTTTTTAAAATGCATTTTGAAATGCATTTTAAGCTAGCTACTATCAGCAATTTCCATGATACACTACAATTATATACAATGCTCAAATATTCAATAAATTGTATCTTAGAAAATATCAGAATGCACCATAAACGTACATTGATGTAAGAGATATGCCAAACATTTTGACACTGCTTAGGGTACATTCTACTAATGTAACATTAAACAATAAAAAGTACAGGTTACACTATACACAAAAAAGTAGTATCAAAAGC
This sequence comes from Lepidodactylus listeri, assembly GCA_029233225.1. Taxonomy (NCBI): domain Eukaryota; kingdom Metazoa; phylum Chordata; class Lepidosauria; order Squamata; family Gekkonidae; genus Lepidodactylus; species Lepidodactylus listeri. The sequence continues at coordinate 78,885,267 of JARCFY010000001.1, forward strand.
CTTTAACTGAAATGCAGGACAGGAAATCAAAACAGTGAATCTTTCAAGACGAAACTGAAATACCCCTTTTCTAGCAGCAAAACATCTTTACCATATAGTAAAATGCATTTATGTCTAGCACTTCACATATCTAAAAGGAAAACAAATACTAACAGTTACTACATTCTTGGCTCTCTATTTTAATGGATTACAATACAATAAAAAAATCTGTGAGATCAAACGATTTCACAAGTACAAAGAAAATAAGCTTCAATGCAACAGGTAGTAAACATGCAGGTACACATTTTTACACGGTGAAACTTTCTCCTCTTTGTTTAACAGGTGGTATCTATCATTCATTTTACAGGCTGGCAATGCAATAATAATGACTCCTAAAAATTGCTTACTTTAAAACAGGGTTTCTTACCTTTATATTCCAGAGATGGAAATATAATTTGTATTAGCCACTGAGAAGGTTCAGGACCCAACCCAACATGTCTGCTTTTTTAGCAAGACTGAGACTGAAAAAGCAAATCTGTAACAAAACCCACCAGTGGGTACTGAAAAGTGCTAGCAAATCAGAATGAAGCTATTTGCATCTGTTGGATTAACAGAAAGGGAAAGGGGGAGGCAACAGAGTGGAGAAAACTGCTAAAGCAATTCACTTATTGTCTGCAGGCTCTACTGGCAGAGACCATCAGTCATCTGCCCATACTTCCCTCACCCCTGCCTTCAGGAGGAGATCAAACATTAGATGGGGTCAAAGAATTTGGAAAGAAGTGAAAGGACATGCAAAAAAATCTAATTGCCAACTCACTAAATCTGTAGACAAAGCTGACCCAACAGGGCCAGAGATGAGAAAACCCTTGTAATAGTTTGATGATCTCAACAAGACTTTTTTAAAAAATCAATTAAAAGAGGGTAATGACCGCCTGTATTTGTAATTAATGTACAGTGTATAGTTGGAAAGGGGAGGGTCGAAAGAAAGAGCAGCATGTTTGCTCTTTTCAGGACTCTGCTTTGCATCACAATGCTCCTCTCAAATCCGCAAACAAAACAAAGCATTTAGTTTCTAGCTGTCCTGGCAGAACAATTAACGTATCAACCATTTAGGACTCTTGTATGCAACCTCCTGTCATGTCTTCAACCCTAAGCAATGACCTCACTAAAGGCTTTTGAAATATAACGCCTCCTTAACCTGAGCGAGTGTATCCTTGCAACCACCGTGAAAGCAAGAGAGACAGTGGAAGCAAAAGATGCTAGCATGTGTTTCCTGCATTAGAATACTGATGTAGTTGGCTTAGATAATTATTTATGCTACCTATAATAGAAATTAGGATGCTAATCCTTTTATCACTTCTACAATTTTTATTAGTGTATCATTTTTAGATGACCTTAAATTATGACCATAACATTATCCTCTTGACCCATAAAAACAAAATAATCTTTGGTCAGGGCTAGCAAAATATCACAAATCCCTAGACACAGGTTACATCATCAAGTTCTGTACTCCCATGGCCATTCCAACCAGAGCCAACAAAATCAACCTAACAGCCAGATTTTTCAGAACTCTAAATAAGAAGAGAATCGAGACAGCAGAAAACCTGTTCAACAGAAAAAAAGTTTCTAAGATTTCGCTGGGGATCTACATCCCCCTTTATCATGCCTTTGCTGCTGAAAAATTTGATATCTGTACATGCGGATAGTAGTTACACAACAACTACATGAACCTCTAACATCTCTGTGATGTGCGTAAATGAAAAATCATCCTAAAAGCAGTTGTGTGTCTGTGTATACACATACACATTGCACAGAACAACTTTAAATTATGGAGTGCAACCATGACTCAGGGGTACAGAATTTGCTTCAGGTCCCAGGTTCAGTCCCTGACATCTCCAGTTTGAAAGATCAGGTTGTACGTGACTTGATGTGATATTTATCAGCTTCTTACCATTATTCCCTGGTGGCTGTAGAGCATCTCTTGTTAAATCACACCATCCAACTGGAAAGATATCCCGGGAATCGTATTTACACCAGTAGTCAAATGCCCCTCGCCAGCCATCAAAGGTAATAAAAATTTCATCTCCTTTAACATCACCAATTGTTGCAGGGCATATTAAAAAAGGGTTTTTTCTGTCTATTGCTTCTAGTTTCATTCCAACTTTAAAACTATTTAGAGACGGCTTTGGTGGTTCCTACAAAATAAAAAGATTCATATGTTTATGTGAGTATGAAATCTTGAAGAATATACATTTTCTGAGCCTGCTTGCGGGGACAGCGGGATATAAATCCCAAATAAATAAATAAATAACCATGTGGCCTAAAAATACTCATGTTCCAAAAGGGACACTGTCTAGATACAATATCTGAGTATTTTCCTCACCTTTTCTACTGCTCCAGTGTGAGTGAATTCACGCTTTAATTACTAATTCTTTTGGAGTTAAAGATAAGTCAAGAATAAAAAAAGAAACAACGGACAATTTTTTTCTGAAAATGAAAGAGATGTATTTTCACTTTCAAAGACAGCTATCAAGCAACATTTAAAGGCAGTATAACAATAATGGTTCTAATTCCCTCCTCAAAGGAACAAAAGTTACAGTGTCGATGAAAAGGTACAATAGTTTCCAGTGTCACAGTTGTCAATGTCAGAGGGGCCATGAACTGAAGTCCTGAAGACCATCAAGGCTTTGCTGAAACACATTTGTAAACTAGCAGGAGACTCTCTTATAAAGCCATTCAAACCTGCATAATGTGGCTTCAATGGATGCTCAAATGATGAATTACTACCATGATGAAGTCTCCCCTCCCCCTCCCTTTAACATTTTGAATCGTTAAGCCAGTTTGTGAGTTTGATAGGGAGGGCTAACATTTTAATGTTAAGATATAATGAGTAAAATACTGATTTTTAAAAGTAACACTTTCAATGTCGTTTGACAAGACAGACGTAATTTTATTGCTCTTTTCACAGTTAAAGCACGCCATTTTCTTTTTCCCAACCTGGCCCCTTCTCTTCATAAAGCCCAGGCTTGTACTGTTCTAGCTATGGTGATTCATTAAGGATGTTCTGCATCAAGAGGTAGGAAAAGAGAAAGAAAGCTGGGACAACTTATGACAAAGGAAGGAGAGGGTATTACCTGTAAATCCATTTAGCATATGGTATTTGTTGTGGATATAGTTCCCATTTTACCTCTGGTGCTTTTCACATGACCTCTCGCCTGACAAACTCTGCCTATTCTGTTTCATCTCCTTTCCCTGCTCTCCCTGTGTTTTGGTTATTTTATGGATCTAGTATTCCTGAACCTACCTACCCTAGCTGCTTTCTCTGAATAATGTGAGATTTCTGGTCACGCACTCAGCCTTGCACATGGACACACAATAAGGTTCCTTGACACACAACATAAACACATTCTTGAACAGAAATAAGATTTTAATGAGAATGGGAAGAGCATACCTGAGGGACCACTTCTCCCCATATGTGCCCCAGAGAGCTTTGTGCTCTGCTGGTCAAGATTTGCTGGTTGTCCCTGGCCCCACCTGATGGAACATGCTCCCGTCTGAGATCAGGGCCCTGCGGAACTTATTACCATTCCGCAGGGCCTGTAAAACACAGAGCTGTGCCACCAGGCCATTGGCTGAGGCAGTGGGCATCCAATGAAAAAATAACACTTGGCCTCCCCTGCTGAAACTGAAGCCTACCACCTCAATGCGGCCCGGATCAATAAGATATCAGAGACCTAATGGCACCAGCTTGAAAATAATGTATATAGTGAAATAGTGCAGCCTATTTTGTGCTTTTCTTTAAAAAAAAAATCTATACTATTTTAAATTGCTTTTAATTATTCTATAAATTTCTATTTATGTGTTTTGGAATCTTACAGTGATCCACCCTGAGCTCGCTTGTGGGCAGGGTGGAATATAAATTGAAATAAATAAATGACTACTTTTGCCAATAGCCCAAGAATTCACCATAAAAGAAGATAATGTTTAACAAAGGCATATTACTGGGGGAAAATAAAATATTTCTTGATGCAAAATTCCATTGTTTGTTGATACGACAAAATTCCTTAAACGTAACAAACATAAGATACTGTTGTATACATTAAAATGTGATGGACAGGTCATATTATACAATTTGAATATGAGAAATCATGAAAAGGAGGAAGGGTATTATATATTTCCTTAAAAAGGGTATTATATATTTTACGGACAGTCTCTGTATTTGAAAGCATTGCCCACAGTCTTCACACAATCAATTGTTTACATATATTTTCTATTCTCTTAGGTCCAAACTATATGTTAATGTTTGTAACATGTAGGGTCTTGGTTCCTCTGACCTAAATTTGATTCTGTCAGTCAGACATCAATACCGGGGGTAACTTATTGTCCAAGCATGTAGGGCTATAGTAAGACCGTAGCGATGGGCTGCTCCCGACATCTGACAGTCAGATTTAAAGTCAAGTTGGGGAAACACAGACCCTACAAGTTACAAATTGTAACATGTAGTTTGGCCCGTAGTGCACACGTGGGTCAAATCAGATGTCCATGTAAGAATTAACATGATTCTGTAACACACAGTTAAACATAGTGGTTTACACTCATTTAGGATCACACACTACAAAATGTCCACAGAATTATAATTCTGTGAAGTCTTTCTCATATATGCAGTACAACATATATGCTTAGCCACTGACATATATCTTGAATTCATGAAATATAAACCAAGCTAAAAGTGTTATCTCAATATAGCACACCCTTAAAATGCAAACATAGTAGGAAGTGCTGCTATACATTTAGATTAAAATATTCTTTCCAGTCCAGTTCTGGAACTTGCAACTTGACAACCAAGATAAAAGCCATTTTTAAAAGCTTCCTTGCATTTGTGTGTTGAAGAGAACAGTATAATATGCTGGAACCTTGAGCTAACAATGCAGCTGTAATTCCTATCTTAGAAAGTTTCTATAAAAGACAAAGAGCTCTTTTAGCATTACCTTCTTAAAGAATGCTGCAGGTGCCATGTCAGCACCATTTAATGTTCTTAAGAGAAACATTGGCCAAGAAGATGCATTCATCTGGAATCCTATATTGACAAAAGCAAAGAAATGGTGCATACAAATTAGCAAAATATAAAGGCATCATAATTGGTATTATCTGTACAGGGTACATCTGAATAAAAAAACAGAGGATAACTTTGCACTAGGAAGTGCGACTATAACTAAACCATGCTAAGCTTCTGTTGCAACACACACAGGAATGCAATATGTTTAAAGGTAGGCTGAAATGAAGCATTTTAACTTAAATTTTACTTTTAAAAGAATAGGATGTTGGAACCAGAAGGTTCCATACCAATTGGGAAAGATCACTTTATATAAAGCTAGCAAGAAACAATTATATACAAAATTAGCTGCTAGCTCAGCCTACGAACAAGTTGTAAACCTGTTAATAAGCAGGAGGAGGAGGAGGAGGAGGAGAAGTGTTTGGATTTATACCCCGCCCTTCACTACCCAAGGGAGTCTCAGAGCGGCTTACAATCTCCTTTCCTTTCCCTTCCCCTCCCCACAACAGACACTCTGTGAGGTAGGTGGGGCTGAGAGAGCTCTGACAGAAACTGCTGTTTTTCAAGAACAGCTGCGCCAGAACTATGGCTTGCCCAAGGTCATTCATCGGGTGCAAGTGGAGGAGTGGGGAATCAAACCCAGTTCTCCCAGATTAGAGTCTGCACACTTAACCACCACACCAAACTGGCTCAGCTAATGTATTCAGCTAACACACTAGCACCAGGCCCCTGGAATTTAGTTTATCTCCAGAAAACAAGGAAGAACAAAATAGTATGAAACATCTTTTATCACAGTCTCTCTTAGCAAGACTGTTTGGGGTGAACATTCTTCCAGGATATGCAAAAACCCAAGTCAGGTTGGGAGAACACAGCAGGTGTCAGTTTACATCTACCACAACAGCTGATTGTCCAATAGCAGGTAAGCATTACTTCAAAAATTAAAAAAAATATGGATAAAGCTGAAACATATACATTCAAGCAGCTTTGTTTCCAACTTTCTATCTCAGTAGTAAAAAAGAAAACATCCTACCCATGAGTTATATTGTAATTACACATACACTAATTTAATTATACTCTCAATTTATTTTTCCTTCATTTTATTTGAAATATATTAATACAACCTTGGTATGTCCTATCTAATATAACCATTTTGGCATACAGAGTATTTCACAGTCCTCAATTCTTCATCCTTAAGCTATTTTACAGGTAGGAAACTGATGCTAAGAGAAAATTACTTCTCTTATGATAATGCAGTAAATGCACAGCTTCTTTGTATCATCTCTAGGACTCTGAATCCAACTCAACTAGATCCATCTCCAGCATCTTAATGCTCTATCTGCAATAAGTAATCAGTAGATTTCCCATCCAGGCAGTATTTGAACCACTAAATTCTTTCAACATAATGAAGAAGAAAAGTTGGTTTTTATACCCTGCTTTTCTCTAGCTGAAGGAGTCTCAAAGTGGTTTAAAATCTCCTTCCTTTCCTCTCCCCACAACAGGCACCTTGTAAGGTAAGTGCTGCAGTTCTTCACAGGAGGTTTCAAAAGATTCCATACGCGCAAAGGGTATGCAACTGTAGCAGGAATGAAGTAGAAAGTATTGAGCATGTCCTTCTGCACTGTACCTGCTATTCTGACATTCGTACTAGGTATTTAGATCGGTTATTATTGGCAATAATAGGTCAACCTGATGAACACAAGACCCTATGTTTTCTTTCCATCCAAAGCGCTGTAATTATTGAAACGGTGGCGAATTTTTTGTACCTGGCTTCTAAAAAGAGAGATACGTATTAGGGTTTAATTTACCTCCTGTTTGTTTTTCTTTAATCTGCTATGCCAATAAAGGTTGCTGTTGCTATAAGGTAAGTGAGGCTGAGCGAGCTCTGAGAAAACTGTGACTGGCCCAAGCTGGCTTCATGAGGAGGAGTGGGGAATCAAACTCGGTTCTCCAGATTACATCCACCACGCTTAACCACTACACCACACTCTTATGGAACTTTAAACTCTTACGGTACCTCAGGGACTAACATATTACTTGTTGCATAAGCTTGTGTGACCCTCAAGCCCACTATCAGATAAAGAAGTGTTGCATTCAGTTGCATTCAGTTGCACAAAGCTACAAGCAGAAGTACAGATACCTCTACTAACTGAATACGTTGCTTCACTTAAAATGTAAGGAGGTATTTATACCCTGACTCTCTATAAAAGTATAACTGAGGCAGCTTCCAGTATAAATAAAACAGTTCAATTATCTTAATGTAACTGATAAAAATAATCAAAAGCTACACTAGACATTAAAGCCAGAAAAAAAGATAAATTAAAAATGATAAAACTATAAATATCCTAAAAATTGTATTAAAAACAGCTATCAGATAGTGGTTTCCAGTGCTGCAAATAAATACTCTCCCCATTGAGGGTCATCTGGCACCCACTCTACTGGGACGCGGCAAAAACATTTTTTCATTATCCTGGTTTTTAACTGAGGGGTTCCATCCATTTAGTTATTGTTTTCAGTAGCCCTGAGACTAGAAACAGGCCACTTTAGGAATATTAGTTTATGCGCTCTTTGCTTAATCTATTGCTGGTTTTAATAGTGATAATTTTATTGGGGGGGTTGTTTTTGTTTTAATGGTTTTTTACCCACTTTGTAAGCCATCTAGGGCAAGTCTCTGGAGGTGGCATATAAGCTTTCCAACTAAATAAATAAACTAAATAAATAAGATTTCTAACTAAAGAAACCCAGAACTTTAAAAACAACATATAGTTTCTACCTAATCCAAAGCTTGCAAAAATCCTCTTGGTTATACCTTCCTGCAGAGCAGGTCAGACATTCCATGGCTCAACTCAAAGCTGACAAAAGCCATTAAGACGGTCTGCCCCAGGCGCCTGATTTCCCCACCTTGGTTGCTGACACTTCTGTCGAGGTTCTGACTACTCTCAGGAATAGGGAGATGGCCTGGACTGTTGACACAATCGCTCCCAAGTGTCTCTCTCCCCAGGGCCAAGAAGTCTCCCTGGTTCACTCGGGAAGTGATAGCTATGAAATGGGAGGGACAACAGCTACAGCACCAATGGGAGAAAACTCTGAGCGAGACTGACAGAACACAGCATACAGCCCATATTAGAACCTCATCTGAGGTGATGACGGCAGAAAGATAATATTTCTCTGCCATCATTGCATCTGCATGTAATCATCTGGCTGAACTGTTTCATGTGGTTCTGGAACCTTTACATCATAGCTCCAAGGATTTGGACTCTGACTACACAATGGCCTGCTGTGATCAATTTGCTACTTACTATGCAGACAAAATCACCCAGATCCACTCTGGGTTAGATGCCAGCATGGATATATGTTCAAAATTATGTACCTTTGACATCTGTCCAATTTATATGGGTACTTTTCAGCTTGTGGATCCCAAGGATGTGGACAAGATCCTTAGACAGGTGAGATCTACCACCGGTGTTCTCGACCCTTGCCCTTCCTGACTGATATAAGCAGCCAGGGGGGACTGGCAGAGTGGGTAAGGGGCGTCATAAATGCTTCCTTGAGAGTGGGAGTTGTGCTCATGCTCAAGGAAATAGTGATTAGACCTGTTTTGAAAAAAAACCTTCTGTGAGCCCAACTATGTTAAAAGAACTTCCGGACAGTATCCAATCTTTAATTCTTGGGCAAGGTGCTAGATTGGGTTTTTGCTTCTCAGATCCAGGGGCTTGAGAAGACAGTGATGTTTTGGACCCATTTCAATCTAGCTTCAGGCTGGGATTTGGAAAATACACTTATTTGGTTGCCTTGGTTGATGACCTCTATTGTGAACTAGACAAGGGAAGGGGACCCTGCTAGTTCTGCTAGATCTCTCAGCAGCTTTCAATGCAATGAGCTCTAGAATCCTACTGAGCCGCATCTCAGCACTGGGATTAAGGAGCACTGTGTAACAGTGGTTCAACTTCTATCTGGGGGAAAGAATCAATATCAGAAGGTAGTGTTGGGGAATTCCTGCTCTGGCCATTGGCCTATGGAGTGCAACAGGCTTCCATTTTATCCCCCATGCTAATTAATCTGCACCCATTCCTGGTTCAGTCTGATCTAACCACAGTGATCCATGCCTTAGTTACATCTAGACTAGACTACTCCAATGTACTCTGCTTGGGGCTATCCTTGAAGAGTATTCAGAAACTTCAGCTAGTGCAGAATGCTGCAGCTAGACTGCTGATTGGGGCCAACAACTTGGAAGTACATGACTTCAATACCAAAGCAGTCACACTGGCTACCAATCCACTCCGGAGCCTAATTCAAGGTGCTAGTTTTGTCCTTTAAAGCCCTGTCTTGGAACCAAGGTATTTGAAGGACCATCTTCTCCCATATGTTCCTGCTTGGAAATTAAGATCACAGGGAGGGGCCCTCCTGACTGTCCCACTAATCAAAAAAGCTCATCTGGTGGGCACATGAGAGGGCCTTTTCGGTGGCAGCCCCACGATTATGTAACAACCTCCCCAGGAAGATACTCCTGGCTCCCTCACTGTCAATCTTCAGCAGGATGCTTAAGACGGTTTTATTTAGGACTGCATTTGACTGGTTTAGTTTCTGTTTATTGACAGTCATGGTGTCTTTTTTATTTAAACTGGGACTTTTCCTGTGTTTTTATGATTGTTCTTTTATTTTATATTGTTTTAATAGTGTTTAGAGTTTTTTATAATCCTTTTATTTATGTTGTAAGCCACCTTGAGTTCCACTAAGGAAAAAGGTGGCAAATAGATGTTAGAGATAGACAGACAAACAGACAGACAGACAAAACCAGCCTGCCTGTATTACAGCCCACTGGCAAGCTCAGAAAGCTCTTAACTGGCACAATAAAAGGAATGTACTGTGTGTGGGTTACTGGGAATAACTGCATTTACTGTAGGAATTCTATTAGTCAGTGCTATTTGCTTGGCTAATATTATCATGATTAAGTGCATTTTTATTCTGCTCAGATTTTCCTGTCTTTCTAAAGTATCCAAATGTCAGTTTTTCTTTAAAATTTAGTTAAGCACTTCATCATTTTATTACTGAACCCCAGAACAATGCATTGTAGCCCAAATTCAGATTTGGACATGTTAGTCTATGCAGGTGTTAAATTCTAAGTCACCAGCTCCTTTCTGAATAGGCATTAGAGATGACAGTGAAAAGATTCCTTTCACATACTCAGCTATTCTAGCATGACATCAGAATCCAGTTTGGGAAGTGGTACCATTCAAACCACATTTAAATATTTATACACCATCTTTCCCATAGCTCAGGATGGCTTACACATTCAAATTAAACATTCAAGACACCATAAAATCTTACATAACCCTTCCCCCCCCCCAAAAAAAATTTTTTTGCAACATTTATGTCCTGCCTTTCTGCTCGCACAAGGGCCATCAATGCAGCTTATAAATCAAAACATACATAGTAGAATCACATTTTAAAATCATTAAAACAACAACACGTCATTAAAATCAGGACTAAAAATATTCAAACAACAACACGTCATTAAAATCAGAACTAAAAACATGCAAAGACATAAAAATAACAAGACATTTACAACAATTAAAACTTTGGGCAGAAAAGAGGAATTACAGAGGGAATGCCAAACCAAACAAAAAAGTATCCATCATTGGCAAAAGACAGCAAGAGAAGGGGACAGACAAATCTCCTGTGGAGAGAGTTCTAGAGTTTTAGTGCCATGGCCAAGGCAGCCCTCTCTGGGTTGCCACCCACCTAATCTCTGAAGGTAGGGGTAGCCAAAGCAGGGACTTCAAAGATGACTACAGTGGTTGGGTAGGTTCACAAGAGGCACAGTGGGAGGTATGACGCGAATGGCACAGGATCTGGTTGATGCCAGGCAGGCTACCTTTAGTGTGGGATCAGCTGGCACATGGAGACATATGAGAAGAGATGAATGTATAACACACACGATGCATGTATAACACACACATATAGAGACCACACACAGGATGAGAAAGATCTGACCAGGTGTTTCAATACCTTTAATTTCATTTTTAAAAACAGTCATAGAGAACTTGCATCAGTGTGGAAGCCCTGGAGATTAAGCCTTTTCCCCTTGCACACATTGTTTCCTGGATATAATTCCTTTCCCACCACACTCTCAGGCAGCTGTCAGCCCAGTTAGAAAAAAAGTCAGGCCACCATTCAAAGCTAATACATGCTGGGTCAGACTGCAATTTCTGTGAGGGAACCAGTGAGGCAGAAAGGGTTATCCACGCACTAGCCCTCATGCAGACAGGGGCATTCCCACAGCTGTTATTAAATGAACTTAAAAGATATCAGGCAATCCAATTAAGGAACTCTCATACTTCACCTTTATAAGTCCCAAGAACCCAAAATGTACGAAGTTTAGTCTTCCTTTGTTTCCTTAAGAGGCTAGCATCCCTCCTGGCTGTTGCTGCTGTTCTAAGGCCATTATTTCAAACACCATTGGTCTCAGAGAAAACTGAGATTTCATATGTGTGAGAATAATAATAATAATAAAAACCCTTACCTAGTGGAGGCTGAAGCATCCCTCCATTCTTCTCACAGGTTCCAACTGGCTGTATGTCAGATGAGTCAACAAGCCTCCAAAAGTCATTTTTGTTGTCACTTCCATCCAGTCGTAACCTTAATCTGGCACCCGTAATTCCAATAACTGTGGCTATACATACTGAGGTAATGTTGCGAGGATCATGAGCTTCCAGTTTCATACCCACTTTGAAATCATTAGTAGGTGGAATTCTAGACTACAGAAAAGAAAAAGTGAGATATTTATTGGACTGTATTCTCAGGCGGGGATGAACCAGCAGTATTTTTCTAGAGTTGCTAGAAAATTGCTTCTTGTCCTTTTATACCAAGGTAATGTGTACATAGGGCCGCGGCGGCTCAGTGGTTAAGACACTGAACTGCAGACTGGAAGATCGGTAGGTCAGCAGTTCGAGACCCGAGTGCCACATGACGGAGTGAGCTCCCATCTCTGGCCCCAGCTCTTGCCAACCTAGCAGTTCAAAAGCAAGAAACTGCAAGTAGATAAACAGGTACCGCTTTGGTGGGAAGGTAACCGCGTTCCGTGCACCTTGGCATCTAGTCATGCCATCCACATGACCACGGAAACGTCTTTGGACAGCGCTGGCTCTTCGGCTTGGAAACAGAGATGAACACCGCCCCCTAGAGTTGGATGTGACTGGCTTTCAAGCAAGGGAAACCTTTATCTTTACTAAAGTGTACATGGCTAGAAAATTTCAGGCACTCAAAACAGTTGACTCCAATACTTTGCAACCTGAAAAGGTTCCCAGGCCTACACAAAATGCAGCTTACAAAAAGATTTCTCTAATTATATATTAGGCTATAAAAGATAGCAATATACTCAGATCAACCTAGTGAGCTCAATGGCCAAGCAGGGATTTGAAACAGAGTCTGACATGTCTAAACTCAAAAAAGGACCTTACACAAATATATTATTTTGTAATGTATGGTTGTAAGGTGACAGTTCTCACATAGATTTTAGTTAGAGATGGCTGTGAAAGCTTATTAGATTGGATTTTGCAATTGAAACAGGGGCCCCTCTCTCTCAGAATGCTCATCTGATCAAATCACATTGCAAGAGACTCATGAGAAGCAGTCCGACCAAGTCTGAGTCTGATAACCCGGACACTTAAGAGATGGCTCTGTAAGTGCCTGAGTCATTTCTTTTAGCCCAGATGGGCACACTTCCAAGTTTTCAGAAATAAGACAGGCACACTGATGGTTCTGTAAGTTCCTGGTCTAGTTACCCCCGGAACTGTAAATTTTAGGACATGGAAAAGCAACCCAGGCACTTCGATCTTGTTCTGGATCATTTCTCCAAGTCTAGAAGCACATACTCTGGCCCCAGAAGCAAACATTTGCACTCTGGAGGACTTTATCCAGATCTTAAACCATTTAAGTGCCTGGACTGGGAATTGTTTCCCCTCAATGCCTGCAATCTTTGTAGACACTGGGCAGGGAAGGGGGAAGAGGGATAGACATTCCCTCTCCACACATGTTCTTTCAAAGTTTTCTAACTCAGATGGAAAATCTGCAGATCCAATCCCAGGAGTGGCAAGGGACTGGGCCCTAAATGGGATGATAATGCAGGTGTCTCACATGCACTTCAGATCAATGGGGAGAAGGGTTACTAATTTCATGGTGGAATGTGACTTAAACTGATTATTTTAAAAGTCATCAAAGGCATTTATTAATCTCATCTTTAAAAAACATTTTAAAACAACATGTAACATCTGAGTGGTAACACAGGCCTATATTAAATGCAAGCAACATAAAAAAACTACAGTGGAAAGCTAATGCACAAAATTTAGTTTAATTTTATAAAGTATTAATATTTCAAATGCCCTACCTGTCTGAAGCAATGTGAGGGAGCAGCTACGGATCCAGTCTCTTTCAAGTAGTCATCCCAGCTAAAATAGTCTTTAAAAAATAGGGGGGGAAATCAATTTTAAACATATATCCTTTTAAATATATACAAAAATCCTTTGGATACTTTTATAATTCAGTATATTTGCCATACTTGTGGGGGGATGGGCAAAAATTACTCCAGAGTAAACAAAAAAAGTCATTCTGGATCTCAATCAAAATACAGATAACAGTGCTTTGTATTCAACATGAACAGTGTTTTTAAACAACTGGATTCTCTTAGGACTGATCCTGCAGGACAGTAGCTCTTTCCTCAGGTGCAAGGATCTTCCCACGGACACAAGAGCCCCATGTGTCTGTCAGCAGACGACTCCCTTGTGCCTGTACTGCCACTTATGGCACTTCAATCTATGTCTGCTGTATCCACCCACTTCAAGCATCGCCGAATGAGTTATGTTTATAAGCAAGTTACCCTGAATCAGTGAAGATGTACTCAGTCTATAAAGATCGGCTCTGCTACCACCTACCCATCCACCTTATGAAGAAGGGACAAAGTTCTTCACTACATTGATAGATAAGTTTTAAAAAGGTTTTATTCGCTTGTATAATGTGCCAATTTTTAAAAACATGTTTAAGGTGAACAGTTCACATTTGTTAAACTGCTCAAGGAACAGCCCCTCCTCCTCTAACCCTTTAGACAGCACTAAAAATAGGGGCCATGCAAATGCCATGCAACCATTTCTGGAGGTGGGGAGAAGGAGCAGGCGTGGACCTGAACCTGTTCTAACTCCTGCAAAAAAATACACAGAGAGCCACATATGTACACAGGCAGACATGTAACAATATTATTAATTCACACAAAAGGATGAGGCAGAAGGAAAATCCCTTTGCCTTCCTCTTCTATCACATACGTAAACGTACTATATGTTGCCACTCTCCCACAACCCTGCTTTTCCCCTTCCCCTTCTCCTTTCCCTTCCAGAGGTCAAACTAGCAGCAGAAGAAGCAGAGGAAGACTTACAAGCATCTTAAACTGAGCAGAGCTGCTAGGCAAGCAGAGTATATACAAACTGATAGAACAAATAGGGTATTTTATGCATTGCTCAGTCAACAGGCATAACTTTGGACTTTGCCTGTTGAGTGGGAAATGTGTTGAAAATCCCTGTTTATACTGGCAATAGCTGCACATTCTTCAAGCCTCCATGTGAACTGGCACACTTGTCAGTGTGCTTTGGTCTAATTCCAACATAAAGGTTACACTACAAAAATACAATGCCGCCACCTAGTGGCTCTTCTAGACACAGATTTGTCCTGGGATTTTTCAGGAATAAGATTCATACTGAATTCTGCAAGCATAGATCAGTATTCCAGGTTGTGAGATTCAGCCCACTTGGTTTGACCCCAAATAACTTGAATGCCTGCTGAACCGATATGAATTGGATTTCTGTAAAAATGCTGTCAGGCCTAACAGATCAGCAGCCATTTACATCTACTTAATCCTGCCAAGACAGAGATAATGCCAGCTGGAAAAGGGGAGATCTTGAATGACAGTGTCCTTCTTACTTTCAGTGGGGTTCAGCTGATCCTTACTCACTCACTCAAGAGCATAGGGGTTTATATTGATCCAGCATCACGGCTGGAGAAACACGTTAATGAAGCTGAGGGGGGGGGGGGGGGACACTTTCTACCAATTCAGGCTAGCCAGAAAGATGACCCCCTACCTTTAACTCAGGCGATCTGAATCCATGCCATGGTAAACACTGAGACTACGACTGCACTGTAATGTTAGGAAAGAATACCGGCTGAATAGCCACAAATGGGTCGAGGAACAAAGAAATGGTCCACTGAAAAATTCCAACTGAAGGGGACCATTTTAGCCTGAGGGAGTGTTTAGAATACTGAGTGCTTTTAATGACATTATTATTGTTGTTGTTGTTGTTGTTGTTTTGTTGTTGTTCTTGTTATTATTTATTGGTAAGATTGCTTTTTAAATTGCTTTTTCCTTTCTATACCCTTTCATGAAGTGATGACTGATACAGGATAGAAATCTTTTTAAAAATAAAACATTAGAACTCCCCCAGAGGTGACTGAAGTGAAGTACTGTGATGCTCCCACAGGACGACATTCCACCCCAAGTAGGGTTTGCACTGTCCTGAAAGTCTCGGCTTTATCGTGAGATTCATGTCCTTAATTTGGACTTTCATATGTAAAAAAATATTTCACTTTTCAATCTCACTAGTAACCTAGGCATTTTGAATATAAATCTATTAATTTTCATTTCCCTGCAAGTTAATTCTCTGGATTCTCCCCATTTTGAGAAAGAGATCCACATGTGTCTTATTTTCAGATTTTGCTAGTGATCAGTGTCTTGAGCTACAAGTGTACCAAATTTCTGCTTTGTATGGAATGTGTATATACGCATACAAACACACAAAGTAGTATCTATACAGCAAACAATATTCTAGCAGACACAGTCCTAGTAGTATTTTTGGTGTCCGGAAAGAAAAGTTTTGCAATCTTTTTTTTTAAAAAAAGGATATTCACAATAAGGTCATCATGAGATCAGCGTAGCTTGAACTACTTTACACATGTGTATACAACAATTCTACTAATTGTTATTAGACCTTTGCTTACAGATGGAAGCCTACGCCTCTTCTGCGGCACAAAGTGCTTTTGCCCATCTTTGGTTTGCACAGCAGTTGAAGCTTTTTCTAAATATGCAAGATCTGGGACACAGTTATCCATGCTTTGATCGCATCCACATTAGACTAATACAATGCTCTGAATGTGGAACTATATAGGAAGTCTGTTTGGAAGCTCTGAACAGTACAAAACATGACAAGACTGTGAAGTGGCACAAGCTATCAGAACATAATTTGCCAATACATGTAGCCACACTAGCTGTCAGTTCCAGGCATAGTTTGAAGGGCTGGTTATTACTACCTTTAAAGCTCTCAGTGTCTGCAGAATCTGAGGTTTACAGTGCCATCCTAATCAGGGTTACATCCTCCTAGTCCCATGGAAGTTAACAAAATTAAGAAGGGTTTAGGATTGCACTGTTAAAGGACTGCCTAATCCCATATGCCTGACATTTAAGATTTTGACAAAGTGCCTCTGACTCTCAAAGTTGTGGTGGGTGGTCACCAGAGCTGAGACATTTCCTGCAGGTGATTTCTCAACTTTCGACCCTGCCCTGCCCCACACACAGTGCTTGCTAGACACCCAGCCTCTCTAATCCTTATGTACCAAGTGAAAACCTTCCCGTTCCCTCACACTTTATGCCAAGTGCGTTGCGCTCCAGGGGTCTGCAGTTGCTACTTAAGAGAAAATGATTTTCTTACCAGCTATCATAAATGATTGCAAGACAGTTTAAATCTTTTTCGATTATTATTTGTTCTGTTTTTAATGGCTGTTCTTACTTTACTGTAAGCCACTTCTGTAAGAATTCTGAATAATAATCCAGTCATATTTTTAACAACAAAAATAGCATTTCAGTCACAAATAGCACAGATAACCTAAATATTACAAGCAAATGCGCGTAATAAACGTCTGACAGCTGATTAAAAGTAATCTTCAGGAAGGGATAGGAAGAGAGGATGCCTTACCCTTATCTTACCCATCATTTCTCTATTCCAAATCACAACCCCCTTCTCAGCAGCTTTTACCCCTGCAGGGTGTCATGGGCCATCCAGCTGCCACCTCAGAGGAACCTGAAGAATCAGGCCCCATACCGACGGTATCCCCACTGAAGCAGACGGACCCAGCAGCAGACCCAATGGGGGAAGCATCAGGAAGTGAGAATGTTTCCCAGCCATGGCTAAGCTGCTTTGTCTTCCAGGAGAAGAAACTGACACTACAGAGGCCAGCTTCCCCGCCAGCCTCTCCTGAGCCAGTAGAGCGTAAAAGAAGAAGAGAACACTTGGTGGCTCAGGAGAGACAACAGAGCACCCACTTGGCTGCTCAACAACAGTCAGCATCAGTTCCTGGAGTGGAGTCCTGGCAGGACCAGGACTGACAGGCTGATAGGGAAACAGTAAAAGACCCACACCTGTAGGAAGGTGAATGTAACTGTAAGGAGTGACACCTGGCCCTTGGGGGATGTCAGCAAAAGGTGCGGATAAAAGGAACATGCTGAGCAAGGCTTGGTGTGGAAGCTCCTCTGTGTACTGACCTGGATAGTAAACAGAACTATACCCTGACCCTGCTGCCTTGTAACTTGCCTCTGGAAATCTGTGCTTGCTCCTGAAGCCTGGCACCCAGACCACTGTATCCAGCACCTGTTCCCAAGCCAACTGGATCCCTGGACCCTTGACTCTCCTATCCTGACCCTTGGACTGAATCTTTGGATATTGGACTCTGGACTGGCTTGTGTGTATTTCTGTGCTTGCTGTCATTGTAATTGTGTATTCTGGAAACCATAGGTAGAGCAAGAGCACCAGGCTTGGCCCTGAATGTGACACAGGATTTTAGGTGAATGTTTGTTTCTTCAAACATGCATTCTGAATTCCATAGGGAAAAGTGACATGGGGAGAATTTGGAGCTCAGAAGCAACAGGCAGGGTATGGTTTTACCACCCCCTCTTACCGGTTTCAAATAATATTCTGAAGATGATTTTGCTTAGAAAAAGCAGTCATCATATTTGCTCCATTGCTTTACAAACATCCAAAGATGAAAACACTGAAGAGTCATTTAAAGAAATATCACAACTGACCTCAAAAAATATTCACAGCCTAAAACGTCATGCCTCCTGTGATGGACAGGTTCCACCTCTCCCTAAGAGCAACCAAAGAGAGCTGCTGGAATGATGGAGAGAGAGCTGGAAGACATCAGTTAAGAATGGCAGTTAGAGGTTGGCAGCTAGGGAGGTGAGAGGGAAAAGAGTATGTCTGAGTGGAACTGTGGAGAAGAGCTGTTTCGAGCAACCTGAAAACCATCAATTTGTAACCAAAGGATCCCAGTTGTGGGAATAGGATCACAGTTCAAAAGTTCAACAGAAGCAAAATGTTGTAACTTCTACCTTACTTTCTTCAGTGTGATCATACCATAAATAAAAATTAACTTCCTTTTTTATGCATATGAGCTGTATGTCTTAGGGAAACACACCTACAAGTCAGTATCTCGGTTTATATGTGTATTTCAGAATATGAATAAATGCTGGCAGTCTGTGACTGGATTAGTGTTTGAGCTCCCAACCCCAATAACTCTGTGTGAGTGAGGGCCTGTTATTAAAGGGGGTTGGGCTACTCTGTCTGCTGATGTCTCTGTGAGTCCGAGAGAAGAAATGGTCATGGCTCTCTCTCTATATTTCAAAAGAGATGAAAACGGTGGGGAACATGACATCCTGACCTATGTGTACCCTGAACATGACTGAGAGAGGTTTAGAGGCTAGTAGAGACTCTGGCTGAGGACAGACTGAAGATCTGTCCTGGAACAGCCGCGGTACTGGAAGGCGCATAGGAAAAGCAGCCCGGGGCGTCCCATGTACACTGGCTGCAACGTACCAGGGAGGAGGCTCGCGGCTGCTGGCCTGTCCACACTTCCGGCGTTGCTTCCGGAGTGCTGTCGACACGTCCACACTGCCAGGAAGCGGCAGGGACACGCACCCGGACGGCCGGAGACCGGATCCAAGGGGTCTCCAGCTGCAGCACGCGGACAGCGCCTTGCCGACGGGTTAGTGCGGCCAGCCAACGGGGGACAGCTGCGGCTGTCTGGATGCCCTCTCTGCCTCCGCTTCTAAAGCGGAGGCAGAGCGCTCCAGATCCCCAATCTGTCCTCAGCCTCTGTGATAAGTATTGGAGTCGGGAGTCCATGGAGTAGTGAAACAGCTAGATCTTTATTGCTGGTCTGGATGAAGCATACAACCCAGGGCTCCAAGCCCTCCTTTTATGCTGGTCAGGGACAATCCCCTGACCTCACCCAACTGGCCTGATAGGCTATTAGAAGTCTATTTACATTTCATAGGTTCCCTGGGAGAAACCTAGGTACAGGATTGGTGGCCGGTTTGAATCCACCTGGCCTTTGTTCTACCTGGCTGAAGCTCAGGTAGTTTCTTGGCCATGTGCTCTGGCCATGCTCTGGCCATGTGCTCTGGCCATGCAGTCGCAATGAAGAGAGCACATGGCGACCGCATGGTCAATACATAACACCCCTCCCCCCATAGTCCAGAACCCCTCTGCACACATAGTCTTTGAGATAGTCCGGGCGTCTGCGCTCACGTCCAGAGCGCCGGGGGGTTGTAAGGCGGGGTGTGTTGCTAGTGTCGGCAGGTTGCGGTGTGGGTAGTTGTTCTGCTGGCGGGGCCTGTCTGCTCGGGGGTTGTTCAGGTGTGGATGGTGCGACTGCTTCGTCCGCGGGCAGGAGCGGCATCTCCGCAGTCTCCGGATCAGGGTCTGGCACTGCTTCTGGAGTCGTGTCGATGTCACAGTCTGTTGGTGCAGGGAGTTCGGGGGCCTGGGTATCATCGTGGTTCTGGGTACGGCGTCGAATCTGGTCAATGTGCCGTTTCCAGACTACGCCATCTTCCGTAAGGACCTCATAGGAATAAGGCCCTGTGACTCGGACGATCCTCGCGGGGAGCCATGTTGGACCCCGCGCGAAGTTCTTTGCGTATACGGGGTCTTCGGGAGCAAATCCTCGGGCAGCTGGCCGGTCCTCCATTGTCGGGTTCCCCTCGATTGCTCGGTCGGGATGTAGGCGGTCCAAGACGGTTCCCAGTCGTCTTCCCATCAGAAGTTCGGCTGGCCGGCGCCCGGTCCCTGAGTGGGGTGTGTTCCGTTGGCAGAACAGGAACTTGTACAGCTGCTCTTCCCAGTCGCCATGCTCCATCTTCTTTAACGCGTCCTTCGTTGTCCTCACCATGCGCTCGGCCTGGCCATTGGTTGCGGGGTGGAACGGAGCGGAGCGGATGTGGCGCAGACCGCAGGCTTCCACAAACCGTTGAAACTCGCCGGAGGTGAAGGCGGTCCCGTTGTCGGTCACGAGAGTTTCTGGCATTCCGTGTGTCGCGAAGATCGGCCAGAGACTTCTTAAGGCAGCGTTGGTGGAGGTCGAAGCTACCGGCACTACCTCAAGCCACTTGCTGTAGCTGTCAACAACGATAAGAAACAACCGGCCCTGGACTGGTCCCGCGAAGTCTAGGTGCAGGCGGGACCAGGGCTTGTTAGTAGATTCCCAGGATCGGACAGGAGCGTGTGGCGGATCTGGCCGTGACTCCTGGCATTTGGTACACTTCTGGACCCGCCCCTCAATGTCTTTGTCCAGGCCTGGCCACCATACGTAACTCCGGGCCAGAGCTTTCATGCGCACAATTCCTGGGTGAGCCTCGTGGAGGGCCTCTAGCACTCGGGGCCGCAGGGGCCCGGGGATCACCACTCGAGATCCCCATAGCAGGCATCCCTTGTGGGCCGATAGTTCGTGCCTGCGTGCCGTGAAAGCGGCAAAATCTGGTCCCGGTTTTTCCGGCCACCCCCTTCCCACCCAGTCCGAGACACGGGAAAGGATGCGGTCCCGCCGCGTGCGATGGGCCACATCTGATACCTGTACGGGGCGCTCCGGTAGATCCTCTAGGAGCGCGACGTGGAAAGCAGGAGCCGGATCAGGGTCGCAGGACGGGAGGGGAAGACGGCTGAGGGCGTCTGCATGACCCATCGCCTTCCCCGGGCGATGTACCAATTCGTAGGAGTAGCCTGACAAAAAAATTGACCACCGCAGGACCCGCGGGGACAGCATGTGAGGGGTCTGCCTGTGGGGGGCAAGGAGACCCAGCAGCGGCTTGTGATCTGTGGCCACGGTGAACGACCGTCCGTAGAGATAGTCGTGAAATTTCCTGACGCCAGCTACGATTGCTAGGGCCTCCTTGTCGATCTGGGCGTAGTTCCGTTCTGCCCACGACAGGGTCCTGGAGTAGTAGGCAACCGGTACCTCCTTTCCGTTGGGTAGCCGGTGTCCCAAGACCGCCCCAACGCCGTAGGGGGATGCGTCGCAGGCCAGGATGACAGGGAGCCTCTCATCGAAATGCGCTAAGACCGCATTTGAAATTAATAAGTCTTTGACGGCCCGGAAGGCTGCATCATGCTTGGGACCCCAGGCCCAAGCCGCTCCCTTGTCCAGGAGACGATGCAGGGGTTCAGCGACCGCCGCCTTGTGCGGAAGGAAGGCGTGGTAGAAGTTCACAAGTCCCAAGAACGCCTGGAGTTCCGCCTTTGAGGACGGGCGGGGTGCACCTGTAATTGCCACTACCTTCTCCTTTGTAGGGTGAATGCCGTCTGCGGTGACTTGGAACCCCAAGAAGGTCACCGAGGAGACTCCCAGGGTGCACTTGTCTTTTCGAACCTTGAGACCCGCGTCCTGGAACCTTTGCAGCACCATCCGGAGGCGAGCTGCGAACGTGTCGGCGTCCGGGGCGGCGATGAGGACGTCGTCGAAGAACGGCTTCACTCCTGGAACATCTTTTAGGAGAGAATCCATTAGATTTTGAAAGATTCCGGGTGCTACGCTGACCCCAAATTGGAGGCGTTTTACCTTGAACGCTCCCTTGTGAGTCACAATCGTTTGTGCCTCGGCCGTTGCTTCGTCTACGGGAAGCTGCTGATAGGCTTGGGCCAAGTCTAATTTTCCAAATATTTTGGCACCCGCGAGGGAGGCCAGAACATGGCTGACCACCGGTACCGGGTACGCGTGGTCCTGTAATGCCTTATTAATTGTACATTTGTAATCCGCGCAGATGCGGACTTCCCCGTTAGCTTTGAGGGGGGTCACAATGGGAGTCTCCCACTTGGCGTGGGAGACCGGCTCGAGCACCCCTTGTGCCACGAGCTTTTCCAACTCTGCCTCCACTTTGGGCTGGAAGGCGAGTGGTGGCCGGCGGACGGCCACGCGGATGGGCCGGACTGCCGGGTCCAGGTCGAAGGAAACCGGGGGTCCTTTGTAGCAGCCCAATGAGCCATCGAAAACGGCGGGAAATTCCTCACAGATGGATGAGAAGTCAGTAGAGCCCATGCGGTGTATTCCGGTCCACTGCACTCCGAGCGGCTTGAACCAGGCGCGACCTAGGAGACTGGTTAGATTGCGCTCCACCACGAGAAGGTCCAGCAGGCCATTAAAGGCATGGTACTGGACCCGGACCCTGGCTAGCCCCTTAATAGCCACTGGGTTTTTCTGGAAGTCCCGGAGGACCAACCCAGCCGGCAGCCGCAGCCAGCGTGCCCCCTTCGGGCAGAGGCGGCGGAACGTAGCTGCGGACACAATTGAATATGCTGACCCTGAGTCCAGTTCCATGGAGCAAGGAACTCCCTCTATTCGGAGAGACACGGAAATTGCGCCCGGGATGGGCTGAGGCAAGTTCATTACCGTGGCCGTGGGAACGACACTACCCACTTCTTCGAAGTTCACTGCTGGGGCACGGTGGCTGTTCCTCAGGCGGCAGGCCCGGGCGAGATGTCCTGCTTTCCCGCAGGCGCGGCAGATGGCATCACGGAAGCGGCATGTCCGTCTGTCGTGGGGGTCCCCACAGCTGGCGCACGTTGGGGCCTGCCTGTTGAGGGAAGCAGGAGAGGGAACAGAGACAGATGCTGGGCGCCGGCCCTTGGGCCTGGGGACGCCGGGCTCACCCTTCGAGCGTGGTTGCATCCGGTGGACGTCCTCTTCTTCGCTTGAGTCGGGTTCGGGAGGAGCCGCCTGGTGGACTTTGGTGGCTGCCTTGTCCTTTTGCGTTGTCTCGAAGGCTGCCGCAGTTTCGAGCATCTTCTCCAAGGTTGGCTCCGGCATTGCAATGAGGCGCCGGCGGAGCTTGGCTTCCCGGACCCCTCCCATGAAGGCGGTCTCCACGTGGTCATCCATGTGGCGGAATTCGCAGCCCACGGCTAGTCGACGGAGTTCAGCCAGGAAAGTGGCGGCTGACTCCCCCGGCTGCTGCTGGCGCTGTATGAACTCCCAGCGCCTGGCCAGTTTTGATGGCTTCGGGGCGAAGTAATCGCCGAGGGTCTTGGTGAGCACGTCGTAAGACACCTCGGTGGGGTCTTGCGGGGCTAGTAGGTTCTGGGCCACCCGCATGACCTCCACCCCTCCGGAACTCAAGAGCCAGGCACTCTTCAGGTCCGCATCTGTGATTCCGCGGACCTTAAAGGCACAACCCAGCGTCTTGAGCCAGGACTCCCACGTCTCGGGGCGAGACGTATTGAAAGGGGTAATTGGTCCCGGAGCGTTTGCCATATTTACCAGAGCAGGAGCGGCGGCGGCTGTTTGAGCGATGTCCTCGTGTCTTGCGGCGGTGCCGGGGAGCGCTGAGGCTTGGCGCTGGCTAGTGCCGGAGGATTGGGCTCAGAGCGGCTTGCGGCGAGGCATTGGAGCGCTGGAGCTCGGAGATGCCTGCGGCCGGCGGGACGGAGCTCGCTGTGCTGCTGTGGTCTGCTGGAGAGTCGCTCATCGGGATCCCATCCTCGTCGCCACTGATAAGTATTGGAGTCGGGAGTCCATGGAGTAGTGAAACAGCTAGATCTTTATTGCTGGTCTGGATGAAGCATACAACCCAGGGCTCCAAGCCCTCCTTTTATGCTGGTCAGGGACAATCCCCTGACCTCACCCAACTGGCCTGATAGGCTATTAGAAGTCTATTTACATTTCATAGGTTCCCTGGGAGAAACCTAGGTACAGGATTGGTGGCCGGTTTGAATCCACCTGGCCTTTGTTCTACCTGGCTGAAGCTCAGGTAGTTTCTTGGCCATGTGCTCTGGCCATGCTCTGGCCATGTGCTCTGGCCATGCAGTCGCAATGAAGAGAGCACATGGCGACCGCATGGTCAATACATAACACTCTGTATCAGTGGAGGAGGGGTGTCACATTTCCAAACAAATAAGGCTGTATTAATATTGGTTTCTGAAAAAGGGAATAAGCTTTAGTATGTTTTACATCTAGATTTAGACCGTATTTTCATGCTCTTTGGAGTGCCAGTATGTGGCTTTTTCGCCTCTTAAAAGAAAAAACATCATAACATAATATAACTTCGTTGTGCAATAGCTGAACATTTGAAAAGTAGTCTAGAAGTCTTGAAACAACCAACAGTGGTCCTTAGTACAGGAAAATAGTTAAATTTTGTTCTTAGGAAAATGCTTTCTTATTTTATATAAACCAATAAATTGTGCCATAATTGTTATGTGAAATGCGCTTCTGGAAGAGTTAAGGGCACCAAAAGAGAATTGTGCTGCTATTGCTGCTGACTGGGGACACTAATAAGGGGGGAAACAGTTGGGGAAGCAAAGGTGTAGAAGGGAAATGCTGCCAAAGGAACATGTAATTAGTTTATTTGAACTTCTTCCCGGAAGCACCCCAGTCATGTCTTGCATGAACTTCTATGCCATCTCATCCAAGGCAGCAGCCAACACTAGCATTGCCCTGCACAACTCAATCACACACAACCTTACTTATCAGCTGATCTACAGAGCACACCCACAGTAGGAAAGACACGGTTGGAAAAGTCACAATTAATTGTAATAGACATCTAGAAAGGCCCCTTGCTTCAATCAGCAAATCCAACTCAAACCAGGTGCAAGCAACACATACTCAAAATATGCCTTTCCAACTTATTTTTGCACCTGTGTTTTTCCCAACTGTGAGATACCTCTCCATCCCTGACAAACATCACACTACTGTTATCTGATTGGAGTTGTATGAGTATTACACAAAGGAGAATATGTGGTTTGGCTTACAGTACTGTAAAGTTTTATCACATGGAAATATCTTCTGCATAATTTTAAATTATTCAAATGCCTTCAAGTTCTTCCACTTGTACTGACCTAGTGTTCGACCCTGTCTTGTTAACATACTTCCCAGAAAACTCTAATACCACACCATTCATTAGGACCTTCCCCCCTTCTGTTCCCCTGTCACCACTTTACACAACAAATCATTTTTCCACCTTGCTCCCCACCCCACATCTGCAATACTGAAAACTCAATATGTCCTGCAGTTGGAAATCTACATCTAATGAGAATAAGTTAGTACTAAATTGCTGACAATTGGTCAACATGCATTCAGTCTCATTCCAAGTCCATTTTTGTTTTAGGTATACATTATGTACATCCATGTCAGTCACAGTGTCATCACTCTTTTTATTAGAAAACAATGCTGTAAAATCCATGCTTAAGGGCAGGGGTCTCCTACTGACACCTTTTCTGGAGCACACCAGGGGTTTTAGAAAGTAGGTGGGGCCCTGCTTTTGTCTAGCAGGGCTTCTGACTAGCCACTGGAGATCTGCTGGCTGCGCAGACTTTTTAAAATGTTGTTTTGGCAGCAGCTGCACACCACAGGGATATTCACAACAGGACTGAAGGTAAGCTGTGTGTATGCAGGAAAATATTTAAAAACAATGTTCCAGGCATCCTGGTAAACAGACCTTCCGCCTGAAATGCTGAAGAGTTAGGTTATGCATAACTAACTCCCTAACATATTATAGTTGGTGCTACCTCCTGTGGCAGCCATTTTGTTGTTGGCTCCACTTCCTGTGACAGCTATTTTGTGGCCATACCCATTACCCTGTGTCAAAATTCCAAAGAGCCTGCAGGCTCAAAAAGGTTGGGGACCCTTGCCTAAAAGCATGATAAGTTCCCTTAGTGGAAACACAGAGAGAACATCATGATCATATACAGCCCTAAGCCCCAAGAATATGCAGAAGTCATTTATTTATTTATTTATTTATTTATTTTTGAGATTTGTATCCCGCCCTCCCCGCGAATGGGCTCTATATATATAATTCTCAACAGTTCCCTCTGTGTGTGGATATTCCCCCCCAATACCTTCTGAAATGGCCACCGCAGGGATCTACTCCAGGCCCCACCGCATCCACAGTGAGAGATAGCCAGAGACAGAGAGACGGGAGGAAGAAAACTGGACTGGATCTCAGATTGGGGAGGATTCTTCCTGCAGTACGAATGGCTGAATAGCAGAGGGGTTGGAGCACGGCCTGGGTCTAGGATTGCCCAGCGTCAGCTGGGTATAATGCCACAGAGCCCACCCATTTTCTCCAGGGGGACAGATCTCTGTTGTCTAGAGTTCAGTTGTAATTCTGGAGGATCTCCAGGTCCCACCTGGAGGCTGGCAAACCTAGGCCTAGCAGCACCCTCTGGGTGACCTGAGACCACCTTATTTGCATGATTCAACTAGGCCTGGCTGCTTGCTACTGTTCAACAGCAGCCACCCTAGGAAAGTCAGTGCCGTATAATGGTCAGAGCTTCAGAGCAGGGTTTGTGAGACCCAGTTTTAGATCTCCATCTTGCTGTGGAAGCTCACTGGGTGATTTTGGACCAGTCACATACTTTCAGCCTAACCTACCTCATAGGGTTATTGTGTGGATAAAAAGGAGGAAAGAATAATGTCAACTGCTTTAGTCCCCACTGTGGAGAATGACCACAGCTTTCCTCAGTAGAAGCTGCAGGGGGAAAGGAGACAGCAGGTAAGTTGGCTGTTGGGTGGGAAGGAGATAGGGATACTAACTCTAGGTTGGGAAATTCCTGGGTATTTGAGGGGTGGAGCCTGGGGATGGTGGGGAGGGACTTCAGACAGATCTAATGCCATAGACTCCACCATTCAAAGCAGTCATTTCATCCAGGGGAACTGATGTTCCCAACCTCCAGATGAGGGCTGGAGATCCCCTGAAATTACAACTGATTTCCACATGACATATATCAGTCCATCCCCCCCCCCCAAAATGGCTGCTTTGAAGGGTGGAGTTTATGGTATTATACCCTGCTAAGGTCACTTCCAAGCTCAAACCTCATCCTCCCAAGGCTCCACCCCCAAATCTCCAGGAATTTCCCAACATAGTGCTGGCACCCCCTAAGAGGAACTGATCTCTGTACTTGGGCAATCCGTTGTGATTCCTGGAGAGAGGCTGCTGCCACTGCAGCTGTGGGGGAGAGGAAGTAGGTGGGAGGCCAGAAGAGTGACAGGGCAGAAAGAGTGATGGGGTGGGGGCAAAAAGGAAGTGACAGGCCCGGAGGGGAGAGAGAGAGAGAAAGAAAAGGGGTAGCAGGAAGCAGAAAGAGTGTGAGAGAAGTAGGGGGGGGGAAGGGAAGAAGCAGAGGTGGGGGGAACAAGATAACCACTCCCACAAGTTTCTTGCAGGTCTCAACTTGTGTAATACTACGGCTGCCACTCATATATAGCAACATTCTATAGTTTTAAAATACAATGTATTAAGTTTGCATTTATAATACATACCATTATGTACCAATTGATTGCTTGGCTGATTACTCTTCCCATGTTTTTCTTTTTTAATAGTCTTGGAATCTAAAAAGATATAGGGCACAATTTTATAGTATAAGAGCATGTCTGTTGACAACCTGTTAATAAAATGGACTTCCATTCAGATTATTTGGAACGTTGGTTCCCTTTTCTTGAATATGTGGAAAGACACAGTAAACTTAAAAAGACACTTCCTGATAATTTGAAGGTTATAGTTATATATTGAATAGCTGTTTGGTTTTATCACTCTTGTGTTTTTAGTGTTTGTAATTATGTTGCTATTGTTGTGGTTTCCTAATAGTATGTGCTACTGAAAATTGTTGTTATATTATGTAAATAAAAGATTATTAAGGGAAACAAATGGGGGCGGGAGAAAACCTGTTAATAGGATGAAATTAATAAAACCAATGGTTAAGTTTAGGCACCAATATGAAATGATAGAAATATTAAGGCTGCAATCCTAAGCATATTTACCTAGAAGTAAAAAGCCCCACAGACAATAACAGGAGTTACTTCTAAGTAAGCATGTTTAAGAGCATGATACACAAGCCATGTACTCAATGCAATCTGGAGGAACCAGGAGAGGTATAGTATGAAAGGAAGGTACAAAAAAAAATCTGAACATATTTAGATGATAAGTAAAAGGTATTCATTTAAATGGTAAAATATATTCCCTTATAACACAAAGTCTTTCCTTTCCCATAGTTACCCACAGATTGTGGTAACAGCAGCTAACATCACTGCATATACATGCAAACATGAAGGACAGAGTGAACAATGGCTGAGAACTAACAAGAGTTCACGCCATCTTGCCTCATCTTGGGAATCTGTTGTATTTGGACTGATTACTAGCACGTCCTACATCTGGCCCACAAACCACGGATCTTCCAAATTTTGAATTGCTTAAGTATTTTCTGCAGGGTTCTGAAAGACAACTGTAATGTATTATTTCTAAAGCTCTTAAATTATATCCATTGGCAAAGCTATGTATCCTACCTAAAGTGTTCAGAGTAGGGTTGCCAGGTCCCCTTACTGCACTGGTGAGGGGATCTGGGGGCCGTTTCAGGACATTCCCAATGTGATAACGGCACCGGGAAGTGACATCATCATATTGGTGGCATTGTGCAGTGATGTCCTGGTTTGAGGGCAAAACTCTATGGTTTCAGGCCAAATTTACCATAGAGTTTTGCCCTTAACCCAGAGTGTTCCCGTGATGTCCCTGATATCACTTCCGGATGACATAATTGCAGCCAGCTGGCTTGTGGCAGGCTGAAGCCCTGAAAACCAAGGGGAAGCCCTGCCGGGACCTGGGGACTGGCAACCCTAGTTCAGAGTTGTTACACCTGTAAACTGTATATATTAACAGTAGCACTAGGCATCATGCTTAGGTATCTTCAGGAACATCATGCTCAATTATATGTTGGGCATTTCCAAGCCCAGGCGTAATGGGTTAGAAATCCAGTTATAGAAATATAATGAGCACTTGAGCTTGCTGTACTCATTGCAGCAGAAGCAAATACAAAGGATTCAGTAAGAACCTGATTTACATACAGCAGCCACAGGGCTTTTTTAAAAAACCTCATGTACACTACAAGCTAATTGTGTCTTCCCACAACATGTTTTCACAGTACAGATGTGGTTGGTTGCCTTTTTAAATACATGTTTCCAACCTAGATGTAGCAAGCAGCAATAAATACACGCTAGAATTCTAACATGCTTTTGAGTCCACTGAAACATGGAAACACAATTCTGAGCAAAGTTTCTTTATTTTCACTAAACAGAATTCCATGTAACCAGCCTCCAATAAAAAACACTACTGGGTACAATTTTATCCCAACAAATATTATGTATCTAACTGTGGCCCAGGGGACAGAGAGTCAATGTTAAGAACTTAGGTGGGAAATTTTTCCCTACCTATAATGGTCCACAACTGCGGTAAAGGGGAAAAAAACACGGTAAAATATCTTGCACAAATCTATTATCTTAGCATGAAACTACTAACTTTTTTCAAATTCCTTCTCACTTTCTTATGAACCACCTGAGCTATCTTTCAAAGCTTAGTACCTCAACAGCTTCTAAAGTTGGATTTAAAAGAACTAGAGTCTGTTCATTTATTATTTATGCCAGGATTCAACCCACAGTGATACCACAAGTGGCCTCATTCGCCTTCTCTCCTTATTTTAAAGAAAGACATGACCAGGAAGACCCTATATTGGCCTGAATGTGGATGTTTCCTGACCCTGAGACATAAAAATGCTAGCAATTCCTAATAAATGTGAGACATCTCCCCCCCAGTCAACTGTATAATTCTATCAGAGCTGTAGGGAAGGGTCATAGAAAGGAGCGCATGGCCTCCTTTCCAAGGTTGGAATCCTAAACCAATAATAAACCATTAGATACAAACTTAAGGCAGTATAAACAATTTTGTTTGTATTGTTCCAGTTACAGAAATACTCCCATCTACAGCTAGCTGAGCAATATTTTTTTAACTTGAGCAAATTTACAACCAACCCACAATTCAGTCAAACAGAATGCCTTAAACTTGGTTTGGCCAATTATAAGATCCATATGCTGAGGCTTACCCAACAGAAGAACCACAAACTGCCTACCTCTTAGTTGCCGATCCCTTCTTCTAGGCCTATGGTTACCATAAGGAATCTTACATACCCTTCCTCCATGCTATCAGCATCTCCAGGCAGCCGTGCCTACCAGGTTGTTAGGATCTAAGGGTTGGGGTTTCCCCTAGACATTCTGCATTGTCTTAATGTTTAAAAAATTCTTTAACTATTTTAATAACTTTACCTTTAGCTGCTGCTTTCCCCATGGTACAATGTTTGATCTGCCTTTTCACAACAAAAACATAAACACTGTATGAACACTTTGATCTTCTGTTTAGTATAAATTTCCTGTGGAGCAGTAATACAGCAGATTAGGTCAAATTCAAACATTTTATAAAGAACTACAAAAATTACTGGGGGGAAATTACAAAGTTACAGTAAAACTAGGACAAAACCCCCTGATGAGTTTTTAAATCCTTCAAAAGAGGAAAAAGAAAACAGAATTGCATTTTCCTGTAACTGTTGTTCATCAAATGATCTGCATCTGGGATCTGCACAAACCTGCCATGGTAGAAGCTTCCAAAGCATTCAAAAGCCCTAGTGGGCACTCCCCCTCCAACTGGCCTTAATATTAAAATAATCACCTGATAGGAGGGGAGCGCACCTGTACCCTCAATGCTCACACTGCCATTGCCAGAGAAAGTATAATACCACTGGGATACAGCTTGTGGTGAAAAACCAAGCTGAGCCCTGTCTAAATAAAACAAGAGTGCTCTACAAGCATTGATTGTGTGTAGTATTATTTCTTTTGTCATCCTCAGAGTGAGAGAAAAATACAAGCAACAAAAATACAAGCAACAAAAATACAAACATCTTGGGACAAAAAGACAACCTAGTCCTAAGGATCAACTTATCAGTCTGTGGCACTGTATTCTTGGTGCTTGGTGCACTGTATTCTTGGTGCTTGGGGGGGGGGGCAACAGTGGGAGGGCTTCTAGTGTTCTGGCCCCACTGGTGGACCTCCTGATGGCACCTGCTATTTCGGGCCACTGTATGACAGAGTGTTGGACTGGATGGACCATTGGCTTGATCCAACATTGGCTTCTCTTATGCTCTTATATTCTTAAATGTATAAAAGGGGGGTGGGCAGCCACTTCACTCACTCATCTAGCAGAAGAGATAGCTACTAAAAATGCAACCTCAAAAGACATGAGCTAAGGAGCAAGCAGCTAAGGGTTCAAATGGTTTAGCCATGGTTTGGAGAGAATGAGAGGCTCTACTGAGGGGCTGGGGGCACCAGTGGTAGGAATACATTGAATAGACCCTTGAGGAAATGCTCAGAGTCGGGGTATGAAAATAGAGATTTGCTGTTAATCCCCCATGAGACGTAGATATAGCCACCAAATGAACTTTGGGAGAGACTTCAAGATGAAAATTGCAGACATTTTTTCTGTAGCCCAGTAGGCAAACCTAATCCATTTTACAGGACAAGGTTTTCACGCAGGGGGGTTCTTGGCCTCTCTCATAATGTCCAGCATCAGAAAAAACAAGTGCTCTGGCAAACCTCCCAAGCTGTGAGATGGACTGATGCCACATTGTGATGGAGAATGTTGTTGAATGAAATTAGATCAGCTTCTGGATGTAGATGGATGTACTGGCTGTGTGCTAGAGTGCCAGAAAGGAGAAAGCAGAAAGTAGAAAGATTCGTTCTTGTGCAGTTTGTAAATAATGTTGACAATTAAGGGGAAGACTTAATTGTGAAAGTGTAAGATAGCATGCCCTTCCACAGAAGCTGGAATTTGTCCCCCAGGGAATGAGGGGCCTTTGCTGCTAGGAAGCAGAAAGAGGGGCACTTTGCACTGGGACATTTTTGGGTGACTCCAAAGCCTGAAAATGTCAGATTTTTTTGTGCAGCACCAACTTGTAATGCTCCTTCCTGACCATTGAATCTGCCCAGATGACTTCCACACCAGCCATATGAATAGCCTAGCCAACAACGGTGCTGAACTGCCCATTGCCATACTTGCATGGCTTCCACACACAGAATGTGAGACACTGTGCCACCCTGTTTGTTTATACAGAACATGGCTGCAGTGTTGTCTGTCACAATCTGAACAACATGACCTTGAACGACTGCAAAAGAAGCAAGAACACATTTAATACCTCTGAGTTCCAAAAAGTTAATGTGTAAAATGCCCTCTCAAGGAGATCATGTAACACTAACTGATGAACCTTCACACTGGGCACCTGACCCAAATAATGAGGTTTTGGTGGTGACCATGATGTCAGGGAACCTGCAGCCAAAACTCATGCCCTGGGACAAATTATCCAAAACAAGAAGGGGGACCCGTGATACTCGTGGGGGGGGGGGGAATATTCCCCACAGCTCCCGGCCTGCAGAAGCAGGAGGAGCTCCACAGGAGGAGGAAGCAGCACCAGGTAAGAGCATCCTCTAGGGGTTCAAAAAGCTTTGGAATCTTCTCCCACAGCAGACCTGCACAGATCCCAGATGTAAGTCTACATAGACACCACAATGATGACTATCTCTACACCTCATCCCCAAAAGACATATATTTGGAAGTAAACACTAAGGAACTTAATACAACACCAGTGTATTTAATCTTGAGCTTAGATATTCTATTTTAAATATTATAGTTAGGCTATTGTTCCTAACTCCTATTATTCAAATATATGTTACTTATTAATACCCCCTTTACATTATAAATATTTTACACCAAGTTTATGGATCATATTTAATTGCAGCAGCAAAACTAAGCTTTGCAAACTCAAGAAATCTAAAACTCTTCTGTGAATGAAGGCCTGTTAAGTGTCTTGCTGGCAATAGTCAAAATTACTCTTTATATATACACTACAAGGTTGTATTATTATATGCTTTTTATGACTAACTGGATGCCTTTCATAATTTCAGAACAACAAATTACAATGCCATATACTTATGTCCTGATAATACTGTTGGTTTTTAAAATCTATTTCTTAAAATGTGGTGCTATGTATATTTTTGTAGAAATGTATGCATACATATTTTCTACAAATGGATAAATATTGGAATAAATATGAGTTAAACTGCCATCTAACAAAAACAGTTTGCTTCTGTCTGCAGGTGCGATCATTTACTAGTGTGCATGATTTTGAATCCTCAAGTACATTGCCAGCAAGATGGTTAATTCATTAAACTGTGTTTTAAAAACCAGTGATGGTTGACACACCATAGTAAAGAAAACATCATTTACTTTGCTACAGTTTCTCCACTCGGGCCCACACCATTTCGCATTTTACAACTCAAGTTCATAAACATTTCCATCAGCTTTATCAAAATAGTTGTAGCAGCGTGCCTCACAGCAGTAAAGCTGGAAATTTGTTTTTATTCATTCCTCAAACTTACAGAAGATAAAAATTTAAGTAGCTGTGAATATGCAAGTTCCACTGTAAGCTAGTGGTAGCACTTGAATTATATTGTCATTTATTGCCCTTGCCTTCCTGAGGTGTGTAGCCTTGATTAATGCTGGTAATTTCCTAGTGATATATATATATATATATATATATGGCCGAGCACATAACACATGCCCACTGAGCCGAAGTAAAGCAATAGTAGGAGAGGTTGCTGATTTTTTCACATCAAATGCTAAGGCTCACCTTACTTTCCACAGTAACAGAGAGAATAGGCCTCATTGGGAAGGAGAACATAAATCAATCCTTCTATATTTCACAACACAAAATTGCTTTACAATATAAATCCATAGGCCATAACAACTAAACAAGTTTCAAGAAACTTCTCAGTACTAATTGCTGGGAAGCAATTATAAGAGGAATATCTGGCTTCCATACTCTGCTTTGGGGCTCTTTAGAGCCATCTGATTGTTCACTATAGGAAACAGGATACTGATCTACGTAAACATCTGGTCGGATCGACCAGGACCCCACTTAAGCCTTAATGTGTCAAAATTATACAGGAACATCTGCAAAGCTACAAAGGGAAGTGGAAAAGTCAAATTGCATATGTGGAAGTCTGTGCACAGCCCTCTGGATCCTCAATTATGTATTACTAGATTAGGCTACAATTTAAAACTGATCTAACTGGACTTATTTAATAGGACAAGAAAAATAAATCAATGAAGTATTATCAGACCAAACATATACTCTAATTAGTTAACACAGATTAATTTTTTTCTTTATTTTTCAATGGCATATTTACAATGCATTTGACAGCAATTAAAAAGGGGAAATGGCAGGATGAAAATGAAACCCCTTTTTGTTCAGCATAAACCTCTAAACTGTAACCTTCTTCTCTATTAAAGTGATCTGCAGGGAGGCAGCTAAACCAAGTAGCAAGAACATGTAAGTACCAAAATTAGCCAATTTCATTGAGATGGAAAGTATTAAAGTACTTTTAAGCATAGATTTGACAATCTATGCATGAGTAAAACAATTTTAAATTACATTATAAATACTAAAAAGCCCAGTAGCACTTTTAAGATGATCAAACTTTATTGTATCATAAGCTTTTGAGAAATACAGCTCTCTTCATCAGATGCATTTTACAAAGACAACTGTGTTTCTCGAAAGCTCATGCTACAATACAGTTTGTTTGTCTTAAAGGTGCTACTGGGCTTTTTACTATTTTGCAGCAACAGACTAACATGGCTAACTCCTCTGGATTATAAATACTGATGCAAAAGCAGGTTATATGCTTCTAAATAAACTGACATTAATACTTTGTATTTGTATACCTAATCATTTATATTTCTATAATTTTATTTTCATAGAATAAATAATTTTTAGACCTGACTTCTGAACAAAGCAAAACTTTATTAAATATTTTCATATTAGTTACCACGGTTTAAAAGCTATGGACAATTATCAAAACAGTAGCTTTGTTTGTCAGACTTCACAGCAGTATACCAGAATATGTAAACTTACTTACTTTTCATGATGGGGCTGAAAAACTACAAAACTTTTACCGTTCAGAACTTCAGGGAAATATGTATCTGTAATGTAAATACTGAATATTGCATGCTTCGTTATGCAGCTCTCTAGAGTAATACTGTCTGAACTCTAAAATTCTGTGATACTTTATGCGGCAAAGAAAATTGGATGAATTTCTGCATATATATTTTGAACACATAAACAGGTTTTAAGGGATGGCCAACAGTACTGTAAAAAGTAAAGACAAGTAGTATCTAAGTACATTTCACATTTATATGACTTCCAACAAATAAAAGAAACCAAAATGCAAGCAAGTCCGGAACATTACAAATAGTTGCCGAAGTCAAACACATTCCTGCCATCCATGAGCAATAAACTGTGAAAGCTGATGTTGAGTCTAACTGGCCACCTTTATGTGCAGATTACTTTAAACAGTGTGTGTGTTTAGAGCAGTGGGTGTTACCTTTTTGTTGTTGTTCTAACCATCAGATTGCACTTGCTCCTGTAATAAAGATTCCAACCCTGCAGTGATAATCATCCCTTTGCCACTGGAGTGCCTGTTAGAAACATAAAAAGAATTCCAGTCTTTCAGGAGTCTGCATAGTTTGAGAGATACACAGCTGTTTCTTGACAAAGCGACATAAAATACAGGTGGGCAATAGGCAATCCACAGTATATTGTTCTGATGCTCATGCAACTCTTGGGACTTTGAGAATTCCAGTTTTCATCTATGGATGGGGAAGCTACAGCAAACATGATTTATCTATTATGTATTGCTGGCAAACCAAACACTTGCACTGTCAAGCACATGTCAATAATCACACTTTGTCAGGCTTGGGAAAAATAATGTATAAAGCTGATCTTAAACTCAGCCCAAAAGCATAGTCTACAGATTAAGCTATACAGTTATGCTGTATTTTAACATAAAGAATTACACTGTTGATCAGGTTGCTGTTTCCTTCATCTTATATATAGTCTGCCTCTCCATCCTCTCAAATGTACTAAGTGGAGTTGCTTTACTGGTTGACAAGAGTTCAAAGTACTAAAAGGCCACAAGGATATTGACTTGAAGCAAAAATAAATGACAGTGAAAGTACTCTTCAGAATTAGATGATTTTAAATTAAGTAATTTGTTTAAAGCCTATTAAAAGTGTATTGAAGTGTTGCATTCAATCTAATTCAAATGCTTTCTAAGTATCGTTAAAAGCATAGCGAAAATATTATTCTTTCGGTAAGGAACCTGTTCTAGACTCACTTTTCAAAAACTACTGTTAATTGATTGAAGTGCTGCAGTTTTGCAGTTCTGTGAGCAAACTGATTCTAAGTTGTACATACGTGAATTAACCCTGCACTCCATCCACTGCAATAAAAGATATATAAAGATCTAAACCTTGCAATTTATCAACCAAAACTATCAAATGCCATCTTACTGACTAGTACCATCAAACATTTACCATCTAAAACTAACAAGTACCTTCTTACTGACTACACTTGGGGGGGGGGGGGGACTCCAACCTCTCAAACCATTCATACAGCTGGTTATTCAATGCAATGTGACTAAACTTTACTCCCAAAGATATAGGAGTACCACTTGATGTGTCTTTCAGCTGGCTGATAAACAGTGACACTTGATCTATCAAAACGTTCAGTGAGTAAGTGAAAGTGATTAAGTACACACTAGGAACAAATTATACATTAAAGAAGCATTTTGAGGATGAGCCCAAGCAATTTCAGGTATCCAGCAACTTAGGTGCATAAAAGTGCTAAAGTAATGAGACAGCAGCTTCTGGAACATAGAACTAAATTTAATCTTCAGAATACAGACTAGTACAACTAAAAAAGCATCTCCTATTATATATTAGCACAGTTGCAATTTTCTCTCTCCTAGAATGCAAAATTTCTGGAAATTCTGAAGCCACAGAAAAAGTGTTCCGCCCCCCACAGCAAAGGAGATGAGAAAAAAAGACAAAAAATTGTATTCTAATTATATCACCTAACGCTGCAGGTTTCTCTACACAAAAAAATTCAGTGTACACACGTGAAATAAACTTATCTTTAAAAGATTTTATTCATTCCAAAAGAGAAAATATTTCACAGGATTTTTTTCCAGTGCTTCCTAAAAGTCCCATTTTTTTCATCAGGAAAATTGAAAAAGGGTCCTAAAAGGAATATTGCTATTTTATGTTTCTGTCTGGGAATCTGGAAACACTTGATACTGCTACACCTCAGTAGATGTAGACCTGGATGTGAGCCACATATAAGAACTGAACAGCAGTGTTATATAAGAACTGACTCACTTTTAAATATATATTTCCCACACGCTGTCATGATTCACAGTTTAGTCCTAAGCAAGAGTTACAAGAGTTACACTGAATTCAATGGACTAAAAAGGGCACTGTAAGAGTTGCTTCTTATTTTAAATTTTTACAGTAAGGAATCTTATCCTGATGGTTTAACTGTCTCCAGATTTTAACAGTACAATCCACAAAAAAATAAGGACATTCAATTCTCACTGATTTCTAAAGGAGAGGAAAGCCCAAGTTTAATGCTTTCCCATCAGTACAAATGGAAATGGTAAGCATTTAGTCTGCCTTTCCATCCTCTCAAATATACTAAGTGGGGCTGCTTTAGTGGTTGACAAGAGTTCAAAGTACTGCGGTTATATTATATTATTTTATATTATATTGTGGTTCAAAGGATTTCTAAACTATCGCAGGATTTTATGCACATATCTCATTTTTTTTTAAGGAGTGAAGGATGACAAAAGATTTAAAAGCAGTAGCATAACAGACCTTTCCATAAACCAAGAACAGCTATTGAGAGATTCAGCAATGTTAAAGCCTCATTAAGTATTCCTTCAGGATAATTATTCTGTATGAACACGCCTATAGTCTAGAACACCGGTGTCAAACATGCGGCCCAGGGGCCAGATCAGGCCCCCGGAGGGCTTTTATCAGGCCCAAAGGGGAACTGGCTGTCTTCTGCTTCTTCTTCCAGTTCTGCTGCTGCTGCATCATCATAGGTTTGCAGCTTACAGATACACACCTGAACAGCATACTCAAGATTGCAACAGGCATTTTGATACTATAATTCAGAGCAAGAGGTGCCAGTTATCAGACACTGTTAAATAAACAAAATATTGCAAGAGTGCTGATGTTTTAAGCATGTTTTTATTTCAAGTTAAAAAAAAAACCTTTGTGTTTCTGTCCTTTATAAAGTTTCTATCTCTGCTATCTGGCATTACATTTTATGACACACATGGCCTGGCCCAATAAGGTCTCATTTATGTCAGATCCGGCCCTTATAACAAATGAGTTCGACACCCCTGGTCTAGACAATGCACAATGAACAGAATTTCAGAATTATAAATGTAAATATATTAATTATACAAGTAAGCAGCAACTGATATCACAGCTGTTATTAATGCATAAAGGCGAAGATTAATTTTTAACCATAACCTCTTCTGCAATTTAATGATACTTATGCGAGTTCTTTGCAGCTGGATTCTTTACTATACAGGGCTATGCTGAAATCTGTAGCTTAACATGAAGGATACAAATATACTGACTAGGGGAAATCTAAAAGAATAAACTCCTTCCATCCCTGTAATCAAAAGACTGCATCTTGTCCTGATTTAAGTAAAATACCTCAGAAAATTTGTAAATTTAACTCTTCTGCTACAACATTTAACACAGTTTGGATTAAGGTTTTGTAAGAATTTAATAAGAGCCTACCTGGATCAGACCAGTTGTCCAACTAATCCAGCATCCTGTTTCACACAGTGGCCAACCAATTAATTTGAAGGGCCAACAACAGGGCATAGAAGCCAAGGCATTCCATTAATGTTGCCTCCTGGCAATGCTATTCAGTGATTTAGTGCCTCTAAATGTGGCGGTTCCTTTTAGTCACCATGCCTAGTAGCCACCAGATAGACCTATCCTCCATGAAACTTGGCTGTCTGAATCACTCACTGAGTAAAGTGTATTCAGGTGAGGAGCCGTGTTGGTCTGAAGCAACAGAACAAAGTTTAAGTCCAGTGGCACCTTTAAGACCAATGAAGTTTTATTCAAAGTATAAGCTTATACCATGAATAAACATTTGTTGGTTTTAAAGATGCCACTGGACTCAAACTTTGTTCCAGTGAGTAAAGAGCTTCCTTTTATCTGCCTGAATCTACTGCCCACCAACTTCATTGGATGTTCCCAAGTTCTAGTCTTTTGAGAGGAGAAAAAAATCTCTCTCCACTCTCTCTCTGTCCTGTGAATAATTTAATAAACCTCTATCATGTCCTCCCTTGTCATCTCTTTTCTAAACTGAGAAGACACTTCAGCCATTCTACATTTAAAAAGTATTCCATCCCCTTAATCATCTTGGTTCTCTCTTCTGTACTTTTTCCAGCTCTGCAACATCTTTTTTTGAGAGATACTGCAGACAGTATTCTAAATGAGGCTGCACCATAGATCTATGCAGGAGCATTACAATCTTCAATGGTCATTTATGACATCTTATACAAGAAATTGTCATACATATGAAAGAAACTGTAAGTCAAAGCACTGGGGCTGGTAAAATCCTACATGTTTCATGTGAAATATCATAAATCCATAAATTCCTATATTAAATTTATTGAACTGAATATAAACTGTACAAGAGCCTGCAACCCAGCATAGCTTCCTTTCATTTAACTGGACTTACACAGGAAAAAATGTTGATTGATGGCACCACATGATTTAATGCTAAGGAGTTTAATATTTCCAATCCTGGGTGGAACACTGTTCAAGACTGATAGAAAACAGAGGCAACTTTCCTTTCCTTTCTTGCAAACACAAAGAAGGTGGTAAGGGGTTTAATTTCTGCACACCAATAACTCTGAAGCAGGTCATTCCTGCTGGATTCACAAGGGGGGGGGACCATTTAATGAACACATCTCTTGATAAAAGTATCACTGATAGCTCGGCTAAATTCACATTTCTCCACCTCTTGTATAGTCCTTTATTGGCAGCTTGGTGCCCTGTCCACAGCAGAACACAGGACTGGTATCTGGAATGGAATCCACTTTCTCTGCACATTTCACAAGTGGAATTTTACAAAGCATACTTCCTGCAAATGGCAGTATATTAAATTTTACTTCCTATAAGCCGGAGACTAGGGCTTCAGTATTATTGAAGGGTCAGACACCTCACACGACAATGTCACAAGAAAGCCATATAACTTTCATTAGTGGCTCCTTGTTTTTAAGAGGTGGCCACTTTGGCGAATAAGTGTTGACAGATACTGCCGCCTGTTTGGACATGCTTGTGCTCTAGGCAGTTGGCATTAATATGGTTCAATTGGGCTTGCCTTATATGGTGAATCTCATATATACCTATGGTGAGTCTTACTGAGACAGCAGGGCCTGTAAAGAGCAGCAGGGTGCCTATTGACTCCTAGAGGCTACAGAAAAAGTGACAGGAAGAAAAAGCACCAGACAGAGGGGGGAGGAAAGATATTTCACTGCCTTCCCAGCCAAGAGTATCAAGAAACGGGTCAAATCAAGACTGGAAGGATTTTTTCCCCCTTCTACATAGCCTGACTTCTCCCATTTCCAGTGAAATGACACTGAAATAACAACAGATGACCATTCACTGTCAATGGAGCAATAGGCCTACATCCAGTGAACAAGAAAACCCATGCTTTCTAACACAGTTTTGTTCATCATTGGTGTGCCTGCACATCTATGGATCAGGATGACCATGTTTAGCATGAGGATATGGAGGACACATCTTAGGCGAAATCAGACAACTTGTTAGCTAAGGCAAAGGTCCTTGTAACAAAATGTCAACTTCACAATGCCATTAACATTATTCATCTGACCACCTCCCTCGTCATTTGCAATTCATTCATGTTCTTAACACATACATGGTAACATGAAGGCAAATTTAAATAGGATTTCATAATCAGAAAACACATTACGCTATTACTGAAACTGAGATTTTACCTGTGCTTTTTCATGGTGTATGAAAATATATTATTATTTCAACATACTGTTTGCCATTAATTGTAATGGATACTAGAGAAATAAAAAGTATATATAAAATATCCCTTTAAAACAGCTATACCTAGATTAGTAGTTAAACTCCAACCTTGACTATTTTAACTTTAATACCAAGTTGGAGTAGAGAGGTCTAGAAATGTACATTTTTCCTTTTAACAAACTTGTTGCAAGGTAAAATACTTTTTAACCCACATCATCAAATCAAAATTCTGAGAATATTACTAATATAAGGACTTTGTTTCTTACTGTACTTTGTGCAGAATTATTTGATTCGTTTAACATGTCTTTTTATACCCAAATTATGCTGCTAACTAATTCAATAATTAAGAAAATGCAGTGGCAGGAAGTAGAAAAAATTAACGTATTTTAGGCTGCAATAAGTAACCATTTAAAAAAGGAACACACAAGAAAGTGCTTTTTATTACTGAAGTTTAACTGAGCATGAAACACAGCTATACAAAGTAAGGTTCTACTTAATTACTACCATGAGGCAATCTGTACTGCAATTTGCTGAGCCACAGGCAGCGGCTAATTCATAACATTTCACAGCATCAAAGTTGAGATTTAATTTCAAACTTGGTCTAAAGAACATAGTATCTAAAACTGTTTGTTTCTGCAAAACACAATTCTGTCAAACAATTTTTGCACGTTAATCCCTCAGTGCTTATTTCTACCTATTTAGATGCACTGAAATCAAGGTATCCTATCCACTTCTAGCCTGTTGTCTTGTATATGGAAAAGAATAGACACAGTAATGTGTGTCCTTTAAAATTATTTTATCACATCCACTTTAAAAAAATTTCCCTTAGAGGGCAATCCTAAACAGCTACACTCTTCTAAATCAATTGACTTCAATTGACTTAGCAAGGTGTAACTCCATTTATGATTATACTGTAAATCTGTCCTCAGTATTCAAATAAGAAGTACTAAGGATTAACATCCATCTCAGTGTTCTACCCCTCTCAAAAACAACTGTAATATTTTGTTTTCATCCATATCCTAAACTTTCAAACCATTTACTCCACAACAGTCTGCACAATTGCTCTAGCACTGGTGACTAACTTGCAACGAAACCATCTTCAGCATGTTGTTGAAACTTATCTTGTAAATAACTAAGGTTGTAATGCTAAACACACCTAAATGGAAACAAATCCCACTGAACTCAGTGTCTTACTTCACAATAATCAGTCTACACTGTTGTAATCTTCAATGGGATGCATGTTTACTCAGAAAGTAGTCCCCTTCATTCATTGAGGCTTACTACCTGACCTGGATAGCCTAGGCAAGCCTGGTCTTGTCAGATCTCAGAAGCTAATCAGGGTCAGCCCTGGCAAGAATATGGATGGGTACACGTCAAAGGAATACCAGGGTTGTGACACAAGGCAGGCAATGGCAAACCACCTTTGAATGTCTCTTGCCTTGAAAACCTTACGGGGTAGCCATAAGTTAGCTGTGACTTGACAGCACTTTCCATCAGCAGGTAAGTTATATATATGATCACAGCCTTAACCACATTAATTTATAAAGTAAGCCCTA
The DNA here is from genome assembly GCA_029233225.1 of Lepidodactylus listeri. Classification (NCBI taxonomy): domain Eukaryota; kingdom Metazoa; phylum Chordata; class Lepidosauria; order Squamata; family Gekkonidae; genus Lepidodactylus; species Lepidodactylus listeri. Next base: position 78,928,003 of record JARCFY010000001.1, read on the forward strand.
CATATGTCTTCTAAGTAAAGGTGTTTATGGTTGAGGGAAATTTCCACATTTGCTGAAATCTGCTGTTCTGGCATGAAAAAGCAAGGTGCACACTGTACCATATTCCTTTGTTAAAGGTATTTCACCCATTATCAGCACCCTTTTGGCCATATCCTACTGACTTCTGTTGTAAAGAAAAGGAGCAGTGCAATACCCTAGCGTGCTAACAGATTCGTTGGAGAGGAGATGCAAAGCTGGTCTCCGCCTCGACTGCCCATCTGCCGGGCTGAAGGCGCCTGCCCTGGATCGACAGCTGCAACCGGTCCCCAAGCAAGTGAATTTTAGGCGCCACTCCTCCTGCTACTGCTGCTGCTAAGGAAGAAAGAGGGAGGGGAACGTTCGGCCAGCGGGAAGCTACAGCTCGAGGAGGTGTGTCCTTCTCTGTGCTCCTGTCAAACAGACTTCAAAAAGATACCACCACCCCTCCCCAAAAGCAAGAAGACTGATGGGGGTGGCTGGCAATACAGAGACGCCGCAAAGGGAAGAGCCCTGCGAACACCTTAAGGCCTTCCCCGGTCGATTCCCTGCAAACCTTGTCCAGTCCTTCTACTTCTGCTAAAGTTACACGAGGAGGAGTGTCAGCAGCAAACAGAGCGGTGTCTTGAGGCTGCCACAGTTTGGGCTAAGAGCAAGCAGCTGCGAAGCCTCAGCTCCGGCAGGTCGTCTTTTTAAAGTAAAGATAATAGCCGTGCTACATAACTGGAGTCTCTTCCATCCCTCCTCCCGGGCAACCCAGGACTTGCTGCCTCTCTCTTCCTAGCCGACTCCTCGGGGGCTTTCCGGAGAGAGCGGGAGAGAGAGACCTGCCATGCCCCCCGGCTCCGACACAACAAGGTTCGCGCCCTTCCCCGGATCCCCCCCCCCCCCGTTCCTGCTGCCTCTCCCCAAAGAGGAATGCGGGTCTCCCCCGCCTCCCCCGTTTGATCCCTCGAAGGTGGACGCGGGGGGGGGGGGGGTGGAGGTTCCAGTTCCAGGAGCTGGAAGGAGGGAAAGAGCGTCGGCGAAGATTCCCCCCCCCCCCGGGTGGGCTGCTCGCTCTATCTGCGCCCCCCCCCCGCCCCGGCCCGCCGCCGAGAGAGACCAACTCCGTCCTTTCCGAGAGAGAGAGAGAAAGGGAGAGACCCCCCAACGGGAGCGGGGCCGGAGAGGGCGGCTGCCGCGAGTGCGAAAGGCCAAGCCGCGCTTCCCTCCCCGGCCAGAGCCGCCGTCGCCGAGAGGGCCGGCGAGGCTCTGGTCCAGCCGCCCCGTCCCTGCAAGCCCGCCCTTCTCTCCGCCGCCGCCGAGCCCCTCGCCCGCACCTCAGCGCGCCGGACCCACCCGGGAGAGGCGCCGCAGCCGGAGGGAGGCGGCGGCGCCGGCGTTGCCTCCTTTTCTTCCTCCTGGGCAGAAATCGGCGGGCTCCCTCCCTCCCTCGCCAGCGCGGTGCAACCCCCGCTCCCGCCCCTCCGGAGCCGCCGGCCCGCCACTCACCGCAGGGGGAAGGGGCTGGGAAGCCGAGGCAGCCGCCGGTCCTCCGAAGCGCCGGCGGCGCGGCTCGCGTGTCTGTCAGCTGCGCGCTGCTCCTGCTGCTGCTGCTCCCGTCGCCGGGATTCACGCCGCCAACGCCTCCGCCATGTTCCTGCTGGGGCGCCGCGGCGCATGCCCGGCAGCGGCACTGGGGGCTTCCCTCCGCCTTCTTCGCGTCCTCCCTTCGCAGCCCACTGACAAGGGAGCGGAGGGGGCCGGCGGCGGCTCGCCCACCGCCGCTGCCACCAGACGAGTGACCCGCCGGGCGAGGGCGCTCGGGGAGGACAGGCCACACCCACCCCGCGCAGACAGGCGGCGGTCTCGGCGCCGGCGCCCAGGCACTGGCTCAGTGGCGCGGAGAGCGCGCTTCGGCCGGGCGGGCGGCGGGCGGGCGACCAGAGACAGGCGGGGGCGCGGGCACACTTCGGCAGCAAACGGCTCGTGGAAACTGGACATCGGAATGTAAAAATAAAAGAATGATTCGATATCGGGGTTTAAGATGTTATTCAAAAATTAATAGGCTAATCCGAACAATGCAAAACAAAAATAAATCAACCATACAAAAAAATCATTATATACATTTTAAATCTTCTTAACGATTTGTAGTAAACAAATGCCTTCCAGTAAGGAATCTCACGCTTTTCCAGAATGTTTCCCACCACCACCATCCTCTGACATTTTACGAATCCGTGTTGGGCACCGAGGTGGGTCACTGAGGAAGAAGCGAAGCCTAATAAAACTCGGATAGTTACACAAAGATCCTAACAAGAATCTGCGACCGATGCCTCCACAGCCAAACGTGGGTCAGTAGGGGAACCACATAGCATTCTTCAGAAGAGAAAAATAAATCTTTTAAGATATAAGGTATATTGGAAGGGCAGGTGAGATGCTAGAATAACCTATGTGTGAAGGTGGCAGCAGGGGAATATGTTTATCATACTAAAGGACTTCTTAGAGATGTTATATAGAAATGAGAGAGCTGAACACTTACCAGTAATCCCAGGGGTCATTTTGTAGGAAAAGAGGTGCAGGAGCTCATTAGCATAACTCATTTGCATATGCTACACCACCTGACATTACCAGAAGTATGTCAGAAGGCAAGAAAGGGAGAGAGAGAGAGAGCTGGCAGAGAGGGGACAGCTACTAATCCAAGCCTCAGAAATACCACTATTCTGGGAGGATAGCTTCAGTGGTGGCTGAAGCCTTCAGAAGGCTGGTCGGAGGAACAAGGACCTTTCCAGGGGACGGGGTTATTTTGCTGCAGCCATGACACAAGCAGGCATTCCCCTGCGGGTGGGGGGGCTGGCACCAACTCCCAGAGCTGAGCTCCCCCGAGCTCCTGCTCAAAATGACCCCTGAGTAATCCAGCTGAGAATCATACTATGCCAGTGCACTATCACAATTGCACAGGGTGCTTCTACAAGTACTTAATAGTTACGTTGAGCTCTCGCAAGCGTCACCTTCTAATAAAGAGCTTCCACCTACCAACAAAGAGCTGCAGAAACTTTATGGATTATTAATCACCATTTCAGTTATCAGTAATGTTAAACTGTATTAACTTCAGTTATGCACATTGACTTTCTTATACTGTATCTGTTGATCTAGTGCACTTCAATTAACAAATGTTATTTATTTACAATATTTCTTTGCTGCCTTATCAGAGATGTGTTCAAGGTAGTATACAATTAAAAACCCTGACCCCTACCTTAACAGATAACATCTTTCTTAGGGATTTTGAAGAGACGCTTCTCTCTTGGTATTAATGGATGGGAGGATTCACATGGGAAGAAGGGTTCCCTCAATTAGGGATTTAATGGTTTTAACCTTTACCTAGAATTATGCCCAGAAGTCAACTGCAGCCAGTGCAGAACCTTCAGTGTAAGAATGGGATCTCAGGCTGTGGTCACATACACTAAATAATCCACTCTAAGTGTACTTTCCACCTGGATTTTACTGTGTGAACTGGCAAAATTTAGTTGGAAAGTGCATTGAAAGTGGAGTATTTAGTGTGTGTGACTGCAGCCTCAGTATCTACTTTTCATGTGAAAATGGGTTGTATCCTTTTACAGTAGCAGCAGGTGTTCTCCACTCGTATGTAAAGGACTTTGCATTACACATCCTTGGATTTTACAAAAGAATGAACAGATAGTGGCCAGATCTATTCAGATAAATCTTCTGCCCCCAGATCAAGTATAGATGACAGAATCCAAATATGGGCACAACTGAAATCAGAGTAACCACCAGAAGCAGCCCAGGAATGGGCTCCAGCAGTTTACCAAATTGTGAATGTGATTGCTGCACAGTGGTATCATAACATGAATGAGCATACCCAGAGATCAAGGGTTTCCAACCTTCATCTTTTCCATTTTGTTTAAATTCAGCTCTACTTTCTTGCTATCATCCATCCAACTTTCTCCAGGCACTGGTTAGGAAAGGACAGACATGCTCCTGAGGTTTCTGATTCAATTAAAAGTAGGCTATTGGGGGAGACATGCTACTTTCCAATCCCAAACAGAGTTACACCCTTCTAAATCGATCAAAGTCAGTGCTGTAACTGTGTAGCGTAACACTATTTGTCTGTTTGACTAAAACAAATTGTTCCTTATGGTACCCTAAAAGCGACAGATTGGTTGAAGCATAGCCTCTAGCCTACAAAATCTTATGTTCACTCATAATGCAATTTTAACCACAGTTTATACCATCCTAACCCCATTTACTTCAGGAGTTTTAGATAGACAGCTTTGTTTACAACTGCAAATATTTTATTTTACAAGATGCCATGAGACTCTGTTTCATTTTTAATGAAGATATGCATAATAACAACAACACTTCTTTTAGTGCTTCCTTTAGATATTAAACAATATGTTGTATATTCTGTGCAGAACTGCATACCAAAACAACAAAAAGTGAACAAATTGAAACTGAACCCAGACAAAATGGAAGTGATGCTCTTTGGGAAGGCAGAGATCTTGAAAGACACTGTGCTTCCCATTTCGGATGGGGTTTAGCTGACCCTTGCTGACTCAGTTAAGAGTCTAGAGATTATGCTAGATCCAGCATTGCTGCTGAAGAAGCAAGTCAATTAAGCTAGAAAAATGCTTTCTACCAACTCAGTCTAGCCCCCAAATGGTTCCCTACATCTTTAAAAAATAAAAATATATATTTTCTCATAAAAAAGCTGGGATACAGAAGGAAAAAGGGGGTGGGGAAAATATAAATTCATCACGCTTGTCAAATAATATGAGTTGTTACGTACAACAAGTAAAATCAAATATATTACCAAATATATTATATATTTCAAATATAGAAGTAGACATTAAAACATCAATATTACAGAATTTTGGGATAGATTCTCTCTTTAAAGAATAAATAAGAACTTTCCTAAGGTTAACAATTTTGAAATTGCTAAAGAAATTGTTAAAGAAATTGCATCTTTAACAATTGAACCAACTTCTATGCTAAAATGGAATCGCTATAAAGTCCTTAATATTGTCTTAATTGTTTATCTAAATTATATTCTTACTAATTATTTAATTACTCTTTGAATACAGAATCAAGTATTGGAACTATAATCAATACCTTCATCACCTTTAATATGATATTCAGGTTATGAACGGTCCCTACATACTATGCTAGTGCACTATATGGCTATCTGGCCACCTGGATCCTTGCCACAGTAACACTGAGTTAACATTAACTACTGCATTGCTACTACATTGACTACTCCAATGCACTCTGTATAGGTCTCCCCACAAAGTCACCTTGGAGACTCCAGCTGGTGCAGAACACCACAGCTTGGTAACTATCAGGACCTTGTCACTCCCATTCTGCAGTCACTCCATTGGCTGCTTATCAGTTACCTGGCTCAGTTCAAGAAACTGGGTATCATATCACATACAAAGCCCTTCATGGCCTGGGTCCATCACATCTGCAGGATCATCTCTCCCCTGTGCTCCATCATGATGGCTTCGCTCATCTGAGCAGGGTCTTCTGCAGTTGCCATCCTTCAAATGGGCAAAATCAGCAGCTGCCTGAACATGTATATTCTGCGTTGTGGCCCTTTGTGGAATGCCCTGTTGCATATGGTCAGGAAGGCTCCCACTCTTCTTGCTTTCTGCAAACTATGCAAAACTGAATTATTCAGGAGGGCTTTTTTGCATAGGTAACAGGGTATACTGTACTTAAATATTTCAGAATGATGCTTTAGTAAAGGGTTAGAGACTGTGGTCTATGCTACTATGTCTAGTATGTGCTGTCTATTACTGTGTATGATCCTACTGTGTAATTACTGCACTGTTTAACATGTCATGTCAATGCTTACACTTTGTTAAAGCTTGGTTTCTGCTGTTTTCATAGTTCTGCTCATATTCAGATTTCTGTAATCCAAACCTCTATTGCACGGTTTACCGGATGTCCCATCCCTGTCAATTTAAATTGTCCTACACTGTGTAATCCACCTTGACTCTCAGTTAGAAAGGTGAACTATAAAGGACATAAATAAATAAAATTCTAGTATTCGATGCAGTACATAAATCAGTGGGTGGGGTGGGGTGGTGGTTAGAGTGTCAGACTAGGATCTGGGAAACCCAGGTTCAAATGTCTTCTCTGACATGGAAGTTTGTTGGCGGTCCTTGAGCCAGTCACCCACTCCCAGCCTAACATACCTCATGGAACTGTTATGAGGATAAAATGGAGGAGAGGAGAACGATGTCATTTGCTTTGGGTCCCCACTGGGGAGAAACATGGGGTGTAAATGAAGTAAATAAATTTAAAATTATGTTTCTGTGGACGTACGTGTTCTCTGTTGTTATCTCATAATAATTTATGACCAGTCTATTGACATTTATTTCCCTACGTTAATATCCTGCCTTTCTTCCATGTCACAAGGGATTCCTGGGAGGTCTCCCATGCAGCCGCTGACTAGACCAAGAGACTTTCTTAGCTCTAGCAGGACTGCTGTGTCTTGCACTCTCCACCCCAATGCTGACATACATATATGTAAGCTCTCTGTCAAGTGCCCTCTCCTCTCTCAGAAGAAAAAGTTATGGTGATCCAGAAAATGAAAGATTTGAAGGGATGTGCAGGCATTTCACAGCAGAGCTATGCTCCTGGTTGATTTTACAGGTGTCTTACCTGTCTACCACATGATAATATACTCAAGTACCTAGAAATGTATTACAAGAAAATTGACAATATCCCAATAACAACAATATAAAGGAAATGACACAAATTGCAACCAAAGCAGCAGTATCAATACAATAAGTATAATATTAGTAGACAACGCCCCTAAGGGTGGAAAAAGCCAGAAGCAAGGAAGACTCCGGATTGTTTCTCTTTGTTTTATCCAGAAACTTCTTCAATGGCTATTAATAGAAAGTAATACAATGCAACAATTGAGACATACAGTACATGCCCAGATACAAGACCCACAAATAATAAACAAAGGTAAGTACAATAATAGCAGAACAAGAATCTTTATTAACACTATTAATGCTGTTAATTCAGTTGATCAAAACACTGTAGTCAAGGACTTACCCTCACAAATCAAATGTACATTTATTTCTGCCTTTGTTTGTAGATATACATTGCATTATTGCACGCTACTAGGTGCTTTGTGGAAAACGCAGGATATTAGCAGCTTAAAATGCAATACCAGACTTACAGTAAAAAACCCTTTTTATTATTTGTGGGTCTTCATTGCTTCTGGCTTTTTCTGCCCTTGGGGCATTGTCTACTAATATTGTACTTATTGTATTGATACTGCTGCACTGGTAGCAATTTGTGTTATTCCCTTTATATTGTTGTTATTGGGATATTGTCAATTTTCTTGTAATACAGTTCTAAGTACTTGAGTATATTATCATGTAAGCATTCTTGTCTCGGCCACTTGTACTATAATTACAGCTTTTAGCTGAGAAGTCTCTTAATTGCTATTACCTGTCTACCACATCATGAAGTATTAAGTACTGGCACCAGAAGTAGAAAAATTTAGCAGGATTTGAGAAATTCTTTGAATTTCAGGTCACTGTAGAGCAGGGAGTAGGTTTACATGGGATACAAACTCCAGAATAGGCTAAACTGAAATCTGATCAAGAGATTCCTATGAAATGGAGAAAAGTAATGTTGTCTCCAAACACTTTTCAACTCCAAAGGAGACAGCAGTGCTATATTTGGTTTGCACTACAAAGCTCCAAAAGTCGTTTCTAGTCACACCTAGAAAAAGTGAGAGAAAATTGGGGGGGGGGGGCACACATGGGAATGTAGTCATTTGGAAATAATAGGATCTTACTTTCCAGAAACAAATGAGTGAGTAAACTGTTAATATTAGGGAAAGGGGCCAGTGTGGAAGCACTGACTCATTTAATGCTCCATTAAATACCATTTAGTTTTTTTTATTTATGTCCCTTTTCCAGGTTGTTTCCACACGATACAGTAGCAACGCCATCAGATCTAAATGGGAAAGTTAACAGTAAACCCTAACTGGCATTTCTTTCGTTTTTTGTGGGTGAAGAGAGACTAGTCCAATTAAATGATAGAACAGATTATCTTAAGCAAGTCACTATAATTTCATTACCCCATTTGCAACATGACAATAATACTTACCAACCACTGAGTTGCTGTGTAGATCAAAATACACATGAAATATATACATGAAGACTTAATTTATGTCAATGTTTTCAGCCTGCATAGTTTTCTTCCCCTGAAAAAAGGGACCCAAAGGTGTATTCATTTTGAACTATTATAAACAAAAAGGCCATTAAAGATTAAAGCTAGCACTAGCACACTCCCTGGAAATAAACTGGGAGCCATTATAGTTGGTAGAGAGCAGGAATTTCTCGTTGCAGTGAGCTTCCACTAACATTCTGGCTGCCACATTCTGAACCAGTTGAAACTTCTGAACCATCTTCAAAGGCCAGGCCATGCACTGCATATTACAGTTGTTCAACCTGGATATTACCAAGGCATATATGACTGTAAGACCCCCTTCTCCAAGAATGACTGTATTTGGTAAATCAGCTTAACCTGGCCAAAAGCATTCCTAGACACCCCTGTTACCCAGGTATCACAATTCAGTCGGGAGCCTTGGAATACTACCAGCTGGCAAGTTTGCTCTTTCAGAGAGTACAACAGGCTGAAGACCTATTGGCCAGTTAGTTTTACCCCCATCCACATTTGGTCCAGATTAATTTTAAGTTTTTCAGCCTGTTCCAGCAGTTAAATATGTCCACTATCACCTGGAATTAAATGGAAGGGGGAGAGAGTTACACATCACCTGCATTTTCATGCAATCCACAGATTATTTTCCACAGCAGTTTCATAGGTAAAGGACAGGGCAGGAGTCCTCACATTCCACCTTCTAGAACTTAACCTCCAGGGGAAGAAAACAGAACAAACAGAAGAAGCAACACTAACACATTCCTGCCAGGCAGTCCAAAAGGATACCACGGTTGATGGAACTGAAAGCCTCTGAGAGGACCAGGAGATGTATTCCTGTCAGTAGACCAGCATAGATCACCCATCAGGGTGACAAAGGTGGTGTCATACACAGGACAAAAGCCAGACTGAAAAAGGATTTAGACAATCGGTTTAATCAATACTTGATTGAGCATCTACCTCCATCTCCAGAATATTAGACACAGGCCGATAATTATTTAAATCTAACGTATCAGACTTTGGGGTTTTTTAGAAGCCTTTAGAAGATTGCCTCCTTTAAAGCTGAAAGTGTGGACCCCCTCCCAATATATGATGCAGTGATAATATTCATGATCAATACAAATATGTCCTCTTTGAAAATGTTATTGGCCAGTAAACACAGCATCTGTATAAGCAAATGATGGGCCTTAGAACTCTTGACTATGATTTTCCACACTGTCAGGTTGCATAAACTGAAATATCCACAGAAGCATAACCAGTGGAGATCTCAGGAACATTCAGGACTTCTGTAGTTAATGTGAAATCCAGGTTCAATCAGGTGTGAGTGATTTATTTGCAAAGCAAATCCACTATTTGTTCCCAGAGACTTTTACATGTAACAAGCCTCTTAAAACTTTGAATAGCATTGCTGAATGACACTGCCATCGCTCAAAAGTACTATATAAATGCAAAGTACTATTATTAATCCCATATGTGCTCTCTAACAGACTTTGAAGAAACCTGCTGGGTTCTAGTGGTTTCTGGTCGCATTATGTTTTCTTTGCAATGATTCAGAGCCCTTCTTGTTAAAAGAGCCCTACTACTTTCTGCAGATATCATTGCTTCAGTTAGCTCCTTTAAACTTTCTTTTTGAATTTTAAATGTGCCTTCATGCCATATCTCATTACTTTTGAATCTTTTATGTAAGTACTGTAAGAAGCAAAGGAATGATGCACTGCAAATTATTTGAATGTAAATAGTTCACACCCAACAAAAGATGCGGTCCACAGTCGGCATCTCATTGTAATCAATGGTCAGAAATTCATTAAAGGATGTGGATTACCCATAAATTGAATTCAGCTCCTGACAATGTTCATTCGTTTGTTTACATTAAGGAAAATCATTTGATCCTGCTTCGGGGATAGAAGCAGAGAGCAGAAATTAAGATGAAACTTTATAATGTAGTTTCAGATGTCCTACTGAAGCACCAGTGGATAACATTTACATGTTTTTAATAATATATTTTTCATGATGCTTTCATGTTTTGCCTTAACTAGAGAAATACCATCTTAAGTTCTACATAAATATATATAGCTTCAAAAGAATAAGCATGAATAATTTTTACAGCTGGAAACTCTAAGCAACCCCAAGTATAATATGCATTGCTGCATATTATTAGTATATACCAGGCAACACATGGCGAGAGCTGATACAATTTTTCTGTTAGCACTGTGTAGAAAAAGCACTAGCTACCAGCTTTCTTTGTACTGCCCAGTCCATACTAACATTACACCCCTGTATTAAAACCCCAGGCGGGCAGATGGTAATGAGATTATGAAGTACATGAAGAAGCAAAACAAATATCTACAGTATAATTTATCCAATTATGCTTTTATTAAAGTCCTGTGAGTTTTGCTGTTCTCTTGAAAAGGAAAATTGTACAGGGCTTTCAATACTAATGTTTCTTGTAAGCATTTTCCACTGAAAGACAATCAGATTTTGTCTTTCATCCTCTTTTGATCAAATGTACTTGTTCGGTGCCTTTGGAAATTCATCTTTTATGTATTACTGTTTGTTTTTCACAATAATTAAGTAATAACTGGAGAAGTTTTTCTGAGTGCTGAAATTTTCTGCATGGGTAGAAAAAAATCATGTCAACAGACATGGTTATCAAAGAATGAACATGCAGTGATAAAGAGTTGCAGATGTGACATCCTTACTTGCCTCAGTCCAACAGCATACTTTTCTAGTGTTATCAAAACAAGAAGATAATAAATTAATTTGCTTTGCCTTCTAAGTGTTGTCAGAGGGGTACATTGATATGATGCTACTTTCTTTGAAATTATAACAAATATTAGCACTCAGTTTGCACACTGCAATAAACAGGAATTTGCCACTGCTGAAAACTTTGATCAATGTTACTAGGGAAATTATGGCTGTGAGAGCAGGACCATAAGGAAGGCTGAGCGCCGAAGAATAGAGGCTTCCGAATCATGGTGCTGGAGAAGACTCTTGAGAGTCCCTAGGACTGCAAGGTGAACAGATCAGTCAATCCTAAAGGAAATCAACCCTGACTCTTCCCTGGAAAGCCAAATACTGAAAGTGAAGCTCAAATACTTTAGTCAACAAATGAGAAGGGAGCACTCACTAGAGAAGACCCTTATGCTGAAAATGATTGAAGGTCAAAAAAGAAGGCGACGGCAAAGGATGAGATAATTAAACAGTATTATCATTGCAACAAACATAAAATTGAGCAAATTTTGGAGGACGACGGAAGACAGGAGGGCCTGGTGTGATGTGGTCTATGGGGGCGCGAAGAGTCAGACTCAACTGTGTGACTGAACAACAACAACAAAAATTAGTGAAAGAAGCATCTAGATTCAGTCTGCATTATGGTTGCCAACCTCCAGCTGAGGCCTGGAGTTCTCTTAATTACAGCTGATCTCAAACTACAGATCAGTTCTCCTGGAGAAAATGGCAGCTTTGGAGGGTGGACTCTATGGCATTGTACCCTGCTGAGGTTCCTCCCCTCCCCAAAACACCCTTCCCAAGCTCTGCCTCCAAACCTCCAGGAATTTCCCAACAAAGAGATGGCAATCCTACCCCCTATACTCCCACTTTCTTAAAGAGCTAATCTTTGTGTGTGTGCGCGCGCGCGTCTCTGTGTTCAGAATGTTCACAATTGTCCTCTAAGTGGTGTAGGTAGGTTAGGATTTCCATGTATGCATTCTGTGTGCTCACAGCTGAATAAAAAAAAAAAAAAGCTATATTCAGATATTTGGTTTGTCTAAACATAAATTATCTTTGCAGGAGCAAATATATAGTCTCTTCCCATTTAAGAAAAACAATAAATGTGATAAATGGTTATTAAAACATGATATGTAATTGCAGCCATATAACAGAATAGTGTTTCTAGAAAGTATATGACTATATATGATAACTGTTTCTAACTTTAAAAGAAGGCAGGAGATTTGAGCAATGTTTAATTGTCTTCCAAGAATACTGGGTAGACAAAACTTGGTGCAAGTATACTTCATTAATAGGTAGAAATGGGAAACATTGCAAACATAAACCCATGCACACAATTTTGAAGATTAGGGACCTTTAGAAATTTTTCATAAAACTTCACATCATGTTTTCTTAAACTTCAGTGAATTTGGAAGAAAATGTTAGATTTTCCACAAATCTGTGACATTTATCTATTGAAAACATTTCTATGCTGTATTTCCATCCCACTCAGGGTCTCTAAGGCAGTGAACATTAAACCATTAAACATTTAAAAGATTAAAACACTGTTTAAAATACAAATATATAAAATATTTACAATTACATTATACACATACACACAAACACATATAAACACATACAAGGAATAGGGCTAAGAAGAATTAGCGGGGGAAAGCCAAACAAAACAAATAAGTTTTTATCTGTAGGCAGAAGAGGGAGACAAATGACGCTCCCTGGGGAAGGAATTCCAAAGTTTTGGTGCCACAATCAAGAAGGCCCTGTCTCAGGTTGCTGTCCATCTAGCCTCAGCTGGAAGGGGTACCTGAAGCAGGGCCTCTAGAGATGATTAATGTGGTCGGGTAGGTTCATATGGAGGTAGGTGGTGCTTCAGGAAGAGTTCCATGTGTAGATGCAATGCTGGTGGAGAAATGTTGCTTCTTCATTTCTGTTTGTTTCTTTGCTACCATCACTGCCAAACATCAGTCTTTAAAACAAACTCAGGCCTGTGCCTGGTCAGATTTATCATGATTCTCATCAGATCTCAGAATTAAGCATGGGTTGGCCCTGGTCAGTATTTGGACCAGAGGCCACTAAGGAATACCAGGGTTGCTACCTAGAGACAGGCAATGGCAAAACTCCTCTGAATGTCTCTTGCCTTGAAAACCCTATGGGGTCACCATAAGTTTGCCATGATTTGATGAGAAAAAAAATACTTATGTAAAAGAAGGAATAAAAACAATAACAACAACAATAATAACAATAATGTAGATAAATTAATAAAATGGTTCTCAGAGAATATTTTTAAAGAAAAGAATTTTGACCCAAACCTTAAGTATTGATGACATAGGAGGGGGAGAGGAGGAGAAAGATCAGAAAGGAAAGTCAGCATTTGCAAAAGTAATGTATACCTTATGTCAATGAAATTATCTCCCTCCCCTCCCTTTTATAGTGTAAAAATAAAGCAAAAATCACTTAACAAAGAAAAGCCAAAGGAAAACTGTTTCTTAATTTTTTTTTTTAAAAAAAGAAAGAGAATATAGCAGGGAGCAGGGGAAATGAGAACAGGCATAAAGAGAAGCAAAAAGAACAGAGGAAGATAAAGGGTGAGAAACAGAAGGACAAGCAACGAAGATGGATGTTTTCCTGAAAGGTGCAGAAACAACCCATTTCCAATGTATGACTAAATCAGCAGAACGATTATCCTCAGGCTGTGGTCACATAGTCATTTTGATTGGGTTTCACTGCTGTTCCCTCTCGCATTTAAAATTGCTGATCACATACCCGCTTCCATCTCCCACACTGAAGTGGGCTCACTCGTGCAATCCTCCCGGTTCTCTAGCGAGTTTTCCTACACCCAGAAAATCAAGTACTTTCCGGATATTTGTGCTTTGAATCCGTGATTTCACCGATCTGGACAGCCATCTCTCATAATGATTGTGATTAGGTCATCTGAACATCCTCCTTATGATTTTTTTTTACGCTTCCACCACTGTGCGCATGAGCAATCCTGTGCTGAATAAATCCAATGTATAAATGTTCAAGCGCACATCTAGACTCCAGTGCTCGGTTGTATGTCACCAGGTAATTTTGTTCATTGTTGGGAGGGACCTGCCATGTGACCACACCTCTCAGTCTTGGTAGGCTGACTCCCTCCTAAGGATTGTCTCTTGGTATGAGACCTCAGGCCCCTGGCAGTTGATATGGCTTTTTCTGTTTATTTCTTTACTTCGTTAATTTATAGTCCACCTCTCTGAGACTCAAGCAGGAGTACAACCAAAAACAATGCAACTAGAACAGTATAATACATGCAATCAACAGAATTGCACTAAAAATACAATATGATACCTATGCCTGGCAACCAGTGAGACATGGGGGAGGTGCAACACGTTGGAAGTGAAGGACTTTGTGCTGCCTCAGACTTCAGAGGGGGTCTATAAGAGAGTCAGAGAGACAGACAGGCTAGGACCTTGATCATCCTTCACTTCTGTTCTACTGCTCTGATGCTATCCCTTTGATGTGTAGACTGCTACTCTCAGGGAATCTTCCTTCCTTCCAGCCTGACACCTTCTCTCCCCACTGTGCTACTCTTCTCCATCACAGCACCATGAGGGTAGGTCATGCTTCCTGCATCCATCCATCCTAGCTAGTTAAACTAGACTAGAATCCTGTCTCTACTCTATCCTGTCTATATTGGTGTTCCTTACAATAAAGAACTTATATTAGTTTTGCAAAGATAAGGAAGCCCGCGTGTAACTTTGTTCCTTGTCAGCACATACAAACCAGATAGACTTTGCTGTGTTATGTGCCTTGAGCACTCTGCTAACCAAATAATCCTTCACAATATTGGCTGTGTTTCTGTATCACTCATGGGGCAAACCCAGAAGAAACATATGGTAGCTCTAGGAATTGTTGGAAACTCTATAGTTTCCAATAATTCCTAGAGCTATCCTAATTCATTTCTGGATTTCCCCCAGAAGTAACATAGAAACACAACTGTTGCTGCCATTAAAAAAAACAATTCTCTACTGCTACTCAGAGCAGCCACAGGCAACAAGGGCTGCCAGCATGAAGCCTCCCACTATAGCAGCCTTAAATACCAATAAGCAGGGCTGCAGGACTAGAAATCAGTGCAGTGAAAGATTATATTACATACAATGAACAGAGTAATAAAGCCTTCCCAAAATTAGAGAACAGTTTTTGAAGTATTATATGCACAATGGAGACTACCTTAAATTAGCTGTATCCCTACTCTTTTAAAATGCCCTCCCAAAAAGGATTATTTTACATTCTGCAGAATGGTAGGAGCATGGGAGCCTTCTTGACTGAACAAAAACATTATTCTAAACAGAACAAATTTAGAGTCCAGTGGCACTTTTAAGACCAACAAAGTTTATTTAAGGTATGAGCTTTCATGCAACTATATTATCACCCTCATACAGGGACGTGAGTCTGCACCTGCATCCAAGCGCATTTAAAACCCCTTCTATTATACACTAAATGCCGCCCCCCCCCCTCCCGTATTCTGGGGTATAATTTTACCCCCAAGTGCAATTACAAATACATTCTGAATGGTTGTTGTTGTTGTTGTTGTTAAGTCCCACATCTTTTGCAGTAGTGGCAAAAGTCATTGTGTTTTATAGTACCCAAATCCCGGTGCCTGAAAACCCACTTCCACATGAGGCAAAATGAGTAGATTCTTTTAAGTAGGTTCGTCCATCCCATTTTGTATATTAAACAACTCATAACTGTTCTGTTCCTTTATAACAGTATAATTTTTATTTTCGGTTTGAAATGACAAAAACTATGTTTTGAACCAAATACATTAGAAAACAGTGAGAGTTATCCTAAGGAGGTCTACACAGAATCCTGCTGAGATCTATTCAAGGGGTCTTCTTAGGCAAGCACTGTAAAAAACCCCTTAAATTTGAAAGTAAGATGTCTAATATTAATAATTGCTAACACTGTTTGCACCTGGAGTATTTTTCTACCACCACCACCTCCCCGTCATGTTTCCCTGTGGCAAGATAAATGTTCTTCAGGTTTTCAAAAATGATCATTGGGTTATCATGAGGGGCTGTATCTCACCAGAGAACTTTAAAATGTTTTCTTGGATCATTATTTTCTTGAAAGGGGGGAGGACCTTCAGGGCCGGCTCTATCACTAGGCCAACTAGGCGGCTGCCTAGGGGCGCAGCTGGCAAATGGGGTGGCAGAGAGACTGAGAGAGACTCAAACCAGGAGACAGTGTGCTTTATGCAAACCATGATTTACCGTTATGTCTGAATGCAGCTTTCCATTCAGAAAACCAAACTTAGCCTTGGTCCAATGCAGATAGACTTGTAGACACTGTGGCCAGCTGGTGCAGGCGGCTGCTGGTGGGGCTGGAGTGCTTATGAGCCCGGGCAGGCAGGCAGGCACTGGGGCCAGGGGGGTGTCCCTTGCGGGCAGATCTCCGGCAGTAGAGAGGTGGGGGGGCGCTACAAGGCAACCTCACCTGGGGGAGGCACCACAAAGTAGCCTCGCCCAGTGTTCAAAAAACCCTGGGGCCATCCCTGGGAACCTTACAGAGTATCACAAGAACCCCAGAGGCAAAATAATATATTTCGGATATGTTTTATATAAAAAGTGTTTTTGTACAGAGAGAAAACTGTAAATGGCAAATTGCTGTAAACTTGAGACAGAGTTTACTACTGGATAGGTTACAATGAACCAAGAGGAAAAAGTTATTGAGCCATTTGTCTCTGCATTCTGCCCCCCCCCCTCCCCCAGCACAAGGAGGAAAGAAATTCATTCTGGATCACATTAGCAAATGGGCAACAATGGATCATAAGTCAGACATGACTACTGCATTTGTTGTATATGATATTGAGACTTGCTTCCATGCAGGAGTGGGGTAAATGTGTAAAGTAGTCCAAAGCTTCAAATTCTGAAGTTATTAAACAGAATACCCATAAGCAGCATGAGGCATTTATCCATGAATAATTTTTTCTTTTAACAGTAGGACAAAGTGGTACAAAAAGCAACAGGCAGAATTAATCACCATATGCTACATGCTGCTGTCAAATGCTGCATTTTACAATGTTAATAAATATAATTGCTGTATTGTTGTCCCTTTTGCTTTCTTAAAAAAAATCTTGTCATGAAACAAATTAATTTTTACATTGATTTGTTCAGATTATTTATAAGTTATATATTCCATGGAAATGCTTGTGAAACAAAATAAAATGATAAAGAGACAGAAATGTCATGTCCAACAAAACAACAATAAATAGAACTATAAATAGCAACTTAGGATTTGCACATAAAACAATTGCAACTTAGAAATTGCACATAAACCCTATAATATAAGAATTTAATTCAAATCTAAAGTAGCAAGTAAAAACAACAGAAAACATTACAGAAGTCACTTTTTGAATAGATGGAATACTATCATGAGACCAAAGGAATACAACATAATTACACAAAACAAAATGCTAGGACAAACAACAAAGCTTTCATCTAGTGCCTAAAAGATAACATATCAGGTGCCATGTGAACAACAGCGGTGAGGACATCATATAAATGGAACCCTATAATAGAAAAGGCTTTGTTGTCTGTGATGGCCACCCTCCTTTCTTTAGCAGGTGAGGGTACACACCGTGTAGGTGTCACAGACTACCTCTGTGTCACAACCTTAGTATCCCTTGGAGGTCTCCCATCCAAATACTAGCCAGGGTCAACTTCTGGCTGTGGCCACAAGGCCCTTTAAATTCGGGAGCCCTCCTGGACTTAAAGGGGCCACAGTTTTTTAGTTCGGTTTGGGTGGCGGCGGGCGGAGGAAGAGCCAGTGGCGGGTGGCGTTGGCAAGCATAGGAGTCCCGGAGGAGGTGGCAGAAGCGTTCGGCAGCATGCGGCGGCGGTGGCGGAGGTGGCCGGCAGCAGTGGCGGCCAGGGGAGGTACCCTTCCCAGAGCCCCGCCGGCCAAATGGTAAGTTTGGGAGGGGTTTCCCCCCCCCTTTTGCACTTGGGCGCTTGAGTGCCCAAGCGCCCAAGTGCAAAGGGGGAAAAAAATGGAGGCGGGACGATTTGGACAGCCCTCTCTCGCAATGATTGTGAGAGAGGGATGTCCAGATCAGCCTAGCGCGGGTTCAAAGTGCAACTCCCGGGAAAATAGTTGATTTTCCCAGGATCAGAAAAAGCGCTTTGAACCCACACTGGAGCCCGCTTCGGTGCGGGACTAGCCGCGGCCAGTGTGATCCGTCCCTTTAAATGTGAGAGGAAACAGCACTTCCTCCTGCATTAAAGGCCCGTGTGACTGCGGTTTAGCTTCTGAGATCTGATGAGAATAGGCTAGGCTGGGCTATCCAGATTCAGGGTCCCATGAAGACTACATCACAGTTACCTAACCTGGATGTGACTAAAGCATGGATAACTATGGCTTAGTTTCTTTGTCATGGAATGGCTGTAACTGGTGCACTAGTCAGACGGTGAAAGGCAATACATACCACAAACAAGATCTGAACCTCTAGATATGAATCTAGTAGCATCCTCAAGCTATGGATCATTTTCTTTCAGGGAGCATATAATTCCTTGCAGAAAAAGTGGACTCCTAAATCTGGCTGCATTATTGATCCTGAGCTCCTCAGTCGAGCATAGAATTTATTGCAGTTTTTGACCCTTATTCATCCCATGACCAGTTACAAACCTCTAAGTATACATAGGGAGCAATCCAAATCAGGACTTTTTAGAAATTCCATGTTATTCAGTGGAAAATCTTACTAGGACTGCAGTGACAGTCCCCTGACTCCAAACAACATGGAGAAGCAAAGCTGAATGTCATCCATATTCTGACATTAATAGTACCCCGACTAAAGTCGGAATGTAACTGATAGAGTGAGTTCCGCCTTATTAAAGCTTATGGCACAACATATTTGTAAATAATAGCCACAAATTTCACCAGACTTCATCTTAGGGTATATTACTTAATCTGTCTTTTCAACAATAGGAGGAGAAAAACAGGAGGGGAATTGGGATGGTAGTGAAAAGAACACAATTCTTTGTTGCTAGCTGGTTAGCTGGTACTGAGAACAGAAAACAATTGGTGGTTCTTTTCCGTCAGTTCCTGCCAGGGGCACCTCACTGCCCATTGTTGAAGACTAGAAGGACTTTGGTCTGTTCTAGCAAGACAATTACTGTTTTTCTCCTGAAGTCTGGCTTCAAGAGTTCATACCAGGAACTCCTTTGCTTGATTTCTTAACCAAACCCACAAACAGTTTTAAACTATAATTTTCTACCCAAAGGTGAAGTTTTAGATGAGATCCCAATTAATTTACATGTCAGGATATTTCCATATTTTCAGCGCTAGACAGCTAGAAAATGCTTGCATCTTGCCACCTCCTCAGACCTAATTTAAGAACTGTTATTCTCAGCTCATAGTAACTGTGAGAAAATTAAAATTCCATCTGCTTCTGCTGGAGGAAGGAAACAGAATGAAATAAGGGAATAATCTTCTCCAGACACAGCAACATTTATTGCTGGATAATCACTTGCTAAAAGAAGTCAGGTGCATTGACCAAAAATAAAGTTAGTTGTTAATTTAATAAGGCTGATTTTAAAATGTAGCTGCTCATTTATGCTACTGGGGAAAAACACACACACACAACAAAAAGACTTTCATTCTTCTATGCCCACCAATATGTGACAGTGTCTGCATTGCACATGCTAATGTAACTGCTACTTGGACCAAATTTCATTGGCTCACAAGTACTGCATATGGGTTGATGAGTGGTGCAAGAACCTTTCAAAAGTTATAATAACCACTTATATTGCTTACAAGCAGAAGAAGAATTGGTTTTTATGCCCCGCTTTTATCTACCTTAAGGAATCCCAAAGTGATTTAAAATCGCCTTCCCTCCCTCTCCCCACAACAGGCACCTTGTGAGGTAGGTGGGGCTGAGAGAGCTCTGAGAGAACTGTGACTGGCCTAAGTTCACCCAGCAGGCTTCATGTGGAGGAGTGAGGAATCAAACCTAGTTCTCCAGATCAGACTCCACCACTCTTAGTCAGTACACTATCCTGGCTTAACAGCTGTTGCTAATGACCACTGTCACATATAAGTCAATGTATATATATATGCCAAGGTATATGGTTTTGATGCTTTCTCTAAAATATACTGTCCTTTCTTGATGATCTTGATTCTATGCTGAACTGCACAGAGCACCGCTTTGGGTTCAGGTCCCTCAGCATGTATACTGCAAGACCCCTGCCACTTGCTCTGGAACTTGTACCATGTTATCAAGTGGAAGCAGCCCTTAGTGAAAAAATGAAAGACCACTGCAAATGGTGTCTAAAATAATTCTGAGTAGTAGCTGGGAGCTATAGCAACCAGATTTCCTTTTATTTTACAATAATTTCTTTCTGCTCTGTACTGGAAAACACAATGGTTGCGTTCATACGGCTCTTTTGAGCCACGCCAGGCACGAGTGCCTGGTGGTTTTAAAGTACATGTCCAGATAACAACATCTGGGAATTGTGCCACTTCCATGATCAGCCCGTCAATCCCCATCGGGGAACCGTACTTAAAAGATAGTGGTTAAAGTCCAGTCCTAAGGTGGCCAACAGGCCAATAGTGGACTTTCCCCCGTCAGGTCATTTCACCAGCATGCAATCAGCCCGTACCCAAACGGCTGCCATTTAAAAAAATTCTTAGTGATGAGTGCATAACCGCTTAAACATGCGATGTCTGCAGAGCTCTGCTCAAACAATTAGGACAATTTAATGTTTCTGAAGGTCCTATGATATTTATGCACTTCATTAATTGAAATGGTACCTAAAGGAAGGCACCGCTGGCAATGCTTTTACCATTTAAGTCTGTGCATGCGCAGAAAAACAAGTAGACGGTGAGGCACATATGTGCATGCACAAATAGGATTTTTTTTTTAAAAAGTCGACCGCACAGCTCCTTAAGGTGGATGCCGTCTAAACAATCCACCATGGAGTCACGCGCGGTAAAGCGAGTCACGGGGGAGCTGACTGGTTGTGCAATGCTGGATAAAAAAGATCTAGAACAAATTACAGCCAGGCCAATGGCGGGATTAGTTGCCCATCTGAACGCACCCAATAGCAAACCGGAGCCTCTGACGAAACAGCTACAGAAGAAGACTTAGTCCTCTTCAGGCTGTCAGACTGCAGTCCTACGCACAGTTAGCTGGGAATGAGTCCCACTGAACTCAGCAGGACTTTCTTCTGAATCAGCAGCATCCATATGATCATCTTGCACATTTCATAAATCTGGGTATGGCTGCAGACCAGAACAGAGTAAAGCATCTTTAAGTCCTGAGTTCTAAAGAGTCAAAGAACATATAATGGTGCTGTAGACTGTGACCTATATGTATACCACAAGACCTTCCTAGCTTCAAATTGTTAAACAGTATAAGACATATTGGCTTGGATCCACCAAAAGATTTCCACATGCACTAGGGTCCTTGTGAAAGTGTGAAAAAACCTCCTCTCATACTAGCACCTTGTGCTACGTGAAACATATGTATCCCAAAAACATAGTGCAAGCAATTTCTGGAGAAAAGCACTTGATATTCCACAAGATTTTGTGCAAACAGAACTGTGCTAAGTCCACTTGCATGTTGTTGGAACCAAGCAATTATGTTGAGATATGGATCTTAACATAACTCCTTGGATAGTAAGGAAACTAGTGATGTAATAGAAAGTAGTGATGTAATGATCCACACAAATCTTTTTCCTCAGCTACTTTTCCTTATTTACTGATCATTTTTTCAGCTGGTAAAACTGAAATCTTAGAGGGAAATTAACAAAACCTCTATAAAATGTTTGCTTATTGATAATGAAGTGAGATGAACAGGAAGCATCTTATCTTACTGCTTAAAAGCATTTAACGGGACAGCACAGTTTCCAGGTTAACACCTAGGCTACACCTGCTCATTGTTGGATATTGTGCTATCATTACACTATAGCACTCTCTGATAACTCTGTTTTCCTGTATGGACAACCAATGCAATTGCAGTGGATGGCTATAGCACAACGAACGCACAATAGCCAATGTGTAATGCCAAGAGGCAAATGGTTCTTTTCCACCAAGGAACTCAGAAACAATGAACACATGGCTTGTGAAGGGAATAGACAGATTTTATTATTTTTTATTTTAGAAAGCAAAGTACAGTATAAAGGAGATACAAAAGAAAAAAGAGGTTATATAATGGGTTATATATATCAAGAGTATTATACACTGCAAGAACTATAGAACAGAAAAAATAAATATTTCTCCCTAACATCCTCTTCATTACAGTTTTTAAGGCATTTACTATAGAAGATACAATGTACCTTGCTTCAAACATGGGAATAGACAGATTTTATTGAAATCTCTGTTGATTCACAAAAAAGAAATCAAGTCATAATACAGAGAATGCATGCCGATGTCTCTTCTGTTGTGGAGAACCCCCAAAAATGACAACGAGCAGACCTTGGATCTGAACCTCAGCTCAGTCTGGACTGTGGAGCAGCATTGTGCAGGCGGCCAGATCCTGGGGTCTGCTCATTGTTATTTTGGGGGGTTCCCCGAAACAGAAGGGACACAAAACATGCCCCTGAATCCCTTGGTGGAAAAGAACCATTTGCCTCTTGCCTATACACAGTGATGTATGGCCGTTGCTCTGGTAATATTGCTCAATTTATCCCCTTCCAAGTAGCTCCAGTTAGGATGAATATATTCATAGCTGGCTTCTGTAGCTACATTTGCATTAGTAATAAGTGATGCTAAAATGACTAATACATAGTCTAAGAAAGGATCGGCAAAAAAAAGAAGCTAAGAAATTAGCTGTTCTAGTTTTCAGGTCATTTATTCTCTTCAGCAATGATTTTAGACCATTTTAATTACCATTTCTTTCATGAGCCTCCATTTGGGTTAATCACTGGATCCTGTTGTCAGGAGTTCTGTAATAAGTTGGTTTTTTTTCTTCATCAGTCTGTCTATTTTGAATTATACAATATTGAAGTAAGTTTCTACCTGGACTTCCTATGGCTGGTGGAATCAAATACTACCATATAATGATATCCATAGCAACTTTGAGCACAAATATAAAAAGTATGAAAAGTCCTTTAAGACTTCTTAAATAAAACAGCATTCTGTGAGATCCATGTAGGTCATGCATGCCCACATGCTCCTTTTCTCTGACTGGGAGAGCAACAGCATCAGCACACCTTTCCATCTGCTGCTTCTCCTCCTCCTTCACACACTCACACAGGCATCCTTGCTTTGGACAGGATTAGAGCATGCTATTAATGCTTTCCCCTTTCAAAGCAGGTATTTGCTTCCATCAGGGAAAACACAAAGTAACTATATGTCCCACACACACATATACACACAAGGCAAGTTATAGTTGCGGTGGCTATCTTTGCATCTCCCCTCCCAAGCACTGAAGAACAGCGGTGAAACCTGTCATTTTTGTATCAGGTTCCATTTTGTGACTGGCTCCACCCACTGAGTTGCCATTTTGGTCTGGTAGTTCTCATGCCATCCGTCACAAAGGCTCAGGAAGAGTTTGAACAGGATAAAATGGCAGGCTTGCTTCACTGCATAGGAAAAGAAGCCACAAAGATCTATAATAATATGCAAGGAGAGTTTGCAGACCCTGACAATAAAACTGTAGCAGAGGTTTTAATAGCCTCCAAACCTTACAAAACCCCTGTAATTGAGAAATCCCCATTCTGGCAATTATAATATAACAAGAAGGGGGACCCACAATACTTGCGGGGGGAGAGGCTGACAGCCACTTGGGCTGACGCTTCTCCCACCCCCCGATCTTGGTGGGGCCCGAGTGGCTGTCAGCCACTTGGGCCACTGCTGCCACTTCTCCTGGCCCCCCCCCCTGATCTTGGCGCTTCTGCCTCCCACCCCCCACCCTGCTCTTGCTCGGGCCCGAGTGGCTGAAGCCACTCAGGCCTGGCGATTCTCCCTCCCGCCCCTGCCCCACTCTCGCTCGGGCCCAGTGCTTCTCCCTCCCGCCCCCCACCCCGGCTCCCAGGCCAGAGCGACCAAGTGCTGCTCAGGCCCACCGCTTCTCCCCTCCTACCCCCCCTCCGGCTCAGGCGGCGAGGCTTAGATGAGTGTTCCCTGAGGCTTAGATGAGCAGGGAACGCTTTTACTTTTCAGGGGATTTAAATATCCCCTGAAAAATTTTAAAAACTTTTCAGATTTTTCTGCACATAGGGGAGTGCCCCCCGTGTGTAGGGAAATCTCCCTGCCCCCCAGGTGCCCCCATGCAGATTTAGGTATCCGCACACGGGGGCGCCTTCATAATTAGTATATAGACAAGCAGAAGGACCTGCGATACTTGCAGGGAGGAGAGAAGGAGCTCCATGTTGAGGAGGAAGCACCCGCAGGTGAGCCTCTCTCCTCTCCCCCTCCCCCTCCCCAACAGCAGCGGAGATGGCAAGGCCCACCGCCCGCCGAGCCTCTTTCCCCCTCCCCGCAGTGATTTCCAATTATCACACTCTCTCTCCTTCTCCTGACTCTTGCAGTTCGACAGCTCGTTCATCGATTGATTGTGTCTGCTCAACCTAAGATCGCCCAGTCCTTCGCAGGAGAGGCCTCTCCTGCTTTCCCCTTTCCACCAGTAGTCTCGCAGGAAGAGCAATAAGAGCTGCCAACGCAAGGACAAACTCGTCTCAGCTACTGCTGCTTGGTAACAGACACTGTGGTCGTGCTTGGGAAGAGCAAAACAGGGAGGGCACATTAGGATGGTGCAAAAGTTCAGGCTTCCAATCCCCCCCCCCCCCCGGCTCAGCCCAAGTGGCTCTCAGCCACCAGGCTGCCTCAGAGTTCCGAGAGTGTTCCCTGTGCATGTACTGGGAATGCTCTTTAACTCTGGGGGGGAATTTAAATTCCCCCAAAAGTTTTTCAAAGTTTTCAGATTTTTCTGCACATTTGGGAAGCCTCCCAAGTGTGCAGAACAATCTCCGTGCCCCCTGTGTGGATTTAGATATCCGCATGCAGGGGGCACCTTTGCTATTAGTATATAGATGAGGTTGCTGAAAGAGAGTATTTTTTTGTCAACCATCTAAGGGGAAAAGCCCAGCATTGTGAGTCTGGCTCATTTCAGGACCTCACGCTAAGGGACAATATTGTGTTCTGCATAACTGATTGCCAAGTTCAGGAGAAACTTTTAGAAAAGACTGCACTTACTCTTGAACAGGCTATGGATATTTTCAGAATGAAAACTCTGACCAGAAGCCAGGCCAGAGCTATGTCCGCAGAAAGAGCACTGAATGCAATTCAGCAAAAGCAAAACTACCCCAGCTCCCTGTACAGAGAAGGCAAACTCCTAGCAACATTTCTACTGCAAGTAACTGCCCCAGCAAGCACCAACAAGATTTGCAATAATTGAGATACTGAACCCAGCCCCAGGAAGTGTTCAGCCCTTTAGAGGAACTTGTTAGAAATGCTCCAGGAAAAATCATTTTCCAGAAACATGCAGTCTGAAGGAAAACCATGCAAAACTAGAAAAAGGCATGAGCACGCTATTTATGGGCCCAGGCTAGCCCAATTGTGTCTGATCTCAGAAACTAAGTAGGGTCGACCCCAGCTAGTATTTGGATGGGAGACCACCAGGGAATATCAGGGTTAAGAACATAAGAACATAAGAGAAGTCAATGTTGGATCAGGCCAATGACCCATCCAGTCCAACACTCTGGCTGATTCCGCACCAATAGTTTGCTCTCCATTTCCCCCAGGTCTAATTGGCCCGATTCTGTTGAGGGAGTTCCGCATTTGTTGCCTTGCCCCAAATCTAGCGTCCCCTTCCCTCTCTCCCCCCTCCTTTTTTTGATGGGGGCATGGTTGCATTACAACAAAACCACCCATTTCAGGAAACAGTTGTGCTTTGCATTGTAATGCAATGGTTTGGGCAGGAGGCGGAGTGGAGACCCGCAACCCACGGCAGAGAGACTGGGAGAAAAGATGCATCGCCCGATGGATTTTGCTTGTTTTCCGAGTTCAGAGATCCTGGGCTTGAAAAAAAAAATCCTCTCCAGGCAGGCAGGTAGGCGAGGAAAGGCAGCAAAGCAAGGCCAAATCACGCCCTCCCCTCTCCCTCCCGGGCATCTGCCACCAACATCCACCACCAATTCTCCCCCCACCATCTCTGGGTTAGCACAGAGGCAGCTTTCCATCTTCGTGGCTCCTTTACATCCCTGGAAGGGGGGGAGAAATACAAAATTAGACTCCTCCCCTTTAAACAGTGTGTACATGTGTATGTTTAGCTCGAAATTGGATGCTTCAGCCGCCTCTCCTT
Organism: Lepidodactylus listeri; assembly: GCA_029233225.1. Lineage (NCBI taxonomy): Eukaryota > Metazoa > Chordata > Lepidosauria > Squamata > Gekkonidae > Lepidodactylus > Lepidodactylus listeri. The sequence continues at coordinate 78,954,209 of JARCFY010000001.1, forward strand.
CTCCCCTAATATGTCACCTTAATCATCCAATCATCCCCAGCAGGGCTCAGAACATTCAAAGTACATTTAAAAAGACTTTTAAATGCTGGTCAATGATGGATCAGTGTTGTGTCATGGTGTTGTAATGTAATGATAAAAAAAAAAAAACGCTCGCACCAGGGCGGGAAAGGGAGAGGAGAGGCAGGAAAGGGGAGGGAAAGAAGCAGAGGGGCGTTAAAGGGGTGGAGCAAGAAACCCCGATTTGCGAGTTCCTCACTAGAATGCCCCAACTTCAACCTTGTGGCAAAAAAAGAAACCTGAAAATTCCTGAAACTGAAGATCCGGAGGGAACGAGGATTAGATTCAGGCCAACTGCTGACCCAAGGCAACTGTTGCTCTGCCACGGATTTTATTGGGGGACGACGCCAGGGCAACCGCTGGTGCAGAATCAGCCTCTGTCACACAGTGGCCAAAAACACCAGGTGCCTTCAGAAGGTCCAGCAGTGGGGCCAGGACACTAGAAGCCCTCCCACTGTTGGCCCCCCCCAAGCACCAAGAGTACAGTGCATCACTTGCCCCAGACTGAGAGTTCCTATCTATACCTTGTGACTAATAGCCACTGATGGACCTCTGTTCCATATGTTTATCACAGAAGCAGGCAATGGCAAACCACTTCTGAATGTCTCTTACCTTGAAAATCCCAGGAGGTCCCTATAAGTCAGCTGTGACTTGAGGGCACTTTCTACCATTCTATTTATGGTTTCTATGCCCAATCAACAGTCTACCAGATTTTGAAGGACTGGGTCAATTTCCTGGCATTCACCATATTTATTTGAACACAGCAATACTCCCCCCCCCCCGTTAGCTGAATTGCTTTAATTTACATTTAGCAATTGGTGAAATACACGGGTTCTTGCCAACTATACCAGGGTCCCACCCCTCCCGGGAGTTCTCAAGGAAAGAGGCACATGAGGCAGAAAGCCAGTTAAGTGCAGTTTACTGGCAATGTTGTTCAATCACACCAAAAACGTAATCACACACACAATCACACAGGCCTAAGGAACAAAGACAGAAAATAGCACATTTGCATGAGCAGGAATTCGTTGGTGGGGAAGCAATACGTTACCTAGAGATGAGATGTCTGACCGAAGGAAGAATTGGATGGGGAAGGAAAATATAGAAAAATATGGGACACGAGGCTCGAACCTGCGAGACCACGAGGTTCTCTCTGATCGCGAATACAGAGATTTAAAGATGGAGGCAAGGGTATAGCAAGCTGGGCATAAAGGGTAGTAAAGCAGATAGGGGACAATGGCTCAAGAGACCGAATGCCTCTGTGCAAGGTCTTTTATTAGGTGGACTTGGGGCGGGCTGATCAGACCACATCCCATTAACACACCTACTAGGTGGTCCGTCCCTTTCTGACTCTTCCATAGGTTAAAGGTGAACAAAAGGAGGAGGGCAGGGGGATGGACAGTATTGCAAAACTATGATCTCACCAGGAAGTGGACTCTTGGGCAGGGTCCAATGACTCACCTGGGCCACATCTATTGTTAGTTAATGGCTCTGGCTGACTGGGTGATGGCCCGAACATTAGTTGCTAGGCAACTGTGTTAGCATAATCCATTTAGTTATGTTGGAGGGGGCAGGGGTTGACCAGCGGGTTGAAACAGAAAGAAACCTCATGGCAGAAGGAGTCTTTTGTCTCTGTCTTAGGTGAACTGTCTAGGCTGTCAGCCTCCTGGCATGGGCTGGAGCTTCCCCCTCTGATGGAGAAAGCACATGGCCCTTCCACTATGGGCAACCCAAGTTCAGGCTTATGGATATTAAAAATCCATAAGAGCACTAGAAGTGCCTTGCTGGCCAACACCCCCATTGCCCATTGGTCTCAGAAGATACCCTACTCTGTACTGGAAAAATTAAAGGCCACAGTTCAACAACTGGAAGCTCAGGGTGTCATCACAAAGGTGACAAAATCCACTCCTTGAGTTACAGCCTAGTGATCACTCACAAAAAACTTCTGGATAATTGCAAATTTGCCTTGATCCACATAACCTTCATAAAGTAGTAATGAGGCAACATTTCTCTATCCCTACTGCTGAGGGTGTCAGGAACAGTTGGGCAGGGAAGAATTTGTTTGTAATTCTTAATGAAAAAAGAAGGTTACTGGTAGGTCAAACTATCTAAAAAATCAGCAGAAATGTGTGGCTTTAACACCCTGTGGGGCAGATACCATTTTTTCATACTTTCTTTTGGCATACGGTCAGCAAGTGAAGTACTGCATCAGTGCTTAGTTCTTGCGGCCCTTTCTTACATGCCCAGGTAAATGCTGATCACCTCTTTGGGGTCAGGAAGCAATTTTTCTCCAGGCCAGTTTGGCTGGGACCCCGGAGGTTTTTTGCTATCTTCTGGGTGTGGGGGGGAGGCATTTGTGAATTTCCTGCATTGTTCAGGGGGTTGGACTACATGACCTGGGAGGTCCCTTCCAACTCTATGATTCTATTATTCTACTTCATCAAACAAATCACAAAAACTTTGGCGACATTGCAGGTGTCCACATCATTACAGATGTCCAAGGAAGAATATGATAGCATTGTGAACTTTGTTTTTGACAAAACATGTCAAAGGGGTGTAAAGTTTAATAAGGACAATATCCAGTTCTTAGTGGAAAGTGTCGACTACATGAGCCAAGTTTTTACCAAAGATGGCATCAGGCTTGATAAAGACAAAGGGGAGGCTATCTGATGCCCCCACCCAAGGACAAGAAAGGCCTTCAGAGACACCTACAGACTACGCAATAATGCATTCCAAATTAACTGTATGACTACACACCTGGCAATGAGAATGTGAGCAGTAGAAAGCCTTGGACAACCTCTAACAGGCTGTCACAACTGTTCCTGTACTCCAGATCCCAGAGAACAGCTGGACATATAGGTAGACACATCCAAAGACGGCTTAGGAACATGCCTGTTTCAGCAGAAACAAACTATTGCCTGTGCTGCTAAAGCGCTGACACAGGCTGAGCTAAACGATATGAAGATCAAAAAAGAATACCGTATTTTTCGCTCCATAAGACGCACCTGACCATAAGACGCACCTAGCTCCGCTCGGTGCTGTGGCTTGGGAAAGGTGAGGGTTTAAGACGCACACACTTTCCCCCCCACTTTTTTGGGTAGAAAAAGTGAGTCTTATGGAGCAAAAAATACGGTATCTCTAGTACATACTATAGAATATTGTCTTAAAATAAATTGAGTCCCTTTCTAAGGGCAAATGTAGAAGGGGGATGGGAAACCTCCAGTCTGAATACAAATTGTCCCTTGAAGTGACTTGCATCTGAAAGCTGAGTTCATTTAAAAATCCCCCTTGTATTCCCATGGCCATTTGAAGGAGAAAAACATTTATAAAACTCCATTCCAAGATTTAGAATGTGCAGGATCACAGCTGACCAATACAGTTCTGTGACCATCTGGCAGACCAGTCACTGGCTGCATTCAGACATAACAACTAATTGGCTAGCAATAGGTGCTATAGCAAACTTTGCTGTCATGAGAGTAAGTCATGGTCTGTTTGTCTCTGGAGTTCAGTTCTCATGTGCAGCAAGAAACAAAGAGTTTGTGGTTTGAACACACCTTACTTTGTTAAAAGCCAGGATGTATTCAGTTCCCAAGTCACATGCAAGGGAAGAAGAGCAGGGCCAGTGCCAGGTTTTTTTGCACACTAGGCGAGGCTACCTTCTGGCGTCCCCCCCTCCCCCAGGCCCACCAGTTTTCAAACATAAATGCCTTTAAGAAAGACTGAAAACCACAAAATTTGAAATTGCTGGTGCTGGGCCCGGCGGTGGGTCTCCTGCACAGTAATGCAGACTGTCAGTTCTGTGCCCCTCTGAGGTTCCCGCCCCAGGCAGCTGCCTAGGTTGGCCTAATGGTAGCACCAGCCCTGAAGAAGAGACAGTATGGGAAGCAACAGCCTGAGGACTTCTAAGGCCCAGTCTCAAGTCTGTTGATATGTCTAAATGCAGCCTGTATATATAGATGTAAAGCTGTCAGTTCAGAACGTACCTCAGGCAAATAAAGAAAGACATCACATAAGCACTCTTAAGTGCAGGATGGGCAGCTGTAAATCTACTTCCCTCCATGACTATCAACTGATTCAGAAACCTGACAAAAGCACATTTAAACCCAGGCCTCCGTTCGAGCCGGGGCGCGAAGGAGCGGCGCTCCGGCAGTGAAAAGCGGCAGCCCAGGGGGCGGGTACATAAGCCCCGCCCCCTTCCCTCAGCAGCCCAGAATCCCCGACCGGAGGAAGCAGCTGGTAAGGACTCCGCGCTCCGGGAAGGGCCTAGGAGGAGACTTCCAGAGTCTTTTTGTTTTTTTCCTCCCCTCGTGTTGGGCCTCGTTCTTTTCCTCCCCTCGTGCCGTGCAGGCCGGGGGAGGCGTCGTCGGGTAGAGGCTGCCTCCTTTTCCTCCCCTCGTGCCGTGCAGGCCGGGGGAGGCGGCGTCAGGGATTGGGCTGCCTGCTTTTCCTCCCCTCGTGCCGTGCAGGCCGGGGGAGGCGGCGTCGGGTAGAGGCTGCCTGCTTTTCCTCCCCTCGTGCCGTGCAGGCCGGGGGAGAAGGCGGCGTCGGGGAGGGGGTGCCTCCTTTTCCTCCCCTTGTGCCGTGCAGGCCGGGGGAGGCAGCGTCGGGTAGAGGCTGCCTCCTTTTCCTCCCCGCGTGCCGTGCAGGCCGGGGGAGGCGGCGTCGGGGATGGGGCTGCCTGCTTTTCCTCCCCTCGTGCCGTGCAGGCCAGGGGAGAAGGCGTCGTCGGGGAGGGGGTGCCTCCTTTTCCTCCCCTCGTGCCGTGCAGGCCGGGGGAGAAGGCGGCGTCGGGTAGAGGCTGCCTGCTTTTCCTCCCCTCGTGCCGTGCAGGCCGGGGGAGAAGGCGGCGTCGGGGAGGGGGTGCCTCCTTTTCCTCCCCTTGTGCCGTGCAGGCCGGGGGAGGCAGCGTCGGGTAGAGGCTGCCTCCTTTTCCTCCCCTCGTGCCGTGCAGGCCGGGGGAGGCGGCGTCGGGGACGGGGCTGCCTGCTTTTCCTCCCCTCGTGCCGTGCAGGCTGGGGGAGAAGGCGGCGTCGGGGAGGGGCTGCCTCCTTTTCCTCCCCTCGTGCCGTGCAGGCCGGGGGAGGCGGCGTCGGGGACGGGGCTGCCTGCTTTTCCTCCCCTCGTGCCGTGCAGGCCGGGGGAGGCGGCGGTGGTGATTTGGGCGTCATTATTTTCCTCCCGGTGTGCCGTGCAGGCGGGGGGAAGCGGCATCGGTGAGTTGGGCTTCCTTCTTTTCCTCCCCGCGTGCCGTGCAGGCCCGGGAAGGCGGCGGTGGGGAGGGGGGCCTCTTTCTTTTCCTCCCCTGCCGGGGGAGGCAGCAGCAGTGAGTTATGTCTCTCCTTCTTTGGACGTTTTCGGACAGAGGCTGGATGGCCATTTGACAGCAATGCTGTTCCTGTGAACTTAGGCAGGTCATGAGAGGGAGGGCAGGAAGGGTTGCCTCAGTGCTCCGTTCTGGTGGCCCTTTCTTACACACCCAGTGAAATTCTGAGCTCCACTTTGGAGTCAGGAAGCAATTGTTCACCAGGCCAGTTTGGCTGGAGATCCTAGAGGTTTTTTCTCATATTCTGGGCATGGAATAGGGGCCATTGGGTGTGTGCGGGGGAAGGAGGTATTTGTGAATTTCCTGTGAAAGGGGTTGGACTAGATGAGGTTACTTCCATGATATTCTCTCCCCCCCCCCCAGCCATACATGGAGTGGCTAGCAGGGGACTGATGTGAGTGAAGCACCGTCTCCAAAGGGGGGATGTGAAGTGTTTACACATTTATTCTGGCCATGAGCTGCACAAAAAAAAATTTCATAGCTCCCAGGGAGGGCAACTGGACATTTGAGTGCAATTTTATCTGATATCTGAAGCTTAGCAAGGCCAGCCCTTGTTAGATCTTGGATGGGAGACCACCAACATAGTCCAGGATCACAGAGGCAGACAATGGCAAACCATCTCCATTTACCTGTTGCCTCAAGAACCCCGAGGGGTCACTGGAAGTCAGTTGCAACTTGAGCGCACTTTACACAGACACAAACACACCTTTTTGGATGTAACTGCAAGTCCTTATGTGTCTTGACACATTGAAACTGTTTGTTCTTGGAAAACCTCTTTGGATGTGTTGATCCATCTAGCTGTTGTGGAGACAGAAATGTTTGCATGTCAGATTCGAGTGGGTGGTGTTCCTTTAACCTTGGCTGCTTCCATGCAAGGGGTACCTTGGCACTGCAGACAGATAACTCTTCAGCAAAATGCCAGAAGTGGAACACTAACAGGTTCCACACAGTTTTTAAAATAATGCAGCACTTTGCTCCCCATAATGTGGAATGCCACATTCTCACACAGCCTGCTTTCCTATGAGAAGCTGTGTTAAAGAAATGGTTAGACCAGGAAATCTGCGTTTTCCATCAACTGAGCAAGAAAAACAATTCCTACTGGAATCCTCTTGGAAGACACTGCAATTTAATTTTGCTCAAACTCAAGTGTATCAGAGAACCAGTTTGGTGTAGTTGTTAAGTGCACAGACTCTAATCTGATTCTCCACTCCTCCACTTGCACCTGCTGGATGACCTTGGGCAAGCCATAGTTCTGGCACAGCTGTTCTTGAAAAAGAGCAGTTTCTGTCAAGAGCTCTCTCAGCCCCACCTACCTCCCAGGGTGTCTGTTGTGGGGAGGGGAAGGGAAAGGAGTTTGTAAGCCGCTCTGAGACTCCTTCGGGTAGTGAAGGGTGGGGTATAAATCCAATCTCTTCTCCTTCTCTTTCTTGAACCAGGATCCTATGAGCTGCAAGACAGTCATGTGACAGGAAGAGGGAGAGCTGGACCATAACCAACAGACTGAAAGTGACCTTGTTGTGGCTGACAAAAATAACACTAAATAGCAGTGATATAAAATCCACTGTCAACTGTAACAGAGAGGAAAGCTGCCAGTCAAACACTAGGAAGGAACACTAAAAGCACCATCAATGCCAAAGAGAATAAAAATATATTGACCTGGTATCCTGGTATTCCCCCTCTTTACCTGACATGGGTGGTTTGTTTGTTTTCCCCCATGTGTGCCATCAGATAGGCTTGCCAGCTCTGAGTTGGGAAATACCTTGCAGAATTTTGGGGTGGAGCCTGAGTGGTGGGTGTGGCCTTCTGACAGACTTCCGGTGATGTCAGGGGGTGTGGCCTTCTGACACACTTCCAGTGATGTCAGGGGGTGTGGCATATGCTAATGACTTATGCTAATGAGCTCCTGCAGCTCTTTTTCTACGAAAGGACCCCTGTTTAAACCTTTCTCTTTTTCCCATGTTAGAAACATGATACTTGCACATTTAGAATTGCCTGCTTTTCATGCATACCAACATGGGGTAGAAGCTGAAAAGTGGTCCATATGAATCCAGTGATATAAAGTGCAGGAGGGAGAGGAATTAAGCTCTCCCTATCCACACATTCATAGGATGTGAATAGTCTAGTATAGCCTGATCTTGTCAGATCCCTAAGGAAGGTTGGTACTTGGATGGGAGTCCATCAATTTATTTATTTATTTATTTATTTGTTGGATTTCCAGGCCACTCTCCCCTCAACTGTAGGCCCAGAGCGGCTTACACGACTTGAACATGCCAAGAATAATAAAACAATAAATACAATAAAGATAAAACAGATTAAAACAATATCAGCAGGAAATTTAGTACAACTGCATTAAAATCGATGGCTAACCAACTACCCATACCCTTCCCGGCCCCACAACAGTGTCACGGAGCCAGATGATGTTCGCTATTCACTGGGCCCCTTGGTGATGGCAAAACATAGAGGGGGAGAGGAACAGGGGCGGCGGCCCCTATTCAAAAGCCTGGCGGAAGAGCTCCGTCTTGCAGGCCCTGCGGAACTGCATCAAGTCACGCAGGGCTCTGATCTCCTCCGGGAGCTCATTCCACCAGGAAGGGGCCGCCACCAAAAAAGCTCTCCCCCCAGTGACAGCGAGCCTGGCCTCTCTGGGGCCTGGTACCATTAGGTGATGTTGGGCCCCAGACCGAAGTGCTCTCTGGGGTACATACGGGGAAGGGCGGTCCCACAGGTAGGTTGGACCCAGATTATTTAGGGCTTTAAAGGCAAGTACCAGCACCTTGAAGTGAATTCAGTACGCTATAGGTAGCCAGTGCCACGAGTGCTGGTCGGATGTGCTCCCGTCTAGGGAGCTCCATCAACAGCCTTGCCGCAGCATTCTGCACCAGCTGCAGCCTCTGGATTAGTGACAAGGGCAGCCCCATGTAGAGCGCATTACAATAGTCTAACCTCAAGGTGACCATTGCATGGATCACTGTAGCTAGGTCAGAACGGCTCAGGAAGGGAACCAACTGCCATGCCAGCCTCAGATGGTAAAAGGCCGACTTGGCAGTGGCTGCCACCTGGGCCTCCATATTCAATGAAGGATCCAGGAGCACCCCCAAACTCCTAACTGCCAGCGCAGGCACCAATGGCACCCCATCGAAGGCTGGGAGTGGGAGCCCCAACCATGGGCCACCCCAACCCAAGCACAGGACCTCCGTCTTCGCCGGGTTCAGCTTCAGCCTGCTCAACCTCAGCCAACCAGCCATGGCGTGCAATGCCCGGTCAAGATCGTCTGGTCCAGAGCCAGGAAGGCCTTTCAGAAGAAAGTACCTCTGTTTAATCACTTGCCTTGAAAACCCTATGGGGTTGCCAAAACTTGGCTATGAGTTGATGGCACTTTATACACAGACACCCACACATTCAAGTTTTGTTTAAAAATAGCCTTCTTGCCCCACAACAATGCTGAATACCAGGAAAGGAGAAAAAACTGACTTTGTCCAATTCGTGCCTAACCTGTGCCTTCTGTGTAAATAGTCAGGTTAATTTGCCTATAAAATGGACACCTTTTCTTCATCTGCTTGAAATTTGGTAGGATATTTGGGGGTTGAGAGAGAGAGCGAGAGAGAGAGAGAGGCTTGAGAATTTGATCCCAGTGGGGTGGAAAACAAAAAACAAGAGTTGCAGGAAGGAGAATGTTTTCCATTTCAACGAATGGGAATAAATAACATGTGTGTGGTGGGGGTGGGAGGGCTAACAGCTATAACAACTATAATAAAGAAAAGTTATATAACACTTTAAAGAATGAAACAAAACAAGACAAGGTCTAAATATTTCTCTTCATATCCCAGTTAAATCACTTGTGCAACTTCTATTTTCTTTCAGCAGATGTCACTGTAACATGGCAGAACAGTTTGGATAGAAGAAATAACTGATTTCGTGCATTATTAGAGGGAACTCAAAAGTTAATCTCGAGGACCAGGTTGAATTTCTGCCTTTATTAATTTTTATCAGTATTTTGGAATAGAAGATTAGGCTCGGAATAAAATTTGTTTATTTGTTTTTAATCCCACTTGACACTTCAGTGTTGCTGAGCAGGTATTCAGAAATGAAGTTCAGAAAAGAAAATTCATTCATTTAATTTAAATTGTGTGCTTGAATCACACTCAGGGCTTGACCAAAACGCTAAGTAAAAATTTATTTAGTCATAAATGTAGTCATAAATTTTATTTTCTTAAACTGTTAAACATTTACACACACACACACACACACACACACAAAATTGTTAGATAGTTACAAGTGGTGACCCGCAATATTCACGGAGGGATCCTTTCCCCTTCTAGCTTTAACCTCTTCCCGCTGTCACAGCCAGGGTTCCGTTGCAGCTCCCACTTTAAATTAAACTTAAATTAAAACTGAGAAGGGGAAAGGATCCCCCCCCCCGAGGGTATTGCAGCTCTTGCCCCCCAAAGGTCTATCTGTCAATTTTAATTTTAATTTAATTTAAAGTGAGAGCTGCTGTGGAGCCCTGGCAGTGACAATGGAGGGCATTAAGCTAGGATGGGGAAGGGATCCCCCTGTGAGTATTGCAGTGGCAGTGGCTGCTCCCCCCCCCCCCCATTGCAGCTGCAAGCAAGCTCACTACAACTCCTGGACTCCACCACAAGGCCTGTTGCATTACCGCCTGCCCCCACCCTCTATGCTGGCCAACCCTGCATGGCTCCTGGTCTTCACCGCTGGGCCTGCTGAGGCTCCCCAAACCCTTCCATCTGCTGCTGCTGTCAGTGAGATGCTGCCGGTGAGCTCAGCATTACTCCCATTTCCCGCCCCCCAGTCAACACTGGTGAGCTGCATGGCTTCTGACCATCACTGCTGGGACCACTGCAGCTCACGAAACACATCCACATTCACAGCTGCCACAGTTGCCTGGTGCTGCCTCCACACCCCCCCCCCCCCCCAATCAATGCCAGCAAGCTCAGCACCGTTCCTGGCCTCCAGCGCTGGGCCCACTGTACTCCTGAATTCCCTCAACTATTGCAGCTGCTACCAACAAACCCATTGCAGCTCTCAGGCTCCCTCCCAGGCCCACCATGTCTCCTGCCTTCTGTCATGGGCTGGGTGCCGGTAGGTCAGGAGTTAAGCCAGAGTCGGGGACAGTCCGAGGTCAAGCCCAATCAGGAATGAGTTATCTAGTCCAAAACACTAAGCCAAAAACAGAGTCAATCCAAGCCAGGGTCAGAGAGGGAAACTCACGAGCAAACCAGTCCAAGGAGTCAACAAACCGGAGCTGGCAACCCTACTAGAGGCCTCAGTCTAAACATCCATTGTCTGGATTTTGACCAAAGACAGAAGGTTCCTCATTCTTCTCAACCAAAGGTAATGTAATTTACAGTGCCCTTTAAGCAGAAGTACATTCTTCTGAGCGCATCTATGGATTAAGTAACTCTGCTTATGATAACACTGTTAACGCATGAGAAGACTTAGGCCAGATTCCTTGGTAATATATGTAGGATGAACATGACAAAATCTCTGAGTGCTGAAATAAATGTGCATCAAAAACATCTCCTCAAAATTCTCCTTTGTATAAGATTTCATATCTGAAGCATGCAAGAAATCAAATCAATCAAGAGATACATATATGTCTTAAGCACTGAGTCTTGAAGGTTAAAAAATCAATATCAAACATTGCAAAATTTGTCTGACTATGGAAAGTTAGTTGGATTTTCAGTATTTTTAAATGTTTGTTTAACTTCTTCACTTTTCATCTATTCTTCCATCTATTCATCTGCAACCTGGATAGAGACGTACGCACTGACCAGGGCCAGCCAATCCATTTGGCACACAGAGGTGATTGCCTAGGATGCCAGAGGTAAAGGGGTATTATTATATACTGAGATCGAGGCAGCGTTTAAATCAGTGATTTCTTTATTCAGCTGAGAACATAACAACCAATACACAGAACAAGCCAGTTCATATACAGTCTGAGCCAGGCAAACCACACCTCCAGAAACATATGTCCAATCATCAAGCAGTGCTTGGGACCAATGAGAACTGTTCCTGCCGAAAGTCTAAGTCTCTCCGGATTGGTCTGTTTGTAACAGTGACCAATCCAGTTATGTATTTTAGGATACTGGGGCCTCTATGGAGCTGTACTGTAAGCTCATATCTAATAACACAGTAACTGAATACATAACATGTACCAATCAACTCTGTCACCACCACCCTGCCCAGCTATGGTGTGAGTGTGGGGGGTGTCTGTATCAGCTAGTGGCAGCCCTGGGAGGCATCCTAGTAAGCCTTTTTCCTCCTTCCCTCCCTCATAGTTTGGGAGGGGGGCAAGGCAGGCAAGCAGCATCTTCCTGCCTCTCTGCTGTGTGTGTGTGGGGGGGCAACCTGTCCTAGCCTAGAGCACCCATTATCTTTAAGGAGGCCCTAGTGCTGACCTTCTTGGCCACCATCACCAAGTAAGTCAATGGTGAGATATGTGTGGTGCAGTTTATGTGATTCTGTGACTGTGCAGACCTGTAATCTAAGTAGAGAAGTAGGGGCAGGCACATGCCCTTGCAGCTGCCAATGGTTTTTCACCTACTCCCTCCCTGGGTGACTGGATAATACTCAAATATACTGACCCCATTAATAATATCATACAGTTACATTCTAAACAGAGTTGTATCCTTCTAAGCTCATTAACTTCTGTGGATTTAGAAGGATGTAATTCTGTTTAAGATGGCACTGTTAACCTGCCTTATTTTATAGGGCAAGCAGATACAAAGGAGGACAGGAATCCTGTACCTTGAACCGTTGTGATGAAGAGGAAGTGAAGCAGCTAGTGATCCAAAGGTGAGAGAAGTGGTACTAGCTGAAGTTCTCCATTTAAAAACACTTATATCCACCCAGAGAAAGACAATAAGCACTGTTGTCCTATGTGCCGGATAGGGTTGTCAGGTTCTCCCAGCAATCCTACCCCACCCCCACCCCCTGGGCCACTGGCAGGGATGGGGGGGTAGGGATGCCAGAAACTCCAGCAGATTTGGGGATGGAGCTTGGGGAGGGCAGGGACCTTGGTGGCGTACAATGTCATAGAGTCCACCCTTCATTTTCTCAAGGGGAGATGATCTCTGTAGTCTGGAGATGAATTTCCAGGGGATCTCCGGGTCCCACCTGGAAGTTGATATCCCTAGTTGTGGTTTCTACATGAAATGAAAGTAACTATTCTGATAGATGCAACACTTATCATTTTTGTGATCAAAGTCAGTTTGCTAATGAACTATGCTTGAGAAGAGTACACTTTTGGAAGATATACTGAGTTATTGCATATTACATACCTTTAACTGACTTCTACTGAATGTTGTGAGTTTGTGCCCAAAGTTAGGGCATACCATAAACACCGTGCACCTATGAATTCATTGTTCATTTTATTGCTTTCTCTTTTCAAACAGTATCCTTTTTATAACAGCAGTTCCCAAAGTCACAATCCTGGGAAGTGAAGCACTCTGATCCATAGAAAAAAAGGCAGCATAGTTGCCTGTTCTATAGTGCAGTAGAAAAAGAAACCCCTATCATATTTTGCATATTTTTGTACTCTTTGTATTACATGTAATGTCACAGCAAGAACTAATAATGAATAGTTTCTTGCCAAATCCTGTCTTCATGCCAAATTCCGCAGTTTTATTCAGACAAAACTCCCATTGATTTCATGCTTTTAAAAACGATTTTATAAGAAGCAAGTACTGTGATCCTCAAAACGCCATGCCTTACATAATTATTTTACACCCCTACAAAATAGATGTAAAATGCTGCCTAACTGGAGCTCTTTGATTAAAGTCCTTTCATAATGCTATGCTGTTCTCAGCTTGCCATTGTTTCTTACAAATGTAAATTACTCTAAAATGTGCAGAATTGTAAAAAAAAAATTCATATATATTAGTCAAGGCTGGAGTAACAATTCTGCCATATATGATAGAGAAAAGCAGAATTCCAGCCAAACTGGTATTGCAACTGTAGTATTTTATCTATATATTTCAGCCTTTATAATAAGAGGTAGTTCATACACACACACAGGAAAGCAAGACAGTAGTAAGGTTGCAGAACCCTGAAGTGGCAGAATGGACTACCCCACCTCATTTTGTAGATGGTAGATTCCAGTTTTGAGTGTTCCTTTGCATTCAATAAAACCTCTAAGCAAATAGAAATTTAGCACACGAGAATACCTATCTATCTTTGCCTGCTGTGCCATTTTTTCATTGGCAGAAAGATTTTAACATATGGTGGTTTCCAGAATATGATCCTCCATGGTCATCCCCCTGCTTTCTGAAGTGGTGAAGTGCATTTTACAGACTCTGTCAGCTCCCTAGCTGTTCTCATGCATGATCCAGGCCTAAGGTAAAGATATAGAAAGAAGGCACTACTGGCTGTTGTAACGACTGATCCTCAAAGTAGCTACAAACAATCCCAAGTAAGGTTGCTATCCTCTGGGTTGGGCCTGGAGTTCTTCCTGAATTAAAACTGATCTCTAAATAGGGTTACCATTTGCACGGTGGGGGCATGGATCCCATGATTTTGTGGGCTCCTGCCTGCCGCCGGCCAGCTAGCCAGTGGGAGGAAATTCTCCCCAAAACAGCCATGTTGCATATGATGTACCTGCATCACTCAAAAGTGTTGTTGGCATGTTGGCAATGTTGGGGGTGACACTCTGGATTTTGGGCAAAACTCTATGGTTTGATGCCGATTTTACCGTAGAGTTTTGCCCAAAATCCAGAGCATCGCCCCCGACATTGCTGACGTGCTGATGTCACTTCCAAGTGACGCAGGTATGTTGCATGTGACATCACTATTTCAGAGGGGATGGGGGGGCACATCACTTCCCACTCTGGGACTGTCCTTTTTATCCTTTGCTGGCAGGTGAAAGGGACCTGGCAACCTTATCTCCAAACTACTGAGATCAGTTCTCCTGGAGGAAATGGCAACTCCAGTGCGTGAACTCTGACACTATACCCTGCTGAGGTCCCTCTCTTCCCCAAACCACACTCTCCTTAGGTTCCACCCCCAAATCTCCATGAATTTCCTAAGCCAGAGTTGGCAAACCTAGCTCCAAGAATCCCTCCTCTAGCCCCTTGGTAAGAGGACCACTGCCACTACTGGAATATGCCAATGCAGTGAAGTAGTGTGCCGTCTGTATTAATGCTGAAGGGGTGAAGGAATGGAACCTTGGGCCCAATATCCTTGCTCATTTTATCAAAAAAGAGCACAGTGTTGTGTCACAAGGGCAAGTAAGCAGAGGGGGCACCCAAGCCAAAAGAAGACAGCTGGAAGGAGGATACTGAAGCATAATTACCTATCACTGCTTTGGGGATCCACAGCCACTGCCCTCAGTGAGAGGCTTCCTCTTTAAGATGCAAATACGGGAAGGGGCATTAGGAATGCCTGCAGAGAGCAGAATGGGTCTGTTCTCTTTCACTTTTTGGTATCACAATTTAAGATGTGGCTGCTGTTTCCTCATCACATAATGCAAGAGACCCGTGGCAATGCTTCCTGCTGTGAAGATATTTAATATCCTGGTGCACTTATCTAAGCTAGATTCAGGTGAGGTAGCCATGTAGGTCTGAAGCAGCAGAACAAAGTTTGAGTCCAGTGGCACCTTTAAGACTATCGAAGTTTTATTCATGGTATAAGCTTTGGGTGCAAGCACACTTCCTCAGAAGCGCCACTGTCGCACTTTTTAACTATCTCAGCAAATTCTGGGTGTGAAATTAAACTCACAAGACATATATATCCCTACTCGTTCATCTGCATTGCTATGTAAATCTTTTTTTTTCTACAGTCATTTGGGTGTGGACTGCAAAATTATTATTGCATGAAAAAAGATGCCAGTTGTTTTATCCTTATTTGCAGCCCTGTGTGAGAGTAGTGGGAGGGAAACCGATACTGATATGCCTTTGATGAAGCCCAGAGGCACTGCATGCTGTTTGCCATATCAAGCATTACCCATTATGATGCTTTTATCTTGTAAGTTCCTAGGGAAGGCTAGTACTCAACTGAACACTAAAGTGGCTGCATTCAAACATCTTAGCTGAGATTTGCCCATGACAGGCACAAACACATCTTGTATGGTGTGCTCACGCACTACTCTTTCTATTTGCCCCTCCATCACACAGAGCACAATTGAAGGGTTCCAACTCTGGGAAACCTTAAATCAAACTTCAGTTTGCTGTGAAGTCCCAATACAGACACCTAAGCAAACTAGCATAAGTTCTTCCCACAAGCCACAATTATGGATGGGGTCTGAAAGAATCCCAGTATCTACAGACTCCAGTATATCCAGGTGCCTTCCTCAAGATGTCAGGATGAATTGGATGTGGTGTGTGAACGGAAGAGGAAAAAGGAGCAGCGGGAACATGCAAAACCAGCAATGAGCTACATTTATGCTTGTTATAAAACAGAAGTTTGTCTGTAACAGTCCTGAAAACTGAATTGCAGCCACTATTGTCTGCTAGATACCAGCCACCACTGGGAAATTAAAAGAAAAAGAGTATTAAAATTGATTGCAAATGGTATACAGTGTCCTGGGGTATCATTGAAGAGATTATACCACACTTGGAGATCACCTGAAAGGGTTATAGGTGACCAGCCCAGTTCTGTTGGGTTTTATTTGGTGACTTGTTCTCACTTTGTCTTATCATGACATATAAACGAAAAGCCCATCTAAAATGGACATGTCTGAACTCCCTCTAAGTAACAGTTAACAGTGGAATCATGGATGGTTTTGTGGTTGGGTGACCTGACCTGTCCTCATTGTTTCACAGACCTGTAATTGTTCCTCACTCAGCCCACATATTTTCTAGGCATGGCCTTTTTCTGTTGTCCCTTCCCTTCCCTTCCCTCTCCCACTAATAACCCAAAAGATATTTGCTGGTCTCATCTCTTTGTTTCTCTTTCACAGCTGACCACTGAATGGTGCAACCTTCTGTTGTTAGTATGATACCAACTACTAGGTTTAGACAGCCAACATGATTGTGGCCCAAATTTCTGGCAGCTGGAAATTAGTGCCTAGAATAGTGTTAGAAATTAAATGATGGTGAAAACCAAAGTAGATTTTGAAGAGCTACAGGAGGATCTATCTAAACTGTGGTGGGTAGCTGTATTTGTCTGAAGCAGCAGAACAAAATTTGAGTCCAGTGGTACCTCTAAGACCAAAAAAAAATGTTATTCAAGGTATAAGCACAGTAGGTCCTCTACAACAGAGTTCTCAGGGGATAAATTCTCCATATTCTCTATAGTAATATGATTAGGGCTCCGAGCCGAGTCGCATTGAGTCACCTCTGTTGAGGCTACTTTAATGGAATGGTCAACTTCCATCACAGAAAGATCTTTTTGCCAACATGGTAGCAAAGAGTTTCGAATTGTATCAACAAAAACTCTAGTTGGAAAGGTTCTCTTACTATGCAGAAGTTCTTACCATCTTAGTAGTAAGCTAGGAATCCTGTTGCTATCAAAAATAAGTACAATTCTTTGTGCCTGAGCTGAGTTGCTAATAGACTCAATTGAAGTGAGGTCAATTGGGAGCAGTTTCTCACTTAGCAGGGCTCTTATGTGGAGGGTGGCCTACTGTAATGAATTCAAGGTATAAGCTTTCATGTGTGTAAGTGGGCAACAATGTGGCAAATTAAGTTCACTGTTGGTAGGGGTAAGGTGATACACATTGGAACAAAAAAATCCTAAATTTAAATATATGCTGATAGGTTGAAATAGGGTTTTTAGAGGACATGTCCTCTTTTTTGTGTGTGTCCGTTCTCTTTTGAGCTCTTTTTAAAAAAAAAACTGATGAAAATGTCCTCTTTTTGGGTTAGAAGGTTAGGAATGTTCCTAGTTAGTAGCAATTATCACAGCTTAAATACTAGGGATATTTAAAATGAGATTTATCATAGTGATTATTTGTTTGAAGTAGTCCATTGGAAAATATGTCCTCTTTTTTGCTTTTCAAAATATGGTAACTCTAGTTGAGATCAACACTGAAAGAGATCTTAGAGTTATATGAAAATAGTGACTCAATGTACAGTAGTGCTGAAAAAGGCAAACTCTTTGATGGGGATTACTAAGAAAGGGATTGCAAATAAAACAGCAAATATTTTAATGCCTTTGTACAAAGCTATGATATAGCCCCATCTGAAATACTGTGTGCAGTTCTGGTCCTTATACCTCAAAGAGGATACTGCAGAACAGTCAAAAGTAAGAATGGAGGAGGTGTAAGAATGGAGGAGCCAGCAGGATGGGCCAATTGGATGCCAAGACAGCTTCCCCAGGGGCCAATGGGAGGTGAGGTGAGCCATCGGCAACACAGCTTGCTTTGTATATATAGGATACAAGGAGCAGAGACAGTAGATAGAAACAGTGCTTTCTTCCTCTCCCATAATACTAGAATTTAGGGCATTCAGTCAACTAAATTTGTAATAGGTACAGGACAGACAAAAGGAAATATTTCTGTTATGCCTTCCTGTGGCCTCAGAATGGGTTCCCATCTCTTTAGCTCAGGAAGGGTCTCCTAGGCTTCACATGTCTGCCTGGGTGATCACAACTTCTTTACTCAATAAATAATTGAATTTTGAGATTCACTACCAGTGGATGTAGCAATAGTCATGAGGCTAGATGGCTTTACAAGGGGTTAGTTTCATGGAGGATAGATCCACCAAGGGCTGCTAGTGATGTGAGTTAAAGGAACCTCCATATTCAGAAGACTCTGAAACCCATAGCTAGGAAGCAACATGCTTGTTGGTCCACAAGGACAATTGGCTGGCCATTGTGTGAGACAGGAAGCTGGACTAGATGGGCCACTGGTCTGATCCAACAGAACTCTTCTTAGGTTCTTATGGTTGCTCCAAAGTGTGTTTTAAAACACATTTTATTCAAGATTATGAGATATTTGCTGATATCAAGTTGGGAAGCACCATCAGCTCTTCAACTGGCTCATGTTATGGCCCTTCCAGCTCAATTGCTGGTTTTGAAGTTTTAAAATTTTAATTGTTTGGTACCATAATACTTGAATAATCATTTGCTCCAGCACAAACCTACCCATAACTTTATCCTGCTTCCTCATTAAAGCTTTTCTCTGCCTTGATTTCCAAACTGGATCACTTTTTTTTGGAGGGGGGAGCTTCCACACCAGTTATCACTGTAGTTATTCGGTTTCCAAGCTTTTCCCATCCTCCGTATGGTCTATTCCAAACCTGCTTTACTCCCATCTTTTTGAAGACCATCTGAACATATTAGCATGCCATCTGGAAGGAATAGCTGCAAAGGTCTTGCCCATGCTGGCACCATTTTCCCAATATCAGCTACTCACAGGTGCCATTCTCCCAGCAATTTTATCCTTGCCACCAAGGAGCTTTTTGAGCGGTTTTAAAATATTGGTTTCATTATAGTACTATAGCAATCTATTGCCAGTTATCTATTTCAACTTTTAGCAGAGCTGCTATGGTGCTATAGAACATGAGTGAAGAACAAAAAAAGGCGGGAGAGCAAGTTCCCATGGCAGCCATGATGATCATACCCCCAAAAGCCAATGCAGACTACCTGCAAAGCACATGTAGAAGGGAAAAATAGAGAAAAAAAGACAGCAAAAGTGCATAGAAAACTCCCACATGTTTGTGGCAGCTCTATTGTCAATGCACATACCTCTGAATTTACAGTGGCAATTAAAGCAACATAGAATCATCACTATTCTTTTTTCTTCATTTACTGTTTTAGTTTATGAATGACTATGGGTTATTAGACATATTTTGCAATTTGATTTTTTAATCTTTTCTAAGATAGTTTGTGAACATTCTACTGGAAAGCAGGATAAAATATATTTATTAAATGCATTTCAAATAGATAACGGTGCATTATTAATTGGTATATTATAATGATAATAGAAATAGTATATGACACAAAGTATTGCTTATGGTGTTCTGTTATATAATTCTCACAGGCTGATTTTTAGTAGTGCTGGGAAAGTTATTCGTTTAATACAGGAGCTGCTCTTCAGTTACATTTAGGTTAGATTATTTATTAGCTACTTCTCCATATGTTAAGCTCAAAGCAGTTTACCATAAAACCAATAAAATACTAAGACAATAAAAATATAAGATTTAAGGAGTAGAACAATATGAACAGAAGTAAATAAATAAGCAGAACTAGAAAACATAAAAAGTAGATCCAAAGTAGCTAAAATACCATAGACCAACCAAAAGAGAATAAAATACTGGAGACTAGAGGAAAATAGCAACATAGAACAACTTATTTTTGAGGTTTATTTAGGCTATTTATTAGCCCTTTCTTCATAATTTTAATTTAATATTAAAATTTAATTCTCTGTTTATATATTTTACTGATTCAAGTGGGAGTTCCCCCCCTTATGGACAGCAAAAATCCCCCATAGTAAGTGTGGGGTGTGACTGGTCTGGCTCTTGTTTGTTGCCCTCTACTCCAGAGAAAATAATCATAGGAAGAGAGAGAGCAGGTTAGCTCCACAAATACCCCCTCCACTTTTCAGACCTTTAAAGGGATCCCCCCCCCCCCATTTCTTAACCAAGTTGCACTGTAGCACTACAGCATACCTGGGAAAAAAGAGAGAAAAAGACCTATTTAAAGAAGGGTTTCAGGCTGTGGGTAGTTTTTTTGCGCAATGTTCAGGTGCAACAGAGGGGGGGAACAGTAGTGTAAGTAGTGTGGGCATGGGGCATGCATGTTTTGTTCCTCTCTGTACCATGCTGCTTGCTGGTGTCATGCTGGTGAATGTGCATTTTCATGCCACCTGGAAACAGTGCAAGCTACAATTTATGTTATATATTGGAACCAGTGCTTGCTTTTCAGAATTTTGGAGGCCAAAAGATATTATGGTATGAAGAACCCCATTTATGATAAGGGACAAAGGCTTCTCCAACAGAAAATGTAAATTTCCAAGGTGCTGCAAATTCCCAAGGTGCTTGAAGCATATTTTTAAAGTTAAGCAGCTGAAAGAGCAACACTTAAGTGGCTTAAGTACAAGTATGTCTGAACACGTTTGTACATTATAGCGTAAAATACAGTTCTGACTCCAATTAATCCTGTTGTTAAGCTTCCATTGATTAGCAGAGTACTTAAATTGCTCTCTATAGACTAATCAAATTGATTCCAATGAAACTATGATAAATTAAGATTTTATTTTTTTAAAAAAAGAAGAAGACTGTAGCCTTAAATGCTTTTTCAAAAACATTGTTTGGTTAGCACTACAGAGGCGTTGTTATGAAAGAAACAAGCTGCTGGATTCTACTGAATTTGTTCAATGACATTAACAATATTAAATTGTTTCGCAAGATTTGTATTGCTAGACATGATGGACAAACTCAGTTTGATTTTCAGATCTCATCTGAAATTTGAAAGATGCTAATGTTGTTTGCGCAGTTTAGTTTATAGGAACTGCATAAAGAAAATGACATAGGAAGAAAATATTAAGGAAAACAAGTCAGTTTTACAACTGATGTTTAACTTGTTTGAATTTGTTGTGGGGCTCTGTGAAGACATGCTTGCAATCCACATTATATATTTGAACACTAGTATTTTCATATTCCCAGTTATACTACAGAAACAATTTTACATAGCATGACTTTCTCTGTGACAAGTATAACACAGCCTCCACGTGTGTGCATCTTTAAGATTGCTTCTGATAACAGAAATACAAATATCAAATACTTTTATAAAAATGGAGGTTCCCTATGTACCATGCAGATTCATACATTTAAAAATTAATCCATGTGAGGAATAAAATGCATTATTTATATCTCTCATGAAAACACTCTAAAGCATACTTGAAATAAAAGTGTATTTCATGTTGGACTGAGTGTTAAAGTACATTAAATTATATGTCTGATACTATGTTCTTGACTCAGTCAAGCCCAGAGTATCATTATGCATCTCATAAATCTTCATATATGTAGAGTTTGCATTCCATTTGTGAGTAGCATTGCATACATTTACGGACAGGTACCTATGTAGAAATACCTGAAATAGCTGACTTGTCATTTAGAATTATTGCTGTACAGGATCCTTACAGCCAAATCTTAAACATGTTTACTCTGAAGTGGCATTAACTTTTGGAAGCCTCAGTCCATTTCATAAGATGAAGGAAGTGTTACATATTACATATATACACACAAGGTTGCAAACACAAGGAGGGCAGGTAGGGTGGAGTTATTACATGGGGGACCAGAAGACCCAAAATTCCAAGACACAGGTGTGCTGCATTATTGCATTGCTGAGCACAAAGGAAAACAAGATCCAGTCAAAACATAAGCAATCCAATCAGTGAGGGCGTGGACCACTTCTAACTACTGAAGAACTGGCAAAGTAAAATTAATTTACATTTATTTTTTGTAGTCAGCTAGGCACTTCTAGCCTTTACAGAGTCCAAGTGTAACAGTATCAAATCTATATCAAATCAGGAATCAAGCTCCTAGCCTTGGTCAGGGTACCATTGATGCTGGTGCCGAGGGTAAGGAGCTTAGGGGTGATCCTGGATGCCTCACTTTCGATGGAGGCCCAGGTAACCACTGTTACCAAGTCTGCCATTGAATCTGACCCAGAAACTCCAGCTAGTGCAAAATGCGACAGCGCACCTGCTGACAGCGGTGCGGGCATGCATTCAGCTGGTGCTACGACAATTGCACTGGCTACCAATTGAGTACTGGATCTGTTTCAAGGTAACCTTTAAAGCTGTATGCGGTCTGCGACCAACATATCTAAGGGACTGTCTCTCCCCATATGTGCCCCGGAGAGCCTTGTGCTCTGTGAACCAACATTTGCTGGTTGTCTCTGGCCCAAAGAATGTCTGCTTAGCCTTGACTAGGGCCAGGGCTTTTTCTGCCCTGGCCCCAGCTTGGTGGAATATGCTCCCGCTTGAGATCACAGCTCTGTGAGACTTATTGTTTCACAGGGCCTGTAAAATGGAGCTATTCCACCAGGTCTTTGGCTGAGGCGGCAGACGCCCAGTTATTTTGGCCTCCCCTGCCGAAACTCACCCCTTGAAACCTGCCCGCATTACTGACTTGTCACTGCACTTTCAGCCCCCGGGCCCACTCTTTGCTGTTGTTTTAATGCCAATTAAATTAGAAATTATTGCCGATTAGATTAATTTTCTTTTAGCTGTTTTAACTATTATTATTTATATGATTATTTTAAACTGTCTGGATATTTTCTACTGATGTTACCTGCCCTGAGCCTGATTGTGGGAAGGGCAGGATATAAATAAATAAAAAATATATATCTGAGCAGCTCGTGCTGAAGTCTATCCTGGAAATTTGTTTACTGAAGTATGACAAGTTTAAATCTGTAATTTTTTCTGAAATTAATACATCTAATTCACAATGTGTCCCCATCGGAATATACTTAAATCTGGGGGCTAAGAACTTACAATACCAATCTTTCTACAAACCTGAGAAAAACCCCAGGTTTACAGAAAAATCCAAAATCTTTTTTAAAAAACCATACATGGTGTGTGTGTGGGGTAAAAACCACAAAATAATAGAAGCACTGCTTGTAGCTTTAAGAAACAAATTCCCTCTCAGTGGCATTGTGGCCACTGCTAGGCGACCATAACAGTACTGCGACTTCAAGCCTTGATTTTTGCCAGAAAAGTCAGGGGAAAGGATAAGACCCTTTCCAGGGCTGTTTTGGCCTTTGAGGGAGCGGACTCAATAGGGCCAGGGCTGGTGGCAACCAATATACCCTCTAAGCTGTGGAGTCTGAGCAAAAATTCTACTTCATGAGCTACTGGCATTAAAGTTATGAGTGAGTGATTTGGTGACTGCATAAATTAGTTTGCTCTGGAGCCATCCTTCCTGAGTGGAGACAAAAATGTGTGAGCTGGAGGCTAAAAAACTGTGAGCTAGCTCACACTAACTCAGAACCACTTGATACCACCTTACTTGCATGACTCATTCCGGCTGGGGCTGCTTGCTACCCCATGGTGTAGTGGTTAGAGTTTGAGACAAGGCTATGGGAGACACAGGTTTGAATCTCCACTCTGCCATGAAAGCTTGTTGGGTGACCTTGAACCAGACATGCACTCTCTTCCTAATCTACCTCAACAGATTGTTGTTACGGTCACATGGAAGAGGGAAAAATGATAGAAGCTGCTTTGGATCCCCACTGTGGAGAAATGTTGATATAAATGAAGTGAATAAATAATAAATATAGCTGAAGATGGAGAAACAGATAAAAGGTAGGTTGGTTGATGGGAAGGAGAGAAAGAAGCAGTGATAGGTGAGGATAAGGAAAAAAGAGAAAACAGTGCCATGGTGAATGAAGGAAAGCTGAAGATGGGGGCAAATAGGTTGGCTGGTGGGTGGAGAGAGGAAGCAGGAAAAGGGAAGAGGTTACTGGGGCTTTCAGGGAAGCGAAAGAAGAAATACTGGGGGAGTAGAAATGAGATTCCCCCACCCAGCAAGACCTTGCAGGTCCCCCACTTGATGCTCTCTAACATGATGAATTTGGTTGTCAGAAAGTACTTAAATAACTGTACTTACACTGAGGAATACAAACTGGGTTCTCTGTCCTCCGCAATTATACAGGCCACAGTAATAAGCCTAATTCTAGCTTTATCTACACTAATTACTGACTGCCAGTAAGATTTTTATAATGCTCAAATTTTGTAACTTTCTTAAAATTTAGAACAGGTGTACAATTAGTTGGAATTCATGGTGAAAGGTGCAAATCAGATTTCAAACTGCACCATGGGCTCCTCAGGAAGAAGCAAAAAAATATGGACCAATTTCCTTCGAAAATGTAAATGCCAGCAGTTAATGAATGCTCCTCAGTCCAGTCCAGAACCCACAGGCCCCTTGCAAGGCAGAAAGTAACAGAAAGCATGCTATATCAACAAAGTGATTGATTTTAGAAGGAACACTAGGTAGCAGATCAACAGAAACTGAACTGGACAGAATACCTAATGACTGGAGTTTAATTTTTCACTGTGTCTGTAGTATTTATCTACATGGCAGTTTGTTTAGAATTGTTTGTCACTACAACAGTGGACTCTTGAAAAATGTGTAGATTCAAGTCGCAGCCCCATGTGGTTTTCAAGGCAAGACAACAGAGGTGGATTGCCATTGTCTGCCTCTGTGTAACAGCCCTGGGCTTCCTTGGAGGTCTCCCGTCCAAGTAGTAACCAGGGATGACCCTGCTCAGCTTCTGAGATCTGACTAGCCTGGGCCATCCAAGTCTAGGCACCTAATTATAGATGTACTCTTTTCCTGTGTTCTTCTTACAGAACACCCAAAGTATACTTCTTTGATATGTCTGAATAGTCAAATCCACCACAAGTTCGGCATGAGCTCTTGCACATCGCCTAATCATTTTATCTCAGATTCTAATCAACTGAACACTCTGTCTGGATAAAGATGATTATAATGTGACAGTAGGCATATGAATATAGAAGTAAGGCCAAGTGATTTGACTTAAGACTAGCTAAACCCTCTTAGGATTTCAGCCTTCCAGTGTGATTGTGAATATTGATTCGGATGGGACTTACTTCCAAAGAGAGTTAATGATGCAATCCTAAGCATGTTTACCTGAAAGCTTATGGTGGGATATCTGGTGTTAACTCTAT
Source organism: Lepidodactylus listeri (assembly GCA_029233225.1). Classification (NCBI taxonomy): domain Eukaryota; kingdom Metazoa; phylum Chordata; class Lepidosauria; order Squamata; family Gekkonidae; genus Lepidodactylus; species Lepidodactylus listeri. The sequence goes on from JARCFY010000001.1 coordinate 78,979,180, forward strand.
TTAATAGGTAGAAAATACTGGGAGAGAGGACCCATTAAGGCTACAGCCTTCTGACCAATATTATCTGCGAGCCATTCACACTGAACTCAGTGGGGCTTACTAGTGAACATGTACAGTGATCATACTGCACGTTGCCTTTTGGAGGGCGGGCGCTCTTCTTTTTTCGGTGCAAATTCGGGAACACACCAGAAAAGGAAAGAGAATGGAGCAGCATCCACCAACAGAGGAAGATCTGTTGCTGGATGGCTCATACCCATCGACAGCGACACATGCATGCACACATAAGAAGCGGATGCAGCGCTCTTCCCTAAATACTGCAGCTCTCCTCCAGTTCTTAGCTCCCACTGATTTTGTTCCTGTGTCTCAAATGCTGCTTAGTCATGACAGCAACAGCTGCTGAGGCTGCCTGTTCCTCCAGCACAAGGATCCAGCCCATTCCTCCGTCCTTCTCCCTTTCCCCTTCCTACGGCAGCAGCTGCCACTTCCTAGTCACGACTGTCCTGGCGCTACTGGCGCTACCGCCACCCCTCGCTCCTCCACCGCCCCAGGCTCCAGCTTCCAGGTAGAGGCGGAGGCAGGCGAAGCCCCGGCAGCCCCCCGTCTCCATCACTGCCCTTCGGTTGCTCTGGAGCTGCACGGCCAACCGAGCCTGGGCGCGCAGTGGGCGGAGCGAAGGGAATCGAAGCGGGCGGCGGTGGGCGGGCTCACGGTGGCGATGGCGATGGCGAAGCCCGCCCCTCTCCCGCCCACCATGCCGCAAGAGGGGGACGCCCGTCCCCATTGGTTGCTTTTCGACGGAGGCGTGGCTTCTTCCTCCCTGTGCCCCTTTCCAATTGGCGGGGGTTCGTGTCAGTGACCAAAATAGGGGGAAGGCGGGGGGGGGGAGACTACCTCAACAACCCCTCCCTCAAGCCCTTGCAAGCGGGTAGCGGGTTCGGGTGAGAGCTGAGCCGAGGGAGTGTGAGGCAGGCGCTGGTGGAGCTGCTGTCGCGGGCGGGCATAACGAAGGCGGCAGCAAGACGGACGGAGGGACGGACGGAGCCGAGGGGATGCGAAGCTGGGTAAGGGGCTGAGCGGTCCACCTGTCGCCCCCTCCTCTCCCCCCCCCCCGCACCTTCCCTTCAGCCACCACCACGTAACCGCCCCCTTTCAAATCCCACCCACACCAACCACCCGCCGTCAGGGGACCCGCCGAGCACACGCGCTGGAGCCCCCGAGGATGCCGCCGCCGCCGCCGCCTCCTCGCCATCTGCCTGCCGTGGCTGTTGTTCCCTTCTTTCCCTCCCCCTCGCCGCCCCCCTCCCTCCCCGCCACCCACCCCGCCACCCACCCCGAGGCACAAGTGACACTAGTGGAGGGGGGCCCGGCCGTCGCCGCCTTCCCTATTCCCGGTGGCTTTTTGGGGGAGGGTCCTGCTGTTCCTCCATCCTCCTCCTCCTCCTCCATCACGAGCGCGGGCGCCGCCAGAACAAGTGCCAAAGGGCCACTCCAGTCCTGTCTCCGTTACTTGCCTGGCTGGGTCTCCTCTCGGAGCGGGTGTTTTGGCCTCAGGATGGCCAGGGCTTGCAGGTTAAGGCGAGAAGAGCCACCCTTCGCATCCCTTCTCACTTCCTTGTTGCATATTTGAACCCTTGTGGTAGGCTATGCATGTGTTTCTCTCTCTCTCTCTCTTTGAAATTTTTGTCTCCCCCCCCCCCCCCAACCCAATTCATGAGTTAGGGTATGACTAATATTATGTAGGCAAATAGTGCCGCAGACTTGTGTTCTGTTTTGCTTTGCTTCCCTTGCCTGCCATATCTTTATAATAATGGTAATTCGGGCCTGGAAGGTTGGCATCGTTTTAATTTATTCCATGCCATACTTTATCTCATGTTAAGTCTGGATGCTTGAATGATAAGGTTTTGTGCTTCTTTCCATTGGGTCCCTTGTGGGTTTGTGTCTGTAAAAACAATATTTTTACAGATCAGAGGCTAGGTTTGGTTTTTCCACATCGGATACAGCTTCTGTGTTAGATTTTGAAAAAAGGTACCAGGTGGTGTTATCTTTAAAATGATGCATAGTGCTTTAAGAGATGGTAGTTGGATGCAACGGTAATGTCTTGGGGATAACCCAGAGGGAAGCTCATTTCCTAATTCTTCTGAAGGATAGGTCTGGGATTCCCCTCGTAGTAACATCAATTGGCGTTTGTCTTATGCATTTTTAATGTCCATCACACTGTAATTAAGTGAGACATTGTCAGATAATTGATAGCTTTATTGTGATCTGTTGCTCTGTTAAAGATTTAAAATGTGAACTTTCTCTTTACATTAAGTGTATTCCATGGAAAGTGATTGGTTTTATAAACGCAGTGTGCATACATTTAGCTCAGGAAATGTGCTTTAAATTTTCGAACACATCTTTGTCATTTAGAAAGAGAAGCCATAATCTTTGCTGATATTTCTTGCTACCTAGCCACGGTGAAAATATTGTAAACTTTGAAATGGATACAAGAAAATGTTAAATTGACTTTAAAAATAAACAAAGAACCAAAATAGCAGCCCTGTAATTTCATGACAGCCCTAGTGCAAATTATATTTGAAGGCCTGGAATTCTGGCTTGCAAGAAGAAAGGACAGAACTGCAATAAGATGTTTAATTTTCACAGTTTCTCATCGTTCTGTGGACGTTTGAAAGCCTGAGGCCTGTGGTTCCTACCTGCCTGTTTGCATTGGTAGCCAGCGTAGCTGCTGCTGATTTCCCAGGTTTGGCCCCAAACAAGAGAATCAAATTAACAAGGACTGTATATTTGCTCCCCGCCTCAAGACATATAATATTTTCAAGTATTGATTATAGTATTTGATTGATCCTCTTTCCCCCCCTTCATCTGCTCTTTTATCTGGATGGAGGTTATCTTACAGTTCCTTCCTGTTGATGGGTGCTCTATTTATTTGATGAAAACAATTTAATCTAATTCAATTATAGAGAAAAACCGCAATATGAACTTGTCTACTTTCTAACATTCTCTTCAGAATCTGCTCTGCCTCCAGAAATTGAGACATTTAACAATAGTACCATATTTGTGGAGTAGCCTCTCTCAAGATGCTTATCTGGCTTCTGTTCCACTAAGTTTTAGGTTAAAATTTTTATTCATTCATTTAATAAATTATGAACTTATTGACTACATGGTTACGAACTGTTTTGTAGTTGTTTTTAAATTGTACTTAATAGACCCTCATTAATAAAACAGTGGTGTTATTCTTTGGACCCTGTGTTTGAAAAACTGGGTTATAAATATTTTGAATGAATAAATTATCTTCCCATTTAATAGCTGAGTTATTGTAAGAGATGTAAGCTATTCTTGATAGACTACTATAGCATGGTTTATCTAGATCTTTGTTTAGTCACCCCAGCTACGCTTGCCAGAATTTCTAATAATGTAAAATGTTTTGTATGCATCGTGGAAGCAAATCACTAAAACTACTGCCTCGATCACAAATCATAACAAGTACTTGCCAAAGCCCTTAACATTACGTGACACCACAACTTCCCTGTCAACAAAAACTTCCATGGAAAGTTGAAGGAGTCTAAGTGATTGGTTCTGTAGAAGCAAATATTAATGTTTTATATTTTAATATGTGTATATTTAAAAAACTGCACCATTTAAATTCCATGGGGCTGCCTTTAAAGGCAGTTTGGAAACTTCAAGTTGGTCCAGAATGCAGCTGCAATGGTTCTGGCTGGAACGTACTGCACTGATGATAATTACTCCAGTGCTGTTATTAGCAGCACTGGTTGCCTGTTTATTTTTGATGCTGCTGTTGGCTTTAAAAGGCCAAACAACTGTGACCAAGTACTTTAAATGACTACCTATACCCTTATGAACTAAGGTCATTATTCAGTGTTCTGATATGTATGGCCCACAGTCTATGGAGTTTATTGAGTAAGTTCACCACACCATCTTGCTTTTGGCTTTCTGAAAGAGAACAGAATCTGTTTTTTTGTAAAAGTTTTTCTCTGGTTTTGCCTCTTGACCTTCAGGGTTTCATATACTGTATTGACCCATATGAATAGATCACGGTCTTTAGGCTTTTAATATGTAGTTGCATTTTTCACTCATCTTCTGAAGTGCTATTTTATTGCAGATGGTTTAAGAAATGTTAAAACTGACTGCTACTTTGATTGTTAAAAACTGGATTTAAAGCATATTGGTACTGTATTTTCCCATTGATGGCATTTATAGATTGATTTTCAGCTGTATTAGTGGTTAACATTGGTCAACAGAAAGAGATATAAATCTATATAAATAAAAGGGATAATACATAATCCTGAAATCAACAATGAAAACAGAGACATTCCAGTTTTTAATTCAGTTTAGATCTTATTATTTTAAGTCAGATACCCAGTGAGAGTATTAATCTGCTACTCTGGTGAAGTAGCACCAGCCTTACTCTGTCAGCCTTACATACAACTAATTTGGAGTCTTGAACAGGGCTTCGCTGATGGATCTTAACTAAAACAGGAGTTTTTATTGGAATGTCTTTGAGTTTTTTGGGTCCAAGCCATTTAGAATTTTAAAGGTCAATATCATTATTACCTTGAATTGAGCCTACTAACACATATTTAATAAATAACCATTGTTATTCTTGGAGCATAACTGTAACATGCTCTTTCTTGAAAACACCAAAAGGTTCAAAGCTCTTCACATGTATTAGTTCGTATAAAACACAGCAGATGAATTATCTCCAATCCTGTGCAAGGCTGTTCTGAGATTTGAACCAAGGACTTCTGACTCATAGCTTACAGTGCCATCCTAAGAACTCTTTCCTGGGAGTAAACTCCAGTGAATAGACCTAAATAGCATTCTGTGTAGACCTGCTTAGGATGACACTGTTATAATGCCATGCTTAGCATCCTTCTAAGCTCCTTGACTTCAGTGAATGTAGAAGAGTGTTACACTGTTTAGGATTGCCCTGATAATCTTGTAGACATTGTAATACATTTTTTCACTCATAATAATTTCTTGAATTATGCTATCTTTCCATTTGGAGGAGTTTTGTCTTCCAGAGCTCAGCTTAATTGATACTATAACATAGTCTCTATCATAACACAGTTAAGTATTACTGAAATCAGTGAAGAAAATGTGGACAGTTGTTTGCTTTAAAATCAAAATGGATTTCCATCCTTAATAGGTTCAGCATTTCTGCTTAAAATACATATTGTGGAATCTGAAATTTATTAATATTTGTTGTAATACAGATTAATTTTGTAAAGTTTCTTTTTAAAATTTTGCCTAGAACTGTTTTTCCCCTCCCAGTTCTGCATTTCTTTTCTTTAACTTGGTAAATGCACTTCTAACAAATTATAAGCATTCTTACATTAAAGAATCTTATTCTTATTTCTGCGTGCTACACTGTGAGCTTGGATAGAATTAATAGTGTCCACTTACACTAACAAGAACATGGGTTGAACTTTAGTGTTCAGGATATAAAGGGTGAAATTTGTAATCTGAAATATTTTAAGGGAAATATTTTAAAGCTTCTTTTAAGGGTTCTAAGTATATTTCAGTTATGTATGCTTGTATATTTTGAGGTGGCCTTGTATTACATTGTATCACTAATGTGTAATTATCATGTGTATGTGGGTGCGTTATGTGCTGTCTAGTTGCTTCCAACTTATGGCAATCCTATGAATTAATGACCTCTAAAACATCCTATCATTAACAGCCTTTCTCAGCTCTTGCAAACTGAGGGCCATGGCTTCCTTTATTGAGTCAATCTGTCTCATGTTGGGTTTTCCTCTTTTCCTCTATATATTTGTCTAGTGTTGGTGTTTTCATCCCCATACTTATCTCCAGGAGCTGCAAGCCCTACCAAAGATATGTTGGCAAGCCCTGATGTCGGGGGAGTCTCCAGTCAGGCTACTGCAGGATGTGGTTTCAGCAAAGCTGGCTCAGTAGTTGGCCAGCCTGGGCCCCCAATCACACATCCAGTGGCAGGATCTGGCTTGCCCCAGCTGATGAGAAGCAAGATGAGGCTCCCATCAGTGGCTCAATGGGGGGCAGGAATGCTTGGCTGCTGGAGGAGTCAGGCAGGCCTGTGGCAGCAGAAACAACAATAGGAGGTGGTTGGGGGGGAGCAGAAAGGAAGCCAAGCCACACAAGGCCTGCCCAGAGATGACCTTGGCTCTAGGACTCAGGGAAGCTCTGTATGAAGAATGGGATGAGCAGGTAGGCCTCGCCCTTGTAGAGTGGATCAGGCTGTCTGATGCTCCCCACCCCCCGAAAATTGCCTAGCTACAGGGTTGCCCCTCTTACAGGAATGGTTTTTAAAAATCGCTGCCATGCTTAAGTGATCATGATAACCCTGCTTTAGTTATGGTGGGGTGCTTAAACTAGGTAAGGAAGAATTTTTATGGAAGTTGTTGTTTTCAGAAGGAATTCATTATAAGCAGGTAAAAGCTTCTGATCTTTAACAGGAACAGATTCGAATAAGTAATAAATAAATGGATGAATTTGATGGAGAAAATTACCAGCTCAACCACTTTGGGTCCTATTGAATGGGCAAAAAGTGGGATATAAATATTTTAAATAAATGTTTAGCTTGTATGTTTCAGAAGCTAGCAGTTTATAGGTACTAAAATATTAGAAACTAAGACTTGTGCCTTACATTAAGACAACAGACACTTTAGCTAATTATAGGAAATAACTTATTTTTCCATTCATTCATTAAGTTCAGCACTGTTGGGAAATATACTCAGGAAGGTTTCTTACAGCCCTGATGGAACTCCCAGCCTGTTTCCTTATTTAACCATAAGTCTTGAGAAATGTTGGTTAGGAAAATAACTATCCTAGAACGATGCTTCAGCTTCTGTGAATTGGCACTGTGAGAGAGCTTATGCTTTAGATTAGTATGTTAGCATCTCTATTGGTTGACAAATGGTGTTGAAATCTACCAGCAACACTATGTGACTGTTATTTCTGTTAATGCATGGACAAAGACTAGGCAGCTGGATAGGTAGGCAAGATGAGAAAACAGTAAATCTAAACTTTTTTGGGGGGGGGAGGGTAAATCCAATATACAGAATAGGCTAGTTGAGAGAAAAATACTAGCTATATGTTTTCCAAAGTCAATAATAAAATGATCTGTGAATTACTTTCAAATATTGTGATACTCTTTGATATTAATCCATAGGTACACATATTATAGATTATTAGTACTGTGGAAACTATATGGTTTGAAGGCTTATTCTTACCTTACTCTGTACCAGCATGTTTAGACTTCATCATTTAGTGTGATGGAAAATAAATACAGGTAGATTTTTGTTATGGTTTAAAGCAGGTCTTATGAATGCTAAATAATAGTGTTATAACTGGAACAAATATTGGACCATAGAAATATACTTTACTATCCATTGTGAACAAGATTGCAACACAAAGTGAAATTATTTTTTAGTTCAACAAGGAAATATGAAGTAATATGTGAAAATGTGCTTGTACAGGTATACTTCCAGATGATAGAATTTCACAAGCAGGAACCCACAAGGACTTGCAGGGAGCCTCTCATTTCCCCCTCCCCCAGCATTTCCTCTTTCCCTTCCCTGAAAGCCCCTAAAGCCTCTCCTCTTTTTCTGCTTCCTTCTCTCCTTTCCACCCAACAGCCAATCTACCTTTAGCTGCTCCTCCATCTTCAGCTTTCCCCCCCGCCCCCACAGTCTCTACCTAGGAAAACCTTGGCTCAGTTGTGTGGTGCTGAGCTACTACTTGCATAGTAGGGAATCATCAAGGACTTGGGGGGCCCCCACAAAACTTTCTCCTGTATTCACATTATTTCCCCTTTCCTTCCTCCTGGCAATCCCAGTATCCTTTCCCCTTTCCCAGCCTCATTCTCATCTAGCCTGCCTTTATCTGCTGCCCATCTTCAGCTATATTTATTTTTTATTTACTTCATTTATACCTTGCCTTTCTCCACAGTGGGAACCAGAGTAGCTTACATCAGGGGTGGGCAATTGTTTTGGCTCGGGGGCCACTTTGTGGGAGCAGAGGTTAGCGGAGGGCCGCACCTTTTAAAATGATTGCATTCATTAGTTAACTTTGCATTTCAGAAAAAATATAAATTGTATCATAAAAATCAATAAATATAAATTAAATAAAATAGTGGTAGCTTTATTCAATTTATTTATTGTGCTAATTTCATATCATCTATAGCTGCAAGCACATTTAATTTTAGAATCAGTTTAATGAGACAAATGTACCCTATCACACTTTTCTACAATTTTTTTGAAATCAGATTGCTTGTTGAGATTCTCATCACAGCCTGCAAGTTAATGTCTGTCAAAGAGCATCTATATTTACTCTTGTTGATCTTCATGCAAGAAAAACTTTGCTCACAAATATATGTAGACCCAAATATAGAGAACATTTTCCCAGCAAATTTCTTCATACATGGAAATTTTTTCAGCAGACAAAGATTTGTAAAAGTCAACTAATGTCACAGCATTAAACATTTCTTTCACGGTGTGATCTGACTGCATGTCAGTAAGTTCAAGCTGCAGCTCCTCAGGTGCTGTATCTATATCAGCAGTGATGGGATAAGAGAGCAAATTGAATTTAGGCTCAATTTTCTTGAAGTCCTGAAATCTTCTTGGCGGGCCACAAAAAACTCTGGCGGGCCGCATGTGGCCCCCGGGCCGCCATTTGCCCACCCCTGGCTTACATCATTCTCCTCCCCTCCTTTTTATCCTCACAACAACCCTGTGAGATAGGTTAGGCTGAAAGTATGTAACTGCCACAACATCAGCTAGTGAGCTTCCATGACAGGCTGTTGATTTGAACCTGAGTCTTCTGAACCCTACTCTGAAGCTCTAACCTCTAGACTACACTGGCTTTCATAGTGTGGCTGCTGTTGAGCAGAATTAAGCAGCCAGGCCTAGATGAGTCATGCAAGTCAGGTGGTATCAAGTCACCCAGTGGTTGCTGCCAGGGGGGGTCTGGCTCTGTTAAGCCCTCTCTCAAAGGCCAAAACAACCTTAGAAAGGGCCCTGCCCCACTGCCTTTTACTGATAGAAACCAAGCCTAGAATACTGTGGTTGGCTAGCAACGGTCACTGAAGGCTTCATTTTTTTAAAATCTGCAGGCAATCCTTTTATCCTTTGTTTTTTTTAACTCACCATTTTTTAAATTTCAGATTTTTCTGAAAACTTGGGACATTCATGTTTCCAGTGACCTGATTTAAGTATCATCAGGTTTGGCTGACTTTGCTATTAGAATATATCATAAGTGTATAACCTGTATTTATGTGTGATTTACTTGCAGGAAGTTTATAATATGTTTAATAGTCCTTAGTTTTATTTATTTACGTCATGCATTCTCACTGAGACTCAAGGTATTTAAACACACACACAAAGACAGAATTCAGTTATCAAAAAACAAACAAACAGAATTCAGTTATCCAGCACAAGGCAAAGCAATAGGGCTTGGATTATAGAATTAGAAAACAAAGCAAACAGAAAACTGTCTAAGGCATGGTATTCCATAAACATTACAGAGTAGATTACAAAGATAGAAGACAGTGCAATAAAAGCAATATGATATGAGAGATTGCAATAGATTACAATCCTAGGTTTTAAAATTTATTTTACAAAATTTATGTCCCACCTTTCTGCCCTCACAAGGGCCACCAAGGCAGCTAACAAATTAAAACATACAGAATAATATCACATTTTAAAACCAACTAAAAATAGCAACATATTATTAAAGCCATTAAAACTGGAGTTTAAAAACATGCAAAGACCTAAAAATAAGCATTAGGCAGGGAAGAGGAATCACTGAGGGAATGCCAAATGAAACAAACAAAAAGGCCTTCACCTGCTGGCAGATGGTGACATAAGGGAACAGGTGAATCTGACTGGTGAGGGAACTCCAGAGTTGTGGTGCCACGACCGAGAAGGCCCTCTCTCCAGGTTCTACCTGCCTAATCTCAGATGGTGGGGATACCTGAAGCAGGTCCTCCAAAGATGATTGCAGTGGTTGGGTAGGTTCATAAATGCAGTATAATGAAATAAGGCCTTATAAACACACCTTTCATTAAACTACAATTCCTTTATATAAATGCCATTCTGAGCATCTATATTTTGCATAATCTGTGAAATATTAGAAGTGTGGTAGCCTTTCTAACTTCCTCATGTTGGCCATTCCACAGTGTGTGCGCTGCCACAGAGAATGCAGGTATACATGCCATTGCTGATCTTACTAATTTGCAGGGTACTTCAGATGAACAAAGCTTCTTAGGAGCATAACAGAAGAGGTTGTCCTGTAGGGATGTGGGTCAAAGGCCATTGATGGCTTTGTGGGTCTTGTTTCTTTTCATTTGAAAATTTGTTTTCTTTATAACTTTACAGTAATGACCAATAATACATGGATATAGTAGCATTTTTGTGAACTTGTACAGCAGGGAACCTTGGTCTTCATAAACAAAGTCTTTATTTTTGAAGTACCATTTGCAAAAAGTTCCATTGTATATTGTACAATATACAAGAGAGCCAGTCTGGTGTAGTGGTTAAGTGCGTGGACTCTAATCTGGGAGAACCGGGTTTGATTCCCCACTCCTCCACTTGCACCTGGCTGGATGACCTTGGGCAAGCCATAGCTCTGGACCAGCTGTTCCCTCAAGGACAGCTTGGGAAAGAGCTCTCTCAGCCCCACCTACCTCACAGGGTGCCTGTTGTAGGGAGGGGAAGGGAAAGGAGTTTGTAAGCCGCTCTGAGACTCTTACGTGAGTGAAGGGCGGGATATAAATCCAATCTCTTCTTCTTCTTCTTCTTCTTGTAGCTACAAAGACTGAATACAAAGAACTTTTGTTATATGCATTGTATTGTATTTGTTGTCCTCATGTAAGTGTACAATACTTTCAGTGTTCCTAAGAATGTTTGGTACAAACTACATAATACAGAATCAGAGTGATAGTTTATCTAACCCATGACTGTGTATCCTGACTTGACTGTTTATTGTTTTTCTGGAAATCTAATGGGTCTTCTGACTGAGGTATTTTAACTTAAGATGCTTGGGATAAAACTAGGATTTAAGAACAAAATACCCCAGGGAAATGCTGATTGCCACTTTGGGGGGGGGGGGGGGGTCAGGAAGCAATTGTTCTCCAGGCCAGTTTGGCTAGGGATCCTGGACGGTTGTGGGTTTTTTGCCCTCTTCTGGGCATAGAGCAGAGGTCACTGGGGGTGGGGGGAGGTATTTATAAATTTCCTGCGTTATGCAAGGGGTTGGACTAGATGACCCTGGAGGTCTCTTCCAACTATGATTCTATATGTACTGTACCAGTGGCAGTGGGTGAGATGGGCAGAAGGTAGTATGTAGCAAGTGAGTTGGATAAAGCTTCTTTCCTATCAGATATTGTTGAATAGCTGGGACCAATGTTCCCTCTAAGCTGTGGAGTCTGGTGAGCAAACATTCTACTTTGTGAGCTACTGGCATTAAAGTTGTGAGCAAGCCATTTGGCTACTGCATAAATTAGTTTGCTCTGGAGCCATCCTTCCTGAGCTAAGACAAAAATCTGTGAGCTGGAGGCTAAAAAACTGTGAGCTAGCTCACACTAACTCAGCTTAGAGGGAACTCTGGCTGGGACAGAATCTTTATACTGAATGTTTAAAAGAGTGCTTGTAATGTGTACGTGCTGTGGATCTGAATAACAATATTATTTATTATTATTATTTAAAACATTTATTGGCTGCCTTTCCAACTTATAGAACTTAAGACAGCTTATAATATGAATAAAATAACATTAATAAAAATCAGAATTTACAACCACAATTTGAGGAATGCTAGGGAATTGGAAATTGGCTTTGAGGCATTTGCAAGCTATTTTGCGGATAGAGTCTTGACGCTCCGCCGCGATCTCCCCGCCACACTTGAAACAGTAAGTGAACTCGAGACCCCTTGCACATCTTCGATTCCGGGCTTAGATGGGTTCAGCCCGCTCAGCCTCGAGGAAGTTGACAGACTTCTTGTAACTGTGCGTCCAACCACATGCATCCTTGACCCGTGCCCATCCTGGCTGATTAAAGCTGGCCACGAGGGGCTGTGAGGGGCTGCCCGGGAAATTATCAACACGTCCCTGTAATGCTTTCTACATGGGGCTGCCCTTGCGGCAAATTCGGAAGCTGCAGCTGGTGCAGAATTCTGCGGCCAGGCTATTGATGGGCCTCGCAAAGTGGGACCACATCTGGCCTGCGCTGGCAGCGCTGCACTGGCTGCCTATAGCATACCAAATTCATTTCAAGGTGTTGGTACTCACCTTTAAAGCTCTATATGGCCAGGGTCCAACATACCTGAGGGACCGCCTTTCCCCGTATATACCCCAGCGAGCACTTCGATCAGGGTCGCAAGATCTACTTACTGTCCCAGGCCCCAGGGAGGCCAGGCTCACCGGGACCAGGGCCAGGGCCTTTTCAGTGGCAGCTCCTGTCTGGTGGAATGAGCAATTCCGCAGGGCCTGCAAGACGGAGCTCTTCCACCAGGCCTTCGACTAGGAGCCACCACTGTCAGTACCATCAACCATTGCTAATACCATCGCGATGAAGGCCGGCCCTGGAAATAGCCCAGGCCAGGTGATCTGGGAGCTGGATTCTAACCCTGGTGGGAAGCCACTGGAAGCACTTTATACTGAACTGTTTTATTATTGTTGTGTTGTGTGGTTTTAAAATGTTTTATTGTAATTTTATAGTGTATTGAATCTGGTACTGTGTGCCCCGTAAGCCTCCCTGAGCCCGTTCGCAGGGAGGGTGGGGTATAAATGTAAAATAATAAATAAATAAATAACAAAGTCCATGAAATCTTGAGCCACTCCTGACAGCTTGGTTTCAGTATGGATGTTAAAGTCTTGGGGCCTCCACTAGCATGTTTGAGAGCCTGTCAGCTAGCTCAGAAAAAGAGACAGCCGGGCAATCTGCTGGATGGCACACCAGCAGAATCCCTACCCTGTCCTGGTCACCCACCTTCAGTAATGCACATGCTTAAAACTGGCAGACTGTTGGGATGAGGCATCTTGATAGATGGATGGAATCATTATAGACCACCACAACTCCACCTACCCATACCCCTGGCGTAGCCTGCTGTGTACAGAGAAAACTGGAGCACACATATTCAAACCCCTAGCCTCGTCCAACTAGGTCTCCATACATGCCAGGTCAGCCTCTGCATCCAGGATTAAATCCTGAATGGCAGTAGTTTAAAATCTTGTACAGAATGAATTATACTGGGTTAGTATCCCTGCATTCTGTTTAGTCTTTTTATGTAGCATTATTGCATAAAGAATTGGGTTTCTTATATATTCCAATATCTGTATTTTCATCAAATTGAATTAAATGCTCTAGGTTTTCTTCTTGTCTTTCAGACAGTGCTTCTTCAATTATTAGAGCAGATTTATAGGCATTTGTGGTTTCTGTGGAAAAAAATGATGGCAGCGTACAGCATTGGGAGTGTAAAAATATGAATGACAGGAAAAGAGATTGTAAATAGGATATTTCATGAATCTTACTGCTGCCATTGCATCACATTTCTCTCTAACAAATGCCTGTTAAATATGCTAGACAAATGCAACTATGAGGTCCCTCGAGCATGTTTTGGAACAGTTGCTTTTTAATTTGTTTATAAACCTTCTGGAGTCAGGACTTAATGTGAGGTAGGCAAGTTTGTAGATAACAAATTATTCACGATTGCAAAATCTAAAGCAGATTGCAAAGAGACAAATGATTTCTCCAGACTGGATAGCTAGGCAACAGAATGACGCCTGAGAATTAGTGAACTTAATTGCAAATTGATGTATATTGGGAATTTTCCCCTTTAATTTTGCATATTTATAAATGGGAACCATTATTTCCCTACGCAGTCTTGCTTTTACTTTTTGCCTGCCGCTTGCAGTGCCTGCAGCCTCTTGCCATTCCTTCTCTCTACTCTTTTCTGTTTCTTCCCCTAGCAACCTCTGTTCCCCTCCTTCCTCCCTATTCCACCTTTTGTGGTCCCCTTCCTGTCCCAGCTTTTCCACATTTATCTTTTTTGCTCCTCATCCTCCCGCTTTACTTTTCCTTTCTCTTTTACCTTTCTAGTTTGCCCAGCCCTCAGTCATGCTGACTCTGAAGCATGGAAACCTTGGCAGTATTGGTTGCATATTGCCAAAATGGCTGCTAAGTTAACAAAGTATAGTCTTGTGAGATCAGAAAAAGGCATCATTTCTTTGATTTGGGATGTCTAACCCCTGATTTGAATTTTTATATTTCATCTTTTCCATCAAACTTGGGTTTCTCTTAGGCTTGTATAAAAATACCCAGTTTCTGTTCTTGGCCCCATCATGTAGATTTTTTTTGAGCCATACTCTGTTCTGGTTCAGAATTCAGTATAACAAGCTACTAATTCCTCTTCCTCTTCCTTGAAAGTCCCCCCCCCCCCAAAAAAAAACTCGTCTCTTTTCCTGCATCCTTCTGTCCTTCACACCCACCAGCCAACCTACCTTTATCTGCCCTGATACCTTCAGCTTTCCCACCTTCTCTCCCCTGGCAGTTTCTCCCTTGGAAAAGTCTCGCCTAGTTATGTGGTGTCAGCTTAGTACTGGGCTGGTCCAAGTCGTATGGTAAGGAGCCTGCCAGAATTTGTTGGAAGCCTTAATTTCCCTTGTACCACCTCCCCACATTATTTCTACTCTCCTGGTAGCCCCATGTCCTCACCTTCACTTGCCTCTTTATCTCTTTTCCACCCACCAACTAGCCTACCTTCCATCTGCCCCCTAACTTCAGCTGTGTTATTTATTCATTTATATCACACCTTCTCTACAATTGGGCCCCAAAGCAGCTTACATCATTCTCCTCTTCTCCATTTTACTATCCCCATAACCATATGAGGTAGGTTAGGCTGAGTGTGTGTGATGGGCCCAAAGTCACCCAGCAAGCTTCCATAGCAGAGTAGTTATTTGCATCTGGAGTCTCTCAGATCCTAATCTGAAACTCCAGCCACTGTATCACACTGACTTTTGTGGGCTGGCTGCTTTTTGGTATTAAGTTGCCCATGGTTGTTGCCAGCCCTGACCCCAATGAGTCTTCCCTCAAAGGCCAAAACAGCCCTAGAAAGGGCCTTGCCTTTTACTGATGGAAGCCAAGGCTTGAAGGCTGGCTATATTGTTGAGGTTGCCTTAACAATGGCCACTGAGGGTATTCATTTCCTAAAGCTACAGATGCCATTTTTATCATTTGTGTGTGTGTGTGTGTGGGTTAACCCTCCAATGTATTTGTTTAGGTTTCAGATATTTCTGCAAACCTGTTTTTCCCCTCATGTTTGTAGAAAGAAATGTTTTTTCTGTCCATAGCCACAACCTCTAAATTTAAGTATCCACCACAGTTGGGGCTCTGTTGAGAATTAGATATATTGATGATGACTGGGGAGAAATTAGGCTAGGGTTAGTGGTTAGCTTTTTGTTGTGGGAAGAATATCAGAGTTACCATTACATTTTATACCCATTGCAGCACTTATCGTAGTTTGAGTAATATTACACACAAGTGTAAATAGGGTACTATTCGGTTTTGTGGTACCAATAATTAGAAAATGTGGTCCATCTTTATACTAATAGCCAAGTGCCCCCTGTGCGTGCGATATCTAAATCTGCACTTGGGGGGGCAGAGAGATTTTCTTGGACACTTGAGGGACTCCCCAGGTGTGCAGAAAAAAATCCAAAAACTTAAAAAAAAACCTATACTGGGAATATTTAAATCTCCCCAAAAGTAAACTCTGGGAACTCTGCAGTCGGCCTGATGGTTGGGAGGCATCCAGGCCTCACTGCTGGAGCCCGGGGGGAGATTGGCGGTGGGCCCGGTGGCTGGAGCCTGGGGGGAGATTGGCAGCAGACCTGGCGGCTGAGAGGCATCCTGGCCTCGCTGCCGGAGCCCGGGAGGAGATCAGTGGCGGGCCCAGCAGATTGGAGGCGTTTGGGCCTCACTGCCGGTGCCCGGGGGGAAGCTTACCTGTGGCCGCTTCCTCTTGAGCCATGAGGTCCTGCCCCCCTACGAGTATTGCAGGTCCCTCTGCTTGTATAATATAAAACCTTATAGGCTGAAAAATGAGTCTGGCTTCTACATTTTGTGGCTGGCTACTAGAGATCAAGAAAATCTATCAAGACCTAATGAGTACTGAAAATGATCTGGAATGGAATTTTAAGAGCAGCTCAACATCAGTTAAAAGAAAAAAAATTGTGGAGAGGTGGGAGGAGAAATCAACCTGCTCAAGCTCCTGATGGTTTAGACTGGTTTAGAGAACTCTACAGGAAGATATTGAGGTGAGATTGCAAGCAATCATATTTGAATTTCCATCACCCTAGAATGTATAAGAAATAGCTTGATTTGATATGTTTAGAGGTCAGGTAGCCTTGATGCCAAGAACTTTCACTTACAGAACACAGTTGGGTAAATCAGACTAGGTTCTTAAGTTCAAGAGTGCATTCAAGCTACTGCAGGAAAATTTATTCTACTAATTCTTGGATTAGTCAGTGCTGTTACATAAGTTTAGACTATACTTGACATGGGAGAGCTGTATGCCCCCCCCCCCCTGAAGTGCATATATGAAGTGGGGTGCAAGGGGATTTGTACTCTGCATGCGGTTAGATACTTATGCTGCTGTGGTGGGATCCTTATGAAAACCAAGCCCCTTTGGCTGCTGTTAGCTTTTTAATAAAGGCTTCATATCCCAAACACATCTAGGGTTACCATTTTTCCACTGGGTGGGAGATCCCTCCTCAGCAGGCCCTTGCTGCTGTTTCTCAGATGGGTGGCCAGAGAAAAATGGGGGTGAAATGAGGAGGGAATTGCCAGCCTCTGACATGCTGATTTGAGTGTGTCACTGCTGATGCTCTAGCAAATTACTGGCCAAATGCCAGAGCATCAGGAGCAATGCACTGACATCATGGTGCAATTGGAAGTGAGATCAACATGTTGCCAGTGATATCATTACATCTTCAGTGAGGCCCCTCCCCTGCTGGTTGCCTGTCTTATGCTGGCACCCCTAAATACATTTCATTTGGTTTGCTGTATCATTAATATAAGGGTAGGGTACTTCCTTACTTAAAATATTTTGTGCAATTCCTATAGACCACGGAAGGAACCAAAAAAAAAAGGCAAATAAAATTATAAGGGTGGTGAAGAATTCACCTTTTATTCTAAGCTGTTTGCTCCTGAAAACATTTGAGAGAATGAGTGTATTTGTACATGCATTGGAAACAGTGTTTTTAATATGAAAAAGAAACAGTTTTATATTGCCCACTACAAAAAAATTCTGTTAAATTTCTATTTTTCTACCACTTTCTGTTGAAAGTTGATATAAAAATATAAAGAACCTGGATTTTTAAAAAATCTATGCATTATCCCTTGAACAGTTAAGATAAATTATTTGATCTTGTCCTCAGTTCCCCTCCTCCTCCTAGTTATTACAGACAGCAAGACTGGTAAATCTTGATTGTTAAACTGACATAATGTAAGGCAATTGTGTTAGATAATTTCTATTATCAGTCCTGTCAAACCTGTTTATAATTTGCCTGTAAAATATGCTGCATGCAGATTCAAGAAGAACATACATTTGGAAACATTTAATAAATACTTATCCCCTCTGCCAAGTTTGCCTGTTGGTCTCTGGCTTAATTGTATAATGAAAAATATATAATGAATATGTGGAAAGTGAATAGATTATTGTGTTTGATACTGCTAGAGCAGAGCCTCCCAGGAAGTGATCTACAAATTGTGAAAGGCATTCAAAACTTTTGACACAAATGGGTGACATTTAGAATTGTAGGCATTCTCTTTTCCACACTTGCATTGGTTTCTGCTAGCAACTAGAAAAGAGTTTCTTAAACTACTCATCTCACTCTGAGGATAAAATTGCAGATCCTAGATTTCTTCCTAGCCCTGATAAATGTGGGACACAGCAAATAGGAATCAAACCTAACATTAAGGCGTTGAGTTTATACTACACAACTTCTCTATTGTTAATATTATATACTGTTGTTATTGTTATTAAAAATAATAAAATTGGGTTGTTGTTTTTTTAAAAAAAGTTTAGTGTATGCCCGAGATCTGTATATTTCATTTTTGTCATAAACATAAGCATGGTAATAGAAAGACAAGAACTATAATTCAGTATGAAGTTTGGTATATTGGAATGTGGGTTTAAATGCCTAGCATTTTTAGAAGGATAATGGGCAGGGTTTTTTTAAAAAGACTGTGCCATTTAGTTGATAGTCATAAACATTCATGGTTTTCTGTAGTATAACTTTATAATATTAGATCTTGGAGCACAAATATTTTAACTATGGGATTTTTCATTTAAATAGAAAGCAAACTTTAATTCTTATGTGTTTTATTCTTTGTTGAGTTTTAAAAGAGATGATTGTAATTTAACATGTTGGTTTAAAATGAATTCTGAATTTACAAAGTTATTTTAGAAGTGATTATATAGCTGATTTTTTAAATTCTTTTTAAAACCATCAATTTTTATTTTGCCCTGTGTGATATATACAATCCTAAACAGATTTCAGTTGATTTAAAAGTAATACCTCTGTTTAGGATTGGTGAAGCAAAAATACAGGGTTTTTGTCTTAACTGTTAGTGGTTCACAGGGCTTTTTTTGTAGAAAAATCCCAGCAGGAACTCATTAGCATAATAGGCCACACCCAACAGCAGAAACTCATTAGCATATTAGGCCACATCCCTGACAGCGCAGCTCCCTCCCAGGATCGGCTTTCCCAGGTGCCCTGCAGCTTACGGGGCATATGGAGAACCCAAGGGAAGGAAGGCAGTTTCTGGATCGGCTTCCCCAGGTGCTCTGCAGCTGCGGGGCACCCGGGGAACCTGAGGAGGGGAGGCAGTTTAAACTGCCTTCCTTCCCTGGATTGGCTTGGCTTCCCCAGGCGCCCTGCGGCTTGCAAGGCGCCTGGGGAACCCGGGGGGGGGGTCTGTAGGCATGGCCAACTCAGAAGCCAGCTGGAACTCCATTCCTGTGTGTTCCTGCCCAATAATAGCCCTGGTGGTTCATATAATACCCACAAAGGGTTGCTAGCTATTAGTTGCAAACCACCAGGAGGCAAAGGGGGTGCTGATAGAGGGATGACAGCATGACATCTCTTCTGGCAAATATCTGGATGTGTCATCACCATGCTGGCATTACACTCTGGGATTTGCCAAAACTCTATGGTGTTTGTTGGATATCTGCAGGAAGTGATGCTGTAACATTGGTATACCACTTAGCAGTCATGTGATAAGAGGATGGATTCTCTTGTGGATTAAAAACTGCTTAAATGACAAGAATCAAAGAGTGGAAATCAATGGACAGTTCTTACAATGAGGGAAGTAAGCAGTGAGGTCCCACAAGAATTGGTATTGGAGCTGGGACTGCTTAATTTATTCATAAGTGATCTGGAACTAGGGGTGAGTACTGTGGTGGGCAAGTTTGCAGATGGCACACAATTATTCAGGATGGTGAAAATTAAGGCTGACTGTGAAGAGCTCCAAGAGGACCTCCACAGACTGGGTGAGTGGATGACAACGGGGCAAATGAAGTTGAGTGTTGGTAAGTGTAAGGTGATGCACATTCGGAGAAAAAAATCCCAATTTCAAGTATGGGCAAATGGGGACTGAACTTGCTGAGACTGAGAGGGAAAAAGATCTTGGGGACGTAGTGGATAGCTCAGTGAAAGTGTCAACCCAGTTTGCTGCAGCAGTGAAAAAGGAAAACTCTGTGTTAGGGATTATTAGGAAAGGGATTAGTAAAACTGCCAATATTGTAATGCCCCTGTATAGTTCTGTGGTGCAGCCTCATTTGGAATATGGTTCTATGGTGCAGCCTCATTTGGAATACTGGTCACCATATCTCCAAAAGGACATTGCAGAGCTGGAAAAAGTACAGAGGAGGGCAACCAAGATGATGAGGGGGTTGGAGCACCTTCCCTTTGAGGAAAGGCTGAAGAGTCTGGGACCCTTTCAGTTTAGAGAGGAGATGACTAAGAGGGACATGATTGAGGTTTATAAAATTATGCATAGGGTGGAGAGAGTTGACAAAGAGAAATTTTCCTCCCTTTCCCAAAATACTAGAACTCAAAGGCATCCAATGAAACTGATGGGCAGTAGTGGCAATGGAAGAGGAGGAGGAGGCTAGGAAGTCTCCCTATGTCTACACTGCATGAGGAAAATAATTTTAACATTAAATTTGTTCTGATTAAACAGTTAAAAATCACTTTAGTACAGAGAGGCTAGCTGAGAAACGAACATTTAATATTTCCAGTGATTTAAATCACGCACAAAGCAACTGTGAAAACATGTTGTGATAGTTCCTAGGCAACTGTGCCGCGTGTCTTGGGCTTTCCTGCATCCCTGTGATAGGGCTGTCTTCCTGACTGTTGTTCTTTGTGTTTGGTAATATTTTGTGTTTGGGTTTGTTTGGTATGATTTGGTTTTATAATCTGATATTTTTATGGGGAGAAATGTTAAATACAAATATTTTGAAAAGTGTAATCAGCCCCACATACCACAGCTGAGAAGGAAGAACCGGCTATGTTAATTGTCATACGAAAAGGAAGAGAGTGATTTGGCCTCTGCAGTCGCCAGGGTACACTGGCAAATATAGTTGCAACTCCCACTACAAAGAGCTTTTAAGATTAGAATTGTTACTATTGCCCTCTACTGTTTAAAAATGCAGCTATTATAAAGCAAATTACTGGTTTTGCATTTTCATGCACTGTAAGTAGCTTTGTACTGATTTTTGAAGTATTTCATAAAAAGCATCCTTCCATGTGATGTTTTCAGTGTGTGGACTGGAAAGAGAGAATGTTATCTTAATTTTTGACGGTCATTTTTTAGCCACTGCAGTTTTGTCAACATATGACTTGTACTTAATCCTTCGTACTTAAGAAAGTGGGGGGGACCCCTATAGAATTGTGCGAGGTGGAAAGAAGTTTAAATATGCATGCCTTGTTCTGCTTATTCTTTAGCCGTTTTAGGAGATTGCTGATGCTGTTAAGCCTGAAGAGTAAAAAAGAGCATGCAGACCTTCCATTGTTGTACTCAGGGCTTTTTTTGGGGGGGAGGGGGGGAGTGCTGGAACTCTCAAAAAGGAAATGATGTTTTCAATCTGTATACTAAAAACTTGTGAATTATTAAACATTGTAAAAAGAATTTTGTCAAAGAGATTCCAGAACACTGTTCAAGCCCATTCCTCCAGAAAAAAAGCTCTATGTAGTCCATTACCTTGTACAACTAAAATTATTTTTATACTAGTGGCATGCCCACAATGTATGGCTCTTTCAGGTTCTGTGTGATATCGAGCCTCCCAACAGTCATCAGTTTGGCTTTCTGCGTGTGCATTCTCAAAGCAAATGAAGTTCCTTTCTGGGAGATCATGAGGTAAAGGCCCTCTCTTTTTGAGACTCCGTAATAATCTAGAATGCAAGTGGGAGAAACAGCTGGAACCTGGTCCCCCCACTCTGTAAAGCTACATATGACTGCATAGCCAGAGAAGCATATGGAAGACAGCAGGCAATTATCTGGTTCATAATCTTCCAGGTGCCAAGCCCCTTTTCCCTCCTCCTCAGTCCACTATTAACTTGGCCATATAAACTAACACAAAAATGATGCCTCCCCCCCGACTGAATGCTAACACTATCATCTTGTTTTTAAAATGTTTAAACGTTTCTGAATGTCTTAAATATTGTGTTTTTATGGCTTTAGCTTATTTTACATTGTAACAAACCAAATTGTTGTAAATCACTCTGAGCCCCGCGCAAACCCCCAACCCGCGTCATCCCCCCAATTAAATAAATAAATCAGTGCAGTCCTAAACAGAGTTAAATCAGTCTAAGTCAGTTGACATCAGTCAGTTTAGAAGGGTCTAATTCTGGGTCAGATTGCATTGTAGGTAGAATAGCACGGGTTTAGTGCCAAGAGGTCCCAGGTATGCTCTCCGTTTATAGTTTCCTGGAAGAAAGGACTAGAAGATAACACACCTGGGATTCTAGTGTGTTAGTCAGCTAGAATGGCTAGCACATGTGCAAATAACATTATTCAGTTAACTTTTGGATCTCTTCATGTTGCAGAATGTTTGTCAGTTTGCACAGCCACAATGCCCATTTTCCCTTTCACATTCAATAGAAGAGTGTCAGTTTTATTATTTGTGCAGGATAATTCACTCCCTTGGCTTCTTGCAATCCAAGTGTTGGGCCTATTATATTGGCAGTGATTGAGGGAAAAGAGATTTTTGAGAATGCTGAGCTGCTAGGGGTATTTCATCACTCTTGCTGCTGCTCCATGGGCAAGATACAGAATCTAAACTCATGTAGGGACTATTGCAGTAGAGTGCTCCATTGCAGGTGAGTTTCCTATCAAAATGCCTGAGCTGATAGCAGAATGGTATGCACTTACTATATGCTAGTCTTTATTAGTAGAAAGAGTTACAGTTTTTTCAACAGCTTCAGATGAGTAAATTCTGAGAGCATCATGGAGAAATGGAGATATTCCTCTGTCCATGATCCATCTGACTCATACACATGGGATCTGCAACAATAAAAAAGATAAGAGCTTTCCTTGACACTCTGCACTTGCTAGATCATTGCTTGCTGTGCACTC
The DNA here is from genome assembly GCA_029233225.1 of Lepidodactylus listeri. Classification (NCBI taxonomy): domain Eukaryota; kingdom Metazoa; phylum Chordata; class Lepidosauria; order Squamata; family Gekkonidae; genus Lepidodactylus; species Lepidodactylus listeri. The sequence continues at coordinate 79,001,808 of JARCFY010000001.1, forward strand.
TGGAGAGGCACATGAATTCTGTAAAGACAGAAATGGGCAGCACCACAGAGGAAACAGCTGGCTTCCTACTGCTTGCTGTTGCTGTCAGCCCTGCTTGTGGTATTATGTGGAAGGGAGAATGGACACATACTTTCCTTCATGTCCTTGGCTGGCTGTCTCTAAAAAGACAAGAGAAATAAGGGAGGGGATAAGTAGGTGCTGTAATGGACATTTTGACTGTCTGCTAAGCGTTTTTTCATTTTGCGTTTCTCATTGTAGTATTCCACTGTCACATTGGCAGAACCCCTGATATTTGTATTTGGGAACATGCCTATTGGAGAAGATAATAAAATCAACAAGATAAGTGGCTGTCCGTTGCAGGCTGTTGATCGGAGCTCTGCTCCATGTGCCCTGAATTTGCATCTTGCAATGAAATATCATGAGTGTTTGGCCAGTGATGTCACTAGGTAAAGTGGAGTATATGTGCTATCCATTGGTGTCACCAGTATGTGCAGAGCAGTGGTACTCAGTTCCCCTTGGGAGTGGCATTACACCTCTAGGAATTGCAGGGAAACTCTGGTAAAGCTGTAGAATTTTCAGTGATTCCTAGAGGGTACGGACATCATTTCAAGGTTTCCGCTGGAAGTAACATCACAGCATTCACCAACGACTACCCCTATGTCCTCCTCCCCTCTGTTTGCCAGGCTGGGTCTGGCAAACCTAATATTGTGGGATTCCTGAAGTTGTGGAAAAGCCAAAGATTCACCTGTTTTTCCCTATTTGCCTTATGTCTGATATGAAGACCTAGGGAGGGCAAGGCATCTCTAGAACATAACTAGGCAATACCTGAAGGAAGAAGACTCTAATGCCATCATAACTGTAAGGAGGCAGTTTGGTGTAGTGGTTAAGAGTGGTGGACTCTAATCTGGAGAACCAGGTTCAGTTCCCCACGCCTCCACATGAAGCCAGCTGGGTGACCTTGGGCCAGTCACAGTTCCCTCAGAACTCTCTCAGCCCCTAAAACAAGTCTGTCTCACTACTAGCATAATGCTAAGAGCTAGATCTTGCAGCTGCCAGACAGTCTTCGAATCTCTTAGCTACTCTACACCAAGGACGTAGGCTTTCTAATTTCCTGAGGGGGGGGGCTGGGCCAGTGGGGGGGAGAGAGAGAGAGGTTACCTTTTAGACTGGATTTTCTCACGCGTGCGAAGCGCACACATGCCAGGACCACCTCTGCCGCCGCAAGAGCCTCCCCCCCACCTGGCACCCCCGCACCCCTCTCCCCACTCCTCCCCCTCTCTCTCCCCCCCTCTCTCTCTTCAGGCGACTGCCCAGCATGATGACATCACCCGGAAGTGACGTCATCACGCTGGGCACGTTGTCAGGGCGACGCTCTGGCAATCGCCCTGAAACTATTGTGCCATGGAGTTTTCAGGGTGATTGCTAGAGCATCTTCTGGCAACGTGCCCAGCGTGATGACGTCACTTCCGGGTGATGTCATTATGCTGGGCAGTTGCCCAGAGAGAGGGAGGGAGAGAGGAGTGGGTGCGGAGGAGCCGGGCGGGGGGAAGAGGCTTTTGTGGTGGTGGTGGCTTCTTGGGGCTGCTTCTTGGGGTTTCTTCCTAGCAGCAGCTGGGGGCAGGGAGGCACGGCGACAGGCAGGCACTCCGTTTCACCAGGGGGGCTCAGTCCCCCCTAGAAAATTTCAGGGGTGGCCTGCACCCCTAAGCCCCCGCATAGTTGACACCTATGTTCTACACACAATGCCATATGATAATTATTAATTTGTAAGTAGGCAGCCACACTAATTCGACTGTGGTAAATTCCCTCCATGCATTTAAATAATGGCATTTAGGGCTCAGTCTGTCAGGTGTAGGTTGGCACACTGGTCAAACTTTATATTATGCTACCTCTACTCCAACATCATTTAAAACCCTGACCATCACACCATCCCCATCACCTTGTGGCAGAAGCTTGTTGAATTCTACACTAGGTTAGGTAGCTGAGAGGAGGGCAGTCCACATTTGGAGTGCCACCACCATGAACAACCTCTTTTTCGTAGTGGCCCACCTCGCGTAATATGGAGGGAGGTGTAGCGGGTCCTCAGAAGATGATCTCAGCTGATTGCATTATTTATCTGCACTTTATTTCTTTTTATTCACTTGCTTGTTGAGTTGTTTTTGTTCAGGCAAAGTTTCCATGCATGTTCCTTGCTCAGCAGACATGGGGGTAATAGATATAGTCCAAGTCACACATATAGTCCAAGTCACACTCTTTCATGATGGTGATCTAGGATAGGCTACGGGATGGAACCTTGGCCTCTGTAGTTGTGGGGCCAGAGAGCAAGGAGGTAGAGGGGACAGTCATTCTGTAGTCTCCATTTATTCCAATAGGAACATGTTAGCTTATATTGCCTCTTTTGCTGGCATATAATGTTACTGCTAAAGGGAACAGATCTGTTCCTAACAGTGCAGGATTTGCACAAATTTCTATGCTGTATGCCAGTGTTAGTTCCATATGCTGGCATCTCTTTGGTCTCCCTGGCACAGGAGGACTTGGAAGTGAAACTTTTGTTGCATTGCCAGTGTAAGTTGGGGATGAGATCACACTGTTTATTATCTTTAACAAAAAAAAAATCAATTTATAGTTGCATCTGTCAGTACTTAATTTGTGATGGAAGTGTGTCTTCCCTCTGTGCTGTGCTGACCCATGCTTTTATGTATATAAGTACTACAAGTTAAAACTCAGTACCTTTTCCCTTCCTGAGACTGATTTATATTACTTACGGAGGCCAAGAGAGAAATTTTTCGGAGTGTTTTTAAAGTACTTTCCCTCTTTTTCCTTTGCTCAGGGGGTGGCCCAACTTTCCCCTAACCTAGGGAATGTTGAAGTGCCAGGCACTTTTGAAATGTAAGTAAGTCATTAAGATGTGTAGGTCAATTAATTTAATAAAAGGTATTTATCCTGATAATCATCTAAAAAGTTTTAATTTGTTTGAAAGGCTCTGGTGTCTTGCTGAATTTGTGGGAATAAAATATTGTCCTTATGAATATTGTTACTTTGGAGGAGGAGTTGTATTAGCATGCTTATTCTTGGGCTGTATTTGTACTTTGTTGCCTGCTATTTTGGTTTTTATGATAAAATAGTTAATCTTTAACCCAGCCAGATTAATTGTACAAATAAATTCCTCCCATCTTTTCTCATTCTATCTGCTGAGGAGATTCATTTAAGCTTTCCAGTCCTAGAGCTACGGTTATCTCATGCTCCTTGTACTCACACAGATGTTTGGATGGCTTTTCTATACCTGTCTGTGGAGAAGAAGGGCAATTGTTTCTTGCTGTTTGCAGGTGTGGGCAATTTTAGGACTGGTTTATGCAATACCATTTTGGCTTTTGCTGAGTGGTTTTCTTAGATTTTAATTCTTCATTTAGTTAGTTAGTTTACCTTTATTGGCATTACAAAAGGAAGAACAATAAGACAAATACATAAAAGGACTGAACATAAAAATAAATCACGAATTAAAATGTCCCAGAATTACAGTATATTAATCCGTATAAGAACAGCAGCATATAAAAACTTTGCCACAGAATCAGTTATGTTGTCATCAGTGTTGTTAAGCAGAAAAACTATTTATATGAATCAGGAAAATCCATAATGCTGGATAAAACTGAAGATAAAATACTTTGTCTAATATTATTATAATAAGGACACTCTAACAAGGCATGAGGCACTGTTTCAGTAGTTCCATTTAAACAAGGGCAATGTCTCTTCATTTAGCAGAAAATTGTTCTAGTTGGTGTTCAGTTTTTGGCCAGCAAAAAAGCAATTTTAAAAAGAAATAATCAAGAGTAATTTTGTCAATTAGCACTTAAATTTCTTGTCATCTTTCCTGCAGTCAAGAGTTTCATAAAGATAAGTTGTCTTCTTCAGAATATCTGGCCTGCCTCAGTTAAAGGTGTTTCTTATAGCAAATAAATAAATAAATAAATCCCATTCTATCCATTTGTTTTGTTCAGTTAAAATAGAGTTAATTGACATCTTGCAAATGACACCTTTAGTTCTGTTGCTAACCAACTTCTGTGCCACATCTTCACACAAATAGCAATTTATGTAATAAATTACCTTACCTGCTAGGTGTCTAATTCCATACATGATGTGAATAATTTTAAAATACATATGCTCATAGATGTGACTTTTGTAATAGTGCAAACTTAACTATGTATTGGCTGCTCATTTTTGTTAAGAATTTCTACATAGCATTTACAAGCCTATCAGATATGGCTGCAAACTACTTTTAAATATATTTCATTTATGTGGTACTTTCTCATAATTTTACTCTTGCTCGTTGAAATCAATTTTTTTTAAAAAAAATCCATATACTTTATTGAATGGCTTTTATGGCTATCCGTGGTTTTTTTTTTCAAGCTACATCACTTTGAAGGTACGAGAAGTTCCTTTTTTCTTGGTTTGTTCTGTTTATGATACAGTTCCACTAAACCAGAACTGCTTTCCTTATCTATCTTGTCTAGAACAGCAAAGGAACAATGAGTGCAGGCATTGTTACTAAATTCAGCCAGCAGCTTTTCACTGAGACACTGCAAATACCAGTAGTGCAGTTGTGAGCAGCTCCATATTCCCCCTGAAGAGGTGCTTGTTTTCAGAGAAATACCTGTTGTGATCCCTGCCGCCTTTACCATGTTAAGCAATGGCAGCAGCAAGATGTTACTGGCACACTCCACTGAGAGGGTTTCTTGTTCAGAGGCTGGATGGACATCTCTCATTTATGGCAACTGCTTTCAAGTATAACATAGAAGAAATGGAGGTAATGAAGGCATTTTTCTCTCTCGTTAATGGTTTGGATCCACTATCCATTCTTGCCAGGAAGAACCTACTGCATGAGCAGAGTTCTTCAAGCAGTTCTTTCCATCCTGGCCTGATAGCACTCCAGCAACTGGTGAGAGAAAGAAGTGGCAATGTCATGAGATCACTTCCGGGTTAAACCTAGGAGTGCTGTCTTCGTAGGAATCACTGGAAACTCTTCAGTAACACCATAGAGTTTCTGGTGATTTCTAGGTATGGTGTCAAAGGTTTACTAGAAAGTGATGTCACACTCACTAGCAGCCGTCCCATATGACCACTGCCCCCGTCTGCTGGTTGCTGTGCTGGACCTGCCAACCCTATTTGGTGGGAAAGTAGGGTACAAATATTTTAAACTGGTTTTGGAATTTAGTGGATAATGTAAATTATCCACTGTGCAGACTTCACTGTGCAGTGCATAGGAATGTCTGGATCATGGACACTGCCTCTCCCATGATTCAAGCAAGCAGTCTCCCTTTGATTGAAAGAACCTCTAGGTCCTTCTTTCAGCATGGCTTCCCCTGAGGTAATAACCATGTTTTACGAGTTGACGTATTACAAATGTATTGAACTTGTTTAGTTTTGTGTGTGCTAAAGGGGAAAACTTAATTCATATCTCCATTCTCTTGTATGGCTCTTTCTAATAGAAATGTTATTGCTTCAATCTCTCACAGAAGTATTTAAAAATGGATGACAAACTTTAAAAAAAGAGCAATCCCAAATTAATTGTAATTTTTCATTTCATTTCTATATTTATATGGAAATAACATTTTTTCTTGATGGTAACAGTGATTGCCTTAGAGCATGCCTGTCCTATAGCATATCATTGGCTGTTCTCATGAAACCAGTATGTAAACACACAAATATATGTATTACTTGTGGCCTTTCTGTTAATGGAAAAAGACTTAATTTGTGTGTTTACTGCTAGTTTACTACTACACTTATTAAGTTACCTATTCAACTACGGCATATCTCCCTTATATTATTATATCATTTTTTTAACAAATATTTTCATAGTATTTGAATATGATGCAGTAGATATAAAGCAGAGATCTTCTGGTGTTTTATGCAGTACTTTTTCTTACATTAAGTGAATTAAAATAGCTAATTTCTAAAGCAGGGTATCAGAAAATATAATTTTAGAAGAACAGTCATTTTAAATGTTAATGTAAAGGTTAAGAAAGCTATTTTAAAATAGGTTTCCCTAAATATGTTAAAATGAAATGATCTCTCAATTTTCCCATTTGCCATCTGAAAGTAAATCCATTTCTATGTACCAATTGGTTTTTGCTTATTTACATTGTGATTAAAAATAGGAAAACATTGAAGAAAGGAGAGAACTTTTTGAACAAAAGCTGCCTTTTCTAATGAGCAAATGTGGGACATAAAATTTAAACAAATAAGTAAAAGTTCCACTGATACAATGCAAAAATCTGCATATTTTGTATGTTATGTCAATTTCATGACCTATAGTTCTGGATTTAGCAATGCCTGGACAGCTCTGAAACCTGTGTTTTCAGTGCATTTGGAGAGGTGACATGATGGGAGGTCGCTTCTATACGGTAGCCAGTGTTTTGCCACCACTCTTATCCAAGTTTGAAGGCTTCCCCTTGGCAAAAGTGGCCCTTTCACCAACAGAAGAACCACTTCCACTGAATGAAGTCTTGTTAGGCTGTATGAAGGCTTCAGACCTGGCTAAGAACAGTAACAGAATAGAGGGCCATGAATAAATTGATGCAGGAATAGTGTCCAGTGATCGCTGATCTTTTGACAATTGTAGATGATATCTGCTAAGAGAAGTAATATCTCTCCATTAAGTTGGTTTCGGCAAATGACATGGGAGAACTATATTGGACAGATGTATAGTGTAACAAGTACTGGAGGGCAAAGCAAGGTTCTCTAGGGCTGCTTCTGCAATGTATTTTGACTCTTTAAAAATAATTGTGCCTTCAAGATATACCAGTTTAAATGTAGTTGAAAGTAACACTTTGAATCTTCATCCTTTGATGGTTTTCTTTGTGTGTAGTTATTTTCAGTTTTATTGATGATGATGTTGAGCTGGTATAAGGTGATGAGTTATAGCAGTGAAAATGAATGTGTATAAGGTTGATGATCATACTGTGTGGTATTGAAAGTGAGCTTCTGGTTTAGCTTTGCCAGTATTTTTAAAGGTATTTGAATTTATCTGGTCTATGAAAATAAAATTAATGAAAATGCCTATTTTTTTTTAAAAAAAAAATTGTTGCCAAGGAGATTATGAATGTTTAAGATGTTCCTGTTAGTGGTATGGAGAAGGAAAACAATTTTTTCTGACTAAATTCTAAATGAGAAAGAAATGTTTTTAGACAATTTAAATGAAAACTAAATTTATTTTCATTAACTAAAGTCAAAATATCTTTTCTTTAACATTCAAGTGTGACTTCAGTGTCAGAAAGATTTTTCTGCCTTTTCCCTTCCCTATTTATGCTTGGATGATTTACAGCTCATTTTCCCTGCAATACCATGTGGGAACACTAAAAATAGTGATGCAGCTTCATGTGCCTAGGGATCAAGAGACCAGCAAACAGCATTCATTGATCCACAGCCATGTGCTTATTTAGTGATTTACATTCATTCCTACCCTAAAGTCTTGTTCTCCGTGAGTAGCTGTGTTCCCAGGGTACTGAGACATGAAAAGATGTTTTGCACTAATATCAAGCCATTCTTTTGGTCTGCTTTTCATGCAGATTTCAAAGAAAAAGGTACCCATTAAATATATTTTGTTGTAGATTCTCTGGAATTATGAATTGATATGGAGACATTTAGGGATATTAATATTATACTGGCACAAACTCCAGTTTCCAAGGCCAGGTGAAAAACTTAGTATATGCTATGGGGATTCATACTTTCTTTTAGTAAAAGCTTCGTGCACTTCTTGGCAAGCTACTACTAAAGCACAGAATGGCCAGAGGTACATAGTGAAGACCAGCGCTAAGTGGGGGAAAAAGTTGTATGATTCATTCGTTGCACACAAACCCTTGTGTATGCTTAATTAAAAGAGCTCCCTAGATTGTGTCAATTCATCTTTGTGACTTCTGTACAATCCCACATGGGGATTGTGTTTGCACAGGCCTGTCACAGAGATCAGTTCCAAAGCTTTCCAGTTCTTTCTAGAACATTTGGAGTGCTCCCCTTCCATTCTGACGGGAGCTGGAGTTTTCCCACCCAAAACAGCATGTAATGGAGATGGGGAGAGCACTCCTTTTCTCAGTCCTCTCTTCACCTCTGAGAAGACAGAATGTTTCTCTCTTTAGCTGCTATCTATCTAAGACTCTTCAACTGTTGGTCGGAACTTTTCTTCTCCTTTCTTCTCCTTCTGTTTTCTGGCTCCTGCCTTAATTTTTTTTACTATTCATTGTTTGTCAGTGCCTCACACATCTCACACAGCTGCTTGGACTTTTGAGGTGGCATCCTTGGAGGGCTTCTGAACATCCACCCCCACCCCCCAAAATACAGGAGTCATATAATATTCTTTCTCTGAAATGGCTCTTTTAAAAAAATGTTCTGAGTGTGGTGTGAAAATGGCACAGTCAGACAACCATGATCTCTGCCTTCAGTGCCTTGGCAAGTCCCACAGCATTACTGCCTCCACTGTATGCAAGCAGTTCACACAAAAGGCCTGAAAAAAATGAGCCTCCAGATTGAAGGCTTTCCCATGGAAGAAGGCTTTTGGAGCTCTGAGCAGGGATCAGACACCTAGCAAGGGGGTAGAACCAGAGTGTAGGGCCTGTACTCCCTTCTGTGGGTTCAGTGCCCTCAGAGTCTTTTCAGCCCCCAAAACAACTGTTAGTTCCACTAAGTTCCTCAGAATCACCTCTACAGAAAAGTAGTGTAAGTCTAAGCACAAAACCTCTCATGCTTTGTCAGTTCATCTGTCACCCTCAAGACTGGAGCAGTACCATCTCAGTGCCCTTGTACTTCCTCTCCAACCCCATGGCCATCTGCTGCGCTTCCATCCTCCAATGATGCGGTCATCGAAGTGCCCACTCTGCCTTCTCCCATTATCAAGGCCCCTCTGGCCAAGTGGCTTTGAAGAGTTTTGGGTGACACTTCAGTTCCATATTGTTGGGGATCTCCACCTTCACAATAGTTCCAATACCCACCTGCTTCACCAGTTTACTGGCCGATGTAATGGGAACAGCAAAGCTTCCCCCCTCCGCTGCTGTTGTCTTCAGTTCCAGTACTGAGTGCTCATTCGCAGCATCAACTTCCTTCAACTCCGTTCACTTCAAATCCAAGCCCCATCTGACTCTTGATGATTACATGTCACCATCCTTGGTCGATTCCACTGCCCCTTTGGATCCATCACTGGCGATCCTGCTTCTGTCTCTCTAACCAAGGATCTCAGTCTTTATTCTGAGCAGCTAATTTGCATGGTAGAGTCATTAAAGGTCCTATACCCCCCAAACCGTGGACCTGTTGCCTTTCCTGTGCTGCAAGGCCTCCTTGACATAGCAAAAGGTATATAGACCAAACCTGTGTCAGTATCTTTTTTGGCCAGAAAGACAGAAAATATGTACAACGTCCATGAGAAAGGCTGTGATTTTCTTTTTCCCCACCCTGCTGCTAGCTCCAGGGTCACCAAAGGCATTCCAGCCAAACAGTGCTCTGATTCCCACTCTTCTCCATTGGACAGAGAAGGAAGAAAGCTTGATGTCCTAGACTGCAAAATCTATACTTCGGGGGCTCTAACACTGCAGATAGACAATTTTAACACCATTATGGGGTGTTAGCATATGTTCTTGTGGGAACATATCACCCCATACATTGACACCATGCCCGAAGATAAAAAGACTTAGGCCAAGGTCATACAGGCAAAGGGCCTGAAGCTTGGAAAGCAACAGCTAAACGCTGTGCGGCATTTTGCAGACTCAGCTAGCAGTTCCATGGCCTCTTCAGTAGTTCTCCAGTGGTACTCCTGGCTAAGATGTAACGCACTCCCAAATGACACCAAGCAAAAGTTGAGGATTTGCCTTTTGAGGGCAAGGACATGTTCAGTGCTCAAACTGATGGCATTCTGGACCACATGTGAAAGAACAAGGCTACCGGAAGGTCCCTTGGCGTAACTAGTCAGCCTGTCCAGATTTACAAGCCTCAGTACTTCCTGCGTCATGGTGCTCATTGTCAACTTCCGCTGTCCTACCAATACCAGCTCTCCTATTCAGACCCTTCACCATGTCCTCCCTATGTCCAGCACTCACAGCAAAACACTCAAGAAACACCAGGGACAACAGCACACTAAACATGGCCTCACTTCTACTAAAGAAGCCCCTGGTAGGGAGAAATCCCAACCATGTCTAGGTCGAGTCTCCCTACCCATGGGGTCTAGTCTCTCTGACCATCTCCATGTGTGGAGAACTATTACAGATGACGTTTAAGTTCTGAATATTGTTGAACAGGGTTATTTCTTAAGTTTTTGTGTTCTACCAATTTGTTGTTCACCAGTTTTTCCACCCCTCCTGAATTACAGCAGGAGGTTCTCCAGTTCTTCAGTAAAGGGAGTATTGAGCCTGTTCCCTCTGATGTTACAAATAGGTTTTACTCTCATTATTTTCTGGTTTAAAAGAATGACCAAGTAAAATGTCTAGTTCTGGATCTAAGGGGCCTCAGTAAGTTCTTAGTTGTCCCAAAGTTTAGTATGAGTACACTTCCAGAGGTTCTGAGTTTACGTCAACCTGGTGATTGGTTTGTTATTGTTGACCTCAAAGATGCTTGCTTTCATATCACCATACACCCCAGTTCTAGGAAGTATCTCCACTTCCAGTGAAGAACCACACATTATCAGTATACTGTCTTGCCCTTTGGCCTTGCCAACGCGCCACAAGTACTCACTAAGTGTATGTTTATTGTTATTGCCCACCGACAGTTGCAAGATTGCAATGTACACCCTTACCTAGATATTTGGCTTTTCATTGCACCCATTTCTGAACTATTGCCTAACTGTATGTCCTTGGCTGTCACCACTCTGACTTCCCTGGGTCTTGTATCCAACCCAGTCTATCTTGTTTATTGGGACCCAATTTGTGACTCACATCAAAGCAAGACCTTCTTTCCCCATGACAGGGCAGGGTTTTTTTTAACGGGTTATGGTGCTTAGATTTACCAGCAATAGGTTTCAACAGCTAAAGCAATCCACAGACTTTTAGGCCTCATGGCCTTAACAACTGTTATGTTGCCTTTGCCCACCTTTTTATGAGACCTCTGCAGAATTGGTTTTTAAGATCTTTCAGTCTGCAGAAAGACTTACAATGGAAGAGTCTTCCCATACCCAGAAGGATAACATGTTCCTTGGCTTGGTGGTCCCAGTGGGATAATTTATTGTGGGATAATTTATTGTGATTTTGGAATTCCCTCTCATGATACTTAAAGTTTTACAGATACCTCCATCTTAAGGCGGGGTGCACACTGTGGTTCCTATTGTGTTAGTGGTCCCTGGTTCCACCATCAAACAAAACTTATACATCAACCATTTAGAACTCAGGGCAGTTAGGTATGCTTTGGTTTCTCTTGCAGCCCTAGTTACCAGCAAGAGAAGAAGAAAAAGAAGAAGAGATTGGATTTATATCCTGCCCTTCGCTCACTTGGAGTCTCATAGTGGCTTACAAACTCCTTTCCCTTCCCCTCCCCACAACAGACACCCTGTGAGGTAGGTGGGGCTGAGAGAGCTCTGAGACAACTGTCGTTGAGAGAACAGCTGGTACAGAGCTATGGCTTGCCCAAGGTCATCCAGCAGGTGCAAGTGGAGGAGTGGGGAATCAAACCCGATTCTCCCAGATTAGAGTCCGTGCACTTAACCACTACCCCAAACAGCAAGTTAATAAAGAGAGTTTAGCTGCAGGCAATACTACAACAACGTTTTATATCAACAAACTGGGCAGTGGCTAGCTCTTTCCCTCTGCAGAAACTTCCCATCTGTGGCAGTGGGCTATCCAACACAACGTATAGTTAGAAGTCATATCCGTTGCTGGACTGGCAAATAAGATGGGAGACAACCTCAGCAGGGACACCACCTTCACACACAAATGGTGCCTTGTGGACAGTCATTTGTTTCCTGTGTTTCAATGCTGGGCCAGCCTCTGGTGGACCTCTTCACTTCTCGCGTGAATATCAAATACTCCCAATTTTGTTTTCAGGCTGGGACAAATGCAGATGCATTAGGGGACTCTGTACCTTGCCACCTATCCCCATGTTGGGCATGGCTCTAGCCAAACTCAGAACAGACAACTCCCACTGCATTCTGATTGCTCCCTTTCAGCTGAGATGGGTGTAGTTCTCAAGTCTCTGGTCTTCCTTCAAGGACAAGCATCTCCCCCTACTGGAGGTGGAGGATCTTCTTGATATAGGCCTGCTCCACCACCACAATGTACAGTCCCCGCACCTGACAGCATGGTTAATGGTCAAACACTAGGCTGGTCAGACGTGATTTCCCAAGTGCTGTTATCCTCCAGGATGTCTTACACTACCAGTGGTCAAAATTCTCTCTCTGGGCATCTGCTCATGGGCTGCTCCCTCAATCTTGCCCACTGAATGCTGTGTTTGACTACCGACTAAACTTAAAAGGTAATGGTTTGGCTGTCCCTTCAATTAAAGTTTATTTGTCTGTTGTCTTAGCTTTCCACTATTCTTCAGTCAGTAGTTCCTCTGTTTTTTTCTGCCCAGATTTCAAAGAAGTTTCTAAAGGGTTTGTTTAATTTGTATTCCCTGACTCCTCCAGCCCTCCCTCAGTTGAGCTTCTCCCTGGTGCTCTCTGCACTATTGTTCAAGCCCTTTGAGCCCCTTGCTACTTGTGATGTGCTCTTTTTGTCTTACAAGGTAGCCTTTCAGTTGGTAAATACCTCTACCTGTAGGGTGGGGGACCTCAGGGCTCTCCAATGTACACTACAGTTCACTAGATTCCATACTGATAAGTCCTACATATATCTAGACTTTCTCCCTAAAGTACTGTCTGCCTTTCACATTTTCCAGGACATAATCCTGCGGGTGTCCCCCCCCCCCACCTCAGGGAATGAACACAACACACTTAGACTGGACACAACACACTTAGAAATCATTACTTTCTCATTTAGATCGTACAGCATCCTTTTGAAAGGATGACAGTTTATTGATATGCTTTGCTGGTCCCCGCAAGGGACATGCAGCCTCTGCACAAACCATCTGGGTGGGTGGTCAGGGCAATACAGCTAGCTTACTCTGCCTCTAAAGTGGACTGCCCTTTCCCTTTAAAAAGGACCTTGGCAAGGTCTCAGTCTTCTGCAGTGGTTTTGGGCAGTGTTCCCTTGGACAGCTTATTCAGAGCAGTGACCTGGTTTTCTCTGTCGATGTTCATCAAACACTATGATGTTGATATCGACTCCAGGAGACACGTGGCTGTGGGAAAAATGGCTCTTCAAACATTATTTAGCTAAGGATCCCACACCCACCTCCGTTTGGTAAGTGAGCTTGCTATTCTCCCATGTGGAACTGCGCAGAAGCCGTGAAGATGAAAACAGGGTTGCACTTACCTGTAATTGTTATTCATCAAGTGGTCTTCTGTGCAGGCAACTCACCGCTCTCTTCTTTCCTTGCTGTGGTATCCTCTGCTCAGTGGGTCCTTCTCCACAGGGGCAAAAGGAAGACTGAGGGAAGGAGCATTCTCCCCACCTCCATCACATACTGGTTTGGGTGGGAAAATTTCAGCTCATGTTGGAGGGGAAGGGAGAGCATGCCAAATGTTCTAGAGAGAACTGGAAAGCTTTGGAACTTATCTCTGAAGCAAGCCTGTGCAAGCAGGGTCCCAATGTGTGCCTGCACAGAAGATTACTCAATGAACAACAGTTACAGGTAAGTACAGCCCTGTTTTCTTTTCTAAGGAAACAGAGAACACAATGCTGCTTTTTATTCACTGTATGTAAATCTTGGTATAAAAACTGCAGTTTGTGGATTTGTTACTATCATATAATGCACCTAGAACAAGTTTCTCCATAAGTAAATAACTTGTAGATAGCAAGTTAATAAAGTATGAAAATAAAGTTCATGTATGCTCAATATGCTATAATTTATCTTTAATTTAAAAAAAATATTGTGAAGCAGGGTTGACTAAATCTAATTTCTTTATTCCCAGGAATCTTTTACTAAACGGAAGTTAATATGGGAATATGAAATCTTATAATAATATAGAAAAACTCGTCTTCTGTCTGCTGCAAAGACTTCAGATTTTTTCTGAAGTGCTATGTTGTGCCGCTGTCTTCCCATGAGGAATTTGTCTTCATGAAGATTCCTAACATTGGTAATGTGATGAATAAATTTGAGATCCTTGGGGTTGTAGGTGAAGGTAAGCATTTATCCTTAAACACTTTTTAAATAGGGATTCCATGCAGTCAGAGAAGCTGGCATAGCTAGGAAGGAAATGACAGTCTTGGGTAACTCTTTTAGATCAATTGCTGTGTTGATGACAGAAGCAACAGTTACTTAGAGAGTTGAGGTGGGATGATGGAACAATTTTGTCCTCAAATTATTTCTGAAATAATTTTTATAATATTTCTAAAATTTTTGAAGCTCTATAAATCCTCTGTGTTTGTCCAGGGGCTATACTGGAACAACAATATGTATCTACTCTGGACAATGATAGGTCCATCATTCTGAAAAAAAGTCAGTCTCCAGCATTTTGTGTCTTGTTAATCAGACAGCACTGTACGAAAAGGCTGGTTGTGACTGGTAGTGAAGACCTGAGTAATGAAATGGTTTACATTCTGAACACAGGACTTCCATATACATTATGGAAGTGGTTTTGGAAGCCTCTTTCTCCATTATTTTAGTGTCCCTTGTTTTAGATTCTGTGTGCACATTTCTAAAGCCCAGTAATAAACCTTGTACTCACCAACATGCCACTGGTGAGTGCCTTTAAAACAACAACAGCAAACAGCAGCAAACAGCCTCTTTCCCTTTGATAGACCTTGGGAAAGAGTGGGAACTTTCCTTTACTTTGTGCTGAGCAGCAAAGATTTGTAAACATGTCATTGTTTTCAAGTGTGTCTGAAGTATCATGGGGGCAAGCTCTGACTCACTCAGAACCAAGGAAAGGGGCTGTGGCTTGCCCTTGCAGTCATGCTGAGCTTTAGCCTCTGGAGCTCAAGTATGACATTACAAACAGGGTCCTCTAGGGAGGAGCAGAATCAAGAATAAAACCTGGTGCATTGCCAAAGGCAGTCAAAACATGTAGGCTCTTGATTAGGGGTGTGCAAAAAAAAAAAATCCTGGTATTTTTCAGCTTCAGGTATATCAATCAGATCCCAAAAATATCAGTAAATGCCAAATTTCTCCAGTACAATCCCAGTAAAGTATTCAGATTGGGTATTTGGTATTCCCGAATATATTCGGGTCTGATATACACTACCAGAGGGAAAGGGAAGGGCAGGCATGCAGACAGACCCCCTTCCTTTCCTGAGCCTCTCTGCTTTTGCGGAGAAGCTCGGGGAAGGGGGGGATGTTTAAATGCCTTTCTTTCTCTTCCCCAGATCGGGAAAGGAAAGAAAGATATTTTAAACATGCCTTGTCTCCCTGCCCGATCTTCTCCAGGTGCCAGGCATGTTTAAAATGCCTTTTTTTCTGTCCCCAATCTCAGGGAGGAAAAGGAATACACTTAAATCCCAACAGCTAACTGGCGGCTCAGCCTGTTAGGTTTAAACAAGACCTTGTTTTCGGTATTGCAAAATGAACCTGAAAAAAAAAGAAGATAACATCGGCTTCTTTGGGTTCAGCTGTACCGGTAGCTGAATACAGTTCTCTGATCTGTATTCGGCTTATGTGATACCCAAAAAGTACCTTGTCGGTATTTTTCGGGTATTTTTCCAGTTCAGCTAATGCTGAATGCACACCCCCTACTCCTGATACACAGACACAGTGCAGAGTTTGTTTGTTTTGTGAAGAGTGACCAGTGTATGTAAAGCATGTATTAATATACAGCCATAGTTAAGATTTCTGGAAGTGGGTGTCCTTTATATCATAATTTCAGGCAATTCTTTTTATTTAGAGCTATTTTTAAACTGAAATAAAATAAATTGCTATGGGACTAAGATGATTGTAAACTATTACAGCATCTAAAGCCAAAAATATGTTTTGTGTACATGTGTAAATCCCTTACTGGAGTTCATTTTGTTTTACAACACAAACACTTGCACATTGTTTAGTATTATTACATTCACAAAGGAAAGAACTACAAAATATTTCAAAAGTCAACTAGTAGTTCTTATTATTGCTAATATGAGACTTGGGACATAATACAGAGATATGATCTACTCCATATAATACATTCCTTGAATGCACCTATAAAAACTGAAATTGTTTTCCTCAATTCTGCTGGCTAATATGTTTTTTAAATCTTTTTTTCCTTTTCCCTTCTTTTGTGGTGGTGGTCTAGGAGCCTATGGAGTTGTACTTAAGTGCAGACACAAGGTGAGCAAAATGTTTAAAAGCTGTATAAAGGTTTGATTGGGGGACCTAGTTGCTTTAAGAAAAAACCCTCACTATGAAAAACATGAGAAGCCATTTGCAAGCCTTGAGGTGACTTCCTAATGGGAAGCTTAAATTTAGAAGGTTGTTCCCTCTAACAATGTCGAAAACCCAATTCAGCAAGCATCAGTGTTTGAACCTTAAACTTTCCTCTCTTCCCCCTTTCCTTCCCAAGAAAGGGAATCCCCAGTACAAGGAGGAAAGCCATTGTCAGTACCAAAAAGGTTCTCTAGATGGTCATATGTACACTCAAGTTGACTTTGCATTCATTAATTATAACTCCTTATTAAAAAGGGTGTATGTGTGAAATTCATTAGTATCTATTTTGTTTTTGTTGCTAGCCATTCAGTCATGTTCGACTCTTGGCAATTCTATAAGCCTATTTTACTGTCTATTTTATCTATTTTACTGTCCCAATAATATTGAAAGAGAACATATATATAAGCCTTTATATTTTGTTGCTGTCCCTGATGCTTGTAATATGAATTACATGGACAAAATTTCAGGTCTTTATACTGTCTAGCATTCAGATGAATCAAAAGAATGCTGCTGAGTTGTCTGCTATGTCTTGAAAAATGGCATCTTGCATATAAACCTGTCATATTTGGAAGACACTATTATGTGTTATGCCTATTCCCTGCCAAAATAAATGCTCCGTGCAGTGTTCGTCCCATTTTAAAATCCAGTTCAAAGGCAAATTAATTGCATCCTGTGACATTATCTAGGAAGGCAACATAAACAGAGAAAGACTAAAGAATGCTGCTCTTCAGTATATTTATTATAAGCTTCTACGTAGATATTACTTTGGAAGGCTATCTCATTGATTTCAAATGCCAGTATTAAAGAAAAATGTTTAGTTGTTAGGATTACTGAAAACAAACATTAACGCAGGCATACCTGTGTTGTCATATATAATACCTGGAGGTACAATATGTCAATGAGGCATTAATCTCTCTACTAAAGTTTATTTTTATTTATTTATTTATCTTTATTTTTATACCCCACCCTCCTCGCAAGCGGGCTCAGGGCGGCTCACAGGGGCACAAATGCCGGTCAAAACATCATAAAACAATTAAAATCAACAATAACAATAAAATTCCAATAAATTACAAATGTATAACTACAATTCCCAGTAAAGTGTTTCCAGTCTTACTAATCGGATGGCTTCCTATTGGGTTGGGGTCCAGCCAACCATGACCATCGGGCCTGGGCTGCATTCAGGGCCGGCTCACATTATAGATGTTATTGCAGTGAATGTTACTACTGTTACCGGCTCCTAGCCAAAGGCCTGGCGGAAGAGCTCCGTCTTGCAGGCCTGGCGGAACTGCATTAAGTTCTGAAAACTAGTACCAAGAAATGAAATGCCATAGTTTTATATGATTCGCACACACATCTTTAAAGATTTGATCAACAGAACCATACAACCTGGCATTTTGTTCTCTGGTACAAATCTGGTGTATCTTCGGCTTCAAAATGGAATATTGCAGAGTACAGGCTGTGGCAAATTAACGGTGCAGTCCTAAGCATACCTACTTAGAATTCTACTGAAGTCTGCTCAATGTGGCTTGCTCCCAGGAAAACTTTCTTAGGACTGCACTATTAATGTGTCTTTTCAGTAAAGTAAATCATGAAGAAAAACGAAGAACAAGATTTTAAAAATTCTTTTCACATTTTTAGCAAAGTAGCAGAAATTTGGGCTGAGAGTAGGACCATTAAGAAAAATGTGCAAGTTGAGCACTCAAAGAAAACCTGAAATTTGCAGAAAGGTTTGAACAAATGGATTTTGTAAATGAATTATTTCAGTCTCTCATCAGTTTGTTGGGGCACCTACTTGAGAACTACTTACAGTATTATAACAGGACAGAACAACTATCATAGAAATGATAAAAGATGAGGATTTACAATTGGCAAGCTACATGATAGGTCACTGTACTCATCCAAGTATTTTAAAGGAACTCAAATGTGAACTTGCAGAACAAATAGCAAAATCGCCCGTTTTACTAGATGATGCACCCAATATAACTGGAGTGCATCTGTGGGTTAAAAGGCCTCTCATCCCACCTTTTGTTGTAGCTGAAAGGGGGAAAGGTAAATGCAGTATGGGAAAGGTAAATGTAATAAATTCATTACTGAATTTGAAGTCAGACATAAAACAAAACAAAATTATAAATCCATTATATATACTTGTGATGCATTCTTATTTGGATTATTTAATGTATAGTTCTGTTTGCAACATTCTAAAATATAGCATTTAGTCAAGACACAGGAAAAGAAAACTTGATGTTATCAGGGTGGGTTTTTTTGTTTGTTTTAAAGAGGCACAAGTATCTATTCTGTGGATAGACTCCCAAGATTGTAGATAGGAGTTGATTGGCCATTATAGTCATGGGGGGATTTCCCAGTAGGCCAAATGCCTGCCTCCTTCTACTTGGGCCAGTCCAGCTCATGGGGGGAAGGGCGGTTCCCAGTTTGTGGAAAGGCAGTGTGCAGCTGACATGAGCCCTGCCTGGCCCAGGTGAGTAGGGCACAGCATGCAGATGACTATGCCCAGCCCAGCAGAGCTACAGGAGGTGCCTACCTGAGCAAGGTGTGGGGCTGCCTGGCTACTTCTCCCTCCTTTGTGGGGGCCCTTTTTCCAGGCTGTTTTTCCTTTCTGTCAGCCCAGCAATAAATACTAGCTTACTAAATTGCTGGGAACTGCTTATAAAGTGTATTATATTTGTTTCTAAAGTTGCAATAAAAGCAAGCAGCAGAGGACAAACTTGTTTGTCTTGTTTGTAAGAAATTATGCACAGCTCATGTGAGGTTGAAATAAGTTGGGTTTCTAGTTGGGAAATTATTGAGTACAGGCATTCATCAGTCTTTTCCCAGTGGTACTAGGACAGAAAACATTATCTTAAGGTGCTAAAGTAAAAGGCTTTTTCAGTAGTATTGGGCTGCTCCATCAGTTTCTCCAGCAACACTGTGTAGGTGTTGTTTCAAATAGTGCTCTTAGAAAGAACCATTTTCTCAGATTAATTTTTTATATCTAAGGTTTTGAAGATTCCTTGGTACTGTCTTGTATTCCAAGTAAAGAAATATCTGACTACACCTTTTATTGCAAGTTAGCTGTAATCAACCAGTTCTTTTTGACAAATTCGATACATATTTCTTCTCTATGAACCAGTTAATACATGTTGCTGATAATGTAGGAGTGTGTTAAATTTAGGCATGCCATCAGCAACATAGCAGCTGCTGCTGGTTGCTTTTAATTATGAGTCTGTAGAGTACTATCACTATTTTGTACATTTAGTGAAAAATGCTTATAAGAATGATACAAAAATGCCCCAGGTAATTGTGCAGAAACCTGATTCTTTGATGGGAACTATGGCTATAAAAATAAAGTTACTATAACTTTTGTAAAAGCCAACAGAAGGGGGGAAACTATATATTTGAATAGCTTAGATAATTAGTCAGTATTATTTTCTTATATAGCTGTTGTGCATAAAAACTAGGTAAGATAGAAATAAATGTTACCAGGCAAATGAAATACATGTCACAGCTTTAATGCCAGTAGCTCACAAAGTAGAATTTTTCTCACAAGACTCCACAGCTTAGAGGGAACATTGGTCACCAGGAAAGGCTTTTGTTACTTAGACAGAAATGGAAGAAAGAGAGGTTCAGTGGATAATAAATTAATGATAAGAGCTGGACAAATACTATTAATCTCATTACTGTAATCTGGCCATCCCCCCATCCCCCAAGTGCTTTAATACACAAAGCACAGGGATCCTAATCATTACCCATACTATACTGCTTGTAAGGCCTGTTCTCTGTCTACCAAAGCATTAGATGACTTGTCAACAAAAACGTGGCAATAAAAGAAAGCTTGCCTTTTTTGCCTTTTTGATCTCAAACAATCTTTGATCTCTGACTGTATGAATCACTTTGTTTTTTTAAAGCTACCGTGAAAATTCAGTAGTCTGCTTGCCAACCCACCAGCTTTCATGGCATACGTCTTATCCAAGTGCCTAGCTATCTTATTGAAACCAATTAACATTTATGGCAATTATGGAATAGTTCCATGTTTATGTAAACAATAATTCACAGGCAGAGCCATCTGGGAATTGCTGTTGCTTTGTGGCTTGGTTCTCATAAAGTAACTTTCTATATAATTTTGATATTTCAATTTCTGCAGGCAGTACTTAGAGAATAGCATTGATTATTTTTTTTTAAAAAAATCCCAACGTTTTGATGTATATACTCAAATTTTTTGAGAATCCATCTTGATTTTCAGTGTAGTCATTGAACAGCTACAGTAAATAAAAATAATAATTTAATAGAGTTTATTAGTCTACAGATTTTAAACTAAGCATATTTTCTACTTGCATGATTGCAAAGAGGACCTACCATTCAGAACCTGGTACCTAACATAATAGATACTGGCAAAGTGGCTGCCTTCAATTGGTGATATAAATGGATTACCTTTTTGATGTTGTAATAGAGTTACAGTGCAGAGGAAGTATAATCTGCAAAGGTGGTCATGTAAATGCCCCCCAAATGAGGGGAGGATAAAGGAGAGAGTGAGATGTCAGAATCCAACTTGGGAGGTGGGGATGCATGCAAATTCGTGCAGAGCATTTTCCATGTTTAAAAGTAATACCTCACTGAAATTAAGAAAGGAGAGCTTTTCCCTGCAGCACTAAATGTTGAAATATAGTTATAGTGAAAAACTATTTTTTTGACAATTGAAATAGATATCTAGATTTTAATTGCTTTTTTAGTATTTGCAGCTGAACAATTGGATCTGTTAGCATTGCATAAATAAACTTTTTCTTACCTGAATATTAATATTTATTACTGAATGAAGTAAAGAGATTTTAGTGCTAGGTGCCATTCAAAGACTTTGATGTTGTGATTATATCACCTGTTTATCTTGCATTGTATTTAGAGTATGTTGATTTTGAAATTCTTCCATACTACTTTTGTTTTTATTTTATTTTGAATTACTTCTGTAAGATGAAATTATGTGTATTGTAAGGGGTAGCCTTGATCTTTCTAAGAGATATCTGTCTTTATTTTGTAGGAGACGCATGAGATTGTGGCTATTAAAAAATTTAAAGACAGTGAAGGTAATTTCTCAACTTTCTTGTATGAGAACTAACAATGTAATCCATAGTTATTCCAATTTAAGCCCATTGAAATCAATGGGTTGGATCCCATCAAAAGTCTGTGAACAGAAGAGAGAGTGATTTCAACCATTTTCCCCATCCTGTAGATAAATATTTTTAATCTTTCATCCCCAGTGTCCCAAGACAACATAAATACCCAGACATATGGGAAACAGTCTACCCTTTATCTAGTTAAGAACAATGGTCCTGATTTGAACAGCACAAGCTTATGATTTTGCATAGTAAATACAGTTATTTTTATTGTGATACTTTCTGTGACTTCACTTTCATTGTTACTATTACTGAAGGAATATGGTTGTACAAGTGGCACATGCAAACCTGTGGGTGAACACAAAGATTACACAGCTATTGAATCCTTTTGTGACTTCTTGTATGTTGATTTTACTGCCATAATTCTATACCATTTTAGTGAGTCTTGATTCTTTTTATACCTTTTTTAGGGGACTGCAAAAAAAATTAGTATTTTTTGGGTTCTGGTATATTGAAACCCCCCCCCCCCCCAATAATGGCATTTTCTAATATTCCCGAATCCCAGTATTGGTATGGCATTGGGATTCAGGAATTTTTTGGAAAACCCAACATTTTCCGGCTCTATGGGTATAATGGAGAATAGATCCAGGGGTATCTGGGGCTCGGGGGGGCTCTTTTTTGAGGTAGAGGCACCAGATTTGAAGCATAGCTGCTGGTGCCTCTACTCAGCCCCCCCCCCCCCATTTGAAAAAGATTGGACCAGGGGGTCCAATTCTGTGGGCCCCCAAAGAAGGTACCCCCATCCTCCATGACTTTCAATGGAGAAGGGGGAAGGCATTTAAAGAGGCTGCAGTCTCTATAAATGCCTTCTCCAAGCCATGTGGTGGTGGTGTGACTCAGCAAGTGAACTCAGAAGGCATATGTCTTCTAAATTCACTCTCTGAGTTTCACTGCTATTGCAGGGCTTGGAGGAGAAGGCATTTAAAGAGACTATGGTCTCTTTAAATGCCTTCTGAGTTCACTAGCTGAGTTGTGTTGTGGTGGCAATGGGGTTTGGAGGAGAAGGCATTTAAAGAGACCACGATTTCTGTAAATGCCTTCTCAGTATACCTGAATGCACTCAAATAAAAGCCAAAAAAATCAGCTTTCTTTGGGGAGGGGTCAGCTATATTGGTAGCTGAGTACAAATCTCTGATCTTAAAAATGCCCCCAAAATACTGGTAAGATTTTTGGTGGTATTTTTTTTGCTCAGATAAACCAGATGCACTCCCTCATCTTTTCTTGTAACCTCTTTTTTTTTCAATGTCCCTCCCCCCTTGCTATACAGCTTCAGTTCCAACAGGCTCCTTATTATGTATGTATAATCTTTTAAAGTGTCAAATAGTGACAAGGCTATTTTTTATCTCTCTCCAAATCTTGTCAATTAGATGTCATGTTAGTGTGAAGTGAAAATTAATTTGCAATATTTTAAAGGCTAAAATATGCCTTTCTTTGGCTCCTGAAGCCAAATGGCCCAAACTATATCTATTAGAAGATTATTTTTCAAAAGTTGCTGAAAAGTTTCTGTTGTTTCAATGAATATACATATATATAAGCAGAGTAGTTCAAAGTTAACAGTTTGTCAGTAAATATAAGAGGAAAATCAGATCCTTTTAATATATTAATATTAGTACAGACATACATGTATGTTGATAAGTGCCTTCTTTACAAGATATGATTTGTAAGACTGAAGAATGCCAAAAATCACTTTAAAATAAATCCGATTTAATTTGGCCTTCAATAATATCCTTCATGATTCCATGAGTTTAAAATTATCTAGGTGTACTTTAAAAAAGAGATAGAAACTCAAGCAACTTGAATACAGTACGTTTAAAAGAGAAAAAAAGTCTAGATTGATCTACCAATGAAAGATGCAAGACAGAGACAATCTTTTATTCTTTTCATGGAAGCCTAGTAGTGACATTTAAGGGATTTTTATCTCTGTAGTCTTTCAGTCTGTTTACCTATAAGTAAATCCACTAAGTTCAGTTGCACTTAGCATCTAGTAGGTATGCTTAGCACTGTAAACGAGGAGTTGATTACACTTGATACAGCACCCATTTATGATGACAGCTCCTACTGAGCTATAATACTAAACCTTGATGAGAACTGCTTTGTGTTTGTTAAGAGAGGTCCATAATAACAGCAAGAACAAAAACAGCTGTCGATTTGGAGTTTCAGGGAAAATATTGTCAGAGGAAAGGCTTTAGTACCCTCTTCCCCCTTCCTCTGCTCCAGGTGTCCCTCTCTCAGTGGTGCCTTGCATGGGCAATGGGTTGTTGGGCTATTATTACATAAGGTTACAATGTAATATTCTGTATTACATTTATTCTTTTTTAAAAAGATTCTAGTGCTGTTTTTGGCAAATAATGTGTGGAGTTCACATTGGCAGCATTCAGACATTGCACTGAACTGCAGATAAGTAAAAACATGCGCAAAAACCCAGCTCATCAACAAGCTTGCTCCTTCTGTCTCACTTCTCAAGTGGGGGATCATCTTCTAAAAGAAACTTCAGTTGCCCAAAATGTAAGAATGCTGGTTCCTGAGCTCCCCCCACCAGCTAAGGTCTGAGAGACTCAGGGGGAAAGCAGGCATATAAATATTTTAAATAAATACATTTAAATAAATTGTGTATTTGAATACAACTCTGTTTTAGAATCATAGTAGGAGGGAACTAACTCTGGTTAACCTGGTTACTTGCATTTGTACACTTTTGGTAAACACACTTCATTTTTAACCATGATTGTCTGCACAAAAAGGGAGTGGTGAGCTGTGTGCAAGTTGGTTCATGCACATTTTTTATATAATTGCATTTAGATGGGACATCTGATGCAGTAATTATTGCATGATATGTGCAACCTATTGGTATTTTTAATGGTATGTAGTAGGAACCATGGTGGTGGTTGTTTATCCTTCAGATGTCCAGTGCATTGCTTAGGCAGCGGCTGAAGTTACTACAATAGTTTTACAGCTCAGCAGGAAAGGAAAGCCAAATTCCATTAAGAACTTTTGCTATTTTGTATTACAGTAATGCCTTAAGTAGTCCTGTAACTCTTTAAGAACAGTTGTCGGGTTAAATTGTTAAACATTTTTATGTGAGTAGTGGATTGTATAATAGAACATTTTACTTGGTGTCAAATTTGAGTGAAGTTCTGCCTGATTGATGTTCCTTGCTAAAAAAGAATATAAAAATATTTGTGGGGTATCAAGCTCATCCCATTCTTCTTTACATTTTAGAAAATGAAGAGGTCAAAGAAACCACTTTGCGAGAGCTTAAAATGCTTCGCACTTTGAAACAGGAGAACATAGTGGAGCTAAAAGAAGCTTTCAGAAGAAGAGGAAAACTCTATTTAGTATTTGAATATGTGGAAAAAGTAAGTTGCGTTTATGCTTAACATTAATGAAAATGCTCTGTGTATGATATTATGAGACCTGTTTTATGGAAATTATATTCCTAAAAATTTGGTTATTTTTGTTTACCATGTTCCTCAATACTGAGCAAAAATTAGGAAGATACATTTTTAAAGAAAGAAAGGAGTCCAGAATATAATTGACACTCCGCCCTCCATTATTTTCATTTCAATTTTGGCTGGAAAATAAGTAGGTGTTGTCTTTCAATCAGTCAGTTAGCATAACAGACTTGTTCTCATAAAACATGTAAAAACAAAGTCCTAATTCCACCCCCACCCCCACCCCCCCAGAGAAACTGGATTCTTGAAATTGTCGTTCCTGTGTCATCTTTACACTTGCTCCTTTCCTCCTCCTCATTACAGCCCATCAGCCTGTGCATCTGTTATTCCAAATGGGTCCTACCACCCCAGGAAACAACTTTCCTGGATTATGGAAATGACTGCTAGGGGTAGGGAGAAGCGAGGAAGAACTGCAATCCTTGCACAGGCCAGTTACTAGTTCCAATCCAATATACATGGTTGTATGCAACAGTTCTGGCAATAATGTGAAAATTCCAAATAGTAAATGATTGCTTGGTGCACTCTAATCATTCCAGCCTTTCCCCATGTATGCAGTTTGACAAAATGAGTTATAAGGGTCATTACCAGTACATACTAGCTGATAATGTTTTAACTGTTTTCTGGACGGCATATTGCTAGTACTCAGACAGGATCGTCCATGGTTGTCAGGTTCTTCTCCAGCTTTAATCTATCCTCCTTTTGTTCTGCATGGAGTACAATTGAAGCCTTCCAAATTCAGGAGCCTGGGGAAGCTGGAGTCTATTTCCCCCACCTCTCCAGCAAACTACGATTCTACGTCATGGTTTAATTCCTATTTAGAATTGCAGTTTGTGGAAGGGAAACTAATTCCAGTTTTGCCAGGCAACTACATTCAGTTATCATGGTGAATCAAGTACTTGATTTAAACATTTTGAAACCAGGAAGCTTTCATCTGGGCTCCATGGTTGTGGGGAGGGACATGCTATATTTGTGTCCTCCATGACATCTGGATATAGCCATTGTTGATGGGTGAAGATTCTAAGTTACTTTCCACCCTGTCCTCATCTTTTCTTAAATCCCTGTGCTGTGCTTTTTTTAAAAAAAATTCTCCGCTTGCAATCTCAGCTATTCTTTACTAGTGAATCATGGGAAAAAACACCAGGAAAGACGACAGATCCTGCATATCTGCATTAACAAGACTGACTAGTGCAACGAGATGTCTTCAGAATTAAAAATAATTACTTGTTTTGTATCATTAGTGTAGTTGACTCTTCCTTGCAGTTGAGCATAGTGATGATCTCTAGCCAAAAAATGTGAAGTTAACTTGGGTATTTTGGTAAATGTGTTCTCAATACAGGTGTGTTCTCAAACTACTACAGTTATCACTCTTGTACCAACATTAAACTTTTTTGTGGTTCAGGAGTTTGTTTTATGATAACCTGTTTTAATGTGTGTCTTTTTGTGTATGCTAACACAGACTTCATACATGTAGAAGCAAATATATGTGAAAGATGAAAAGTATAAATATATCTGTCTGTATAAAGTCTAGCATCTACCAAAACCGGTACAAATTGCAGGTCTGCATTGACATCCCAGTACTTGATTCCCCAGTAACTGGTAATGACCCAGCCTGTGGTCCTTAAAAATGGAAGCAAGACTAGAGCATCTGCAGGTCACAGTCTGTATTTTTTGATAGGAATCTAGAAGTTAAATAAATGTCTTAATACTCTAGAGCAGGAAATATTAACATCCAGTCTATCCACTAAACACAATCTTTGAACATTTTTTTTGATGGTTTTAGACTGTTCTTTAAAAACAGGGCCTGTGCTAAATCAAGTTGGATCACGCTATCTGAGTGAGCCAACTGGGAAAAAGACATAATGAATCCCATCATAGATCTTTCTCCTTCTGTCTGGTTAAAGCCAAGGCCTTCTAGAATTTATAGCTGCTTGGAACATCAAAATGCAAATTCAGCAGTGCTGTGAGCCATGGGAGAAGTCCAGAGGTTAACTTGCCAGGTGCCCAGTTTAATTTGTGGTGTTTTGCTTGTTGTATCCATTGTTGTGGTGAGAAATGAGGAACATGTAGATTTTTTTCTGAAATAAGGTTAGGTTACTTTATTTTCATGTTAGATTGGCACTTCCAGGCGATAAACTGCATCATTACTTGCACAATTGTGTCATTGCGAAGTGTTTCAGTAATATTTCAGGTCAAGTTGCTTTTAGCTTCTAATACTATCACTTTTTTAAAATCCTAGAACATGCTTGAATTGCTAGAAGAAATGCCAAATGGAGTTCCACCTGAAAAAGTAAAAAGTTATATCTACCAGTTAATTAAAGCAATTCATTGGTGTCATAAAAATGACATAGTTCATAGAGGTGAGTAAAATAGAAAAGACAAATTTTCAGTATCAAATTTTGTATCTTAAATTCAGTATCTTAAAGACACCAGGAAACAGAGTAATTGCATTTTGTAGTATACTTAAAACAGGGTAACTTGACAGAGAATATGGAACAAAGAGTACTTTACTTGTTTCTAGTATATGATTCTGTGGAAATATTTAAATGGCCAGCTTCAATAAAAATAGCTAGAGTTTAAACAACGTCTAATTGAAATTTCATTAACAGAGAGCGAGCATGTGCACTTGGAAAATCTGCATTACATTGTATTCAAAGATTAACACTTTACATTTTTTTCCAGGATAAAGTAAGAACATAATTCATTAACAGAATAATGTGAACCCACCTTCCCCTCTCCATTAAAATAAACTTCCCTGGGATTACTTAGTGTATGATTATGTGCAAATTTAGAAGAAAGAAAACCAGGGACATATCTAACCAAAGTATAGTTCTTTGGAGTCAAAGTGGTAACAGTGGAGCAGTACAAAATCTTCCACTAAAAGTGGAAGTGCATGACTGCGGTGGGTCTTCTCTAGGTTTTCAAACCTCATATTGATTATGACATTATTTCAGAGAGTAAAATTTGTTAGACTATACTTCACAATATTTCAAATAAATTGTACCACAAATCTCTGCAGTTCTGTTCAAAAAGCATAATATAGTGATGTTAATCTTATCATATTCATTTATTATTTTAGATATCAAACCAGAAAATCTCTTAATAAGTCATAACGATATTTTGAAATTGTGTGACTTCGGTAAGCTATTTTTTTTCTCCTTTAGCGCATGCTTATTAATTTACAGTTCAAATTATAAGTTTAACTTTGTATAGTGGTATTTTATGATTGCTAATTTTAACCTTTGTTTTGTATCTTTTAAAAGTGTATCAGCATGTTTCCTATTATGTTAATTATAGTCCAGTGACTTGTAGTCAGTTATTTTATGTAAAAATAGATGATCATGTATGCGCATGTATAGGACATAAATGGCAAATCACTAATTTTGTTGTAGCAGTACAATATTATCCCGTAAACTTTCCTGAAATACCTGAGGCTGTAATCTAGAATAGGGATGGGCACAAAACAAATCATAAGCCAACAGTTGTCATGAATTTGGGGTGGATCGTGGTTCACAAGATGTGGATTGTGCAATTGTGTCTCCCATGTCCTGCCCACGACTTGCTGCATTTTTCAAGGGGGCTCATGCATTTTGTAGGTGTGGCCTGTTGGCTAGCAGTGACCAATTATCAAGGCAATGGGGGAATGGACTTCTGTAGCCCTGGAAATGCTGGTAGTGGCCCTCCAAAGCTTGATGGGTTCTAGCTACCTACCAGAGAGCCTACCTACCAGAGAGCTCCCATTCTGCAGAATGAATATACCCCCAGCTCACACACATCTGTGTTTACTTGGCAGCAGTCTGGAGATGAGTTGTAATCCAAAACCAATCTGCACACAACTTGGATGGCAGGTAGAAGGGCATCCCATGGAGGTCTGCTGCAAGTTTGATGCCTCTAGCTTGCAGGGGGGCTGTTCGACAAGAACACTTTCCTGGAGGCACCTGCTTTGTGGGCTGTAACTCAGCCCATCTAAATCCAATCCTCACCAAACTTGGAGGGCAGGTAGAGACAGTCAGCTGGAGACTCACTGTGAGTTTGGTGTGTCCGGCCCACATGGAGACTGTTCTACCACACCACAAACCTCAAACTGGCTCGTAAAACAGAAAGGCTTGTGGAAAATTATGGTTCGGTGCTTGTGCGACCCCATGAGCCACAAACCTCCATTTTTCCAGGTTGTGCCTGTCCCTAGTCTAGAACACTAGTTTTCAGCCCATGGACTGAATAATTGACAAACCCCTATGAGAGCCAGATTTTTTTGCCGCCTTCTGAAGGGCTTGGCAGCACCCTCCTGCCTCTCTCTGTACGTCTGTTGAGAGGAGCAATAGAATGGTGTAGTGGTTAAGAGATGAGGACTCTAATCTGGAGGACCAGGCTTGATTCCCCACTCCTCCACATGAAACCTGCTCAGTCATCTTGGGCCAGTTACAGTTTTCTCAGAACTTGCTCAGCCCCACCTACCTCACAAGATGCCTGTTGTGGGGAGAAGAAGGGAAAGGCAATTGTAAGCTGTTTTGAGACTCCGTACAGTAGAGAAAAGCAGGGTATAAAGATCTACTTATCTTCTTCATTAACAAGGCGACTTAACTCAGTGATGGCGATAATTCATCTATGGCTTTGACCCATGGCTTCTTCCTTACCATGGCACACCTCCTGCAGTGTTAAACTTGTATTTTCTGTCCACAGCTTTCTTAGTCTGTTGCCTGAAGTCTGGCCTTGACATTGATGAGATCATAATTCTGATTCTCTGTATTCCTGTCATGTGACTGTGATTTCACATGTTTGCAGCTCAGTAGGTCTCAGATCTGGAAAGGTTGAAGACCTCTGTTCAGAGCTGAACATACAATTATACTTTTTGTAAACATTTAGAGATAATGGTATTTCCCTTCTTCAGTCATGACACAGTTATTTTTACAGTGAGAAGTCTGGCTGTGAAAGATGGGTCAAGAGTAAATTATGGGGCAACACAGAGATTAGGAAGGCTTCTGTGCCACAGCCAATGTGTAAAGTTTTACTTAAGGTAATCTGTTCCCCATCCCCTAGCAGTTAAAACCCCCACACCACCTCCTATACACTTCCAGAAGATCTTCTAGCCCTTACAAGTGGATGGGGGTCCTAAAGGGGGCAGGAATTCTACTGGGGGAGTGGAACTCAGGCCGCAGTTCTGTGTATCCAGTTCAATAGTCTAAAAGAGAGCAGTTGGTATTATTATTTGATGGTCGTGCAACTCTTTCCGTACACTTACATAGATAGATATGTATTGATCCTAAAAGGCTAATGATCTGCTAAAAAGACTTTATAGAATACCTATTTAAAATTAAAGTTTTTAATGAACCTGTATACTAATAGCCACGTATGGCCCCCATCTCTGGATACATAAATTGGTGGATCAGGGCCGCACCAAGATGAAACGGATTTTTCCTGCAACTTGGGAAACTCCCCAGGTTTGTAGAAAAATCTGAAATCAAAATGAAAATATATATAGGGGGGTTAAATCCCCCCCCATACATTTGCATTGTCTCCGCATGTGCAGACAATGGTGTTAATCAGAACAGAATACGGCCACTCCAGCATGGCCTGGCAGCAGATGCTGGCAGTCGTTCTGGCTCCAGCCTTTGTGTCAAAGGATGGCAGCAGCCACTCACTGCTTTGGCCTGGCCATGGTGGCAGAGGATGCTGGCAGCTGCTCCAGGCCCGGCAGCAGCAGAGGAGGACACTGGCAGCCACTTCAGCTTGCCTCTGTTGTCAAAGGATGCCACCTGCTGTTCTGGGCCCGACAGTGGCTGCAAAGGACACTGGCTGCTTCTCCTCAACAGAAATTGCTCAGTGGTAGGTGGTGGGGCTTGGACCTGCACCAGGCTTGGTGATGGTGGGGGTGGATATGGGATTTCCCCTGCAAGTCTCAGCCCCCCCCCCCCCCCGAGCTGTGAGGAGGGGATCATGCGTGGGGAATCAGCAGCAATATGAGTAGGGATTCCCCTCCTACACGAGTATTGTGGGTCCCCACTTATTCTCACCTAATCTTTTAAGGGGCAACATCTTTTGTACTTTTCTCTTCATGTACTTTACTTTTAATGAAAGAATCCCAGTAATGTAGAAAGTCCCTTGCTACGTATCCCAGAGAGTTACATTGACAAATGATGGTGTTATGATTACTTGTGAAATATTCTTTTTTGGTTTATTTCTGGTGTCTTGAGTATTTAGAACACATGTATTTTTTGAATTTCCCTCAACAGAAATTGCATTCATTCTGTCGCCCTAGGAATACTAAATTTCCTGTAATCTTGTCAGGGTTCCCCGGTAAATAAATCATTCATGGAATACAAGCCATAAAAGACAGCTTATCCATTACTTCCGATGATTTTTAGAATGTGAACCTGGGGGGAAGGGTGGTTTTTAAAGAAAGATTAGCACTGTAGAACTACAGGAGAGGGTTGTGTTTGTTCTAGAAGACAGTTAAGGGTTGGAGTAACTTCAAACGCAGCTGGTGGTCTAGCCATGTCCTCATGGGTACTCTAAAACATACGTTGAACCCTCTGTAGTTCACTAGGTGATGTGCTGAAGGCTTCTTATCAAGGAAAAGAATCCTTAAATGTAGGGGAAAAAACATAGAAAACCTGTGCTGTACAGTTCTAAAAATAAAAGCATTTTATGATTGCTAGGAAATCTGGCTGTATGTCCCATTGACTCAGTAAATATTCTTAGGATTATTAGATATGTCTGGTTTTGACAGGTTTCAAAAAAGAATCCAGGAGTTTCACAAAAGTTCATAAGAATCTGTGGATGTCTCCTGTATGTTTGCCATGCTGTGCTTGGTATAATCCTTAAGATCATGTGCTGTAGCTGCCTAGACACATGTTGTGTGGGCGTGGTATCTTACTAGTAGGAATAAAGAAGAAAGAGTACTGAGCATAGACCAATTGTGACAGATGCACAGCTATTATGTTGGGGTGTTCCATTCTCCAGTACATCTGCTGTTTTATAGGAAAAAAACTACTTTTAAACAACTTATTAGGATCTTTATATAAAGCATGCAACAGGATCTCTAATCAGGAGAGCACCATAAGCATCTCCCCTATAGTAGGAACTGACTGGAGCTAGGGACCATTATGTAGGCGTGGCTGGTAAGGTAAGCTTCTTATTAAGTTAGTCTTCAGAAGAAAAAAAAAGATAGATTTGAATCACAGATGCCATTTTCATTGCCAGACAGAAGATGTTCTTTGGTGTATTTAGAACATTTTATAGAAGCAATTACAAAGGATGCTGAGTGACACTAGCATCTCTTTCCTATGCCTTCTTGATATGGTGTGGTGAGATTTGTCTAATGTGCACACCTTGTTTCCCTTCCTTTTGCGTGAGCCTGGAAAGGGGGCGGGGTCTCAAGCATGAGTCACAGTTCCCGTCTTCTTGCTTCTGTGGAATGTGAGGAGTTATATGTATTTTTACATTGCTTCATATTGTATCAGTTCATATGTTGTGGTCTGTGTTCAGCTATTGAACAATGTCTCTACTGAAGGAGGGGGGAAAGAAGGCAGCTTATTTGAAGGTTTATGCATTATGAGGAGACTGGTTTCATGTGTAATTTCTATATTCATATAGGAAATATGCTAGTCACATACAAATAATGCATACATTTTTGTAGATCTGTGGTCTGAAAGTTAAAGTAAATGGGATGGATCTTGTGGTCCATCAGTGTAAGACACTAGATGGCCTCCTGCCCAACCCCACACAGCCATTTCTGGCCCCTGAAAAGTTTATTTCTGGGCTCATGGGATCTGCATGCAATAATAGCCATTCAGGTCAGAAGGCTATAGTAAGGAGGCAGATGGGGGAGTCTACATGGGTCCCACAATCCTGGGAATAAACTTTTCTGAGCGTTGGAAATGGCTGCTGGAGAAATGTTCTGAAGATTTGTGACCCTTGCTCAGTCTTCACAAGTTTTTTGCACTGTATCTATCTGAATCTATGAATAAAGTGTATAATAAATAATTTTTCAAATGATGTTGATGCAGGTTTTGCTCGGAATTTGTCAGAAGGAAGTAATGCTAACTACACAGAATATGTGGCCACCAGATGGTATCGTTCACCTGAACTCTTACTTGGGTAAGTAATATTTGTAGGGATAACTGCTGCTAATTTGAAAGCAATACCTCTGTCTGTGCATTTATTCTAATACATTTTGTAGATTTAAACATAGTGAGCACCAGTCATAATTTGGCTTCTTGTGACAATTGGCTGGTTTTGATGCTCAGTGCTAAACTGAACTTGTTTTCTTCCTGATCCTTAATTTAACTGTTTCTTTAGGGAAGAAAACTGTTATGTAAGATTTTTGACCGATCCAAATTAGGAAGAAATATATTATTGCCATAGATGGTTGCCTTTTGAAGCATTAAGGACACACTTCATAGTGTCCCAGGAAAGCATGTGTTCATCTTTAGTCTTCTGTGCAGTTCCACACTGGCACTGTGCACGAGAAGGCCTGCCACTGAGAGTTTCTCATCTAGCTAAAAACTTACCACAGGGCATCCCTCCCCCTCAGAGCGATATACTTACCACAGGGCATCCCTCCCCCTCATGGTGATATATATCCCACCCAAATGGTCAGATTCTCCAAGGGAGCAGTACCCCATCCCCTCAGCTCCTTTTTCAACGTTGATGGAGTTGTTTTGTTCTAGTTTGCTGGCTTTACTACTTCTGCACATTGTTTTTTCTTCACTATTTCTAATTTCTAATTTATCTGAAGTGCTGTCTTAAATTTTTGGCCCTTGTGAGGGGGGCAGATGAGGAGTTCAGATAACAGTGTTTGCTCCCAGCCCTAAGTTCTGAGTGGGAAGGTCCTCCAGCTTTGACGTCCTCCATATTCTTTCAAGACTTTTGGAGATAATGTCCTCTGAGATATGGCTCAAAAAGCATTATGTATACTTATTGTACCACTAAAATGCTACATTTGGATGAGCATGATTAAGAATGGGCACGGGCCCCCCAAAATGGAAGTTTGTATAGATTCGTGGGTTTCACGGATCACAGATTTTCACAAGCTTTTCCATTTAACAGACCGGCTTGTGGTTCATGAGGTTTGTGACTTTGGGATGTGCTGGAAGGCTGAACTTGCAGCGAGTCTCCAGCTGACTCTCCTCTACTTGCTCTCTGTTAGCCGAATTGCTTTAATTTACCTTTAGCAATTGGCAAAATACCGGGTTTTTGCCAGCTATACCAAGGTCCCACCCCTTCCGGGAGTTCCCAGTAAATAGGCAGTGAAGCTGTTGTTCAGTTTAAATGTAGTTTACTAGAAATATGTTTTTCAAGCATACAAAAACGGAATCTCACACACACACACACACACACACAGGTCTAGAGAAATAAAGATAGAAAATAGCACTGTTGCTTTAGCAGGAGTTTTCGTTGTTTGGGTGATACTGTACCTGTCCTGAAGAGGAGTTGTCCACTCAAAGGAAGAATTGGATGGGGAGAGAAAAATAGAAAAATGGGGCACGTGGCTCGAACCGGCAAGACCACGTGGTTTCTCTGGTCCGGAATCCAGAGATTTAAAGATGGAGGCAAGGGTATTTGGATAGGAAGCTGGACATAAGGGGTAGCAAAGCAGATAGGGGACGATGGCTCAAGAGACCGATTGCCTCTGTGCAGGGTCTTTTATTAGGTGGTCTTGGGGGGCGGACAGCGCTAACCACATCCCACTAACACACCTACTAGGCGGTCCGTCCCTTTCTGACCCTACCATAGGTTAAAGGTAAACAAAGGAGGAGAGGCCGGGGAGTGGTCAATATTGTGAAACTAGAACTGAACAGAAACTTGACACCTGGGCAAAGTCCGATGACTCACTGGGGCCTCTTCATTGTCTCTTAATGGCCCTAGCTGACTGGATGATGGCCCGACCATTAGTTGCCAGGTAACCTCGTTTAGCATAATCCTTGCAGGTATGTTGGAGGGGGCAGGGGTTGACCAGCGCAGTGTGACAGAAAGAAACCTCATTGCAAAAAGAGTCTTTGTCTCTGTCTTGGTGAACTATCATGGGTGCCAGCCTCCTGGAGTGGACTGGAGCTTCTCCCAGCAATGGAGAATGCATGTAGCCCTTCCAACACTAGCACCCCAAGTTCAAGCTTATGAATCTTAAAATCCATAAGAGCACTAGCAGTGCTTTGCTAGCCAACACTCCAAGTTTGGTGAAGACTGGATTTAGGGGAGGCGAGTTACGGCCCTCCAAAGCAGGTGCCTGCAGGAAAGTGCTCTGTGGGGAAATCACAGCTGGAGGTTCAGGAGTGTGTCAAAACGGACCCCTTGTAAACTAGAGGTGTCAAACTCACAGAGGACCTCCCTGGAATGCCCCCCAAGTGCCCTTCAAGTTTAGTGAGGATTAGCTATGGGGCCCCCCGAGTAGCAGCCCCCCAAAGCAGTTGCCCCCGGGAAAGTGCTCTCTGGGGAAATAAATCACAGCCAACCCTTCTGTTCTGGCCCAGGGGTGGTCACCCACCTGCCTGCTCATTGGGGACATTGTTCCTGTAGATGGGCATAGGATAACCTTGGGTGCGGTTAAATGAGCTCACTTGTATGGGTAGAGACTTGGATAGGTGGATATTGTTCCACGAGGTAGTTGATGTGCTGAGAGGTAAATCTTGGTTTATGAGGTGAGTGTGTTGTGCTATGAGGTAGACGTCAGTCCATGAAGTAAGTGTTGTGCTATGAGGTAGATCTGGATTCATGAGGTAGGTGTTGTGCTATGAGGTAGATCTGGGTTTATGAGGTGGGTGTTGTGCTATGAGGTAGATGTCAGTCCATTAGGTGGGTGCTACATGAGGTCGATGGGGGACAGAAATAATGATGAGGCAGCTGTGCACCAGGGGAGGCTAGAAGCAATGATTCCGGCGGGGGGGGGGGTTGTCTTAAAATCCCATTAACGGATTAATCCCATTAAAATCCCATTAAAATACCCTGATGACTTCTGAGACCCTCTGCTTGACTTTAGCAGGACGACACTGGTGGACTGGAGGCCAGGACTCAATATCTCAGTGCGGGGGGTGCAGGTCCTCCAAAGAGGGACCCGGCACCTGACAACTCTAAGGTCTTGGGGAGGCTTGAAACGCCAATTCATGGGGGGAGACAACTCGTGAAGAGTGGGTGTTAAAATATCCCATTGCAGAGGGTGTGGATGCACATCAGACTATGTGCCCTTCCCTGGCACAAGGACGGGTGGTGGCTCCAAGCCCTGAGACTGACAGACAGGCCCCGAGGAGGGGTTTACCCAGTGTTGAACAGTTGGTGACTGAAAGGGGGGGCGGTTCCCATGTTGGGACAGTTGGTGGCTGAAAGTCCTGAGTCTAAAGGGGCTTCTCCCATTGTGGGATGGTTGTTGGCTATCTGGGGACCCAGAGACAGACAGACAGCCCCTGAGGAGGGGGTTTCACAAAGTGGGACAGTTGGTAGCTGAAAGCCCGGAAATGGACAGGCAAGCAGACACTTAGCGTGAATGACAATAGAGTTGTGGTGGGGGTCCAGCCCGCCCACTCCCCATGGCAGAGGTGGTCATCCTCCCACCCAAGTGCTGAGAGCACAACCCACAGGCTGGATGACTCAGAGAGGGGTGGGGGGAATGGAGGAAGGTGGGGACTCAGACAGGGGTCCTCCTGGTCTTCACTCCCTAAGGTTGAGATCAGGGTAGCTCAGCAGGGGGAGGTTGACCTTGAGGAAGACCAACTCATTGGCCAGAGCCAGGTGTGAGCAGTGGGGGCTGAGGAGGTCTCCCAGGTGGGAGAACACCTGCTCATTCTGGACGCTGGGGGGGCAGGACAGGAGGTTCATGGCCACGCTGTACAGGTTGGGCCAGATGGCAGCCGTGTGAGCCCAGTACTTCAGAGGTTTGGACTTGGGGGGGCTTGGCAAGGTACTCTCTCACCATAACCTCTGTCGAATTCTTGGCCAGGGCATGCCTGGCCTCCTTCATGCCATCAAC
Source organism: Lepidodactylus listeri (assembly GCA_029233225.1). Lineage (NCBI taxonomy): Eukaryota > Metazoa > Chordata > Lepidosauria > Squamata > Gekkonidae > Lepidodactylus > Lepidodactylus listeri. The sequence goes on from JARCFY010000001.1 coordinate 79,038,776, forward strand.
CTCACCCATGCTGCTGACCTCCCAACTCACCACTGAGGACCAGTAGGGTGGTAGTAGGTCCTTCCTGATTGGGCTCTTGGGGGCTGAAGTGCTGGGCTGCTCCCCCTCCCTTCTCTTCCCCCCCCCCCCAGGTCTGCTCTGGCCACTTCAGCTGGCCTGCAACCTCTATACTGATCTGTGGAGATCATTTTTCTACTTCTAGCGCTCCCCAGTGCCCATAGCAATGCTGCACTGTATGCAGGAGTCACAGATGCAGGCCATCCTATATGCCTCCTCTTTGCAGAGAGGATGCACCCGGGTGGCCACGCCTGCCTGCAACCTCTTCACTAAGGCCCTGGCCATCAGGACAAGAGCTGCCCCCTGCTCCAGTGTGGAGGCCACCACCCGGTGCAGTCTGCGGGTCAGTGGGATGGTTTGCCCCAGGCTGGCTGTATGGGAACAAAGGACATCAGTGGTGTCCTGGAAAGGCTTCAGGACATGTACCATTTTGGAGAGGGTCAACCAGTTGTTCGAACTTATGCTGATCTCTCCCTCGTCCAGGATGGGCATGGATGAGATGATGACCTGCACCACGCTCTTCTGCTCCACCAGACGCTCAATAATTACATAGGTGGAGGTCCAGAGGGTGAGCATGTCCTGCACTAGCTGGTGTTCAGACTCCCCCCCCCCTTCAGACCTGATGCTGCGTGAAAAGTGGGCAGCCAGGTACTGACAGGTCTCCAGCAATTGTCTGCATTGTAGCCTCATCCCAGGTGGGCTTGATGGTGCTCCCCAGCCTGAGAGCATCCCTCACCACTGGGCACAGGGTGTGTGCCATGCAGACAATGCCCCAGAGGTACACACGGTTCTCCACGACAGCATGTTTACACCGGTGTCCATGACCACAAGTGATGTCACCCCTGGTGGGGCCCAACCAATCCCTCAGGCTATCTTGGGCTGTATCAGTGATGTTCTTTGCCATATGGTCTTTGTCCATCCCTGGGTATGGATCTCAGTGATGTTCTTTGCCATATGGTCTTTGTCCATCCCTGGGTATGGATCAGAACCACTTTGTAGGGTATATATGCAGTCTGCTCCCATAGACCAGAATGGGAGCTCTCTTACTGGCAGCCAGAGGTGCCTGTCAAGCTTTGGAGAACCAATATTGGCATTTCCAGGGCTGCAGAAGGGCTGTAGAAGAACATTCCCCTTGGTCGTCTTGGCAGTTACCGTATTTTTTGGACCATAAGACGCACTTTTTTCTCCCCAAAAAAGTGGGGAGAAAAGTGTGTGCGCCTTATGAAGCGAATACTGCTGCCGCAGCAGGCACAAGGCTGCCGTTGCTGCCACGAGGCCGCTGCCAGGCCGCGCGAGGCCACCGCTGATGCTGCTGGCTGAGGCCTCCCTGACCAGCGCAGAAGGCGCGATCCTCCCCCCGCGTCTTATGGTCAGGTGCGTGCTATAGAGCGAAAAATACGGTAATTCCTCGGTGCTGAGTAGTCTGGCCCAGGACTGCTCAAATGGACTGTCTAAAACATTAACGTGGTCTGTGGGCAGTCCGTTGAAAATCCTAAAACACGGACTGGGCAAACAGACCATGGACCTGCCCCCAGTCCATGATGAAATTAGGTCTGTGCCCATCCCTGAGCACGATCATTGCCTTCTGTGTTGGGGAGAGGAGCACAGTGTGGCTGTGGCTGTCTGTAAAGCATGCCAACAGTTCACACCATTTGACGAACTACATTCTTCAGAGATGACAGAGGAAACTCTCTCCCAGACCAAAAAGAATTGCACAAGGGCAAGGTTATTGGGGGTCACAACCTCTGTGCCCCCACAATTCAAGCAAAGGTCTTCCTACCGGCAGCAGTGGTATCCCTGTCACAGACAGCAGAGGTTCTATCTTCCAGCTAGACGTCATTATTTTTCCCAGCAGCCCTATCCATCCCAACAGCCTTCCATATGCTAGGAGAAGCTCGTGTAGGCAAAAGTCTGGATACTAGTTGCATTCCATTAAAGAAGCTCAAGGGCAACAAACAAAGCCCTTCTGACTAGAACACCCTTATTTATTATCCCCACCTAAATTTGGGGATTAGCTGAGGCTTTCTCTCAGCCAGTGGCTGTCCCTAACCAATAATTCCTGGGTTCTGTCCGTCATTGAGCATGGCTATAGACTTGAGTTCTGTTTTCTGCTTCCCACTCAATCAGTCTCTGGGGCAGTGAATAACCTCTAGCCTCAGCTTTGCCCCCAGCTCCACACTCTGTTGGAGAAGGAGGCAATCAAAGAGATGTTTATGCCTGATTCACTGTCCCGCTTCTTTCTAGCAGACAAGAAAGCTGGGGCTTGTAGGCCCATTTTAGATCAAAATAACTTGAGCAAGTTTCTGTGGGTGTCAAAATTTAGAATGTTTTTGTTGGTGTCTGTGTTACTGTTCTTAAAGGAAAAATGTATGATTTGCTGTTCTTGACCTACAAGATGCTTACTTTCACATATCAATACATCAATACCAAAGGAGGTATCTCAATTTCCATTAAGCAGAGAAGATTTACAAGTATGCTATGTTATCCTTTGACCTGGTTACTACGGGTAGGGGTTCTCCGAATAAAAAGCCCCTGTCATTGCCTTCTTATGACTGCAGGGTTGCATAACCTTCCCTTACATTAGATGATTGGCTGCTGGTTGCGTCTTCCAGGGATGTGCTTCTGGATCTGCGAGTGGTTGGATTTAATTGTTAACTTGACACACCAGAAATAAACTATCCTGGGCTGGAAAGGGAGGGGGGAGGGGAAGACCGGGAAGATCCAAGACCGTGTGAGCCTTCTGCTGGTAATTCGTGGGATCCAAACCGTGATTCCTGAAGTGCTATTTAATGTTGAATGAAAATGGAAATTTCTTACAGTGTTGGAAAATAAGGTGTTAAATAAAAAGGTTACTTATTAACCTCATATTTTAAGTCTGCCTGTGGCTGCTCCAGCACAGTTACATTTTTTTGTATCAAAGTAACAGGATGCAGTCACTAGAAATTGGTTAGAAGGTGAAAGATAAGCGGACCTGCCAAATGGTTACGGAAACAAGGAGAATTCTGTTGAGCTTTAAACGTATAAATATTAATGTAAAACTGCTCTCAGTAACCTGAGAATGTCAGGAGCATTCCACCACAAACTTAAGAGTGATTTACTGTCTCACTTGCTATTAATTCACCTAGATAAATCATTACCATTTTGTCTTTTAGCTAAAGAGACCCAAAGAGCATCTGAGACAGGTTGCCCAACATTTGGCTACTTCATACAAATGTGATGCACTTCCCCTCCACCCCCGCCCATTTCTGATACTTGTAGATCAGCTAGAATATATACTCAAAAATATATTCTGAAATCACAAAGATGTTTGTCAGGAACTATATGATATTCTTAGAATAATGTATGAAAATGGTTGTAGGAGACACAAGAAAAAAATACAGTACTGTACCAGACCTACGAATTCCTCCCAGTAGTGTTCCAGTAAAATGTGATATGTGCCAATCCCAATTGGCATGCCCTTTAGGAGGAAGGCTGCATGTTGCATTTTAAAAATCATTTTGCTTTTCAGCACATTGATGTTCATATAAAAGTGCTACTGAAATATAGAATTGTTTCCTTTAATTTAAGGGATTAACTATGACTACTATCCTGACCTAAATGTTTAGTGTACCAAGGTAACTCAGTTTAGTTCAATTGTAAGTCCCTTTAGAAAAGAAAATAAAGAGCCTAAATGTGATTTCTTGTAAAAAGTTTGATAGGAGTTATCTACCTCCATAAATTAGACTGCGAAACCAAAACAGTTGTTGAATGGAAGCATGTATGAACAATCATCCTAGTTTGGTGGCCTAACAATACTATTATTTGTTGTTATATTATTGTTTATTATGTTTGAGAGCCAGTTTGGTATAGTGGTTAGGAATGCGAACTCTAATATGGGAGAACCAAGTCTGATTCCCCAGTCCTCCACATGCAGCTGCTGGTGTGACCTTGGGTCAGTTACAAGTTCTTTCAGAACTGTTCTCTCACAAGGAGTTCTTGAAAGAGCTCTCTCAGCCCCACCTACCTCACAGGGTGTCTGTTGTGGGGAGGGGAAGGGAAAGGGAAAGGAGATCTTAAGCCACTCTGAGACTCCTTCAGGTAGTGAAGGGCGGACCATAAATCCAATCTCCTTTTCTTCTTCTTCTATTATAGTTGTAATAAAGTAATCTAGAGGAAAATGAAAAGGGTTTTGTTCAGAAGGGTGAAAGATCTTGGATAATGACCAATACAGGAAAAAATAGTTAAATATTGATGTGTATAATAGGCTATTTGTAATGTATTAATTGATCTGCAAGTAGCAATAGTCTCGATATGCCTTCTTTTCAGAGCCCCATATGGCAAGTCCGTAGATATGTGGTCCGTAGGCTGTATTCTTGGGGAACTTAGTGATGGTCAACCATTGTTTCCTGGAGAAAGTGAAATTGACCAACTTTATACAATTCAGAAGGTGCTAGGACCACTACCTGCAGAGCAGATGAAGCTTTTCTACAGCAATCCCCGTTTCCACGGGCTGCGGGTAATGCTTAAATTAAATGTTTCATGCATGTTCAGATGGTGAATTGCATGTGCAAAATGTGTTTGCAAAAATAATACCCCTCTTCATCAGTACTTTTCTGGAAAGTGGATGAGAAATTACTGGAAAATAATAATGAAACAGTGATGCACAGGTATCTAATTAAATTCATGATAATGGGCGGGTGCTATGCTCTAAAATGTGGGGGAGTGATTTTCTCAGTATTTTCTTCCTTGAAACTTGCAGAAACTTGCAGTTTGGTAGTTTAGTTTGTATAGTAGATTAAATATGTATATGTTTATATATGGATGAGAGACAGATCAGGTAAATATTTATGTTCTGTACTTATTATAAATTGATGACATTAGCTCACAGAACTATTAACACTGCTAGTCAAACAAGATTTTAACATACTAGCCTGTGCTGTCTGAGATGCTTCTTGGCATAGAACAGTTGCCACTGCCAAAAGTTAACTTCCTTAGGAGATTTGTACCCATTTCCATTCCAAGCACTGTGTCATTTGAAACAAATAGATTGTAGTGTTAAGTAATTCTTCAGCTTTGTCTGGGGGCAATCACTCATACAAACATAAAGCCATGGAATCAGTTTGCCCCCAACATGTTCCCATTGTTAAATGCTACTTTTTCAACAAAGACACTTTAATTGGACAGTCAGAAGAGACTACTTGCTAGGCAAATATTTGTAAATATTCTTAACCATGCTCTAATATTAATATTGACCGAAGTAAAAGAGCAGCTCCTACTGTGCAGTCCTACACAATCCTTCTATGTCAGGGGTGCAAATACATATACTATTTGTTGTGTAAATTGTAAAATTGAATTGAAGTAGATCCTAAGATGCAACAGTTGCCTGACATTTAAATGAAAGGCACAGTAGAACAAGAGAACAAGCAGTTCACCATTTGAAGCTTAATGAAACCGTACTATTTTGGAAGTATGTTCACTCCCATCCTATTATGCCTTCTCTAAGCAGTGCTCTTGCAGTTTCAGCATGATTAATCATAAGAACGTAAGAGAAGCCAATGTTGGATCAGGCCAATAGCCCATCCAGTCCAACACTCTGTCACACAGTGGCCAAAAATACCAGGTGCCATCAGGAGGTCCACCAGTGGGGCCAGGACACTAGAAGCCCTCCCACTGTTGCCCCCCCCCAGCACCAAGAATACAGATCACCACTTGCCCCAGGCCAAGAGTTCTTATCTGTACCTTGTGGCTAATAGCTACTGATGGACCTCTGCTCCATATGTTTATCCAATTCCATCTTGAAGCTGTCCATGCTTCTAGCCGCAACCTCAACAGAGCCAAGTTGTCTGGGATGTTACATCCTAGTATTGGAAAGTTACAAATAAAAGATAATCCTTCTGCTGTTGAAATCCCATACTGCTTACATGTCCTACTTTTAGATTTGGCAGTCTGCAAGAGGATATGTAGAAGACATCTTCACAAATAAAGAGCTCAAAAAAACTTTTTTAAATTAAAACACCAGACAAGATCACAAATAATGTGTCTGAATGCTTACTGTTGACAAACCATAGTATTTTTCTTGTGAAAAAATAGTGTCTTGGATTTTTGTCATCTTTAGTGGAATGTCTTAATCTCTAAACTGCATTTTGGTAACTTTTTCAGTTGGCTCTTTTCACAGTTACTGGGGATTTCCAAGATTCCAGTCTTCTGTATATAGATAATATCTGGAAGCCACTTCTAAATGTTTAGTATGTTCTAGTCTTGGGTTGGATCCAACCCCTTTTCCACTGATGAAAAGAGGAGAGAGGGTTCCCTTTGACCACCACAAAGGTTATGCAGGGAATCATGGACAAAAAGCATGTGCAACAGGAGTAAGGAAGGGAATTAGTCAAGAATGAGTGAAAAAGCTGGCTGGATCCAACCTCTGAGCATATGTGAAATTCTGTGTTTCTAGTTTGCCTTCAGCAGTGATCTTCAGATGAATTCTGTGCCATAATTTAAAATTTAATAGAGTTAAAACTTGATTTCTCTTATTTCTAATCGCAAGTAGATGAAGCTGTTCACCTGTGCAGAGCTTACATTTAGGCTATTGATGCATTGTATTCCAACATCTCTATATTTTGACTGCCAAAAAGTTTTATTTTTATAACTTCGTGAAACACATTCCATGTTTCATGTGATTATCTGTATGTCATTTTCTTATTACTTCAAGAGAGCATCTAATAGTTAAGCTACGTATCATAATGTAAGCTTTTCTGGATAATTTTAGTTCATCATACACTAACAATAACTTTTTAGTGATTTTTTTGCAAATACTGCAATTGTGTGTGTGTGTGTGTGTATTGCTTTTGTACAGTTCCCTGCAGTCAACCATCCACAGTCTTTGGAAAGAAGATATTTGGGAATCTTAAGTGGTGTTATACTTGACCTTATGAAGGTAGGAATGTTGTTGTTGTTTTATAAGCACAATTCTTACTAAAATTTAAATTGATATAGAGAGATATGTTTTTTTAAAAAAAATCAAACATAGCAGCCAATGAGATTTTAGTTCTTGGTGTCTGCAGCAGTGCATGGGCTCATAGCTAGGCACAGTTTGGGAGTACCAGAAGTCACTGAGCACCTAGGATTTTGCACAGGTGAATAAATAAATTATTGTATAGGTAACATCTCATCTGTTGGATTGTTTTAGCAACAGATTTTTAGAACTCAGTTTTTTGACAGAATATTGAGAACTGTTTTTATATTAGTAGCTTTAAATTCTTTTCAGTTGAACATGATACTTGGAAATATCTAGATGTAAATGTTAGTGGGATTAATAGTTTCACTTCTATGTTAGATACAGCCTAATATTTTTTTAAATTGAATTTCTTTTCAAAAGAATTTGCTGAAATTGGATCCAAGTGACAGATACTTAACAGACCAGTGTCTGAACCACCCATCATTTCAAACTCAGAGGCTCTTAGATCGTTCGCCTTCACGGTCAACTAAAAGAAAACCTTATCATGGAGACAGTAACACCTTATCTAACAGGTAAATTACTGTACCTTATTAAATCAGTGTCATAGTATAGCATATATTTCAGCTGGTTGAAAAGGCTGAGGAAAATGAGAAGTAGTTCCAAGTGTACTCACCATTGTTATACGTGTAGATTTAAATATCTTATTTAGGCTTTCTAATAAAGCACTGTGTAAATCTGCTTCAGCTTCCATTGTTCGTACAGTTTTTTGCATTCAAATGCAAAGACCACATCATATTTCTGTTAAGTGTAGTAAAATTGGTCCAGTGATTATTCCTACAAACCTATTGCCTGGAAGGTAGAGGGTGTTATCTCAGCTGTGCTGAGGACAGTTGCTGTGCCACTTTCTTGAAATGGCAGTAGATCCTGGTGAAGCAACTTATCCATTTATATATCTAACAGAAATGCTCCTGCTTAAGTCTAGTGGTTCATAGATCTCGATTATTAGATTAAAAGGGGGTGAGGTGGCCTTCCATTATTTTCTTCAGTTCACATTTCCCACAGTTCATATTTTTGAAAGCAAGAGTGAACAAAAATTCCAATATGTATTTTCTGTATATTTTAAGAATCTGGGCTGTGAGCTTTTGTTTTTATTGCAATTTTACCCATTGCCTAGAACAGCCTTCAGGCCAAAAGCCTCAGTCTGTGCTGTATACATGCTTTATCTGCAGTCGATTAAATGGCGAGAGGGTTGCTGAAACAGCCAAGTGTGAAAGCAGAAATTATTAATGTGTGCTTTCTTTCCTTTGTTATACTGTAGAAATCAAAGTAGCAAAAGTACTGCTGTGCAGTCTCACCACAGATCAAACAGTAAAGATACACAGAATGTGGGAGTTGGAGTCCAAAGAGAAGAGGCACTTCCAGCAAATGAAAGCTTTCTAAATGGAAACCTTCCTGTAACTGCACATAGTCCTATGCTGTCAAAAAAGCCAAGCAATTCTTCTGGATCTGGCAACAAAGATATAGCTAATAACAACATACCACATCTGCTCAGTCCAAAGGAAGCAAAGACAAAAACGGAATTTGATTTCAGTTCGGAACCCAAAGCATCTGATGGTCCAGGTACAAAATACCTGAAGTCAAATTCCAGATCTCAGCATAACCGCCACTCATTTATGGAGAGTTCTCAGAGCAAAACTGGCACACTGCAACCAGGTGAAAGGCATAGCCGTCACAGCTACATTGATACCATTCCTCAGTCTTCAAAGAGTCCTTCGTATCGGACAAAATCAAAAAGTCATGGGGCTCTGACAGATTCCAAATCTGTGGGTAATCTTTCAGAGGCCAGAATTCAAGTTGCAGATTCAAACAGCAGTAGGTATTTTCCATCCAGCTGTTTGGACTTGAACTCTCCTACTACACCAACGCCTCCTCGCCATGCAGACAATAGAACTTTGCTCAGTCCTTCTGGGAGAAACAACAGAAGCGATGGTACACTTGAATCGCGAAGACCATCTACAAGACATTCCAAAACAATGGAGGAGTTGAAATTGCCAGATCATATGGAGGGAAGCCATTCACATTCCTTATCTGCTCCCCATGAATCCTTTTCTTATGGTCTAGGTTACACAAGTCCTTTCTCTTCACAACAGCGCCCTCATAGACATTCTATGTATGTGAGCCGGGACAGAGTGAGGACAAAGGGCTCAGAGGGTGGCTTAAGCGTAGGGCAAGGGATGGCAGCCAGAGCAAACAGCCTGCAACTGTTATCTCCACAGGCGCAGCATAAGTCACTTACAAGATCTGTTGGTTCTTCACGTGAAGACTGTACAGAAGATCCTAACAGGGTTAGTTTGAATTGTTGGCTGTTGCAGAATCTTCTCCCCTTGCCCATTAAATATTTCTCCCCGTGTTGAATGAACGCATGATCAAATTATGAAAAGTAATTTTTACCTTGTGTAATAACAACTAAGAACATCAGATTTTTTCCCATAGGGAAGCTTACATGGTTCAGTTTGAACTAGAGATATAAAATAGGTAATATCTAGTGTGTGGTCATGTCATATAGTGATATTAGAAACTACAGACTTCTTAACAGTAAATGCTGTGTGTCATGGATCTTTCAGTCTGCTTTGATGGCATCATTTTTATTCAGATTTTTTTTCAGTGATTGTGCCATTTTGGACTTGGGTTACAGAAAGACATGTTTTATATATGAAAAATTAAAGGTGGTTGTTTTCAGTTGATCTGGACGACTTTTGGTCAGGCCTGATTCAGATACAGGCAAGCACTTAAGTAACCCTGGGCATTTAATTAGCTTTCCTATATCAGAGATTAGGATAGACAATTTACTGAAAATGAACCAGTTTTGTGATAGTAGACTAGTGCCTTTTAGGAGACATTAATAGCAGCGTTACTTCCAAGACTCAAGAAATATGTGTACAATTTGGCTTAGAATTTGAGAAAAATTCTACAGTCTTATAGTGGGCACCATGATGGAAGAGGGATTGTGAGCTTTGGAAAGGGTTCAAGAGAGATGTACCTGGGAGGAAGTGTAAAGACACAGTTTGTGAAGAAGCAGAAGGAGCTGGCTGTGTTTAGACTATTGGGGAAAAGAGACTGAGAGGAGAGAGGCATCCTGACAGTCTTTCAAACATTTAAAAATATGTTGCATAAAGAGAATAATTCGTCCGATCACTAAAGCTAGGAATAAACTGTGAAGACGTAGGTTAAGATTGAAGAGTGCTTCAGTAGCTGCCTGGAATCTCCTTCCTTGAATGTGGTTGTCAAACTTAGATGAAGCACGGAGTTTTAGGAATACAATATCTTTTCTTGGGCTAGAAGGCTTAACTGTTTTATCTCAGATCTGGCATTTTTAAAACCCTGATTTAACTCTAGGTATCAAAACTGAATTATTCAGAATATTTTCCATTAGCTTCAGTCATGGGTTAGTCTTATTTTTAAAAGTCATCAGAAGTACCAGTGAAATTATCACGTATATTAATATAAAGCAGAATGGTTCCATTTTTGTTATATTATTTACTAGTATTTATCTAAAGAAGGTATTTTGAGAGAGGTTTTTTTTTGGGGGGGGGGATACCTGAAATATGGATGAAATCTGCATAATTGTTGTGCAGTGTTTCAGTAAATACTTATGTGTAGTCCGGGTCATAACATTGCATAATATAACACGTGGAGCTTAACAGTCTTTTCAGGAAGAAAAAACAGGAAATTGTTGAGCCCCAGCGGGCAGTGATACATGATTGTTGGGTTGCATACAGCTTGATATGTCTTGGGCTGTGCAAGTTTATTACCAAGCTCTCACACTCCCTCGTTCTTCCTCCCTCTTCTGTGTGGTGGTCCAAGACTGAAGATGGAAGTCTTCAAGTAACTCTAATTAGTATTGGTCTGAATGCAGTTCCATTCACTAACTGATATATGGCTTTTTCACAATAGCTTGTATTCTTAACCAAGATCGAATCCTGAATAAGAATCCTAATTACTGGGGGGAAAACAAACCTCAGTCAGTGAAGGCATCTGCTTTTGAGTATCACAGCTAGTTAAAGTTTGTTGAACACTTCTGTCTTCAGCTTCATCATACTGTGCAGGGAAAGAGGGCAAGAGTGAGTTTATGTGCTTGTCATGAGCCTTTGGCTTCTGGTAAAGTTTTTTTTACTGTATTTTATTTATGCACTTCTTCTGATCATAGAGTAAACATTTTGAAAATTGTGCTCCTGTTTCAAGCTGTGCATATACTAACTCTGTTTTGGTGCACTAAGTTTTTATAATTATAACATGACTCCAAAATAGAAGTCATACATAACCAAGTCCTCTTTCCCTTTCTTTCCATTTATCAACATCTTTATTCATGTAGGCATTTGTATGCTGCTTTTCAAGAAAATTATGCCCAAGGCAGTTTACGGTGGAAAATCAAATACAAATACAAGAAGCAATTTGTAACTAAAACTAGGATAAAAGTTGTTTTATTATAGTTATTAAGAAACAGTCTGAAAATGCTTTAAAAGTCTTTGATTGATATTGGAAAATCTGTAATGAGGAAATTGAAGTTCCCAGTAAAGGGCATTATGAAGTTTTGAGACAGCTGTTTAGAAGCCTTAAATTTGGGTCCCATTAGATGTACTCAGACAAAATGAGTTTCTACAGCAATGCCTTCTCGGGCTGTGTCAGTGCAGGAGCAGATATATATGGGTGGAGGTAGTCCTTCAGGGACTTTGGGGCTTCAGAGGCTAAAAACAACATTTTGTGTTGGGTCCAAAACAAACTGGAAAACAATATAGTTGATATAAAATTGGTGCATAATGTGCATTGCTCCCCAATTACTATTCTGGCTGCTGCATTCTAAGCCATCGTGACTTTCCAAATCTCCATCAAAGATAACCACTCATGAAACACACGTAGTTTTATAAACTGACTCCTACCAAAGTGCGTGTAACAGTGGCTTTCTCCAGGAATTGCTGTGTTTGGCAAACAAGTGAAAGCTGGTAACAATCACTCCCAGGTGGGCCCCTCCACCACTGGAGTAGCTGAAGGAAAAGAGTCTAGGGACAAAAACTCTCTTGGGCCATAATCATACTTTGCCGTGATACAAATCTTTTAGTAGCTAAGACAGGAATCATTCAGGGTCTTACTATTTGAACACTTCCCTTTAATTCTTCATACTTTCTGGAATGTTTTATGTATGGGCTAACATTTTTCTTTGCATTCCCATAAGCAGACTCATCTAGACACAGGTTTGCATTTTGATCCTAAAATGAATTAGAGTTCTGTTCAAGCATGTACTTGCTATGTAAACATGTGCAAAAAGTGACTGTATAAAATAAATTGCATGATAGGGTATATTACCTCATGGTTAAGATACTACTTAAATATCTGGGACAATGTGAAATGTTTTACCACTACAGTAAATTCCTGCAAGCAAACTGTTAATTTAACTAGTCTTTATTATGATTAACATTTGGATATTAGATGCTATTCATATACATTATATATATGAGTCGCATTAAATGTGCTGTTTTGTGTAACTGATGAGTAACTAGTCGCTGAATGCACTGTAAAGATATTTTTGTAGTCTTAATGTTGATTATAAAGTCCTATCTGCAGTCATAGTGTGTGTGATATTACCATTTTTATTCTGCCTTTCCAACTACAAGATGCTTAAGACAGCTTGTCCATCCTGGCTGTGGTTTTGTTAGCAGGCCTACTCAGAATATTACTCAGGTCTATTCAGTGAGGCTTACTTTCAGGAAAATGTTTTTATGAGTGCACTGAAAGTTGTCCATTGCTTGGGTTCTACATATATTAAAAACTTACTTTGCCACTCAATCCAGTCAGGATGTCTAAGAGGTGCTGAATACATGTTTTCTGTCAAGTCTGAACATTAGGAGAACAAAGCAGCTCAGAAGCAGCTTCTTAGCTTAGAACTTTCTTCTCCTGACTATTTTGCTGAAACTTTGAGCATAAGTTGCAGCTAATGATTTTAAGACTATTCTTTTGGGACAAGCCTTTGAACCAGTCAGGGGCTTGAACCAATATGGGACAGATGGAATAATCACAGAACCCTTTCAATCACACACACAAGTCTGTAGTTTGAATCACTTTATACTTACAGTTTTGTTTCAGATTCCTTTACCGTGGTTCATTTTCCGTTATGTTGGACTTCAGTTTATTAAAAGCAAAGTGCACAGATTAGTTCCTATTCTGTTGCATATCACTGAAGAACAATTTAAGCTTCTTAGTTTAATAAGTTGTTTGCTCTAATTTTTTTTGTTAAATTTAGGGTGGAACATACCATGATCCGCACACAGATGATGGAACATCCACAAAAGAAAATAGACTTCTGTATAATGATTCTGTACCAAGGAGAGTTGGTAGCTTTTACAGAGGTATTTTATCATATAAAACTGACTCAGTATTGCTACTGTTATTCTAAAAAAAGATGGTCACTATTTAATTATAGAATGAATAGTACTGTTCATCTCTCTCTGGCAAAGAAATCCCTAGATAGGATGTGGGGAAAACCTTTTGTTTTGAGAACAATATACAAGATATAAAAATGACTGATAGAACCACTGTTCTGAGGTACCCTGTTCTGTCCTCCCTTTCAGTTTATCTTTCTGCTTGAGGAAAGATATTTTAGGGCTTGGTGGGATCTTAGAGCTTGTGTTCTCTTAAATAGAATGTAGGACTCCATTTAGACGTAACACAAAATTATGGTTTAATTAATATAACCATAGATAATTGATCATCTGAACCTCTAATTATGATTAACTCAAGCGTATGAACTATAGTTGGTCCTGACTATAATTTTGCCTGATGCATGATTGCAGTATCCTGGTTTTCCTGCTAATTCTCCATTCCCAACCTTATTACAGAATCAGCTAGCAAGGAAGGCTCACGAAACCAATCTCAGTTCCAAGTCTTCCTTGCAACAGACTCCTGTTGCCACCCCACCCACTTCTGCTGTCAGCAGCAACAAGACACTGCAACGTGGCAGGCTCCTTCAGTGCATCCCTAAGGGCAGAAGGAAACACCAGTGGAGCCCATTACTATTGTAACTGGGTGTGGTTCATCCACAAAGTGGTTTGCACAAGTACCCTGTTCACAGTGGAGTTAGGGGGCTGGGGCTGGTTGGAGGGAAAGCAACTGCTTACCTGTCGTAGTGTTTCTTACAAACTCCCTATCTCAGTGCCCTTTATATCAATCTGCATTAGCTTTCTTAGAGGCTTGGTATTTGCTTTTTCAGTTCAGTAAGGTGTGTTAACCACAAATCAGTTGTGCTTTTAATGTGAGTTGAAACTGGTGAGGGATGTGCAGGATCTTCTAGGGGTTTTGTTGTGGTTTTGGCCTCTGTATGTGAACTAGCAGGTAGTGTTTGCGAGGAGTCGAAAACAACCAGGGCATACAAGTGAAAAGACCAGTGTGGCATGGAAAGGGTTCAGTATCTGCTACCAGCATCAGATATAGCAAGGCTCAACAATTCCCAAGTTGCCAGCAATGATTTTATGAGAGTCCCTTGGTGATCCTCAGTAGAAGTATAATGTCTGCCATTTCATACCTGAATATGTTTTGTTGTGTGACATAAAAATGCAGCTCCATGAAGTTCTTGTCTTTGCTTCTTTATACATTAACTAGGAATAAGGCCCGTTGTGGAAATAAATACAACAGACTCTAGAAAGAGGCTCTGGGAGAGTGCCCCAGCCTTGGGCACTCAGTGTCAAATTTGCTGTGGCAACCTCAGCAGGGTATAATGACAGTCCACCATTTTCACCATTTCCACCATTTTCTCCAGGGGAAGATCTCTACCATCTGAAGAGCAGTTGTAATTCAGCATGATCCCCATCCCTCCCCTGGAGATTGGCAACAATGGTTCCCCATGAGGGACCAGGTGATTTGAAGGGTGGAGTCTATGGCATTGAACCTGTCTGAGGTCCCACCCCTGCTAAAACCTCACCCTCTCCAGTGTCCACCCCTCAAATCTCCAAGAATTTCCCAACCTGGAGATGGCAACCCTACCTCCCAGCCAACTGTCAATGTATTGTTATCTGCCCCTGGCTTCAGCTTTCTATCTCCTCCCCCCTCCCCCTAGAGAACAGTTGTCATTCTGAGTGATCTCCAGTCCCCGCCTGGAGATTGGCAACAATGCTTCCCCATGAGGGACTTGCTAGCTTGGAGAGTAGAGTCTATGGCACTGTACCTGTCTGAGGTTCCACCCCTCCTCAAACCTCACCGTCTCCAGGTTCCTTCCCTCAAATATCCAGGAATTTTCCACCTGGAGTTGGCAACCCTATCTCCTTCCCAGCCAACATCAACCTTACTCTTCAACTTTCCATCTCCCCCCCAGCAGCAGCCTCCACTGTGCTCTGAAGCCCTGACTGCTATGTCACATTGGCTGTCATAAGGGGTCCATCTCAGCAGGGTATAAGGACATAGAGTCCACCATTTTCTCCAGGGGAACTGATCTCTGCCATCTGGAGTGCACTTGTAATTCTGAGTGATCTCCAGCCCTCGCCTGGAGATTGACAACCATACTTCCCCTGGTGGAAAAGTAGTCTTTCTCTGCAATAGGGACCGTAGCAGCTGACATAATTCTCCTCTCCCCCTTTTGACTTGCACAACAACCCTGTGAGGTAGGTTAGGCTTAAAGTCTGTGACTGGCCCCAAATTACCCACTCAGCAGGAACCTGGGTCTAGCAGATCCTGCCCTGAAGCGCTTACTGCTATGCCTAGGGTATCCAACCTCCAGGTGGAGCCTGAAGATCACCAGGTATCACAATTGAACTCCAGACAACAGATTCCCCCCCCCCTCCCGGAGATAATGACTGCTTTGGAGGGTTGCTTCTATGGCATTCTGTTCAGCTGACCCCAATGAGTTTTCTCCCCGAGCCCAACGTAGTTGTAGGAAGGGGCTTTCAGAGAAGCAAGCTTGGTTGCCTAGCAACAGGCACTGAGGGGACCGTATTAGTGCCGGTTCCCTAACGGAACATATTGGCCCTTTCACACAGAAACATGCCTCTCCTGTTGGGGAAGCGTTCCTGAGCCGGTTTACCTTGAAATCTCCCAAGCTTTCTTCAGTTCTTTGTACCGGTCCTGAAGCGCTATGGGGTGCTGTGTGAAATGCCCCCTGTTTCTGACAGTTTATTCTGTCAATTTATTCTGGGCACGCTGGCAGTGTGTGGGGGAGGGGGGTTATGGTGAAAGTCCATTGTCTTTTCATTGACAGAAGCAGGCCACTGAGAGGACAGTTAGACCCACCTGGCAGTGGGAGGAGGAGAAGAGTGGATCCTTCCCCTTCGCTGGCTCCCTCCAGACTGAGGCCGGGACGCTGGCTGGTGGCTCTGTGGGCGGGACTGAGGCAAAGCAGGGAGAAAATGCAGCCAATGGCCAGGGTCCCTCTTTTGAGTGGCAGTCCGTCCAGCCTACTGATTTTGGCGCCCCATGGAATCTTTCCCCTTGGAATCTTAAAACGGCTTTATATAATACGAAAGATTTTACACCATTCACATTGCTTAACCAGTTGCTTCTATATTGGCTCGAAGAGTCAATTAAATTGAGCCTTTTAAACCAGTAATGGATTTTTGAAAAATTGGGGAGGTTAGGTAAGGGTTAGATCAGGGATCTCCAGCAGGTGATTTGTGAATTACAAGTTGCTTTCTGGCCTCTGCAGATTAGGTGGTTTATCCTGTAGAAGATCCAGGAAAAGACAGCAGAAAGATGTGCTCCAGGTAGGGTTGCCAGCCTCCAGGTGGGGCCTGGGGATCTCCCGCTTTTATAACTGACCCCCAGCTGACAGAGATCAGCTCCCCTGGAGAAAATGGCTGCCTTGAAGGGTGGACTGTATGGCATTGTACCATGCTGAGGCCTCTACCCTCCCCAAACTCCGCCCTCTTCTGGATCCACCCCCAAAGTCTCCAGGTATTTTCCAACCAAGACCTGGCAACCCTAGCTCCAGGCTCCCCCCCCCCCCTTAAAAAAAGCCTTTATGTCATAGGATTTTTCTCTGTAC
The DNA here is from genome assembly GCA_029233225.1 of Lepidodactylus listeri. Lineage (NCBI taxonomy): Eukaryota > Metazoa > Chordata > Lepidosauria > Squamata > Gekkonidae > Lepidodactylus > Lepidodactylus listeri. The sequence goes on from JARCFY010000001.1 coordinate 79,055,788, forward strand.
TGCTTAGCTGATAGCTTCATTTCTGGTGCTCTTACACGTTCATGTTCGGTTTCTAGGAGAGAACAAAACTTTGTAACATGCAGTGTGGGAGGTAGCTTGCTCTGGATGTTTTGCGTTATTGAAAAGTAGTTCTCACTAAATAAAAGATTGCCAGTCCCTGAGTTAGTATGTGTTGTGGTGACAACAACCAGAGTTACCTCATATTAAATTATATACTACAGCATTTCTGTCATAGCTTTAATAAAATTACGAGAAACAGTAAGGAGTTATGGATTAGGTTTTGAGGTGGCAATAATTAGAAATTATGGTAATTAAAATTTTGGCCTGAATTTTTCGCCTAGCTCTTAGAGCCAGACGAATACTTGTGAAAGCCTGATGGCTGAAGAGGTGTGGCACTTGGGTGGATATATTCAGTTACATTTGTGTACACTGAAAGTGGCAGCAGAAGATTTTTGTAAGGATTTGCATGAAAGCATAGCAGCTTCCCTTTCTAGCCTCTGAACAGGGTGTATGTAGCTTACTAGCCAATTTCTGCCTTTTGTGATGCCAGCAATTAATGATAAGAAATTCATTGATGGAGTAAGGCTGTCCATCAACTGGGTGTTATAAGACAGACTGAAATAGCAAATATTGTTATGGAGACATGGAATAACTTTTTAAAAAATTAACGTACAGCTGCTAGTTTGTTCAGTCTCCCTAGTCTATGTTAGTACCATAACATGTTTCTCAGAAGTCGAATATTGGTTGCTGAATGCAGAGATTGTGATGCTCAAATGTGTTAGATAGGGATAAGGTTGTATTTAATATGACAGGAGGTCATTGACTCTCATTCATAATTTTGATAAATCCTCTTGTCTGACAATATAGGTGATGAGAGCACCTTGGAAGTTGGTTAATATGTTTAAGTTTGAATGGAGACTTTGTTTTGTGGGAGAATCCAGCCATTCATTTTGAGGTAGAATGAGATTACAGATGACTTTGATGGCAAAGGATTCTATTTACTAATTCAACTTGTTGTGGAAGATGTTTTCATTAAAACTTGGATCAGTGTCCAAAATTTGGGTCAGAGGACTACAGTACTTTGGAATCATTTTGTCTTTGGTATTTGTCTTTGAGTAGAATACTTTGACCAGCTATTTTGATCTCTAACTTTATTATAATAGCCAGGACAGGGAAGGCGATCCTGCCCAATTCTGGATAGTTTGGTTTAATAATTTGTTTGTGAGTATAATCTATTCTTACAAATACTTTCTAAAAACAGTAACTTACAAGTTCAACTTCATTAGTGGTAAAAATATGAGCACTCTCAACATTTCAAGTATCACCACTGTCTTACTTTTGAGCATTGTGTAGTGATCTTGTGCTATGCACAGTATACACCTTATACAAAGGAGATTCCTGAACCAAAACTTGTATTTGGCATAAGTTTGTGGATTTGTAACTACTGAAGTTTATACACTTCCATTAGTTCAACTGCTCATTCTTTCTTTCCCTCCAGCTTTCTCTTCATACATAGTGCCATCCTGACTGAGCAGTCACACTCTTCTTGGTTCTTTGAAGTCAGCAGGGTGTAACCTGGATGCCTCACTTTCAATGGAGGCCCAGGTCACCACAGTTGCAAGGTCGGCCTTTTATCATCCTCAGTGGATCAGGCAACTGGTTCCCTCTCTCTCCCCCCAGGACTTGCCTACAGTGACCCATGTGATGGCCACTTCCAGGCTCGATCACTGTAACTCACTTTACGCGGGCTTACCCCTGAAACTGATCCGGAAACTCCAGCTAGTGCAAAATGCAGCAGCATGCCTGCTGACTGCAACATCTGTGCAGGCATGCATTCAGTGGTGCTACGCTAATTGCACTGGCTACCAACTGAGTACCAGATCCATTTCAAGGTGTTGTTATTGACCCTTAAAACCCTATGTGGTCTGGGACCAACATATCTAAGGGATCGCCTCTCCCCATATGTGCCCCGGAGAACCTTGTGCTGGACGGACCATCATCTACTGGTTGTCCCTGGCTCAAAGACATCTGCTTAGCCTCGACTAGGACCAGGACTTTTTCCACCCTGGCCCTGGCCTGGTGGAACATGCTCCCATCTGAGATCAGGGCCCTGTGAGACCTATTGCAGTTTCGCAGGGCCTTCTGTTGAGGTGGCAGGTGCCAAATTATTTGGCCTCCCTTGCTGAAGTTTCCTAATTTGTATGCTGCCCATATGAATAAGTTCTTTACTGTTCTTTGGTTCATGGCCTAGTTGCTTCCAGTTATTTAGGATTGTTGAACTTTACAAATTTATTGTAGTTTCTGCCTTTTTAATTGTTTTAATTATTTATTTGTTATTGTTTTCAATGGTTTTGTAACTTTACTGTTTGACCTGCCCTGAGCCCATTTGTGGGAAGGGCAGGACATAAATCTAAAAAAAGAAATAAAACCCTGCTTCAGATAGCACTGATAATAATTTGACTAAATAATTTCACTAAATTAATAATTTGACTTTCCCCCATCTTTACCTTTCTTTGCTACATATGTCATTAGCTCTTGAAAAAATATATGGGGAAGATGGATAGTAAATTTGTGTGTGTTTAACTATACATTTGTAAAAAACAAACAGCAAGGATTTTACATGAATTAGTAGATAACTTCTCTTGAGTCTGCTGGGTCTGTTTAAAATGCTACATATCTTGTGTTTCTGAACATCAGAATATGCTACATGCTTGTGTTTCTGTACATACGTCAGAATATGCTATGTGCTTCCTTAGAACATCTATATTATGATGAAATAATAATATCAAAACTTATTCTTGCAGCCACAATTTGGCTTTGTGAACGAAGGAAAAGATTTAGCTTTATTTATTGTATAAGCAAGATGTTCTGTGATCGGATTTGAGTTCGAATTTGGCCTCTGAAATTGCCTAAGGGAATTATTCTGTCAGAATATTAAAGAACTCATCATTTAAAAATTGATTCCAAGTTGATTCTGTTTTTCACATGCTAAGACCTGGTCCCTTTGTTGTTGTTATACATTTGCCAGTGCTGATAGCATGTTGTGTTTCATAAACTGACAGTGCAGTAAATAAAGAGATAACTATGAGGATCACATTTGGAGAAAGTATTTACTTTCTCTAAACAAATATGAATATGCGTCCATTGTGTGTGTTTTTTTGTATTATGAAAAAAGAGAAGTTCAGATGAGAATGAATAAACACCAACTTGGTATTTTTATTGCAGTTCCATCTCCACGCCCAGAAGGAACATTCCTAGATAACAGTGCCTCTAACAGAATCCCTGCACTACCAGGAGAGAGCAGCAGTTTAACAAGCCACTCAAAGAGACAAACTGCTTTTGATCCCTGGTGAGAGTAATGGTATCTTCATGAGATATTGGGGGAAAGGTGATGGTGATGGGAAATGTATTCATGACGCTTGGGGAGGGACTGTGTCTCAGTGACAAACATTTTGCTCACAGAATAGAAACAGTCCCTAACATCTCTAGTCAAATGGATCTTGGGTAGCAGCTGTTAGAAAAGATCTTTTTCTACTGGAGATTCTTGAGGAGCATAAAATAGATGAATTGATAATCTGATTCTGTCATAAGCTTTATATGTTCTTTAGGCATCTTCCGCCCTGTCCATTTCTTTGGTTAGTTCAAACTAAAGTTGGAACCTTTTACAGTTTCCAAAACTGAAGGTTCAGTTCCTTGAAATGCAAAAATCAAATGTTTATTCTTGCCTGCTTTCTACTGTTAATCCTAGACTTCTTTTTTAATGGCATCAGATTATCTGGTACATTTCCTCCAATTTAAAATCCTTGTTTGCTTTGGTGTGGTCTGAACAATCTTTGTTGTTTTTCTTGGCTGCAGAAGATTTGGAATAGGGTTTGGGTCACTTGATAAAAAAACAAGTCTAGCTTTCATCTATCTACTACTGGTGGTTAAAGGAGAAATGAATTTTAATTGGCAGTTGCATAAAATGGGAGTATCCTAGTTTATATCCTGTACTACAGGGTACATACAGTAACTTTAATCCTCTTGTACAGTTTTGAAATACCATTCTGTATGTACCAGATGAGGCAAAGGCAGTGAATAAGAATTTTAAAAACTTAATTTTGGCTGTTTCTTCTAACTAAACATATGTTAGCAGTATAACATAGTGTGATGAATGTGTGTTGTGTGGGTGGCTAGCCTAGAGAAATAGCTTTTAAGGGCATTAACTCAGAGTCCTGTTTTTTAAAAAAAACAACTGCCTCAGCTAATGAAAAGAGGTGAAAATGCATCTTTCCATGTATAATTTAGGATATTTTGTGATTAATATAGTTGTCATGAGGGTGGTGAAAGTGAATAAAGAAACATTTTTCTCTCCCACAATAATACGATTCTGTGTCACATCAGAGCAGCTAGGAAGTAAAACTCTGGGTAATTGATTGGCCTTAGATTCAGTATTAGCAAAAGGAATTACTTCTTCATACAGTGTGTACTTTAATTTAGGAACAGCTAGATTTGAATCCAGTAGCACCTTAGAGACCAACAAAATTTGGGTGGGATATAAGCTTTTAAGAGTATCTAATGAAGAGAGCTTGGACTCGTGAAAGCTTATACCCCGAAAATGTTGTTGGTCTCTAAGGTGCTACTGGACCTGGCTGGAGAGTAAATTTGGTGTAGTGGTTAAGAGCTGTGGACTCTAATCTGGAGCACTGAGTATTGATTCCCCACTCCTCCACATGCAGCCATCTGGGTGACCTTGGGTCAGTCACAGTTCTCTCAGCCCTCTCTCAGCCCCACCTATTTCATGGGGTGTCTGTTGTGGGAAGAGGAAGGGAAGGAGATTGGAAGCTGCTCTGAGACTCCCAAGTGAAGAGTGGGGTCTATATCCAAGTCTCCTCCTCCTCCTAACTGTTCTACTGCAGACTGATACGGCCGCCCTTTGAAACTATTTAATTTAGGAAATTCACTGCTGCAAGGTACGACCACTCTTAGATAGCTTTAAAAAAGATGGTCACATCAATGGTTTTGGCTATATTAGTTCAAGTGAAGAGATTGTATGAACACAAGATATTTTGTATAAAGATCTGGGAAGGCATTCACTGTCTTGCCCTTCTGAATGCAGTTGGAAATTTTGGATTCAATAGACATTTGGTTTAATCCAGCAAAGTGATTTTTTGTTTGATTAACTTTATTATGAGCTAAATTCTCATTCTAGGAAAATGAACAACAGTTTATTTGATCCGTGTACAATAAAATTAATGTTGAGATTTAATTCGACTCTTTCCTCTGAGAAGGATGGGTTATATGCTGTGAGAGACTTTTAAAGATCAGGCAGTTTAAACTCTTATACCTGCCTCCTGTCTCATCTGTTACTCTGAACTGATTGGCATTCTGCTTACTCCAATCCCATACTCTATATTGTTAATCCTATTCTTTCTCTTGTCCTTTCTCTCCGGTGTTTATCTCTCCTGTTGCTTTAATAATATTAAAATCAATGCTATCTAAAAAACTCCTTTGTTGAATCAAATCCTATAATTTATTATCCCATCACCTTTCTTATTACCTCCATATTTTTTATTCTTTCTGGCTTTTGGCTCTTGTCCTCTAACTCAGTCTGGGTTCTGTGAACTCTGTTATATCTGGGGCTAGCAACCCCCTTTGCCTAAATCTAAAGCTCTCTTCTCTGTTGCTGTGCCCTGGTTGCTATGTCTGTCTGACTCTTTGGTCTGTCTGTTCATTTTTTAAAAATCATTGTATCTATAGTCTGCCTTTCTTACTGAGACTCAAAGTGGATTAAGCAGTGTAAGTCAGTACAGTCAACAGGATGGAACATCCAGCTGAAACAAAGCATAAGGGTTCTACTGCAGACTGACACGGCTGCCCTCTGAAACTATTTAATTTAGGAAATTCACTGCCGCAAGGTATGACCTCTCTTAGATAGCTTTAAAAAAGATGGTCAGATCAGTGGTTTTAGCTGTATTCATTCAAGTAAAGAGAGAGAAGCAATACAGAAATTACAGTAGGGTAATATATACTGCAACAGATAATATGTATTATATGTATAGTCCACAGTCCCTATCCCTTTATTAAAGCCATTATATTAAAGCGTCTTTCTGAACCATTATAGTCAAGCACTATTGCCTATGTGAAAATGCCCTCCTGAACAAATCAGTTTTGCACAATTTGCAGAAGGCCAAGAGAGTGTGAGCCTTCTTAACCTCATCCGGCAGGCAGTTCCTTAAGGTGGGGTCTGCAACAGAGAATGTACTTCTATGGACAGTTGATGATCTTTCCCATTGGCAAAATGACATCTGCAGAAGGCCCATCTAGAATGAGTGAAGACATCATGGCGTAGCATAGGAGGAAAGGCGGTACTACAGATAAGAGGGTCCAAGGCTCTGAAGGGCTTTGTACGTGATAGCCAATATCTTGAATTGAAGTCCGTAACTGATGGGCAGCCAATGGGGTGATTGCCAAATGGCAGTAATACGCATGCTGTGCCTAGTTCCTGAGTATTCTTGGCCATCTGGCAGTCCCTGAGTTGACTGCAAGGGGAGATTTACACAGAGTGTATTAGTCTAGTCTCAGAGTTACCATGGTGTGGATCCAGGTGGCTAGATTGGCCAACCCATGGTAGGGGGCCATCTGGGCTAAACTGAGTTGGAAGAAAGTGGGGCTTTTTAAAAGCTACATTGATTTGCTTCTCAAGCAGTAGTGCTGAATCCAGCATAACCCCTTGGCACATAACCAAGTCAGCAAGGGTCAGCTGAACCCCAGAGAGGATGGGAAGCACAATGTCCATCAAGACCTCCCCCTTCCTGAGGGGTGATTTGAACCAGTCCAAAGCATGTCCTCTGTATGTGCTTCTACCTCCAAACACCCCAAGAAGATGGCATGGTCCACTGTATCAAAGGCTGCAGTTAAATTCCAGTAGGAGCAACAAAGAGTCATTACCTTTGTCTGCATTCATAGCGGTAATCTGCTGAAGCTACCTCTATCCCATATTGTGTTGTACACTGCCCTGAGCCCTCTCTTTCAGAAAAGGGTGGCCTAAAAGTCTAATTTAAAATATAAATAATAGCGTGGCCTGAAAAATTTCTGGAGCAGATTTGTTTTTCAGGAAGCTCTGGAGTTGGTCCTCTACAGCTCTCTCATTTTGTCCAGAATGGGCAGATTAGAGACTGGGTGATAACTGGCTTCATTTTTCTGAAGGAGTGTTTTTTAAAGTAGTGGATGGATAATCACCTCTTGACCAGCGTAGATGTTAATTTTTTGATTAGATTCTTGCTATAATTTGAATTAATAAATCTTAATTGCAATGTTTCTTTACATGTAGAATTTCTTGCTAAAGTTTTAGTTAGCTAGTTAATATAATTTACTTAGCCTTACCCTTTTATCTTTTCTGGTCTTATTGGATCTAAAGGACCATGCTCATGGAACAGATCTCTCCTGTCTCCTATTTCCTGCTGTACTCCCTAAGGCTGCCAAGTACCGGCGACTGTTCTCCCCCCGGGAGCTCTTCTGGCACGTGCGCTTTGCACACGCGCCACGGCAACGTAATGACATCACCCGGAGGTGATGTCATCACATTGGGGGCGTTGCCAGGGCAACGCTCTGGCAATCGCCCCAAAAAGGGGCGATTGCCACAGTGTTGCCCTGGCAATGCCCCCAACGTGATGACGTCACCTCCGGTTGACGGACTTACACGGGGGAACTTCTGGGGCGGACCGGACGACTTCTCCTAACCGGACGACTTCTGGGGCGGGGTTCCCCCCGCTGGCCGAATGGCGGCCGGCAGATCGGGAACCCCTATAGCAGGGGATCCCCCACCCCCCCGGCTGACTTGGCAGCCCTAGTACTCCCTGAAATGCTGGTCCTGAAGACAGAGGAAATAAAAATTGTGGGATGTGATGCAGATTAGTCTATAGTGGGAGGGAGAACTGATAAAAATCGTTTCCTCTTAAAAGAAGATTACTACTTTAGTTTCAATCTAAAGATTGTTTTAATGTTATTTGTAACATTATTTATACGCCAGCAGGTAAAATGAGCCTATGATATTGCATGAAATCAAAATAAACCATATGAGAGAGCCAATAATACAGGGGGGAAACTGAATAGTTCCATATAACTGAATTTGCTGGGAAGTTTCCAGACCCATTTCTTATTTTTTTTCAAATCCACAGCTGGGGCAGAGGAGATGTATTGCTGTATAGTTCTTAATGCGTTGGATCTTGTAGGCGTAAGTTCTCTAGAGCTGGTATGATGCTGTGGTAAGAGATCTGGGAGACCCAGACCCATGGAAGCTTGCTGGATGACCTTTGGCCAGTTGCACTATGAGAGTGTTTTCCTAAACTACTTCACAAGGTTGTTGTGAGAATAAAATGGAAGAGGTTAAAAAGATGTTAGCCACTTTACGTCCCCTCTGGAGGAAAAGGCAGGCTATGAAATGGAGTAAATAGGCATAGTGTGGGGGTGATGCTGGCAGCCAGCACAGAGCAGCTTGCACTTCCCTAAAGGATGGCTTCTTGGCAGCAAATTAAGCAGCAGGTAGAATGCAGTTAGTACAGGTTGTGCAAAGCCTTTGAACCCAGGTGTAGGCCAATACTGTCAATCTGTTCTTGGCCTGGACATCTACCAAGGCCTTGTATGGCCTCCAGTGATTTGGCAGGCATGTCTGAGCTCTGTGTGCATTTTGGAAAGCATCCTTGAATTCTTTCACGGACATTAAAGCCTGTCATAAATTGTCTCCCATTTGGAGCAAACTTTATGTATTTTAGATCTTTCTGAGGGATTACAGTCTAAAAGGGTTGATGGATTCCCCCCCCCCCCCCGGATGTTTAGCATAATGCTTGCGCAAAATGCTATCTTACAGCATTTTAATTTTTTCCTCCCATGTTTAGGAAAAGTCCTGAAAATGCTCATTCTGAACAACTAAAGGAAAAAGAAAAGCAAGGTTTTTTCAGGTCAATAAAAAAGAAAAAAAAGAAGTCTCAGTCTGTAAGTAGCTTTGTTTCCTAAAAATAGTGTGTGTTTTCCCTTTTTAAAAATAGAACTGCAGCTTTAGATTTTTTTTCACTGTTTTGTCAAAACTTTTTTAACTCTAGAAATTTAATTTTGTCTCGTACCTCTAATGCAACCTTCTGACAGTCTGACTTTCAGGCTGATGCACCAGCATGCTAGTAGTTAAAAAAGGACATGAGAGCTACACCAGAATGTTATCTCAAATAATGATAACATGCCAGTCAATTTGGAGTGCATCATCTGCAGAGGATAAGTTCCTGTGGCACTACTCCATGCATAATATTGACAAAGTAGATTAACTTATTTAGCAAATGTGTTGAAGATTACCTATAAGAAGAGTTTTTAAAAATTATCTGTTGGATTTGTGTCCAACTCCTGACTCAGGTCAGCTAGCACAAAAATGAAATAAACCATTGAGCGAGAAAACAGTTAAACTATAAAGCACTAGTACAAAGACCACAAGTGCAGCAGAGTGAAAAAACTGGACCCAGTTAAACAAACTTATAAAGATGTGTTACAGTATATTCTCATATTTTAATTCAGCCTGTTTAAAAACAGATCTTTACGGACATTTCTGTTGACCTTAGGAAGCTGGGGTGGGTACCAATGCTTCCTCTAAGTTGTGGAGTCTTGTGAGCAAAAATTCTACTTTGGGAGCTAACTGGCATTAAAGTTGTGAACGAGCGATTTGGCTACTGCATAAATTAGTTTGCTCTGGAGCCATCCTTCCTGAGCTAAGACAAAAATCTGTGAGTTGAAGACTAAAAAATTGTGAGCTAGCTCACACTAATTCAGCTTAGAGGGAACACTGGTGGGTGCCTATATGGCTAACCTAAAGACAGAGACATTCCTTTAGGTAACACATTTTAGTATGGTTTATGGCTTACTCTGTCCAATACTTATTTGTACAAACACTTGAAATGAGACAAGTAGGACATTAATAGTGCAGTTTTATAAAAATGTTATTGAGTAGAAGATTAATTTGCCCTAACCTAGAGGTCCAAGCTGGTGCAGTCTCATCCAATCTCAGAAACTAAGCAGGATCAGCCCTGGTTAATACTTGAATGGGAGACCACCAAGGAAGTCCAGGGTTGCAATGCAGAGGCAGAGCAAACTACCTCTGTTCATCTCTCACCTTGAAACCCCTGCATGGTTGTTGTAAATCAGCTGCAACTTAACAACACTTTCCACCACAAGGAGATGGATTTAATTCTTTTGCAGAGTAAGCCAGTTATCTAACAAAGCATATTAAGTGTGTGATTGCATTCAGACAGCACAACCAACCTTTGGTTTTTCTATGAGGGGCACAGACATTGCTTGTTGCCCTGCTTGTGTATTCCATTTTCTCCTCCCACCCCCTGCTTAATTCACAGAGTGTGCTTGGAGGCTTCCTAGTCTCAAAGCCTTCAGTCAAAAGCCAGTGCACTGTAACGTCCAAATGCAGGCTCTTGGGCAAATTGGGGTTTGTTTCTTCCCCAAAATTTGAGACTCTAAATTGGGATTAAGCTGTGTTTTTACCAGTCTGGAACAAACAGGTGTGTCATGACATCTGAATGCAGCATGTGTGTATTCATCTGTATGGATGCACATATGCTGCTTGCCTTTCGAGTAAAAGAATTGTAGTTGGAATTTGTGGCTCTCATAGAATTAAACTCAGAATTCATTTTTTACATTGCTGTTAATTTTATGGGGTTATGTCTTGAAAGGAGAGTCCAGTTTTGTATATATTTTGAGGATTTCATAATATTAAGACATTTACCTGTCTGTTGTAGATCTTAAAAAAATAAGTCAGTTAGGTTGTCATTAGTAAGATCATCAAGTTCCTCCTGCTTTCAGTCCATTAAAGTTCTTCCAAGGTATCCAGGTAGTGGGAATTCTACACTGTTGGAAATTCCAATTAGTAGAGGTATTTTCTTGGGCCATTGTATTTAATATAGGAATTGGACTCAGCAATATAATGTTGCTACATTTTTCATTTTCTCCAGACCTTATACACAGCCCTTGACATGTCTTCAGTTTTACCCAGATGCCTTTTTACTGATTGATATAATTCAGAAATGGCTCTGGATGCCCTAAAGGTTGTTCAGGCACACATTTTCATTGACAGATGGGGAAAAAATGGTTTGTCAAATCAGTAATCTTTAATTACTTGCTTGATTCTTTCAGAGTTCTCTCATAAATTGGTAAATCTGGGCCCAGTGTGTCATTTTAATTTAAGACCCTAAAATCCTACTTTGTGAAAGTAAAATGTATACACATGTTTTTCTGTTGCATCCAAAAATCACATTAATTTATTTATTTTCAGTATTTATAGTCACCTTTTCTCACTGATACTGAAGGTGGACTATACAATGTAAATCAGTGCAGTCAATAAGACAATACAACTCATAAACAATGCTACAAGGCTAGGATTGCAGAAATTTGAAACAGAGCTATAATCTGAACAAAGTTTGAGTACTAACTGTGACACATTAAACAATGCAGAACATGGTATTACATAAGCAGACACACAATGCATTTTCATGGACCAATCTGTTATGATGTAGCCCTATTTCCTTTATAAAAATTCCCTCCTGATCAATTGTTACATACTTTGCAAAATGGCAGATACATGGGAACCTTCCTGACCTCCATTCCAGGGGACGCACTACAGAGAGGGGACCTGTACGGGCAATTGTTGATCTTGCCTATTTTGAGAGTGATAGGTGATTCCATAGCCATAGCTGATCTAAAAGTAAATTTGGTTTATTAAGCCGATACTTTGATGTGTATGTTCTTTAAGTATACTAGATGTGGTAGTAGTGTGTATATTAACGGTTCTAATTCAGCAGAACAATTAATCTGATCTTGCCACCGTTAAGAAAAAGCAGATATAATATGAAAATAACTACCTGTTAGTATATGGGCTGGTTAAGAGGCAAGGGTGGTTCTCCTGAATTAGAATTATTTATGCAATTAGTTTTTGTATCTTATATTGCAGACAGAATGCACCAAGTCGGAGACTCCCAGCATCAAGAAATCTCTGTTTCCTCTTTTTAATTCAAAGAATCACTTAAAGCATAGCTCTTCTTTGAAAAAGATTCCTGTAGTCCCTCTACCCATGGTATTAATATTTAAGAATGGTAACACTGAAAAAACACACCAGTAAATTTTTTTCACTGACCACAGCAGCATGTATTTTTTTCCATGGGCGTCACAGTCTTTTCATAGAAGTTAAGTGTCCTGAGCCATTTCCATAAATGAAAAGGTTGTTTGATTTCAGAAACAATCATTATTTACTTGATCTTCTAAGGAATTTCTAAAAAAAACAATAATAGCTTGATTTTCTGCAGAATTATAACATATTTTAATGTCTTTTACATTCTTTATATTTTATGGTGATCATTTCTTTATTACTTTCAGCTGGGAGAACAAAGACTAAGCAAGCCCCTTTTACTTAATGGTGGAACAAGTTTTTACCTTTATTTTCTGATAAAGCAAACCTTCTCCCTTTCCAAGGAAGCTCAGTAATATTCATGGCAATGTATTCAACCACATTCCCCCCATCAATTATTTTTTTGAATTGTCAAAAAACTGTTTCTGATTAGATTTTGTTTTGTCTAAGGCTTCCTTCCTTTGGGCTGAAGGAGAGTAAAAGGCTTCAATTTTCATTCATTCTTTTAAACTCAATTTTCCTTGGTTTTGTGGAAGTGGCTCATGATCTTAACAGCTGTTTGGAATGCTATTAAAATGAGGAATAAATGCAGCAAGGCACTTATTTAACTGCTTTCTCTTCCTTACAGTGACTTGGCTAACAGCATGTGAATGCCTTAAGGGTGGAGGTTATAACAAATCTGCATGGCATCTATAAATATGATGATTATTAAAGAGATAATAAGAATATTGCAATTCAGTTGCAATAATGGGCTTCACCTGCATTGCTTGGATCTGGGTGGCAGGGAGAAGGGAGGCAGCAAAGCGCATTTCTTCTCAGAAACTTATCAGCATCCAATTTTTATGTGTTGCAGATGCCGGGAAGTGATAGTCAGGATCTTTTGGCATTACAGAAAGCTATTCACTCATCTAATCATCCAGCTAGCAGGCAGAAGGATTGGCATTCTGACAAAATGACAGAAATCCAAAGTCATGTAAGTGAAGTTACTGCTTCATTCCATTTTAAGGTCACTGTGATGTCTTGGCAGATGGTTCATCCTGCAGTGAATTAGAGAGGTGGGGTGGCTGGGTTACAAGACAGACAACCCTGTACCTTAAACCACTACAGAGTTGGAAGAGGAAGTAAGTGTGTCTTCTTCTCCCCATTTCTCTATTTCCCCCCTTTTAGTCCATCCTTCTCTCTCATTTGCTCTAGCCAAGTATGCTAACAAAATAAGTAAAATAGTGCCAGACAGCAGAGAAGCAAAAGACGGTCAGCAGAATCTGTAGAATCTGTAATGGTGAGGGGTACCCAAGTAGCCACGGGGAGAACCATTTTCCCATGAGTGCCACCAGTGTAGCTAGTGTAGAGAAGTAGCAGTCAGCTGATCAACAGCAGTGGCGGGGAGGGAGAAGAGAACCAGCTACATAGGGGCTTCTTTAGCTCAGGTAGATTGGTGATTCCTGTGTATCCCATTCTGTCCCGCAGTTCTAAAATGGCCCAGGATAGAAGAACTGGAATAAATAAAGTATATTATTTGTGCCTGATGTGTGGAACTGTTAATTCACTGACTGTTTTGGGACCTTTAACTAGAAATCAGTATTGTTTTAACTTAAAAACCCTTTATTTGAATTACTTACGCAGTTAGCCACTTAATAATAAAATAAGTATGTTTAAAAATTAAAATGAATTGATTGAATAACAGTTGTAAACAATTTGTTTTCTATATTGGAAGGAATGTAAAATGATCGTAGTTCAAGAAATTCTCCAACCTGAGTGGAACACTGAATTTTGTACACATAATTTTTAATGAAGTTGATAATACCCAAGTCCAATCTGCCTAATTGTGTTAATTTGGTCTCAAGCATCCTGTTTGCTTATTTATTTAGAAAATTTATGCGCCTTCTTCTGGCTTGGAGGCCAAGGTGATTTGACATTTCACCTGCTGTTCCTTTTCCTGTGGACAGATTCAGACTGATCTTGACAATGGATGCTGATGTAGTTCCTGGGCAGGGGAGAGCTACTATCTTTGGTCTTGATCCATGCCCATTCTGACTTTTAGAATGATACTGGGAAAATATTTGAGCCTTTTCCTGCAGTTGGTAAAGACTTGCTGACTGAGGGGGTTGTCCCTTAATCTTTGCAGGAATAAATTATTAGACCTCTGCTTAAAAATCCTTAATCAGCCACTTCATCTGTGGTTAATTAGAGGTTTGTTTCCACTTTGTCATTTTGGGGAAAGGTGATGGAACATGTAGCGGCAGAGCAGCTCCAGGGATCCTGGATGATATATCTGCCCTTGACATATTTCAGTCTGGTTTCAGGCCAAGGGTCAGAACAGAGATGGCTTTGGTTGCACTGGTAGGCGATCTTCACTTAGAGGATAGCTATCCTTGCTGAGATTATTAGATCTGTCAGCAGCCTTTCATATGGTTGGCCACTCCATCATTATTCTTTGGTTGGAATATGGGGTTGGTATCAGAGTAGCTCTTCAGTGCTTTCAATCTGTTTTGTGTGATCAGGTGCAAAGATTTCAACTAGAAGGCCAGGATCATTGGGTTGGGATCTTCTTGTGGAGTGTCTCAGGGATCCTCATGCTCTTCACTATTTTATGTGGGGCTGCTGAATTTGATCATCCAAACCCTTGGGGTTGGATATCATCAGTACACAGATGACACGCAGCTCTGTATTTTATTATGCAAGATTCCAGATGCATCTGTCTCAGCTCTGAAGCAGCATTTTGAGACTGTGGTCCAGTTGCTAAGGCAGAACAAGCTGAATCTGAATCCAGGAAAGATGGAACATTGGTCAGAAGAGCTAAATCTTTAGAAGGAGCAGATCTACTTTTTTTGGATGAAGTAGACTTAGCATTTGCAGAGAGGTTATGAGTTTGGGGGGTGCTCAGTCTTGCTGTTTGAAAGCAGGTGGTGTGGTGTTCTTGTGTCAGCTATGTATGGTTTGCTAGCTCTTGTTTCTTAGACTTAGACACACAGACCCATTTTTTTGTAACTTTGGCTGCCCTTGAAGACCACCCAGAAACTACAGCTGGTTCAGAACACAGCAGCTCAGTTACTGTCAGGTGCTAGATGCCAGTTTATTTCAGAGTCCAATTCAAAGAGCTGGTTAGAACCTTTAAAGCCTTTCATGGCTTACCACCTGTACATCTGAAGGACAATCTCTACCAGCTTGTCCTTGTACACTAACTATATATGGTCTTGTGGTTGCTGCCTTCTGGTTCTGCTGCTCAAGGCTGTCCACTTAATATGAACGATTTTTTTTATATAAGGTGGAAAACACAGTGGAGAAACAGAGAAAAATAGTAGCAGTACTGTGTAACAAAGGACGCTATAACAAATATGTACAAAATGAAACTTACTATAATGAAGGGTGTCAGTATATGCTGGTAACAGTATAGAAACACAATACAAGTTCTATAGTATGATAACTAAATATATAGTTCAGCAACAATATTACAGTAATACAATGTAGTCACTGTAGTAACCATGTAGTCACTGTAGTAGTAGTATGTAGTAACCATGTAGTCACTGTAGTAGTAGCAAATGAAGGATCCAGATATGCTCTTTGTTTCAAAGATCTTCCTCAGAAGGGACTAAACACAGAAGACATTATTAAGCACCCCAAAATTCTATATGAACAATGATATATCATATAGCCAATGAAATCTTGCATACCTAATACAATTAAGAGGACTGAAGCCTTTCACAGGAATAAATAATTCCTAAACCAGTTGCTTCTAGTTGCACAAAATGCTTCAGGTTCCAAGTAGACAGAAGTCATTCACAGGAACACAAAATTCCTATAGGGAAACACACATATAAGCCCCACAAAGTAACAATCAGGTAAGTTATGGAAGGAATACATTAAATCAAAAAACAACACTCACCAACAGTATTCAGATAATAGGCCATCCTATTCATTTATGAAAGACAGCTAGCTTCATGATTGTAAGCAGCTGGGTTTGCCTCCATGAAGGGAACCCTGTAATGCAGCTTTATATACAACAAAACAGACTTCTATTTAAAGTAATGTAAAGAATACAATTAAATAAAAAACAACACTCAGTTGTAATTGTATTCTTTACATTACTTACCTGATTGTGAGTTGGAATGCTCCAGTTTTCTATAAAGGTCTGTCCCCTTTAAATAGAAGATTTCATTGGCTATTACTACACTATATACTACTACTATATACTATTACTACAGTGACTACATGGTTACTACAGTGACTACATTGTGTATTGTATTGTCCTATTGTTACTACAGTGACTACATTGTATTATTGTAATATCGTTGCTGAACTATATACTTAGCTATTATACTGTAGAACTTGTATACTGTTACCAGCATATATTGACACCTTTCATTATAGTAAGTTTCATTTTGTACATATTTGTTATAGCGTCCTTTGTTACACAGTTTTGCTACTATTTTTCTCCATTTTTTTATATAGCAGTTCTTCATGTAGAGCAAAATTCGCCATGTAGAACAAGCTTCCTTGATGGCAGATGTGGGGGAGTGCCATATTAGAAATTGGTAAGGCGAGCCCTGCTGGATCAGACAAGTGCTTCATCTAGTCCAGTATCCTGTTTCACATGGTGGAGGGCCAGCAAACAATGAACAGAAACTAAGGTCTTCCTCTGATGTTACCTCATTACACTGGAGGCTTACTGCTGCTGACTGTAGCGGTTCCCAGGGTGACATGGCTAGTAGCTGTGACTAATCCCCTTTTAAAGCCAGCCATGCTTATGGCCATCACTGTGTCTATCAGCACACAATTAAACTACTAGTTGAATGAAAAACAACAGTACCTGTATCTTGCGCTGGGTCTTGAGCCCCACTCAGAACCAAATTCAGGATCAGTACCAATGTTCCCTCTAAGCCATGAAGTCCTGTGAGCAAAAAAATCTACTTTGTGAGCTAGCAGCATTAAAGTTGTGTGCGAGCTATTTGGCTGTTGCATAAATTAATTTGCTCTGGAGCCATCCTTCCTGAGCTAAGACTAGAATGTGTGAGCTGGAGGCTAAAAAACTGTGAGCTAGCTCACACTAACTCATCTTAGAGGGAACACTGATCAGAACCCCTCTAGTCAGGTCCATGACTAACTTCTAACATGAGTAATTTTTTATTTCTAAAAACTTCATTTCTTCAGCATAACTCCAGGATATATATTGTCAGTGGGAGGGGTAGTTGAAGTGACCAGTATTACAACATTTTCCACTTTAGTCACCCTCCTATCTCAAGAAGATCAGCTTCAGGGTGTTGACCAGGCAAGCAGTAGTATACTGTTGCTTCTGTTATGGCCTGGTTTCTTCACTCATACTGATTCCATAGGGGAATCTATTCCCCTTATGTTTTCTAACTTACTTGACTGTAGGTCCTCTGATAAACAAAGCAACACCACCCCCAATACATTCCTTCCCCTCCGGTCTATATATTCAGTGATAACTGTGTCCCACAGATTTTTTTCACTGTTCTACCAGGTTTCTGAAACACTGACTAGATTCATATTACTATTTAGCAGCAAGCATTCTTGCTGTCTTGTCTTGGCTCAGAGGCTTCTAATATTGGCAAACTGACACCTGCATGTTGCTTCCCTCTCTGAGGATCTAACCTCCCTTGGCCCGCTCACACAGCCCTCCTTTATCACCCTGCTCTCATTCCCACTCCCACCAATATTATCACAAGTGTTTACTGCGTCATCACCTTTGGATGAGTTGATCCAAACTGGAGACTCCCCAGTTCCTGTTGACTTTCCTGCAGGAGTTAGTTTAAAACTGCTCTGCCACCTTTTAGATATTAAGTGCCACGAGCACAGTTCCCCTTGGTTCAAGTGGAGCCATTCTCTTTCATACAAATGTGGATTATCCTAGAAAGTTCTCCATGTCCTAACTAATAAAACTCTTTCTCTCACCACCATTTTTCATCCACACATTGAGACCAGTGTTTCCTCTAAGCTGAGTTAGTGTGAGCTAGCTCACAGTTTTTTTAGCCTGCAGCTCACACATTTTTGTCTTAGCTCAGGAAGGAGGGCTCCAGAGCAAACTAATTTATGCAGTAGCTAAATCGCTCACTCACAACTTTAATGTTAGTAGCTCACAAAGTAGAATTTTTGCTCACAAGACTCCACAGCTTAGAGGGAGCATTGACTGGGACCCCTAGGACATGCCCTGTCTAGCAAGCCCTGTATGTAGAATAAGGAACAATTCTAAGATTGCTACCTTTGGGGGAGGTGCTGTAAAGGCATTTTACTTCCAAGGGTTTTTAGTTTGGTTTAAGCAGCAGGAATTTTCTTGAGAAGATGGGTAAATATGTTTTTATTATATCTTGTATGTTTTTAATTTTTAGAATTTTAAGCCACCTTGAGCCCCAATGGAAAGGCAAGATATAAATATTTTAATAAAACAGATAAGCAACATGTTCTTTACATCAAAAACCAGGTCATTTTGTAGAAAGCAGAGAATCTTCTACAAGGAAACAATGCGTTTTGCTTAAAAATGATCGAAAATTCAAATTTGTGTATGTGTTATCTGAATTATAATTCATAAGGTTGTTTGTTATTAGGTTATCAAAAGTGCTAATTCATTTGCTCATTCTTTTTGTTTCAGAGCCAGCCTTTAAAATCTCTTCGTAAACTGTTACATCTTTCCTCATCATCAAATCATTCAATTTCTTCTGAACCCCGATTCCAGCCTCTACCCAATCCGCCAGCTAAAACTTCCTTTTCCGAAGTTCGGATTCACCCTATAAGTCAGGGTTCCACCAGCAGCAACATACGGCAAGAGTCCCAGTCAAAGGGCAGAACAACGCTCCAGATCCCAGGCCAGATGGAACCAAGCTGGCACGTTTCCCCAGTGAACAGGAGTGCCAGTGATGGGACTTCATACCCTGACCAAATGCCTTCAAAAAGCGGGCAGAACGGGCATACATATAACCGAACAAACCGATCTCGAATGCCAAATCTGAATGATTTAAAAGAGACTGCCTTGTAGTAATACTCCTAGAAATGCTATGGCAGGGATTTATCAAGAGGTATGGTGGTACTGGTGATCGTGTTAGTGACTGAAAGACCAGCTTTATGAAAGATGTGCAATATTGAATACGTCAAGCTGCTGTTCAGTACCACATCAATAGAGATCATACAGTGAAATGAACTTTATTTAATTGCCATTCATCTAATCCCATGACAACAGAATGTGCACTTCAGGGAAAATGAACTTATTGCCCTTTTCTCTTAATTTACATTCCAGCTTAGTGCACATGACTGTCTGAAAGCTGTGTAGGCACTTTTGGGGGTTAAAAGACGTGTCTTTAGACCTATGCCCTTAGGAAAATTCTTGCTGCCTAGATTTAAATTTTTTTTTACGTGGGGTTTATGTGATACACTTGTATCCCTAATAGGGGTTTAAAGTTCAGTTGTATGTCTTTTATTTGTTTTTTAAACTTCCATATTTGATAGGATTTGTAATATTTATTTATGATATACTATCATATTGTTATAATCATATCTTATGTTACAACATAAAGTTATTTTGAGCTGTCTGAAACATTGTGATGCAGTACAACAGCTACAATAGTTTCGATAAAGACAAACATATATTGCATTAGGAGTATTTTATTATATACATACATACACACACATAAATGAATATATATATATATATAAAGTGGTAAATAATTGTCTTTTTTAAAATATAACTCACTTAAAAGAAAAGTATTGTTATGACACTATCTGCCATATTTTTATACATTTGTGATATAAAGTGCAGTATTATAATAACAGGGAACTGAATGTGAATAGAAGTGCGACTGTAACAATATGAATTTTGCTCAGCTACTACTAGATGCAGTGAAACTGGTAACAAAATACAAAATCGTCAAACTTTGTTATAGGCCTTTTTCTCTGGAGGTAATGGCTTAAATATATCAAATGATGAAACCATAAAAGATGGAATATTTTCCCATAAATGGGCGCTTCACTTCCCCCACTGCTGTTAATGAGATAAAAGCATCTGCATTAAGATGGCAGAATCCTGATATTGCTTGCAATCTTCCATACAGGAAAATTGACTGGTAAAAAGGAATTAAAGCAGGTGCTTTTTCACTCCAATACATGTGGTGAAGACCAAAGAGCCACAGCATGAATTGCAGGTGGCGAGCCAAAAGTGGCATGACACGGCACTGTAAATCATGGTATAAGATTTTAGGCCTATGTATATTCTTTGCACTTTGTTTGAAATTGTACTAAACAGAAAGTAAAATATTGTATTTAAATGTATGAGAGGCTGTGGCACTTTCATTTGTTTCCAGGATGTAATAAAACTTGTAAAACTGATATTTGAATGTTGGAAAGAACAGTTTTCTTCTGAAGCTTAACTTTCTTCTAGGCCTCTCATAAGAATATTTCTGTGGACATTAAAACTTCACTATCTTCAAAGTGCTGGATTTTTTTTAATCTACAGGAATTATTGGAGTAATTACTTGATAAAAGATGGTTTTATAATTTAGTATATGTATGGCCTACTAGTCCTCTTGCTTACAATTTACTATAACTCAGGAAAGACAATTGAAAAATGCATACTGCATTATAAATCTAGTATAAATGAAGAGCCGTGGGATGTCAGAACAATACATTTTAACTCATTAAATTTACACAGTTCTTGGATGTATGATTTAGTCTCTGCCTTTTAAGTTTTCCTAACACTTTTCTGTTTTCTCCTCAAAAATGAAGCTGGAGAAAGCTGGTAGTACTTAACTACTTAGTAGTACTCATGGAGTGGGATATAATAACCATGGCTAGTTCCGAAAGCAACAAAATGTGTGCCTGAAGTAATGTAAATTGAGATATATAATACAGTACTGTTACAGATACAGTAAATTATTTTTTTTAAATCATCCTAACCAGTTTAGCAGGTTTCAAAGCAGAACCCAACATTTCTTCCACTGCAAGAATTTTGCATGTGTCTGTTTTGCTCTTGAAAAGGTACTGGAGCAACACATGAAATAATGACCAAATATATTATCTGTGGTAAGCACAGTAAGGAATTGAGGGCAAGATGGGGCTTTGTAGTATCTGGAGTCATGGGGTGTTTCAGTCATGGGGTGTCTATGGGTGTGTTAGAGATCTTCTGTAAGATAAGGTTAGATTCAACCAGTTTTCCTGTTGATGAAAAAACAAATTAACCCACCAAAAAGGCTATGCTGGCGATCATGAGACATAGATGTGCAAAAGCCATATAGTAATGGTTGAGAGTGAACAGAGACAACTGACAGGACCTGTTACATTTACCCCAATGATTCGATGATCCAATATTAATTTTGAGACTGGGACTCTAAGCAGTACTGTAGGAATGTCACAAGATGTGGCCTTTTAGTTGATTCTGCTCTTTGTAAATTAGTAATACTTCTTACCTAGCTGGTAATTTGCATGATTTTATTCTTATTTATGGAAGCTTCCAATTGGAAATTTTTGGCATCTAATTAATGACCACTGGAGAAATCACTCATTGTACTTTCAAATGTTTAAAATGAGTATTGTCATTTGTGGTGTAAAACCAAAAATGTGTGATATTTTTCCCTGTGAGATCCAAGTTATAAGAAAGCATGCTTGCCTCATTTTTTGTAAATAATTCTATTTAGTTAAACGTAAATTTGAGCTGCTCATTATGTTTGAGTGCATGGTGGTTTTAGTCTATTAATCAGGAAAAAAATATAAATCTTTTCCCAAAGGGTTGTGAGTAACAGCATCACACTTAGTTTGGTTTATATAGCCAATTTTGTAACATAGAAATCCTGTAAATCTGCTAAGGTATCCGAAAAAATCTTATTAGGCTAATGGAGATTTGTTGGCTTTGTAAGAGGGGAAAAGCCTATTAACCTCTTATTTGAGTTTGAGCTTTTAACTTCGCTGAGATTAGAGAAGTAATTTGCTGTACTCGGTGGCATTGCCAAGGAAAAAGCAGTTAACCATAGTTATTTTTGCTTTTTGGATGATACTGATGGTACAAAAGAATACATCAGGATTATATGTTACAAAAACAGTATACATTTTCCAATGAGATTTTAGATTTGTTTGTGTGTGTGTGTATGTATGTATGTGTGTGTGTATATATATATATATATATATATATATATATATATATATATATATAGTGAATCCCAGTGTGTGTATGAATAGTCACACAATCCAGGCAGCTGCACTGAGCAAGAAAATGCAGAAGAAATTACCCCTCCTGCCAATTCCATCAGCAGCACTTCTACTGGTGCAAGTTGCTTTGCACTTCTGAAAAATTGTCCTAAAGTGCGGTAAAGATCTCAAATTCCTATGAAGTGCAGGCATGCTTGACTAAATAGCTTCTTCAAATAGAACGCGTTTCTGAGAACTGTAGGCCCTGCTAGAGAGCTGTGATAGTGAAAATGGAAACATATTTTAATAGATTTTTCAGAACAGTCTTTCCCAAAGAGAGCTCCCCCCACCCTCCAAGCTCATTCATTAACACTATATTTTGAGCAATAGACAAATATCTTAACTGCTTGGGGGGAAATAGTGACTGTTGCTTCTGGTTCCTTAGAACTAACATTCTTCTGTTACAGACACTTTCCCCTACAGCTTTGCTAGTTACAAAATTTGAATTTAAAATTTTCAGGAACTTATTTTCTGATTTCGTATATTTCAAGTTTCCCCCATTTCTGTGCCTATCACTCCACTGAAAATTTTGAGAGCAACGTGTTTTTTTTCACTGCCTTTTTGGAGATCCTAGGTAAGTTCTATCCTTGAAGAGAGGTAAAAATACAACTTGGTGAAACTTTTAATAGTTCATTTGGGTTTTTTGTAGATAATCTTATTGAGAATGCAGTTGAATGTAGATCTCTCCCCCACCCCACCCCACCCAAAGACTATATGAAGTATTAGCAAACTACAGTGGTCATTCACAGTTTCTAGTTGCCTTAAATAATTTCAGCTTTTTGTTGACAATGTATGGTAATCCAGCTAAAATCGAATATTGTTTGTGGTCTTCTGAAAATACTGTAAAAACAACCAACACAGAAGGAGAACCAGGAATCAGAAGAACAAGTTAAGCCTTCAGTTTTTTTACAATTGTAAACAAATGTAGAATTGGCAGAGTACAGCTATGTCAGTATGTCAAAATTCAAAGTGAGTGTCTATTCTGGCGTGTGTAAGTGATGCTATAATAGAATTATAAAATTTGGTCAGTTTTCTAAAACATGTTTAGTGTCTGTTCAGTCTGATGGTTGCATACCCATAATGCTGTGAGGTTTTTCTTAGTAGAAATAATTAGGTTCTGTGGACAAGCAGCATGCATCCCCAAGGATATATCTTCCATTTCACTGAAATGTCTAT
This sequence comes from Lepidodactylus listeri, assembly GCA_029233225.1. Taxonomy (NCBI): domain Eukaryota; kingdom Metazoa; phylum Chordata; class Lepidosauria; order Squamata; family Gekkonidae; genus Lepidodactylus; species Lepidodactylus listeri. Next base: position 79,079,297 of record JARCFY010000001.1, read on the forward strand.
AGTACACTTAAAGTGCAATCCTAAACATGTATACTCAGAAGTAAATCTGATTGACTTCCATGGGACTTACTCCTGAGTAAGTGTTTTTAGTATTGCAGCCATAATCTACATGAACTTGGACTATGTAGAAAGGGACAAGTAGTACAGTAGTCTTCACAAAACATTTTTCAACACCCAATTAACTTTTTTTTTAAAGAATCTGTAGGCTTTGGTGCCTTTCTTCTCCAAATTCCATCTCCTCTAATACTGACTCAGTGCCAGATTAGTTGTTATGGCATCCATGGGTCCAACCTGAGGGAGATAGGGAAATTTGGGCACTTGTTTCCCTGCTCACATTTTCAAGATTGCCTGGCTGGTCCTGCCACAGGCTGGATCAGGTCCTTGTGGCATTTTTAAATGGCCAAATTCTTCTCTAAAATGGTGATGGTGTCCACAGGTCAGACTCATGGACGCTGTAACATCCAGTTTGGCTCTCATAGAATTTGTAGCAAATTAGGACAAAAGCCATTTTTATTGTCTAGGACATGACCTAGCTGATTTTCATTTAATTTTAATACAATATAAGGGTCTTTGGGAGTAAACGTAGTCATGGTTCTTTATTTTGCAGTACCTAATTAGTCTGCTATGTTTTCAGGCTTATTCCTTTACACTCAGCTGTTCTGAAAACATTGCAAAAGTATCCCCCCCCAACATGTGCATAAGTGCATGTGTGCGGACCCACATACATAGTCCCCTGTAACCAGTATTAACCAAATTTTTCTGTGGACTCCTTTACAAAAAGAATGGCTTGATTTTATTACAGTTGCTGTACATAAGAGCTTACTAGAACCTGAAAGATAGCTGGTATGATTTCCTGGCCCTAGTCCTAAACATCTAGTATATGTGTTAGCTGACTCTTATTCCATTTTTTTAAAGAACTTATCATGAACCATTGAAGTCAGTTGTTCCACAGCAGTCTTTTAGAAACTAAAGCCATTGCCAGTATGATAGATTATTCCAAAGTTTATCTTTTAAAAAGTGCTCCATCTAAATTGGCATTCTGTCTTGATGCTCATACAACACTCTAGCACAAAACACTGCAAGAATGCAATATAAGCATTTTGAATTATTTTCTTGGAACGCTTACACAGAGGAACTTTCTACTTCCTCATTTAGATTCATTTATGAATTTATGAACCCAGTAATGGCAAACCTGTGAATAAAGTGTCAGATTTTTGGGAAGCGCTTTCATCGAACTGTAAAAACTAAACTCAGTTCACAGAACATAGTTATTATTTATCTCTTCAGAAGAACCATTTAAATATAAGAATATTCTAAAATGTATGAAATACAACAATTCTACTAGTAAGATAATCTGATACATAAGATAGCAAAATTGATACTTAAATGAATAAAATTTGGCTGGGTGGTTTTGAAGTTCTTGACTGTGCAAGGATTATAAATCTTCCACATATATACACAATTTTTCTGCCTGTGCTACTCTACAGAATGATGGAGGATAGTGTACAGTTTTGATCAATAAAACTGGGTTCTTTACGGAAGGGGGGGAAGCCAGATCAAAATCTTCAGGGGAAATCCAGAACTGCTTAGAGGTCTTTTGTCAAAATATTAATTTAAAAGCATTGAATTAAAAAAATGAAGAGAAAATACTTTTTTGAGAACTTGAGAAATTTTACAAAGAGGAAGATAATCAAAATGATTAAATTCTGATAGCAGCTTTCCAGATTTATGAAAATTACCCACAATCTCCTTTTCAGAAATTCTCAGACTCTTAAATCTACCTGCATTCTGTGGAAGAGTTGTTATGTGATGGCAGCCTTTTAAATCTTTGAATTAAAATGTTAACATCTGTTGGGTGGTTGAAGACATTTTCACTCCAAGTTAAATCATCGTAAAGTGTTATTAGAACTGTTAGTATCATGTCATTTTACCTTGTTTTCAGGCATGTATTTAATTCTGTATAATTTTGAGTATGTAAATAAGTATGAGAGAAAAAGAAACTATCCTGTGTTTAATCTTTGATTATCAGCATGGGAATTATTAATTTTTACTGAGCACAATGTATTTTTGAATGGGCCTTCCAAAGTGTCTTTAATAAAAAAGCAGATTTTGCACTAGAAAACTGAGATTGTCATCCCTAATGTACTAAAAATATATTGCACATTCATATTAACTTTGCTTCAGTCTTGCCCCAGTCTTGCTGACTTGAAATGTTACTTACAGTTCTGTTCTAAGCTATTTAGTATTGGGTCTTTGAGAAAGGCATAAACATGCTTGTCAAGAAATAGTTATAACTTCTCTGAGACATTCATATTATTTGACTATGAAGTACTTTAATTAAGTGCAACCAAAATACCACACAATGATGACTAATCTTTTGGCTTTGCTATAATTCTTCATCAGCTTGGATGTTCAGTACAAAAGTTTTTAAAAAGAAGAGGCTGAGAGTTGGGGGGGGGGGAATAAGAAGAAACATTTTTCAGGACCCTTAGTCTGTAGTCTATATACTATACCAATTGGGATACTGGCTGTGTAATGTCTTTTACTGGATTAGGTAGTGAGATGTGTTGTGCTGTGATATGTTGTCTAGTCCTAATGAAACGTGTTTAGAATGTTTCTACAGATCAACACCATCTACAAACTCTTCCTCCTAGTACTCCTTTTAGCAGCAGTTGTCACATAGAAGGCTCCATCTTGTAGAGCAGGGGTCCCCAATGGAGCATCATGGCACCCCACCAACTTCTTTCCTGGCATCTGTGGTGGAAAGTGCCATCAAGTTGGAGCCAATTTTTGGTGACCCCATAGGGTTTTCAAGGCAAGAGACGTTCAGAAGTGGTTTGCCATTGCCTGTCTCTGTGTTTCAACCCTGGAATTCCTTGGTGGTCATCCATCCAAATACTAACCAGGGCCAACCCTACTTAGCTTCCGAGATCTGATGAAATTGGGCTAGCCTGTGCTATCTAAGTGCTGGAAGCTACCAAGTGATTTTACAAAGTGGGAGAGGTCAGGCGGGGATTTTGTCCAGTATGGCTTCTCATTGGACATTGAAGATCTCTATTGGCTGTGCAATTTTTTTAAAAACTTGCTTCAGCAGCAACTACCACCACAGCACAAGGATCTTTACTGTGTGACTGAGGGTAAGCTCAGTGTATGCAATGTATACAAGAAAATATTTTTAAACAATGTTTTCATTTTAAAGAGTACCCTGTAAGCAGAGCTGCCTAAAATGCTGAAGAATTACTGTTAGACTTACTCTCAGACAGTCTGGTTGGCTCCACCTCTTGTGGCACCCGTTTTGTTGTTGGTTACACTTCCCACCACAGGCACTTTGTACTTTTGTCTTCCAGCACTATATCTTTTTTTGTTTTGAGTTGTCTCATCATAGGATTTTCAAAGTATGAAATGATCAGAAGTGGTTTACCATTGCCTTGTTCTGTGCAGTACTAACCAGGGTTAGTTGGAAGTCCCAATGTCGTTGTTGTCTATGAAAGACAGGTACCCTTCAAGGATTCCTCCACCCCCATCACCACTGGAGCTGTCAGTTCTCTTCCACTGATGTGACTGTTGATTCTTGAATGGTGTGAATGCATTTTATTCTGGCGTCTCACCTTTGACCATTCCACCTTGAGTGACTTTGCTAGGACTTTAAATTTATGACAGAGAATCTCAGCTTTACTGACACACCCAAACCCTCTCATCACGTTGAGGTATGTATCCAAGTGGGGTAGTTTGCTCTTTAATTTTTTTAAATTTGGAACCAAAGATATAGTCTCTGGACTACACTGTTATTTTATGAGAAATCCAAGCAAGTTACTTGCTTATATGCTGGTAATACAGGGTTGCATCAAATCCTAACCAACCCAGTTTAAGGATTTTATAGAACAAGACTTCATTGTTAATACTCAGTTTCTTACAGCAGGTATCTCTTCAAGGTTTTTGGTTACTCTGGTTCACTTTTTATTCTGCTGCTCCTTGCTATCACTTTTTTCATTCGGGGGGGGGGGGTATTTTTGCATTTGTGTGTGCCCTGCTTGGAAGTCATGGCAACCTCTGGCGACTCCTACTGGGGCATGGAGGACATTCAGAGAAGTGGCTTGATAGCCTGCCTCTGGCCTCCCGGCCCTGGTATTCTCTGGAGGTCTCCCATCCAAATACTTGCCAGGGTTGGCCCTGTTTAGCTCCTGAGATCTGATGAGACTGGGCTTGCCTGGGCTATCCAGGTCAGGGCTTGCTATCACTATTTAAAGTGTGTATGTTCATATGTGTTAAAAGCTGCCATGAATTGACCTAGGACAATTTTCACTAGTTTATCTTTTTTTTTCTTTCTGAAAGATTCTAGCTGAATCTCTTAACCTTTTTCCTCCTGTTTGAGATTTTGCTGACTCGCTTCTGTTTGAGTTTAATGGTTCATAATTTGTACCAATAAATTGGAAAGACAATAATATGATTAGGAGTGAAAATCATTTAGAAAGTTCTAAAATTGTATTTTCAGCTAATTTTACTGGCATACAACTATATGATTGAATGATAATAGTGGTTTGCACTAAATCTGTTATCCATTCATTCATCCACTCACTCCTATCCCACCTTTCTCCCTAATGGGGACCCAAAGTGACTGACATTCTCCTCTCCTCCATTTGATCCTCACATCAACCCTGTGAGGTAGGTTAGGCTGAAATTATGTGACTTACCCAAGGTCACCCAGCAACTTACCAGAGCAGAGTGGGAATTTGAACTTGGGTTTCCGCACATAGATTCAGCTTGGCTGAGTATGTGGATCCAGATATTTAAAGCAAAGTGAGCTGAAGTGTGTGATTAAGCCACCAGGCTGGTCAGAGACACATAATAAAGCAAAATTAAAAGATGAAGAGGCTAACTTCTCTGTTAAAAGAGACTCTTATGTCAGCTGCTAAAATAGTTCTGTCTGTGATGCTTTTGGTGCATCTGATGAAGTGAGTGCAAATTCACCAAATACTATGTTGGTACAATCTTTTCTTAGCCTCCTGTTTATTTTTGGCTCTAATTTATTCACATTTAGTAGGGGAGAGTCTTTTTCAAACAAAACACCTTTTCTGAAGCTCTCTTCTTAAAATAACCCAAGGTCTGGGTATTTTGTTCCTTTGATGTGAGCATGTGCTATATGTTGTGCTTTCCCTTATACTTTACCAAAGTTGACTGTCAGTCTCATGCTTTTTAATTAGCCTCCATATCACACCGTTTCTGCCTTGTCACTCACTGGAACGATACCTCCTGACACCAGCATGAAAATGCCATTTCACTTCAACTTTGCAGCAGCACTTTTGACATTTTCAGCAAGCTGTGTTCTGTTCCTAGATTTCCTCTCACATATGCTGTTTTGAAGCTTTATGGGTTGCCAGCTATTTTAGCCTCTTTTCTTCCATAAAGAGGCATTTACTCTTAATCAGAAGCAGAACAGTGATTGGCTGATATAGGCTGAAGATGTATCATCTGGTATGAGCAAACCCAAGCTTGAAAGGAAGTTAGCGAGCCTTTGAACAGCAGTACCTATTTCAAAGTAATTGCCACATGGATCTCAGTTCAGTGAGGGCTGAGTAATACATGATGCTGGCTGGAGCCTGGCACATGTAGGTATTCATGGGGGTGGGCTAGGATTGGAGAGGTCTGAGTTCAGATCCCTAGCCATGAACCTCAGTGGGTGACCTAAAGCCAGTCACAGCCTCCCAGCCTCACCTACAGGGTTGTTTGGACAATTATGTGGAGGAGACATGAGTCCTGTAGGCTGCCCTGAGCTCCTGGGAAGAAGAGCAAGATAACCATGAGAAAGAGTTGACAAATCTGCCATCAGATCTTTAAACAACTAACAATCTCAAAAGCAACAATGGGGTGTGGGACAATCTTGAGTTGGTTCTGTGGTCCAGGATGGAGAGTGTTTCCCCCAATGCCCATTCTCTGAGAGAAATTGGCCTCCTAAGCTGCTGGTAGACCTGGTAGAGGGGAAAGTCAACCATACAAGACCCTCCCCCCCCCCCAATCTAGTATAGTGTGCTTGATTTATACAGCAGACTTTTTGCTACAGAGAGTTTATATAGTAGCCAAAAAAAATAACCTATTTTTCTGTAAATATCTTTTTATAGGACAAAATTAGCTCATGGCAACAGTTCCAGCACAGGCAGGGTACACATAGTCCCATGGTGTACATTCTGCAGCCTGCAAGGCATTAGGGCTTATTATTCACTCCCACTGCTGTTTAATAAGCATATACAAATACACTTGCATGCACTGTGCCTTGTCTACTCAATCCATGCTCCCCCTCCACCCTTGTTGGACAAAGAGATTGTGCCAGAGGAGCCTACTTGGGTGCCAATGCACATAGGCCCTAGGCCCTGATTTACTATATAAATAAGCTCAAATTAATGGACACCAATAAAAATTCTGCTCAAAATTCTTATAGGAAGCTTTATTCCTATTGAAGGTGTGGAGCTGTGGTGTGTTATCGAGAACTTTCCCACCCAAAACTGTGCTCTCATAGGTCAGCGGACCCCCCAGGAATACCATGGGGGTCAATGCAGAGGGAGACTGCAGTGACTGGAGGGAATCAGTGACATTTGCCCTCCTTGTTTTCTGTGATCCTCTTTCTGTACGGAGTTTTTGTGGAAATGGAACTTAGGATTTAAGCCCTTCTTTATAACCCATAGCTCATAACAGAGTATACGGGTGGGAGAAGGCTTTTCAATATTTTACTAAAGAGCTGGGTTTGCCATGCAAATCAAAAGATAATTCATTCATTAAAAAATAAAGCAAGGGGAAATTGGCAGAACACTCCATATTTGGTTAACATTAGAAAAACTGCTGTCGTCAACCTCTTGCTATGCAAAAGCAAAATCCCATTGCCCTGCCAGAAGAGATGTTCTCTTTTAAACAATTTATTAACATGTTCAGATGAGACAGAGCCAAAAACCTTTCATGCTGCTCCAGATTAATAAAACAAGATCCTTACTACTAGCAAAATTCTTTCCTATATTTGTACTAAAAGTGTGTGTGTGTGCATGTTGTAGATATGTGTATTTTTAATGAGATAGTCATCTCTATAAGCAATTAACCACTGTTTTTATTTACTGTCCATTGTCTTTCTCTTAGTTTCTCCTTCTCACTGTTCAGATGGGCTAACTACACATTATGTGTTCCCTGTGTCCTTATGATCAGATCTCTAGTATGAGTACCATGCTGGGAACATCATTCCCAGGCTTGTTGGGGGTGGGGCTGATTTGGACGGGGGCCATAGCACATGAAGAGAATGGAGAACAGGTCTTTCTCTCAGTGTTGTTTTTCCTGACCTGAAACTGCACCAGGTGGCTGCTATTTGCCCCAGTTAGGAAACCTTCTTGTACCCCATTAGTACACACAGAATGCCCAGTAGGGCACCTAGCAGCCCTAAGGGCCTTTCAGGTTGAAAAAATGGTACCAAGCTACCAAGCCCCTTCTCCCCCTGCATTTCAGTTCTGATCAAAACTGCCCCCCACAACATCTCAGAATTGAGTTCTCAGCACAGAATTCACAGCACATGTCTGCTTGCACAGGTCAGAGGAAGAGCCAGGAATGAAGTTAGGCCCTCAGTGTCAGATGATTTAGGAACATATGAAAACATCGTCTCTCTGTGTATGTTTGTTTGGATGGTAAGAAATGTGCATCGACTATTTGATTAACAACAACAATTAATTGGTTTCATTACTAACTAATTTCTAAGGTAGGGTTGCCATTCCCCCAACAGGGGAGGGGGGTTGCCTGCTTTTGGGGACCTTGATCCACTGGCCCCAATCTAGCCAGCAGGGGAACCCTGCCCCCAAAGTGCCTCCTTCACACCAACATGCCTGGCACAATGATGTCACCCGAAGGGGATGTCATCACACAGGGCATGTTGCAGGGGGCATGCTCTATTGTTCAAGAAAAAACTCTTATGGTTACCATAGAGATCCTAGAGGGGGGGACCCTCCGCCAGCAGCCAGGTAAGACTTGGCAACCCTATTCTAAAGCTTGATCTGAATTACATTATAAAAGGGGAAACCAAAACCCTTGCTCATGCTGTATTCCATGCAGCCAGCTTTTCATTTGGGTGCACAGCATTAGCAAGGAAAACACCAGTGGGCTACAGGAATAGCAGGTGAAGTATGCTTTCCTTCCATACCCACTTACACCATCAAGGTTTTGAGCCGATGAGGTGGCAAGATCTACTTCTAGAAATGAAAAAAGAAGCAAACACTACCTTACGTTTCAGGGAGAACGAACACCATAATCATCATAGGATTCAGGCTTTGGGTAGTTTTTGCAAACCAGGCCAAGACTACTGGGGGTTCAAATCTCTCTGAAAATTCATGGGAGACCCTGAGCCAGTTCTTTTAGCTTAATCCTCCTCACAGATTTGTTGGGAGAATAAAATGGCCAAAACTCTTGAAAGCAAATGAAGTAAATAACAGCAAAACTTACGTCGTAATTCAGTGGATGCATTGACCCTAGTAATATACAGGAACTGTAGGGACTGGAGCTTGAAGAATATGTGCTATTCCAGCTCATATTCATTATTCATTGCCTTTGATGCCAGAGAACCTTCAAATATTTGGCTTCAGCCATTGCCATTAAAATTGAAAGAGACATATTTTTAACTGCATTAACTTTCCCTATTGCTCAAGTAAACCTCAGTTTGGTTTCTTACTACATCTCCTTTCAATCGAGTTAAAATCCCAAATGCGTTTGACAAAATGGGCTGAAGCCCAATGCAACAGTAAATTGGTTGGCTAGTTTTACAGGTAACATATTTAGGCTGCTTAATGTTATTTTTATGCTGTTTTATTATTTAATTGTAATATTTATTTTGTGATCCACCTTGAGCAGCTGCCTGGAGAGGCAGCATATACAGTTTCTAAATGCATAAATTGACTTTAATGACCCACAAGACTATTCTTTTGATATTGCTTTTACAACTAGCACAGGTACCCCACAGACACCTAACACCTTGAAAGGACTGCTGTAAGGCAAACCCTGGGGACCTTGGACTTACTTGAAACGTGCTCTATATGCCATATTGCACAGTGGCAGAAGTAAATTCATCCATGGAAACCATTGGGTGCTTCATCCTGTCACAGCCTAACTTACCTCAGTGGATGTTGTGAGGATAAAACGGAAGAAGAAAGAATCATATATCTTTCTCTAAGCTCCTTAGATGGACATCTATCTCATTTTTATCTTTCTAATATTGGTTGGGACAAAAATTATGGCAGTGCATTGAAGCAAAGACTTCCTTACATTCCCCACCACTACAGTGATTTTCTGAAAGAGTGTTCTGCTATGGTCCCCTGTCCTGCCTAGGGTGCCACCTGCACTTTACGACAAACCTCCCTCCTCAGCCCTCATGAGAAGTTATTTATGCAGAGGGCACGGTAGCTGGGCACCAATGGGTTGCACAGTTGCTATGGAAATGGCAGCACTGCCATAAAGAAGAAGCCGGGGCTGGTTGTGAAGAGGCAGCTTGTCCCCAGTGGGAGTTTGTCATTGAAGGTGATAGACCCGAACCAGGCAGTGTGCTTTTTATGCTGCTCCCCTACAGCCCTCTTCTGCCATGGCGGCAGTGCCGGCTCACAAGGCCATGGACTACGTGCACAGCAAAGACTTCAGGGACTATCTTATGAATACGCACTTCTGGGGGCCAGTAGCCAACTGGGGACTCCTTATTGCCGCTATAAATTACATGAAGAAATCACCAGAGATTATCAGTGGTCGAATGCTGTTACTTACTGACATTCATGAGGGTTGCATATAAGGTGCAGCCCAGGAACTGGTTGCTGTTTGCTTGCCACTTTACCAATTAAGGCACACAACTTATCCAAGGAGGGAGACTGATCAAATACAATCTTGAAAAAGAACTGAGTATCTATTACCTCATACTAGACAGATCCTCGGAATTAGCTAATAAGTAGAGTCCATCAATTACAAGGCTTATGTGGGCTTGGTGATCATCAAAAATTACCTTTCCTGAAATCTTGGTGTTATATACTCTTGCTACCATACATCTAGTTCTGCTGTTCTCATCAGGTTAGAAAGATACAGCAGATGATGTATTGAATACAACCTGTGCACAAGTCCAAAACCAGGATCATGGCTATATTTAGAGAGGTGATGACTTAGTGATGACACAGGGTTTATGTGAGTTAATTAAAGCTGTAAACCACAATAAAACACTCACAAAAATCAATGGGTTTCAGTGCACTTAAGACTATGATGAGTTGTGATCCCAGGGAATTATAATGGATAAAATGGTTTGTAGTAGTACTCCGTCCTAAAAAAAGAGGAACGACCCAGTAAGTCATCAAAATAGTTTTGGCTTTATTAGTAAGTATTATTTAAATTATTTTTGTAAGATTTTGCGTTGAAAAGATGAATAATATGATTACCTGTTAAGAAGCTTTACATGTATATAATTAAGTTGCAGTGTGTGTAAATAATGTAATATGTACACACACACTACTAAGTATACATCACATTTACATTTTACCCAAGCTACTATGATAATTTTCTGCATTGTTTCTCAGACACATATCAAATCTGTTACGTAAACACATATTAGGATTTCTGTATTTTTTCATTTATTTAATACAAATGAATGCAAAGCTATAAAAGAAAGATCCAATAATTCTAGCATCTCACCTAAAAGGCCTAAGAGTATGACAATTATCCAGTCACACTCTAAGTACATTTGCTTCTGGATTTCTCTTTTTGCCAGTGTCATGCCAGGCCACAAAATGGAGAAAGACTGGATCATCCCTAGCTAGGGTTGCTTGGCAACCAGCAGGTGTGTTAGGGGCTGGGACATGGTGAGGGAGCAGCATTGCAAGGATGATGATGTTACCTCCAAGGAAAACTTGGAAGCAACGGCTGTAGCTCTAGGAATCTCCAGAAACTTTATAATCTTGGATTTGGTTCTGAGCACTTCTCAAGACCTTGTGAGAGATGTAGAGATGGTTATACCTAGGGTTGCCAAATCTGGGTTGGAAAATACCTGGAGACTTTGGGGGTGTAGCCAGGAGATGGCAGGGTTTGGGGAGGGGAGGGGGCCTCAGCATGGTACAATGCCATAGAGTCCACCCTTCAAAGCAGCCATTTTCTCCAGGGGAGCTGATCTCTGTCAGCTGGAGATCAGTTGTAAAAGCGGGAGATCCCCAGGCCCCACCTGGAGGCTGGCAACCCTAGTTATACCAGTTGGGAACAGTGTCCACAATGCTATAAAGTTCAGCATTCAGATCAATGGAAATTACCCCTAAAGGCCAAAACGGTAACATTTGATTTCAAAAGAGGGAACCTTACAAAAATGAGGGGAATAGTAAAAAGGAAGGTGAAGAGGAAACACGAGAGAGTCAAATCCCTAGAGGATTCTTTGAATCTATTTAAAACCACACTAATTGACACCCAAATAGAATGCAGTCCAGAGGTTAGGAAAGGCACTGCCAAGTCTAAAAGAAGGCCTGCGTGATGAACAATGCAAGTCAAGGAAACTATAAAAAGTAAAGAGGCTTCTTTTTAAATGTGGAAGGCCTGCCCCAATGAATTGAACAGGAGGGACCACAGGCTCTAGCAAAAGAAATGTAAGTTAATAATTAGGCATGCAAAAAAGATTTTGAGGAGTGGGTTGCTAAAAGCATCAAGACAAACATTTTTTGAAAAATACCCGGAGCAGGAAACCAGCCAAAGAAGCAGTGGGGCCTTTAGATGACAAAGGAATAAAGGGATTGCTAAAGAAGATGGGGAGATGGCAGAGAAGCTCAATGACTTTTTTGCTTCTGTGTTCATTGTGGAAAAAGGGGGGCATGTACCTATGCCACAGCCCCTATTTTCAGGAAGGGTGTCTGAAGAACTGAGACAAATTGAGGTGACCAGAGACGAAGTTCTAGACCAACTGGGAAAATTAAAAACCAATAAGTCTCCAGGTCCTGATGGCATACACCCAAGAGTTCTTAAGGAACTCAGATGTGAGACTGTTGATCTGGAAATGGGAGTGGGTAGTGTAGTGGCCAGGTTTGCAAATGACACCAAATTATTCAGGATGGTGAAAACCAAGGCAGAGGACCGCCACAGACTGGGTGAATGGGTGATAATGGGGCATATGAAATTCCGTATTGGTAAGTGTAAAGTGGGAGAACCCCCCCCCCCCAACTTCAAGTATAGACTAACAGGGTCTGAAGTTGCTGAGGCTGAGAGGGGAAAAGATCTTGGAGTCATAGCGGATAGCTCAATGAGAGTGTCAACCCAGTGTGTTGCAGCAATGAAAAAAGGCAAACTCTACATTAGGGGTTATTAAGAAAGGGACTGAGAATAGAACAGCCAATATTGTAATGCCCCTGGATAGCTCTATGGTGCTGCCTCATTTGGAATACTGTATATATTTCTGGTCTCCGTATCTCAAAAAGAGCCTTGCAGAGCTGGGAAAAGTGCAGAGGAGGGCAACCAAGATAATTTGGGGGTTGAAGCACATTCCCTACAAGAAAAGGCTAAAAAGTCTTGGACTTTTCAGTTTTGAAAAGAGATGACTAAGGGGGGACATGATAGAGGTTTATAAAATTATGCCTGGGGTGGAGAGAGTTGACAAAGAGAAATTTCTCTCCCTCTCCCAAAATACTAGCACTCGAGGACACCCAGTGGACCTGATGGGCTGTAGATTCAGGACAGGCAAAAGAAAATACTATTTTACACAGAGAGCAATTAAAATGTGGAATTTCCTGCCAGAGAATGTAGTGATGGCAGCTTGAAAAGGGGATCAGATAGATTCATGGAGGATGTCTATCAATGGCTACTAGCCATTGTGACTGAGGAAAACCTCCACATTCAGAAGCAGTAAACCTCGGAATCCCAGAGTCAGGAGGCAGCATTAGGGGAAGGCCTGGGCCTCTATGCCCTGTTGTTGGCTGTCCAGAAGAACTGGTTGGCCACTGTGTGAGACAGGATGCTGGACTAGAGGGACCATTGGTCTCATCCAGCAGGGCTGTTCTTATGTTCTAAACCATAGAGTTTCCAGCAATTTCTAAAGCCACTGCTGTTGCTTCTGGGTTTTCCTTGACAGTGACATCATCACGCTCACAACAATGGTGACTTTTTTAAAAATAGTCCCCTGCCACCACTTGGAGTGGTGGTCAGCAACAGGAGCTCAGGGCAGGAGCTCCCATTCCAACCAGGGGCGTGGAGGGCCTATACCCAGCTTTAAAAAAATACAAGACAGTACTCCATATAGTATGAGTTCTTTACCATTTTGATAATACCTAGAAACTGAGATTTTTCAACACAGATTTACATACTGATCCAATGTGATCAAAGGCCTAGTACTACCATTCATGTAAGGCTCTCTCATACACTACTGGTTTTAGAAAGTAGCAAACTCCACTGAGGTGTAAATTCTCCTTTGCACTGGGAATGCCCTCTGCAAAAGGCAGTAATATTACAATGGGAGGAGTACACCAAAAAGAGAATGGGAAATTCCTGAAGGACGAAAATTCCTGAAGGATGAAAATTCCTGAAGGATGATTCTGTTTGGCTTTTTGAAGCATTGGGGGTGCAGGGACCCTTAACCACAGGGAAACAACATCTCTCAAAGAACTGAGATATGAATTATGGTACAGCTCTACTGTCATCAGCAAAGGCTGATGGGTAGAGTAAGGACTGACAACAATGGGGGAAATGTTTACTGGAGCACAAAATATTTCCATTTCTGGCACAGGTAATGCACTGCTTTCTTTAACCCTTGGGCAATATTAAACAAACACCCTTGTAAAAATACCATGAGCCCAAAAAGGGGGTAGAGAGGGGGAAGATTTCATGCAACACCGATCATTGTTTCAGAAAAGTTTCTGTGTCCTGCTTCCACCTCAATTTTATTGTTAGCTGGGAAAACTTCATTAAACCTGCCAAAGCTGCCAGTCATATAAATCATAGCAGAAGGTGGCTGTATAATGCTTATAATTTCTATAGTACATTGAGAACCTATCCTACACACAGGAAGAACCTACACAATTTATTCATTGTGTTTCTATAATCTTTTTAATGCTTCCCATCATGTCCCTTACAGTGTCATGTGGTGCTGTCGGTTCCACATCAACCACACTTATTCATGCACTCGAGCAACTCCATCCTGATGGCAATGCGCACGTGCCAACCAAGCGGTATCAATCGAATGTAGCGGGAGACAATGGGGGGGCGCAGAAGATTCTGTACAGAGGACGATCTGTCTGAGTTCCCATAGAAAACCTACAGAAAGCCAAATTGGAGTGGGGGGAGAGAGAATTAGCTTATAGAAGAAGACTGAGGAAAGACCAAGGTCTTCACCTTTCTTTAATTTTGCATTCAGTAACTTGGAAACAAATAGCCTGATTGAAATTACTTTGTGTGCCTAATTTGCCAAGCAAAGCTGCTGATGGTCTCAGTCACTAGAAACAAATTGCTTCCAATTATATGGTACATATTGCTAAATTCTGCCAAGGGAGATAAACCCACCTTTCCACAACTAAATTATATTAATATAATAGCAAGCTTGTAGGGGCGAGTAATCTCACCTCCAAACGCCCTATTTCTAGTTAACTGTAGAAAGTATCCAATAACGTAAGTGAACAGTAAAAGTCATAAAGTTACAAGTTTTAAAATGGTGTAAAACATTTAACTCAAAAGATTTTCAGGTTATTCTTTCTGTTAATTGTCATCGTTTAGATGGCACAGAAATCTGCTCCAGTGTAACAGATTCACTACAAACACAACTTTTTGAAATGATATATGGGGGCAGAAGACTGTACGCAGTACAGACAAACTAGGTGTTAACAGCAGTCACAGTTCTGAACATGGCAGCCAACACCATTTTAGAGAAGAATTTGGCATGTAAATGGCCAAATTCTTCTCTAAAATGGCATCATCAGCCATGGATCCAATCTGTGGGTGTTATAACATCTAATTTGGCCCTCTGACATTGCCTTATAATGGATACAACCATTTGATATGCCATATGGCAGTGGGTTTCCAGTGCCTCAGGTGGGAGGCCTTTTGCAGCTCTGCTGCTAGATATCTGTTCAACTAGGGATGCCAGAGGTTGTGCCTATGACCTTCTATACACAATCACATATCTCTTAGCAGCAGAACAAACAAAAGGTGTCATTAGGTCAGTCCTCCAATAGTTTTCTGAAGTCTATAAATAAATGGTAAGTCTGGGGGGGGGGAATCTATGGATTTACTACAAATCTATGTATTTGTTCCTAGGTTTACAATATGCACATGCTACATATACAGAAGATGGCTTATGTATTTTCTTTGCTGGATCAGGGTATGTGTGTTTATATAGCAGTATGGAATTTGCATCAAATTTGATTGCCAGTATTGCAGTTGGGTCAATGGGTTGGATCCAGACTAAATTTTCCAATGGCAGAATGGAACTTTCCTGCCCCTCACCCCACGGCCAATGATCTTCATGAAATGGTGCTCCTAGAGAAGATAGGACCTTGATGAATGATATGATGGGAGTCTGCAGTGGGAAGGAGGAATAGTAGAAACTGCTTATTTAGTTAGTATCCAACCTATTGAATACTAGAATTTTGTCTGGGAAATGTCACTTGTCTTGACACTGAGTTCACTCTATTTGAGAATGTCTACCAAATTAGTGTAATCATCACAAAATATATCTCATACTAACCCGGTTGTTTCCTGTCTGGTCCTTGTAATAGACCCAGTTCAGATTCTCATCAGTCCTGTACTGAACACTGTATTTTGTCATCCATTCATCTGCATCACACCTTCCTTGTGTGAGTATCCCTGAAATAACTTTGATTTCCTTCAGGTCAATCTGCAGCCACTGGTTAGAGTCTTGAAATTTTGAGAGCCAGGCACACCTGTTAACACGTTCAGGAGAAAAATGCAGTGGATCAGGTGAATGTTGGTGGTGTACAGAAGACTTCCAGCTCTTCACAATTCTCCTTCATATCTGCCAGAGTCCAAGCTATACCTACTGTGCAACACACTATAGTTACCATGTCGTTGTCCTCTCTATATATGTCATGCTCTTAAAACTTCAGAATTCTGCTACGCTCCACATAACACCAAGAAAGAGAACCCAGGGTGGGAATAGGATGATAATAACTGGGGCTTTGCAAATGGAGCCAACTATAGAATACTATATCCCAAGCCATTTTGGGCAATTTGGCCGTGGCACAACAACTCAAGACATTTTGTTTTGTTGGAACTTCACACCTTGACTCAGTACTTGATATAAAATAATAACAAGAGTTAAGATAGGTTATCTCTCAGCTTACCCAAAGCCTTGTCCATTAAGCCGGGCTTTGTTAGCAGTCCATGACGTATACCATCCTGTGTACTGTTCTGGATTGGCACAGTTTATCTGATCTGAAGTAACAGATCCAGACTCAAAACCAAGTGGCTTGTGATAGGGACATTCTGTAACAGAAATAGAAGCCACTTATCAAAAGACCGACGTAGTCCCAAAAAACTCATCCCTACCACCTCAAAGTTGTCTGAACTGCCATTACAAAAGACAGAACCAAAAAAAGCCTTTTTGTAACAGGAGGGGTTAATTCATGGGATTAAGTTTGTTTTCTCTTGGAGATGTTGTAAGTGTTTCAGTTTTAGTAAAGTGTAATCATTTATAAGGGGAAGGGAACTTGGAAAGAGGGTTAAAATTTAATAATATTTCACATATGCTGGAAACTCAAAGCAAAGGGTTGAATCCAAAGGCCACTGCCTGCTACTGGAAAGGGGGCAATTCTTGAGGATTCTCTCACTCTCACTGCAGGCTGCTGGGTTCTGTGAAATGCAACTCCAGGGAGACAGGGAACCCTCAAGGAAACAGAGCGGCAGATACCTGCAGTGGAGCAGAAATCAGCCAAAATATCCCCTCCTTTCACTTGTGGACAACAACCTTTGCATTCAGTCTAGAATGTGCTAGACTGATATATTTGTTATTTCTGTCCTAGTTTGTTTGCTAAGCTCCTTTACAATACGGAGGGACTTTATCTGAGTTATATGTGCATACATATTTGCAAATAATAAACCCATTGCATGATATTGCTCTGTGTAAATTATGAATACATATAATACAGAGATTTAGGTATCATTCATCACTATTCCTCCCCCAAAGCATTTTTGTTTTGGATTTCATACCTAACACTCTGTTTTACTTCCCTTTGCCCCTTCGATTCTTTCTGAAGCGTCAATGATGTAACCAACATAAACTATTCCAATAAAGGAACAACATTATCAATGAAGTTATACCTTGAATAAAACTTAGTTGGTCTTAAATGTGCCACTGGACTCAAACTGTATTTCAGCGTTATCAATGAATTATGTATCTTAACAGTGAAAACAAAGACTTTTGTGGCACCTTAAAGATCACAAGACTTATTTTTGGCACTGGCTTTCATGGACTAGAGTCACTTCATCAGATGTATGTTGACAGATACAGATGGGTGCAGAGGAAAAAATGTAAACAGGGGAACCAAATGCCCAAACAGTGCAAGAAATACCACACTACACACACTGTGTTTCTGTGCAAAGCTCCTGGGTATTCAAGGTAAGTAGTGACCATTACCAGCAGCAGTAACTGGCAAGGCCTTTGCTATACCAACACCTATAGTGGGAGACAACAACAACAGCTGACCCTTAAACAAATACTGTAGACCCTTACAACTTGTGGGAATCCACTCCTGGGATCACCATGAATTGTGGGAATCCACTCCTGGGATCACATCTGCAAACAGTGGGAGGCAGGATTCTGCTGCAAGCAAACCAGATTTCTCGCAAAATGTAATGATGTAACGATTATAGTGATGGAAAAAACAGGCTGGAGAAAACTGTAGCGTGTGTATAAATGAAACCACAAGTCATGAATCTGCAAATAGTAAGGGTCTACTGTAGAATCAAGTTTACTGATATATTTTAGTTCAGCAATTTTATGCTTGCAAATTTTGTTGTTGGCTAATGGTTTTGAGGTCAGCAGCACACTACAAGACTCTTCACTATTTTTAGTGCAACTAAGCATTGTAACTATCTCCCTAAACTAAATTAGAGGTCCACACACCATGCCAACTAGGAGTATTTTAAAATGGAGATGAGATACAAATATCCAAATAATTAAGCAAATTGCAATGGGAATATGGGGGGAATATGGGGGGCTGCAGTTTTGTACCCTGCCACTTCCTCTTAGACATTATGCAACTGCTGAATTTTCTTTGATCATAGAGGTACATTTTGGATGATGGAGGCTGCTTCCATATGGTGAGGGTTCTCCACAGTGCATTCACCATCACTGTGAATACAGTGGCATGTGCAGCAGGTTGAAAGCCAAGGAAGGGGAAAAAAACCTGCATGAAGAAGCGGCCAGAGGTCCCATCATGGAAACCGCAGTGATCACATGCATAAAAGTGTCACAACATTGTAAACTGAGCAGCGCCACTTTGTGGCAGGCTCAGATGTGTACAAGATATTTTATTTTTAGTAACATTAATCACTGTAACAGAAGCATAATGTACTTAAGAGGCCACCTGTTTTAGAGAAGTGTTATAGACAAGGGATTACTAAACATATGTCTGGAGACTGCCAGGTCAAGTCAGTTAAATTATTTAATGCGGTTACTACTGACCTTACGAAACTACATATGGGCTAGGCAAGCTCTGCATACCTTTCCTCTCTAGGAAACCTTGTACAACCCATACAACTTTTCTCCCGGCATTTGAAGGTGAAGCTCCTACTTGGCTACTGTGAATGCTCATTTTTGTGTATACTGCAAACCATGCAACCAAACCAAGTTGCAACCATGGGCATTAAAAAAACTTCCTACTTTGTTTAAATTAAGACGTTCAAATAATGAAACTAGCTTTAACATCAGGGGGTTATCTGCAAAGTTTTCCTCCATGTCTGTTACAAGTGAATTCTGAAACTGAAGATACATGCCTAGCACATTTGGAAAAATAAAAGCAAATGGTCATGAAACTTCTTTCTCCCTTAATATTTTTATACTGTTTCCACCATCTCTATTGATTTTATTCCAAATAATTAATGACATTATATAAACCTGCATCAATCTATCCCACTCTTCTTATCTGATGCCTTTCTGAGTCAAGTGATGTCTGCTTCTTTAACTACAAAAAAGCTACATTACTAAGAAGGATGCCAAGCTGTAATGTGAGCATCATGAGGAATAATACACTCAATAGCCTTCATGCTCAATTCAGAATGATGGTGAGAATTTAGAGGACCTAAAATAGCCTGGGCCAAGAAGCTATGCTCCATCACAACCTTTAAGAGCAAGCAAGAATTTTCTTATAAGTACACCATGGCAGGGCCCACGGACACAAGAGTAGTGCCTTTGGTGGCTGCCTCTTCACTTTGGAATTCCCATCTGTGCCTAAACTCAACCCTGTTCCAAGTGACTAGCACTAAGGAGGGTATAATAATTTGGGATTGGGGTTCGTAAAATAAGGTATCAGCCATGGGTTAGATCCTACCATATGTGAACGTCCCCAACTTCCTTCTCCTTCTGTAGTGTCACCCCTGGAAATGCTGCCCCCAGGGTTCAAAAGACTTCCTGTAGTAGTGATGGGAACTGCAGCTGGAGGGGAAATCAGCAGTCCCTGGCCTCCACCTGTGGAAATGCCCTTGTGCAAGCATAGGATCCAACGCTATAAGCAAAGGCCAAATAAATAACACAGCATACCTGGCATGCACTGCAGACTGTTTGTTCCAGTGGACCATACAGAGTTGGGACTTCCCTGGCAATCACACTTGCAGGCTTTACTGTGCCAGTGTTCCAGTCTGTCATCCTAACAGCACATAGAAGACACCATCACTCTGGCGTTCAACAAACGGATAGACTTCTGTTTTTATGGATTTCCTACTCATTGTGTAGAGCTCCAAGGTAAACAGATACAAAACAGGGTTTACAGAGCAGTGCTTGGCACAGAAGCAAATCACATTTCAAACTGCATCATCATTGTCCACATTATTGATGTGGAGGATACTGGAAGCAAGCCCCTGAATATTCCTCATACTTAAGTCCTAATAAAGCCATGGAAGAGGGCAATCCAGTCTTCTTGATCAGTTTTAGCTAAAAGCAGCAAAAAGAGCTGTGGCTGGATCCAATCCCAGCTCATGCTGGAATTAAGGATACTCTAGTGTAGTAGTTGAGGGTTTAACAGGACCCAGCAATTAAGGTTGCCAACTCTGGGTTGGGAAACTCCTGGAGATTTGATGGTGGAGATTGGGGAGAGCGTAGGGATGCCAGTCCCCCCACCTCCCCAGAATTACGGCTCATCTCCACACTACAGAGGTCAGTGCCCCTGGAGAAAATGGCTGCTTTAGAGGGTGGACACTATGGCACTGTATCCCACTGAGGTCCCTGTCCTCTTCAGGCTCCATACCCAAATCTCCAGGAGTTTCTCAGCCTGGAGCTGGCAACTCTACCCCCAATCCCCTGCCAGTGGCCACGGCAGCTCTAGGAGGGTGGGGTTTAGGGAGAGGAGGAACCTCCGCAGAGTATAAAGCCATGGAGTTCACCTTCCAAAGCTGCCATTCTCAGGTGAAGTGATCTCTGTAGTCTGGAGATCAGTTGTAATTTTTGGAGATCTCCAGGCCCTGCCTAGAGGTCAGCAAGTCTAATAATGGATGATGCTTTCCAATTTCCTGCTGTTTCATCAACTGCAAATATCCATGGCAGAGAGCCAGTGTGGTGTAGTGGTTAAGAGCGGCAGTCTCTAATCTGGACAACTGGGTTTGATTTCCCACTCTTCCACCTGAAGCCTACTGGGTGACCTTGGGCCAGTCACAGTTCCCTCAGAACTCTCTCAGCCCCATCTACATCACAAGGTGCCTGTTATAGGGAGAGGGAGAGAAGGCGATTGTAAACCTCTTTGAGACTCCTTGGGGCAGAGAAAAGGGGGGTATAAAACCCAACTATTCTTCTATTTCAGACTGCAGCCATTGTGCATTTTTTTTACCATCTCGACCCACCCCCAGGGCTTCTATTTGCTGTACAAATATAAGGAAAATATGAGGGGAGAATAGCCCAGGAGCAACAGAAATTGTGCAAATATTTCAGGGGAAAAACATTAACCCTCTATTCGTCCCCATATCATGGTCCCAATTTGGATCCAGGAAGGGGCATTCACAATTTTAAAATAGTGGGATACCCATTCTTCTTCTTCTTCATCTTCATCATCATTATTTATAACCCACCTTTCCTGCACGGGCAGGCTCAAGGCAGTACACTACACGTTAAAATACAATAAAACACAAATACATAAATACAATATTATAAAATTCATATAGCAGATATACATACAAAGTGCAATTAAGTGCAGATGGCAGTTGCTGTATGATGGTATCCTTAGTTGTTCATAATGCCAACAGCTTAAGGGCTGTAGCAGTTAGTTTTTAATAGCTCAATTCCTCGGTGGCGGCCCCTAATCATAGGCCTGGTAGAAGAGCTCCGTTTTAAGAGCCCTGCAGAACTGCAAAAAGTCCCGCAGGGCCCTGATGTCTTCCTGGAGCTTGTTCCACCAGTGTGGAGCCGCCACCGAGAAGGCCCTAGCTCTGGTAGTGGCCGATCTGGCGTCTTTCGGCCCAGGGAGAGTCAGGCTATTTTGCGACCCTGACCTCACTACTCCTTGGGGGACATATGGGGAAAGGCATTCCCTCAGGTAGGCAGGCCCCTGACCATATAAGGCTTTAAAGGTCAAAACCAGCACCTTGAAGTGAATCCGGTATGCTATTGGCAGCCAGTGAAATGCCTTCAACACAGGCCGGATGTGTTCTCATCTAGAGAGACCCATCCATAGCCTGGATGCATTTTGCACTAGCTACAGCTTCCATATTTGTGACATGGGCAGCCCCATATAGAGAGCATTATAGTAGTCCAATCTCGAGGTGACCATAGCATGGATCACCGTTGCCAGATTATCGCGTTCGAGGAAGGGAACCAGCTGCCTAATCAGCCGTAGATGGTAAAATGCTGCCTTGGCAGTGGCTGCTACCTGGGCCTCCATTGTTAAGGCGACATCCAGGAGCACTCCCAAAATTCACAGATTCTTTCTTGAAATTGCAAAATTGGTGACTCTGGGGCTTACAAGAGTAGGTTCTGCTTCCTAGTCCACCACCTCAGCAGTCCAAAACTGCAGCAATTCACTGGAGGAAGGGGTATATTCTTATCTCACCCTTTGAGGTTCTTGCTATCGGGAAAACAGTTTTTCCTTTAACCACTCTACGTGCATATAAACTTGGTAGTTTTTTGCTGCCACCAGGAATTTAAAATTTCTCTCTTTTGGTAGTATGACCTAGGGTTTGGGCACTTCAGAGGTCTATGTGGCCCTGAGGAAGTACTGTACAGATTTCTGGGATAAGTGTAAACAAAAATTGATTTGTTGAATGAAGAACAAAATAAGTTTCTGGTTGTCTTGAACTGTTTCTGAAGAAAGGAACTTGTAAATATAACTGGTAATGCTTGGTGCTACAAACAGTCTCTCAGACTCCAAACTCCACTCTGACAGGCTTATATTTCTCTCTCTCTCTCTCTCTCTCTTAGACAAAACCACTCTCACAAAATCCTCTCAGAACATCTCCTCCCACACTCAGTCACCAGCCAATCAAAATCACACTTGTCTCCCTCTATCACCCCCCCCACAGTACTGCAGCCAAACCAAACATTTAAAGGAACACACACAGCAAAACATGAAATCATTACACACCCACCCTGTGCTAAATAGGACACATCCACTAATCATATTTGGATCCCATCCCAGAATACTTAAGGTATTAGGGGCTCTTCCCCCTTCTCATCTTAAGAAGTATGTATATAATCAATTAGAATCAAAGGAAGCATCCTGTTCTAACTCAATACCCTTTTCCTCTGGGATATCATACTTGCTCCATGTTCAAGCTGGCCAATTTCTACCACACACACCCAGACAGACAGAGCTTTTCTTTTTTTCAGCTGCTCTCATAATTTCATGAGCATGCTCAATTTTCACAAGGGCATTTTTTTTTAAATTGTGAACTATTTCTTTCTTCATATGAAGGGAGATCCTTAGATATGTCAAAACACCTATCTCGCAAGTGGGTGACCTGTTTTTTTGCTTTTTTGCAATTATTATGTGCCACCCATTTTCCTGTTAGAGATATTAATAATGATTAATTGTAAAAATGATTTATTGTACCGTTCCCCAACATGTGTCAATTGGTTTTCTAATTTTCATGTTATTTTGTGTTTGATTGTTTTATGCTGCAACAAGTTTTGGCTTAACAATAAATATAGCTGTGGCTGATATGTTAGAATTCTCCAAATCTTAAAAGCACTATTATTTCCTAAATTTCATGGATAGTCCCTAAGTAGATAGCATGGGATATCAGAGGATTAGTCATTAGAGAGTGCCTCCCCCAAAGCTCCTTCTCTGCTCTTGCTTAAACAACCAATTTTCCTGTAAATACCAGAGCATCAGAAGAGACTGCACAGCAGTTCATGTGAGCAAGTCTAAAACTCCTCATGTTTTTTTAAAACAATAGATACTTTCAAAAGGGAGAGGCAAAACAACATGTTAAGCAGAGTGCTGGAGAAATTAGCATTAGTTGGACTCTGATTATCTCACAACAGAGAGCAGTAAACAATGGGCAACAGCCACAGAGTTCACCTTCATGGGAAGGTTTTGTGGGAAAGAAAGAACTTTTACCATTGAGAAGGTGAAATTGTGGGT
Source organism: Lepidodactylus listeri (assembly GCA_029233225.1). Classification (NCBI taxonomy): domain Eukaryota; kingdom Metazoa; phylum Chordata; class Lepidosauria; order Squamata; family Gekkonidae; genus Lepidodactylus; species Lepidodactylus listeri. The sequence goes on from JARCFY010000001.1 coordinate 79,103,044, forward strand.
GGACACTCACAACTTCATAGCAGGACAGAGCATTTACACAGGCTGGGGTTTCACAGGTATCAGCTTGATTATAGCAGCTTGGGAAGGGGAGAGCCATACATACTCCAGATACAACTTTTGGTAAGAAATCATTCATATTTCTATAGTGTCCAATGGAATAATTAGGCAATGTAAAATAAGGTTGAACTAGACCATACAATTCAGATTATAAAAGCCCTTTAGTTATTATTGTTACAAGCAGAATCACTCTATGCAAATATCTGGAGTTATATTTCAGTAGCACACCCAGAAGGGGCTGCAGTGGCTCAAGTGTTTTTGGCCACTGTGTGACAGAGTGTTGGACTGGATGGGCCACTGGCCTGATCCAACATTGGCTTCTCTTATGTTCTTATGTTCTAAGTGGTTAAGACGCGGAACTGCGGACCAGAAGGTCAGTAGTTCAGCAGTTCGAGACCTGAGTGCTGCATGACAGAGAAAGCAACCGTCTCTGGTCCCAGCTCCTGCCAACCTAGCAGTTCAAAAGCAAGAAATTGCAAGTAGATAAATAAGTACCACTGCGGTGGGAAGGTAACAGCGTTCCGTGTGCCTCGGTGTCTAGTCATGCCGGCCACATGACCATGGAAATGTCTTTGGACAGTGTTGGCTCTTCAGCTTGGAAACGGAGATGAGCACCACATCCTTAAAGTCATATTCGACTGGCTTTTGAGCAAGGGAAACCTTTACCTTTACCTAGCACACCCAGAAGGAAAACTGGGGGTGGAACAGCACACACATTGGCAGCAATTCAGAAAGGTTTGTACCCAATCCCCAGACAGCTTTCTAAACTCAGTGGAGGTTTGCAGGCGTACTTGCTGAAGAAAAGCAATGATGAACATGTATCTCTCTGGATGCAGGTTCTATTTTGTACAATGTCTCTCTCAAGTTTACACCACACCGATATATTGACATTTTGGGAAATGTGTTTGTTTAAAGCAGCTATTTGATAGGAGGATGCATTCTGGTGCTGTGTGAACACTCGTGGGATGTGTTGTTAAATATTTCTGTTTTTAAAATACCAGAACTTACCCTATGGTTGAACAACCTGAGAGCATAAATGCCAGTTCTACAAACTGCTGTTCTCCCATTCTCTTTGGTGAACAGTGGAGAACTCAGCACAAAACAGGAAAAAGTTCAAAAGGCATCAGGAGAACATTTAGATAAGACTGAAGTACGTACCTCAGCAGGTGACAAGGCCAGCATGGCTGCACAGAATAGACAGGACCGCATGGGGGAAAAATAACAAGAAAATGCCAGTTATAGCAATGGCAAGTTGTGGCAATGAATGGTAAAAGGTGCTAAAATGAATCATACAGTCACTCATTCAACACAACCTATTGCACTGTGATGGATGTCAAACTGTGCCCCCCATACTCTGTTATTAGCCTCTGTAAGGCAACATGTTACCAAAGTTAAACTCATACCAGAGCCTTGAATTAGGGCTATGCTAAATTTTCACACCAGCCTCTTTTGAGACAATGGCCCAAAAAATGCAAGTTGCAGCAATCCACAGTTCCCATCTGCTGATGCTTAAATACCTGTTTTCTGTGTTCGCACTCCTTGAGTGATTATAGCACCCAGGAATCACATAGGGAATGTAATGTCATCTCACTGCCAATCAGATCTGTCCTTATTATAATCTGTGTGGGTGATAAAGCCCTATATGGCCAGGGTCTGACATACCTGAGGGACCGCATTTCCCCATATATACCCCAGAGAGCACTACAATCGGGGTCGCAGAACCGACTGACCTTGCCGGGTCCCAAAGATCTCAGGCTTGCCATCACCAGGGCCAGGGCGTTCTCAGTGGTGACTCCATAGTGGTGGAATGAGCTCCTGGAAGAGATAAAGGCCCTGTGGGACCTTTTACAGTTCACAGGGCCTGCAAGATGGAGCTCTTCCACCAGGCTTTCAACTAAGGAGCCGCCCTCACTAGTACCATCAACAAGCCCGGCCCACAATTCCAACAGTGGGTCTACTCCACCGTGACTCAGGAGGCCATTGAGATGGTAAAATGTCTGTAAGCACTTTTGAAAGCAATATCATGCCATCTTATGGAAATATTACTAGCACCTTGATTTTATTGACCTTATGATTTTATTGTATTGAATTATTTAAATGCTTTTAATGTATCTTAATGGTACTTGTGTACGACTTTGTAAGCCGCCCTGAGCCTGCCTGCAGGGAGAGCGGGGTATAAATTGAACCAATAAAATAATAATAAATAATAAAGCCCTCACAATGGAGCTATAAATCTATGCATGGTTAGATAGTCAGATGAGGATCTCAGAGATCCTTTACTGTAGCATGAAGCTTACTGGGTGACTCTCTCCCTTCCTTCCCCTCCCTCCCTCCCAGCCTAATCTACTTCACAGGGTAGTTATGAGGCTAAAATGGAGGTGGGGAGAACCATAAACATTGCTCTGAGCTCCTTGGAGCCAGGGTGGGATGAACACGTCCCATACAGACTGATTTACCAGCTTATCTCACACAACCATGCATGCATGCATGCACACTTGTTTCTCTGTGATGAATATTAATGTGAAAACCAGGCGGAAGTGAACCTCAGGGATAGTTTAGAGTTTCTGGTGTCTCAATTCAACTGACCTCAATGGTCAGATAAGCTCTTTTTTCCATGATATTTAAGAAGCAAGGCTGGAGTTCAGGAGAGCATTTACAACTGTAGTGTGGCTGCAAGGTCAAGATCAGCAAGCACAAGAATTTCTCTGACATACAGATTCATCTTGTGAAACATCAGCTACAGCTAGGCTCATCTAAATTCTCATCTAAATTTCATTAGAAAGCATGCTCTATGTAGCTGAGTGGTCGTTGCTCAGACCAGGATGGCCCAGACTAGCCTGATTTCACCAGATCTTGGAAGCTAAGCAGGGTCGGCCCTGGCTAGTACTTGGATGGGAGACCACCAAGAAGTCCAGAGATTGCTACATGGAGGCTGGCAATGGCAAACCACCTCTGATAGTCTCTTGCCTTGAAAACCCTACAAGGTAGCTATAAGTTACCTGTGACTTGATGGCAGTTTGCACGACCATGTAGTTGAATATGAAATTCCAGAATGGATATCTTATAAGTCTGTGGCACTTTAGAAGTAACAGATTTATATGACAAAGGCTGAGGACAGACTGGCAGCTTGCCGCAATATAGTGCTGCCTCTAACTGACCCAGTTTAAAATGTTGCAGGACATATCAGCCACACAGCACACCCTACTGTGGGTTACCCACGGAGACATCCTGTGGGCAAGCATCCACATTATTGTAGCGCATCAGCCACGGAGCGCACTGCAAAAACAGCCAAAAGTCATGTGCGTGCATATGCGCTTGTGCATATGCGCTTGTGCATTTGTGCACGTGCGCACATGGGCAATTTTTTAAAAAAGCCGTTTCTGTAGTGGCAAAATGGATCCGCAGGTTCAGACTGCCAAATCTATTCTACGCATGCTCCCCCGTGTTCAAACAGCCGACATGCGCGATGAATGCACCAGGAAACAAAAACTCCACTTTGGAGGTGGTGGCTTTTTAACACAGCTCCAAGTCATCCTCTGATGGGGTGAGTACACCTGGGGAATGCCTGACAGCTGTGGCTGTGTAAACGGGCCCATTTAATCCGTTTGTGAAAGGTGCCTATATCGGGCCAAACTGCCAGTCTGAACACAGCCATAAACATTCATAGGCTAGAGTCCACTGAATCTAATCCACAAAAGTGCATGCTCCACAAGACTCATTTTGATTTAGTTCGAGACTGTAGCCCTGTTCACTTGGTACACTGAATGCATGTATATTCTGCATGGAAGTGTGTACATCTGTTTGTTAGAAAGAGCCAACAACTGCTCACATTGCATATATAACCAGTACCTGGATAAATATGGGATTTAAATCACATGTTGAGCCATACATGCATTCAATATAACATGAGAAAAATCAGGTGTATGCTGTACACAGATTGTACATGTGTCCCCTGTAAACTGTGAACAGGGGTTGTACAGCAATGTGAACTGTGAACAAAAGGAAGTAGTAGTTCTAGGGGGTAGAAGGGGGTAGTTCTAGAACAAATGGTACCCCACCCTCCGATTGTTCAATTTCTGAATACTTTTCAGTAGCTGTATTTGTAACCCATTTCGTGACCTTGATGTATGATTTCTTTCCATAATTTATACTTCCTCCTTTTAAGACAGTGAATTTACCAGTCTACATTTATCCACATCATACACATGCAAATAAAAGCAAATATTTTGGGGCTGGAGGCATACTAATCTCATAATGCCCTAAAATGTTTATAGTATCCAAATAGGCAGGAATCAAGGCAGATAAGGTAGCCTAATAAGTTAAAATGTAACAAAAAAACCTAGAAACCATTGAACAGCTAGATCAGGGGTGACCAAACTTGCTTAACGTAAGAGCCACCATAGAATAAACATCAGCTGTTTGAGATCCACACGACATGAACAAATATTACAGACATGTTTTTATTGAAAAATATGCAGATTTGCTTTTTATTAACATTAAATGAGACTGCCAAAAATAAAAAGGGGTAAAAATAGATATTGACAATGATATTTATTTGTCCAATTATATTTGTAGGCTTGGGGGGGGGGGCTTTGAGAACACATTTAAAGTTAAAGTTGCTTTCTTTCTCTCCTCCCCCCTGCCTCAAGCCTACCCAAGAAAGGGAACACTGGCTGGGGAAGGAGAGACCAATTGGGGAGGCATGCCTCCCCTTCACTTCCCCAGCTGCCTGGCTGGGAGCCACACAATATGTGTGAAAGAGCCACATGTGGCTCCTGAGCCACAGTTTGGTCACCCCTGAGCTAGATAAAGCTACTCGTCTGTTGCTATCTTGTTCCATCTGCTTATGGTATCAGTGATACCACAATTGCACATGCGTGCACACACACAGAGTTTGCTGAGTTGCCACAAATGTAGATTTTTCCTACAAACAACCCCCCCACTCTAACATTAATACAGTGCTGCCCGTGCATATCAGTGATGCTAGATTTATAGGGGAATTATTGTGCTATTTATTCCAGTTGTATTTATTATTGAGTATTGCCACGGCAGACGCACCCTAATCCAGCACTCAAACCCTGGATGGTGCATGAATGTACCAAGATGCCAATGGGGAAGCAGGAAATAAGGCTGCGGTCACACGGCCCTTAAATGCGGGTGGAAGGGCTATTTCCTCCCGCATTTAAAGGGGCCGTCCACAACGGCCGCAGAAAGTCCCGCACTGAAGCGGGCTCAAATGCGGGTTGCTCCCACATTTTCCAACCCCGGGAAAATCAACAGTTTCCCCAGGTGTTGTGGGAGGAACCCGCATTTGAGCCATCTGGCCAGCCCTCTCTCGCAATCATTGCAAGAGCAGGCCTGTCCAGATGCCCCCCCACCATTCCCCCCCCCTTTACACTTGGGCGCTTGGCCTCTCAAGCACTCAAGTGTAAAAGGGGGGGGAAACCCCAAACTTACCAGGCGGCTGGGGGGGGGCTTGGGGAAGAGTGCCTCCCCTGGCTACCACTGCTGCCGCCGCTGCAAAAGCCCCGCCGCCGCAGAAAAAGCCACCGCCACCACATGCTTCGAGGCTGGCCGGCCACCGCTTCTTTTGCCACCGCTGCTTCCGCTGCCACCTCCAGCCGCCGCCTCCGTCTGCCACCGCCGCCGCCTCCCTCCGCCGACCGCTGCTGTCGCCTGCCGCCGCCTCATCCTCCTCCCGCCGCCGCCCGCCGCAGCAGGAGTTGGGATGTGTAAACATCCCAATCCGAGGGAAAAAAATGCGGCCCCTTTAATCCCGGGAGGGCTTCCGGATTTAAAGGGGCCGTGTGACCGCAGCCTAATTTGCTTCCCAACAGCATTGAATCTGGGGCCAATAACCTGTGTGGAAACAGCCTATATTACTACTCCAAGGATGATTCTATCCAACTAGAAAACTTTCATAACTTGTCTGTAGTTTGACTTTACAAAATGTTACATCAATCATGTAGTCCTATTTCCCACCCACCCACCCCCGTCCACTTTTACAGTTTATAGACATAAAGCCCACAGAGCTCTGTATTTTATACTGATGATGGTGCAAACTCAGGTGCAGTCAATGCTAGACTAGAACACAAAACTTTTTTGAGGATGGAAGAGCTGCGCATGGAACCAAGATGCAGGATTGTCCTGATGGCAGAAAATACCAGGGGGGTGGGAAGGATTCAAATTCTACCCTCCTTGCATTGCTTCCTTCCTGAGTAAACCCCAGAAACATCCCTAATTTGCTGCTTACAAAAAGAGGCAGAAAGAGTACCTGCCAGAAAAAAAGGGATGACTTTGTTTTGTGTTTAAAACAACAACAACAACATAAAGCACAACTTGGGATGCTTCCACAGTGCCTTTTCCCTCTCCATCTTTGGTTTCAAACTGACTGGAGTGCTGTTTTTTCCCCCCCAGAGCATCCACATGACACCATTCTCTACTTCTCTACTTTCCAGGGTCTCCCTGTCTTCCGTAAGCTATTTCTTAAAACTGCTTTTGTATGATCTTTTCAGAAAGAATTTAAGACCATACATGTTAGCATGCCATCGGGATTTTTTGAAATGCTCATTTTAGAAGGTCTTGCCCACACTGGCACCATTTTCCTCTGTTCAGCTCTTCATGGCCTCCATGTCAGGACGTTTTGAGAGTTGTTTTTTTTTTTTTAAGAAGAAGGTACAGCAATTATCAGGTTTTTAAAAAAAAAATTGGTGGAATGGTAGGGAAAATTTCAAAGAAAATGATGGCTGATGGAGGAAAGTGCGCAGAAACTCCTGTGTGAACAATCGGCTGCCAGTCACCAGCAATGCCTGCAAAATGCTCACCATGTGCATGCAGCCCTGGTCTGGAAGAAGGCTGTAATAATAATTGCTATTGGTCAGTGGCAAACATGTAATGATTTATTAGGATATGAAGCAAAGTGTTCTATATAGAGTCCATCCTACCTTGTAAAAATACAAACAAAAACAAATTTAATGTTAGTTTGCTGCCACAGACACACCTTAGGACGTGCAAGAACCAGCAAAACACATTTACTTAAGTATGCACATATGTAGAAGGAAATTATGCTTCAGTGCAATACCTCACTCTAATTAATGCAAACATCCCGATGCAGCAGATAGGTGTGTACATGCTGCTGGACTTGAAAATCTTGCTGTTGTTGAAAAGGTCAGCAACAATATCACCCTTAACAAGTACTGATCCACAAGTTGAAGGGTGCCTAGAATCAGCCTTCTTCTTCCTTCAGCCCAGCATGTGATTGATACTGTCAAAGCTGGATGTGTGATGTTTCCCTCCTGGAAATATCCCTTAATACATGCTGGATGGATCCCAAAGGACCATTCATGCATAGCATATATGGCAAGAAGAGGAAGGTTAATTCAAAGACTTCGGAGAAGTTACAGTCCAGAACAGGAATAATAGTGTAAATAGCAAAAATAAGCAGGAAACCACAATTAAAGAGCAACTATAACTTCACTCTTCACCAGCCTAAATCAGCCATTTTAAAGACAGTCCATATAGATACAAGAATTACCTCTGACCAGTGTGTGTGTTAGGGGGGAGGCAGAAAAGTTGAGGCTGTAGAAACTGCAATCCAAGATAGAATTATTAGGCACACAGAGTAACAAAGCCTGCTGGGGGAAAGTCAGCATGGCTTCTGCAAAGAGAAGTCCTGTCTCAGCAACCTTCTGGAGTTCTTTGTGGAAGTGAACAAGCATGTAGATAACAGTCACCCTGTAGACATTGTATACTTGCATTTTCAAAAGACTCTTAACAAGGTACCTCACCAAAGACTCCAGAATTTAGGGTCACTTAGCAGTCAGGGAATGGGTCACATTATGGGTCAAAAATTGGTTAAATTACAGGAAGCAAAGAGTAGGAAAAAATGGCCAGTTCTTGCAATGGAGAAAAGTAAGTAATGGGGTTCCATAAAAATTAGTATTGGCGTTGGTGTTATTTAATTTGTTCATAAATTATTTGCAACTGGGATAAGCAGTGTGGTGGCCAGGTTTGCTATTGACACAAAATTATTCAGGATGGTGAAAAATCCCCTAGATAACGAAATGTGTTTATATCTGGGTACCTCATTTTAGGCAATTCTCACTGTATTCAATACATAAATTTCTGTTCCTTCTATCGATAATATTAAGGTTGTTTTGGTGTATAGTCTCAAGTTGACTTCTTTTCTTGTATTTCAAATTAAATAAATATTTTTATTTTTTTAAAAAAAGGATGGTGAAAACCAAGACTGACTGTGGCAATCTCTAGGAGAGAAATTGGATGAGTGGGCAACCACATAGCAAACTAAGTTCAGTGAAGGTAAGTGTATGGTGATGCATGCTGAAACAAAAAAAATCCCAGTTTAAGTACATGCTAATGATGTCTGAACTTGCTAGGAATGAGAGGGAAAGAGACCTTGGGGTCATAGCGGAGTCAGTCCTATCCTTCAAAGATGTCACTGCATTCCCTGTATAGGCAAGAAACACAGAAGAACCATTCAATGGCCAGACACCTCTCAAAGGTGGAGATATGTAACTGAATGGGATCAGGGGTAAACAAAGGGGGTAAAGATGAGCAGGATCGTTGTGTGAGGGGGGAGAGAGGGATGACAGTGAACAAGGTTGTTAGGAAAAGGGAGGACACCCACCTCAAAGGAGGCTTTAATTTCAAACAAGGATTGTTTTCACAGTCTGAACTCTAAGGATGACCAACTAGTGCACAGAATCTACCTCAAGATCTTGAAGTAGGCAACCTCAATTTGCTAGTCCAGGAAGACCAATTTGTGCTAATCTCTTGGTTATGCTTTCTCTACAACCAATATTGTTATATTTCAAAAAGCCCCACTTGTTTCTCCAGAAGGCTTACACAATGAATTTCCCCAGAAGGAAAAATCCTGTGGTGAAAGTCACTTCAGCAGCAGGCAAGTTACATCCCGTGCCTTCATCTTCTTTTCAATCAAAACCAGTTAATCACAATTTGGTAGTGTAAATTAGCTATGCCCAGAGACAAATACATGTTCCAATCATGAGTTGAATTAATTAGCCATGGGAAGCAGACTCCAGGCAAATTGATTCTGCTTAGTCAATACCTTTCTACAGTTGGCTGCTTTCTCCGGGGAGGGGGGAGCAGGGCTGTCCTCATAAAATGAATGCTAAAATTAGCAACGTGTCTGATACAAGGGGGTCGGGATCCAGAGAGGGGCTAATTTGAGGTTGCAAGGTTATGTGATTAACTTTGACAGCCTTGTCAATTCAAAATCCATAGGACAGGCTTCAATTAGATTATGAAACCTCTAGCAGTAAGGATTTCTTAGTTATGGATACAGTTTCCAATCAACTGGAAAAAAATAGTCTAGAGAAGAATAAGTTGCTCCCCCTTCCCGGGGCAGATTTTAAATCACTCAAATTATTCATTTCATTCTTAATTGTGTGTCTCTCTGTGTTATGCATGTGTGTTGGGGCCTGATGAAGGATATAGGGTTGGAAACTCCCAGCTAGGAAATTCCTGGGTACTTGGGGTGGATTCAGGGGAGGGGAGGGGAGGGGAAGGACCTCAGTGAGGTATAAAACCATATAGTCCACATTCCAAAGCAGCCATTTTCTCCAGAGCAACTAATCTCAGTAGGCTAGAGAATAGCTGTATCATTCACAGTCATTCACAATTCCAGGATATCTACAGGCCCCACCTAAAGGTAAAAGTAAAGGTTTCCCTCGCTCCAAAACCAGTCAAATCCGACTCTAGGGGGTGGTGCTCATCTCCATTTCCAAGCCAAAGAGCCAGTGCTGTCTGAAGACATCTCCATGGTCATGTGGCTAGCATAACTTAATGCCGAAGTGCACAAAATACTGTTACCTTCCCACCGCAGCAGTACCAATTTATCTACCTGCAATTTCTTGCTTTCAAAATGCTCGGTTGGCAGGAGCTGAGACCAGGGATGGGAGCTCATTCCATCACATGGCACTTGGGGCTCAAACTACCAAACTACCGACCTTCCAGTCTGCAGCTCAGCATCATAACCTCTGAATCACTGCAGCCCCATACAGGCCCCACCTAGAGACTGGCAAACCAAGGCTCAAGCAAACGAGCCAAGCTACTTGTTGTATGTCTGCAGTTAATCTGACTTTCCAAACCCAAACATGGTGATTTCAATACTTGAGCTTGAATATAACCCATCCACCAAGGCTGTGGTCACACTGGAGGCTTGCCGCAATCTGGGTGCACCTCTAATTTCACCGGTTTAAAGTGTTGCGGGGCAGACCAACCAGACAGCACACCCTGGGGCAGTTTCCTCAAGTGTTCATCTGGTGGTCTGGCATTCACATTATTGCAGGGCCTCAACCATGGAGTGCACTGCCCAGTCATTTTTTAAAATGTAGGTGGGTGCATGCGCATATGTGCTCATGGACTTATAGGCAGCAACTAAAAACAACAGTGGTGGGAACGGATCTGCAGGTTCAGACTTCCTTCTGGGTTCCTTTTACAGCAGGAGAGTTCAGATATCCAGGAAAGCAGAATGGAAGTGCCGGCATCCATTAATACTGGACTTTCCCCAGTTTCTGATTACTCTGCTTCCAGAGCAGGGCAACATAGGGTACTGATGACTGGGGCATGGAAGGCAGATGTTGTCATCTGATCATACTCTTTAACTCTGCAAAGGTAACACTACTATATTGTGCCAAACTGCTCGTGTGACCACAGCCCAAGTCTTCAGAAGAAATACATTGCTGTTAGAAATGCACTCTTTAAGTCAGTAGATCAACCACTCAAATCTTCAGTTGAGTAATAGCTTTAAATGTGGAGGCCAATTTTTAATCAATAGGCCTAAGAATTAAAGGCATATATGTATCAGGCTGGATTCTGTGACTCCCTTCTGTTATGATTTTGAGAGGACATCAACAAACAGCTGTGCTCTTAATAAAGGTTCTATTTGAATTGCCAAGTGCAGTCCCAGAAAGGTGGACATCTGTTCCCTTAAAACATTTTCCCCAGGAACATAGTTCCTGTTAACATAGTTGCATTTATCGTGATACATCCTCTCTGTTTTACAATTTTTAAAAATTTCAGTCAACAGATCTACTAAATGAACTGTATGGTCTAAATTCTGTTTAACCACAGAACTGAATTCAGTAAACTGCTGTTTTTACATCTGACTTTCCTGCTGGAATCATTCTAGTTCCAAAAAAACCTGCCCACACCTCTGTGCGGTGTGAAACCATGCTGCTACTGAAATGTCCACATCTACTAATTGCCCTCCTGTGGTCAAGCTAGTATTCAACCGGCTTTATTCTGCTTTAAACAATTGCTGTTGATTAGTGCACTTAGACCCCCTGGAGTGAAATTTCACACCACTGTGAAATCAGCACAGGAAAAGACAGCAGTCAAACTACTTTAGAGGGGAGGTGTAAAATGACCCTTAAGCAGGGTCTCTCCTGTGCTGCTACTCAGTCACATGATCTTTAAGGCTGTTTTTACATCTGACTTTCCCGCTGGAATCATTCTAGTTCCAAAAAATCCTGCCCACACCTCTGTGCGGTGTGAAACCGTGCTGCTACTGAAATGTCCACATCTACTAATTGCCCTCCTGTGGTCAAGCTAGTATGCAACCGGCTTCATTCTGCTTTAAACAATTGCTGTTGATTAGTGCACTTAGACCCCCTGGAGTGAAATTTCACACCACTGTGAAATCAGCACAGGAAAAGACAGCAGTCAAACTACTTTAGAGGGGAGGTGTAAAATGACCCTAAGGTATGTGAGTCTTCTCGACATGCACAGTTACGCCTCTAGTCCTGGTTCTTCTTCATTCTGCAGATCTTCTCTTTCAGCAGATTCAGCGTCTGGAGGTATCTTTTTCTCTTCTGTCCTCTGGCCCATTAGTGGTTGTGCTGGACTGGTCAGGCAGCCCTGCAAGGGAGTGTTTCTACATGCCAAGAATGCTAGCCAGGGGATCAGTAACTGCAGTAACTACCTTAAATAGCAACTTCAGGGCAGTTTTCACTGTTGATTCCACCTTACCATTACTTTGTGGCTAAATCGAATACAAAGTATGCTGGTTAGACTCTCACTTTGTTGCAAATTGCCTAAAGCCTTTTGAGAAGAACTGAAGTCCATTATCAGAAAACACTATGTCTGGAATGCCTATCTTGGAAGCTAAACTTTCCATTTAGCAATAACCATTTTATTCTCAGTGTCTGACAAGGTATCAGCTTCCCAAAAGTTAGAGTAAAAATCTACAGTGGCTAAGTACTGTTGCTCGCTAAAAGTAAAGAAGTCAACTCCATCCTTTTCCCATGGTATGGTGGACACCTCATGAGACAGGAAAGTCTTCTGTTGTTAGTTGTCACAGGATCGACAAGTATTATATGGTGCTATTAAGGATCATAGTTGAGAACTCATGCCTGACCAATAAACACACTCACTTGCCATTCTAAGGCAACTTTCAATGCCCTGTTGAGAACCATGGATTATTATTTTTTTGCATGAACTCCTTATGTAAGGAAACTGGGACAACTACTCTCTGCTCTCGAAAAATGATTCCATCCTGTACAATCAGCTCATGAAAGTATGGCTCCACTCCTGCTGATACTTAATGTGTGCCTTCAGGCCATCCTTTTAGCACTGTTTCCTTGACAGCTTGCAACTGTACATCCTTATTGTGGCCTCTTGAATTTCCTGAAGTTCCTTTGCAGAAATGGTGAAACAGTGGCCATTTCCGCGCTGTCCTTTTTGTCATTCTTTCGTCCCTATTGCTTCAGGATTTTTTTCTGCCCAGTGTGTTTTACTCTTTCTAGTAGACCCAGAGGGGCCGCGGTGGCTCAGAGGTTAAAACGCTCAGCTGCAGACTGGAAGGTCAGTAGCTTGGCAGTTCGAGACCCGAGTGCCGCATGACAGAGTGAGCTCCTGTCTCTGGGCCCCAGTTCCTGCCAACCTAGCATTTTAAAAGCAAGAAATTGCAAGTAGATAAATAGGTACCACTTCGGTGGGAAGGTAACAGCATTCTATGTGCCTCGGCATTTAGTCATGTCAGCCACATGACCACGGAAAAAGTTGTCAGACAGCACTGGCTCTTCGGCTTGGAAATGGAGATGAGCATCATGCCCTAGAGTTGGATTCAACTGGCTTTCAAGCATGGGAAACCTTTACCTATAGTAGTCCCAGGGGGAGCAAAACACTTGTGGAAAAAAAGGGGGGGACCCAAAGCAATAATGACAAATGAGTGACAAAAATGACAGTGCAGAAGTGGCCAGTGTGGTATACTGATGGATCTGATGTCCTGGTCCCTCAGTTCGGACTCACTGCTATTAGGCATTTATACTCTACTAAGGGTGTCAGCTGGACCATTTGTCGATCTAGAAATATTTACTCTCACCATCATAGCATTGTAGTCACATCGATATTCACTGTAACCTCTTTGGAGCCCTCAGTAAAGGTTTTGTGATGAGGTTTGTGGTCTGAAAACATGGTGACTGCCTGGCCGTAGGTATATTAATGAAATCATTCCATTCCAAAAACCACCACCAGCAGCTCTTTCTCAGTTTGAGCTGGCAAGGCTCTGCTTGCATATGCAATTAGATGGTCCTGCAACAAAACTGGACTGAGGCCATTTTTAGATGCATCATATTGGGAAGTTAACTTTTGCCCTGGATGGTAATACCGTAAGATTGATCCCTTAGTAATAAACTGTTTCATGAAATCAAAAGCTTGCTGTTGCTGAGTCTCCCAATCATATGCTATATCATGCTTAGTAAGATGTCTCATGGGTTCTGCAACTATAGCCAAATGGGAACAGAACTGGACTAAAAAAATTTCGCATTCCAATAATGTACTGTACTCATTTTAGAGCTTCTGGGGCTGACAGATTTTCAATAGCCTGAATCTTATGAGGGTCTGCTTTTAGTCCTTCCGCTGTGATATGTCCTATATATGTTACTTTGTACTGTTTTAATTTCATTTTCTGAGCATCCCATTTAATAGTTTTGTCTCTGCATCTCTGAAGAAAAGCCAGTAGCTTTTGGTCATGATCCTGCTCAGGTTCTTTGTCATCTTTTGCCTCGTCTGCTGAGAAAATATCATCCGCTACTACTGTTACAAGTAGAGCTTCCAGAGCTTTTGTTAGTCATCTTTGAACACTTCAGGGATGGGGCTGATTTCCATTGGCATTTGCAGCCATCTGAAGCATCCAAATGATGTGGAAAAAGTTGTTAGTCTATTGTGCTCTTCATCGAGTCTAATATGCCAGAAGGCATTCAACATCATGAACAGTAAAAAAAATCAGGCTTTAGAGTGTTCTGGCAATACATCATCAATGGTAGGAAGTGGATAATGGCATCCCTTCAGCTCTTGATTCAGTGGCTTTGGGTTAATGCACAGTTTTCCTGAAGGCTTCTTTACTAGTAGGATGGTGCTCACTAGTGCTATAATCACTTTGCTCTGTAACTTTTCTCTCACATGGAGTTGTACAAGGACAAAGTTTGAGTCCAGTGGCACCTTTAAGACCAACAAAGTTTTATTCTGGGTATAAGCTTTCGTGTGCACACACAATTCTTCAGATACATTGAACAGAAGTCACCAACCATTACATATAGGTAGTGGGTGAAGAGGATGTTCCCAGTAAGGGCCAATTAAAGTCAAGGTGAGTACGTAACTAAACAGTAAATATAGCTAAGACTGGATGAAGGTGATTGGTGAGACCTGTGAGTAGCAGCAAATTAGCATACAGCGCATTAAAGGAGTTTATAAACAGATATGAGAATTGGATGACATTCAAATGTATCATGAAATAAGAAACCAATGTCTCTGTTAAGCTCTGAGGGCTCCATTGTCCTGAGTGCTATAATAAGTTGTAACGCAGCAATCTCCCATCCTGTCTGTTTCTGAAGACCCTTTGAAATAAAACAGCTACTTCAAGGTCCTCCACTGAATATCCTCGAAGGTTGAACTGTTCTCTTACAGGTTTCTCGGTTTTGTGATTCTTGATGTCAGTTTTGTGTCCGTTAATCCTTTGGCGTAAGGTTTGACCTGTTTACCCCATGTAGAGAACTGAAGAGCACTGTTGGCATTTAATGGCATAAACAATGTTGGAAGATGAGCAAGTGAAATGTGGTATCTATGCAGCCATTGTGTATTTGTACAGTGCAGCTAGTACAGACCCATAGCCAGAATTTTTTAATTCAAGGGGGCCTTTAAATAAATCAGGGGGCACATCTGCACACCCCATCCAGCAGTGTCCTGGGAATGGAGGGTGGGGCTGACCGGCAAAGACATGGCTTGTGGGCAGGGGTGGGACTCCAGCAGGCAGGCTTAATGAGGACAATGGCATGGTGTGGCACAATAAAATAAAATAAGCACAGGAAACCTTTAAAATAAAATAAGGATTTTTCAAGGGGGCTGGGCTGGATGGGAAGTTGGGGGGCCCTTGGTGGTAAGTTGGGGGGGCCAAGGAACTGTACTTCTTGCTTCACAAATTGGAACTAAACATTTTTGATGCTGGACCTTGATTAGCTCCATAGCCTGTACTGCAGTGCTTCCTAACAGAGGTCTGTAGTTTTTTTCCTGCCACAACAACAAATGTCAGTTGGTACCACCTCTTATTGGGGGAGTGGGGTTGGGATTATTAGGTTGCATTTTCCTATGGGTTGCATGGTACTGTCATTATACGTACAAACATAAGAACATAAGAGAAGCCAGTGTAGGATCAGGCCAGTGGCCCATCCAGTCCAACACTCTGTCACACAGTGGCCAAAAACACCAGGTGCCCTCAGAAGGTCCACCAGTGGGGGCAGGACACCAGAAGCCCTCCCACTGTTCCCCCCCCCCACAAGCACTAAGGATACAGAGCATCACTTGCCCCAGACTGAGAATTCCTATCTATACCTTGTGGCTAATAGCCACTGATGGACCTCTGCTCCATACATAATCAAACTCCGGCTGCTCTTTTGAGTATGTTTGGATTTCATTCACTTTGTGGAATTAAATTACAAGAGGCCCCGCTATTGAGCTGAAATCACATAAGTTGTTTCTCCATTAGCATTGTTGCATAAACTGAAGTGGTTATAATGACTGTTTTCTTTTGTGAAAAGCAAAAACCTGATGTTTACATGGGCTCAAAATAAAGGTTGTGATGTTCCAACTACTATCTGATATCCCTTCTCTTTCCTCTACCAGTCTTACTCTGGCTGAAGCTTTTTTTCCCTTTTCGTTTACACATATTGGTAAAATGATTCAATTTGCCACATTCCTTGCAGTGCTGGCCTAGAGCTGGACATTTCTCCTTTGTTTTTTTCATGAAGTCTCCCACAATAAATACATCTCACACTGAGTATGGTATAGTGACCAGTTGCTTTCTTTACCAGCTGTTTCACTGCATGTATTTCAGAGGCTACAGTACTCCTCAGGGCCTTTCTCTAGAGGCCAGTGCTGCCCTACCCATAGCAAGACATCATTCTAGTGTGAGATCAGCTTTCCTGAGTAATCTCTGTTGTAGTGAATGCTCCCAGGTTCCACAGACTACTCTATCCCTTATCAAAGAACCAGTTAAATTCCCAAAGTTACCTTTTGCTGCTAGTGTTCTTAAGGCAGTAACATAAGAACTGTGCTCTGGTGAAAAATCTATGCCTCTCAATAGTTTAGTTTCTCTTAGGTGAACTATAAATCAGGGTTGCCAGCTCTGGGTTGGGAAATACCTGGAAATTTGGGGGGGTGTAGCCAGAGGAGGGTGGGGTTTGAGGAGGGAAGGGACTTCAGTGGGGTATAATCCCATAGAGTACACCTTCCAAAGCAGCTATTTTCTCCAGGTGAACTGATCTCTGTCACCTGGAGATCAGTTGTAATCCCAGATCTCCAGCCACCACCTGGAGGTTGGTAACCCTGCTATAAGTATCTAAGGCTGTTGGCACTGCTGAGAGACTAGAATTTTTACTTACTCTGAGGGTGCTGCAAACTTCTCTGCCTAGCTCCCCCTACAGGTAAAATGAAAACTTTACTTTCCTCCTGCCTGGCATCATTTTTTTTT
The DNA here is from genome assembly GCA_029233225.1 of Lepidodactylus listeri. Taxonomy (NCBI): domain Eukaryota; kingdom Metazoa; phylum Chordata; class Lepidosauria; order Squamata; family Gekkonidae; genus Lepidodactylus; species Lepidodactylus listeri. Next base: position 79,120,109 of record JARCFY010000001.1, read on the forward strand.
TTTGTAAATTTTTTTTTATTTTTCAGAACATTAAAATTAATACATTTATCTTATACAAATCCTTTTTTCCATATTATATAACATTTTGTTCTATTTGTATAATCTTATATTTATCTTGTATTGGCGGTTTCCCACCACATCTGAAGCATAACACATTTTCCACTTTATCCAAAATAGTAATACTTATATCTATGTTTACATTTCTTGTAACGGTCATATATCTTAAAAATACTTACATACTAATTCTTACTTTCTATATTCTTATATAATTCTAAAATAAAAAACAACTTCATTATCTAATTATCCTTAATACATTCATATACTCTAATTCTATTGCTTTATGTTATTATAACCATGTATAAATGTAGTTTTTCATGTCCCAGTATTTTTCAACATATTCTTTCAAATCTTTCCAATCTTCTAAAAAGGTCTCTGAGTACAGATCATTCAACTTTCTAGTCCATTTATCCATTTCAGCCATATATAACAATTTTTTCAACCATTCCCACACATCTGGTATTTTTTCATTTTTCCAATTTTGTGCATACACCATTCTTGCTGTTGTTATCATATACCATATTATTGTCCTTTTCTTTACATTTATCTCTTCTAGTTTAAATCCAAGCAATAACATTTCAGGCAACTTCTTAAATGTACATTTCAAAATTTTTTCCATTTCTGCATGTATTATAGACCAATAAGTCTTTGCTTTATCACAAGTCCACCACATATGATAAAAAGAACCTTCTTTCTTTTTACATTTCCAACATTTGTTAGACATATTCTGATTAATATTTGCAATTTTTTTTGGTGTCATATACCATCTGTACATCATTTTAAAACAATTTTCTTTTAGGTTATAACATGTAGATATACCCATAGCATTTTTCCATAAAAATTCCCAAGATTCCATTTCAATGTCTTTGTTAAAGTTTATCGCCCATTTTACCATTTGTTCTTTTACCATTTCATCAGCGTTAAACAAAATTTTATACATTTTAGAGATCATTTTTTCCCCACCTTCCTCCCAAACTTGTTCTATTTCATTATTTTTTTCTCTAAAACCGGATTTTTTATCACTTCTATACATGTCATATATTTGTCTATATCTTAACCAACCATAATCAAAGTCCATCTGATGCTGCTCCTTCAATATAAAGTCTTTACCATGTCTTGTTAATAAGTCTCTATACTTCAACCAATCTTGTCCTTTGTAACATGATGCTGGATTTAAAACTTCTGCGGGTACAATCCACATAGGTATCTCTTCTGGAAAAAAGTTTTTATATCTTGTCCACGTATCCATTAGCGTTCTTCTCAAATAATGATGTTTAAACATATTGTCCATTTTTGTTTTACCGTAATACAAATACGCGTGCCACCCAAACCTACAGTCATGGCCTTCCAGGGACAATAATTTTCTATCTTGTAACATAGTCCATGTCCCTACCCAAGTCAAACATATTGCATCATGATATAGCCTTAAGTTTGGTAACTGGAACCCACCTCTATCTTTAGCATCACACATTATTTTCATCTAGATTCTTGGTTTTTTCCCTCCCCATACAAACTTAGAAAATTCCTTCTGCCAGCATTTGAATGTTTTTACATCTTTCACAATTGGAATAGTTTGAAACAGAAACATTAATCGTGGTAGCACATTCATCTTAACCACCGCAATTCTACCCAACAATGACAAATTTAATACATTCCACTTTTTAATATCTTGCATAATTTGCAGCCATAATTTCTCATAGTTATTTTTATAAAGATCAATATTTTTCATTGTTAGGTTCACACCTAGATATTTTGTCTTTTTCACCACCTCACATTCTATAAGATTTTGTAACTCAGTTTGTTTGTTATTTGACATATTTTTACACATCACTTTCGATTTGTTCTTATTTACATAAAATCCAGCCAAGTCACCAAACTCTTTTACTCTCTGTAACAGATATGGTAGTGTAGTCATAGGGTCTTCCACTATAAACATCACATCATCTGCAAAGGCCCTATATTTGAAAGAAAAACCTTTAGTTGTTAAGCCTTTAATATCTTTATCTTCCTTCACATTTATTAGTAGAACTTCTAGAATCCAAATAAATAGCAACGGCGAAAGTGGGCATCCTTGTCGTGTTCCTTTTTCGACTTTAAAATCGTCCGTCTTTTCAGTGTTAATTATTAAAGAGGATTTCTGTTCTTTATATATTGACTTAATGAGGTTAAGCATATATTCACCAATTTCAAGATGTTCTAGAACCTCAAACATAAAATCCCAATTTAAATTATCAAACGCTTTTTCCGCATCTAAAAAGAAAAAACCCACTTCCTTTTCAGGATGTTTATCGTAGTATTCTATAGCATCCACTACTACTCTTAGATTGTCCCTTATTTGGCGATTAGGTAAGAACCCTGCTTGTTCTGTTTGTATAGTTTATTTAAGGTGTTCTTTTAGTCTGTCAGCTATAATCTTAGCAAAGATCTTATAATCATTATTTAGTAAAGAAATCGGTCTATAGTTTTTAACATTAGTTAAGTCTTGATTTTCTTTCGGGATAAGTGAGATGGTTGCATCTTTCCAAGTTTTTGGGACCTCACCAGTGACTCCTATATCGTTCATTAACAGCAGTAACACTGGTGAGATCGACTCCTGTAGCGTTTTCGCTGTAAATCCATCTGGTCCAGGTGCTTTTCCTAATTTTGAGTCATTTATTGCATTTTTAATCTCTTGTAATGATACTGGATTGTTAAATAGTTCTTTAATTTTCTCTGTTGGTTTTGGTAACTTTAATGTTTGCAGGTATTCTTTAATCTTTCTTCTGTCTTTGTTTTCCTTCTTAAAAAGTTTTGCATAATATTTTAAAAATTTTCTCTTTATTCCTTTGTTGTCTATTATCTCAATGTTATCTCTTATCACTTTAGTGATAAATTTATTTTCACGTTTTTTCTTTAATTGCCATGCTAGATATTTTCCGGGTTTATTTGCACCTTCAAATGCCTTTTGTTGGAGTTTTTTTAGGTTCCAGTACGTCTCTTGGTTCAAAATAGCTTTTGCTTGGTCTTGTAGCATCCAGATTTCCTTTTGCAGTTTTCTTTTTCCCTGGTCTATTCTTCAGTTCTTCTTCTTTTGTTTTAATGGCTTGTATGATATTTTCATATTGTTCTCTTTTCTTTTTATTATCTTTAGCATTTAATGATATCAATAGTCCTCTCATCACTGCTTTATATGCATCCCATACGGTTTGAATTTTTACTTATTTCTGTATATTTGCTTGGAAGTATAGGTCTGTTTCTTCCTGTAATTTTTTAACTATTTCTTGGTTGTCTAGTAAGTCCTCATTTATTCTCCATCTCTTTTTTTTTTTTACCTGCCCAGCAGTCCATAAACACGGATTATGATCTGAGATTATTCTGGGTAGAATTTCCACTTTTCTTGTCTTAAACGTTAAATTAGTAGTCATCCAAATCATGTCAATTCTTGAATGCGAGTCATGTCTATTAGAATAAAAGGTAAAATCTTTTCCTTGTGGGTTAGCTTTCCTCCAAATATCTTCCAGCTTCTCTTGTTTTATCAGTTCAAAAAAGTTTTTTGGAAGCTTCCCTAATGCCTCATCCTTTCTCTTAGAGCGCCTGTCTAATTTGTTATTCACAGTTCCATTAAAGTCCCCCAACATCATGATTTGATCATAATTTACGTTATCCAATTCCACTTGTAATTCTTTAAAAAAAAATTCTTTGGCTCCATTTGGGGTGTAAATATTCACAATCAAAGTTTTCTGTCCTTGTAGTGAGATTTCAATAGCTAAATATCTTCCTTCTTTGTCTTTAAATATTACTTTAGGTTCCAAATCTTTTTTGACATATGTTACAACACCATTCTTTTTATTGCTTGCTAAAGAATAAAATTCTTCTCCCAATTTTTTCCTTATTAGATATTTGTGGTCTTGTTTTTTAAGATGAGCTTCTTGTATACAAATTACACTACATTTTTGTTTCTCCAGCCAATGCCCTACCATTCTACGTTTTTGGGGTGAATTAAGTCCATTTACATTCCATGTAAGTACTTTGTAATCCATCTTGATATATTCTTAAATATCACCAAGGTCATCTTTATTCTCTCCAAGAAATGCGTACATTTCTCCTGTGCTTTTAATCACTTCTCTGGTGCTGCCATAGTAAAAGCTTAATCCTTGAGGTATTTCCCAACGGAATCTAATTTTTTTCTCCTTCAATTTATCCGTCAGACGCTTGAATTTTTTCCTTTCTTGCAGTATTGCTCTAGGCAGTTCTTTCATTACTATAATTTTCTTTCCATCTATTTCAAAAGGATCAGTAAAACACTTCTTGTAGATTTGTTCTTTTGTCCTTTTCATTGTAAATTGGACTGCCACATCTCTTCGTATATTTTTATCTCTTGCATATGTAGAATTGACTCTATAAACAAGATCCATGTGTTCTCTAACAACCTCTTCCTGTTCTTGTAAAAAATCTGCTAATGCTCCTTGCATTCTTGTAAAAATGTCTTCACTCAATTTTTCCTCAATCCCTCTAAATCTCAAATGGTTTTGCATGTCTTTATAATGCATCATCTTTTCCATCCTGTCATTGTCTCTCATTGTCTTTTGAGTACTTTCTTCCAGTTCTTTTACTTTAGTTTCAATGTCTTGTGTTCTTGTGGTTAATTTTTGAAATTCTGCTTTTAAGTCTATGAAGTTTTTATCTGCTTGTGCAGCTATGCCATTCATTTTAACATTTACCTCTCCTATAGCGTCTAACATTTTTTTTCCATTGCTTCCATAACAGCTAGTAGTTCTTTTTCTTTTTTTGCTGCCATTGTAGGAGAGGACCATATAGCTGCTCTCGATCTTAGTCCACGGTCCGTCTTGTCTCTTTAAAAAAGATCGATTTTATTTTATTTTCCAAATCAAACACCGATTAATGTGATCACACAAGCTAGTCTTGCCAAGTCAAATTTCATTGGTTTCAGCCTTCTAAGTTATATAGTTTTTGAGATATTACTGTTTAAAAATTTTATAAATCCAAAATGGCGGGCGCAACTTCTCTATGGTTTGTGTCAAAGGTTATAGTCTTTTTACCTTGCTTCTGGCTTGCCGTAGTTTCCTTTTGTCCCTTCCTCTTGCTTACTTGTCTGCTCTCCGCACATCACTTCCTGTTGTAGTCCTTTTGGTCTGGCAGTTTTTACAGTCCCCTTTGCTCTCTTCCGGTTCTTCTCCGTTTCCCTTCTTGTCTGCTCCTCAAGCCGTCACTTCCTGTCTCAATCCTCACAGCTTGGTCTCGCGATGCTTGGTTCCCTCCTCCCCTCTTTGTCTCGCGATGCTTGGCTCCCCCTCCCGACTCTTCTTAACCACAGGAATGTTAAACAACTTGGTTTTTTGGCTTTTTAAGTTCAAATTCAGCTTTTTAACGTTTCAAAACTGCACTCATCCAATCTGCAACAGTCTATTGCTTCACCAGATCTGCTTTTCGTCTTTCAAAATGCGGTAATGGTAAGGCAAAACCTTTTTTTCTGTTACCTTATGTTGTTACTTCGCTTCAGATGTGGTCCCAACGTTTAAACTTTGTCTTCTTTGTTAAGGAATCAGGGGAATTGGCGATTTTATGCTGATTTAATCAGCTCGGCTCGGCTCCTTAGAGATACTTGCAGGAATCTTCTTCGGCTGCAGTGCTCAAGGTGTTGTAAAAGTCTCCTCCGAGACTTTTCCTTCACCGAGCTTGCTCAAACCTGGATTATATTGCTTGCTAGTCCTCACACTACCTGTGTGAGGTTGCGTCAGGTGGATTTGTCCACCCAAGCTGTCAAGAAGAGCCGCCGTCCGCTTTGCGCACTTGCAAAGCGTGTCAGACCGCCATTCCTCCGACCGGAAAACCTGCCTGGCATCATTTTGATTGGGTTTCACAGCTGTTCCTTCTCACATTTAAAATTCTTGATCAGACGGCCGCATCCACCTCCTTCACCAAAGTGGGCTCACTCATGCAATTCTCCCAGTTCCCTAGCGAGTCTCCCTACACCTGGAAAATCAAGTACTTTCCGGAGATTTGCGCTTTGAATCCATGATTTCGCCAATCTGGACAACCATCTCTTGCAATGATCGCAATTAGGTCGTCTGAACATCCTTTTCGTGATGTGTTTTTCCCAGCTTCCACCATTGTGCGCATGAGCAATCCTGCACTGAATACGTTCATTGCATGAATGTTCAAGCGCATATTGACTTCTTCCTCTCTTCTCTCCTCCCCCCCCCCCCATCGGTCCCTGGGTTTCTTCGTTTCCATCGAGGCTTCTCTTGCCAACTGGCTTCCTTCTCTGCCAGGTCTGATCCATTCCGCTCCAGTGTCCACTGCAGCCCACCCCCAATCCTGTGCACTTTCACCAAAAACAAATCTTGCTTTCCACCCCCTCTCTTCATGTGGTGCCAGGAAGGCATAGAGAAGCCAACTCTTTCCCCTCTCGTCTCCAAAGCTGATCTCCTCCCTTCCTAAACACCAAGAGGGTACTGTCACCCCCCCCCCGAAGTTACCAAGAGGGAAGGCAGGTCACTGGGAGACCCAACATAATCGTCAGTGGGCTCAGAGCAAAGTGGGAGGGGGCTGTGATGCCTCCAAGGAGCATTCTGAAGGTGGGCAGGCGCTTTTGTCTGGGTTCTCCTCTCTTGCTCCCTGCCGCTACACGTGTTCCTTCTTCACCTCGTTTGGGCTGCAGTAGACATGCCTTGCTGAGCCCAGAGCCCACCTCCCCCTGCACTGGCTCTTTCAGAGCAGACTGGCAGCGGGGTGGGGACACTCACAAGCGGGGCATCTTTACTGTGACTCCCTCTTCATTGGATAATCAGTGATACTATGGCTGTCCATGGAAGCTCCACTGAGCATTCACGGCTAACAGTTGCTATCTGAATGGTGCCTGAAGCCTCATTGTGTGATACAAGTGGTTTGGGGAGGGATGTGTGATCATCCCAAACTGCAACAAAATATCCCCGATCAAAGATATAGTGAGAACAAATTGCTATAGGCTTGCCATGTGACCACAGCCCAGGTCTGTATACAGCTGAAATTCTTTGAGTTAGATGGGTGTGTAATCCAGAGGTACTGGGGGGTTCAGACTAACTTCCATGCTGTGTTTTGCAGTAATTAGTTTTCTCCCCCTGCCACCATGTTATGATTTTCCAAGGGCATCAAAAACAGTTAAAGGCTTTATTGAAGTACCAAGTGTAGGCCTAGTGAGATGGAGCTCTGTTCCCTTAGAACCCTTCCCACTGGGAACACAGTTCCTGTTACCATAGATCTGTTCATCATGATGCATTTCCAGGGGTGGACTGAGAGGCAAGAATGGCCCTGGAAATGGCCCCATATACCAGTCTTCTCCTAGCCCTAGCCCTAGCCCCAGCCTGGGAGGGTGGGGGACAGGTTCACCATGGCTTCTGACTAGCTTAGCTTTCACTTGCCAGTACTGTGCAGTGTAGGGTTTGCCAGCTTGGTTGCCTGGCAACTGGTGGAATGGTTGGGGGGGGGGGGACAGAATCTCAAGAGAAAACTAGAAAGAAACATAAGGTTGTGTCTACTTACAGGAATTTCTGACCATAGTGTTTCTGGTGGGTTTTAGAGCTATCGGTATCACTTCCAGGTAGTTCTAGAAATCAACAAGAACTCTATGGTCAGAACTTCTTGTAAAGAGATGAGGCCTTGTTTTCCTTTTGAATTTTTCATCCTATGATGATCACAGCCCCCCCCCCCCTTTTGACCCCAGTTTCTGCCCAGCTATCAGGTGAGCATCGGTGGGCAAGGGCCACAATTACCTGCAGGTCTCCTGACATAAGTGGGCGAATGGGAACAAGAGTTACTGTGGAGAGTAGAGCAAGGCCGATGCCAGGGAGAGAATGTGCACTGCAGCCAGCGAGACTTTTTGAATGGCAGAGGCACCAAGGGTGGCTTGACAGTTCTCCCTATTAGAAGTTCCACAAAGAGCAAGCGTCCTAAAAGCCCTATTGCCAGCCCGGTGCCTGGCTTCCATCTCTTTACTCTGTCTCCAAAATTTTGCATTTCAATTATTAGCAACCCTAATTTGCGTGCACCTAAGCATAGATGGTGTTATCAATGCAACAGACATGAAGTTGGGTGAACTCTGGAGGTAGGGTTGCCAAGTCATACCTTTGTAGGAGCGGGGGGAGTCTGTCCTCTTCCTGGAGTCTTTTGGCATGCGCTCACAGCGCGCATACCGCAATGACACCACCAGGAAGTGATGTCATCGCATCAGGCACATTGGAGGTGGGACCTCAGTAATTCGAGGGAAAACCATAGAGTTTTCCCTCGAATTACAGAGCGTTCCCCCCCCCCCGAAATGTGCCCGACATGATGACGTCACCTCTGGGTGATGTCATTGCGCCAGGCACGTCCCCTCAGCCCAGCAGTTTGAGGGTGGGGTTCCCCCTGGCAGCCTGATCCCAGCTGGCGGGCAATGGGCCACTGGAGCGGGGTTTTCCCTGCCCCCCAGGGGGAACCCTATCTGAAGGACAGCGGAAGACAGGAGGGCCTGGCGTGATATGGTCCATGGGGTCACAAAGAGTTGGACTCAACTGTGCAACTGAACAACAAACAACAACAAAAGCATAGATGGGGTAATGTATACTATGCCTAGGAATGGAAGCCTTTCCCAAAGGGGGGGGCAGCAAATTACCTGCCCCCTCACTCCCATTGCCCACTACTGCTCCAAGCCATAGAGTTTCCAGTGATTCCTACAGCTACCTATGTAGCGCAAGATCCTTTACTGATAAGCTATGTTACAAAATACCTGTCTTGTCACCTTTGGATGCTTAAAATTCTCACTGTGACTGCACCAGTGTTCACACTCCATCCCCAGCTCATCTAGCACTGTATTGATTATGATCCAGTAAAACTTTTGTACATGCATAGCAATGAATGAAAAGTGCCATTAAACTCAGTGGGGCTGCTTGCATGATTATACTGAATCCTTTCTATATATGCAGTGCACTTTTTAAAGGAAAAGAAATCACAGGTTGAAGGGAGAAATTAAGGAGAAATATTTCTATTTGTTTCTGCCCCCCATCCCAATGCAGCCTCTTCAGTCCTTCCACTCCTGAATTTCAAGCAGTGCTAAAATAGTGAAATGGATTAGGCTAGGATATGATTATGTGGCACTTGATTCAGTTAGGCTTTATAAAGGACAGATGAGATTATCATAATTTTACTGTCTTTAGATCATGACTGCACTCAAGGTCAGAGGTAAATGAGACTGTGATCAATTTTTGGCTTTTACAATAACTGGAAAAAATTAAATTAGGAAAATCTTGTCTCTAAATTGCTTTGAGTATCCCACCACATCTTTAGCCCACACAGTTACTAAAACACAAACTTCTGTACATTGTGTCAAAAACATCATGCATTATTTCAAGTCGTATTATAGTGGGAATTCCTATTCAGAACCATTTTTTCCTTCTTCCCCTTCACAGCATTTTCAAAACATGGGCTAGAGATATTCGAATTCATTCAAATCATTATTCATAAAAAAGAATTCTTAATGTGCCAGGTCTACTCAGAATCCTACTCAGGTCTATTCAATGGGGGTTACTCCCAGGAAAGTGTTCCTTGGAATGCACTGTGGAGAAAATGTCTCTATACACCCATACCATGTCCCTGTGCCTATTTATTAATGGTTTGAGCTGAACGCTGCAGTATTTATAACTTTTGATTTCTTGAGTTTCATCTGTTTGACTGGCTGCTTTTAAATAGTCTCTGCTCAGCTTTGTTTTTATGCTGTTGGTATGTGATTTTAGTAGAAGCTTGTAAATTTACCCCCCCCACACACACACATACACTAGAATGAGTTTCTTTGTCTTTTGCCTTCATCACTATTCTAGAGCCAAGACCAGAATTTCCCTTAAGCAAGGCCTGAAACCCACAAAAATGGTAGTTACAACATTTTTTTAGATTCACAGATAGTTGGCCCTAGATCACTTTCTTTTTGTTTCCCATTGATGTATATTTGGAATGGGTTAGGATAGAGCCAAACAACCTGAACTTGGGGACTAGTATTAGGAAATGTAAGCAAAGCATTTTGAATTGGTTTTCTCTGGCTCTGACAATAAAACAGTGTTTCCCTATGTATAGTAAATTTGATTACACAATGTGTACACTGCCTTCCTTAGATCTTATACTGTTGTATGCTAAACTTGCATATTAATCTAGCCCTGGTTGTCTCTATGAAGGTCAGAAAATAGTGAATTCAGGTATTATTAAAAAGAAAAACTTTATGTGCATATCTTGTAATTTCATGTATGGTGCTACAAAACAACATAAATAAAATAACCAGTCAGAGGCAGAAGGCAGGGGGATGGGATCCTCCCTAAGCTGCATGCCAAATTGAAAAGGACTTCTAAGCAGGTTACTACAAAGAACAAGATAATTGTTACCAGCTTAGGCGAATGACCTGACAGTACCTCTCAGGATGGCAGGTTAACACGATTATCTCTAGATGAAGAGACTGAAGGGAATTCTTCTAAAGAATGTTGGATCACTACAATAAAGCACTAACATGCTAGGGAAGATGTCCAGGACATGATACCTTAACTATGAATAATGGAATCAGAAACTTGCCACTTGCAGTGGTAAACGTGACTGGGGTTATAAGCACAGAAAGTGTTCCTCAACTAAAAGGAATATTTAGTTCGAGTTTCAGGTGACTTTACTATGGGGCAAAACCTCTCATATCCAAACTTTCTTTTTCATTGTGGTGGAAGTAAGTGGTAACCAGGTGCAGCAGTGCTGCAGTCCAGTGGCAATACTGAGAGACAGCACCAGAAGAGACCCATACTAGATACTTTGAGCAGCCGTGACATTGGTTCACAGAGGAAAGGTTTCCAAAATAAGAGGAACACAGCACAGAATGATATGAAAACTATTAGGTGAAAGAACATAAAGTACTTCCAGCACAATGAAACAGAAAGATTGGGTATGAAGAGGTTTTACCCCCATAGTAAAGTCAACTGAAACTCGAACTAAATAATCCTTCTAGTTCTGGCTCAAGCATGCCAGGAAAAATAAGAGATTGGTGATGTAACTAACTATACAAAGAAGATTTTTAAAGTGCTGGGCAGGGGTCTGGTACAGAACAAGTAAAATCATTTTTCCTTTGTGCCACCTTATGTACCTCTGGGACAGGAGCCAAGATCTATGAAACTGAGAGTCCACATTATTATTTCAGCACAAGGGGATGAATTAAGGTCAAAACGGTTCCCAGATCCATTTATTTTAGCTTCTGCAGATATTAAAGATTAGTCATTACTTACCAAATGTGTATTTTAATTCTTCCATCATCCATAGTGTATGTGACTGGCTTTAATGAAGCCTTTCAGTTGTGATTTTCTTTTAGAAATCTTTTAGAAAAAATGCACTGTCAGGAATCATACCTGTCTTTGGGTACTGATCAGCTGGAATTGTTCATGGACTGCAAGTCATCTGAACAATAAATTATTGTTATTTTCTTTAACCTTGGTCAGAACACAAAAAAATTACACAACTAGATCTTTGAGGCCAAGGGACCTTTACAGTGCTATCCTAAACAGGTCTATTCAGAATCCTACTTGGGTCTAAATAGTGGGGCTTCCTCCCAAGCATTCTTAGGACGGCACTCTTAGATGCATTTTCCTTCAATGGCAGCCCTTACAGCACCTGGAAAATTACTTCTGAAACAAAGATGGATTTCAAGAGTAATATGCAATATGGCATTGCGAGTCAGCAGTCAAAAGTGCCCTCTGAGTTAGCACAAGCCCTCCGTGTGAGCCCAAACAACGTCTTTGCATCCTGATCATTGCCACCATTCTTTTTCTGACACAGCATCTTTTAAAACGTTGGATGCAATTCATGAAACAGACTGGTAACCCTAGAGACAGAAACAACGCTGTCCAAGACGCACCAGTTGCAACTGCCTGTGTCCAACCTAGACCATACATCGTCTGTTCATGGGAAGGTAACAAGTTATCAGGGATGATGACAATGGAAAATTCCCACAAGCACAAGCGGTGCTTACCTTTAGACCCGAAAAGAAGACACAGAACCATACTTCCTATCTTGAAATCCATCATCTTTATTTTCTTTCCCCTTTCAGTACTAGCTAGGCTTGTTGTGTGCTGCAGCTTTCTGAAAAGAGCTGAGATTACTTTAAGCACAGACTCATTAAGCACCTTACTCTCTTTAGCTCTTAGGGGGTTTACTCAACAGCACTAAGACAGCTGCTAATTTGCTATAGTCATCCCACTTCAATTTTGAAGGAAATACCAAGGGTAAATGGCATTTTAAAAAATATCCTCCTTCTTCTCTGTTGAAGAGTATCTTCAACCAAGATATATACAAGAATGAACACGCACTGAATTTGACCCATATCATGGATTCACATGGCAAGATTAAAATCTGAACATTAGAGAAAGCATATAAACAAGCATTAGATTGAATGTGTATCACAGACTATAAAATCTTTTCCCCTCCCCCAACTCTGATTCATATCTGCATTACTTGTTCTAGGGCTTCCCACATTAGAATGCAAAGCCCAGGATGACATTTTGTGTGATACTTGCACAAACCCTGATCCACACAATACATGTAACATATATGGGTTGGTACTAGCCTTGCTGTGGAGGGAAAGGAAGGACATAGGTCTGCTGCTTTGGGCCTAGTTAGAAGTGTGTTCCTCAACAGGAAAGGAAGATGCTTTCAAAATTTAAAAGAACATTACAGCTGCAGAAAAATGAAAAGATGCAGGAGATTTGTGTGGGCAAGGAAGCTTGCTGTGATTAGCCATTTTAAAATAATTGTCCCTTGATGAGTAATCTGGCACTGGGCTCTTTCACTGAATGAGCATACAGCTATGATGACACAAAAACATACAAAGGGGGTGGTCAAAAAGAACATAACAGCCATTCAAACCCACTAGCATGATGCTCTGCCTAAAAGTCGTCACTGTTTTGAGCTGACTATTCCAGCTTATATCAACTATCTTCATCCCTCATGAGACAAAGGCACAAAGTGGCCATTGCTTTCGAGAAGGCTGATGCTTAGCATAATGGCATATGAAAACTTTTCAAAGCCAGATTTAGATTCAAAATCCAGCTCAGCCCCTAAGGTCAAGGGTCACCTGGGGCCAATCGCTGTCCATCTGCCTATCCTACCTAACAGGGTCGTTGTGGGCAGGTGACATATTTCCCTGAGCTCACTGACAGATATATCTTTAATAAGTAAATATTTTCTGCAGCTATTTCTTGAAGAAACAGCTTCAGAAACAAAGAGCCATTGTATGTTCAGGTAAGCTATTTTGCAAGGGTATTTCTGACCCTAACAAGATCCTAGCATAATTGTGCTTCACTGCCCATTTAAAGGCACAGACACCTGGCTTAAGTGTTCCCCCTTCCCTATTTGAATGCTCAGATTTGGTTTAATTACGTATAGAGAGCCTTGTATTTTAAAAAATACATATATTATTTGGACTGCGATTGCAACCTGGCATAATCACAATAGGCTGCGTTATCGCTGATAGTTCTTAGAAAAATGACCCCCCCCCCCCCCCCACTCACACACCCGCGAGATCCAGCTTCTTTTCACTCTTTTCTGCTTGCCTCGCCTCTTCCTTCTATCTTTCTGCAATAATGGCCAGCAGCAACTGCAGTCTACTGCTCTAACCCTGCTAAGGGCACAGCCTAATCTGATTTCAGAGAATCTCCAAAGTGATTTTATTACAGCCAGGAACAGAACTATCAAGGTGGTCTTATTTTTAACCGTGGCCAGAAAGACAACAACAGTGCTCTCCACACGCACTGCAAAGAACACGAGACTCTTTTGCGGGTTAGGAAAAGGTGCACCGCCGGAGGTCTGATTCTTTAGTAGTGCTGTGGCCCTCCACCAGGCGCGAAGCGATTCTTCTGGAACAGGAAACCTCCACACTGCTGGTACAAATGAGTGGGCTTGCCTCGTTGTCGTACCCGCCTCCCCGTCTCGGTTGGGGCTGCTCCGTATTTTCTGCGGCACGGAGAGCCTGGTGCGTGGGCGGCCTCCGCCGCAGGAATGTAATTATCACATCGGAGCAACCAGAACGCGGGTTTTCTCTCGGCGCTTCTCCCCCCTCCATTCCCGTCTCCTGCTAGCGTTGCACGCACCGGAGTTTCGGCGTAGCGTGGATGGAGCCGGGCGTCCTCGTGGGCGTCCCCTTCTGCCCCCACCACCTCGTTCTCCGCGCGGGCACAGCCAGCCCTCTCGAAGGCTCCCGCAGAGTGAGTGGCACGTAGGAAGCGGGGATCTCCCCCGGGGCTGGCCGAATCTATAAACGAGCCCTTTGGCACAGCTTCTTACCACCAGCGGCGCACATCCTAGATTGATGTTGTTGTTTTTTTTAAAAAAGCAATTGCTCGAGTCTGTAAAAATAAAGAGATCCCCTCTCTCTTTCTGCGTGGGCTTCCTGCCTCCCCACCCCTGAATCTAACGCCCCAATTCGCGACTGTATTCTGTGAGCTGTAATTTGTTGTTGGATGGCTGGGGTGACGGTGCGCTGCTCGCTGTAAAAATGATGGGACCCGGTTTGGGTCCGACAGAACCCCAGGACATGGAACTGCGGGCTCTGCCGTTTTAACAGGGGCCACCACAGGTGCGATCCCCTTTTTAACTATCCGGCGGAGAAGGGCTCCTTGCAGGCGGCCCCCGGTCACCAGCATTTGCTCTTCCTAAAAGTGGGACGTCCTTGGGGCGGAGAATCTTCTGGCCAGGGAGAGCCGTGAAGGGTAGAAAGGCTTGCGACCGGGTTCAGTTATTTCTCTCGTTCATTTTCAGTCCAGGGCACGATTCTCTCTCTCTCCCCCCCCCCCCCTCCATTTCGATGGCATCGGAATTTCCCCATGAAAGAGGCAAGCAGTTGAACAGCCGGCAGTATTGCGCTGTCTCTGGAGGTGGCTTCTCATGGGTGGATGGCCCCAATACTTTATTTCACCCCGGGGAACAATCTATGAAGTAGATTTAAGCAAAAGTATATCTGACCATGTGTGGCGTACCTAAATATTCCCACACCTTTTTGATTGCAAGTAATTAAGCAGAAAACGACACTCTGCTAGGAAGGACGTCATACCGGTCTTCTTGGTAACTCTTTGATCTGACTCCTCATCTCAGCAACTAATACAGTAATGTTGAGAAAAGTGAAATGAAAAACATTTGCCAGTGGTTCCACTGGGGCTCGAACCCAGGACCTTCTGCGTGTAAAGCAGACGTGATAACCACTACACTATGGAACCGCACAGGAACTTCATTTTCTACCAATCCTCTTCTGTAGGATATTAACCACGTGTCTGCTACTTCCTGTTCCCTGATTGGTCACGTTCCCCGCCCACCTCCGATGAAAGGGGAGACACCGGAGACCTGGGCAGTCAAGAGACTGAGGGAAGGCTCGTTTCCACTCCCGGCGATCCGTTTTAGTCGTGACTGACCGCTCTCTTTTGGGCTACGGAATGTTCCCTTCGTTCTTTACAGCATTGTATGGACGCATACTGTGTCTAGCAGCCGCGAGCACAGGCAGAGTTTCCCTTTCTAAACGGCGTAAGAATTAAGAAATGCAGTTATTCAGGATTACATGGATATCCGGGTCACTCTCGGGAGCAAGAGATTGCACGATGTAAACTCTGGCAGATTCCACCGGCGCTGCTTCTGTCTGAACGACGCTTTTCACACAGAAGCAAAGCCTGTGGTGGTGCCCCTGAAAAGACCGAAATCTGGAAAAACAATCTGGAGTGATTTCCATTACAAAAACAATCTGTTATTTGTATTTCAAAGATGAAGAAAGGAAGGCCCAAGAATGCGTTATCAGCGCAGTAATAGACCAAACATATCCGCAGAGGCTTCTTTGCCTTTCGAAAATGTCAGATGGTGGGGATTTATGGAGAAAAGCAGCACCTGGCGGATGGCATGTGACTGTTACCGGCACAGGATCTGCTCACAGGCGGAAAACGTGGGTAGCCCTTAAAGTAAAGGCTGTAGGGGTGCCCCCTCCCTTCCCCTCCATGCCCCTGCTACATCTTCAACAGCAACTTGATCTGTAGGTAATTTAATAATAATACTCGTCTCCATGCTGTGTCAAGTTTCACCTATTAATTTCTGCATCTCAAACGACTTTGAAAGGCACAGGAGCAGACAAGACTTCCCCTCCCCTGCGTGGGTTGATAGCCCTGAAAGGGTATCTCAGAGAGCCAAAGACATATTCTAGTGACCGCCTTGCCCTTTTATGACTGCAGATGGAAGGTACAATTTTTATTTTGTCCTCGTTAATAGAGAAGATGAAATCCTATTTCTAATGGGGTTCTCCAGTACTATGCAGAACCACCATAGCCTTCCTTATCAATATTTCTTTGGGACCCGTCATCCCACCTAAATCCAACCCAAACACTGGATGACAAAAAGTCACATGACTTGCCCATCTCCATGGATCCCCAGGGGGATCAGAGGGGTTTTTTAAACACGCCTCCCCGCTTCAGCGACAGAGTATTCCGCTGGCTCCTAAAGCAAGATAGGCCAACTCCTCAGTCATGGCTTGCCACAGATCCTGTCAGAATTTTATTTCTTGGTAACACATTTTACTGACCTGGATAGCCCATGTTAGCCCAATCTCATCAGCTCTTGGCAGCTGTGGGGTTGGCCCTGGCCAGTATTTGGATGAGAAACCACTAAGGAAGCTCAGGGTCTTTACAGAGAGGCAGACAATGTTAAACCACCTGTGAACATCTCTTGCCTTGAAAAACTCCAAGGGGTTGTCCTAAATTGCCTGTGACTTGACAACGCTTTCCACACACACACCCCTAGTGTTTTGGAAGGGGCATGTTTCAAAATAGCACTTAGCAGTAGTGTTTGTTCATTAGGCTGCATATTATGATAAAAATGTGCTTCATGCAAAGCACACAACAACAAAAAAGAGCAAAAGAAGTCCAAATATTGCTTGACATTGCCTGGAGGAGCACAGGTATTCAGAGATTTACTGCCTCTCTGCATTAGTCATTGTGGCGATCGTTTCAGGTGGCCAGCCATGTGTAGTAGCAGAACAAAATGCAAATCCAGTAGCACCTTGGAGACCAACAAGATTTCCAGGTACAAGCTTTCATGAGTCCTTATATCCAGGTCAGAAGGGGTGTTACACAGAAAAGCCAGCTGGATGCATCCTTCACACCTTCTGATCTGGGTTTTGGCCACTGTGTGAGAACAGTGAGTCACTCTCTGGAGAGCCATGGCGGGGGGAGACTGAGTGAGTGCACACTGAGAAGATACAAGTGAATTTGTTTAATACTTTCCACATTACTGTTGGTTGACTCTCAGCTAATTCCAAACCCCGTTTGAAACAGGGCCTTCTGGTCTCTGTTAAGACCGCCACTTTTTTGTCTTTTAAAACATAGAAAACTAACTGCTGCTGACCAACCCACAAACAAACTAATGTATATGTGCTAGAGTGATGAGTTTCTTTGGAAGACAAAAATAAATGACATTATTTTGTTCTGCCTATGCTGTCTTTGCTTTTTCAATATTGTCTGTAATGGGTTGAAATTATTTTGGGGCAGAAACCTCTCTAGATTTCTCTGTAAAGTGGATCATGAACTTTGAACATGAGTAAATAATATGAAAGAGGCTCTAGAATAAACAAATGAGAAAGCATTGTGGAGCGTCTGAGGAGAACCGTGTCAATGACTTAGAACAGCAACCCATTCCAAAACCAAGGACTAACTTTTTTTAATGAATGCAGATCTTGAAAACTAAGAAGAGCCTCATGACAAGAAATTGACAGGTACCAATTTTCTTAACACTTCAGCTCCATGGCTGGGGGACCGCTTCCTTGGTTGTCTGGTGCAGCTATAAAAGGCACAGAGCCTTTGCTCAATAAAAAAAGTGGCAACCTTAACCCACAGGATAAATTGCTTCATAAGACTAAAAATATAGTGACCTGGATGGGCCAGGCTAGCCCAGTCTCATCAGAGCTTGGCTGCTAAGCAGGGTTGACCCTGAGACCCCCAAGGAATGCCAGGGTGGCTACACCAACCAACTCTAAATAGCTCTTGTCTTGAAAACCGTACTGGGTCACCTGTGACCTGTTAGAAGAAACCTCCAAAAACTAAAAATATCAGGTCAGTTGCTAAAGAGTGAAACAAAAATTGAAATCGTGTGCAAGTAGAAACCCATTCAGTAGTGCTTCATTTTTTAGAACTTAGAATGTGCACTCTTTTTAAACAGTGAAGACAACTGTAATGAAAAAGATGGTGGCAGAGCAGTTTTGCAACTTCTCTGGTTACAAAAACAAAAAGAAGCATTGAGGCAGCTCGAGAATTAGCATATGTATTGCAGCGCGAGCCTCAGCAGGCTGGAGTCTGTTTCATCAGATACATGAATTGCATGCCCTCAGCTGACAGAAGACATGCTTCAGGGCCATAGAGGGGGAAAATAGTAAGGCAGAGTGGGGTCAAAAAGGCAAGGAAATGCAAGAGGTACAGCCTGTGACATCTCAATGGAAAGCTGAAATGCATACAAGATAAGCACAAGGACCATTCGCAGTAGCAGTAATAGGTGATAACACAATCTTGCTAGACTTGCTGCGCTAATGTAACACCTGTAGTGTAACAGGAGCCCATAAATGCAACGGACTCCTCATTGGATAGTGTCAAGCTTCCTGATAAACTAATTCAGGTTATGGTCTGAAGGCATATATGATGCAGCACCCTTGCTGTAGCAAAGCTAGTCTGGTCACTGGCTGGATGGGTAGACCGTGTGGGAGCCTTATATATTCTGCTTGAAGTCCCGTATAAGAAAGGTGGGATAAAATGTAACCAATGAATAATTCAGCAGTTTCATACTGAAGTCATCCTTTGATGTGTTTGATAAATGGTGACTTTCCGGCCAGCAACAGATTGGGGGTGACACTGCAGTCAATTGAACACTCAAATAGTAAATTACCAGGTATTCAGCAACAAATTATTTGATTGCACTCAAAAATTCCTCAAAGTCAAGAATGCTGCTCTGTGTATTTCCCTTTTTATTTCGTTGTGGCGTTATTTGTTAGGAAATCAGAAGTGAAGAGCAGGAGTCAAGTACAGTTTAGGGACATCTAGATTATGAAACGATTTATAACAGAACAAAACAAAATGCTAAAATCTCTAAATTATCTTTCTGTGTTATCCTATGGGGCCTCTTGAACTTGACCTAGTTTAGCGCATCAGCATGTTTTAATCTGGCTCTGGATACTTGACCCCAAGTCCTGCAGTCAGGGCAGATATAGCACAGCAAAACTTTTGGGGCTAGCCACCTACTGGTGATCCTCAGTTTGGCTTAGTTCTTCAAACTTCCTTCCTGAAAATAGGGGCTGTGGCATGGGTATGTGCCCCACTTTTCTCACAGTGAACACAGAAACAAAATAGTCATTGAACTGCTCTGCCATCTCCCCATTTTCTTTAGCAATCCCTTTATTCTTTTGTCATCCAAAGGCTGTTTCTGTTGCTGGTTTCCTGCTCCGGATTTATTTTTTTAAAATTGTTTGTCTTGATGCTTTTAGCAACCTGCTTCTCAAAATCTCTTTTTGCATGCTTAATTATTGACTTACACTTCTTTTGCCTGTGGTCCTTCCTGTTCAATTCATTGAGGTAGACCTTCCACTTTTTTTTTTAAAGCCTGTTTATTTTTTATAGCTTCCTTGACTTGCATTGTTAACCACACAGGCCTTCTTTTAGACTTGGTAGTGCCTTTCCTAACCTCTGGACTGCATTCTATTTGGGCTTGAGAGCCTGTCTGGTGTAGTAGTTAAGTGTGCAGACTCTAATCTGAGAGAACTGGGTTTGATCCCCCACCCCTCCACTTGCAGCTGCTGGATGACCTTGGGCAAGTCATAGTTCTGTCAGAGCTGTTCTCTCAAGGACAGATCTGGAAAGAGCTTTCTCAGCCCCACCTGTGTCACAGGGTGTCTGTTGTGGGAAGGAGAAGGTAAAGGAGTTTGTAAGCCGCTCTGAGACTCCTTCAGGTAGGGAAGGGTGGGGTATAAATCCAATCTCTTCTTCTTCTTCTTCAGATAGCTTCCAACCATCCTCTAGGGATTTGACTCTCTTGTGTTTCCCCTTCAGGTTTACTATCCTCATTTTTGTAAAGTTCCCTTTTTAAAAATCAAATATTGTATGCGCACTCAATGAAATTAATGAGCAGTAGGCGTAGAAGAGATTAAAGGAAGTATTTCTTCACCCAAAGAGTAATTAACATGTGGAATTCAATGCTGCAAGAGGTGGTGATGGTTACAGGCACAGACAACTTCAAGAGGGGGTTGGATAAACATATGGAGTAGAGGTCCATCAGTGGCTATTAGCCATAACATATAGATAGACAGGGGTCATTTTGTAGAAAAAGAGGTGCAGGAGCTCATTAGCATAACTCATTTGCATTACTCATTTGCATATGCCACACCCCCTAACATACTGGAAGCGTGTCAGAAGGCAACCCCCACCCCACAGGCTCCACTCCACAGGGGAGTGAAACTGACCTGCTCTTCCTCCATTCCCTTCCCCAGCCAATACTTTGTGCAATAAAAATAAGCGTAAAGAACACACCCTCATTCTCTTCCTGCTCCCTTGAAACCACCAGGTTTCAAGTAGACTTGAGATACCCAGGACATGTGCACCACCCATCCCTTTCCCTTCCCCTCCCCACAACAAGACACCCTGTGAGGTAGGTGGGGCTGAGAGAGGTCTTTTGAGAACTGCTCATGAGAGAACAGCTCTGAGAGAACTTGTGACTGGCCCAAGGTCACACCAGCAGCTGCATGTGGAGGAGTGGGGAATCAAACCCGGTTCTCCCAGATTAGAGTCCAACTCTTGACCACTACACCAAACTGATAAGGTGGAAGCTGCTGAAGGGTTGGTGAAATTTTCCAGTATTGATGTGCCATGTGCCCAGATAAAAAATGGTATACTTAGAAAATTTATATGCCACCTTGAGCAAGTCTCTGAAAAAGCAGCACACAGTCATAAAAGAAACAATGATAAAATTATCAATATTAAAACAAAACATTAAAAACAATAAAGACCCTAGCAGGGCTTTCCCCGTGGCGCTGCGCCTCTGCATTGCTCAGGGAAGCCGAGGAGGGTGCGGGGCTTGGTCATGTGCCCACCCCCTGGGCTCCTAACTCCCAGAGCTGCGCTCCTGTGCGCTCCCGCTCCAACGGACCCCTGTAGATAGAACACTATGTCCAGGGCAGTGATGCTCTGTATTCTTGGAGCTGGGGTGGGGGGGGAGGCAACAGTGGAAGGGCTTCTGGAGTTCTAGCCCTGCTGGTGGACCTCCTGAGGGCACCTGGTGTTTTTGGCCACTGGGTGACAGGGTGTTGGACTGGGTGGACCATTGGTTTGATCCAACATGGCTTCTCTTATGTTCTTATGACTCTGTGATATATTGGTACTATTTTCTCAAGTGAAACTCATCTCAGTAACCTAGAGACCAGCTGTAATTCTGGGAGATCTCCAGCTGCTACCTGGAGACTGACAGCTCTTGGGGGGGATGTATATCGCTAACATTACTAAAAATGCTAACATTACTAAAAGTTATGATCATTCATTACAAATTACTGATGCTGTGAACATAGGCGTCAACTACGGGGGGGCTTGAGGGCTCGAGCCACCCCTGAAATTTCCCAGGGGGGGACTGAGCCCCCCCCGGGGAAACAGAGCACCCTCCACCGCGCCTCCCCAGGCCCTTTCGAGGGCCGCCGCCGTCTCTCCCCCCCCCTCCGCCTGGCCACTCCGTCCCTCCCTCTGTCCGTCCAGGGTCCAGCTAAGCAAATGCCCAGCTGGCCCCTGGACGGAGGAAGGGAGGAACGGAAGCTGAAGTGGTAAGGTGGGGGGGTGAGGCGGCGGCGGGGGGTGGCGGCAACAGTGGGGACGTAGTCGCAGCGCGCGCGTGCACATCACGCGTGCACACGCAAGAGCCCCCCCCCCCCCGGAATTTAAAAACTTGATGCCCTTGGCTGTGAATGGTCACCACTTACCTTGTATGCATTGCATAACCTTGTATATCCCGATCGAAATGTCACAACTTATATGACTTTTATTTCATGGCTTTTTGAAACTGCCATTTACAGGTTTCTGCATGTCCACCTGAATGTATGTATCTTTCCACTGCAGATATAGTTAACTCTTTTGATGAAGTGGTCTCTAGTCTAGTTTATGCCACAATAAATGCTAGAAAACTCCTTCCTGTTTTTGTTGCAACAGACTAACACACCTTGTGACAGTTAGAAACACCCCCCAACACACACACACACCTATGTTTTTAAGACACTTTTGGTTACTAATAGCTGCTTCAGCCATTAGTTGTCTGTATGTTTTGCATGCTCGTCTAAGTACGCCCCTACTGTGTGGTCAGGAAGCTGTGTGGAAGCTCTGCCTCAAGGGGAGGAAGTGTGCTTACCATCATGCTTGATGTCAACAAACAGAAAGTTAACTTGGAAACTGAATTCACGTCTGTTTCCTCAAGTTGCATGTTATCATGATCCTCTTTATAGGCAACTTGAGATGAAGTTCAAGTCTTCGTGTGTGTTTTTTTCCTTGTTTACATTTATGTAAGCAGTCTTCCAGAAAGACAGAACAATAAGTATAGGTCAGTCCAGCCAGTTAAATAAGTTTTCCTAAGACAAGGGATAGACAGACCTAAGCATCATTTTTCTGTATTTCATTTATAGGGATATTTATTGAGATGCTATACAACATCTTTGGGCTTTTGGAAGCTAAACTCTTTAGGATGTAGCAGTATTTTTTTTTAGTAAAATAAGTACCTTGCATCTAGGATTCATCTTCTACTGCACGAGGTTTTCAAGGGTGGCCAGTTGGAAGTACAAGGAGGGGATGGTGATTCCTAGTTGTACGTGGAGGTACGCAGCCTCTGAAACATATTGGCTGAGGACAGACTGGCAATCTAAAGCGGGGCAGGCATGCTTCGCAAATGGAGGAAAGGAGCACGTTCAGACATGCGCATCTGTCCGTCGGCTCCGTTGCGTACTTACCCGTCTCCCAGTCGCTTTCCTTCCGCTTTACCCGGACACCGGTTTTTCCCGGTGTTCAGGGGCCTTCCTCCGCATGCCTCCCGCTTCCAAACAGTGTGAACTGGAAGAAGCGGGAGGCATCCGGAGGAAGTGTGAACGCACCGGCAAAAAGTTTTGCGCATATGCGCATGTGCGCACATGCAAAAAACATCAAAGGAAAACAAAAAAAGTGCAGCGGCACGCGCTGGCTATGCAGCAGTCTGAACGCTCCGTGGCAGTCTGAACGCTCCGTATCGCCGCTGATCCGCATTGCTCTGGCCAGTGTGAACAGCCAGCTCCGTGGGTTTTTCCCCCCGCTCCAGTTCCCTCCGCTTTGCCTCTGCTTCAGATTGCCAGTCTGTCCTCAGCCATTATTAGCAGACTATTATTTTCTTCTTTCTCTTTTTTCTTCCTTACAGAGTTTACTCATTTTCCGATGCCTGATCCTCATATATTTTATGCTAGGTATGTTAAAACCCTAAGTCATGCTTCATCATCATTACAACAGCTGCCAGAGACTCCTGATACAAAGCAGATAACTTTCGTGATCCATTTATCTGCCTGAGATTCAGGGAGTATGGTGACAGACAGCAGAGGTCCAGTACAACCGTGTGACTGCTGCTCTGTAGCTGTAGCACAGTACTCTTGTTTCAAGCTCGAGGAGAGAGAGGAGCTGTTTGCAATCCAGTCATTTCCAAAGCAGGGTGCTTAAGAAATCTTGTATATGTAAATTCAAGGACTCATTGTGGAGAAAACTGGAATATCTTTGTATTTCCCCCATGTCTCTTTTGTGCAGAGTGCTGAGGAGGGTTTGTTGACAGCATTTACGCTAACCTTTGTCGATGGAATGGAAGAAAGCAGGTAATGTCTTTGTGGGTTTTTTCCATAAAAATAAATTTCAGTTGTTTAAACATGCATGAATTGAGATCACAAGCATGTTTCTTTAGAATTAAATTCCACTCATATCGATAGTATTTATTACCAAGTAAATATCCTTAGGATGTTGTATAGTTTAAGGCAGCAGAAGTCTTGGATTCTTTTTCTGTCTTTCAGAGAATTAACAGTTGCATGTTCATTATCCTTAGTTTACTAGAATTTTGGAGACAGTGTCTTACTCGGAGGTAGCACATACATTTGGAGGTATACATACAGTGTGGAGTCTATATACAGATCCATAGATAGAAGACCAACAGAATTTGTGCACATTTCATGTTGGAATGTAAAAGAAGGAATTCTAGCAGGTAAAGCTTGCCATGGCCAAGTTCCAAAATAGTGAGAGAAGTTACAGTGGTCAAAATTACTTCTTGTGTTAAAGGTACAGAAGTTCTGTTTTCTGTTACATTTGGTCATCCTTTTCACAACGCATTGGTCTTATAATATAAAATCCCTTTTATAATAAGAAATTAAAACTCTTTACCATTTTTTTCTTACCTCTTGTTCCATGCATTCTAGAATGGGAATTAATTGATAGAATGGGTACTGTAGTATTGAATACAGTAACAAATTTCATGTGTTGAATATTAACTCTGGCATCACCTTTCTTTTTTTAAAAAAACCCAAAACCTTAGGATTCTTTCCTCTAGGCTTTCTACAAGAAAAAAAATCATAGTCACCTCATGAATTAACAATAAGTACAGACATCTGTCTTTATCAATTTGAAGCACCTTTGGGTTTGATTAAAATGTTGAAAATTAAACCTCTCCCTCCAAGATTTGCATTTCTCTGCTTTCCTCTTTCCTTGTTTGTTTTCATTTCTAAAAAGAGAAGCATGGGCTCTCAAGCTTGTTCTGGAAGTCCTATCCCCTCTACGCTGAAATCATTTCTATAGCAGCAGTATGTGGGGCCCGATAGTGACTATTCTGTGATAAAGGAATAACATTTTTTACATATTCCATAATTTTTCTTTAAAAGTATTTTTTATTTATTTACTTCATTTATACCCTGTCCAACGTAGTTTACATCATTCTCTTCTCATCCATTCTATCCTCACAACAATTCTCTGAGGTGCATTACGCTAAGTGTGTGTGACTCGTCCAGGGTCACCCAGCAAACTTCTGTGGCAGAGTGGGGATTTGAATCCCAGTCTTCCAGGTCCTCAGGCTGACACTAACCACTACATCACACTTGTTCTCTAAGATTACCCAAGGCTGAATGGGATGTGACAGCTGGAAATAGCTGGTACCTCCCAAACAACCTCCTAAATTCCACTGAGGCTGCTAATGCACTCATACCACATCTTTCCTTGGCTCTACATACCCAAAGATCCCTTCACCTACTCCACGAGAGCTGTGTCTGTGGGCACACCTTTTGACAGAGTTAGATGAAACATCTGTGTTCACAGCCAGTATACCTCTGAATACTACATGCAGGCAATAAACAATCAAAAACACCACTGGCTTCATGACTGGTTTGTCACAGACGCATTTGGCTGGCCACTGAGGTCAACAGCATGCATGCTCCCTGTTGGAGAGAAGTGACTTGTCCAGTTTGACAGACTGAATACATGGCCAAAGTGGGGCTGAAATCCAATTGCTAAACCACTCCTTTGTTCCTACAACTACTTAATAAATTTCTATACCACACTGTTCAGAGTTCTCATTATAGTTTTCAAGACCAGTAAAACTAACAGAAGCCTTAAAATCAAACTAAAAATGAAGCCTAAAAAAGAGTTCTAAATTCTACTAGCACCAGCAGTTAAAACCAATTGGATAAGGAGAGAAGGGCCCAAATATCACAGGCACACAAGTTAGGCGAAGTGACACATAACCAATTTGCAAGGGTTTAGGCAAACAAGGAGTTTTAAACTGGGGCTGGAAAATTAGTAAATCTATGGCACCAAGGGGATGGCAGGTTGTAGGTAAAGCATTCCATGGGCTAAAATGCCATAACAAAAAATAGCAATGTCCTTCATCATCACCAGTCCTCACTTCTGAAGTGCAGGGCCTGAGCTGATGGTCTTAGTTCAAAGGCAGGCTCATATGGGAGCAGGCAGTCCCTTAGACACTCTTGTCCTACACTGGACTTACAGATAAGAACTAGCACTTTGTATGGCCTGGTTAATTAGTGGAGCTCTTTCAACAGTTGCAGGATATCTTCCTTCAAGTAAATGTCAGATTGAAGTTTCCAAACTGTCTTTAGAGGCAGCCCAAACTGGAAATAATCAGAACATGGATAACAGTCACCAGATCATACCCTCAAGGTATGGCTACAGCAGATGTATCAGCCAAAGTGAAACACTGATCTCATGGGGCTGGCTGCCCAGCAAATTTGCTCCTTTAAAAGAATTGCAGCCATGTCCAAAGGAGGCTAAAATTAAGTTTTATGGTTAGCAACATTATCAGCCAACTGCCCTTCAGTCTTATCCACTTTTAGATTCCATTTATTGGCCTTTATCAAGCTCACTGGTGCCTCCAGAAACCTTAAGAATGCTGAAAAAATGCTAGTATATCTTAGCATACTAATGCCACTTAAATTTTCCAGATGACCTAATCCAGTGGTTTCATACAGGTGTTAAAAACCAAAGGAGATAACGTAGAACCTAGTGGGATTCTGTTGCAAGTACCATGAAGTCAAGCAGTAATTTCCCCAGTGCCGCTTTCTGGAAACCATGCTAAAACCACCAGAGTGCAGTGCCCTTGATACCCTGCTCAAGTCTCTCTGGTCCTGAACAATATCAACAATGATGGGTACTGAAATCTGCTAAGAGGAGGATCAATACTTGTCTTTCTTCTTCTGGTGAAGATCATCCATCAGGCAACCAAAACTTAGCCCAGCCTTCTCACTCTTAGTGACCTTAGGAAATGACTTAATTACGGTAAGTGCATATCTGATTGGAATGAAAACAATGTTCCATATATAAATAATTGCCTCAGATAAAATCAACAGAAGTTATAATAATACCCTGTATAGTATTCTTTTACTCAAGAAGCCGTAGAAGAGTAGTCTTACCACTCTTATAAAATGTCTTAGTTTTTGTTTGTTTTTCTGAAGCTTGTTTTTGGTCCCTCACCCAAAAAGGAAGAGACAGAAACCAACACTGGATTAAACTAACACAATGTTAATTATTTAAAAGGCCAAACTGCAGTAGATAAACTATTTACCCTGTTAGAGCAGGCAGGCATCCTAAGAAACTACCCAATGGGTTCGCCAACATTTGGGCACTTCTCCCTGGCTCCAAGCACAGAATGTCCTTGCCTGCGCATCAAAACTGTACCAAGAGATACTGCCAATCAAGACCATTCCCCTATGACAATCAACTTGAACATTTCAGGCCCTTAAACCAGGAACTTAGATTAGACAACTCTTAAGTGTCTGGTTTGATTTCCTCCTCGCCCTATCCTAAGATACCTCAGGGTGCTTGCCAATCTACTTACCATGACAATGACCCAAGACTTAACCTGCCACCGTAGTTAGTCTTACCAGCATAATCTGACCTGGCCTATTTTACTCTAAACTCCTTCCCACCATCAGTATGAAGCAGGTGAAAAGGGGACTGACTCAAGGATAATTGAAGTCAGGCCCCAAAATTCCTGCTCAGCCCAGAAGCAACCAGCTAATCCTATACTGTAGGTAGGGTGGGGCAGATGATCCTCCAGTGAAAGAGCAGGGAGGTTTTAAAAAACCAGTCCCACCTGGTCCCTGATTGATGGGGTAACATGCCATCTCTCCCACCCAGAAGTCTGATGCCTTCCCCTTTTGAAGTAGTGAGGTGGGCAACATAAATTATTCCTAGTGAATGTAGGAACTAATCCTACCACCATAATTATAGCTCTGGAGTGTATTGCTATTGTGTCAGTGATTTGGCTATTTAGCACATTTATCTCTCTTTAAAATAGGTAACATTCAGGATTTCCAGAATAAATTCTAAAATAATGCACACAAGTGCTTTTTTGTACTGGACAACAGTCTGAACACAAATCCCACAATCCCACAAAGAGTTGTAGGCCTGCTTACACCCTCTGGTTTCAGTAAATTTATTTTTGCATCATAGTCTAAAAAAGATCATGAACAACATCTTTAAGCTTTTCCAAGTCTCACGTTCCCTGGTTTGTTTGCTTCCTGATTTTCCATTTTCCCAAAGTGCAGCTTCAATTTATTTACCTAAACTATTTCTAGACAAGGAAGAATAAACACTATATCTGCAGTCACGAGAGGTAGCATTGTGACCTAGTTCAGGGTGAAAGCAAGCTACAACCGAAATGGGAGATGTGGCTTTGTGTCTGAGATCCTGGAGTGACCTCTTACAGGCAATGCTGACCTTTTGGACTTGGCAGCAATAAATGAAGAGGGAGAGACGGGGACTAAAACCAAAGCCTCCTTTCCACACAGCAACAGTTCAACCACATACTCTCAGGCCGGGAGAGGACTACCATCTTTCCCCCTAAGGCTTAGTTGATGGTAAAACCATTTCCTTTCTCTCTTTTCTCTCCTCTCCCACCTTTGTCAAGGCATCTAAACTTATTCACATATACCCCAGTACGTGGAGCTGTGACCC
Source organism: Lepidodactylus listeri (assembly GCA_029233225.1). Taxonomy (NCBI): domain Eukaryota; kingdom Metazoa; phylum Chordata; class Lepidosauria; order Squamata; family Gekkonidae; genus Lepidodactylus; species Lepidodactylus listeri. The sequence continues at coordinate 79,148,683 of JARCFY010000001.1, forward strand.
CATATAATTTTACAGGCTTATCATGCAGGAACTGCAAGACCTGAACAAGGCTGTCAATGATAGGATGTTTTAGAGGTTATTAATTCACAAGGTTGCCATGTCAGAAGCAACTTGACCACATGTAACACCATTCATAGACTCTGAGAAGGAAGAGCTTGTAAAAGTAAAGTGCTGTCTCTGATCAGAGACATTAACTGCATCACTAGAGCTATTCTCTGTCTTAGTTGGGTCTCAGTGTGCTTTTAACCTTTCTCAACTCCCTCTTGTCTCATCCAGCCAAATTATGGTTGCCAACCTCCCGGTGGTACCTGGAGATCTCCCAGTTGATCTCCAGAGGGTCATAATCAGTTACCCTGGAAAAATGGCTGTGTTGGAAGGTGGACTCTATGGCATTATACCCTGCTGGAGTCCCTCCCCTCCCCAAAACGGGATATAAATCCAATAAATAAATAAATAAATAAATAAATAAAGCCGCCCTGAGCCCGCTTGCGGGGAGGGCGGGATATAAATACGAATAAATAAATAAATATAAATAAATAAATAAATAAATAAATAAAATAACCCTTCCCCCCCCCCCCCCCCCGATGCCACCTCTAAATCTCCAGATTTTTTTCCAACCCAGAGCTGGTATCCCTAAGCCAAATCAGTATCATAGTAATTTGGTTATTGGCTGAAATAATTTATGATTTAAAGTTGCCACTGATTTCTGCCTATGTAGCTTTTAAAGGCACTGCACTGCACTGAATTCCATGGAGCCTTTCCATCAGTGATGGAGATTTTCACTGGCATAAGGTTTTTCTTTGTGCTGAAGGAAAGAGCCGCCGTTACCAGAAAAGATCCATATGGAAATAATGGAAGGATAAGGCCGCACTCTGTCACAGGGATGGGCAGCCATAGAAATGTGGCTCGGTGAGGCCTGGCAGGGCACTGTAGTAGAGAAAGGAGGAGCTGAGGCCAGCAGCTACTGGTCACACCTGGAGGTGGGATCTTGGCCTCCAGATCCCTTACACCTCAGACATGGAAGGAAGAGGCTGGTGCTCACCCAGGTCATCATCATCCTCATTGTTGTCCTCCTCCTCCTCCTCCTCCTGTTGGATGCTTCCTGGTGTTTCTCTCTGGCCCTCTGTGCTGGCTTGGGGAAAGGAACAGCCCCAATCACCACTTCCTCAGCCTGGGGCTGTGAGAGTGTAAATAGGTCTTCACAGCCCTTACATCCTCCATCCACTACTGCCTGGGCCAATTAGCCCTTGAAGGCTTCTCCCACCCCACCTCCAACTGGGACTCTGCCCTGTCAGCCCCTCCTGGCTAACCAGCCCCATGGAAGCTACACCAGTCTCTGACCGTATTGGGTCCCCATCACACCCCTAAGGTATGGTCCCACTGGCTAGCTATGGATCCAGAGCTGGTGGGAAACATGGTAATGTCCCCATCTGTCAGCTGGACCATGGGGGCAGAAATGAAGCCAGTGCTGTTGCACAACACAGATGCACAACTCTATCAGCAGGGCTGTGGGAGCATGCTTGGCATGGCTGTGTCTTCCTGACAAGCCCCTGACAACCAGCTGAGCTGTGAGAAGGGATGCAGCTTCCTGGGACTGGCTGCATGTGCCTTCACTGCTCGTATCTAGCACAGCAGACCCCTCAGGAAGGCATCATGCAAAGTCCTCTGAGTGGGGGGGGGCAGTGGCTGGGATGGGTAGGGATTTCCTACCCACTCCCGGAAAATTGGTAGCAACTAAAACGCTGTCTTTAAAGAGGTGTCACCTCTAATAGTAGATGTATAAACTGAAGTTAATTTAATATATTTAGAGTATTATGTATTCCACATTTCTTCCAACACAGTCAGGACCAGATAAGCAGAAGCAATCTTAAGAAACTTTATATATTAATATTTATGGAAAATATCTCAATGTTGCTGGGTGCGTCTTCCACAGACCACAATATGTTCATAACCCATGTTCATAACCCTATTGTTAGCAGTCTTTGTTGTCCCATTCTGTTCTCTCTTTTCTCATTAGGGCAAATGGAATAAGTGCAGCTCCCTCTCTGGCAATGGTATTTTGTAGTACACTGAGAAATTTATAAAGTGTGGCTGCACTATCTCAAAGAGAACCAGAACCAGCATCGGGAACATGTAATCAAAAGCCTAGTCATGGGATGTGGCACTTCTGTTACAGATATCCGGGTGAAAAAATCAGAGAGAGGTAAGGCCTGATTACACATTGGTGATTCTGAGAACTCATATAGTGTAGTGGGTAGAGCATTAGTCTTATGGTTACCAACCTCCAAGTGAGGCCTGGAGTTCTCCCAGAATCACAACTGATCTTCAGTGTTCAGTTCCCCTGGAGAAAATGGCAGCTTTGGCAGTTGGAGGGGGCCATGGCATCCTATACCTGCTGGGCACCTAGGGCTGCCAAGTCAGCCCGGGGGGGGGGAATCCCCCGCTAAAGGGGTTCCCGATCCGCCGGCCACCATTTGGCCAGTGGGGAGAACCCCACCCCCGACGTTGTCCAGCGAGGACGACGTAATGACGTCACCGGAAGTGACATCAGCACGTTGGGGCGTTGCCAGGGCGACGCTCTGGCAATCGCCCCAAAACTCTATGATACCATAGAGTTTTGGGGCAATTGGCAACGCCCCCAACGTGCTGATGTCACTTCTGGTGACGTTGCTAGGCACGCGCGCGCCAGGAGGAACTCCCGGACGGAGGAGGACTCCCCCCCGCCGGTGAGTTCCGAAGACTTGGCAACCCTATGGGCACCTCCCCTTCTCAAGCTTTGGCTTCCTTTGGCACCACCCCCAGATGGAAACTATACACAACGTATTTACAGCATACATAGCTTGAAAGTGGCTTCACCTACAGTTTCCATGTTTATTTCAACACAAGTTAATTTGTAAGTGGCTTAACTCACCTCTTCAATTGAAGATCTTTTGATCCTAGCATTTCCTTGTGATTTTTTTTAAAGAAACAGAGTGAAATGCATCTCCTGTCACATATTTTTAATAATGTCAGTTATTTTGCTTTCATTCCATACTTTCTATGCCCATAATTGATTTTCCTCATAGAATGTCATAGTATGGATTGAATTCCTTCTTTGAAAAATTGGTTAAAGAAGCAGTTCGAATACATAGTGCTTGTTACGTTGCATCTACAGTTTGTAGTTGACAGAGAAACTGTTGCAGTAAGTGTTAACAATTAAATCTTATGTACATCAGATGTAAGTCCCATTAGTCCCAGTTTTATGTGTAAGTCCCAGTTTTAAGTGTGTGAATAGGATTGCAGCCTGAATTACTCATTCTCACTACTTTCAGAGGAACCTACTTCCTGTAAATGTATTTACTCTTTAATGTCTCCTGCTTTTTGTCCCCCCTTTGCCCTGTGTTTCTGTTTGGCTCTAACTTTTTCCTAGCCCCCTTTAATTCCTCTTGCAACTGGAGAGAGAGAGGTAAGAACCGGAAGTTCTCCCCAGTTTGTGTGTTTTAACAGGTACCTCAGAGGAACAGGTACCTCAGAGATTGTGGCTGCGATCACACACACTAAATAATCCACTTTCAATCCACTTTCAGTGCAGTTTCCAAGTGGATTTTGTATGTGAACTGACAAAATCCAGTTGGAAAGTGGATTATTTAGTGTGTGTGATAGCAGCCACAGACAACATGACAAACTTCTGTTCATGTCAGGCACAAACACAGCTTGTTGCTGTGCTCATGCACCCATGCCACTCCATCTTCTAGTGTACAGACTGCAATTTAAGGATTTCCCAAACTAGGCACCTTTATTCAAATTGCAATTTATCATTATATCTGCATGTTGGTGCCTGAGCATACTAACTGGGATGGAGAGAAAACAAATTCCAGTTTTCTCAGGGGTTCCTAAATAGTATATGGGGTACACCCCTCATCACATCATCAAAAACCGGAAATGGTTGACAGGTCCCCCGCCCCCCCAATGACTATGTGTGCAGCGGGCAAGATGGCTGCCAGTGTCAGCACAGATGGCAATGAGGAAGGACATGTGTTAGGACCTGTTACCAGTGGTTTTGCAGGGGGAACAAAAAGAAGCTTGGTACAGAGCCACCCATTTTTGTGTATTTTATGCTTGATGCAGACTGGGAGAGATTAAAACGTGCATACAGTTTTATTTTATTTTAATGTGCTGGAAAACTGTGGTATAAATTCAAGCCCCCCCCCCCACAGGTTTTCAAAACTTGCCATCTGGCTTGCTCTCAGCCCAGCAGGGGGCTAGGAAAGGGGGGAGGGAGAGCTAGTTTTCGCAGGAGATTCTCCAGCCCGGTGTAAAGCAGAGGAAACACCCCACCACCTGCATTGACAAGGAGGGGAAGCCACTCACTCCTCCTCGCTATCGGCAGGGAAGAAGGAGGGTGTGTGTGTGTGGGGGGGAATTGGCTAATTTGTGCACGGCAGCAATACTTGAAATCTGAGTTTGTGTGTATGCTTACTGCAAACTTGTATTTATTTATTTATTGTATTATGCTTGGCAGCAATACTTGAAATCTGAGTTTGTGTGTATGCTTACTGCAAACTTGTATTTATTTATTTATTGTATTATTATTCAATATATTTATTGAAACAGAGAAACGCCAGACCTCTGTGTTTTTTGAACAGAGGAAGAAGTGCTTGTGCAGAAAGGACTGTATGAGAATGCCCCCCTCCACCTGAGGCAGATGGTTCCTAGAGCCCCCCCCCCCCACAAAGCACCCTGAAGCTTGCTGCATGGGTTTCCCTTTGTTACTGGAAAGAAGGCATGAGTTTCCCACTGTGTGAGTTTCAAACCCACCAGCAGAGCTAGTTTTTACAAAAACACAGCTATGCAGTCTTTAACCCATAGAAAGCAGTGCTCATTTGAAACACACACACACACACACACACACACACACTCCCTTTGCATCACATACTTAAAAAAAATAGACATGGCAGCGTTTTTTCAGTATAAAAATATTCCAGCTCCATTGATAACATTCCAGCGCTGTGTACAGGCATGTAAGATGCTGTAAAGTTTTCAAGGTCTGATAAGGATAATACGTTGCAGGAGTCCAGACTGAATTCTCAAAACTGAATTCCACAGAGGGCTTTTTTCCAGAGAAAGATACACACCCTTTGCAGCACAGGCAAGGGGGGAAAATGTGTCTTCTCTCTGGGATTTCAAACAGGGATTTCTAGCTCTCATTTGCTAGAGGCGCACGCAGACCAGCTAGAAAAAAGTGGGGAGTTTCCCCACTCCCTGCTCAAAACAAAAGGGGAGCTGGAATCACCAGGCGTCCCCCCAGAAAAAGCCAAGCCTTAGCAGAGCAGGGTTTTTGGAGCAGAGAGTGAGAAAGAGAGAGCCCCCACCCTTCCCTAAAACACTGCTTTTCCAGAGCAAGGTTTTGGAGCAGAGAGATAGAGAGCAAACTTTAATTCAAAACGCAGTCTTTAACCCATAGAAAGCAGTGCTCAATTGAAACACTCTCTCTCTCTCTCACACACACACAGAGAGAGAGAGAGAGAGAGAGAGAGAGATTTAATGCTTACTTAACAGTCACCAGCCCCCCCCCCCCCCCATTTTAAAACATACAAGCAGGAAATCTCCCCCCCCCCCCCAAATCTTTTTCTAAAAAAGAAATAGTTCAGAGAAATCCATCACAGGCCTCCTAGCTAGCAAAATAAAACCATTTTTCTTCCCTTTAAAAACAGAGAAAAATCCTTCTGGTCAAAAAAGCAATACTTTTCTCCAGTCAGTTGTGAACTTCACAAAGGAACGCAAGGCATCTGAATTCCCAACAGAACATGCCATCCGCGCCGGGGCTGGGAGAGGGCGGGGTAATAAAAAGGTCTTAGCCAATGAACACTCTCTGCTTTTCAGCCCGGGAAGGTTTGAATTGATGCAGATAGCCGATCGGCTCTGCCAGGCTATGAGAGGCACCCCCCCCCCCCCAACAAAGGAATGCAGGCTTCCAGCACCACACCCCAACTCCCAAAGCCATTGTTTCTTAACCGGAGCATTTCCTGTCAGGACAGACCCATGACTGATTCCTCTCCCCCCACCCCAACGGCTTATCTGCCTGTATAAAGGAATGTGGGCTTCCTGCACCACACACACTCTGCAGGCTTGCCAGCCTCCTGGTGGGGCCTGGAATTCTCCAGGAATTACAACTGATCTCTAGCTGAGAAAGATCAGCTCCCCTGGAGAACATAGCTGCTTTGAAGGGTGGACTCTAAGGCATTGTACACTGAAAGGAAGGACACCTTTAAGAAAGTTTTACCAGAGTTTTTTAAGCCCATTTTTTGCGGCCCTGATTGAAAGATTTTTGTACAAAACAGCCCAAAGCTGTGATATTCTGACAGTCTTCCTGTAAGGTGTGCCTAAAAATAATTAGATTATTCAGTGATATAATTAATTGTTATAAAAAAGATGCCTAAAAATCCAGTGTTTTTGTGAAATCAAAAGCAGGAGGGAGAATTAAGCATTTAAAGCTGACTTTTGTTTGTTTGTTTTAGTTTCCTAAAATTCTTAAAACTGTTAGATTGCTGTACCAAAAGAAGATTTTGGGTGAAACAAACCCATTCAAAACTTTTATAAATGTTGCACTGTATTTAAAAAGCCTATTTTAGTTTGAAAGGGTGTTCTTAAACACATTAGCACAGCCGCGTGTGTGGCCTCTGGCGAGAGGTGGGGGGGCTGCAGGAGCTGTTTTGGTGATTTTGGGGTACACCAACCACCCAAACACCACTTTGTTACATTTCGGGGTTTCGAGTGACACCCCCCCCCCATGATTTTTGAAAGGTTGCATAATTCCCATGTGCCCCACAGGGATAATGAAACACAAAGTGGGGAATAAAAACAGAGTTTCAATCACTGTTTTACAATAGTACAATGCAGATTTACACGGAGTAAATGTTCTGTGTGGGATGTCTTGGAGAGAGGTCTCTCCAACTTGTGAGGCTTGGAGGCCTGGAACAAGGATTGCTTCTCACTGACTGTTGACAATGACCAGTTGCACAGCTTCTCAGGGCTGGATACAAATGATGGGGGTCATTTTTGATGGTTCCTGTGCCATCTCTGCACGGATATGAAAGCTTGTCATCTTTGCTTCTGCACCGCAAGTTTGCTATTGTTCTCAATAAACAGACACACACACACACACACACACACACACAGAGCAAGAGAGAGAGAGAGCAGGCTCTGGAGAAATAAAGTAAAAAACATTCATAGCTTCTTTTGGTAGGGTTGGCAGCACAAACCTATAGGTGTGAATTCATGCACGGGGGGGGGGGGGGGGGGACAAACAAGGTTACTCCCCAAGACAAGCTTTGTTTAGCGGGGCCTTGTGTCTCAGTAAACAGACGCAGCAATGTGGCAGCAAATTTCATTCAATCGTACTTTAGCATCCAAGCTCCTTTTCCAGCACAAGAGTGCGGGGTGGGGGGGTCAGAACCAGCAGTCAACATCACAACAGGATGTACCAGGCTAATTGTTGCTTCTGTCCTAACTAAACAGGAGTTTGGGGGATGTTGTCTTTAAAATGGGAGAGGAAGGCTCTTTTGTGTGTGCGCACATGGGAAAAATTAAAAACTGATGCCGGTGGGATGACTATTCTATAACACACAGCTTCAGTGAGATTGTACTTCTAAAGTCATATGGCACAACCAAATTCAGAGATCCAGACCCAAGCAGACATAAGATTTGAAGATAATTCACAAAAGAATTCCTTCACTTCCTTAAGTTTTTGAAAAAATACAGTGGAACACAGGTATAGCCAGCCTCTGTACATGTACTTCACCCCAGGGCGCGCATGTTAGCATGAGCGCAGGGGGGAGTTTGAAACACAGGCATCTCTCTTAAACAGGAAAACTTTATCTGCTACAGGTTATTAAACTAGAACACAAGATAAAGTGAAATGACAGCACGGTAGTTACCAAGGCACCCAGCCACAGATGTGCGTGAAGCAAAATACATACCTCCCCCATGGCTCCAGCTTCCTAGCATCCAGCCAAACAATACATTCAATTGACCTATGTTGAAATTAGTGGGACTTTTAAAAAAGTGGAACGCCGGCTCATCAGTTTATGTCTATCAGACTGATTTAACATCTAGACATAGATGTATTCCACACACAATCCCAAAGGTACTACGTGTGGTTTTGGACCGGATTATCATACACAGAATTTTGCATAAAAAATAAATTTCCATTTGAACATATGCTACCAGCCCTAGTAATAAGTCCACGATTGTTTATTGTTGAATTATAACTCTGGTATTTTGGTGTTGATTGCTGAGGATGTGAGCTAATGCTGCTAACTTACAACGGATCTGTGCTAAAGCCTATGAAATAGGCCTCTTTCCTTCCCACAAAGGTTTGTAATCAGTGTTCCCTCTAAGGTGAGTTAGCTCACAGTTTTTTTAGCCTCCGGCTCACACGTTTTTTGTCTGAGCTTGGGAAGGATGGCTCCTGAGCAATAGTCAAATTCGCTCACAAGACCCCCCAGCTTAGAGGGAGCATTGTTTGTTTTCTGTCACAGAGTTCCACCAGGATGATCTCAGCCGTCTGAAACAACCTCACAATTTATGAGTCACCTGTAGCATCAAAAACTATAATTTTATAGCGGGGCATAACCATTAGTGATAAAATAAAGTGGCCTTGTTACTCTAACTTTGATTTGCCAAACCGTAATAGGCTTAATGGGTTAACGAAATATTCCTGCAATCACGTAGTTTTGCTTCTAGAACTGTACAAATGTGCAGGAGGGACAGGGTCTTGCAGAAAAGCAAAAGAGTGATGCGCAGCATAGATGCTGAAAACCTTGCTCTTCTGTATGCAAAGTATATGTAGGATACTTGAGGCTGGACCCAGAGAAGGTGCAGTGGCTAAAATCTTGGAACGAGATCCAGGAAACTTGGATTTAACCCTTAGACATGAAACTCATTGGTTGACCTTGAGCCAGGCACAGACCTCCAGATTTACTTCACATGGTTCCCCCACCCCCCACCCCCGGGATAAAAAGCAGGTGGGGATAGACACTAAAACTAAGCTTTGCATAAGAATGGCAGGATCAAAATGAGCCATTCATAATTTTTCAGTGAATATGTCAATGTGGTATCAATCAAGTATCCGTATAAATTTTGAGTTCAACAACTGCGGTGCCTCAGTAACTCCTTGCATTGTTATTGTCTCTGAGGAGACAAGGCAGGATAGATAGGTAGGTAGGTAGGTAGGTAGGTAGATAGATAGATTGATTTTGATATGCTGAGTAATTTCCCTATATCACTTCTGAATCCTCCATTTGCTTCTGCTGGCTTAGCCAAACAGTTTCTGGCATTGTTGACTTCTCTCAGCAACCGTGTGAGCTGAGATCATTGACCAGTGTCTCTTGTGACTTAATTAGTTGTCTTAATGCCAAAGCTGCATTTCTGCTGTACCTGAGTAAGCACTGGAATAATGAAATCAAGTGCAGTGATAGTGATGTTCCAAGGGAGCCACACTCTTCAGCCGGGATAACCATCCTAAAGGCATGTCATTACTTGTTTAATAACTTAAGATCTGTGTACTTCTTGACATCCTGTACAACAGCCATTCTCTAGAGTTTTTCTCCAGAGTTTTCTGAAATGCTAATGTGTGCACTGATTGGTGGTGGTGGTGGTGGTGGTGGAAAGTGCTGTCAACCCTGTAAGGTTTTCAAGGCAAGAGACTTCAGGGGTGGTTTGCCATTGCCCGCCTTTGCATAGTGATCCATGGTGGAAAAGTGATCCTTGGTGGTCTCCCATCCAAATACTAACCACGGCTGATCCTGCTTGGCTTCCGAGATCTGATAAGATCAGGCTAGCCTGGGCCATCTACCCCAGTATAAATCAGTAATACCTAGTGTCTTTTATTGGTAGCCCACATTGTAAAGTATTGCAAAGCTAAAAATGTTTTTCTATTGAAAAAACCCTTCCTTGTGACCAATCACACTGTAAGTTTTACAACCACATGTCATCTTGATACCGAAAGATCACATTTTTCTTTATAATTTTCAGCATCCCTTGCTATTTGTGCTCAGGGTTTTCTCATTTTTGGAGCAATGTTTTATGACCCAAATAGTTGGAGTATAGTAACAGTGGCAGTTCAGGAATAAATGTCAAGGTACATATAGTGATGCTGTAGTTCAGCAGAATGTTAAAGCTGTGCTTATTTATATCAGTGGGGGGTGGGGCATTTTGACTATGTGAGCTTGAAAAAAAAGTGAAACATATTGGCCTGTGCATTCTAATGGATCATAGTTTAGAGATTTTGGGAGGACAGTGTGGACTAGTATGTGTGGACTTTGGGGTAGAAACATCCTGAGAGTATCCTAGTCATTTATCTTTTCCTGAACCAGACTGCCCCCCCTAGTTTGTCACATCCCTGTTTTGAAGGGGCGAGTTTTTCAAGAGCGAACAAGTTGTTGGAAATCATTGATCTGAGAGTAATTTCTGTCCTACATAGCTGACTGATTCATGACCCCATTAGAAAACTAGCCCTGCACAATTCTCTGTAAGGTTCCAGAGTTTTGTCCTTCAAAATAATATATACATGAAACTGCCTCATACTGAATCTGACCCTTGGTCCATCAAAGTCAGCATTGTCTTTTCAGACTCTCCAGTGGCTCTCTTACACATTGTCTACTGCCATATCTTTTAACTGGAGATACTGAGGATTGAACCTAGGACCTTTTGCATGGCCAGGATAGGTGCTACCATTAGGCCAACCTAGGTGGCCGCCTAGGGTGCAGACCTCAGAGGAGCACAGAACTGACAGTCTGTATTACTGTGCAGGAGCCCCACCACCAGGCCCAGTGCCAGCGGCATAACTGGCAACCTGAGGCGGCAGCCAGCATCTGGGCATGCCATCAAAAGTTGCCTGCCTCTGCCAGCAGCTGCCCGTCAAAGTTCATCTGCCATCATGACCATCCAGTTGAGGGGAGGCAGGCTGGGCCCCTTCAGGGGGGGCTGCTGGGTGCTGGCGAGGAGCGCTGTCGAGGGTCAGCCAGCGGCAGCAGCATGCACAAGCAACTGGCAGCATCCCAGAAGCAAGGTTTTTCTGATGGGCGGGCCCAGGTCGGCACCCCACCCCAGCCGCCTTGGCTTGCAGAAGAAAAGAGGAGAGGGCAGGAAGGGAAAGAGCCTTTCTCCACTGCCGGCCTCAAGCCTGGGACTCTCCCACAAAAAAAAGGGTCCGGCTGGAGGTGCACCCCCCCATTTTGTTGCATAGTTGAACTGCCCAACTTGAGCAGCTGTTCTTTCGGCTAGGGAAGGGGGTGGGCAAACTTTCTCAGCGTAAGAGCCACCTAGAACAGGGGTGGCCAAGCTTGCTTAACGTAAGAGCCGCATAGAATAAACATCAGATGTTTGAGAGCCACAAGACATGAACAAATATTACCAGCTTTTATTAGAAAATAAGCAAATTTGATTTTTATTAACATTAAATGAGACTGCCAAAAATAATAACAAAAGGGGTAAAAGCAGATATTGATAATGATATTAATTTGTCCAACGATATTTGTTTGCTAATGATATTTAGCTTCCCCAGCCACCCTGCCGGGAGCCACATAATATATATGAAAGAGCCGCATGCGGCTCCCGAACCACAATTTGCCCACCCCTGGGCTAGGGCATCCCTGGTTATGTCTGATGGGGTTTGGAGCTTATTCCTCTCTCCCTAACTGAAGATGTGGGGAATATGAGCTCTACTGCCATGCCCAAATCCCATCATCTGTAGTGGCTGGGATCGGAAGCCTTGAACTGCCTGGGCTCCATTGAGATTAATCACCCTTTCAAACAGGTTTGTCCCTTAAGCCAGTGGGTTTTAGGATGGAGGACTGATGTGTGCTAGCTCACCCCCTTTAGTTGAATGGGTAGCTGTGATTAGCTTCTAAAAAGTCTTCACACTTGTTACCAGTCCTGAGGCTTATAGCTCAGCTGCTAACATCCCTGATGGGGTTACATGTGAATGAACACACTGGGGGAGTAAACCAGTGATGTTAATAGAAAAAAACATTGTTTATTATGGTGTAATCCTAAATTTGCTTAAGGACCATTGACTGCAGTGTATAAACACAAATCTGTATAAACATGTGCATGAGCATTGAATACAATAGGATTTACTTCTGCTTAGGGTCAGGAAGGCAGGGGAATTTTTTCAACAGCATATTTACAGGCTAAGGGTAGATGGAAGCATAGTTGATGTGAATGAATTGTCTTTGTTGTACTTTGTCTTGGTTGTACTTTGTGGGAGTTCAAGGTAGGGTTACTGATCTGAAGCTGCTTTGGGGAGAACAGGAGATGTGGCAGCACACAATGAATGCCGAACAACGTGAAGGAGAAATGCTGACTCCCATAAATGCTGCAAGGGAATGGTTTCACTGGAACATGCTTGCTGAACACCACATAGTGTCTTAATCATGGACACTGATGTGCAACACGTGACCCAGCCTAGCACATCAAGGGGTTTCCCCTTTGGAATGTGCCCAGCAGAAATAACGATTGCGATGCTTGGCTTAGCAAATGGTGATTCACGATCCCTGTTCCCCTGGTTGTACTTTGTCACTTGGTACACAAGGAGGGGCTCCATCTTGTGTCTGTTCAAAGTGCCAGTTGAACATTTTGGCTGCACACTTCTCTGGAATCTCCTCAAATAGACCCAGGGTGCCAGCCTTCTGGGCAGGAATCACATCATGCTTATGTCTTGCAGTCTCAAAAATGCATGTTAAATAACAGTAGAGTTTCTCATAATGTAAGCACTGTTGCTATAAAATCTTCCATTTGGATCTTTTCTGCTGCAAAGACTCTGACAAATGCATTTATGTTTGAAAATTGGTGGGCGCACGGGTGTGTGTGCGTGCCAGAAGTTAGCCTCGGCTAGTGTGCAAAAAAACCTGGCACTGGCCTGTGCATGGCAAGCAGATGCTCTACCACGGAGCCACAGCCCCCCCCCCCCCCCGGACAAAAGGCCATGTGAGCACACTTATGCTCACATGTAACCTCCATGTGATCTCTATTCCTATTCATGTTGCTGAAGGGAGCTTTGACTCTTGAAAGATTATACCCTGAAAATTGTGTTGATCCCTAAGATGCTACCAGACTCAAATCTAAATGTAACCTACAACAGTATTCTTCAGAAAGCATTTGGAATTGTGGTTGTAGGACAAACAAGGGAGCCTTCATCAACCTACTGTGTTTTACATGAACCCTTTGTGTAACATAGGCAAATGTACCGAATCAGATCTAAAACCTAGCGCTGGTTCCTGAGAACTGTGTATCTCATTTTATGCAATTAATCTATTTCTGGCCACAATGTTTTGGCAGCCATTAAAGCAGCTATCCTCATTCAGAGATGGTATCGGTCTTATGTGGCGCGGCTGGAGATGAGGCGGCGATATGCTTTGAGTATTTTCCAGTCCATTGAATATGCGGATGAGCAAGCTCAGATGCAGGTTCGTACTCTGTGGAATTACTTCAGCACAAACAGATAGAGAGGTAGAACATGCTGTTTTACAATATCTGTGTGTCATGGGTATTGTCATTTGTGAATGTATTTTTATGTTCATGGTCAAGGCTCTTTTTGTAGAAAAAGCCCGGCAGGAATTCATTAGCATATTAGGCCACACCCCTCACAGCACAGCTCATTAACATATTAGGCCACACCCGATGTTACCAGAAGTGTGGTCATCTAGCCACATCCACCTTTGCTTCTTATTCTGTTTACCTTGTTGTCAAAACAGTTTTGACAAAACCAATAAAAACATTATTTTCTGTCCCATCTATACAAAATCTTGCCTGAACTAATACCTTATGTCCAACAATTATTCCCACACTGGATTGGAATCAATTCCTAAAGGTTAGGTTCCCATGGAAATCAGCTTGCCTTCCTGCAGAACTAGTATGCTGAATATGATTTTTTAGGGTTGTCAACCTATAGGTGGGGTCTGGAGATCTCCTGGAATTATAACTGAGCTCCAAACTACAGAGATCAGGTCAAAGGCTGCTTTGGAAAGTGGAGTCCATGGCATTATGCCTTGCTTAGGTCCCTCCTTCCCCTAAACCCCACCCTCCACTCCCAGATCTCCAGGGATTTCCTCAACCTGGAGTTGGCAACCCTAGCTCACTGGCAGAACAACGCTAGGAGCCAGTTTGGTGTAGTGGGTAAGTGTGCGGACTCTAATCTGGGAGAACCGGGTTTCATTCCCCACTCCCCCCCTGCACCTGCTGGATGACCTTGGGCAAGCCATAGCTCTGTACCAGCTGTTCTCTCAAGGACAGTTGTCTCAGAGCTCTCTCAGCCCCACTTATCTCACAGGGTGTCTGTTGTGGGAAGGGGAAGGGAAAGGAGTTTGTAAGACGCTCTGAGATTCCCTTGGGTAGTGAAGGGTAGGGTATAAATCCAATCTCTTCTTCTTCTAAGTTTGTGGATGCACTGGACAGGAGTAGTTTGTGGACCATTTTATTCAAAGTACAAAATTTTATTCAAGGTATAAGATTTCATGTGCCACCCACACTTCTTCAGATGGAAGAAGTGTGCATGCACACAAAAGCTTATACCTTGGATGAAACTTTGGACTCCAACTTTGTTCTGCTGCTTCAGACCAACACGGCTACCCACCTGAATTATTACACTATAATATTTTTTACAATTAATTATGTACCAGTGGAGTGGTTACCATGCAGAGTCTGTCCCACAGGTAAAATGATCCTGTGAACAGGTGGTCTTTACCACATAAAAGTATCACTACCATCACAAGATCATCAATCATTAGAAGTCAACTCCTCAGAAGCAGAAATCTCTCTTATTAGGAGGTTTAAGAACATCAACTTTGCTGGCCCATTAAAGGCAGATGTCAGCCCAGTGGCAGGAGAAGAGGGACAATCATCTTCATCAGAAACTCTGCCCACTTTTTAAATTTCACAAAACAGGCAATCTCCAAAGTGCTGCTGACCATTCTCATTTTTAGTTACAACTCTGTTTCTCTGCAAATGTCCCCCAAAGTCCCCCATGCAACAGTCAAGTGTTCTGCCAACACACACAACAATGAAGCTACTTTTTCAGATGTTTTCTCTTGCATGGCAGTAAGCACCAAACCACTTTAATACAGACTTTAGGCACACATATATTTGCAAGCCATTCCCAACAAGACACAACAATGAACTCAGGCTTCAAACTTACTTTTCTTAAGCAGAACATGCCATGAGAAAACGAAAGAGATGCTCAAAAATTAAAGATATTGTCAAAACCAGCATTTCCTGGGCTCTCTGCTTTTTTACATCCGCCCCTTTTCAATAATTTTTAAATAAAAACACAAAGAACAAAATGAAACAAAAAGAAAGAAAGGAAGAGGTGGGGGGAGGGAGAGAGAGAGAAAGAAAGACAGACAGACAGAAAGGTGGGGGAGGGAGAGAGAAAGGAAGGGGGAGAGAGAGAGAGAGAAAGAAAGGAAGGTAGGTAGGTGGGGGAGAGAGAGAGGGAGAAAGGAAGGGTGAGGGAGGGAAAGAAAGAAAGAAAGGTAGGTAGGTACAGGGGAGAGAAAGAGAAGGAAAAGAGATGGGGGAGGAACTTACCGGAGCAGGGAGAGTGACAGGACGTTGGCAAGCCAAACACAGAGCCAGGCCTTTCAGCGCAAAGAGCCCAGCCCCCGTGCTTAATCTCTGGGCGGGGCTTTCTCCTGCTGGCTCTCTGCACTTAAAGAGAAAGCACCGGGTGGGTCTTTTTTCTGCCAGCTCTCTGCAGGAACTTTCCCTTTAAGTGTAAACTGCTCAGGTCTGGCAGGGAGGGGGCGGGGCAGGCTCACACGCCAGCCAGAACGGTGTTCCGGTGTGTTCCTGCTGAAAAAGAGCCCTGTTCATGGTCAATGTTTAAAATGTGCACTTGGCAATATACTAAATGCCAAGCAGTTGGTAGTTAGTAGCTGGTTGGTAGTATCAGATAGTGGTGGGCATTTGGCTGTATCTGAACTGAAAAAATAGCTTATTATTTCAGCTAGATATAGATCTGGGTATTTTTTGGCTATCTGAAATGTCCAAACTCTAAAAATCCCAAAAATATTCAGGATTTTTCAAGACCATTGAATAGTTGAAGTTAAAGGGTATTTAAAGGGATTGCAGTCCCTTTGAATGCCTTCTGGGTGAACTTGCTGCTTGAATGTATTTAAAGGGATTGCAATCCTTTTAAATGCCTTTCCCCATCCATTGAAACCAATGGAGGATGGGGGCACCTTCTTTAGGGGCCCATAGAATTGGATCCCCTGGGGGGGTTAGGAGAGGCTCCAGTAGCTGTGCATCAAATTTAGTGCATCCACCTCAAAAAACAGGGGCCCCCTGAGCCCTGGATACCCCCAGATTGATTTTCCATTATACACTATGGGGGCCACTGACTATAATGGTCCCCACAGAATATAATAGAACTGAAAAAAATTCAAAATTTCCAAAAAAAATCCCAAATTTGAACACCATACTAGTATTGGGATTCTGAAATATCAGAAAATATCAATATTTTTCAGACTCAATATACCCAAACCCGAAAAATACTGATTTTTTTTTTTTGCACACCTGTAGTATCAGATGCATCTACAAAAATCTTCTTTGTTCTTTATTGGGCTGTATTATTAGGTTATTTTTGTATGTTTAAAAAACTCAAAGCACTTTATCTAGTGATGATGAAATAGGCTATTAAGAAGGTTTATATGATAAAAAATTACATTTGCAGCTACAAAATCTTACCTTGATCCATTACTATCAGTCAAGGATCAAATGACCGTAGTGTTAGGGATTCTGTAGAGGCTGACACTAGGCAAATTGCTGTTCAGTTATGGTGTAATTAGAGAGCACATTTCTCTGGCATGCTGACCTGTACCCTCTGCTGACCTTCAAACTCCTCCACTCTTTAAGATCTGATAGCTGTTTACCTGATGTGCCAGGGGACAGACAATCATGTTCTCAGTTGTAATTTTGAGCAAACAAAGATCCCCACGAGTTACTAGGTAAAATAAGCAGCACCATGTCTATGCTTTGTGTTTTGCTAGAGACTTGGATGTGTAACGAATGGTCTCATAAAAGGCTGTCCGTGGCTGCAGGAGAGTAGGAAGAAGAGAATCTGGCATGTGCTGTAAAAAAGTGTAGGTTGTATAATGCTCCATTCCAGCATTATAAAGGTTACCTAATAAGAGTGAAAAGAATAGTGGAAATTAACCCACATACAAATGCAGTTGCATTCTATTACACTAAGAGCTGTATTTGTTGAGAATGGTTCACAACAATGGCCTATTACACATGGGGTTTTCCCTTGCTTTCACTGTGCATATCTGTCAGGTTTTCTTTTTCGTTCTGCTTTGATTTTCCTCTCTTCATAAATTATAGAACCACAGAGTTGGAAGGGGCAATACAGGCCATCTATTCCAACCCCCTGTACAATGCAGGATCAGCCTAGTGTATCCCTGATAAGTGTTTGTCCACCCACTGCTTAAAGACTGCCAGTGAGGGGGAGCTCATCACCTCACAAGGTAGCTGATTCCACTGTTGCACAGCTTTCTGTAAAAAAGTTTTTCCTAACATCCAGCTGGTACCTTCCTGCCCTTAATTTAAACCCATTATTGCGAGTCGTATCTTCTGCCAACAGGAATGGCTCCCTGTCCTCCTCTGAGTGACAGCCCTTCAAATATTTGAAGAGAGCTATCATGTCCTCCCTCAACCTCCTCTTCTCCAGTCTGAACATTCCCAAGTCCCTCAGGCGTTCCTCATAGGGCTTGGTCTCCAGGCCCCTGATCATCCTTGTCGCTCTCCTCTGCATCCACTCCATTCTGTCCACATCCTTTTTGAAGTAAGGCCTCCAGAAAGGCACACAATACTCCAGGTATGGCCTGACCAATGCAGTGTACAGCTGGACTATGACATCTTGTGATTTGGATGTTATGCCTCTGTTGATACAGGCAGCAGAACGACCAACAGAAACTGTACAACAAGTGCTAATTTATAATATAAGGTGTATTAAACAAATTTCTTAAATTATACAATAGTCATATAATGGTATACAATCTACAAAAAGATGAAGAGCATACAGTCCACAAGGTAGGGTGGGTTAACAAAGGTCTCCGGAATTGTACTTCATTTCATGAGAAACTTCATCCGAACCGGACCATATCTCCTTAAAGGCAATTTGTAACAACATTTCATTAGGATATTGTACCAAATGCTCCTATATAGATACATTTCCATCTCTTTGTAATAATAAAAAAACATCATACATACAAATAGTCTCCAATCTTATATTCTTGGTTCTCAAGTAGAGGCAAAATTATTGATGCATTTTCCCTTTAAAGGGACAAACACATTACATATCGGTAGTTCAACAATTATTAGTTATTTTTAAAAGTTATTTTAAAAAAGGATTTAACCAATGTTATAGTATTACACTTTAATAATTTTACAAACTTTAATAGTTTAAACACTCACCTAAGGTGATTTCAAAACATCTACAAGGAAAGATAAATAGTACACGGGCAAAGAAATAATGAAAGCCTTAGTCAATACAACTTTTGTTCCCTTATGTACCGTGATTCTCCATTTCTCTTAAAGGTGTCAAGCATTTCCGAAGCCCAAGAACCTATTACCTACAGAGTTCTAAATAGAAAAGGAAACCTACAAAATGAACCTTAGCTAAGTCTTAAAAAGAGAACTTTGTATCAAGGTTAATAATATTAAATGTAGTTACAAGAAACAGGACAGCTCCAAGGACTTATTCAGTCCCTCCGGGAAACGGGTATTCAGCCTATGAATGTAATAAGCCTCCCTCCGCAAAACGTGCAAATCAGTATCTGCTCTATTAAATGGATTTGGAGTGAATCTTTCCAGAACTATAAATTTAAATTCATCACATCTGTGGCCAAGGTCAAGAAAATGTTGCACTAAAGGTGGCTCCAAATTTTTGTGTTTTATTCTTGATTTATGTCCCAACACGCATGTTTTAATTGCACATGTGGACTTCCTGACATTTTTTTGCCACATGGACATATTAAGAGATACAGTTTGTTTTGTGGAACAGTTAGTGACGTCCAAGAGTTCCTTTTTAAACTCAGGGTGTGATCACACGGACGTTTATTGCGGGCCTTGCGGCTGTTCCCCATCGCAATTAAAGGGGCTGACTAGACGGGCCGCATCTGTCTCCCGTCTCGAAGCCACCCCCCCCCCCGCACTCGAGCCCGCTTTTCCAACCACCAGGAAAAACAAGTACCTATCGCGCTTGAAAGAGCAGCGCGGGAGAACCCGGGTTTAAATGCCCGTGTGATCGCACCCTTAATCTCTGGAAGATCTACAATCTGTGTTTCCCATGCCAACTCACATGCTGCACGGTTTAGACATTTGAAATGTCCTTTCAGCAATAACGTGGGCATTTTTTCAGTTAGAAGGTCAACTCTAATAATCACATCCTTTATATTTGTGGTTCTACAAAAGCCCACAAAGGGTCTGGATCCGCAGCTAGGGACATCACCCAAAATATGCCAGTGTTTAAACACTATACTACGAATAAAATAGGCGAGTGGGGTATAGTCCAGAGCCCAACTTAAATTCATATATTATTTGGGCTTGGAGGTCTTAAATAAGTCAGTTCTTGTCACACAATCTACTCTCCTACGTGCTCCAGCTATAATGTCCAAGGGGTGACTCCGCCTGGAAAATTTCTCTTGAAGTTTAGATGTTTCCTCTCGATAGTCTCTATCATATGTAGCATTTCTCTTTAAGCGTAGGAACTGTCCATATGGTAAGTTTTGTCTCAGATGTTTCACATGAAAGGAGGAATAATGGAGAAGGGAATTTTTTATCAGTGCTCTTGTTAAAGGGACATACTGCAAGACACTTGTCTGAAATAAACACAGTAGTTTCTAAAAATTAACTTTAAATTTGTCAAACACAGTAGTAAATGTAATAGAGTTATGGCAAGTGTTAAGCCAATCTACAAATATCTGTGCTATTTGTGCTATTGTGATATTATCCAAAACCAGGACTAAATCACCCATATATCTGTTGATACACCCCAAGATTGCATTAGCCTTTTTTTGTCACACCCCGCTACTCAGAAGTGTATCCTCCATCCAGTATGCATGTTCCTAATTTTTGTTACCCAGATGTAGAACTCAGCACTTCTCTTTGTTAAATTGCATCTTGTTCACATCTTCCCACTTTTCCAGCGTGTTCAGATCTCATTAAATTCTATCTCTATCTTCTGGTGTGTTCGCTGCTCCTCCCAATTAAGTGTCATTTTAAAATTTAATGAGTAGCCCAATGGACCACTGAGCGAGGGCCACTGGTGGGCAGGTAATAAGCACAGCCATTCCCTAGCAACTTTGCCAGGGGCCACATGGCTCAGATTATCGGTAAAAGTCATTGGTGTCACCACAGCCATTGCCTCCTATACTGCTGTCAGTTTGAAGGAAGAGGCAATGGCCATTGTTGATGCTGGAGAGCTGAGTAACCTCTGCAGGGCTGCCTTGTAGGACCACAAGGGCCACATAGCAGCATGGCTTGTTCCAGGGCCATTTTCTCTTCCCATCCTGGTCCCAACTTCAGTGTACTCAAGGGGCTCTTGTGTAGAGAAGGCACCTATGCCACCGTATTGTTCTATGAGTGGAGATCTGCTTCATGCCTGCAGTGGACAGTCTTTATATAAGTGTGCAAAATTTCCTTTCTGATTTAAAAAAAGAAAGAAAAATCTCAGCATGTCTAGAACCTGGGATATTGCATGATGTCATTACATCAATGGATCTAAGGTACCTTACAATTTCCCGTAGCCCAGAATATTTTGGCTTGTGGGGCTTTTTTTTTTCCTTGTGGGGCAGCCATTATGTGTCTGTCCATACACAACTGTACGAGACTGTCATACTTATACTTGTAAATAATAATTTGCCTCCATATAAGTTATATTAAAAACAACAACAATAATAAAGACAAGCCATTTATCACTCAAAAAATGTTTCAAGTTTATTACAAAACTGCTGACTATTACAGAAATTGTCCTTTGTCACTCAAAACTCCTGCCCCCCCCCCCCCAAGCTGTAAGCCTTTTGATGCCTAAAGTGGCCTTGAACGGATAAGTCACTAAGCTCAAATGGGGGGGGGGGGGGAGAATCCTGCAGCTCTCTCCAGAGCGGCAGACACATCACATCAAGCAAACTTTAAAGTTTTTATACCTAAAATGTTTAAGCTCTCCCTCCCCCTGTTTTGACCTAGCTTCATATGAACAATGAACTTTTCAGTTGCTTTAAAAAAGTCATGAATTATTTGCAGCAGATCAACGTTTTTTTCTCTGACCTTTTCAGCTCTTCAAACATGACTCGTTGCTTTCCCCAACCCAGAAACATCACATCAAGCAAACTTTAAAGTTTTTACACTTAAAATTTTTAAGATCTCTTCCCCCCCCCCATTTTGACCCAGCTTCAAATGAGCATTGAACTTTTCAGTTGCTTTGAAAAGGTCATGCATTATTTGCAGCAGATCTTCAAGCAGTAATTTCAAAAAAAAAATTTCTCTGACCTCAGCTCTTCAGATATGACTTGTTGCTTCCCCCGCCACTCCTCCAGCAACCCAACACTTTTTGGCTTTTGTTCAAATTGTGCAGCCTACTGTTCTCCTGCAGGTCAGCCAAGTGAGCAGTTCAGCCACACCAGCTGCCGGCGTGTAGGGAGGGCAGAGCAGGTGAGGTGGGTCATGGGGTGCACGTCAGGAGAAGGCAGGACTGGCTGGCTAATGGAAGGGCAATTCAGGAGGAGGGCGATTCAGGAGGATGATCAGGAGTCAGATGGAGGAGAAGGCGGGTGCACTGGCCAGCTGGAGAAGGTGGGCACAGATCACATGGCTGGAGAACGTGGCCAGCTGGCCAGCTGGAGAAGAAGGCAATGGTGCAGGCAGGGCCGGGCACAGTGGGGCAGTGCAGCTAAATTTAAACCTTAAAAAACAATTTTTATGAATTTGAAGAAAGAGTTGTGTGGGGTGAGGCTTATAATTAAGGGGGCATGGCCTGGAGATGCCCCATCGTAGCTACAAGCTAGCTTACAAATGTGGAACTGATCAATATATGTTTTTTTTCCACTTCTCCAGCTTTTTCACATTTATGCTGGACCAACTAATCAATATATGTTTTCTTGTTTTCAGCTCTCCAGCTTTTTCACATTTATGCTGGACCATTTTACTCATCCCAATGAGCCTGATCCAGGTAAGGAAAAATGCACAAGTAAGAATATGTTCAGTTGAAAGGTAGCATTAAATAGATTACTTAGTTTGCCCAGCAATCAAGGGTGGATTGGGAGGGGGAAAACACCCTGGAGAAAGACCCTACCCCAGTTTGCTGTAGCCCCACCCTCATAAAGGAGGGAGGGATAACAAGTTGGACCAGTCACTCATGCAAGTGAGCAAGGCTGCATCAGGCCAGTCCATTGCTGACCCATGTTCTCAAGGCTGTGCTGGCCTGGTCTCTCGCGGGCCGCATTTGACACCCCTGCCATAGAGTTTTGGATGAATGGTAGAGCATTGCCAGTGATGCAATGAAATCATTATGTCATCTGTGAGGAGAGGCCCCCCACTGTTGAGTTTCCCAGTGGTTCCCAGCCTGGTGCTAGCAACCTGAACATGCATTAATCTTCCAGTAAATCCAACCCATTAGATTTAAGTAGTCATTTTTTAAAACAATCTGTGGGGACATCTAAGTGAGACGGTAATGAAATATGATACTATACAAAACAATATACTTATGAAGCTTTTTGAATGCTCTTAGTTCTTTCAGGAAGCTTTGAACCTCTCAGATCCATGCAAAATTCATTAGCTACTTTATACAGTTTTTAAAAGGCGCACTTATCAATGAAAACAAACCCTCAACTACTTATAATTTGTAATTATGAGTTTGATCAATTCCACACTAGCCATTAAAAAAAATCCACACTAGCCATTTTGTTTGGAATTGTCATGATTTATTCACCAATATACCACAGAGTCCAACATCCTCCAAAGCAGCCATTTTCTCCAGGGGAATTGATCTCTGTTGTCTGGAGGTTGACAACCCTGGTCCCTTGACCTATCCAGCTAATTTGTTGGCTTGCAACACTGAACTCTCATGTGACATTACAATGGGTTGCTAACCTCCAGGTGGTAGGTAGAGATCTCCTGGAATTACAGGGTTCAGTTCCCCTGGAGAAAATGGCTGCTTTGAAAGGTGGGCTCTATGGCATTATACTCCCCTCCCCAGGCTTCACCCACAAAATCTTCAGGAATTGTCCAACCCAGAGCTGGCAACCCTAGACATTAGCAACTTATATTCTAAATAGTTGTGAAACCATTGTCAGTGGGTATGTATGTCAACTATAGTTTATATTTATATTTATGTTCCTTTTCTGCTCCCTTTATAGATACAAACTCTCACTTTGTCTCCAGTACCACTGATAACAATATATCTGATTCAGATCTGATGATGGAAGAATATGAAAGGACAATAGAAATACCAGACTCATACTATGGGCCTCATCTCTGTTTTCCCCTCACTGTTGCTGACACTAATGCACTTCTTCAGGCTTTCAAGTATCGACAGGCAAGTCAAGCTAAATTGTAGTTTATATATATATATGTCTTATACTCTAATAGCGAAGTGGGGCAAATATTTGGATACTTAAATCTGGTGACTGGAGCTGTGAATGAGCAAGACGTTGTTCTACAAACCTGAAAAGGATGTCAGGTTTGCAGAAAATATGAAATATATATTAAAAAACCATGGGTTTTTTCCCAAAAACCTGAAAGTGATAAAAGTAGTGCCTGTAGCTTTAAAATATAGATTCCCTCAGTGGCTGTTGCTAGGCAGCCACAACACTCCAGCCTTCATTTTTTGTGAGTAAAGGGCAGGGGGAGAGGGCAGGGACCTCTCCAGGCCCCTTTTGGCCTTTGAGGGAGGACTCATAGGGGCCAAGTCTGGCTAAGGTTGCCATCTCCAGACCAACGCTCCCTCTAAGCTGTGGAGTCTTGTGAGCAAAAATCCTATTTTGTGAGCGACTGGCCTTAAAGTTGTGAGCAAGCGATTTGGCTGCTGCATAAATCAGTTTGCTCTGGAGCCATCCTTCCTGAGCTAAGACAAAAATGTGCCAGCTGGAGGCTAAAGAACTGTGAGCTAGCTCACACTAACTCAGCTTAGAAGGAACACTGCTCCAGACTGAGAAATTCCTGGAGATTTTGTGGTAAAGTCTGAGGAGTGCAAGGTTTGGAGAGGGGAGAGGCCTTAGCACAGTATAATACCACAGAGTCCACCCTTCAAAGCCGCCATTTTCTACAGGGGAACAAATCTCTGATGTCTGGACTCAGTTGTAATTCTGAGAGATCTCCAGGTCTCACCTGGAAGTTGGCAACTAGGCCTGGCAGCACGCATTGGTTGACTTAATATCACTTTGGAGATAATCAAGGTGTTAGTCTGTCTGTAGCAGTAGAAAAGAGCAAGAATCCCGTTGTACCTTAAAGATTAAAAAAACTGGCAGGGTATGAGTTTTTGTGAGTCACTGCTCACTTCTTCAGGTATCTGCCACTTTTTTTTAGTCTTTAAGGTACAACTGGATTCCAGAAGTGCTACTGGACTCTTGCTCTTTTCTATTAATACCACCTGACTTGCATGACTCAACTAGGCCTGGCTGCTTATTGCTGTTCAACAGGAGCCATCCTATGAAAGACACTGTGGTGCAGCAGTTAGAGCTGCAGAACAGGGTCTGCAAGACCCAGGTTCAGATCTCCATCTTGCTGTGGAAGCTGGCTCAATGGTTTTGGACCAGAAACATCCTTTCAGCCTAATGTACCTCACAGGGTTGTTGTGCAGATAAAAAGGAGGAGACAATAATGTAAGCTACTTTGGTCCCCACTGTGGAGAAAGACTAGTTTTCCTAGGTAGAGGCTGCCGGTGGGAGAGACAGAAAGCAGAAGGCAGAGGGACAGAAAAAGGTAGGTTGGCTGTTGGGTGGAAAGGAGATAGGGTTGTCAAGTCCATGTTAGGAAATTCTTGAAGATTGGAGGGGAGGGTGGGGTTTGAGGAGGGGAGGGACCTCAGAGGGTTATAATGCCATAGACTCCACCCTCCAAGGCAGCCATTTCCTCCAGGGGAACTAACATTGCCAACCTCCAGATGAGGACTGAAGATCACCTGGAATTACAACTGATCTCCAGATGACAGAGATCAGTTCCCCTGGATAAAATGGCTGCTTTGGAGAATGGAGTCTATGGCATTATACCTTGCTGAGGTTGCTTCCCTTTCCAAACCTCACCCTCCCAAGGCTCCATCCCCAAATCTCCAGAAATTTCAACCTGGAGCTGGCAACCCTAAGAAGAATTTATTTCTGTAGCTGGGAGATCTGTTGCGATTCCTGTGGAGCCTGCTGCTGTGGTGGTGGTGGGGAGCAGGTGGGTGGCTGGGATGGTGCTGATGCAGTATGGGGGGGAGGAAGCAGGCGGGAGGCCAAGATAGTGATGAGGGGCAGAAAGAGAGTTATGGGGTGGGAGGCAGAACAAGAGAGAAAGAGTGATGGGGTGGAGAGGCAGAAAAAGAGAGTGATGGGAGGGGGGCAGAAAGAGAGAGGATGTGCAGGCATGGAGGAGAGACAGTAAGGAAAGGGGTGGCAGGATAGGGCTGCCAACTCTGCCTGGGGGGCGGGCGATCCCCCGCTACAGGGGTCCCCAATCCACCAGCCCGGAATCGGCCGGCGGGGGGAACCCCACCCCTGAAGTCATCTGGTCAGGACGACTGTCCCAGCGTGATGATGTCACTGGAAGTGACATCATCACATTGGGGGTGTTGCCGGGGCGACGCTCTAGCAATTGCCCCCCCAAACTCTATGGTACCATAGAGTTTTTGGGCAATTGCCAGAGCGTCGCCCTGGCAACATCCCCAACGTGATAATGTCACTTCTGGTGAGTGACATCATTGCAGCGTGCACCTGAAAACTCCAGGCATGAAGAGGACTCCCCCCGCCCGCTAGATGGTAAGGACTTGGCAACCCTATGGCAGGAGGGAGAAAGAGTGTGAGAGAAGTAGGGGGAGAAGGGAGGAACCAAAGATGTGAAGAATGGAATAACTGCTCCTGCAAATTTGTTGTGGATCTCCACTTGTCAGTATATCTAATTCTCAATATGGCCAGATCTTTCGGTACCTAAATCCAGAGACTGGAGTCGTGAACAAACCAGACACATCTTTCTACAAACTTAAGAAAAGCCCCAGGTTTACAGGAAAAATCAGCAGAGAAGCTGATTTTTCTTCACTCAGATACTGATTCACTTGTTTCGTATAGAACGTCACTATTTGCCTTGTTAGCCAAGAAAATAAGTGAAGGATGTAACTGAAGTGTGGAATGTTTTAACAAGTACCTTTAGATTTAGTTGTTTTAATGATGCTATTTATGATTTATGTTTTATCTTCTTTCTGATTGATTGCATTGGTCTTTGGCTATATGCAACAAATACTATTGTATTGCATCACAGAAAAATCTGAAATCTAAAAACAAATATGCTTGGGAGGGAGTAAACACTCCCCAAATAGTAGAAGCAGTGCCTGTAGCTTAAGAAATGAATGCTTTTGGTGGTCATTGCTAGGCAACCACACTGTATTGCCAGCCTTCAAGGCTTGGTTTCTGTCAATAAAAGTAAGGGGGAAGGGCCCTTTTGGCCTTTGAAGGAGGGCTCATCAGGGCCAGGTCCACCCGCAACCACAGTACTACTTGCTACCACATGACTTGCATGACTCATCCAGGTCTGGCTGCTTGCTACTGTTCAACAAAAGCTACCTTCACAAAAAGCCAGTGTTGGGTAGTGGTTCAAGTTTCAGACTAGGATCTGGAGACCCAGGTTCAAATTATCATTCTGTCTTGGCAGCTCACTGGGCGACCTTGGGCCAGATACACATGCTCAGCTTAATTTTCCTTACAGAGTGGTTGTGTTTTTGTTGTGGGTTTTTTTTGTGTGAAGATAAAATGAAGAAGAGAATGATTTAAGCTGCTGTGGGTGTCCATTAAGGAGGTATAAATTAAATATTGAGAAATATATTTAATGTTTAATATTAATAACCAATATTTAATATTGGTTAAAGATGGGGAGGTGGAGAAAAGGTAAGATTTTCAGACTAGTATCTGGGAGATAGAGGTTCAGGTCTCCACTCTGCAGTTGAACCTTGCTGGGTGACCTTGGGCCAGTCACACAGTCTCAGCCTGACTTACCTTACAGGGTTGTTGTGAAGATAAAATAAAATATAATGGTTTAAGCTTTTTTGAGCCTCTATGGTAGAAAAAGATGGAATATAAATGAAATAAATAAATAATAAGCACAAAGAGAAAAGATAGCTTGGTGGATGGGTACGAAGGAGGGAAAGGTCAGTGATACAGTGGTTGTCAGAACGAACGAAAGAGGGAATAGTGTGGGGAGGGCAATACAGGGGAAAGTGAGGTGACCCCTGCTAGTCCTTGCAGTTTCCTAGGGTTGCCACCCTCCAGGTGGTAGCTGGAGATCTCCCGCTATTACAACTGATCTCCAGGTGACAGAGATAAATTCACTTGGAGAAAATGGCTGCTTTGGAAGGTGGACTCCATGGCATTATACCCTGCTGACATCTCTCCTCTCCCCAAACCCAGCCTTCTTCAGGCTCCCCCCCCCCCCAAAATCTTCAGGTATTTCTTAACCCGGACCTAGCAACCCTACAGTTTCCCCACCAAACAACTGGGCCTTGCATCCAGCAGCACACAATGTGGCCATAGTTTTCCAAGACAGAGGCTGCCAGGGAAGGTGGGAAAGCTGAAGATGGGGAGGGGGGGACAGAGAGGTTGCCTGTTGGGTGGGAAGAAGAGAAAGAGGAGGGAAAAGAAGGGGAGAGACTTTGGGGGCTTTCATGGAAGGGAAAGAAGAAGTAGTGGAGAACAGGAAAAATGAAATGTGTGTTTGTGTGTACACTTAGGCACCATTAACAGCATGACATATAAGTGCTTGAGATGGGAAAGTGGTTTTTAATTGCTATGAATATCTTCAGTGAAGTACATTGCTATATCTTGAAGTCTGTTTTGTTTATCTTAATATATTTGTCAGAGAAGAAAAATGATTGCTAAGTAGAGCACTTAGCTTGAAGATTCTGTTCAGTTTGTCCCCTTCCACTTTCCTGTTTTAGCGGTGACAAAATCACTGTTGGCCTACTGCTCTTAACATACTAGTATTCGAAACCTGCTGCTCTTTCCTGTCTCTTGCTTAAACCTATTGTGGTGTACCTACAAGACAATAAATGCACAGTTGGACATGGCCTTCAGAAGTGCTCTTCATTTGATCTGTTGACCTGTAAGCTAAAGACAAGGTGGAGCCCTGCCAGGCATTCACTGTTTTGGCTTCACCTCCAGCTGGGATGGTATTGTTAATTAAATACTCTGCAACAGATTGGCCTTGTTTTGGCCTGCCTGCCTGCCTTCCTTCCTTCCTTCTCTTGTCTAGTTATTTCGATTGTGCCTTTTTGCTTAAAAATTAGCACCCTAAATGGCTTGCAAAACTAAAGGTGGGCTCTTTCCTCCTGATGGCACCTGGTATTTTTGGCCACTGTGTGACCGAGTGTTGGACTGGATGGGCCATTGGCCTGATCCAACATTGGCTTCTCTTATGTTCTCTTGTGATGTTTTGCTCTGCCTTGGCTTCCTTACTGCAGCACAGTTTTCAAGAACTTCCATGTGGTATTGATATCTGTTCGCCCTGTTGCTGTGTTTCCCCCTGCTTTGCTGTGATCTTGCCCAAATCTGGTTAGATAGGATCTGTTATGTATTGACCATGCGGTCGCCATGTGCTCTCTTCATTGCGACCGCATGGCCAGAGCACATGGCCAGAGCATGGCCAGAG
This sequence comes from Lepidodactylus listeri, assembly GCA_029233225.1. Taxonomy (NCBI): domain Eukaryota; kingdom Metazoa; phylum Chordata; class Lepidosauria; order Squamata; family Gekkonidae; genus Lepidodactylus; species Lepidodactylus listeri. Next base: position 79,177,549 of record JARCFY010000001.1, read on the forward strand.
CACATGGCCAAGAAACTACCTGAGCTTCAGCCAGGTAGAACAAAGGCCAGGTGGATTCAAACCGGCCACCAATCCTGTACCTAGGTTTCTCCCAGGGAACCTATGAAATGTAAATAGACTTCTAATAGCCTATCAGGCCAGTTGGGTGAGCATAAAAGGAGGGCTTGGAGCCCTGGGTTGTATGCTTCATCCGGACCAGCAATAAAGATCTAGCTGTTTCACTATTCCATGGACTCCCGACTCCAATACTTATCAGGATCTTTTTGGAATGATCACAGTCAAAGCATCTTTGTAGGCCATGTGGATGGGAAGGTGGCATTTTTTTCCCAGGTCCCTGCTGCATCTGCTCCATTTTCCTTACCTCATTTCCTTCAGTGGCTCTTTCTCCCCTACAAGTACATCTCAGATGGCCTTTTCAGGATTTTTTAAAAGTAATATCTGTAGCATCATGGTGTTATACTTTTATAATCATCTGTTGCAATAATGTACTAGTTTCCAGTTTTCAGCAGGAAAAAAGGGAGACTCTAACTATTTGGGTTGAGAAGTTATAAAGGGAGAAGTGTTGGCTGCACATTTCTCTGCAACCAAAAGAGCTAGAGATTTTTATTTTAAAAAACAAACAAACCTGAAAACTGGGAACTAGTACAATGGTAAAATACATCAGTATAACTTTTTGCTATTATCATTTTTTTAAAAGCCTTTAAAAAGCCCTCCTGTGGCATGAAGGATTGAGGCAAATAAAATTCAGGGAAATCTTCTGCATGGATTCTTTGTTGCCTCTGCACATGTTTCTGCATTTGCAGCAACAAGGAGAACTACATGAAGAATTATCTCCATGTGGAAGCATTCCTGGAGAAAATTATAACAAATGTAAAACAACAGGTGCTTATTCATAAAAATAGTTTTCAAAAACAAGCAGTCACCTTCAAATTAGATATTACAAGAAGGGGGACCCGCAGTACTCGGGGGGGGGGGGGGGGAGTCTTCCCCACAGCTCCCGGCTGGCAGAAGCAGGAGGAGGAAGCGGCACCAGGTAAGCCTTCCTCCTCCTCCCCCCTCCCCGAGGCTGTGCGGCTCACTGGCGGGTGAGCCTTCTCTCCTCCCTCACCCTTCCCTCCCAGACAATGGCAGTGGAGCATGCTGCATGCCAAGCCTGCTCCCCTCCCTCCCTCCCAAACAGCGGTGGCAGCCGGGGGGGGGGCCCTGCCGCTGTGTGCTCAGCCTGCTCCCCTCCCTCCCCCTCCCCTCCCTCCCAAACAGTGACGGCAGCGGTGGGAGAGCCCACTGCACACCAAGCCTGCTCCCCTCCCTCCCCCTCCCTCCCAGACAGTGGGGGCGGCCTTCTTCCCTCCCCGATAGCAGTGGCAAGGCCAACTGCCTGCCAAGCCCCCCCATGGCCAAAGCGTTCTCTGCACATGCGCAGGAAACGCTTTTACTTTTCGGGGATTTAAATATTCTCTGAAATTTTATTTAAACTTTTTGGATTTTTCTGCACATGGGGGGAGTGCCTCCCATGTGTAGGAAAACTTCCCTCCCCCCCCAAGTGCCCCCCCGTGCAGATTTAGCTATCTGCATGGAGGGGGCCACTTCAGAATTATAGAATATATAGATAAAGTGCAAAGGTAAATAGCATTAATTCCCCCCCGACAGACGATAAACAGGCCCAGGCAAATTTTGCCATGGAGGAAATTCTGTAGCCAGCCACAGAAAGTGTTGTCTCTTTGAAAGAGAGCTGTAAGCTGCCTAACAAATCATATCGTTGGCACTTAGGCTGTGATCAGATAAGCTGTTTGATCCGGTGTTGTTGCTGTTCCCTTCTGGATTTAAAATGCATGATCAGACAGTCTCCCATCACCCAGTTGTTGGCATCCTGTTCTCACCAGTTTTTGAGTTGGAGTTATTTGACACTGGGAAAAGTCTGGTCCTTCTTGGCATCAGCAGTCTCGTCCCACATCTCTGGAAGTCTGATCCATCATGTTCTCAAGTCCATAGGTGTAGAGTACGGGGGGGCTCGAGGGCTTGAGCCACCCCCGAAGTTTCCCAGGGGGGGCTCAGCCTCCCCCGGGAAAATGGAGCACCAGCTGCCACGCCTCGCCTTGCCGCTGCTGGAGAGGGCAAGGGAAGGGGATCGCGGACCCCCTGCTGAGCTCCGGCTCCCCAGCGGTCAAGCAGCAGCAGCAGCAGGAGGGAGAAGAGCCGCTCCAGGTGAGGCGCGCAGGGCAGGGGAGGGGAGGGCTCCGCTCTTGCAGGGACACCCGGCCTCGCGCGATGCCCCCCCCCGCCAGCCAGCGGGGGTCATTCCGGAGCCACTGGGGGGGGGCGAGAAGCAGCTCCCGTGTCCTCCTGACCCACGGGGGGGCAGCCCCTCCTCCCCGGGGCATGGTGCGGACACGGGAGGCGGGCAGCCTGCTTGCCCTCCTGGGGGCAAGAGAGGTGGAGCGTGCGGCGGTGCAGAGACATCCTCCCTGCGAGCAGGAGAGAGGCACGCCCAGTCCACCGGGCCACTCCCTGCCTGGCCCGGCCGGCCCTCTGCTCTGCTGGCAAGAGTGGGCGGGCAGGCGTGGGGGCTGGGGGCTTCAGGCTGGGCCAGGGCTGTGTGGCGCGCCATCGCTGCGGGAGGCGGGACCATCCGGGTGCCGCCGCCTGAGTGGCGATTCCAGCAGGCCGCCTTGGGCCGCGAAGTTGCCCTTGGTGGGAGTGGGTGTTTCAGCGGAAGTACGGCCTCCAGGTCCCGCGAAGTGAGGGTCCCGCTTTACCCTGTGCTGGTGAGACCTCCCCCTGGCATACTGTGTTCCGTTTGGGGGCACCACAATTGAAGAAGGCTAATGCTCCCTCTAAGCTGTGGGGTCCTGTGAGCAAGAACTCTGCTTTGTGAGCTCCTGGCATTAAAGTTGTGAGCCAGCCATTTGGCTGCTGCATGAATGAGTTCCCTCGGGAGCCGTCCCTTCCTGAGCGAAGGCAAAAATGGCCAGGAGGACCAGAGGTCGCTTGTTGGGCTGGCTCTCTACAAGCCAGAGAGAGGAAAGCGCTCTGCCCGGGGCTTTCCTTGAAGATACCCCAGAAACCAGAGTGGTTCAGAGTGTGACAGCTGCTGACGGGACCTGCGATTCCAACGCCTTCTGCTGGCTCCTGAGGGCGGCTGGGGAAGCCCCCCTCCTCCAATCCGTGCTGAGACAAAGCCACTCAAGGGTGATGGTGATGGGGAGAGGGTGTGTGGCTCAGCGGGAGGGGCGGAAAGAGGCACCGGCAGCAGCGGCTGGTGGGCCTCGGAAGAGCCTGGGGAGGCGGGGCGGTTTCCGGGGGGGGAGAGAATATTGCTCCAGCGAGCCCCCGCCCCCCCCCCCGGGATTTTCAAAAGTCTACGCCCCTGCTCAAGTCATTTGGAAAGTCTGAACGTTCCCTTCCAGTTTGGGGCTTAACTGCATATTCGCACCCACCCCCCTCACCCACCCCCCTCACCCACCCACCCACTCACCCACTCACTCACTCACAGGAGCTTCAGGTGTGTTTTCTTTTTTTAAAAAAAACTTCCAAAGAAAGACACCTGTGTATTTGAGCTTTTTTTCTGTGCTTTGCGGCTCATGGGGGTGAGGGAGGGGTTTAATGACAAGATTAGTTTTTTCAGAGAAGGAGGAAGGAGTCAGGCAGTTTGAGAATGATGCTGTGACTCTAGCTTTACTCCAAGCTTTTAAAATAAAAATGCCAGCAGCACACAGGACACAGGATGAGGCTTGTCTATTCTCTCCCCCCCCCAGCTTTGAAATGTTTGAAACATTTAATTTTTCAAAAGCACAGTTTTAAAAACACTTCCTCCACGCTGAGCTACATATCCCAGCAACCTCCTCCAACAATCCCAATGGCCAACAGCTGCCACCATTTTGTCAGGATTTTGAAGCACTGCTTCCAATAAGCACTTATGCGCATCCTCAAAAGACAAATGATTTGTTAAAAGCTGCCTGACTGCCCCACTCCATGGCTGCCATGTCAGATCAATCAACACTGGTCAGATCAATGAATACTGGTTGAGGTGGGTTAAGGCGGGGATGTCTGATCAACACTCTCTGTTACAAAGAAACCCAAATAAATTAGAGGCGGCTCCAGACCACACTAAGCTTGTTGTCTGAATGCAGCCTTACTCTTACAACATTACAATACAGTACTCCTAGCAGAATGCTGGTAAATTTTAATTTTGCACAGCTCCTTGCAGATTTGTTCACTGCAACCCAACCAGTCCATACATTGTTACCACTGCTGGCTCAGGCCTAGTCAATTTTGTTTCAAAAACATAAATGTTGAGATGATGGAGATGCTGAGATAAATTTTAATCTGAAGTGGCAACCATGTCAGCTAATGGTCTTTATACCTTTTTTTTTTTAAACATAAAAAGTAACTATTAAAATCCTCAGCAGTAACAAATTTAAATAGCATCTAAAAAGTTTCCCTTCAAAGTCAACATGTTAAAAACGATCATCCAAATGAGCTCAAAGAGACTGCTCTCCTGAAGTAAAAATTTCTCAAACTGCCAATCCCATTGGGGGAAAAAATGCTTATCATGCAGCCAAATTTGTCTATGTATGAAGCTCTCATACACCTGTAATGGACTTCTGCCAATAATATGTTCTTTTTGTCTTCTTTCACAACTTGACACAGCAACTTCATGCTAGATATGTACTTCAGCTGCTGCATGAGACCAAGAAAGTTCTTCAGCAGATGCCAAACATCACTCACCTGTCAACCTCTTATGTCAAGGAAATAACAATCTGTGGTATGTTACCAGAACCATTGGTTAAAGAAGCATAACATCATGGTGATGTCACACCTCTATAGTGAAGCAGCATCTTGCATGTAGGATTGTGCAGTATTTGTCTATGGCTGCCATTGGAATGATATGTCTTTTTCCTCTATCTTTTCCTTTCCATCTTTCCTTTTATTATGGAAAATAAGACTGGTGACTCATGCCTCTGGCATGTATTTTAAGTAAGCCAAACACTTCCTCCCACTTTTTTCTGTCAGATGTTACTGGGTGAGTCAGTGATTAAACCAGGCAAACTTTTAAGAAAAGAGCTGCTCTTCCATCTGTAAAATGCTATTTTGTGTGGTAAATAATTTCTTTCACCTTTGGCCTTCCCCCAGTTATTTCAACAAGCAGTTCCTAAAATGATCATGGTGGAAGAAATGCCTGCTCAATGTTCCGTTTAAAAAAAAAACAAAAAAAAAACAAGATCCATGATGAGAAGGAACAAATCAATGGGAAGTTGATGCAGTTCTCCAATCTGTGAAATACAACTCAGTGCTATGATGCCTTTGCCTTTTTTTTATGAGGTCCAGATGGAGATGTAACGTTAAAGTGAGGAATCTCTCTCACACAACTTTTGGAAACAATTTTTTCTTTCCTTAGAAAATTGTTTTCTTAAGTAAAATAGCAGAAAAATTATTTATAGTACTTTCAGTATAATATGGTAGGACTGATTCCTTCCATTCAGACCTATTATATAATACTGAAGATATATTATACACAATATTATCATAAATGTATTATACTCAAGGGGGCAGATAGATTATTTTGTGTACATGTTCTTGTCCTGGACCCTGGCTGCTTGTTGTCCATCCTGTGGTGTGTACCTGACCAGTGCATTTATGGGTAAATCAGTCTAAATATTCAATAAATAAGCAGAAATTTATTTCTGTTCAAGGCAGGGAATTGCCACATTGGACGCACCCATCAGTGATCTGTTCCTGATTATGCTGTCATAAATTATGCATGACAGGATGTTACAGTCCTGGCCTGCTTGAAAAGGTTTGGCTGCAAAATGGAATGATTATTATTCTGATATTTAGTACTGTATTTTCATGTAAGAGAACTACATGGAAAATGGAACTAAATGACGTAGAGAAGGACCAGGTTTTAATAAAAACGGTGTATTTAATACATTTTTGTTCTGCCCTTTCTCTGAGGTGCTCAGGGCAGTATACGTGGGTCTCACAGACTAGTGTGTCCTTGTTGATCTGTCTACCCATACCTCCTCCTAATGGTGTCCTCATTTGCACAATTGAAAGACCATCTGAGAGGGATTTTAAGCAGTCCTTCAAGCAATAATAATCTTCTTAGCCAAAAACATGATTGATGACAGATGAAAGTATAATTTTTACTGATGTTGAAGCCAAAATGTTGATTGCCTCAAAACAAAACATACCTCAGTTCCGACAAATCCTTTAAACTCTACTTTGAAAGGTGTTTAAATATTCATCTTAAATGTAGGGTGCATTTTTAATTCTCCAAAGGGGCCTAACTAAAGTTCTATTGAATTCTGTTAAAATATTTCTTTTAAAAAATTGGTTTAAGAGTTTAATGTATTCTGTATTAAGAGGTTCATCTTGTCTCTCCCATTCCCAGAAATCTCCAAAATTATTAAGATAGAGGGGGAAAGTTTACTATTTTAAGTTTGATTTTCTATCTCCTCAAAGCTTTTGATATGCTAATATATTCAATCTACTTATATATTAAGAACACTTGATATCTTCCCAATGTTGTACTTGAATCTTAGTTGCCAGGGGAAGAGCTGTGTGAAGTTTAGAAATTCACATTGTTCTTGCACATTCAACATAAATTTATACAGTATACCATCTTAACAGACTATCAGCCTTTCTGTTTAGTTGGGGAGGAGGAAGCAAGCCTGGCCATATTTAGGAGGGCACATCAGAAAGCTGTTTAATGTCATCTTTTAAAGGACGTCACAAAGCCTTTTTGTGTAGAGGTGAAGTTTATACTTGGAATAGTACTTTGTCTCCCAGGAATCCACTTTGTGCCATTACTCTGTGATATTTGTTTGTGAATCTCAAATATATACGAAATAAGTACAGTGAACTTTCACAACAGCAGTAATCAGTAATAAAGAAATCATGAAGATTCTGAGTTATTGCCATTTTTCTACTTTTTCATTTTGCCTTACTGTGTATAATTTGGTCCAAAGCTGTTACTTTTTTGAACAGCAAACTAGCATGGTATAGTGGTTAGAGTGTTGCACTAGGATTTGAGATACACAAGCTTGAAACCCCGCTAGGGATGGACACCAACTGAACCACAAAGCAAAATTCGTCGTGAATTTTGCCCTGTTTGTGGTTCATGAACTGAAGTCCTTGATGGGTTTACCGTCACAAACTTCCATGAAATTTTGAAGCAGTGTGTGGCAGTTTGTGAATAGAGTAGAAATGAGGGGTTTAAAGGGACTCCAAGTTGTTGTAACTACTCGTAGGATATGTCCTCTTGTCCTCCCATACCAGACAGCAAACCTAGGCACTTGGTCACCCTACAGTTGCAACTCAATAGCTCTGCTTTGGAAGGATAGGTATCTATTGCAAGCACTGATCTAGAATCCTGTTTGGGGAATTATAGTTTACTGTAATTACATAACTGTCATTCTGTCCATTGGAGCACCCAAAGGAGTTTACAGTCTGAAAAATGGATAAAAACACAAATTGCATACATCATTAATTTAATGTATGTTATATGTTATATCCATTTTGCCAGGAACACAGCTAATCAGGCTGGCTGGCAGGATGTTGCAAAGGGAAAGCAGCTGGTAAGAGAATAGTGAAGTAACTGCTTCTTGTTTGCATAGGGTTACCAGATGTCCTCTTTTTAAAGGACATGTCCTCTTTGTGTGTGTGTGTGTGTGTGTCTTCTTTTGGGCTCTTTTTAAAAAAATCGATGAAAATGTTCTCTTTTTGATTTGGAAGGAATATTAGGAATATTAGGAATATTTCTAGTTAGTAGCAATTATCACAGCTTAAATAGTAGGGTATTTAATGAGACTTGTCATAGTGCTCATTTGTTTGCAGTCAGTTGGGAAATATGTCTTCTTTTTCGCTTTTCAAAATATGGTAACCCTATGTCTGCAGCTACTCCACTACCAGTGTCCCTGCTGTTTGACAGCAGAGCGTTATTGGCTGGGCACTTGCTTTCCTGACTTGGCCAGTGGGTGTAGTTCCAGGCCCTGAAGAGAAATGACAAGGAGCAGTAATCATAGTTTCTGGAGCAGTTAGCTTTCCAATATTGCCTATTCAGAGTCTACCTACTCAATGCTCCCTCCTGGGCCTTACCTGATTGTGAACATTGTATTCTTTCTAGGTGATTTGCATGGGAAACTGGATGATCTTTTGCTGATATTCTACAAAGTAAGTCACCGTGGCCTTGCTAAGCTGTTAAGTAAGTGCCTTGACATGATTGGTTTGTTAGCGGTTGCCTGCACATCGATTGTTACCAGGTCATATTATCAATTTTTGGACTATGGCCATCTTTCCATCCCTGGAACTCAATTATAATTAAATGTCAATGGAAGTATGTAGTATAAAGGAAATAGGAATGAATGCATGGTGAATGCATGCTGCTTGCAATGTCCAAACAAAAGTTGAAATGGCTTATTTTCCTTGGGGCAGAAAGCAAAGGAAAATTGCAGGCCCTGCTAATCCTCTTTTAGGAATTCAGCGCCCCGCACTGTTTGGCTGAAGCTGTTCATCAGAAGTAGAATCTGAATGGTATTTGTATTTCAGATGGTGAAGTACCTGTTCTAACAGAAGGTCCCTCAAAATCAGCTCCAAACACAAGAGGGCATTTAATCCCTAACAGATGAGAGCAGTTTCAGTTTTTGCTTTTTTTTTCTTGTTGTATTCCTGGTTGCACCTGCTACAGAGATTGTTTCTTGTCATTTCCCCGCTTATGTCCTCCACTCCATTTAACCTTGGTTTCAGTACTTTTTGTAATTGAGGGTTCTGTCTCAAAGCTTCTCAGAAAGTTGATGTGTGCTGTGTATGTGTCTGTGCACACACGTGTGTGATACTGACTTCCAACAGTTGTTCTCATATCATCTTATATTCTAATAGTGAAGTCTGCCAATCTTTGAAAACCTCAATCTAGTGACTGGAGGTGTGAACAGGCAAGACAGATCTTTCTACAAATTTGGAAAGGGCCCTGGGTTTGCAGAAAAATGTGAAATGGGGGGGGGGGGTGCATTGGGTTTTTAAAAAAAGAAGCCGCAAATGATAAAAGGAGTGCCTATAACTTTAAGAAATGGATTCCCTCAGTGGCTGTTGCTAGGCAACCACAGAATTCCATGCTGAGTTTATGTGAGGACAAAGGCAGAGGGAGGGGGCCGGGAGCTTTCCACACCTATTTTGACCTTTGAGGGAGGATTCATCAGGGCCAGGTTTGGATAGGGTTGCCAGCTCCAAGTTGGAAATTCCTGGAGATTTTGTGGTGATGTGTGTAGAGGACAGGGTTTGGGGAGAGGAGAAGCCTCAGCTGGACATTATGCCATAGACTTCACCCTGCAAAGCAGTCATTTTCTACAGTGTAACAGATATCTGCATCTAGAGTTCAGATGTAATTCTGGGAGATCTCCAACTCCCACATGGAGGTTGGCAACCCTAGGCTTGGAAGCAAGTTCTGGTGACTTGATAACACTCGACTTTAGGGTTGCCAGCTTCAGGCTGGGAAATACCTGGAGATTTTTAGTGTGGAGCTGGGTAAGGGCAGGGTTTGGGGACTGGAGGGGCTTCAGCAACATATAATGCCATGGAATCCATCCTCTGAAGCAGCCATTTTCCCCAAGGGAATGGATCTTGGTTGTTTGGAGATCAATTGTAATAGCGAAAGATCTTCAGGTGCCACCTGGACATTGGCAACCCTACCCGACTTGCATGACTCAACTATGCCTGGCTCCCTGATAATGTTCAGCAGTACCACCCTATGAAAGCCAATGTAAGGTAGCAGTTAGAGCTTCAGAACAGGATCTGGGGGACTCAGATTCGAATTCCCATATTCCTGTGGAAGCTCAGTGGGTGATTTTGGACCAGTCACATACTTTCAGCCTAACCTACCTCACCGGGTTGTTATGTGGATAAAAAGGAGGAGAAAAGAATAATATAAGCTGCGTTGTGGAGAAAGGTGGGGAATAAATGAAGTAAATAAATCATAAATATAGCTGAAGATGGGAGGCAGATAAAAGGTAGGTTGGTGAATAGCTGAGAAGGAGGCAGGGAAAGGGGAGAGGATATGGGGGTTCCTCTGGGAGGGCAAGAGGAAAGAGTGTGGAGAGGGGGATACAGGGGAAAGTGAGGTGCCACCCCACAAGACCTTGAGGGTTCCTGCCTTGCAAGTGGGTCTGGCCCAGCAGTCAGCACCACACAACTGGGCCATGGTTTTCCTAGGTAGAGGCTGCTGGTGATGGGGGGAAGCTTAAGATGGAAGGTCAGATAAAAGTAGGTTGGCTGTTGAGTGGGAAGGCAATAGAGTTTCCAACTCTATTGGGGTTTGAGGAGGGAAGGGACCTCAGAGGGGTATAATGCCATAGATGCCACCCTCCAAAGCAGCCATTTCTTCCATGGAAATTAGGGTTGCCAACCTCCAGGTGAGGGCTGGAGATCACCCAGAATTACAGCTGTTCTTCAGATGAAAGAGATCAGTTCCCCTGGAGAAAATGGCTGCTTTGGGAGGTAGACCGTATGGCATTATGGTCTGCTGAGGTCGCTTCCCTCCCCAGACCCCATCCTCCCAAGCAGGGGCGTAGACTTTGGAAATCCCCCGGGGGGGCGGGGGCTCTTTTGTGTGTGCGCGTTTTGCGTGCGCATGCGCATGGGACCATGTCCCCACCGCTTTTCCCCCCGCCCCCAAGGAGGCAGACTCGGCGCAGGAGGGGAGCAGGGGGAGCCCCGATCCTCAGCGGGACGTTCTCGGTAGGAGGACAAGAGCCACACGGCTCTCCAACAACGCGCGGCCCCGCACACCCACTCCACTCACCTACCAGCAACGACACCAACTGTCAACCGTTTAAAAATGGCGCCTCCGCCCCGTTTGCCCTGCCTCTTCGCTTTTGCGGCCTTGAGCCCTCTGGGGACCCGTCTGCCTTTCTACCTTTCCATTTCCAAGCGGCGGGCAGTGACCCACCGGAGAAGATTTTCGCCAGGCCCTGGAGCATCACGGGAACGCGGAAGCTGGGTCATGGCTGTGTCGAACAGAAAGTGTGGCGCGAAGCGGCGAGAGGGTGCTCGTGGAAAGAAGCTGCTCGCAGAACAGCGCCCTTCTGTATGTTCGTGCTGGGAAGGAAATCTTGTTGAATTGAATGGGGTTTACACTCCAGTAAATGTGCAGGGGAGGGCAGCCGCCGTTGATTTTATCAGCCTCCCCCACCGGCGGGCGCTCCATTTTGCCAGGGGTGGCTGAGCCCCCCCTGGGAAATTTCGGGGGAGGCTCGAGCCCTCGAGCCCCCCCCCCCCCCCGTAGTTGACGTCTATGCTCCCAAGGCTTTACCGCCAAATCCCCGAGAATTTCCCAACCCAGAGCTAGCAAGCCTAAGGGAGAATTGATCTCTGTAGTTGGGAGATCGGAAAGTAAGAGAAACCATGTTGTATCAGGCCAATGACCATCCAGTCCAACACTCTGTGTCATGCAATGGCCAAAACCCAGGTGCCATCAGGAGTTCCGCCAGCAGGACCAGAACTCAAGAAGCCCTCCCACTGTTGCCCCCCAAGCACCAAGGATACAGAGCATCACAGCCAGAGACATAATGTTCCACCTATACCTTGTGGCTAATAGCCACTGATGGACCTTTGCTCCACATGTTTATCCAATCCCCTCTTGAAGCTGTCTGTGCTTGTAGCTACCACCACTTCCTGTAGCAGTGAATTCCACGTGTTCTAAACTTACTCTTTAATTTCATTAAATGCCCATGAGTTCTTGTACTATGAGAAAGGGAGAAAAGTTCTTATTTCTTCACCTTCTCTATTGTAGGCATAATCTTGTCAATCTCTATCATGTCACCCCTCATTCATCATTTCTCCAAGCTAAAGAGCCCTAACCTCTTTAACCTTTCTTCATAGGGAAGGTGTTCCATCCCCTTAATCATTTTAGTTGCCCCTTTCTGCACTTTTCCCAATACTATAATACCTTTTTTGAGGTGTAGTGACCAGAACTGTACACGGTATTTAAAATGAGGCCACACCATAGATTGCTACAGGGGTATTATGATACTGGCTGATTTGTTTTCAGTCCTCTTCCTGACAATCACCAGCATAGCATTTGCCTTTTTTATTGCAGTTGCATGTTGAGTCAACATTTTTAGTGAGTTATCTGCCACAACTCCAAAGTCTCTTTCCTGGTCAGTTACCACCAGTTCTGTTGTGATTCCAGGAGCTCTCCAGGCCTCACCTGGAGGTTGGCAACCCTAGAAAGAGAGACAGAAGATGGAAAAGAGAAGAGGCTATGGGGGCTTTCCAGAAAGGGAAAGAGGAAATAGTCAGAGAGGGAGAAATGAAATGCCTTCAGCAAGTCCCTGCGGGTTCCCACTTCTTTAAAATAAATCTCAATTACTGGTGACTAACATGGAAAAAATTAACACCCTGAGCAGATCCATGTTTAGATGAAGGTGGAAACTTTTCCTTCAGTAAGGGCCAACTTTGTTCCCTTTTGGTTTAATTTACCTCCTTTTAGACATGTGAGATATCTTTTTAGTACTTATTCATATGCATGTAACTGCATCTAAGTGGGAGTTGTCTCTAGTGTTTATATCAGACATTTGTTCTGTCTCTCACTGGCCTAGTTATGCTTTCTTTTCCTCTGCAAACTAAAGCATTTCATTCAGCCTGAAAGATAGCTTAGCAAGTTTCTTACAAACACTTCTAAAAATCTTATTCAAGAAGCCTTCACTGTTGAGAAATTTTGGGGGCTAATGATTTGTGGAACTCATTAGTTCTTGGTCGATCTTAGAGTGCTCTTTCATGTTGATATTTTGCCCAGATGCTACTGGCAGCACCCATGAAATGTATAGCAGCAATAAAGCTGGAGTCACCTTGGAGATAAACAAAACTTACTCCAGCAGAAGCTTTCTCAGAGCTTGTTTCATCAGGCACATGAATTGCACATCCAGTAGTTCATTGCATTTAGTTTAACAAATAGAAGGAAAAGGGAAGTTACAAAGAGATGTGAGTTGAAGACCAGACCCTATGAAAACAGTAATCACTCAGAGACTGATTTCTCACCAGGCACTGCTTCACGTTTGCTCTTCCCTTTGCCCCCATAGACGGAAGAAACACCCAGACAACATAATTTGGGATTTTATGGCCATTTTATTTAATCATTTACAAAGCAAAGGCAAATGGCTACCCTGAAACGGCATGGTCAAGGCCTGGGGTTGACAACCCCACCCTTACCATATTACGGGCAATGCACCTGACCCCCAGGGCGTAGTCCGCTGTTGACGGCTGGCACCCGGGCGGCCCAGCCTTGGGGCATGCTGTGATGATACCTCACACACATCTACCATGTCTGCATTGAATATCCATCACCAGCACTCCCAAAGGGCAGCCTGCTCATCTCATCCCTGGCCGTAAGGCAGCAGTTATGATCCAAACAGACCCCCTCACCCTACTGGTTTGCTGAAGATGCTTACCAAGCCATAACCATTATTAACCAAACTCCGCCATCACAAGGGTCAAGCCTCAGCTTAGGCCCCTGTGCCCACCAACACCTAGAATAGCCATTGCCCCTGCCTTAGGTCCCTAAGGAAGAAGTCCTTTCCGCACTTCGACAGGTGCACCCCATCGCACCTGTACAGATCCACAGAATCAGACCGAAACATTGCATGAGGTATAAAGTGGCCACCTCCAATCACTAAGTTGTTCCTAATTTCCCTATTGGCCCGGCGCCAGGCTCTCTCAACATGACCAGGGTTAAGAGCACCCCGCCACTCCCTGCAAGATACCATGGCTGACCATGCAATGACTGTATCTGGCCAGTGGTGCCAGATATAGGTAAAAGCCTCCCCAGCCTGCAGAATCAGAGCCTTTCCTTTTAGAATGCCCAGGTCATTCCCGCCCAAGTGAATTAAAACTATGTCGGGTGGAGCAGTGGCAGGGGGGTGGAACAGCAGGTGAAGAAGGCCTGCCCAGCGCAGGCCGCTGCACCCCCTCCACTCCACCATAGCCCATTCACTCAGGCCCAGCTGAGATCCGATAGCTGATCTGTTAGCCTGGTGAGCTGCCCAGAAAACAAAACTGTGCCCACAGATGAGAATACATCTCTGCCTGCCACCTGACACAGCACCTGAAAAGAGAAGACAGTCAGACACTTGGACCCTGTGAGGGGGTCACATGGCCACAGAACGCACATAGCCCTTATAGGCGGCAGACTTCCAGCGACCAACCCACTGCACATCCTTGGCCGAGTACCCCATAGCTGCTGCCGTGGAGGCAGCTCCAATTCGAAAGGAGTGGGTCCCAAACTTTACTCCCGAAAGACCCAGTTTGTCCAAAGCCCACGAGGTCACAGCCCAAAACTGATGTCTAGTCAGCGGGCTACCATTTTTGTGCCTAAAAAGGAAGCCGGCCTCACCACCCCACAACACCAAATATTGTGACAGGGCCGAGACTGGGCAGAGGTCCTTGTCCTGATTGACCCCTAGGGTGAGCCCGGCACCTTTGTGCATCTGGTGAGTTTTAGAGCTCCTAATCCTGACTTGCATGCAGGCACCCTGCATTTGAATGTCACGCACCTGCAAAGCCCTACCCGACCGGTCAGCCTTGGAGTGAGCTACCAATTCGCTCACCCTGAGGGCACCAAAGAAAGCAAGCAGGGAGGCTGCATGAAACAGGCAGGCCTCAAAGTCAGATGTACAGACCGCTCCCCAGGTGGCCCGCGGGCCCTTCAGCACCACAGGCGATATGGGCTGCCTGGCATCTTTCACCGCAGCATCTTCCCAAGCCCAACCCTCAAGCATCTTCCTCAGCCTGAAATCGCCCGTGACCTCAGCAAAGCCAAAGGCCTTGCTCGCGAAGGCCAGTTCCAAAAGCTTGCCCCGTATTGAACGCACGGCTAAACCAGCCTCCTTCTGTGAGACACAATAGTGCATCAGCTGTTCCACAGGAATAGGCCAGACTTTGGAATACTGCACCACAGTCCAGAATGCCTCAAACTGGCGAACTGCCCGCTCATACCTTTTCTTGGTGCTAGGCGTGATCGCGAGGCCTATAGCCCTGCATGCCTCAGCCCTCCAACCTGCCATAGCTCCAGAGGCATTCACGCCGGGTGAAGGTCTGCTTCCGGTGCAAGCTGACGAAACCGTGCGATCTGTTGGCGAGAGAGAGCGTCAGCCACTCCACTGTCCAAACCCGGTACATGTCGTGCAAGAAACAGCAGGTTTAGCTGGAGTCAACTCAAGGTAAAAGCCCGTACTAGCCTCATGACCCTCAGGGACCGCGATGTGAGTGAGCTGATTATGTGTACTACTGCTAGGTTGTCGCACCAAAAGTGGACAGTGCGACCCCTCAACTCTTCACCCCACAGCCAAACCACAACCAATATAGGGAAGAACTCCAAGAAGGTGAGATCCCTAGTTAGCCCTGCTGAAACCCAATCCCCGGGCCAGCCCACAGCGCACCAGTGGCCACGGAAATACATACCAAAACCATGTGATCCGGCTGCATCACAGTGTACCTGCAGTTCAGCCTTCAGCCTCATGTCTTCCCACCAAAAGGAGACCCCATTGAAAGAACTCAGGAACTCCCTCCAGATTACAAGGTCAGCATGTATTTCTGCGTCAATCCGCACCCTGTGGTGCAGGCGTTGGAGTCCAGTCATCGCATCACACAGCCATCGCAGAAAAGCCCACCCAGGCGCCACGACCTTGCATGCAAAATTGAAGTGACACACGACCTGTTGCAGCTCCCACAGGGTGGCCTTCTGTTTCGCGAGAAATGTGGAAAGCAACACCTGCAGGTCCTGCACCTTGCCTAATGGCAATCGCGATGTCTGGGCCACCGTGTCCAATTCAACTCCGAGAAAGACCAGCTGCTGAGCCAGGCCCTCCATCTTGTCTTGTGCCAAAGGGACCCCCAGTTCCCGTGCCAGTTTCGTGAAACCCCGCAACAGCCGGCCGCACCTACCCGACCCAGGAGCGCCGACAAAGAGAAAGTTGTTCAGATAGTGGACTATCTCTCCTAGCCCCATTTTGACCTGTGTTGCCCACTCGAGAAACGTGCTGAAGCGCTCAAAGGTGGCACAAGACACAGTACACCCCATGGGCAAGGCCCTGTCCATGAAGAATTGTCCCTCGAAAGAGAACCCTAACAGCTCAAAATCATCTGGATGCACAGGAAGGAGATGAAATGCTGACTTGATGTCGCACTTCACCATCTCCGCCTCGAGACTGCAGCGACGCACAACCCGCACTGCTTGGTCAAGTGAGGTGTACCGCACCGTGCACAGATGACCAGGGATGGCATCATTTATGGATCCGCCCTGGGGATAGGAAAGGTGGTGAATCAAACGGAGTTCACCAGGAGCCTTCTTAGGCACAATCCCCAGGAGAGAGACCCATAAATTGGGTACTGGTGGAGCCGCAAATGGGCCCTGTACCCTACCCTCTTGAACCTCCTTAGCAATTTTGTTAGATACCATGGCCTCCATGCCATGAACTTATTTCAAATTGTGTGCCATAAATGATGTTCTAATGCCAGAAAAAGGGATTCTAAAACTGTCTCGAAAACCATCTAACAAGTACGCAGCATCCTGTCCGTTGGTATAGTGCTGCAGCCAAGCCTCCAGGAGCCCCAGCTTAATTGGACTGGGCCCCTTTTGCAGCAGCTGCCACAGCTCTGCCCCTACCTCTAGGCCGCTGCCCACACCTAGGCTTGCCCTTCAGGCATGCCGTGAAGCCATGGGGGCCAGTGCACAATAGGCACTCATGCCTGTACGCACACGCTTTGTGGCCACAGACCCCTTGGGAACCGAACTCCCAGCACAGCAAGCAGGGTTGAATCGCCTGCCCCATGATCCCACGGGGAGCTGCAATGGGGCCCATTGGCAAATTCTGAACCATATGCCCACTGTGCAACCGGTCCCCAACAGCTCCTCAGGCGGCGGTCCCCGGTCCCCAAAGGGGAGGGTGGATATGGTCCCGGGGCAGGCTGTGACCCATTGCGGCCCTCATTCTGAACTCCTCGTCATATTGGAGCCACGCCAAGCCTGCGAAACATGTATATGCCTTGTAAACAATGTCCAGGTATTGGAGCAAAACTGTAGTTTTCCAACCGTGTGCCCGAGATAACACTCCGGAGTACACAATATATCCTGCCAACCAATTGGCCCAAGTCCGGTCAACCCTCCACCTTTTTAGTACCTTCTTCTCCCTGTCATCCAGTTCCTCCGTATCCTTCTTCTCTAGCTTCCTATAAAGGAGGCTAAAGAGGTCGACAAAGTCGCCCCTACAAATCTTTTCTCTAGTAGCAGGGAGCAGGTGGTCACCTAGTGGCAAAGCAGCGTCACCGTAATGTAAGGCCTTCGCGGGAACCATTGCATAAGGGCTGCTGCTTGGCTGGGAAACCCCCCCCATGCCCCCCAGGGAGTGGCTGGCACAACCGCTGCCCCCTGCAGGCTAGGACTCCAAGGTGCCACTGCAAACGGCGAATGTGCACCCCAGGAACTCAACTGGCCAGAACCCACCGAATCCTGTGCCTCGGGGGGGAGGGCCCCAGGCCCACGAATGCCCTGTACCAGAGGCCTCCAGAGGCGGCCCGGATGGCGGACCCCTCCTGAGACCTGCTGCCCACTGGTACCATCCTTACCACTTGGTTCCAGCACTCCGGAGTCAGGATCCACCACTGCTGCTGACCCGCTGGCGACTTGGGCTTCTGCCGTCGCTGTGGAAGCCGCGTCCGCCACGGTATGGTTAGGCAACTCTGCAAACATGGATGCAATGGAACACAGTTGTGTGAGCACTTCCTCCCTAAACCGTTTCCTCTCAGCCCGTCCCCAGGCGCTCTGAGATGACCCACTAGACCCCTGAGAAGGAGGAGGCATTTCGGCACAAGCGACTTGCCACAGGGATGCCAGCTTGTCCACTAGGGCCTGATGACACCGGACCTCGTCCTCATTGTCCAAGAACTCAAGCATGAACAAAGTCACCTCAGGATCCAGCTTCGCCACCTTCGGTGCGGGCCCCTTCCCCTTGGACTGGCCCTGCCCCTTCTTAAGCTCCATTACTCCCAATCCCCATCCCCCACACAAGAAAAAGGGGGGGCAGACAAACACAGGCCGGGGCGAGAAGTGAAGGCGGACCGCCGGGAAAAAGGAGGTGGGGGTGAGTGGGTGGGAGCTCCTAGTCAAATAAGCCCACTCTCCAAAGCAGCCACTCCCCTCAAGTGACCAATCTAATTGTCTGGAGACCAGCTGTACAGCAGGGAGGTCTCCAGGTTTCACCTGGAGGCTGGCAAACCTGGAGCGGAGATGTTGGGGATTGAACCAGGGACCTTCTACATGCAAGGCAGGAGCCCCGTGACCAAGCGACAGCCCCTCCCCAAAGCCCCGGTGAAAGGCCGGGACACAATGGAGGCCACCTGGCTGGTCAGCCCACGTACCCACGGGCCCCAGCTACGAGTCCCTGGTCTGACTGAGCTGTCCCCCAGGCTGCCGAGTGCTGAAGTGGAACGAAGTCCACAGCACGCTTACACGTGCTGCCCGCAGCCACATCCGCCATCATGCACCCTCACCCGCAACCACACATCCGCCATAATGCACCCTCACCCGCAACCACACATTGAGCCAGCCCCCTAGCAGCGGGCCGGCCCAGGGATGCTCCAATCACAGCGTGGAAACAAGGGAGGGGTAGCATGTGCTGGATGCTTCCCTGCCCACTGCTGGAGCCGCACACCACTGAGCAGGAATGCAGCTGCCGCTGCCCAAGAGCTGCCGCTGCACCCGAGAGCCACCGCCATCATGCCAAGTGGCGATTGCCGCCGCTGAGGCCCCCACCGTGGCCAATTGCTGCCGCCGCAGCCCTGAGCCAACAGCGAGCACTGTCGCCCCTAAAGGGGCGGTCGAGTGCCATCGCCACCAAAGGCGGCTGAACACTGAGGCAAGCGGCCGAGTGCCCCAAACGCCTGTAAACACTGAAGAGTGCCGCTGCCACCCGGAAAGCGCTGCGAGTGCCTCCCCGAGCTGCAAAAGCCCTCCTGTGCATGGCAGAGCGCCGCTGACCCCTCAGAGTGCAACCAAGCACCGCCTCCGTTCCCGAGGGATGATAGCAGGACCCGACCGCACCGTGCCCGACCATGAGGCAGAATGGGACAAAAGAGGCTGGGGGCCAGCCTTGGAATCGCTGGCCCCGCCCCTTTTCGGTCCCGGCTGTGTGCGCAGCCCCCACCTCTCTTCATGTCCTCCTTACATGGAGGCAACAACGCCCCCCAGGAGCAAGCCTTTGGCCGCTGCCGGGAAACGGTCTTTGCCCCAATTGCATGCTTCAATTTCTCAGTATTTGCTGTGGGGCGCATTTTGACCCGTGGCTTCGCACGATTTCCCCCGCGGCTTCAGTGATCCTGTTTTTTGAGGATCACTGAAGCCGTGGATGAAATTGGAGGAAATCGGATGAAGCCGTGGGTCAAAATGTGCACCGCGGCAAATAGTGAGAAATTGAAGCACGCAACCGAGGCAAAGTGAAGCGTGTACGTGAAGCCGCGCCTGGTGTGAAATCAGTCAGAGTGTGGATACGTAACGTAAGCAAACCCAGTTAATTAATTAATTAACATCTGTAATTATTTACAGATCTGAATAAATTAACTGAATTAATTAGCATCTGTAAGAGGTGGGCTATGCAAGAGATTAGTCCACACAGTGAATGAAAAATCTAAAGTCTGTGTTAAGACCTAGAGGGGCAGATGGTATTGAAACTCCTTGATGAACTCTAATTTAGCAATTTTGTGTTGGGTTCTCCTTTGAAGTTCCTCTGTAGAAGAACAGTGTCTTTAAGATCGTCAATAGAATGCTCTAGATTAAAACATTCACTCATTGGTTTCTAAATATTGTAATTTTAATGCCAGAAATGCAGCCATTTGTTCTTTTTGCATAAGGACTGTGTGGTTGTCCAAAATAACGAATGGAGGGACCCTGTTGACGCATGGTGGCATATTGGAAGATGAGAGAGGGAATGAGCCTGAGACAGTGTGGCTGATGCTATAAGGTCCGACACAGTTCATCTTTATTCCTGTTTCAAACACCCATGAACCTAATGGCATATTGGTTTGAAAAACTCTTAAAACATCACTCTTGTGCCTTTGCCTGGATCTCTGCTGTTCATGGGGACATAGCACTGAGTTTTCTTGAACCCTTTGCCACAGTGCATCAAAGTACATCTTCCATGTAACAGAGCACATGCGTTTGGGCTGCTGCTGACATGAATCTTTGCATGCACATAGATCCGAAGAGCCACACTTCACCAAGTGCTCTGAAGTACTACTGGCAACAGGCTTCATTTGAGCAAAGAAAGCCAGTGTGGTGTAGTGGTTAACTGTGGCAGACTCTAATCTGGAGAACTGGGTTTGATTCCCCACTCCACATGCAGCCCAGCTGGGTGACCTTGGTTTACAGGGGATTGTGAGCCACTTTGAGACTCCTTAGGGTAGCGAAAAGCGGGCTATAAAAACTAACTCTTCTCCTTCTCCTTCCAGTTACAACATTCACTTTTGACTAGAATGGGCTACTTTGGGCTTTAGTTTTGCAGGATTACAGGCCAAAGCAGGAGGATCATTGTATCCAAATTCAGTTTAGTCATCTAAGTGCTGGAACATGAAGCCTCTTCATGCTGCAGCTTACTCAAAAAAGCTCAGTATCTCATTCTGCTGCCTCCAAAATACATATAGGCAGTTACGAACCAAGGCAGACCACAGTGAGTGTGTGTAGGTGGGGCTATGTAGGGTTGCCAGGTCTTACCTGGCTTACAGTGTGGGGGGGTGTCCCAGCTTGTTCCTGTGGTTTCTTTAGTGTGCACACAAAGCTCACGCTGCGATGACATCACCCAAAAGTGATGTCATCGCGTCAGGCACATTGGGGGGTGGAACACTGACATTTGAGGAAAAACCATAGAGTTGTCTCTCAGATGCTAGAGTGTCCTGCACAAAGTGCCCCCACGTGATGATGTCGCCTCCGGGCCGCGATGCAGGCACTTTGGGGGTCGAGTTCCCCCCGACAGCCGGTTCCAGGCTGGCAGGTAAATGGCCTGTCAGGCAGGGAAAACCTCGCCCACCTGGGGAACCTGGCAGCCCTAGGCTATGGTTATAGCTCTTTCTTTCCCTGTTCTCTTCTTATAATTCACATTGTCTCCTTTTGAGACAGAGTGCTATTTTTTTTAAAAAGAGACATTCTCTAATAGTGTTAATGTCCCCTGAAGATAAGTCATGTGGTACTCCTAAATGACTAATGTGGATTTGTCTGGGCTGCTAATCACTTTATAGTTCACTACTGAGGACTGATATTGTAGATTGATTTGGTATTTATTTGGTTTGGCTGCATAGTATTACTCTGTTTATGAGCCACCATTGCAGGGCTGGGGGTGTGGGAGAAGCAACAAAAAGGTTTTAGGTGAAAACTCGACCACTGCCCACTAGATGACATTTTTCTTTTAATGCTTTCAAATAACTGTTCTTAAGCATAATGCCTTACCTTAATGAAAAGAGACAGTTTGGCGATACTTCCATTCACCACACTAATAATTGTTAAATTATACCATTTCCTGACATTGTTCCTAAAAAAAGAAGAAGAAGAAAAAAGGCCCATAATATTTTAAATTGCCAGCTGCTAAATTAGTCTGTGTTAAATTGATGCTATGCATATAGACATCCTGGAGTGGAATTAAAAGGCAGATCGACAAAGGGAAGCTAATTAAGCACAAACCCAGAAGGCACTTTAATAAGGCAAGCCGCCCTGCAGCCGTGCTTTCTATTGCGCAAACCATTGGAAAGCTGTCTTTGACTCTCGTTTCCTGTGTGCTCCAGGCTGCTGTAGCTTTCAGTTTTTTCTCTCTCTCTGCTTCTGGAGCATTTGTCATCATCTAAAACTGCTGAAATGCTCAAGGAAAGCAACTGGGTCATAAATGGCCATCCTGCAGTGTGGATATGAATGGAACCTGGGCATTCGCAATGTAAATGAAATGGTCAACAATCAAACTGCATTAAAAACCTGAGTTAAAAAAATCCTCCACCCTTTTCCAGGCTGAATACAGATCATGTGGTCTGAGAAACTGTGAATACCGGCTTATGATAGGTAGCACATCTATTCCACCGTTCCTCTGTGGAGTTCAGAAGGGCTTAACTGTGGTTGCTAGGCAGTGTCTGCAGTAGAACTCTGCCATCAGGTACCTTTAAAGCATCACAGTCCTCACTTAGTTACAATTCCATTGGGAAAAAAAATTTTTTTTTCTCAGAGCATCCCTGTGATCTTTCCCTGAAATGAGAACAATGTTGGCTTACCTTACAGTGTGTTGCCAGGACAAATACACCAAACAATGTAGAATAGTTTTCACACTAGAAACTGCTGTGGAAGTGGATCTTCACAGAAGCTCATAAGCATGGGCTTAATGGCAGCTCTTGGCCACGCAACTGATTTAACAACTAATATGAAACAGCTGTGCTAGGAGATCCTTTCAGATAAGGAGCAGACATACATCTGTGGCTACTAGCCACAACGTATAGATGGAACTCTACTATGTCTGGGGCAGTGATGCTCTGTATTCTTGGTGCTTGGGAGGGCAACAGCTTCTGAAGTTCTGGCCCTGCTGGTGGACCTCCTGATTGCGCCTGGGTCTTGGCCACTGTGTGACACAGAATGTTGGACTGGATGGGCCTTTGCCCTGATCCAACATGGTTTCTCTTACGTTCTTATGCTGCTGAAGGCAGGGAGGAGATAGGGTAGCAGACCATGTTGTCTTTGCCATCTGAGTCTTGATCATTTAAGTTGCACATTCCAATTTGCTGTATTTGTTTTGTCCTTCAGAATGGCCTTCCTTCAGAAGAAAATCCCTACATTTTCAATGGTGACTATGTTGACAGAGGGAAAAATTCCGTAGAAATACTTATCATCCTGTTTGCATTTCTTGTTGTCTACCCCAACCATTTTCATTTGAACAGAGGGAACCATGAAGACCACATAATGAATCTTAGGTATCTACATTCTTATGTTCTTTGTTTCACTAGCCTGACCTTCCCGGACTCTAGAATTTAAAAGGCAGGGCATCTGCTCCCTGATGTCTTGCAACAATATTAGCAAATAAGTATATAAACCACAATTTTACCAGAATGGAAAACAAATTATTTTTAGGTTTGTTCTTTAGATGTCTATTTTGGTTTTTAAAAAATCTCACTGAATCAGAGACTGCAAGACTTAAGTTTAAGAAATGTAAGGCTGCGATCATACGCACAATTAGACCCAACATAGGCACGAATGCCGGGTGGATTTAAAGGGAGTAATCAGACAACAACATCTGGGAAGCGCCCCGCAGCCATCGGCAAGCTGTTTTGCTCCGCCGCAGAAGTGGAACTAAAAGACAACAGGGAAAATTCAGTAGTAAACAGGTTGCGACAGGCCACGGACGGACTTTCCTGTGTCTGATCGCTTCAACATGCTCTCATGGTGTTGAGAGGGTCTTATCCCAACTCTGTGTAGTTATTTTTCCCCCTTCGCAGTATGCGCATCATCACAAACTCCATAGGGAGCCCTCAGTGCGGCGATGCAATTCCTTGATCCCTCGTTTAAGTGCATGGGGAAAAACGGGACAAAAAACCTCACATGACTCACACACAGTTGCATCTGATCACACACTAATAGACTGCGCCCGCAGCTTCAAAGGGAGGTGTGATCGTGCAACTGTGGGTCAAATTCCTCCAGAGGAATCTGATCTCCCTCTAGTGAACTGAATAGGGTTAGGATTAATGGGAAGTCAGAATCAGATGATTGTCTGGCCTTTCAGTTGGAATTTGGATACCACCTAGGGACCAAGCATAGGTGTAGTATAGCCAAAAGGTACTTGGGTCTGAGGATTTGGGAGGGGCAGGCTGCAAGTTCATTACCGTGATGTGATCGGTTTCTGTGACTTCAGAAATAAAGTAGTTTTTTTTTTTCTTATGGGACACATGAGATGATATGTAGGGGACACAGTTCAGTTACCTTTATTGGCATTAACATAGAAAAAATAGACAAAGATAAAACATAGGAGCTTATATATGTAGGGGACACATTCATTGTGGGTGGTTGTATGTTACAAGATTGTACCAGACTCAGGAGTACTAGGAAACACCAGTCCTGACTTAGAAACAGCTCTGACAATCCTGACTTAGAGACAGCTCTGATGATCCTGACTTAGAAACACCTCTGATGACTGCATAGAAAATTAGCAGTGTAATAATAAGAATTATACCCTATGAAGCCCATTGACTTCAGTGGACTTAGAAGGGGGTAACTGTTTAGGACTGTGCTGTAAGTATCTGAGGGCTCTGGCAATATTACCTTGAAGGGGAAACCATTGTGTGAATTCATTGTTCGACATTTCAGTATAACTTGTGGCCAAGTTAGTTTTATGGGTATTTAGGGTTGCCATCCCCCAGGTCCTACAACAACAAAGGAAAACGGAGTAAGAGAACTGCTATAACCACTGATATGAAACTCTGAAAATGGGCTGCCAAAGTATCAAAATTTCAATTGCCAATTGTTATGTCTAAATGTACTATTTGGTGTGCTGGAAACTGAAATTTTGTTATTCGCATGTGATACTGTAATATTATTAACTACTCTGTTGTATGGGTCAAGATGCGGTTTCTGTTGTCATTTTTAATGTGCATTTGTAAATGAATTGGGAGTCTTTGGCAGCCCATTTTCAGAGTTTCATATCAGTGGTTATAGCAATCCCCCAGGTCCTGGCAGGGGTTCCCTCAGTTTTGGGGGCTCTAATCTGCCACCGGCCAGCTGGCTGGTGGGGGGAAGCCCCACTCCAAGCCCAACCCCCAAGCCTGACTACTGACAGCCACCCCTCTCCCTCCCCCCCATAAGATTTAAAGAGCCTGTCAGCTGATTGACAGGGAGCATGTGGCCCGCTGGTCAGCTGGAGGGCCCTTTAAATCTTGCAGAAGGAAGGGAGAGAGGCGCACATCCCCCCCTCTTCTCAAATTCGTGGCTTGTATTGCAGGTGCATGCCGGCTCCCGCTTCTCCCCCAAAGCATTTAAAGGGATCCTTTAAATGCTTTTGGGAAGAAGCGGGGTGGGGCCTGCCATCCAAGCTGCTGGTCCCCAATGTGATGATGTCACTTCTACATGATGTCATCACATTGGGACTGTCCCTGCCCCCCTGGAACGCCCCCCAAAGTCTTGGGGGGACTTGCGGGGATCTGGCGATTTATTAGAGTATTAGAGAAGAATACTACTTCCACATTAAATGCACCAGAGTTGGGATGGGTAATGGAATTATGCCAGCTAAAGTTGGGACAGTTTGAATATGTGTGTTTGTGGTGAGGAGAAGAACAGAACAGGATTCCACCCCCACCCCCCCGGCATGGAGCTGTAGTTCTGTCTTTTTGGGATTGATGTAGTCAATATATCAGTGACTGATTGCCCTTCCATATATGTAAGGAGTGAGATCCAGGACTTGTCACCAACATATAGCAGGGAGTTCTACATTTCAAGCTACTTCATAGCTGACCATGAGAAAGATCCAGCTACTTGCTCATGGGTTCATAGCCTTTTTATTCTCACTCGTTTCAGATATGGTTTCACAAAAGAAGTTATGAACAAGTATCGGGTAAGTTTCTTTCCCTTCCCTTGTCCTTTTTTAAAAGAATGATTACTTGTATAATTTCTGTATCTGAAGAAGGGAGCTTTGACTCACAAAAGCTCATGCCCCGAAAGCTTGTTGGTCTCTAAGGAGCTACTGGACTGAAATCTAGCTGCCAAATAGTTCCAGGTCTTAGAACGTTAGGCACTGAGGCTCGCTCCAGAGGCTGTTTCACCCTGCTTGCATTCTGAAGTGGCATGCAGGGAACGGGCCAAAATCTGATCACTGGCATACACCTTTGTAATGCGAGTGGTCAGACATAAAACTGAAATGTATCTGGCAGAGCATGAGCAGATTGGCCATTGAGGACACCAGGAAAGGACTGCGTAGGCCAATGCCCTGCCCAGGGCACCCTGACCCCAAGCAAGAGGGTGGCCCTCATCCTCTGCAAGTTAGCAGCCTTTGCTGAGTGTGACAAGGATAGGACTGCCAACTCCAGGTTGGGAGACTCCTGGAAATTTGGGGATAGAGCCTGGAGAATGGACGTTTGGGGAGGGGAGGGGCTTCATCAGTATATAGTATCATCGAATTCACCCTCCAAAGCAGCCATTTTCTCCAGGGGAACTGATCTCTCTAACATGGAGATCAGTTTTAATTCCTGGAGATTTCCAAGTCCCCACCTGGAGGTTGGCCACCCACAGTTGGGGAGGAGGGATGTACAGGGGGGCATCTTTGACATACAGCCTGGCCAAGCCCCATACAGGGAAAGAGGTGCATGGTTGAGTGCAGGGCAGGTTCCTTCTCCTTCTCTTCTTTGAGGAGGCAGGAGTGGGGCCCTTTTCCAGGACTGTTTTTCCCTCCACTCTACTCTAAAAACATGTCTGTCTGCAGCCATTTCCCTTTTAAAATGCCTAAGTATTTGAATTATGTGGGATAACATAAGCAACTGTTCCATGAAATCCACAAGCTGCACTCTCTGGTTTCTTTCAATGAGAGCCCCTTCCACTGATTCTCATAAGCCACACCCCCAGCTCTGTTCTTATATGGTGCTGTACAAATTATTCATATTGAATACATTCCATGAACACAGCAGGGGAGGCATTTATCTGCAGCAATAACCCTCTTCCCATTTGTTGACCTTATGTTTCTAAGAGGTGTTCCAGAAAGGTGAATACCTCACCCAATGCTGGGCTCCCCCAAAAGGGACTCCTCTAATGAACATGCCTTGACTGAGATACAGGGTAGGCAGTACAGGAGAGAAATGATGCATGCTGGATGATTCATTCAACTAATACTAATTTTAAAAACCCTCTAGAAATAGTTTGCTTTTGGACATGTTCTTATCATTTCCATGTTTGAATTCCAAAAGATGTCAACTTGACGTCATATATTCCTTGCACTTCAGGAGAATAATCCAGGTGCAGAATGCGCACATCTCAAATGTAGGGGGAACATCATGATAGGCCGCGGTCACATGAGACTTTACCGCGGGAATTATTGCTGTTTCCTCTTGCTTTTTAATCTCCTGTTCATACGGATCCCGCTCCGAAGCTTGCTCACTCGCGCAACCCTTCCGCTTTTCTCCTGCATTTAAGAACCCCTGGCAAAACAAGTATTTTCCGGGTGTTAGTGCAAGGAATGCGTGATTGAGCCAATCTGGACAGCCTTCTCTCACAATGATTGCAAGAGAGGGCAGTTCAGATCGTCCCTCCCTGACTTTTCCCCTGTTTTTGCACTTGGGCACTTGGGCACTCAAGCGCACAAGTCCAAAAATGGGGGGAGCACCCCATGCTCCGCTCCCGGCCCCGAACCCACCGGCTGCCACTGCCTAGCCCCCTTGCATTCTCTAACCCAAAAGATTGCCAAGTGGCAACTGGCGGGGCTCAGGGCCTGGAGCAGAGTGTGGGGCGAGCCAGGCAGCCAGGATGGGTCCGCCGGCGGCTAGCGGCAATGACTGGCGGCGGCAGTGGAGGGGGTATAGAGTGCTCTCCTGTGAGCAGGAAGGGTGCCTCCCACCACCACCACTGCCGCCACCGGGGTTGGGATGTATGAACATCCCAACCCAAAAGAAAAATCCTGCTGGGATTTTATCCGGGAATCCAGTGCCGTGTGACCCATATTTTTGGCCCCCTTTAAAATATACAGAAGCAGGGCCTCGTCTTTTACAGTGCAATCCTATGCAAAGTGATTCCAGGCTGAACTCTTTGATCAGTGTAACTCTACATAGTATTGCACTGTTATTGTCTTAAGGAATAGGCACTAAATTATATGTACATATTGGTGTAGCATTTTGTATCTGTATTTCTATGTCATTTGTGGGAAGCTGCCTTCAGGCTAACCCCAAACATAGGTGGATTTGCCTTAATTTAGTGTGGCTGCACAGAACTGTGTGGTTTATCATTCACATTTCTTTAGCTGGTTTTACTTTGCTCTTATATAGTGATACTTTCTTCTGTGAAACTTCCTTTCTGTGTTTAAAAAATGTTACAAATTTGACTTTCAAGAATCCCTAAATTCTTTTCTGTTGTGCTTATGGGTGGTTTCTCAAAGCAGTTAACTAATGAAGTCTATATCAAGCTGGTTATACATAACAAAGTTATCATCTTCAGGTGTTTT
The DNA here is from genome assembly GCA_029233225.1 of Lepidodactylus listeri. Taxonomy (NCBI): domain Eukaryota; kingdom Metazoa; phylum Chordata; class Lepidosauria; order Squamata; family Gekkonidae; genus Lepidodactylus; species Lepidodactylus listeri. Next base: position 79,205,742 of record JARCFY010000001.1, read on the forward strand.
CAGGAATGACATCTAATAACATTTTTTCGTTTAATAGTCCTACGGCAAGAAAATTTTGCGTCTTCTGCAAGACGTTTACAGCTGGCTTCCACTTGCAACCATAGTTGACAGTAAAGTTCTTATCTTACATGGTGGGATCTCAGATACCACTGATTTGAATTTCCTGAACACATTTCAGAGAAACAAGGTAAGAGACCACACTCATAAAGGCACTTCTGATAATGGTTCTATTCTGCAGTGTCAGTTCTTCTCGCCATCCTGTTGAAATCAGTAAGCCCATGCATTATATATGAAATAAAAAATGGTTGTGGCATTTTGTAGTTTTAAAGAAACAAGCAAAACTCACAAAGGATAACATGTTAAAAACTTAATTTGGGTTTTCTAAATGTTGTGAGACTTAAGTGTACATAACTTGCTCTGGATTGTACCCTAAACATTTAAGATCATGCAGGATCGTCTGATCAATTTTTGTGCAAATTTAAATTGCGGCCGTCATTTTGTGCAAATTTCCACTGCTACTTCTATAGACTTGGTAGAACAGTTGCTATAGTGCCACATTCAGAGAGAACTGCAGGGCATTCTATGGAGCTGAGTTCCCTTATATGGCTATATCGGTCTACACCAATACATGTGTTCTGATTATGGTGATCATGAATATTGTTTTTGTAGCTTAAAACTCTGCTGAAACCTCAGAAGTCAAAAACAAAGACAAATCATGACCCGCAGGGACCTAGTTTGATAGAAGACTGTTCCACCCTCAAAGAAGTCAAGAAATGCCTTTCTAGACAGGACATCATAAAGTCTTCATCATCATCTAGTGAGAGAAAACAAAACTCTACAGTCATAGTGGATGCCAAACAGCATGTCAGTCTTGCTGACAGAACCAGTTCTGTGGAGGAGCAGGATCTTGAGTCCAGTGTGTCCACACCATGCACATCTCCAGAGCTGACAACCAAGGAGTGGAAGCAGGTATGCTGAACACAATTATTTTGGGGGGGGAGGGGGCGGTGTTCTTAAAATAGGGGCAGGAGTCACCAGGATGTTAAAATCTGAGGTATCATTTTATAAAAAGAAAGATTCAAAGTAAAAGAATTGGTTTAGTAATTCAAAAATATTAATTATATTCTGCAAACCTTTAAAGAAGCCCAGAAAATCTACAACAACTAACTTTTAAGAAGCTGTTAGTTTAAGCCACTGTGTCTTCTCCTTTTCTCAATCCTCCTTTACTGTTCTCTCCAGTTCCTGTTCAGTCCATTGCCTACTTTGCATTTTATTATTTAGCTATTCTGCCTTTGGGCTCCCTGACCCATAATTCTATTTTTCCTAGAACCTCTTCCAAGACTTCAGCCTGTTCCCTAAAACTAGGTCCCTAGGACCTGTGCAAAGTTCTTAAAATCCTAGCCAAACATACCAGATATGGGTCTCTCAGAGAAGCTGGACTGCAAACATTCTGACAGCTTTGCTCACTGAGCAAGCATTCTGTACCATCATACCGGCTCAGCCGATCAATTTCAGATGCTTCACTACCACAATACAATACAACATTAGATAATTTTGACCTCAAGTAACACTGGCTTTTTTAGGTGGTGATGATCAGTATTTCTTTCCAATTCTAGTTGTGTGTTTCTGTTATACAAATAGCGGATAGTCACTAGCACTCATTTGCTATTGAAAGGTGATAGATATTCTCTGGAGTGACCCTAAACACCAAAATGGCTGCACACCAAACAAAAATCGAGGAGGAGGTTGCTACTTTGGACCAGATGTTACTGCCAGGTGGCTCAAACGGTATAATTTGAAGATGCTCATCAGGTCACATGAATGCAAACAGGAAGGCTATGAGATCAGCCATAATGGAAAGGTAAACCACAAGTTTACAGTATAAATTTCACAATGGCTTTTGCAATGTGAAAAAATATATATATTCTGGAGTGGCATGTGAGCATGCATCAGATGCCTTATGGGCAGTCCCAACCCATATGTGATAGCTCATATACAAGGTCCCAGATTAATCCCTGGCATTGTAGTTAAAGGCTGTTGGGTAACAACTTGTTTATGGCTGAGATCCTGAGGAGATGCTGCCAGTCAAATTAGACAAAACCGAATTAAATGGAGCAATGATCCGGTTCAGCATATGGCAGCTGTTTTGGTATGTGGTGGTCAGTGTGCTGGAGTATGACTGTGGAGACCTCACTCAGTCATGAATGTCTCTCAGGCTAACTCACTTCCCAGGGTTACTGTTGTGAAGATGGGGGGGGGGGGGCGTGGAGAATCATGTATGCAGTACCCAGTTCCTCAGAGAAAGTGCAGGAAAAATGTCAGTGATTGCCTCATTTTGGAAGAGAGGGTTTTATTGCTCCATTCTCATTTATCCTCTCTTCCTCAATGAAAAACTGATTCGGTGATGGGGGCAGACAGTCCTGTGCATGCAGTTGCAGTGGGGAAGAGTGACAGGAGAAGGGGAGAAGGATGATCACAGTGAACATGGTGTTTGCATCTAGCTTTGACAGTCCGCCACTTTCCAAAAGAGCTTGGCCCCAGTTCTAGTTGCCAATCCCCATGCCTTCTTTTCTCCTCTCTCTCCTCCTTTCTTTTCCACACAATGAGAAACAGCATGTGTGGCAAACATTCAGATGGCTCCCTCTTTTGTCTGCATGTCCTGCCTTCACCTCTCTGTCCTACTTAGTTCCTCACAAGCTATTTGAAGATACAAGAAAGGTCCTTGGAGGCATAACAAGGTTTGCTGTAGCGTTCAAGGCTGCAGTCTTTGCTAGGCTTCTGCATTTAGCTTGGACATTTTTACAACTCAGCCTGCTGGATCCAATGTGAAATGTTCGTCACTTGAATTTTTGTTTCCTGTTAAAATCAGGTTATCACTATTTTTTCTGCCTCCAACTATTACGAAGAAGGAAGTAATCGTGGGGCTTACATCAAACTGAATCCAGATCTGATCCCCCGTTTTGTTCAATATCAAGTCAACAAAGGTACACGCAAAAAGACTATTCGGCAGAGGTAAGGTAAAGAAGGCCGTGAGTTAAAAACTGTTTTGTTATAAAGCTGGCCTGGGTGCAATTTTTATTGTAAAATGGAGGGGGGGGGAGCCTGATGGAACTGGGAGGTGGCTCTTTGGTATGATCAGCCTGACAGAAGTAAGTGTGGCCCGGCAGGAAGTATGTGGTGCCACAAGAGCAAAATGGCCATCTCCCACTTACACTGAGAATTTGTCTGTATAAAAGACTTGCATGGCTTGAGGAACAGGCCTCCATAGGTGCTGTGGGGTCAATGGAGTAGCCAGCTGTAGCTCTCCAGGGAGGAAGTCTCAAGATGGAAGGCAACCTTGAGAGGTATCTGGGGATAGAATCATAGAATCATAGAGTTGGAAGGGACCTCCAGGGTTATCTAGTCCAACCCCCCCAAAACAATGCAGGAAATTTGGTGCCTGAGGAGCCTGAGAGACAGTCAGCTGGGGGATGCTGCCTCTTCTGGTCAGCATTCCAGTATGACAATCATATGTAAGAAATGGTGATACTGTGAACACATCTCCATTAGAGCAAAGCTATCTTTTATTTATTTAAGCACTTATATGCTGCTTTTCTCCCCAACAGGGACCCAAAGTGGCTTACAATACAAAAATTAAAATGTAAACAGTAGAAGCAAAAAGGTCTCCCTATAGCGCAGTTTCACACTGAAAAAAGGCCCCGTCCCCCCCGGCCGCATACAGCACTATGTTTCCAGGAGAATATCCACTGTGTTACAGGATATAATTGCAGTTGATGGGAAAGCAACATTTGCTAAGCTGATTGCTTGATAGTCATGTTCCCTTATAAAGGGAAGTAATGACTGGAAATCTCTCTCCCTCACCTTTGGAAGATACCCATCAGGTAGTAGAAGTGACGGAGACGTGGTGCCATTGCAGTTTCAACTGGCAGAGAGAGACAAAGCGTTTGCGATTGCTCCAGCTGTTATGCAGCTGTAAGGAGCGACTGCTTTTGTTCCTAAACTGGGACTAGGGCCCATCGTCTGCATATGTTACTGTCTAGATGGGCTTTGGGGTTTCCAGGAGTTTTAGTGGGGGTTTGAAGGGAGGGATTATTTTTGATATTTCTAGTAGGATTGCTAGGTGAGGCCAACAAGCGGGTGAGGGACTTACCAGGAGGCTCCGGGAGAGGGGAGGGAGGCTCTGGAAGAGGGAAACTTGGGGGCGGGGGTGAGGAGAGGCACCAACAGATATGCTGAAAATTTGGTGCCTCCAATTCAAAAAACAGCCCCCCTCAGAGCGCCAGATACCCATGGATCAATTATCCATTATACCCTATGGAAACTGGTCTCCATAGGATATAATGGAGCACTGAGCAACTATTCCACCCCTGCTTTCTGATAGCCCTGAAGTGGGGGGAGGAACTCCAAACTAGAGGATCCCCTGCCCCCAACTGGGGATTGGCAACCCTAATTTCTAGCCAAGGTTGGGTGGTGGGATCCATGGACCAATAGCCATTCTAGTTCGGGCATTAAACCTGGAGTAGAGAGGTTTCTTAAAGCCATTGTCATCAAAATCAATAGTTCCATTGTAACTAATTATCTGCCCTACTAAAATGGCTAGCAATTTTTTCCTAGCTATATAAGATTCAGGATTTTCTTTTGGGGCCTGTCCCTCCATTACAAAAAGCATTTCAACGTCCTGACCTGGCCAGAGGAGAGGGATTATTTCTTGCATCCAGGGATGCATTTCAAGATCAGTAAGGTCTCTGGAGGTGCAGCCCATGTCAGTAGCAGGGGCATCAACCCCAGAGGCATACATTCTAGCCCATGAGTGAGGTCAGATCTATTGGCAGAAGGACAGAGATGAGACTCAGCCCAATGGGCTGAGACTGGAGTAACTCTGCATAGGATTACATTGTAACTCACACATGTCATTTGTCGAATGGGAATAAATGACCGCTTTCCTGCAAATAAATGAAAAATAAAAAGAAAGTTATCACAATGCGTGGCCATGAAGGTCAGTGTTGTTCAGAGGAGCTCTTTATATGGTTTGTTTCACTTGCTGAGTAGATAGTTGAGTAGGTAGACCTTAAACCCAAGCCACCTATGTTGACTGCCGTTCCTTTTACAAGGATATCATGACTTTTACTTGGATTCTCAACCAAGGAAATGAAATCCTCTATCTCTGCCCCTGGATTTCTTAGTGCTTGAGGAAGTGAAAAGTGGTTGAAATGCTGTCTATCTCCTGACTACCAGATCAATTAGTTAACAACAATAATATAGTTCTCTCCATTGTTAGGGATAAGAATGGATAGCTTGTCTTTTTCAGTAAGAACTCATAGTTCTATGTACCTTTATGTTTTCCTTTCACATTTTTTTAATGCATATGCATTGTATGTATGCTGCAAAGGGAATGTGTAGAAACAATATCAAGACAGGCCATTATGCTGCTGCATAGGAAGATCTCACATACCCTTTCACTTACCCAGCATCTTACTTAAACTGGCCTACTCAGCTTTTTCACATGCCGCTTTACATGCAAGAGATCCACAGCCCAGGTAGGCAATGCACAAGCGTGTTAATGTCACACATGGAGCAGTACAGTTTAAATGAGATGCTGGGTGCCTATAAGATAACTCAGGTAAGTTTTATTTGCCTATTAGCATCATCTCTAAATCAGGCCTCAGTTGGAATACAACATGATGTTTCTGAACTAAGAAAGCTAAAATTATTCTATGCTTCAACCCTCTACTCTGACTTTTTGTCATTTTTTAAAAATACAGTTTTATACTTATTTTTTAGTATTTCTGACTAACTGTTGTACCATGGATCTATTTTTTCAGCAGGGCAAGGTCTTTCTATTTATTTATTTATTTATTTTTGTGCACAGGAGAAGGTAAACATTTCAGAGCAGGCCAATTTATGGAGAAATGTTAGTTGTGCAATGAAATGTTAAGTAGATTTTTTTACTGTTAACTGTCAGTTCCAATCACTTCCTTTGTAGGGTGAATACAGTCGAGCTATCTGCCTTAAAGAGTTTGCAAGAGAAACTTTACGCACACAAATCAGAACTCATTGCAGCTTTTAGACAGCATGACCCAAATGATACAGGTAATAATAAGGTTCTCTAAGGTTGCTGTATATCATTGTAATGTGAATGGGTAAGTGGTGACTCCTTTGGTGAATCAGCCCAGAGAGCAGGAAGCAGAGGGTTACATGCAAATGGATGGTTTCAGCAATGGAAGGATTTCAGCAGTGCGGTTCCAAATATTCTGTACAGGGACCAGTTCTGGTTACCATTGACCAGTGTTCCACTGTGAGTAATGAGGCTGCAGATTACACTAAATTATAGAGTAGAAAGAACTGTGTTGAAGAACGCTAAATTGTGTATAATTAATATAAAAACAAAGTATACAATGTAGTACAATAAATTTTCTGTGCTCCATTGTGACCACGCCTATTTAATGCTTGACATTTTGTTTCCTGTCTGAGGCAATACCAGCTTAATTAAGTTACAAAGTAACTATCCTATAAACTGTGACCTGGTGCCCATCTATTGAAACTACTGAAACTTTGCATCTTTTTGTAACAGTTCAAATTGGTGAGTCATGCTAGTTTATCATTATTTTATATATGTATGTTAACAATGCACAGTTTTCTATATTTATTTATTTATTACTTGGACTTATATCCCGCCTAGCCAGCAATAGCCCGCTCAAGGCGGCTCACAAAAGTTTAAAACAACAGCAGTATAATTTATCATAAAATTGCAGCTTAAAATACACAAGAACAGAAACCACAGAAACCACAGAAACATTTCTTCCAACACTGAGCACAGCAGTTTACCAGACCCAAGGCCAGGAGGTTACACCAGTTGATTAGCCGGCCAGAGACTTAACTTGACACTTTCCAGAGGCCCCTTCCCCCAGTGGCGGCTCCTAATTAATAGCCTGGCAGAAGAGCTCTGCTTTGCAAGCCCTGCAGAACTGCAAAAGGTCCCCCAGGGCCCTGATGTCATCCAGGAGCTCATTCCACCAGTAAGGAGCCACCACTAAGAAGGCCCTGGTCCAGGTGGTCGTCAGCCTGGCCTCTCTAGGGCCAGGGAGGATTAGGCGGTATTGAGTGCCTGATCACAGTGCTCTCTGGGGTATATATGGGAAAAGGCGGTCCCTTAGGTAGGCAGGCCCCTGACTATACAGGGCTTTAAAAGTTAAAACCAGCACCTTGAACCGGATCTGGTACGCTATAGGCAGCCAGTGCAGTATCCTCAGCACAGGCTGGATGTGATCTCGCACGGAGAGGCCCATCAGCAGCCTGGCCGCGGCATTCTGCACTAGCTGCAGCCTCCAGAGCTGAGACAAGGGCAGCCCCATGTAGAGAGTCCAGTCTCAAGGTGACCATTGCATGGATCACTGTCACCAGGTCATTGTGTTCAAGGAAGGGAACCAACTGCCTAATCAGCTGCAAATGGTAAAAGGCTGCCTTGGCAGTGGCTGCTACCTGGGCCTCCATGGTTAGGGAGGCATCCAGGAGCACTCCCAAGCTCTGAACCCTTGGCGTTGGCACCAATGGAGCCCCCTTGAAGGCTGGCAATGGGATCCCTACCCCTGGGCCGCTCTGACTCAGGCACAGGACCTCTGTCTTCTTTGGATTCAATTTCAATCGGCTCTGCCTGAGCCAGCCCGCCACGTCCTGAAGCGCCTGCTCCAGGTCATCTGGGGTAGCTCCGGACCAGCCACCCAAAAACAAATACATTTCTGATATATTATTACCATTCCCCTAATAGAGCTCGAAATAATACTGTTTGAAGAAACCTATGTGCACTGTTTCCTGTGGAATATGCTTAATAGTATCAGATCCTTGAAGAAGATACATGAAATGAAGATGTAATCTGGAACCTTTGTTGAATATATATTGAATGAACATGAATGTGAATATTTTTCCGTACAATGAATACTCAACACAAATGAATTTTTCATAATTTATTGTACTACATTGTATACTTTTTTGTATTAATTATATTCATAATTTAGCATTCTTCAACACAGTTCTTCCTACTGTATAACATTTCCTGTGTGATTGCTGTTGTTGTCTGATTACACTAAATTATTCAGGATGGCAAAACCCAAGTAGATCACAAAGTTCCAAATGGATATCTCCAAACTGGGTGAATAGGAAACAGACAGTGCCATACCACATACGTAGAGTTCATCCTTGTAAGCCCACTGCCTTCAGTAAACTTATACATGTGTAAGTCTTCTTAGGATGGCACAGGGAATAACAAACCTAGCTTAGAGTAAATACATGTCAAGTGATTTATGTGGGGGGAAATCCTAACTTATATACTGATATGATATGAATGGGTATATGGGTTAAGGGTGTGCATTTGGCTAAAACTGGGCCAGAAATAGATCTGAAAAATACCCTATTGGTATGTTCCAGATATTCTTTCAGCTGGATGTAGATTTGGCTGTTTTTTGGCTATCCGGAATGGCCAAGTCCTGAAAATCCCGAAAATAATTGGGATTTTTCAGGACCACTGGGTAGTTAAAGTAAAAGGGTGTTTAAAGGGATTGCAGTCCCTTTAAATGCCTTCCATGTGAACTTGCCGCTTGGAAAAGGTGCTTAAAGGGACTGTGAGCCCTTTAAACATTGTTGGAGTTCATTTATAGAGTTGTGGCTCAGAGAAGGCATTTAAAGAGACTGCAATCCCTTTAAACATCTTTCCCACTCTCCATTGAAAACAATGGAGGATGGGAGCACCTTCTATGGGGGCCCATAGAATTGGATCCCCAGTCCATTTTTTTTTGAAACTTGGGGGGAAGGGTTGAGAAGAGGCACCAGCAGCTATGCTGCAAATTTGGTGCCTCTATCTCAAAAAAACATCCCCAAGCCCCAAATATCCCAGATCGGTTCTCCATTATTCCCTATGGAGATCATTGACTATAATGATTCCCATAGGGTATAACGAAGCCCCCCCGCCCTTGAGATTTCTGAAAAATCCTGAATCCAAATACTATACCAATATTGGGATTCAGGAATAATGGAAAAATACCAATATTTCGAGGTTCGGTATACTTGAATTAGAAAAATACTGTGTTGTTGGTTTTTTTGCACTCCCCTAATATTGGTTCAGTGGGCAATACAGGTGGAAACAGGCACATTCCATGTCTGGAGTTATGATGAAAGACAATGAAATTAAAATGGCCATTGTTATAATGCTTTTATATAAACCTTTGGTGTGGCCACATTTGGAGCTCTGTTTCTAATATCGCATAGTGCATGAAGAAGTACAAAAAAGGGCAAACAAAATGATTAAAGAGGAAAGGCTCAAATGCTTGAAGCTTTATAGTTTTGGGGTAAAGATGACTAAAGGGACATGATGATAAAATTCATAAAATTATGTGTGGTTTAAAGGAAGTCAGAGGGAATTTTTTTCGCTACCTCTCTCTCATAGCACTAGAAATTCAGGTCCCCCAGTGAAATTGATGGGTAGTAGATTCAGGGCAGACAAAAGAAAGTACTTGTTCACACAGTGTCTAATTAACTTACAGAATTTGCTGCCAATACATTCATGAAGGATATGTTTCTCCATTCCTATTAGCTATAATGACTATATGTTCAGAAACGTCATGTCTCTGAGTGCAGTTGCTGGAAGGCAAACAGCAGGAGATGGCCTTCATGCACCGCTTGTGAACTTCTGTGAAGCAATGGGTGGCTCCTGTGGGAGAGGCATTGTGTAACGCATGCTTTTTGTGAACACAGAGCTAGGCTTTGGCTTTTGCTTCTGGAGATTAAGAGAAGCATTCTTTGATTCTGTTCTGCACCAGCTGCGAGTATGCCTTGAAAAGACAACTACTGCCATCCTGGTTCTTTACTTTTATACCTAGTTTTTTCCCCAGTGGAAACCCAATGTTATTTCCCCCTACTCTGCTTTTATTCTCACAACAACCTTTGACGTAGGTTAGGCTGACAGAATAGGACCAAGATTTCTCAGTGAGCATTCTATGGAAGAGGGGATTTAAACACAGGATTCCCATATCCTAGTCTTAACACTCTAATCATTAGAACACCCTGTAGCCAGTTTGGTGTAGTGGTTATGAGCACGGACTCTAATCTGGGAGAACTGGGTTTGAGTCCCCACTCCTCATCATGCAGCTACTGGTGTGATCTTGGGCCAGTGATAAATTCTTTGAGAGCTGTTCTCTCAAGGGCAGTTCTCAAAAGAGCTCTCTCAGCCCCGCCTACCTCACAGGGTGTCTGTTGTGGAGAGGGGGAGGGGAAGGAGATTGTAAGCCACTCTGAGATTCCTTTGGGTAATGAAGGGTGGGGCATAAATCCAGTCTCTTCTTCTTCTTCTGTCTGTCCAACCTCATGCTAGTCCTTGTTGTCACCCATGCAGGCCACTAGGGGAATATTCATGCAGCTGGGCTGAGGAGATCAGAAGCAGTTACAGGCTTGTCAGCTCTGGCCTTGGAAATTCCTAGAAATTTGGGGCTGGACCCTGGGGCGGGTGGCATTTGGGGAGGAGAGACAGCACAACAAGGATGTGATGCCATCGAGTCCACTCTGAAGCTGCCATTTCCTCCGGGGGAACTGATGTCCATAGCCTGGATATCAGTTGTAGTTCTGGCAATCCTAACCCAGCTCCTGAGATTAGACCAGTTGGAATTGTCCCTTAATAAGCAACAGGACACCTGCCTGATACCTCAGATGAAGGGCAGCGTTTTTCTGTTGTTTGACTGCTAGACTTTGGGGGCCCTTATAGGCCTTTCAATGTGCCCAGAGGCTCTTGTCACAAGCCCAAGACAAACTTAACTCTATATACAGGTGGAGAAGAAACAGAGAAGCCCAACTGCTTAAATGTGATCAGCTTTGGGGTATCCCTAAAAGAGTGGAAGTTATAATACTCACCCTTGATATGAATGCAAGCATTGTAGCCCTGAATTCTGCTCCAGTTTGGATTATTATACACTGAGTCTGAGAAGACCCCTTTCCATTTACTGACTCTGTAGCAGCTACTGTTCTCCATTGGTAGCAGCAATTAGAAAAAGCTCTCTCAGTAATTCTGAACCCTCTTTCCTGGGGCAGATGTGGCAGCCATGGCAGAAAGGAAGGGAGTGTGGAAAGGAGGTTTCTATCTTCTTCTCCCCAATCTCCCCCTCCCCGTTCCTGGCACCTGAATTCTATTATGGTGTATCTACAACAGGCACCCAAGGGAAAGGGGATTACCTCTCCCAGGCTCCTTTGCTGCTAAAGGACAGGTGCCAAGGAGAGAGAGAATGGATAAGATGCTGTTGCTGCTGTAGCCTTGGGCCACTAGAAGAAAGGAGATCGGGGGACTCAGGGGGAGGCCTCTGGAAATACAACTGATTTTAAAGCTCCCAGGAGGGGAAGAAAAAAACAGGTCCTGTGATGATACTCATAATCTGCCAGATCTTTTCTAATTTGAGCCTCAGAGTGTTCCCCATCACTAATTTCATGAATAGCTGGATTGGGAAGGTTTGTTAATTCGGTTTTCATTTCATGTTTTCAGCATGGGTATATTTTGGCAGTGAACAAATTTCAAACTAGTATTTTATGTAGATCTGATGTGGAACATTAAGATAATGGTAGGAAAGCTTCCCCCAGCAGTCTCCCATCGATATCCTTAAGTGTGCCATTGCTGTGGGTACAAATCATTTTTGCGTAGAGACGTAGGACAGAGATAATCATGTTGCAGTGCCTGTGCTTGCATTTCCTGTGGATAAGACATTATAACTATTGGCTGTGCCTTCTATTTTGTGGAATTCTTTTAAAAAGCAAAGCCATTCTTCCAGTCAGTTATCTCAGTGGGCAGAACGCTGCAACTCCAGGGCTCTGCCTGCAGTTATATTTCTGTTCCTGTAGCTCAATAAAAATAAATTCCATTGTCTGCTAGGTAGTTATCCTTTAAGCATCTTTAACTTTTTAGGCATTAAATGCTCTTCATTCTTGACAGGGAAGATTTCTCCCAGTCAGTGGGCTTCAGCCATGGAGTCTGTGCTACATCTTGACCTCCCCTGGAGAACTCTGCGTTCTCGGCTGGTTCATCTGGCCAGAGATGGAAATGTGGAATACCTTTCGTCTTTTGATGCTTTAGAAATTGAGCTGCCTATCAAAGAGGTAAGATATCTTAAAGTTCAGTTGGTCCTGCTTAATTCCCTACTTAAAGCACATAAAATACAAATAAATATTAACAACCCCCCCCCCCCCCCACTGGTATACACAGTGATGACAAATTAGCACACTTGGGCTTTTCCCACTGGGTACTTTGCACACTGAAAGTTCTCTGTGTGTCTCTAACCTTTGGTATCCTGCTAGGGTTGCCAGGTCTCCCCTTGCCACCGGCAGGGGATGGGGGGAAGGGTTGCCAGCTCCAGCTTGGGAAATTTCTGGAGATTTGGGGGTGGAGCTTGGGTAGGACAGAGACCTCAGTGGGTTACAATGCCATAGAGGTCACCCTCCAAAGCATCCATTTGCTCCAGGGGAAATGATCTCAGCAGTCTGGAGATGAGCTGTAATTCCAGGGAATCCCCAGGTTCTACCTGGAAGCTGGCATCCCTATATAATCCTGTACTAAAATGGTACCTGCTTTACTAGATCTTTCTTCCTTGTTAACTGATATTTAAGCCATCTCTCAGAAAGACTCTTGAATAACAGAAGCCAGGGCAAGTCTATTAGGGGCTGTCTTTCCTAGGTGATATATGGACAACTGGAATCCAAACAGTAGGTTGACTTCAGAACATAAATATAATGCAAACAGAACTGTGAACTTTACAACAGTTTTCTGAAGGAGAAAAATTATTTCACGCAGTCATCAGTAAAAAATCTGTAAAAATCCAGAGCAGGCAAAATCTCTGGAAATCTTTGGCAGAAAGCTAGAATCTTAAGAAAGAAAGAAAGAAAGAAAGAAAGAAAGAAAGAAAGAAAGAAAGAAAGAAAGAAAGAAAGACTGATATGAAATGGGGCAATTTATATAATCCATTAAAGTTAGAAACCCAGATGACTGCAGCAGTTTTGATTAATGATTTCAACCTTTGCTTGTTTTCTCACACTGTCACCTATTATTGTGACATTTGCCATCCTGTTTTGAGAAAACCGTACTTCACCACTTTGCTGAACTGAAAAAAAAGATGATCTGTTTAAAGGTAAAGGTTTCCCTTGTTTGAAAGCCAGTTGAATTAGAAGATGTTTATTTTGGTAGTCAATGAAGACTACTAAATTTTAATTTAGGTAGATATTTATACCCCATTTTTCTCCCCAAAATGGCTTACAACTTTTTAGGAAAAGCTCATGATGATTTATGTTCAGCCTTCCTTTGCCTTTGTTAATGCTTTATGTTCTATCACATAAAAAGCTATTCCAATTAAGATATTGGAGTTCCTGAAAACGGCTTACTTCTTTAGAGTTTTGGGGAGTAGGGTCTAGTGTGTGGGGGGGGGGTACCTTTGAGAATGTGATAGGGTGAGCTGAATAATCCTTCACTCAAGGCAGAAAGGCCTCACAAAAATTATCCATTAGATACTGGTCTTTTCCTATTGAACTTGGACCTGAGCTCAGATTCTTGTTCAAGCATGGATTCATTGCCTTCTCAGCCTCAGTTCTCTATTTGTAAAATGAGTTTCTGCTCTTCTTCATAGGGCTGCTCTGCAGGTGAACTCAATGTAGGTTGTAGATCTTTTAGGTTGGGTAAAGGAATATGTTTCCTACTTAGTTATCTGTTGAATAAATATAAGGCACTTTTTCATAATGACATGATTGGTGAAATTGCTTCTTCATATTTGCAATATTTGCACTGGATGTGCTGTGATTTTAAAATTAATATTCTTCAGGTTCAGCCATCCTTGGTGGAAACCCTGTGTAGATACAAAGCTGATCTGGAGATCATCTTCAATATGATTGACAAAGATCACTCAGGTATGTGAAGTCCCATTTCCTCAAAGTAGCGCATCTGATCCTTGGGCAAAATACAGGAAAATGTGAAGGGTGGAAAGAAGTCTGGGGAATTGTAGCAGTGTATTTGAGCTGTATTTATTTATATGTATTCCATTGTATTTGAGCTGACCAAGTCTTGACGAGATAGTTAAAAGCAAGATAACTTTGTTGATCCTTCCCAGGCTGGACAAAAACACTAATCCCTTCCTCTCAGCTGGACCACAGATATGCCATTTAGATGATGAGGTGTGGAAATTTTCCCTGTATTGCAGCCCATTAGGTGATTGCCATGTGCTAAAAGCCTACACTAAAAACTGGGCTGGTCACAACAAGCTCCCTGGGATTTGTTATCCCTGTTAAAAGTTCCTTCCCTCTCCCCACATGGGGGGGGGGGTATCATTTTAAAATTTATATTTAAGTCTATAGCCATTAAATTGTGCCTGTATTAGCTGGTGATGTGAATATTTTGGGACACACTTATGCAACAGTCCTAACAAATAATAGGCATCAACCTGGGCTCTCTAGATGTATAGCAGCACTATTGCTTTGCTTCATGTTGCAGTAATAGTAACAGCTGAGAGTTTGGGGGTTGGAATCCCTGCAAAACACCATGTTGCACCTACCCTGAGGCCTCAGTGCATTGGCATATGTTGACTGATGTCAGCAGGCCATGTCGGCACATACAGGACTCTGCAGATGAGCATGGCTAATGGCCATTGCGTGGAATTGTCTCCCTTTTCACTTGACATAACTGATGAACCGTGGGCCATGTCAGTGCCTAAGGATGGGCAGGGGAATGAGAGCTACACATTACAGGTCTCATGAAATAGGCTGCTGACATCATCAATCCAGTGGGATGATTTCATTTATTTTTCATCTAAAAGTATTTACATAAGGCCCTCTGGTGTTTTTCTAGCCCTGGCCTGCAGACAGTTTTTCCACCACTTGGGTGACTCCGACTTTTACTTGTGCCAAATTCGAAAGGCTTGTTGTTTCTCTACATTTTCCTAGTTCCCTCACAGCTGGCTTTAGTTACCAAGGTTCCCTGTGTAATTCCATGATGCTACCTCCAGGGACACCATTTTCTGTCTGTTCTAGGTCTTATCTCTATTGATGAGTTCCGCCAGACATGGAAACTCTTCAACCTACACCTGAAAATTGATGTAGATGATGACTCTATCGACAGCTTGGCCCGAAGCATTGATTTTAATAAAGACGGCAACATTGATTTCAATGAATTTCTAGAAGCCTTTCATGTGGTTCATAAATTTGAGAGTAGGAACAGCGAGTAAAGAAGAAGACTTCACTTCTGGAAAACTGACAAAGAGCTTCTCTGATGTCTCATCTTGCAAAGAAACTTCATAACGAAAAGACCATCACCTTAATACTAAAATGCTGGAATGAACCACTGGAAAAGAGAATGCCTGGTAATGGTACTACATGGTAATCTGTAAATAGCTTCAGGAGAATACTAAGAAAAAGAATACTAAGGAAAAGAAACAAAAAATGGACAGATGGACCAGTATAGTGTGAAACAAACCAATTTCCATAGCAGTGCCATATTTGTCAGATCTCGGAAATTAAGCAGGGTCAGCCCTGGTTAGTATTTGGATGGGAGACAACTAAGAAAGATGGGGGTTGCTATGCAGATGAAGGCAATGGCAAACTGCCTCTGAACATCTCTTGCCTTGAAAACCCTATGACAGCACTTTCCATCATCACAATTTCCTCTCAATGCTGTTTGCTATATATTATTTTCTTACTTGGGCATAAACTAGTATAGGAGGGAAAGTGTGTGCCATTACTGGAGAAGAACAGTGTCCATCATGCTGGTATTGAATGTCCAGCAGGACTCCACATGGCAAAATAGATACTTCTACTGTACAATCTGCAATCTATCCTAATGTAATTCCATATTGGCAGGATTTTTTCTCGCACGAATGTATATCATTGTAGGGAAAAGCCATGCGTGAAACAAGTCCTATATCTTGCTTCTTTGGAGCTGTAGTTACTGTGAAGCAACAGACATTTGGATTAATGAATTTTGGGATGGTTCTGCTAAAAGATGAGAGTGTAAAAGGGCCATAGGTGCCTATGCATGACATATAACGCGTAGCATATTGACATAATTGCTAATGGTATTCATTTTTGTATTAGAGCCATGCTTATTTATGCCAGTCTGCTTCATTCTAAAGTGACACTTTCATAAACTGGATTTCAGTCCCTAAGTCTATCACCCCAATCCCAGACATCCATGAATGCAGCCCTGCTCACGAAGCATTCCCCTTTCCCTTGCTGAATTCGAGAGGGTGGGGTCTGCTCTCCTTGGCTTAGGGCAGCACTTGCTACAGGACTTGTAGCTCTATAATTCAAGCTACCACAGTGTGAGGGCGGTCCTCCGGTGGAGTCACTTTTCAGGCCTAGACAGACTAGTGTTAAGTCCATTTGAAGAAATGAGGAGAGCTGTGCCTCTACATTCTAGATTTTAGTACAATTTTGTTCAAATAGGCAGAACCTAGATGACATAAGTACTAGTTTATTAAATAATATATTTTATGAAAAAATATACTATTTATTTTTAAAGTATTTTTAAATAAATTGAAGTAGAATTTTATAGACTTTTTAATTTGTTTTTTAATTTAATGTCTTAAAAATGGAATCAGTTTGGGCTTTATTACATTTGATGGAGGACAGTTTTCTTCATCTTTTCAAACCTGGAAAAGATTTCAGCCCCAGTCATGGGATCCATTAATACAGTTTCCTTATTCTTTTCTGCTGTTCTTCTAGTAGTGTTTTTCTTTTCTATCTTGAAAGTGAGCTACATAATGATGTTACCACTAACTTTAAGTTAGGTGATGACCTTCAAGATTGGCAACCAATGATGCTGATAATACTTTGTATTATCTGCTTTGTAGCCCATGTTTAGTTAATGAAAAAAGAAATGCAGGGACACATTGCTTTCTGGGAATACACAGCTTCTGATCTTGATGTGTGTCTACTCATCCTCATTTGGCTATGGCTACCTAGTGGCAAAACTAATGCTCTCTATGTGTGATAAGGGATACTGTTTCTATTGATGTTTAACATCTGTAATGTCTTTGTTTAAAATTAGTTCTTCTAGGCCTTTGTTTCAGTGAAGCTCTGCTTTTTAAACACATTGACAAAGTTAAGAAGTACACAGTGGGTCCACAGTAGCACACACTAACTTGATTCAGGCATAATGGAAAACTATGGTTTGCTGCTACATGAATGAGGATAGGATAGTCTTTGGTTCCCTCTTCTCCTTTCATATGATGAATAATTGGCTATTTTATTTATTTATTTATTTAATCATTTTTTTATCCCACTCTCCCGGCCTAGGCCAACAGCAAACTGTAGTTTACCTATATCCAAGGCCGTGGTCACACGGCAGCCTAACCCCGGATAAAATACCACTGGGATTTTATCTGGGAGTCTTTTCTTTGGGTTGGAATGTTCAAACATCCCAACCCCACCGGCGGCAGCAGCAGCAGCTGGCGGTGGCAGTTGGTGGCGGCAGCAGCCGGGGAGGCACCCTTTCCCAAGCCCCGCCAGCCGCCACCTGGTAAGAACCTTGGGGAGAACCTGGGGGGGCAGGCAGCGGCGGTCGGCGGGGCTTGGAGTGGAGCGGGGGGGGGGGTCTTTCCCTTTTTGCACTTGGGCACTTGCCCAAGCGCCCAAGTGCAAAAAAGGAGGGAAAAAACAGAAGGGACGATCAGACAGCCCTCTCTCACAATCATTGCGAGAGAGGGCTGTCCAGATTGGATCAATCGTGGGTTCCTCGTGCGACCACCGGGAAAATACTTGATTTTCCCTGGGTCAGAAAATGCGGGAGGAACCTGCGATTGAGCCCGCTTTGGCGCGGGAGTTGTCCCGGCCAGTCTGATCGGTCCCTTTAAATGTGGAAGGAAACAGCAGTTCCTCCCACTTTAAAGGGCCATGTGACCATGGCCTTAAGGGGAAAACTATAGTTTATCATTCTCTGCAGACCAGGATTCTAGCCACAAACTATAATTTGCTGAGTCTTATGTTGTAGCAAATCATGGTTTGCTATAAAATCATCACTTCCTGAGCTAGTTCATCTAGCAAAAGACAGTTTAAGTCTATACCAAGCAACTGTGATTCTCAAATTGGAAGAGCATGATGCTATGTGGCAAACTATTACAGGCTACATAACAGATGGTAATGATAATTTGAACTTCTTGTGTGGCTAGATATAGTCAGATACTTTGCTTGCTCTGAACATGGATTATTTAGACGGACCAAGTTGACTTCTAGATCAACTTATCCATATGTAACATCTCTCCTACTTATACAAATATTAATGCTAAGGTTCTAGCTAGTAAATAGTTCAGAAAAAAATGCATGTGCACAATTGTTGCATTTTACTTCTTTTAACATGGCCTGAGGTTGATTAAGAGACCACAATTATGCATGTGCAAATCCTCCAGCAGTCAATGAGACTAAAGCTGATTCATAAATGCATGGAATCCCTGACTACAGGTGAATGTGAGAACTATTTCCATTGAAAGATAAGATGATGTAAGAGGGTGAGATAGAATTCTGAGGAGGCAGAGAAGCAAACCCCAGTCCCAGATATTTATGGACAATCTAGTTACCCACTAAGAAGATAACTGTTTCTTCTGTCAGAGTTGTTTGAAATAATGAAGTTGGGAGAAGCTGCATGTATATTGGAGAGCTGCAAAGGATTTATTCACATCACCGAGAACCATTTTTCTCTATGCTAACTTTACCTAGGTACCCAACAATATTGAAATTCACTAAACACATGACATTTGGGGATTTTTCCTCAATCAAGCACATCCAGATCTTTAGTAATTTACACCAGAAACAAGTTTGTTGAAGAATATTACTACTGCTACCATTTGTCATAATAAAACAAAAAGTTAACAACAAACATCTTTGCTGCAATAATTATACCGTTTATTTGTATGGTTAAAATGTCAAAAATATGGCAGCGTATATTCAATTCAGCTATTGGGTATTACTATTGGGTATTACTGCATAGATGTGCAAGGCAGGATAGCATGCATTTTCTGCTCTTAGTATTGCATTATCTGTTGTGTTATGGCATTGCAGACATGCTAGAATAATTTTTCGTACCAGAGAGTTATAATCCATCCTTAGGAATGCAACAAATAAGAGTTTATACCAAAGTTAGATTACTGAGGTCTAGGAAGACCAACTGTTTTTCCTCAGGGAAACCATTCAGAATCTACAAATAACCCCAAAACACAAAACTTAACAGGAGTCGAGAGACAATAGAACTGTTGATATTGTTCTGGCAGCAACACAGCCTTCATGTAATATATTAATGGTTTCAAATGCTCCAGTTTTACCCTACAATGCTTGGTATTACTCAACAGAAAAACTCTGGAATTGTTGACACTTATTAAAACACTTTCTAAAACAGTAGGCTGGAGTTGCTAACATGTGCAAAATGGTGTCTAAATTTAAGCCAAGATAAATCCTGCATGACCAAAAGTGGTGCTCTGGATCACAATCACGGCCTTATATAACATAAGACTGAGAAGAAACAAGCTGACAGGGATGTTAACAGGAGGCTGTCTGATACTGACTGACTTCTAAGTTCTTCTAGGAGGGATTCACGTGCCATTGGCTATCACACTATTGCAATTCACTTCCTGGAGTTTGATATTACAGTAGTACAATATCTAATTAAATGTGTTTTCTATCATAGCGAGTAGGGTTGCCAAGTTACTTACAAGTTGGAGCAGGGGAGTCCCACTCCTGGTCCGGGACCTTGTGCGCACACGGTGCGATGACATTGCCCGAAAGTGATGCCATCATACCAGGCACATCACTGGGCAACGCTCTGGTAATCACCCTAAACCATAGAGTTTTTAGGGCAATTACTAGGGTGTCGCCTTGCAACGTGCTTGGCATGATGATGTCACTTCTTGGCAATGTCATCATCCCAGGCACATTGGCCTGATGTGGCCATTTTGGGGGTGGTGTTTCCCCTGCCAGCCAAATCCGGACCAACAGATTAGGGACCTATTTAGCGGGGGAATCCCCACCCCCCAGGGGGACTTGGTAGCCCTAATAGCGACAGTCTTAAAATGGAGCATACGAGCATGTTGTTTGCTTATAAAGTGTGTACTTTGACTTTCTTATCAAGAGAGACATCTATAGTTACATACAACAAGTAAAATCAGATATATTACCAAATATATTACATATTTCAAATACAGAAGCAGACATTAAAACATCAATATTACAGAATTTTGGGATAGATTCTCTCTTTAAAGAATAAATATGAACTTTCCTAAGGTTAGCAATAATCTATTTTCTGAGAAAATAATAAAGAAAAGATAATAATAATAAAAAATAATAATAAAAAGAAAGAAAGAAAGACATCTATAGGACCTAGGCCTCAGTTGGGGAAAAAAAGAGGGAATTAAGGAATCCATCCCATTGATTCTGCACCAATAATAAGTTCATGGAATTGAGTCCTTTAATGTTCAAGCCCATCTTCTCATGTGATACAGATTCCATAAATCATTTTTCTTCATTATAGCTCCACTCAGGGAAACAGTTTATACGGTTTGTAATGTGTGAATACACAATTAACCAGTAGAGGAAAAGAAGAGTTGCAGTATGTGAGATAAAATTACTCTGAATAAAATAGAAAATTTAAAAAGCAGAAACTCATGATAGCTGATAGATTCTTTTCCACTAAAGAACAGACATCCCTTGATGCAGATGGGGAGCATGTGTGAATGGAAGATGTTTCCACACATGGACGCATACAATGTGTTCTACGCATGGTTTGTACCTGCGATTGGGTTGTGCACATGTAGCCTGGGTCAGAAAACTAGCAATTGTTCTCATCTGTTCAAGAGGACAAGGGAAAGAACAGGGAGGACAGGCAGTGCAAGCCCAGGCAGAGTCACACCCTTCTAAGTCCACTGAAATCACTGGTCTGTAAATGGGTCTTATGCTAGTCATTCAATGCTAAATACTGGAAATCTGATAAATCTAGGCCATCTCTTGCCACAAATAGACCAAAGCTTTCTTGGTGACATTCTTGTTTGTAAATCCTTTATATTTTAACAGAAGAATCTTCACTATTATGAATGTGGAATATCTCGATCAAAGTATGACCATGCTTTGTCCACTGATACCTCTGCAAAAAAGCATATGAATCTGTATTGATTCTACCCAGCATCCCAACTCAATCTTTTGAGACAGAAGCCTTAGGAGCAAGACAAATCTTCGTTCAAGAAGTATCACTTTCACTCGACCAGATCTGAAGTCCGTAGAAAATGTATTCACATACAGTCCCTTATACCCACAACAGCATCACAACGTGGGTATAGCTTTTATGGGAGAAATGCCATACAACATGCAAGTACTGAATGGTTCTTTGATGCACACCCACCCACAGCTGTGTAATGTGGATCAGAGTACTGGGCAGGGTAACTTTTTTCATTTCTACTAAAAACTTCCACAGAGAAAAATCGATGTAGATATCTACTACCTTAGATGGAGCAATCCAAAGCCTTGAAACTCTGTTTATTGATCAAGCTTTGTTAGGGCCTAAGCAAGTATTACAAAAGTACCTCTATCCTTTCCACTTCAAGGGAAAAGTAGATTCAGGTAGGTAACTGTGTTAGTCAGAAGCAGCAGAACAAAGTTTGAGTCCAGTGGCACCTTTGAGACCAGCAGACTTTTATTCAAGGTATAAGCTTTCCTGTGCATGCACACTTCTTCAGATACAATGAAAAGTAGGTATTGATTCTATTTATTGATTTACTTCATTTATACTCCACCTTTCTCCCCAATGGGAACCCAAAGCAACTTACAATGGTATGCTCTCCTCCACAACCATGGCTAAGAGTGTAAGACTGGCCCAAAGTCATGCAGCAAGCTTCCATGGCACAATGGGAATTTGAACTTGGGGCTTCCACTTTCTACCCTGACATTCTAGCCCAGGGGTGGCCAACCTTGCTTAACGTAAGAGCCACATAGAATAAACGTCAGATGTCTGAAAGCCGCAAGACAGGAACAAATATCACACACATGTTTTTATTTTTAAAAATATGCAAATTTGCTTTTTATTAACGTTAAATGGGACTGCCAAAAATAAAAAACGAGGAAAACCGGTTATTGATAATGATATTACTTGTTTGCTAATGATATTGAGAGAGAGAGAGAGAAAGAGAGAGATGGAAAGAAAGAATTAAAGAAGTGGAAAGAGAGAGAGAGAAACTAGGAAAGCAAATAGATGGGAGGGAGGAGGGAAGGAAGGAAGGGAGAAAGAGAGAAAAAGCATGCCTCCCCTTTGCTTCCCCAGCCGCCCTGCCAGGAGCCGCACAATATGTGTGAAAGAGCCACGTGTGGCTCCCGAGCCACAGGTTGCCCACCCCTGTTCTAGCCACTATACCACATTCTAATGGCAGAGGGATGTCAGAAAGGCAAAGATTTCATGAGCTGTCTGTAGACTTCTGTTTTAGATAACAGCTTTCATAGCTGCAATTGGTAAAAAAAGAAAATAAAGTAAAATATAGCCTTATGTGTAATTAGGCTCTAATTCTCCACTAGTGCAGTGTACAGTCATAGGATGCTTCATTTCAATAATATCTTTAGTGGCACAGCCAACTTTAGGATCTGTCTGAACCCTAAACACGATCAAGAGAAAGATCAGTAATACATGCTTTGACCAACCATACAGTTTCTGAGGAAAATGGGCCTGACAAAACAGACTGGAAAGAATACCATATATTCTAGACATTTTTTAGAGAGGTAAGACAAATACCCAAGAATAAATGGCACTGTATATCTCATCTGTATAAAACACATCCCAGAACAGTGGGGAATAAAGTATGAGAAACAAAATATAGGCCCATTAAAAATGTCACGTTGGGTTGTCTCCTTTGGGATTAAAGCAATTCACTTTCATTTGCTAAAATTCAAGAAGAAAATACAATAATAAATCTCAACTTTTATGCAAAAATAAAAGTATTTAAACAGAATAATTGTACAAATTATACCCCCTCAGAGTTGTGCATTTAGGCACCTGAATCTCAGACGGCATCGGGGCAAGACATGCTATTTTGGATGTTGACTTCCAAGCTCTTTGTGTACTTTCATCTCTGCTAGTCAACCCATTAGTAATATGGTCCGTTTATTAGCTGAATAAAGTAATGTAATCTTCAAAAACATGCATGTCAACCAGAACAAGGTGCACAACCTTTCAAAAAAGTGCAGTTGTACCAGTGGAATTTCTGTAACCATTGAGAGTTACAGCAGAATCCCCTTCAGCTGATACGTAGCGTAATGCCTTCGCAGACACGAGTTTAGGACAACAGCAGATTCTGATTATGGCACAGCAGACACAGTCACTGTAGTTGCATGATACAATGGAAATAGCAGTGGTGGTGTCTTCTATGACAGACCAATGGTATCTTAAGCTCAGACCTCTCTAACCTGCCCTGGCAGACCTCTCTTAACCTGGCAAAACAGATGCGTCAAGCACAGTACCAAGGAATCTCTGTGTGAGATAGAGAATTTTTTCTGGGGGAATGTGCTGGAACAGAGTACCAGAACCTCTTTGACAAAATTCTTTGAAAAATATTAAAAAGTTCATGAGTTTTTAGTATACATTTCCCTCTCGAGAGTTCCAGCACCTCTTTTAACCCCCCCCCCCCCGAAAATAACATTTTTTTTTTGTTCTGGTCAGTAACAGTTTACATCATTTGCTTCATGAAATGCATTCCAGACAAAGGTTTATAGGCATCCCCATCTCAATTTGAAATATACAGAATGGGCATGATCCAGTACAAAGTTATGCTCAATTAAGTAAACAGATTTCAATGGGCTTGTACCATACAGCTGTATACATAATCTGCCTCGTGAAAATTTGAGAACTATAAAATAGTATCCACCCAAGAATGCTTCAATGTGGTGGTACTTCTTCTGCAGCCCCCAAAGGGTATTGCAGGGGATTGAGGGTCCTCTGTGGGTAACAGGACAGTGGGCAAGTGGACTGAAATAGACAAAACCACCTCCACCTTGTCTTGTGCCACCCAAAAGTATAGGTGAAGAAGTGCCATGTAAGAAAGAACAAGAGAGATACTGGCAGGAAGACAGAAAAGACATTAGTCTGAATCCCAGAACTGCTAACAACATCTCTTTCCACTGGGATGCTCAGCACAATGGCGTAATATTCCATCAGTAACTATATTTAGTCAAGGGGTGCTTGAAAGAATCTTACAGAACTGAAATTTTAATGTGTTCATACTTTAGCCAAGGGCACTGTTCTTAACATCACTTCTGATTAGGCACGGTGAACTGGCACATTCAACTGCTCTGATCTTGGTTCGTATAACACTTTTACTAATGTTTATAGTAAGTTTTTAAAAACTTAATAGCCCTATAAAGGTTAACAATGTACTTAGAACCAAAGAAGGGTTCTGGTCCCAAAACTCTTTGTACCAGTGGAGGCGTGCGTCTATGAAAAGCTTAGTACTTTGTAAGTTTGCCTCCATTTTGTTCATTTCTATCTGCAGTGACAGATTCATACAATCGTTTATTTGCTGTGATTATGGTCTATGTACAGGGCTATAAATAGAAGAGGGCTAGAGCTACATACAACTTACAGAGACAAGTCAGATCGGGCAAGAAGGTGTGAAGCACCAGTACACTGTTCCTTCTGCCCAATGCGTTAGCTTTCCACATGCCATTCAAACACACAATTCCCCCATCTGCATTCTGAAGTTATGGAAGAACTATATCATGTTTTTGCCTTAATGTCTGATATAAAAGAAAGCCTTTAATCAGCTTCAGCTTTTTAAATCAGAAAGTTTTTAATCTACTTCAGCTTTTTAAATCCTTTCATGTACAGGTGTGAAACTCAACTTTGGGACTAATTCACACATTGCACAATCTTTTCACAGAAGGCATTTCAATCTAGGCATTAGCATAAAATCAGCTTATAGGCCATGCTATAAGCAGGTTTTTCACCTTGTGTATATACACTCTGGAAAGTGTCCATTGCACATACTGTGCACATGCAAATTTTAAAAACTAACATGCAATATCATCAGATATACAGCCTGCTTTTGAGCTGAAGCTCTCAAAACAATGATGTTCTGCACATAGCTTTGATGCTAATTCCTGCACAGGAGTGTCTTCCACGTAGGGATTTTGAAATGTGTGATCCCTGGATTTTACTTCTTAAGGGGAAATGCAAAGACTCTTATTTATTTCCCAGCTTGTTTTACAGTTGGAAGTCGTTTTCTCATTGAAAGATCCCCAATTAAAACTCAGTGTAGATATTCTATTTGCTTTTACTGGTGTTCCTCCTCTGCACTGGTGAGGGAAAAGAATGATAGTTTGATCATTACAAAAATTCTTGCTGTCATTTGAAACTAATAATGCTACGCTTAAATTAAAACAGTGATGTGAACTGGAAACATAAGCAAGGTTTATTTTAATTTTTTTTTAACTAGAGAGACATTTTCTTACTGAGCACTGAAGAATCCCCAAAGATACACTTCTATTTTCTTGTCCTGATACACAATATTTAATTTCATGTGTCTAAGCTGAAGCACATCTAGCATGTTGTATATACTTGATCAAGGTATTGTCCATATAATGACAATAATATCATCTAGAGGCCAGTGTTCTCTCTAGAAGTCAAATAATTCACAGTGTGGAGACAAAATGGCAAAAATGTAGGGTATTTAAGGAGGCAAGTTCTAGAACGAGGGGTAAGGTTGCCAGCTCTGGGTAGGGAAATTCCTGGAGATTTGGGGAGTGGAGCCTGGGGAGAGGGGACCTCAGCAGGGTATAATGCCATAGAGCCCACCCTCCAAAGTGGACATTTTCTCCAGTGGAAATGATCGTGACCTTCTGGAGATCAACTGTAATAGTGGGGGATCTCCAGGTGTCACCTGGAGGGTGGCACCCTAACCGGAAGAATGTTGTTGTTTTTAAAAAAATTTTTTTGTATTTTAGACAGTTTATTGCATTAGGCATCCTGTGCTTGGTAGAAACTCTTGTAGGTAGCTTGCTACTGCTTTTGTCAGATAAGTCATTGTCCCATAAGCACCGCTTGGGGCACTGTCATACAAAAAATAGCAGATCCCCGTGGCTTGGTCTCGTTCCAGGAAAGTATCAGTTGCTCCAAGGGATTTCTGGAAGGAAGAGAAAAAGAGGTAGTCCAAAAATGCTGTAGTGCAACCTAACCTTCTAAAAATTAGGTACACCAAATAATCTAATTGCAACGCCTCATAAAATCTAGCTTCAATCCAACAAACAAGGGTTAAGTGTGTGTTCCCTGAGCCCTGTTAGAAGACTGGCAAGTTCCCCTGCCCCACTCTACAATGGACTGTTTTAATTGCCAAGTATATGAACAGACTGCACAAGTGCACAATCTCAGGTAAGCCCCCCAGGTCTCTAGTGCTGATGGTAGGATCTGACAACACTGGCAGTACAGCACCATGGATCTTACCCAGGGACTTCAGGTGCCACTGAATTAGCTTGCCAAAGGTCGGAGCTACTGGTACCACAAACCTGTTGTCCACTTCCAAGGCAGTGGCTCACAAGAAGCACCTCAGACTTAGTTTCCTTGCCATCTGCTAAATCCATTTAGCATTCCATCAAGTAACCCAGTGAACAATTGCACTACCCATTCTTGCAACCTCTGCCTGATCTTTGGTTTGAGTTATTCATTATCTTCTTACTTGCCTGCCTACATGGCACTAGCCCATGCTTAAGTCCTAGTTTTGGCACAATGCCATTCAGATAAATGAAATTCAATGGCAGGGTTGGCTTAAACCCCTTTACTTTCAGTGGGACAAAGCTCAGAGATTTTCTCAAGGAACCAGCTTAGATAACAGCAAAGAATGAGCACACATACCTGCTCCTGAAGAAAGAGTTCATTTGCTACGTGCACTATCCGATCCACATGAATTATACCCCCAATGCTGTTCACCTCTATTTCAGATAACACAGTAAGCACAAGAATGGCTTCTACTAGCAGTTGCCTGTATTCAGGCTGGGGCACGTGGTTCAGCACTGACTCGACATGGACAGCAAACTTGATCTCACAAGCGGTCATCTGTAAGAATACAGCGGAGTTAGTGCCAAAATGGGGGGGAGAGGCAGGTACGAGAATATTTCAAATGATCCTTGCATATGTCACATTGCACACGGTGAAGGCAATTACACTTCTTATCATTAAAGTTAAACATTGCATAGTCTCATTCAAATGAATGGCAGGGATGTGGAAGGACAAGTTCAAATGGAGGGAAGACTTCCAGTGGTCACCAGTTCCCTTAGACTCACATATTCTGACACATTGTCTGAGAATTTCAGGCAGGAGACCCACAGGCCCACTGCATTCTGTCCTCTACTCTGAACACAAGGATGCCTCTGCATTGTGGGTGTTGCCAGATGTTGGACTAAATGGGTGGGTGGAGATCAGTGTTCCCTCTAAGGTGATTTAGTGTGAGCTAGCTCACAGGGGGGTTTTTTTAGCCTCCGGCTCACACATTTTTGTCTTAGTTCAGGAAAGATGGCTCCTGAGCAAACTAATTTATGCAGCAGTCAAATCATTCACTCACAACTGTAAATGCCAGTCGCTCACAAAGTAGAATTTTTGCTCACAAGACTCCGCAGCTTAGAGGGAGCATTGGCGGAGATGTCCCCACATGTCCAGCCTTGGTCTCGAGGGAAGATGATTATTGTTTTACCATATGTTGCTACATGGCCATATTAACTGCAGGAAAGTGTTTTTATTATCATTTCGCCACACTTTTGTTTATGGTACACAGCACACACTCACTCCTCTTTCTGTGTCATTGCACTTCTTTGGGGGTCTGCCTTTCATAATACTATATTCCTTCTTTTCCATTATGCAGTTTCCTCTCTCTGTACTCTACCAGTGGTCTGTACCACATATACTGATTACTGCTAACTTTTTTGTATCTCCTCACCCAAAAATCTCCTTGGGCCCCAATCTCGCCACTGCCCCTACATGTACCCCCTTTCCTGTCTGAATTACCACAGACCCCTCTACTCCCCCCTCCTCTCTTAAACCTTCCTTCTTATCTCTCTCCACTACATAATAAGCATTTTCACCCCATAGCATGGGCTCTCTTGCCTCTCTTGTACACCACAGATCTGCACAACTACAACTTAGTTAGTCCTCTCTTTTCTGTCTGACCACTGACAGGCATGTCTACAACACCATTTCCAAGTGACACTGCTCTTTTCTCTCCACGAGCCACAGTGCTCTCACTGTTCTCTCCACCTGCACAGGATGGTTTCAACTCTCCCCCCAAGCCACAGGAGGGGGATGGGCGGGTAGGGTTACCAGATCCAGGCTGGGAAACTCCTGGAGATTTGGGGATGGAGCCTGGGGACATAGGACTCAGTGGGGTACAATGCTATAGAATCCGATCTCCAAAACATCCATTTTCTTCAGGAGAATTGATCACTGTGTCTGGAGAACAGCTATAATCCTGGGGGATCCCCAGGTCACATCTGGAGGCTGGCATCTCTAGTTGCCCCCAAAGCCTATCTATATCTCACTTCTCCTTTTTTCCTCCTCCAGTGTCTTTTTTGCCTTTCCCCCCTGCCTCTCCATCTCTATTCATCCCCACAGAAGTTGGTGGCAACAGCACCCAAGGCTTTCGCTCTCCCAAAACTCACAAAATGAGAGAGTCTCAGAAGCCATGGACCATGGTTGGTTGGCTGTCAGCAACAAAATCAGAAAAACTGGTACAGATACACTATGTGATTCAGAATCCAAGGAGAGGAAAAGATTCTGGAGAAAACAGGCTCCAGCCCACAAAAACCTATGCCGGAACAAAATTAGGTTAGTCTTTATGGCACCTTACATGGCCATCTCTCTGGAATGCAAACACCGTGGTGCCTAAGTTCTCCTATCACAACCTTTGCCTTTATTCTGCTTGAGCAGGTTTTAGGCCACCTCAGTTTCCACCAGCAATTTAGAAATCACCGAAGCCATAAATCTTTCCTTACTACCAAGATAATGAGCGCACTGCACCACTACTACCATTACTCTTCAGTAGTGGTGCAGTGCGCTCATTATCTTGGTAAGGAAGAGGGAAAGGGGCATAAACAATGGGCTGCTAAAAAAAGTCAGGGGAAGGGGCTGCAATTTGTTCTCGGTCCTTACGTTACATTTATGCAGAGCGCAAACCAGACCAAAACAAAAGCTGCAGTGTGTTCTTTTTGTTTACTTGCTGCCAGGAGAGAGTTCTTTGAAAAGAACACATCTGATCATTGCAAGCCAGGCCAAGGATCCTAATTTGTACCAGTAAAAAGGCTCAGATGTCACACAGGCCGAGGACAGACTGCCGATCCGCCCCGGGACAGACGCGGGGCCAAAAGCCCCGCGCGAAAAGCAGCCCGGCGCAGCCTGTTCCCACAGGCTGCGCTGTCCCGGGGCGGAGGCGGGGCAGAGGCGCGCTGACGCAGGGGCATCCAGACTTCCGCCCCCGCTTCCGGCACGCTGCTGACGCGTCCAGACTGCCGCAAAGCGGCAGGGACGCGCGGCACTCCAGCCGGAGACCAGTTAGAAGTGGTCTCCGGCTGAAGCGGATGGACGGCACCTCGCGGACGGGTGAGTCCGCGCCGACGCCGGAGGACAGATGCGGCAATGTGAACGCTCCCTCTGCCTCCGCTTTAGAAGCGGAGGCAGAGCGGGGCACATTGCCAGTCTGTCCTCGGCCACAGAATCACTGAGCCTCAAGAGGACTTGCACTTATTTAGTTTGATGCCTATTAAGCAGCAAAATTGGATATTGCCAAGTTCTGACAAGCCTGTTAAAAGGATGTGAGGTTTTTTCAGTCTCTCTTGATACTGAAAATAATTTATCATTTCCACACAAATTAGATTGTAAAGCCAGAAGAGATGCCGGAGAATATTCTTAGCTGGTACCTTCAGGGGAAAAAATGATTTTTTTTTTGTAGTCAAAAGGTATGCACCATAAATTTTGTTTCTGTTTCTTCTTACTGGTTCAAGGAGAAAATAACAAAAGATCATACATTCCACCCCTGCTAAATTAACATAGTTAGGAAAATTAACCTAGTTTTGTCCATACACTCACTGACAAACATATCATGATCAACTTGCACTGCTGGAAACCTCTTATCTTACTTTAATGGTGAAAAAGCGACTGTAGCAGTTTCTTCCTGAAAAGGTGAAAATATTCAACCCCACCCAAAAAGTCATCTAACAAAAGGTTCTCAGAGCCGTTATTTACCTGTGTCATCACCCTCAGGGGCACAAAAACCATTCCCCCCTCCCCTCAAGACTCACCCCTAAAAGCCAAACTACATGATATGACTTCTAGTGAGTTGGGTCTGGGTTCCCTGGATGTGACTCACTTCCCCTACAGCTGTACAGCAGATGTAGGAGTGGCATTTTAAGAGTCTGTGGGGCCCAATTCAGCTTGGGACCATGGCAGGTAGGAGCAGAGCTTCTGCCTTGCTCTTGGTGCTGTTTTCTCAAGCCCTGGAAGAGGGAATTATGAGCCTCATTTTGGAGCTGCTGAATCAGAGCCCTGAAGACTTTTAAAATAGTGCATGGCTGCGGGGAAACAGAAATCATATCATGTAATTTGACCCTACATATTCAATATTCTGGCTTCAGGATATAATTCTCTTGTCCCAACTCTCAACATACTGATTGAACTGCAGTCATTAGATGGAAGTCGACACTTGAAGATGCACAGAAGGACTGTACAATGGTTGACATTCCCTAACAGGAAGTGTGGAAGTGGACGAACATATCCTCCAAATATGGGAACACTCCTTGGACATACAGGAGTACTATAATCTTTATGAATACCCTTGGCACTAATGAGAGAGAGTGAAGAGTAAGGCTAAGCAACTGTTCCTATAATACAGAAGTATGAATCAGAGGGAAATATATAGAAAAAACTTCAAAAGGACTATCAGTTTTAGTGAATCATTATAGTTGTTAGTATTGAATACAATATTTCTTCCTGAAAATATTCCTTGAGATCTAAGATGGCTCAGACATTGTTTTGAATGATAAAAGTCTTTGCAGTAGAAAAGAGCAAGAGTCCAGTAGCACCTTAAAGACTAACAAAAATTGTGACAGAGTATTTGCTTTTGTGAGCCACTGGAAAGTGGAGTGGTTTCAGATGCCGAATGACACTAGCAGGTAAATGACAACAGCAGGTCAATGACAATAGCAGCTGTGATTGGATTAAGTGTGATATGCAGAGAGGTAGTAGGCATGAGGAAATCGACATTATAATGAGACAGGAAACCTAGGTCTCAATTCAGTCCAGGAGGATGCCTTGTTTTGAGCTTCATTATTTGCATATACCCCATGGTGAAGCTTATCTTGAATAGCAGTCTCAATAGCTCCCCACTACCACAAAGTCTATGCTGTGGTCATGTCGGGACTTATAATAAAAAGGGGGACTGTGCAAGATTGAGCCAAAAAGCTGGGTGGATTCAAGCCCATGGGAGCTCTGTCACTCCGACCATGGCTTTGGCACAGAGCTGCCTACCCAGAGATCCCAACCCTGCCAAAACTATGAAATCTTCCATCTTCTTCCACAGACATGAGCCTGTCTGACCACATTTGCACTGCTCTAGAAACCAAGTAGTTCAGCACTAGCCCTCAAGCTATTCCACAGGCCTCAAAACCATTCAGAATATTAACTAGAAGGAATTCCCAAAGAAGCATCTCTGTCTGAGAGCACTATTGATGTAAAGTTTTAAGGCCGCTGCTTGAATGTATGCTTAAAAAAAAAATCTGCTGAATAGGCTCCTGAAGCAAGGTATACGATTGAATACTCAGGCGAGTAACAGTTTTGGCTTGCCCACAATCAGTGCATTCTGGTTTGGTGACCTTTTTAAACAGATCTGAAACGGGTTCTGGAAAAGATGATGATGGACCTTAAGAAAAGGTTGCTTTGTCACCCTTCAAATGATTATTTCCTCAGCTCTTTGCCTTCCTTAGCTCTTTTGCCAACACAAAGACATTCAGGTATAGGTAGCAATATACGGACAAATTCTGGTCGAAAAAATGGTATCTCTTCCACCTAATCTTTCTCCATGCAAGATGAGACATCAGACTCCTCTAAGAAGGCTAATACATGCCCCAGTGATGGGTTGCTCATCCAGGGATGGGTCCCAATGCTCATCTTCCCATAGTGGTGTTTGAACTAGAGGGGCACAGATCTATGTCCTCCTAACTCTTCCCACTCTCTTGAGGGGAGGGGCCGAAATCTCCTAATTTTCACTTTTTTGCACCCATGTAAGCCGCTGCTGAAGAAGCTGCAGGTCTTTGCCTCATTGCTTTCTCATTTTTTCTCCTTGTGGTTCTTTTCCTGGTGGAGTTGTAAATCTTGTGCCACCTGATTCAGAAGTGACATAGCCTTTGACCCCAGACAGAAACCACCTCAAGTACACTTGGGAAATCGGCATCAGAGAAACATTCCTGTGGTGAACTGCTGCATTTCCTGAAGGGATATGTTGATGGGCACGTGTGGAAGAGAGAAAAAACAAGAGGAGTTCTGTTAACAATCACTCCAGAAACAAGATGGCAAACTGCACACTACTTTCTGGGAACTGCTGAATGGCACCTGAGCTAGGCTGCTGTGACAGATACCTGTCACTTTCTCAACCAGCTAGAGAAGGATATTAAAAAACCTAGGAACGCTGAATAGCAAAGGGCTTAAATACAAGTTATGTGTGATGTAAATCAGATCATTGGTGCCCAGTCCAACCCACAGTCACATGTTCATATTGGGACAAACCTTTAAAACCCTCTCAGTCACTCCACACAGCTTCAAATGCTGCAAGGGGAAAAGAAGGGCTTCAGGCTTATCTGCCATGCTGTTTTTAACCAGTAAAAATGGCCACTGGAGTGGGGTGGGGCTGTCTGACCCTTCCTCAGGGGTGGTGCTCATCCTAGAAGTAAAGATGGTTCACCCCCCTCCCCCCCACAGGACTGGAGAATGATTTTACCATCTAGTACTCATAGAAAAGCAAGCCACCAAGTTGTTCTAAAGCTCTAGAAGTCAATAAAGGCATTTCCATTTTCTGTATGACAAAAACTAAGAAAATACATTTTTGCCTCTAAAATTAGAATGTCCCATTAAGCTGTAATTATGAACACTTGGAAAAGTGCAGAGCTGTTAACACACACCATGCCTGTTGCTAATAATAGATTTTTCCTTTTTTTCCCATTGTACTCAGGGAACAGCATTCAAATGAAACTAATGCCAAAGAAATAGTTGATATCATGAAACACAAAAACCTGAGCCACTGCTTGAGGTCTGCTTATTCTCAGTCGGAGTCTGTGAACCACTGAGCACATTGTATCTTTCATTTTTAAGAACCCTGCATGCTGTGACAGTAATTAATGTGTCAAAGGCATTAATCGCATCACATGACAAATCTAAGCAAGTTTGTACAGAGAAACAACGGCAGCTACAGCACTTGAGCTCTAAGCTGAACCTGTTTGCTATGGATGACAAATACCTGTCACCACAAAACCTAGGGTGTCAAAGCAGTTGTGGCTCGAGTGCTAGATTAGGATCTGGGAGGTCCAACTCTACCATGGAAGCTCACTAGGTAACCTTGGGCCACTATAACACCAGGTTGTTGTAAGGATAAAATGGAGGAGGGGAGAATGTTGTTGTTAGTTGTTTCGGTTCCCCGCTAGAGAGAAAAATGGGTTATAACATAAATAAAAACGTAAAATGGGGTTGCCTTACCGGTAACCATTGTTCATTGAGTATCATTGTTCATTGTTCATGGGGACTGTGTCTAAATAGGCCTGCCATGGAAGATTCTTTACCAAGCTAAAAAATCCTCTAGAGGGTGCTCTGCTCCCCCCATACCATAGTTGGCCATCTCTTCCCATTGAAACAGTCATATGGAAGAAGGGTGGGGAACCCACTCACCTCAGTTCCACCTGAGCTGCTGTGGACAATGGAGAAAAAACTCCCTGGTACTTCACAGCAGGGCAGGCAAGCAGGGGGAGAATGTGTGCCTGCACAGAAGACAATCGATGAACAACAGTTACAGGTAAGGCAACCCTGTTTTCATCCTCAGTCTTCTGTGCAGTACCCCACTGGGATACTCCCAAGCAGGCAAGCAGGGGGAGAATGTGTGCCTGCACAGAAGACAATCGATGAACAACAGTTACAGGTAAGGCAACCCTGTTTTCATCCTCAGTCTTCTGTGCAGTACCCCACTGGGATACTCCCAAGCTAGGGGGTGGAGTGAGGTCCAGTCCTGTGATGCTCCAATAAATTGGACAGTCTAAGCAGATTCCAATTTGGACTTCTTCCAGTTTACCATAAGGCCTAGGTTTCAACAAGTCCTGATAACCAAGGCTATGTTGTCTGACAAAGTTTCTCTGGACTTGGCCACTAAAAGCCAGTTGTCCGAATAGGGAAAAACTGTACAGCCCTGCAAGCGAAGGAAGGCCACGACTAGGGCCAAGCACTTGGTAAATACATGAGGGGCAGTGACCAAACTGAAAGGTAATACGCAGTACTGAGCTTGTTTGGAGATTCTAGCAGGGGAGCGCAACTATCCTATACCCTTGGCTGAAGAACGGTATACTCCTTCTATCTGGGATGGTTGTCCTCTTTGACTGAGTGTGCAGCTTCTGGAGGGATGCACATGGAGCAGTGAGGGAGGTAGGGGACATCTGCCTAGCCAGCCAGATCAGCTGAATCAACCCTGGCGATCAATGGGGTGACAGATGTCACAGCCAGATGGCCCTCACATCCGTTGTTCTTGAGAACACTGGTTGGGTAAAAGAGAGCACTTCGTACACTTGCTAATTATTGCCAGCAAAATCAGTTGGAGATTAATTATGATGAAACCAAAATAATGGCTAAAAAACCTAAAATACATTCATGTTAACTAATCATGTTAACTAAATGAAATCTGCATAGAACAGGCATGATCATACAAGATAATGGAACTCACATATAAAATACATTACCTCCAATGCACAAAAGAGTGCTGGAGCAATACAGAAATTCTATTGGACTAGGCGGGGCTAAAATGTGGAAGCAGTCATTAAATTATTTGTGATAAAATCTCTTATGTACTGTATTTTTCGCTCCATAAGACACACCTGACCATAAGACCATAAGATG